>CM032906.1:13338789-14810484 GCA_019202805.1 Arabidopsis suecica | reverse complement strand
GTTTCCTTTATATGTATGATTTAGTGAATCTTGAGAACTAAAATATATTTAATAAAAATTAAAAATTAATCTTTGATTTTGTGTCGTGGGTATGAAATATATTTTTGTACGCATATAATAAGCCCTCGAGAATAATGCATACTTTGGTTAAATTTAAATCATAAAAGATAAAATTTAAAATACCTATAAAATAGTATTCGTCTTTTTCTTTCTACATATCTCACACACACATGTCGAGAGCAGAGCAATGTATTAATTTAAAAAACTAACCCATTTTTTAGCATTGAAGTTCCTATTATATGTGCTTTGTCGTATAATCTCTATTTCCAGAATTACTAATCTGCGGATGATTCGATTTGTTCCCTTAATAATCTTATTGTATCAATCAAAGCTTTAGGATTGTGATGAGTTTCGTATTTTTCTTTTGGGGTAATAATGTGGTATTCTGATCATGTCACAATTCAGGCTCATATAATGGAAAATAATGAAATGGAATGAATACATGTTTAGTTCTCTTTTATTTAATTACATAGCGAAAACAAAAGCAGAGATTTCTTAGTATTGTACAGAAAACAAAAAATTGATTAAAACCAGTCTTTACCAATCACCCCTTATAAAACCGTGACTCCATCAGTTACGATCGATTATTATAAAATATTTCAGGTGATTTAAATCCGGTCAACCAAACCACGTGAATCAGGATACCACTTTCTTCTAACCCACTCAGGAAAATATTTTATGGAAGCACTAACTTGTGATTGATCCTATAATCATTTAAAAGCGTCATACTAATATTAAATTTTAAAGTCTAATAATAAAATTTTAAATCCAAAAATAGTGTGTGTGTTTTAATTGGATATATGTTGGAAAAGACAGTATTAAGAATAACATTTTATTTTATTTTAAATAGTAGTACTAAAGCCAATGGTTTCATTCTTTTGCTTAGAGTAATTGGATATACTATTTAGACTCTTAACCCGACTGGTGAACCAATCAAATTAAAAAAGGAGGATTCACTAAACGCTCACAAGGAGTTCAGTTTAGGAATTAATTTTTTCACACTGAACCATACCGAGTAGAGGTAGGTATTTCGGTTTATTTTCGAGTTCAGTTAATTCGATACGAAAGTTCTAGCCAAACTCAAACTAAAGTTAGTTTGGATCGGTTTAGTTTGGTATAGTTCGGTTCGACTTACTTCAGTTCGGTTTCAGTTTAGATTGGTTTAGTTCGGTTCGTTTGGTTTACCATCGATTAGTCATATTTAATTTATATAAAGCTACAAAGTGTAATTGTATTGTTAAATTAAAAAAATCGGTACGGTGAAAACCAAGATAATTGTAAAAAAAAAAAAAACTTGAATACAAAAGGAATTCTTGAATGATAATAAGTAAAATAGGGGAAATGAAATGAGATATGAAGATTTTTCTTTATAACATATAGAATCGTAGCTTAGAATTAGAGATTTTATGATGAAAGAACTAAATAAACTTAATTTCTATTAAATCAAAAAGAAATTCTAACATGGTTTAGTGTTACTATATTATTTAGTTAATTATAAATAAAAAAAACAGTTTGGGTTACCAAACCGAACTATTCGGGTTTAACAAAAGCTTTAACCGAACGAATTGTAAGTAGACTTTGGTTTGGTTTGGATAGGTTTGAGTTTGGTTCGGTTCAATTAATTCAACCAACCATCCTTATGCTCAGAAGGCTGCATATATATTATATACCCTTTCGGTCTTTCCACAGTGTCGATGACACGAAGCTCCAAGGCGTTTTTGAGAAGCGTTGAGTTCGCAATATGCTCTCTGCTTGCAAAGCTCGCTATTCTTTCGTTAACTTGTTGTTCTTCTTTGGTTAGAGCCAGTTTAGGGGAACAGGTTAATGGTTTGCCATTGTTTTAATCGTCGCTGGTAAATCTCATGGGTGGGTAAGCTTGGTGGATACAAATCCACCATGTGAAACACATGGCTGAAGTCCAAGGCCAGTTGGCCTACATGCAATAAAGTGAGCATTAAACTTAGGCTAACAATGTCCATATTCATTTTTCAAGATATATGCTGATTTAATAGTATATTGCAAGTATGTATATCAACTCAATGTTTTAAAATCGACTGTTAAACCCGCGATCCAAACAATAACTACAAACCTAATGCAAAACACACTTTCATACTAGACAATCACAATCTTGATAAAAACAAAAGGACCAAGCCAGTACCATAAAACTATATTACATGCAATAAAAAACATTAACAAAAATAAAAAAAGCTCCTCATATTTTATTCATTTTACATATGAAAAGTAGAAGATTTGTAGCGCCCTTCATTTCAGATGTAACAAACCAATCATTGTTTCATTTTCGTAAATTCCAAATCTTATTTGTGGAATTCGATAACAGAATATGAATAGGCAAGACATATGATTTCACATCGAAGAAAACCTGACGCAAACGCCAAATTCTCGAACTGCGAAAGAGATCGCTCTTTACCACCGGAGCATTGTGTTAACATCAACAAGTCCATGGCAAAGACAGTGTTAGAGGATAAGTCACCACTCATTGGTTCCTTTGGTGTAACAAACTCTACAATGATAACTTTCCCTTTTTCAGGTAGACTTTTCCAACAATTCTTTAGAATCTTTATACAATGTTCGTCGGTCCAATCATGTAGTATCCACTGTCAATAATTTACCATTTTTAATAATAAACCATATTACCCAAAAAAAATAATTAACTTTGGAGATATAAATATATTTATATAAACTTACTTTCATAAAGACAGCATCTCCCTTTGGAACTTGTATAAACATGTCTCCAGGTACATGCTCGACTCCTTTGATTTAATAGGTACAAGAAATTAGGTTTAAGTGGTACGTAGCTATTAAAACTAGCACTTCAATATATAAAACTTATCAATTAAGTAGTTTTGTACCTGGATAAAAAGGAGCTTGGGTTAAAACTTGAGCTAAGTCGAAATTAACACCTTTGATATGAGGATACTTGGAAGTGACTAGACCTAAAACGGTGCCATTTCCTCCTCCAACATCCACCAAAGTGTTTACATCTTCGAATCCTCTGTATAGTTCTAGAACCTTCTTCATGATCATGGTGGAAGGTTCCGACATTGCACGATTAAACAACTCAGCGAATTGTTCATGCGAATAAATGTATTCGAAAATTTTCATGCCGTGGGCAGAGTTGAATGCATCTCTTCCTTCTAGTATCACATCTTTAAGATTTGTCCTGTACGTAAAGAAAATCTTCATTTATTCATTTATCATAGGTTTATAATACAGAAGATATTTTGTATGTTAGGTTTATTTAGTTGGTTATTAACTGATTTAATGTCATTTGACTTATTATAAGAAATTTTGAAGTACGTACCAAGTCTTGAAAAACACTTCGGTATGGAGCAACATGAACAGAGACACGAGAGATCCCGAACCATCATTATCTCTCAAAAAATACTTGCAAACCGGTTCGGCTGCATATACCCTCTCGATCTTTCCGGTTCGACCGTTCTCTCCGGTTTCAATCATACGGCACTTCAAGATCGAGTGGCTGACAAGTAAGCGCAGCATCCGGTCCAGCAACACCGGCGCCTCCGGGTTGGTGGGTTTGGTTGGGAGACTACGCGCTATCTCATACGGTGAGAGCCACGTGTCGTTTCCTGCATCGGTGATGGTGTCGATGACGCCAAGCTCGAAGGCGGCTTTGAGAACCATAGGGAAGGCCACGGTGTTCACGATACTCTCAGCTTGCAAACTCACCATTTTCTCGTCCACTTCTTGTTCTTCTTTGGTTAAAACCGGTTTTGGGTAAGTGGTTAAGGAATCTTGAAGATGGTTTGTCATTATTGTTGATGGTTATAAGAAGGTAATGTGGTTTCAACATTCAGAGTTAGTACCATCTATATAGGGAAACCATCTGAAGCCAAGTGTATAGTGTTTTATTTTCCTTGGGGATTCGTGAAAAGATACATATGTCACAAGTAATGTTTGATTATTTTGAACACTTTAAATAGTCATAATATATGATTTTTCACATACACTGATCAGTAGGTCTACATTCCATCCAAAATTTTTCCGATGATCAGAAAAAATTATATACGTATCAACAGTGGCGGACCCAGAAATTAATTTTACCCGGATCAATAATCTTTTTTAAATAATATTATATAATTTATTTTATATTACATAAACACTTTAAAAATCATTTTCATAAGCAATTAGAAAAGGTATATAAAACAATGTAGTTTTAAAAGAATTAAAAATATATAAAAAGAAAAAAACATGTATTTAAGTTAAAATGGTAAAAAAAAATATACTAAAGTTGATTGGGAAGAGAATTGAACTTGAGTTAGGGGTGTCAAAACCCCAAAATTTACCAACTAAGCTATTGGTACTTCTAGATTTTACATGCAAAAACATCTATTTAATTATTTTACCCGGGTCAGGTGACCCACCTACTCTCTAAGTGGGTCCGCCCCTGCGTATCAACAGTGAAAACCATTCGTTCTATCAAATATGTTATACAAATGCTTAAATATAAATAAAATCATGTAGTATATTTAACAGGACCCACGAAACCACGTGAATCAGGCTATCACTTTAAAGAACCACCAGAGCTAGTTTATTGTTCCTCTGCTATTTTGAATTGGTGTAAAATGTAGTGCATAGTTGTTGTTTTATTTTCTTTTTCTTTTTTCTTAAATAAATTACTTATCATTAATTTGTTGGTATGTGTATTGCGATTATCATTAATCATGTCATATGATTCGGATTGAAGTTGCAGCTTACCTATAAAATTTTAATTAATACATGCATGGTATCCGATCAGTAGCGTCATACGAAATCTCGAAGGTTAATTAATTAGTTGAATATCTTTTGGTAAGGGAGAAACACTCAAACACAGTATATTCAAAAGTAACACTTAGGAACCTATTTTTTTCTTCTTAAATCTAGGAAATATTATTTGTTATAGACGCTCATAACAATAAGATAAATCCATTTGGTCAGAGAAGATGTTTTCGCTTAAAGTCATCAATTAAATGTAAAAGATCACTCAATAAGGATTATATGATACGATCAAAAAGATGGAATAATTCATAGATAATTTGGTGAGAGTAACAAACCTTTGAGCCTCGAAGCTCACTGCTTGTATACTGATCTCCGACTAAAAATTTTTCTTAATTACTGCAACGTTTCATATTTATCTACTATAGCTATAAATTTGATCACATTGTAGTATAAACTGTATGTTTTCGTATTTATCTATTTGCTATTTGTTTTGTTGATTCTATCTCGGAGATTGAGATTTGAGACTTTGGCTCTATCGGTGAACGAATAGAATCAAAAGGACGATTTACCTAACAGTCCACCAAAAACAATAGACGTACCAAACTAACCAACCCTATGGTCAAATCATAAAACAGATAAATGATTATTAGGTTTAACTTTTTATTAATGGGAGAGACTCTGGGTTCGAACAAGGGAGCAAAAAAGAAGAAACTGTAAATCTGTAAAAGAAAAAAACAAGATTCTGATGGATAGGGTGAAGAAGAGAAATGCTCCTACTCAAATTCCGAAAAACAAACTCATGAGACTTCTACAGCTCGTCCTTTGCGGCCGTTTCTTCAGTCTTCTTCGGTTCTTCAGTCTTGGTAGACTCTTCTCCATGAGAAGTTTGCTTCTTCTCACTGTTCTTCTCAACGAAGTTTATGAAGTCTTCCTTTGTCCTGTCTCCTTCATACACTACAACGTTTCCGCTCGCTGACCTGAAGTAAATGGTCGGGAATCCTTTCACGTCGAAGGTATCACTTGGGATATCATTTGCGGTTGCGTCCTGCACAGACACGGGCACGGTTAAGTCAATCCAGGAGTATATCAAGTGATTGTTTTACATGTAAACAATAAAAGAGAGGCTTACCAATTTTGCTATGATCACACTTGGGTCGTTCTGGAATGACAAAGCCACTTCGTCCAAGATTGGAGCAAGTTTTTGACAATGTCCGCACCACGGTGCATAGAATTCAATCAAGACTGATGCACAAATTGATGTTTATCAGTCTTGGTTTTGCACAAAAATTGAAACGCTTATTAGAGTTTTCACATGTACTCACCATTCTTTCCAGACTTGAAAACTATGTCGTCAAGGCTCTCGGCAACAACAACCTTCACTGGTTCGTTGTTCTCAGCTGGAATAGGTTGAGATTTTTTGTGGGCGGCAACTTTTCCGTCCTGAAGAAAACATGTTCTTTGGTTAGGTTATAATTATTTTTAGACATACTTCGTTTATATAAAGCTTTTGTGAACGTGTGCAAAGAGAAAGAAACCTGGAAGTCCTTGACCCATGATTCAATCTGGTCAACCTCAACGTTGGCTTTCAAATACTTCTTGTTATCTGGGGTCTGGATGATGATGAGGGGAACTTGGCTCTCTTCGAGTCCAAAGTACTGTTAAACCAATACATGAAAAGAACAAAGTTTCTTAGAGATGTGTTAACATTAGCAGGAGAAAATGATTATAAGAGACACACTTAAATAGTAACCTGGAAAGCGCCTTGGCTGCTCTCAGCATCACCAACAAGGAAGGCAAGACCTTGACCTTTGTTGGATGTAGCTACTTCACGGTACTTTGATTTTAGAGACTCAGCTGTTGCTCCGGTGAAGTTAACGAACATCATTGCCTAAATTTTAAAATATCACTACCCATCAAAACCAGAAAGTCATAGAAGACTGGAAAAAGAAGAAAACCAGAACAGAACAAATGCTTTTACAATTATCAAGAGAATTATGTTATCAAAGCTTTTGCTATAACCCAAATTCAATTGATCTGTTATGTTATCACAGCTTTTGCTATCGTTAACACTACCGCATGCAAAGAAAAGATTTTAACCTTCAAGCACATACTAGTTACTAAACTACCATCTTAAAAAATCTATAAATTACTTGTCCAGTAAAAATGCAAGGCACAACTGAAACGTCCATTCATGTGTTGCAGCACTACAATGAGATCCAAAATAACTTAACTGAGAATTACCTTAGTGGCAGGGCTGTCAAAGAATTTAACAACATATGGGTGGTTGTTTGGATCACTGTCAAAGACGGTGACAAGTGGAATACTTGATTCTTTGACAAATTTCTCTAGAGCTTCAGCATTGAAGTCCTGAATCCACGATTCGAAAATCAAATAAATAATTTGCAACATTATTGCATAAAGCTTGACTACTCATTGATGTAATGTAAAAAGTGAAAAGGTTCCCCTTTACCTTGGAATCAACAAACAACTCATCAAAAGGCTTGAATAGCCTCACTACAGGTCCTTCCACAGACTCTCCACGAGGAAGAACCTTAGCATCCAAAGTGTGTGCGAAATCGTAGTCAGCACGCAATTTCTCAGCAAGGGCCATGAAAGAATCAAACTCCTCGCCAGATAATTTAGGGAACACTCCAACCTAAAAGACAACAGAGATAGACATTAGTGACTGCAATAATGGAAAGGAAACCAAGAAAAAAAATGACGCATTAGAGGCACTTACAGCAACAACATTCTTTTCACCAACAATCTCAGCGGCAGAATCAGCTGACTTAATTTCAACAGAAGCAGGACCACTTTGCTTCTTCAAATAAGTGACAATACCCTCAGCTTCACGAGGTCCGTTGTAATCTTGAACTGATTTCCCTCCATTTCTCAAAATCTTAAGAGTGGGGAAACCCTGAATCTTGTACTCATTAGCAAATCCTTTGTTTGCTTCCTGACTAGCGTCAATCTTGGCCAGAGCGAGAGGAGGGTTATGACTGCTCAACTCTGATGCAGCCTTCTCGTACTGTAAACAAACAAATATAACAAATCTTAGCTAAATCCAATAAGATTTCAAACACAAATCCTAATGTAAGTGATTTCAAAGCCAAATTCTCACCTCAGGAGCAAGCTTCTGGCAGTGACCACACCTGAAGCATAACAAAACAAAGCAGGTTACCTAATGAAACGGAGATAATTAAGCACATAGCCTTCACGCATCAATATCCCAAATTATTGTACTAAACACTTAGAATCCAGATAATTCGAATAGACCGAATCACTAAAAATCAACAGTAATCAATCACGATATAACTCTATGGCAACAGAGATCTCTCACGAATAAGAAATTGAAGACAAGAGTGATTGAGAATTACCAAGGGGCGTAGAACTCGACGACGATGAAATCGTGCTTGGTGATGGTTTCGGTGAAGTTAGAGTGATCGAGAGTCAAGACAAATTCCTTCGTCTGCTCGCTTCTTATAGACGAAGCGAACAAAGATAACAAAAGGATCGAAAAACACGCGAAACCCTTAAGCGCCATTATTATCGCTCTCTCGTCTCTTTCTCTCTGTGTAATAGAGAATATTCTTGTGTTCTTATTCTTCTTATCAGAGGAATGCACTGATCGAGATGATATTTATCAGCGCCTTCTTACACTGGAAATTTATGGAAATTACGAAATCGCTGGATGATTACTGGTCATACGTACACGTGGCGAGTTTTCATTGGATAACACCTCGTCATTGGTTTTCATTAAACTTTTGGGCAAGTAATATTTTCCATTGACTCTTGACCCACAACGGTTATTGATATTTCAATATTTACTTCCATAATCAGCAGTGAAAGATCACAATTAGGAGAAATTCAATTATTAAATTTTCTCTTTTTTATATATTTTTAATAGCATTAGATTTTCTCATTTATATCCTGCTGAGTCAACATAAAAATTTAATATGTACAGTATTTAAGAAAAAAATTACTAAGAAAATGTAATGGAGCCATGGTGGTTTGACTTTGATTACACTATACCATAGATCATGCCTAACCATAGTCTCTTCTCTTTTGCCATTGTGAAGCCATGTGGCAACATAGCCCATATATGTACTCTTGTAAAAATGATTTTTAAGTTCTAGACTATTGAGGTTTAAGACTAAAAGTGTATCCCACTTTGTAATTGTACCTAAACTGATGATTTATTAAGTTGTGTGATAGTGAACAAAATGCACAAAACTACTAAATACGAATCCAAAACATGAGAAATCTTGATAGTTTTGTAGTTTATGCATTTTTCAACTTGTCAAGAGTTTGAAACCATTGCCTACAACATTGTGCATAGTTTGAAACCATTACCTTGGTTGTGAATTTGTGATTTTTCATATCTAAATATCATATTTGTTTTCAAGTAAAGTTATACAAAATATCACAGTAGATGATCATATGTAGTTTTCCTTTCCTTCTTTCAAAACTGAACCAATAGTTGACCAATTCATAATCAATCTTAGTTTGATTTCTAGCCATTAAAGATAACTCTATCATTTATAGTCTCATAGACATAGATCATGCCTAACCATAGTCTAATAATCTATTCTACATATCTTTATCCTATTTTCTTTTTGAAAATCCTCAATATTCTTGTAAATTTCAATATCCTAATGTATGCATTCTTGTAATCTCTCAACCAGGAACGATCATTTTACATTCTTTCTAATTCAACATAATTGTGATATTTGATTTTTAAAAAACTAGATATTTTATTTTTCACCATTTAAAAACGGCCTACAAATCAAACTGATCAACCAATAAATGAATATGAACTTATCTATACAACAATTTTCTTCTATATAAAACCTATATGTAACGAAACTTCAAAACGGTGCAAAAATGTGGTAACTCCACAATCTCTACTCAAGCCGAAGAAGTCTGAGGATGTTGAAGCCTAACAATTTCATGAGCTTTCACAACTTCTGATGTGAATTTTCTCAGTGCCCCGAAAATGGGAACTAAACCAGCTTTCAAGCTACTCGAAGACGCGTTGTTCACAAGCTTAATGGTTTCTTTACGCTTACCTCTTTCCTCTACTAGCTTCTTCCTCATTGAATCTAAATCCACTTTCAAATCATCCAAAGCCGATATCCCGCTCTCTGACCGACCTTTCGAAACCACACTTCTCTCTGACTCTGCATCTCGCTGCTCAAATTGCGCTCTTACTCTTTGCTCTTCTTCTTGTTTCTCCCATAGCTCGTGTAGGCTTGAAGCAAAACCTTGCATTACATTGGTCACATTCTCTCCAGATATTCTACACATTGCTTCTTGCCAATCTTTGCATATGATAAATATGGGCGGTGCACCGATCTGGCTAGGAGAGAAAGGAGCTATTCCGTCATCGGTTGCCTCGGGTTCATAGTGAAGGCATTTCGAGAGCCACCCGCTTAGGAACTGGACATATGATTTCTGGCTGTTGACCCAGTCGTTGAAGCTGCTGCACCATTCTCTAAGCTCTATCTCAAGATCAAGAATTGCTGTCGAGCCAGACTCTTTTTGTAAGTTTGAGTTCGCTTTCAGAGATCGAACCTTGCTCTCCATTATCGCATGAAACTGTTTCTGGTGGCACCTCAGCATTGACCTCCACATTCTTATCAACCTTCAAAACACAAACTATCAGTTTTTTTTTCTTACAGCTTAATCTTTAAATAAATGTCAAAATATAGAAAGATGATATATTTACCCGTGAATTAACTGTGTCAGTTGTGGCTGCAATTCTTCATCTCTAAGTTTATGGATTCTACTGGAAATAGAATCAACAGATCTTATACAGACATCGATTTTGGTCAGAAGCTTCCTAATGGCTGCCCGAGTAGCATCGATCTTGATAGATTCTGCTCCATGACTATCCATTTTTTTTAGTCTCCTGCACTTCTCTTCATAGATGGCACGAAGCTTTTCTTCGTCCTGCCATCAAACGCAAATCACAATTTAACAGAACGCAAGAATCTGGATGTGCTATAAATTTCCATTAGAGATTCAGAAACACAAAGCTGCATCAAATATAAAAACAAACATTAATACCTTGACTTCTTTGTACAGTTTCTTTTCCCACGCATACAGTTTCTCCAAGGTTGATGAGAGGTTTCCATTGAAGCCTCCATTAACATCTTGTCCATTGTATGCTTTTGCCATTTTCCGTGTCCTAGATGTTAAACGGATTGATAGTCTGGGCGGAGAGCGCGATGACCGTGTGGATGGTGCTACCAGATACATGATCCTGGATAAGATAACTGAAAAGCAAAGCATTTCATTTAAAACTTCACTTAACAAAACAGCAAAAAAAAAAACCTTCATCTAAAAAGCAGTGTGCACATAATACATAATACACAGTTCATAGTTCAACACCAACCAAATCAGTCTAAACCACAATAATTTACCAACAAGAGATCAAGACGCATTCCCACTATATTGGAATTTAGAGTTTTCCAACATTAAGGTTCATAAGACAGGAAAAAGTCCTATTCAGTCAAGATAATTTCCCATTACATCAACGTTTCTGTAGTTCCCAGCTCGGTAAGTCTAACAATTCATCAAATAACCATTACTCTAAAGTTTATCAGCGATGATTTCAAAAAGGAACGAGCCATCATCTAAGAAAATCAGAATAGTAGACCAGCAAAACATGAGTTAAGAGACGGTACCTTTAACACCATTGTTTTTATGCTGATAAGGCAACTTGCCGACCTCAAGTAACAAAGCAACCTCCTTTCCACAGGAAGAAGCAACCTCGAACTCACTCTTGATCTCCTTGACAACTTCTCTGAGATCCCTAGTGGCATGAATCGACAAACTGGATAAGCTACTTATCTTGGAAGATTCAACATCAAAAGAAGAAGTGCTCGTTGTTTCCTCCAACTCAAAGCTCACTCCTTTCTTCCTCTCATACTGTTCTTCTACTTCTCTCGAGCTCTTTGTCCCCGTCCCGTGACTGATTGAACTGATGCTGCTCTTTCCTTCACCACCATTAACATAGTGAAACTCCGATTCTACATCACTCCCCGAAAACGACGAAACTGTCTCTGAATCCAAGGAGCTCTCAGTGACTTGTTCTGGCATTGGCACTTCCCTCAAAGTTTCTTCTCTTTTGTTAATGTTCCTCTGAGGAAAAACGTTGTGCTTGTGCTCGTCTCTGTGTTCTTTAACCTTCTCCAATCCTGTTCTCTTTGGACGTCTATACACTTGCTTGATAACTTCTTGCTCTGTTACTTCTTCCAGCTCAGGAATTCCTTCTCTTTCTCTAACTTCCTTGGAATCAGGACTGCTTGAGATTGACGCCATTCCCATCGGATAATATCCCGAAGCACGAGAACGAGCGTTGCTATAATCATAAGTATCAAACACATTCAAGAAATCCCAAGTTGAAACCGTAGGCGGTGACGGAGGAGGAACAGGAGACGGCGATCTCTGTTGCCCTCCTGTGTTTCTAAATCCAGAATCCGACGACCATTGCGCGTTCTCCACTCGATGATTCTCCGGTTGGAAGATGAACGGTCGTGATTGTGGCGCAGATTTCTTCATGAAATACATTCCTCGATTTGCGTATGGATTCTCACCACTGAAATTCGGGTAACCCGGTGGATATCCTGGCGGATAACCCGACGAATAACCCTGTGGATAACCGGGCGGGTAACCGAGTGGATAACCGGGTGGGTAAACCGGTGGAGCATAGTTTGTTGGATAACCGGACGGAAATGTTTCCGTTGACCGTTCTGGTTCTGGACTGCTAGTAGTAATTTGGATATGATTCTTAGATCCATCTTCTGATTCGGGTTCGGATTCGGATTCAGATCCGGAACTTAAATGCAAATGCGAATCGTCAGTATCTTCTTCTTCGATGACGGAATGAGAAATCGAGGTGGTTGAAGAAGGAGAAATCCTCTTGTATTTATTCGGTTTCCCTTCGTCGGACGGAAGTGTAAGAACTGGAGAATCCGGCGAAGCAGAAGACGAAAAACCAGCTACGACTTCTTCGTCAACGAAACGTTGAATAGCTTCGCCGACGTCGGAGAGAGACTGGAAGTAAGTTAGGTGAGCGACGGCGAGAGCAGAGCGATGATACGACGCCGCTTTAATCAGCTCCTTCCGTTCTCTACAGAGAATCACAATTGGTTGATTATCTACTTTTGATCCTCCGCAACCCATAACGTCTTCGTCGGAACTCTAGACGTTTGTTTCAAATCTCATTCTGCTTCCACTCCGATCATTATATCGGACATGGAAGGAACAGAGCAAAGTTTACCTTTTTTTTTTTTTTTGAAGAAACAGAGCAAAGTTTACTCTTTTTTTGGAAGGAAGAGAGCAAAATTGTGATTTTTGAAGAACCTAAGTAATAATTTTTGTAATCATGTAAAAACGAGTTTTATATGAGAGTGACGGAGGAGAAAAAAACAGAAGAATCCATGGTTGCTGATTTATATGAAAACGTGAAAACACGAATCAGAGGGGAGAGAAGAGACTAAGCGAAAGAAAACAAAAAGGAAATTTCAAAGTCGTCATCTTTTTTTTTTCAAAGTCGTCGTCTTGCAATTAAATTTTCAACTTTTTTACTAAATTTAATGGATAAAGATGTGCGAAGAAAGCTAGGGGATCTGGGCAAAATATTTATTGCGAATTGAATTGGGGAAGAAGAAAGTGGCCGCGACGAGGAAAGAAAAAACTATATATGAAAAAGACACACTTTTTTTTAATATCTGACATTCTTCAGTCTTCACAATTCACCGGGAGAGACTTGAGAACGAAGAAGAAGACGTGTATTTGTCTTTTTCACAATTCACGCGGGAATTTAGTTTCTTTTTACCATTTTTCCCCAATATTTAGTTTTGTTTAGTTTTGGTCCCTACCAATTTTGACATTATTTCTATTTTTGTGCACACAACAACCGTAAAAAAGTTCTCTTAATAAATTGCACATTCCCCCCATATCCTAATGTCGTTGATTGTCCCTCTCTTCTAACTTTCTTTCTCCTATTGAAAAACATCCAAAATAACCATTTTTGTAAAAAGTAATGAAACCAACTTCAAATAATGACATATCTTCTCATGTTCAAATCAAATCCCACAATTGAGCTCATAATGAAATATCCCACATGTATTTGTAACAAAATAATGCATCTATTAATCTATAACATGATTAGACATTAAGACTATTGGATGAAAAAGTAGGACATGTGCTGCCAAAATCGAGCTCACATGCACTTCAAACGCCCAAATCCATAGCATGTTATATCCTCTATATCAATATTCTAGTTGCATGATTGCCATATACTATAATGAAATTAATTTCGTTTCGTCATAAAAAAAAAACAGAGGAAATATGAACTCAATCATTGTATACAAAAGAAAAAGGAAGAAAAAGTTACAAATATCGATTAGAACAATGGGATTGATTGAGTCTGACCAATCCCATCGGGTCATCGTAAGCATTCTTGCGTCACTAGAAGAAGAAAACATCATTTTCCATACCAACCAAATTCATACATCTTTCTAGATTCAGAATTTAATATTTTAAAAATGGTTGTTGTAAAGTAAACATTGATTTTTCCCAACAACTAAATATTAGTCTTCATTAAAAATCTTGAGAGAAAAAAAAGGATCGATCAAGCATAACTATGCACGTCTAATATGTCACACGTGGTGTTGAAAAAGTTCTCTAAATCGGTTCATGAAAAAAATAATCACCTTTGTTTGTATAGATATAGAAACAAGTGCGATGGTTAACCTAATTCAAGAGAGAAGACTTATCTTTTTTTAGTATCCAAAAAGAGAAGAATCTTTAATGAATCTCAAAAAAGATTAACTAACACCAACCAAACCTTATTTTAATGTTCGAATCTATTCGTGCAAAGGCGTAGTAGTGATTCACACACTTTATTTTGAAAAAACTCACACTAATCTCAAAAATCTAAAACCACCAAATAAACAATGTTATTAAAGGTGATTTTATTCAAGCAAACTATAACAATGATGTGTTTGTTTGCAGAGAATATTTGATCACCACGTGATTATGTATATACGTAAGAGAAATCAAAATATACAATTTTTCTAATTTGTCAATTAGAAACCAGAGAAATCGGAGTTGTTATTACCACCAAAGAGAGTGGACAAGAGGACCAAAACGCCAATGGCAATTATGATGTTGAGGAAGTAATTTGTGGGTAATGGCTTATCTGGGCTTCCTCCAATTGCTTCATACTCTGCTCTTATCTTCTTTTTCATCGAATCCGAAAGCTCCTTCTGCAAAATATTACTGGAAAATTAAAAACAAGAATCGTTTCCTCAACATGTATATTAGAATAAGCTACACAAACACATTTTTGTTTAGCAAGGACAAACCTTTCCCGTGGAATACTTCGCAGCTACAAACTTCTCTGGAGCGTTGTCAATGATGATGCCCTGATTAGTTTTCAAGTGACACATTAGTAGTTTTAGGCTATATGGTTAAGTCACTGAACTAGATTTAAACGTATGGTTCATTCATAATGGTTAACACAAGTGCCTAGAGATTAAATTTTCTCTGTCCTTGTACCTCGGGAGGATCAAATTTCGCGCCGAGATTGCTGAGCTTGGCATGAGCTTCAGCATAATCCTTGAAAAATGCAGCCGGATCTTCAGCATACATCTCCGCATAGTTCTGTAAAACAGAGTTTTTGAAAACATTTCCTCTTAATTAACAGTGAACTACTACTTCTGAGGCATCTTATTAGCAATCACTGTTGTTTAAACCTTGAATGAAGGATCTTCGAATAGCGCAGCATCAGTGGGTAACACCAGAAGATCTTCGTCCCTCTTTTCTTTGATATCCTGCAAAGTGATAGAAGTCAATGATTAAGAAAACTCTTCTTCAGTCCCAAACCAAGTTACTAAGAAAGATAGAGAGGTAGACCTTGAAGTAAGAATTGTCGAACTTAAGCCATTTCACTGTCCATGACTGTCCTCCTGCTTCTCCTGGTCCAGTTTTCTGCCATTTTGAACGTTTCCATAACATCTCTGCACTATCATTTCAACAACGACATAAGGGAGTTCATTTTATCGTTTATCATACCGTGTACTTTGTCTCAGGTTTTCCCCAACCGCTACGGTCTGGTCTGGCTCTTCCTAAGGTATGTGCACCAGACAAGGCAACTATTTCCTGCTTGACAAAACAACCTCGACTGTCAGAAAATGAGAATATTCACGTTTGACATGGAACAAAATCAAAATCACCTTGTCATCTAGTCCCATTCTGTAAAATACATCTCTCAAATGATCAGCTGGTGAGGGAGGTCCAGCATCTAAAACACAGCATATCTCACCTCGTTAACTTAATTAGTCCATAATAAAATACGAAACCAACTCATTGAAGCCATGAAACAGACAATGGAAAGATTAGTTAACCAGGGAGTCTTCCTTCTTCTGGACACTGTTCAGGTGCTACGACATCAACTCTCCCATATTTCATCGGGATTTCAGGACCACCAGCCTCCTGAAGTTAAAATCAGTAAAGTTTTTAGACCAACATAGTTTCCTGCTAGGCCAAACCCAAGATAATTTCATCAGGATTTCAGAACCTCTACTGCAGTGGCACTAGCTAACTGGAATAAGTCCGCATAAGAGATGTTAGGATACTTGTCTTTAATAGGCTGAATAAGCTTTAAAGCATTAAGCAGACCTGGAAATGTCAAAAATAGAATAATAAAGACCAAAAACAAAGTCTCAAGCCCACAATGCAGGTAAATTGTGATGGAACCAATACCAGCATTTGCAGCATGCTTAAGCTCAGCCTCAAACCTAAGACTTCCATTAGCTCCACCTCTCTGTGGCCACTCCTCAATGTTCTTGTTATATGTACCAGCATCGTGCCATCCCAATCTAACCTGCAATGAAACATGTAACTCTTGTCAAACACAAAGCAACATGACTCACAAAATTCAATTCTCTTCCTCCAATGCCATAGAATCGTAATCCAGCTGCAAAAGAAGAGAAAGATACATTACCAAAATGGGATGGCAAAACTTAGTCCGGAGAAGAACTTTGATATCTTCTTTAGCGCTTCTCAATTGAGCTGCATCAGAAGCTGCACATTTTGGTGAAACCATCCTCGTGCTCGTTCCATTGATCGGATCTTTTCTCTAAAATCAACAGAAAATGTTATGTTCAGAGAGAAATTTAGAAAAGTATGAATCTCGCAACTGAGGTATGAATACCTGAAGAACGAAGGAGGAGTGAGGAAACAGACAAGAAGATGCGACGCTTCGAAGAGAAGACAGAGAATGTGGCGATGAAGAGGACGAAAGAGCAACGACAGGGGACGAGGAGGAGGTGACGGCGGGTGAAAGAGAGACTCTGGTGGAGGAACAGAGTAAGTGAGAGGCGGCGGAGAGAGAAACAGCCATTGTCACGGTGGAGAGAAAGCGCCGGAAGAGATAAATGAAAAGACACGTGTCAATAATTGCGTTGCCAGTTGGATCTATTTGGAGTCACCCACTCATAACTGGATAATGATTTCTATCAGCTAATATCACAATTGAACCTCACGCGCCTAATTTAGAGTTTATGGGCCGAGTATATTGGGCCGAGTACATTTGAAGTTCGTTAGGCCTTTTAATAAATCCTGGTTGGCGCGTGCTTTACACTCCAAGTGTAGTGAGCGTTGGGGGCTGAGCTTCGTTTAGCCAAATGCCAAGTTTCTCAATTTAGCTTACGGGAACTCAAAGAAACCTCTGCTGCAAGTTGCAAGAAATTGTTGTGTGAGACTGTGAGAGAGAGAGTCAGAGATATATATACACAAATAAATACTCACTCCTATTTAGGAAGCAGCAATTTCTACAAAGAAAGGAGCCTCCTTTTTGTTGCCCTGTGTCAAAAAAGAAACCTTTTTGGGATTTGGTTTCGCTTTCTTGGGCCCAAAAAAGAAGGAGATGAATATGAATCCGAAACAGGAGACAAGAAACCTTCACTTCTTCTTCTTAGTCTTCGTCTTCTATGTGTTCGTCCTCTGTACTCGCTTTCAACCCTCTGATGCCACTACCAAAGACTCGTCGGCTGGACAAGTGAAGTTACAGAATCGTCGACTTGGCTCCTCCGTCGTGTTTCCTGTCTCCGGGAATGTGTATCCTCTTGGGTAACTGCCAAATTTCACATCTTTTTGTTTCAATTTCTCTGTTTCTTGCTACTTCCTTTGTGTTGACTCATGTCTGGATTTTGAATTGGTGCGGATACTTTGTGGCTCTGTGGGGATTCTTCACCTGTAATCTATTTCAAGAGAACTTTGATGTGAATTCTTCATTCTATTGATCTTTGAGAGATTTCAAAGCTTGGTACTTTCACGAATTGAAGATTTTGGGCAATGTTGATTCTGATATTCTCTTGTATTGAAAACGCCCAATTTGATTGTTAATTAACGAATTCATCTACTTCTTCTTTGCAGGTACTATTATGTGTTGCTTAACATCGGCAACCCACCTAAGCTCTTTGACTTGGACATTGACACTGGCAGTGACCTCACTTGGGTTCAGTGTGATGCACCGTGCAACGGTTGCACAAAGGTAAGCGTTGATATGCTTTAGTGTGTGACATAATAAGCAAAGGGTCTTTTCTATCTTAGAATTTCTTTATCTCTCTCTTCGCAGCCTCGTGCTAAGCAGTACAAGCCCAATCACAACACTTTGCCTTGTTCACACCTCTTGTGTTCTGACCTCGACCTTACCCAGAACAGACCTTGTGATGACCCTGAGGATCAATGTGACTATGAAATTGGATACTCCGATCATGCATCATCTATTGGCGCACTTGTAACTGATGAGTTTCCTCTAAAACTCGCAAATGGCTCCACTATGAATCCTCATTTGACATTTGGGTTAGCTTTCTTCTACCTTTTTTTTAACACATTAGAAAAGAAAACCACTAAATTCGTGGTTATACAAGTTCCTGATTTTGGAATCAATTTCTCTTTTAGATGTGGGTATGATCAGCAGAATCCTGGTCCACACCCTCCTCCTCCAACAGCGGGAATCCTTGGCCTTGGAAGAGGGAAAGTAGGCATCTCAACTCAGCTTAAGTCCTTGGGGATAACGAAGAATGTGATTGTGCATTGCTTAAGTCATACTGGTAAAGGCTTTCTCTCTATTGGAGATGAGCTTGTTCCTTCTTCTGGAGTTACATGGACTTCATTGGCTACGAATTCAGCTAGGTGAGCAATATTTGAGCATTATCTTCTTTGTAACTGCCATTTGTTTACTCACACTTTTATAGTTGCCAGAAATTGAACTCATGGTGCGACTTTTTTCTTTAGTAAAAACTACATGACTGGACCAGCAGAGCTTCTCTTTAGCGACAAGACCACAGGTGTTAAAGGCATTAACGTAGTTTTCGATAGTGGAAGCTCGTACACTTACTTCAATGCCGAAGCATACCAAACGATTCTCGATCTTGTAAGAGACAATTTCTTCTCTGTTAGTTTCACCGGTTGTGTTTTACCACATTTTTATGACTAATTTGGTGTGCATATATCTCTTACAGATAAGAAAAGACTTGAATGGGAAGCCTTTGACGGACACAAAAGATGATAAAAGCTTACCGGTCTGCTGGAAAGGCAAAAAACCTTTGAAATCACTTGATGAGGTCAAGAAATACTTCAAGACGATTACGTTACGATTTGGGAATCAAAAGAATGGTCAGCTATTTCAGGTTCCACCTGAGTCGTATCTCATTATCACTGTAAGTCACGTATATACTGACTAGATATGACTTGTAGTATTCCCATAAAAATCCATGGCTGAGAGTCTGTTTCTTCTGATTTGTTTTCTTAGGAAAAAGGAAATGTATGTTTGGGTATTCTGAACGGAACTGAAGTGGGGCTCGACAGCTACAATATCATTGGAGGTAAGTAAATAGAAATACTAAGTTTTAGATTATACTTTTTTCTCGGGTTTCTTTTGTTCATAGCTTGACAACAATATCTCGTGTCTATATGTGTGATAGACATATCTTTCCAAGGGATAATGGTGATCTATGACAATGAGAAGCAGAGGATTGGATGGATTTCTTCAGACTGTGACAAACTTCCCAAGTGTGAACCTTTATTCACCTCTTTCTAATATATTATATGTATTGTTTTCTTCTGTTTCATCAAATCAATAATAAAATTTCTTTTTTCTTCTTGTCTTTTTTGTTTTGGCCTCTGAACTATTCTGTTAACAGTGTGAATCACGACGATGGAGGAGATCTGTCGGAGGAGGCTTATCCAAGAGGATTTGGTTTGATAAAAGAGCTTTTCTCAGGAAGTGATTCTTCTAAGAACAAGAACTTGGTCTCAGATGGAGAGCTTTGACAGAGAAGAGTTTTTTTCAGTGGTGTAGTAAAAGGATTTAGAGGTTTTTGGTTTTGTTTTTATCATAGAAACAAGGAAATATTTTGTGAATATATATATACCCCTTTTCTATTTCATCAGATGTAATCAATCCAAAAGAAACGAAGTTTTTTTGTTCTTCAAGAGCAAAAATGCAAGCAGATTCAAAAAAATTCACTTGTGCGAGTGTTTTTTACTTTTTTTGTTGTGTGGAAAATTTTTTATGTAACCGGAAGCTTTTGACGAAAATAGCCCCAACACTGGGGGTAAAATGGGAATTCCAACGAAGGTAGAGAAAATGGCGGAAGGAAACCTTAAAAGCTAGAGCCTAGAGCGTTTGGCGCCATCAGCGGGAGAGAGTGAAATTAGGGCTGAGCGAGATAGATTCTGAAGCAATTTCTTTTACGGCGGCGAAGATGACTGAGATAACGTCGGCGATGGACATTGACGTAGACGAAAATCAGCCTCGCAAGCCGATTAACAAGGGAAAAGACATCGCCGGATTTGGTGCTCCGCCGCAGAGTAAGGCGACGCCTTGGGTTGAGAAGTACCGACCTCAGTCGCTTGATGACGTCGCTGCACATCGTGACATTATTGATACGAGTAATTGAACTTCACACATACACTCTCTCCCTCTATTTCCATACCCTAGGGTTTTAGGGATTTATTCTATTGAAGTATTTACAATTTTCTATATTTTGGGTATTTTTCTAATTAAGAAAGTATTTGAACGAGAAATTGTGTGCCTCTGATTATGCTTAGTGAATTGAAAGTGATGTTGTTTCTACAAAGTCTATTAAACTATCTTGTAACGAGGTTTATATTTGTCTATGCCAGTTTCTTCTCTTGGTTGGATTGAGAGGCTAATGCATGTTATAACCTCTTACCTATATGCTCACTGAAGGTTTTGTTGTTTTTTTAAAAACCAGTTGATAGGCTGACCAATGAGAACAAATTGCCCCATCTTCTCTTGTATGGTCCTCCCGGTACTGGCAAAACATCCACCATTCTAGCTGTTGCCCGGAAACTATATGGACCCAAGTACCGTAATATGATTCTTGAGCTGAACGCATCAGATGATAGAGGCATTGATGTTGTAAGGCAGCAGATTCAAGATTTCGCTAGCACGCAGAGCTTCTCTTTGTGAGTATCCTATCATGATTCCTTCTCTCCTTATGATTTTCGTGGTTAATTTGTTTATCATTATAATAAGCATTTAGATACCTCAAAACTGGCTTTTATTACTCATAATATTGAATGCATTGTCATGGCATGAGCTATGTTTAACTGTAGCATCATGCTATGTATAATAGCATCATGCTATGTATAATAGCATAACTTTGTGTGTAACAAGTTTGTTGTGGATATAAAAAATTAAAATTCATTTTTGTAGAGGAAAATCTTCGGTGAAGTTGGTTCTGCTAGATGAAGCAGATGCCATGACAAAAGATGCTCAGTTTGCCTTGCGTAGAGGTAAAACCTTATAGTGTTCCTAGCTCTCTCGGTTATTTTGCTTAAGCTTAAGCACGGTACTAACATCTTTGGCATGCTTATTTTCTTAAATTTTGCAAGTTATTGAGAAATACACAAAGAGTACTAGGTTTGCGCTCATTGGAAACCATGTCAATAAGATCATCCCAGCTTTGCAGTCGAGATGTACTCGATTTAGATTTGCCCCTCTTGATCCTGTTCATGTGAGTCAACGTCTTAAACATGTAATAGAAGCTGAAGGGTGAGAATTCTAGCTATTTCGGTCTTGTAAACTTTCTTATTGTGTTTTCTTCATCCTCCCTCTTCATTATGTGTTTTTTTAACCCTTTGTTTTGTGCTTCCTTTTTATAATTGGACTAGGCTTGGTGTTAGTGATTGTGGTTTGGCAGCTCTTGTACGGCTGAGCAATGGAGACATGAGAAAAGCATTGAACATTTTGCAGGTTCTGTAATATTTCGTTTTGGTTCTGTCTCTTAATCTACAATTGTAAATCTAAAACATGTCAATCACTATGAATGGATCTGTATAAATTTCTTACGGATTTATTGGTTGGGCAGTCAACGCATATGGCATCAAAGGAGATTACAGAGAAAGAGTCAAAGAAAATTACAGAGGAAGAGGTTTACCTCTGCACCGGAAATCCATTGCCCAAGGACATTCAGCAGATATCTCACTGGCTTCTGAATAAACCATTTGATGAGTGCTACAAAAGTACTATATCATTTTCTGAGAGCTACAAAAGTATTGAACCATAACTGATATTTCCATGGTCCTGACTCCTGATTATTACTTCACCCTGCAGACATTTCAGAAATCAAGACGAGAAAAGGACTTGCCATTGTTGATATCGTCAGAGAGGTTACCATGTGAGTGACATACTTGGTTGCTGCTTCTACTGCTGTTTTATCCTGTAAACTGACTTTTGTTTGTCTATCAGGTTTGTTTTAAAAATCAAGATGCCTTCACATGTCAGAGTTCAACTGATAAACGATTTGGCAGACATTGAGTTAGTATCTTTTGCATTTTAAACTTAAATTCTGATTGCCTGGAGTAGAGTATTTAAGCTTGTGTTATCCACAATGTTTTCGTAATTTCGAGTCGTTTTACTGTTTATAGGTACAGATTGAGTTTTGGGTGCAACGACAAACTGCAGCTTGGAGCTATCATTTCTACATTCACACATGCCCGGTCTATCATTGTTGATGCAGCAAAATAAAGCATGTTTTTACCATTTTGGAACCCACAGTAGCTCCCACCTTAACAAACCGCTAGAATATTTTATCTCGGTGATGTTTTCCTGATAGTCTCTGTACATTTTATGGCGTATGTGACCAAAGCCTTGCTTTTAAATTTCCTATGAAGAGTTTCAATGCCACCTTGTTATCCTCTCATCTCATTGCATTTGAAATTCAGTTTCTTGATCAAAATATGTTTTAATGATCTTGTGGTCTTTTGCCAAAAAAAAAAATGATCTTGTGGTCGTGTCTAACTATGAATGAACCCAGACAAAATCAAGGTAAAATAACTTAAACATCGCTACAGGAATCAGAGCACTTCGTGCTGCTTAGTTGATCCCCGAGCGAAAAAAAGTTTCGTGAACAAACTGTCAATACCGAAGATCGCAGACCAAAAAAAGAAGAGAAACAACCTATACAATAAGACTTTCTTTCTTGCTAGGCAGGAACTCTTTGCTTCTACGTTCCTTTTCACACATCATACTCATTACCCATATACATGTATTGCTATACATCTGCTGCAGACTTTGCTTTCCTTCTTCTACTACCAAAATGCAGCCATTAGACAGATTAAGTCTTCCCTTGACCATGTGCAAAGTGCTTGTGAAGATTGAGTAGTTTGTTTTCTCAATGTGTCTCATCCGTTGTCCTATTGGACCATGCAATCTCAATGTCGAGTGATCTGGAAGAAGTATCTTTACTATTTTCATGATTCAGGCTTAGAGATCCACTGTACTCTCCTTCTGTCACGACTTTGTCGATTTGGATAGTAACACGGCCTAGAGTCGTCTGCAGACAATGAATGTGTTGTGTGTTAGGGAAAAAACCAAATAAGACAATACATGTTGAAGATCTCTATCGAATCCCCACTCTGCAATTTGAACAGTGTGGCTCATTGTTACAATGTTACCTTTCCAAATGTGCTTTTGCTCTTGCATATGATGTGGAGCTTTTGTCCTTTGGGGGGAACATCAAATGCCCAAGTAAAGCCTTCTTTCCATTCAGGAGTAGTGCTATTGCTCACGACCTACAGAAAAAGAGACAAAAACCCCTATGATACAAAGACAAAGTTTTTGGCAATGGTGGGAGTGTAGAATATTCTCCTGGGATGGATTTGCTTTACCTTAGTTTGCCGTGGAGGGCAGTTTCCTATTGTTAATTGACAAAAGGCGTTTGTGGTTGCCATGGACTGCTTTAAGTTATTGGCGCGCATGACGTTCACTGTTAAGCAACCTGGTAAGCAGTGCAATAAGCTGTCTGCCTTGTCGTGAAACCTAGGAGGGCATGTTTTCATCAGCATTTGCAGGACGGGAATTGCTTCAGCTGCAATCATGGCTTGAGATTTTGCAACATCTATGGACATATTCGTCCAGGAGTGCCTTAGCAAGTAAAGAATATCCAATACTAATCCCTGGACGTCTTCAACACCAGATTTGAGGGCCCCTACCAAATGAGGGATGCAGAAAGTAGCAGCTTCTGAGGCACGGAGCTTAGGAAAATTGGAGAAAATCACATTTAAGGTTCTCAAAACTTCGATATTTATAGTTGCTGTAGACCACAAGCCTCTCTCAAGTGCAGCTGTTCACAAACATGATAGGTCAAACAGTTGAAGATAAGAACAAAAATTTATCAGAATATAAAAAGTTTATTGCTAGAGTGACAGGGACATAGGATTAGTAAAACTTAAATTGAATAAAGTACCTGTTAGTGATCTTATAAGCTCATTCGAGACATATTCTTGGAGCGTGTGGTTGGAAAACAAAAATTTGACCATCAGTGCAGCCTGCCCAGAAACTTCTGCATTGCAAGAAAGCAGTAGCTCCTGAATTAACAATACGCCACCAGCCTCTGCAACAGCTCGTCTATTCGTTCTACTATTCATCACAAAATTCTGCAATGCACAGATGGCCACCACTTTCATTTCTTCTGTTGGTTGTTCTTCTAGCACGCTAATGAGTGCCCGACAAGCGGAAACAGAACCACTGGATCTAGAAAGCCCTTCATGCTGAGAAAGATCCCCAAGTGCCAGAGCAGCAAGAAGCCTACCAGGTTCTGATCTTGTCTGAGGGTCCAACAGATATTGAGATAGTGGTGCTATTGCATATTTGCATAGCTTCAACTCTCTTACTCTCGGATTGTTAAATATTACTTCAAGTAAGCTTCCCGATTCTTCCTCGCATTGATGAGATCTCAGGAGGTCCAGCAATGCATCGATTGCGCCAAGCTCAGCCATTTGCACTGTGCTTGAAGCATCGTTCTTCTCATGAAGCATCAATGCTTTAAGAGCCAGTAACACTGTGCCTTCAATTGTCGAGAACAATAATTTTACCAACACTGGCAGTTCAACTCTGAAAAAGCATTCTGCATCATACTGCACAATGTTGGAAAGAACAAAAGCAGCGGACTCCCATAGATCAAGAGGGGGCTGAGGATCTTCCTGAAGAATAACCTTGGATAGCTCAAAAATACCTCCAGCATCAAGAACAGCCTTAGGCCAGCTAGCAGATATCTTCTCCAATGCCTTTATCGCAGTTTCCTGCAGGCTCAGTATTCCAATTCCTGCAAGACGAACCAGAGGAACAACAGCACTCTGTGTTGTGATGTCTTGCTGGAAATCTTCCATTGTAAGAAAATGGCTCAGCAATTCTGCGCCAAGCTGCTGGATAGCTTGGGATGAAGATTCTAAAAAGGAAATCAGCGGCACGATGGCTTCACTGGGTGTAAAACTAAAAGCTTCAAGGCTTTGCTGTTTTTCCAATATGTTAACAAGTGCTTGCAGGGCACTATGTTGCCCCCATAAGGTCAAGTCTGACCGGAGCAAGACCGTGAATAGAGGCTCTACAGTTTTTGCAACATCTGGTCTTCTCGCAATTACTCCACTATTTGTTAAAATTCGAAACAGCTCTGCAACAGCGGAACATAACGAACTTGAGGCTCCAGGTAGTAGCTCAAGACATCGCTCGATTATTCCAGCTTCCACCATGTCCAACTTGCGTGGTACTCTGTCTTTCCCCAACTTAATGAGAGCTGATAAGCTAGCCTCAATAATAACATAATTTATCCCGGAAACCAAGCCGACAAGAAGCTCCAGAATGTTATGTGCGGCGGCTAGTTCTAAATGTTGCTCGTCATCCAATAATATCTTAATAGCACAAACTGCTGCTTCAACTGCGGCACTTCTTTCAGACTGCATAAGTGTTATTAAAGGCTTCACGCATCCGGAGGCGGATGGACTTGTTCTGATGTTTTTATTCGAGAAAACAACAGAACAAAGTCTGGCAGCATTTATCTTTAACTCGTCTGAAGCAGAAGCAGATGATAAGATTTTGATCACGTTTTCCAGCAGACTTCCTTCCACATCAATCAGAAGAGCTGTATTTGAAGTATTTTCTGAGCTTAGTTTGATCAATGCAGAGAGAGCTACCTCTTGCTCACTTTCTGATACAGTACCGAGTATGTCCATTAGTGGTTGAACAGCTTGGCAGGCGATTTCAGAATTTCTGATGTTTTCAGCATCAAATAGTTCATTCAGAGCCCCAGCTGCGCTGTATCTTGCACTTCTTGAACCTAGCCGCAGTACTGCGATAAGCTGATTCAAGGAACTTAGTGCCATTTCGTTTTGTCTAAGCTCGTGGTTGCTAAACAATATCCTAAGCAATTCAGATATGGCGTACTCAGTTGAATCTTGAGGACTTAGAGAAAGGTACTTTGTTAAAGCTTCAACAGCTCCAGCTTCAGCCATTAGTAATTTATTTGTGTCACTTCCATCTGCAATGCGAATCAGGATTTGGACAGCAAACTGAGGGGCTCCAGGCCTATCTGGAATTGGCCTTAAGAGATCTACAAGCAGCGGGATAGATTTGCGTGCAGTGGAGCCAAGCCTCACATCTTCAATTTCAAAAAGGTGTTGAAGAATAACTTGATCAGGCTCTTTCAGCAGAGAAAATTCATTTGCCAAAGCATCCAAGTTCAGTATCTCCGATTCCACATAGCCAACAAGGTTTATTATCCCAGAAACAGCACCTGAGTTTGCAATTGTCAGATTTATTCCTCTGTTCCTAGTACAAACAAGACTAGCCATTGCGTGGGCAGCGAAATATCGATCTATCAGTTCATCAGATCCTAGCAAAACTGCAAGTGTTGGAATGATCCTCATCGTCGTTGAAGAAAAGGACACATTGTCATCCTGGAACATGATAGCCAGGAGGAGAGCGCTAATCCAAATGCCTTCTGTATCCTCAAATTCAGCCTGGAAAAATAGTTTAGCTCAAGATTACTTTGAAGGGGGGAAATTCATCATACAAGGCATCTCTGCCACAAAAAAGTAAGAATCAAATCAAGCCTACGAGAAATTGAGAGCAGTGTGATTCAAAACCAAAATGCACAGTACATGCTTGACAAATCTGTAACGATATAAAGAAGTGGGATTTACTGTAACAGAACCTCTTAACTAATAGAAGTTCCTAAAGGCCACACCCCGCCCCGCAAAGTTGTATAACTCAACTCAGAAGTTGGCTAATTTATTTCATTCTCAACGAAGGTACCCTGTAGGAGTATACTGTCTTATTTATTTCTGACAAGATATCTGCAATTTTTTGTGGCAGAGATGCCTTGTATGATGAATTTTTTGATGAAGCATATACCTAGCTCGGCCATAACCAATAAACATGAGCAAGCATATAATTTTTGATGTCCGAGAAAGAAACATTTACCTGAGGACTGGAAGTATACCTAGCAAGCTTCCCCAAGAGCACCTCAAGTCCGCCAGCTTCCATAACAATGACCTTTGACTTAGCATCAACGGAAGTGAGTATGCATAGTAGCCACAATGCGACTGTACCACCCAAGATTTTAGCTGGATCAGGAAAATAAAAACTACCTGTATCCTGGAAAACATTTTTTTCCAAAAAACCTTTAGGTGTCTGGACTTCAGTCTCTAGAGAAAAGCATGTAGAATTCTGCTTTATCATATCAATGAGGGCATGTAACAAGAGTTTTGAAAAACCAGACTGATCAAGTGTCTCTGTGATAAGCTGCTTCTTTTCCTTTGCAGCACATAAGAGCAGCGCCATCCCCCCAACTCTCACTTCTAAGCTGGATGCATTCACTATTCTATCAGCCAGAACCCCCATTGACTTGGGTCTTGAAACTATAAGTTCACTGAGCAGAAACTGTTGATCAGAGCAAAGCCTGGACAAAACTTCTATTGCCTTATCTTGCACAAGAGTATGGCCTTCGGTAAGGCATTGCACAAGGGTCTCCAGGCTTGAAGGCACTTCGGCAAGGGCAATCCATGGAGGGTAAGAGAAATTCACCCCACTCTTAGTCTTTACCAAGAGCGCAACTACTTCTAATATGTTGAAAGCATCTGGGCTATCCACATCAATTGATTTTAGAGAATCAACGAGTGAAAGTATAGCAAAACGGCACTGAGCACTTCCTTTTAGCACATCACAAACTGGAAAGTTCTTAAGTAACTGATGAAGTGCCCGTGATGCATTTCTCTTACCCTCTGGAGATCCATCAGCCAAAATTCTTGTGAAAGCTGAAACAACATCTTCAGCTAGTGCTTCTGCAGCGATATCCGGATCAGACAGAAGATTTGCGAGGGCAGAAACAGCATTTTCTGCAGACTCAATGGAAGAGTTCTTAGCCAATTTTATGAGTGACTTAATATCTCCTTCTGCAATGTAAGACTTCTTTTTATTATTATTTTTCTTAACCGGGCGGGACAGTGCGTCCAAAGCCCTAGCCACCTGTTTGGCCACATTCTGAGTGTTGTTTGTAAGCAGCTTGATCCAGGGATTAATAATGTCATCCGTCGCAAGATGACCACATATATCTTGTCTTGAGCTGAACAGATCAGCTAAAACTGAAGCTGTATGCTCCTTTGTTTCTTCCCTGGAAGATGTTAGGGACTCGACAAGGGACCTCAGTCCTTTGTTAGCGGCACATCCTCTATGAACAAGATCCTCCTGTGAAGCTTTTGAGAGCACATGACCCAATACTTTTATTACATGAATCTTTGAAGTCGGATCATCTCCCAGAAGTAAAGCCAACAACTGATTAATTGTGGCAGGATCAGCTGTATGGACAAGCTTCACAAGTGTCTTTGCAGATGTTTCCTGGGAATTTGGTCCACCAGTCTTCAGAAGCCACAAGAATGCTGGAATACCACCAGCTCTTTCAACACAATCACGGATTTCCTCACTGTGACAACACAAATTCCAGAGTATGCAGGCAGCATCTTCCTTGGCCTTCTGAGATCCAGTCTCGAGCAACTGGACAAGTGGAGGAATCCCCCCAGCTGCTGTTACAGCCCATTTACTATCATCCACCTGAGCCGTCAAAATTTTCAACATTTCAACAGCATACTCTTGGTGTTGCTCACTAGACAAACCTAGAAATGATATAAATAACTGGATTCCTTCTCTCTTTCCAATCGCCTCCCAAATTCCAACCTTGTCATGGCATAAGCCAGACAAGCAAATTATCAGACGCTCTCGTACATCAACAGAAGCCATGGTTATGAGAGCGATAAGAACTCTCTTAGCTTCTGCATCATCTAGGTAACACGAAAGACTACTGTTTCCGTACAAGCTCGCCATAGCCTCTAAGATCCGTTCTTGGATTAACTTGGTGTCACGAGGCTTTAGTAACTTTACCAAAATGCTCTCTATCACGCTTGGATCAAATATGTTCTCCGAACTCTCTGGTTGTTTAAAAATCATTAGAGCATAGGCAAGGGCTCCAATTACATCACCAATTGGTTCCGTTAGACGAGGGGATTGTGATACTTCTCCAAGATATATAATCAAATGGCGCATCCCACCAAACACATTTGCTAAAGCTCCAGTTGCATGTTCTTGTAGAGATTGTCCATGTTTTCCCTGCATACACTCTTTCGATGGAGCAACAATGGCTACAATGAGAGCATGAACACCTCCTGCATCTTTGACACATTTCTTAGCCTCATCGGATTTTGATGAAAGAGCTTCCAAAGCATCTGCTGCACTAGCACGAACATTGATATCATTTTTCTGTTCCAGAAGCTGTATCAGAGACTTGACAACTCCAGAATTTAATATTTTCTGGATGCTATCACAAAAGGACAGAACTAGACGAGCCAGCAGAGAAGCAGCATTTGCCTGAGAATTAGGGTTATCAGATGACAAAAGAGACACGACTATGTCTACACCACTACCCTCTAGTGTCAGTCTCCAATAACCATCATCAACGCCACAAAGATTCCTCAAAGCTCCAGTAACATACCCTTCAACCACTTTATCCTGATTTCCTTTCAGGTTAAGTTGATCCCACAAAGTTGGCACAACACCTTCTGTGATGAATATTTTCATGCCAATGTGGTCACTGGAAATTCCAGCAGAAGAAACCTCATATATAGCTTCTGCGGCTGCTTTCCTAGTTTCAATGGTTCCAGACTTCAAAACCGAGAGTAATGGCGGGATGCATCCTCCTAGAAGAACTTTTAGTCGCAAGTCTTTGTCTTTGCATAAAACACAAAGGATTGAAGCGACATTTACTTTGGCCAAACTCGTCCCATTTCTAAGCATGGAAATGAATAAAGGCATTGCTTGGCCATACGAACCAATCAGCCTTCTTGCCTCCCTTTTGCCTTTTGCAATACCTAGTAGACGAGCTGTTGTGAGTTCTTTGTCTTGCGGAGAAGATGTTTTCGCATGAAGTTGCTCTATGAGCTGAGCAACTGTAGCCATTGCCTTCTCTGAGTCGTCCATTTCCATTTTTGCATCGACTTTCCTGCACATTTAAAGCAATGATTTCCATTTTTATTTCTCAGGACAACAGAAAGAATAATGTAAATAATGACAAGAAAAATTGAAAATTTTCAGATTGCAAATTAAGTATGTTTACCAGTAAACTTAAACCAAATAAAATTTTGTGCAATATCAAAAACTTGCAGTTTCGAAACAAAGTGATAAGCTAGTTGGCCAATTTTCGTGACTGCCTCATCATGGTGAACACTATTCTCTAGATACTTATCAAAAATAGAAAGTGCCTACCCAGACTGCAAAGAAGATGATGTTTCCTCCTGCGTTCCAGGAAGGAAAGCCTTCAACATCTGCATAAGCACTCGCTTTTAGCTTCAGCCTTTGGTTTCCTAAAAGAAACCATGGGTAAGTAAGTTCAAAACCGCAATCACAGCAATTAACTAATCTTACCAAACATTCAAACTATCTTTGCACCTACACTGGACGAAGTGAAACTACTACTCTAATTAAATGGCCAAAAGAAGAAACCTCACATCTTCTGAATTCAATTCTATCTATCCCCAAGTATGTCAAATTTCTTCATTCTCAAACACAACGCATCCAATGCCAAATAAACAACCTTTAACTCAAATAAAATTGTAAAAAAAAATCAACATTTAAATGCTACAATCGCAGGATTAGAATCCAAAAACCCAACAGAAGAAAATTACACACCTAGTAGAAGGTGCAGGAAAAACCTACGAAATAACTCCGCCTCGCTACTAACTCAAAATCCGCATCACCGTAAAATCACCAAACGGCGCCGGGGATAAAAGTTCCGAGTCAGAATCCATCTCTCCGGTCAAAGTAACACCACCAAAACACTAACCTGCTTCTGGAAATTCAAAAGAAGAAACAGAAATTTCCAGAATCAGCGACCATGGATCACAGAATCCTAGGGCAAATAAAAAAAAACAAAGAATGGATTCGTAGTTCCGTTGGATCAATTGGAGAATAGCAATAATAATAGTAGGAAATAGGAGAAATAGTACACGAGCATTGCGATTTTGAAAGAAGAGGAAGCTCCCAGGAAAATCACCTTTTTCTCGTTTGTCGTTGTCGAAATCAAAAATGGTGAATTAGCCTCTCCAATGACGAAGAAGAACGTACAAGAGCAGAGAGAAAAGAGAAGAGAAGAGATCAGTCCCTTTATTTATTTTTTTACTTTTATTCTACTTTTTTACTTTCCTTAATTACCATTTTTTTTGAATTATCCAATCTTATTTTCTTACATTGCCCATAATAGTAATCCAATTTCTCTCATCAAAAGCTTGTATTATAAACTACATTTAAGTGCCATAATATCAAATTCATATTTTTTCCACATATGATTTTTTTTATTTTTGACGTCAGTTGAAAAAGTATTTATATGATTAAAAATTTTGGTTTGTTGAATTTTCTACGGCAACCATAATAATGGAGTGAGTGAGATTTTTGGGTAGAATTCTAAATTACCGTACCATATAAAGTCTTCCAATCTAAACAATAGGATTATGGTTAGTTTTTATAAACACATAAATTTTAGACTTTTTTAATGTCAACTTTGTCTGGGTCTCCAGTTTGTTGAACTTATCAAATCTTATTCAATTTTTGAGATTCATTTTTTTCTGTATTATCAATTTGATGAACAATACTACCCCGGACTCTGTTCGTTCAGTTTTGTTAGAAGATATTGTTGGAACTTCGCGTCTTAGAGACGTTCGTTTGTAGTTTATATCTCTTATTTTTTAATAAATGGAGGGACAATGTCTACCCCTTCCTGCCAAAAAAAAAAGTTCGAATTGTACTCAAAGTATTGGAGGATGGAAATGCCAAAACCGGTAAAAAAAAAATTAAACTAAACCTTAAATACGTCTGCTCAATTTTGTTAAACTATGATATGTTTGAAGATTGAACGATTCTTATATAAGTATTCACATATACATACATCGGTTAATTAGAGAGAAATCACTAATTTGGTTGTGACTAAAGCGAGTTTAAAACCAACATTATGCATGTGGATAACAGATTTACACTGTTTAGAATATTTTCTATGATTAGAATTTCCTGATTTAGTAGAAACAAAATAAATATATAAGAAGTTGGATATGATTTTTAAACTGTTTTATTGCTATTGGAAACATGAATAATAAATTAGTATAAAGTGTAAAGAAAGATTGGTTGTAAATTGAAAGGGAAGGTTGTAAGAGCAACAACAAACAGACCTAACATGGATTTGAAACCCCACAATTCCTAGTGAGACTGACTGTCTTCATTTTTTCCAGTTAGCAACAAATATGTCTGGTCCCCTTACTTTACTATTCGTTTATACTATGCCATCCAAGCTTTTAATTTTGATTTCACTTCACTTTTTTAATGATTAAGATATAGACTAGAGAACCCATATACTTCTCACACGTTTCTTAATTAACCCGTTAGCAATCTTATGAAAACATGAGAATTGCGCAGTTTAAACAAGACGACCATATAGAAAAATAGCATGTTATAGGAAATAATCATCTCATAACAATTAGATGAAGGATAGATAATTCATTTTTTTTTTTTCATCGGATAGATAATTCATTTGAAATAGTATTTATGTCATCTTCTACTCAAAGCTATTTCTATTTAATGACATGTGATATGAAACTTGTAAAGGAAATAAATAAAAGAAACATCATTTAATTTCATGAGCTCTAAAATCATGAAGAGTTAAGACTTTTGTGAATTCATAATGCATCAATTTTATTTTATTTCTCTTGTAGAAGATAGTTAGATCAGTTTTATAAGGAACTTTACGAAATTTCAGTCGTCGTTTTCGTTAGATAGTGATGTATTTGACTTGACCTCCGATTTAACCTAAACAATTCAAACCGGTTAAACTAATCACGTCTCGGTTTTTATTAGGAAAGATAAACTCGTGTCAAAATCAAATAAATATACAAAGACAAAAACAAATTAATTAGAATTAAAGCGAACAATGAGATTTGTTTGAATGCAAGTTGCAACGATAAGACTGGTATCTGTCAGACCCTACCATTACCGACAATTTTCCGATACCATGCAGTCAGTGAAATCGGATCTCGAGCTTCCCTCCCTAATAATCCCAACACTAGTATCTTCCTATATATATATTTTTAGTTTGTATTTTAGTTAATATTTTTTACTATTATATAACAAAGCAAGATTGTAGTTTAGAGTCGAAACTCGAAAAGATCATTCAAAGAATATATAATAGATTTAAAATGAATTTATAATTTTTCTTATTCCAGAACAGTTGATGATATTGCTTTGTGGATACACACACTAGCCCGTCTTAATAAAGGAGAAGAAAGCCAAGGCCCAATTCTTGCTCAAAAGCCCAACCTGGTCACTTCCCTTCTGGATCAGCTAGGCAGGTTTCAAACCGGCACGTGCGACGACAGACAGGACAGTGATAGTTTCACGTGACAGCTCAGGATTCAGAAAGTTCTCTGCCTAACCACAAGTGGATCCAACGTCGACCACATCTGATTCCCGCCCAATAGCCGTGAGACAATCTCGTTATCGGCGATGGCATCCACGTAATTAAATGGAAAATCCAGGGCATTACTCAACCGACCGTTGCTACACGTGAATTCCGGTGACACCACTTGCTCCGAGCCCGAGATCAATCTCGCCACAGATTCCGGTGGACACGTGTCATTCACAGCCCTTAACTCGTTCTCGCTCCGTTGCTTCTCGATGACACCTTTCTTGTTATATATACGACACAGTACCCAATCATCCAACTGTTCAAGAATATCAAAAACACGTCCGGTTAACTAAACCCGGTTCAATATCATATTAAAATTTCGGTTTGGAAACGAATAAATCACTCACCCTTAGACTGTTTTTCTTGCGAACCGACCGGTCCACGTCAGCGAGCCGGTATTCGTGCATAATCCAATTGGTTTTCTCTCCATTTGGAGGTTTTCCGGAGTAAAACACTAGAGCCTTCTTAATACCAACCGGTTTGGGACGACCTATCGGTTTATCAGCACCTGTAGCTTTCCAATACCCAGTACCAGCTGCGCGGTTCGGTCTTGAACCGTTTGGGTATTTTCGATCTCTTGGTGAGAAAAAATACCATTCCTTTTCACCGTACAAAGCCATGTCTGTAAATTGAAATTCGGTTTGTTCATTCTTTAACCGGTTATCGTATAGTGTGAGTTAAAAGGGCAAAAAGAAAAATACTTAACGTACCGGGAAGGTCCCAAGGATCATATCTGTACAAATCGAGTTCGGTGATGATCGGAGCAGGGATCGGCTGCGACGCACATTTACGACAGAGATACATGAGGACGAGCTCTTCATCCGTCGGATGAAATCTAAATCCAGGTGGGAATTGCAAATCAGCCCCAGATTTCATCATAATTAACCTATTTTCCCCTTTCTTGTTGTTACTTGTTTATAGCAAGAAAGAACTAGAAAGATGTTTGAAACTTCTCAAGCAAAGAAGAGAGATGGCTTATATAAGAAGAAGAGCTTGGACACGTGGCAGCTAGACAGGGGTTTTGTGTTGGTGGAAAGGAATCTCAAACAAAAATAGAAAAAATGTTAAATTTGTATAGTGGAGGATTCATTGTAGTAGATGGACAGGGACACGTGGCAGGCTGTAATGTATGTAAGTTTTGTCATTGCTTACGTCAGACTATTTGGAATGTAGCGGTCCGAGAGCATGTCGATTTTGGGAAAGAGTGATAAGAATCGACACGTTCGATCTCACGCGTGTACTTTCCTAAAGGAGACCAAACGTTGACCGTATCTCAAAATTATTTCTCTCATTGATTTCAAGGCTGTGTTATTTTCGATCTTTATATTGAACTATTATTATAAACGAACGTCAATTAATTAATTAGTGTACATTCTTTCCGCCGTAATTAAAAAGTAATGATTCTTCTCCGGATATATTCTTCTCCATTAAAGATCGATATTAAATCCTTGCTTCCACAATTGTTGGTGACTTGGTGTATCAATTGTGGGTGTAAAACTGTAAATTACATTCCGCTTTTGAAATTTAAGGTCTAGAACATTTACTTTTACAAAAACTACTACGTAAAACGTCGCATCCAAATCGAGACAGATTTAAGTTTCTTTCTTTATAACCACGAAGAGGTCTATTTAGCGTACACTAAAGGCGAAAAAGGAATCGCAGCTGTTAATTTTTCTTTTAAAAAAGCAGCTCCTAGTCATTAACTTATGCTTAATGCCACTTAACTCTGTCATATTCTCTAATGGATTGGAGTCCACAAAGATAACGTCATCTCGAGCCGCCTGTGCCACCTAATAGATAAACGCTTGGCTCTTTGCCACGTGGAGCCGGAATGTTAGTTCTGCCGCTTTTTATTTTTGGTGGGTTACGTTGAATTTGATAAAAAGCTTGGGCAATCATTATCGATGCAGGTAAATTCATGCATATAATCATTTTGATTATAATTCTATGAACCATCCACATCCTGTCACGTGTCTAATTCTTTTTTTAAAAAAAAAATACAGGATGTGGATGGTTCATAGAATTATAATCAAAATGATTATATGCATGAATTTACCTGCATCGATAATGATTGCCCAAGTAGAACCTTATATATGCTTGCACACACATGTAGTATATGCATACCCACCGAGATAAGTTAGGTCGGCAGGATTTGGTTTATATTCGTGTAAAGACCTGAACTATTGGACATGCCACGTTTTATAAGAAATCATCAAAACGCATATGCGTGTGGATTTTGCCGCTCTGGCTCAATCTAACGCCACAAACAAAACAGGACATATGCAAATCATTCACAATGTCACATAATATAAAGCAGCATCATGGATTCAGGATCATCATTATGGTTTGAGTCGTTTCTATTTGTAGTTACTACTTACTAGTGATCACCAACCAAATAACATTGATTTCATAGTTATTTTATGGTTTCCATACACAAATCATGTTTATTGATAGTGCTAGTTTACCAATAGATTTCGGCTCATGTTAATCCAAAATAATTAGCCACTAAATATTGAAGTGTTTTTTTTTCTTTCTTTTTTTTTCTTTTTAAATCACCCAAAATTGTTGCTGAAAATGTATCAGCAACTAAAACAAACATGATTTGATTGCTGAGGCAGTGACAGGGCAGTGGTCATTGACATTACCAAGACAAACAACAAAATGTGCTGCTAATTAGCACCAACCTTGAAAACTAAACCAGAAATCTGGAACACTTGTATTTTATGAATATAAACCAGAAACAACAAGGTACATAGAATGGTCGAGTACTACTGGAACAAGACAACAACTGCTATTTCTTCATTTTCTTTGAACTCTATCAATTGCAAATAAAACATCCAAGCGAAGGAACCACAATATCCAGTTTCAGAGAAGGAACAGACTATGGGACGAGAGGGTTCTTCTGCCTAACCGGGTTAAGGAGTAAACCGAACTTGGACAAAAGCAGATATGTGATATCAGATCAATCCATCCTTCCCTTCAGGATTCTCTCCTTGATCTCATTTGGTGTTCTGGACAACATGACCATGAGAGAATGTTACTATCTTATATAATACAAATCCTTCAAGATAAGTGTACAAGAGGCATGTTCTGTGAGAGGCAAGATGTGACAAGGAAAAAAAGAGAAGAAGAAGATGAGGAGAACAAAACTTACACAACGTAGACATGACCTCCCCACCCACTAAGACAATCGCGGTCAACTGAAGAGAGAAGTGCTTGTGAAATTGTCTCGAACAGTTCCTCAGCTTCCTGAAAATCAAATTTGTTGAATCCAGTAATAAAATACTTTTCAATTCATCACGAGTCTGTTTACAATGCCCTTCTTAGAAGGATGAAATTCAAACTTTATTGACACAGGACTATGGCAGGGAAGTAATCGCAATATTGAAACACCTTAATCCAAAGCCAAATTAAAATTATTCAAGAGAAAATTATTGGAGTTACGTCATTTATTACTGGCACTAATGCACACAAATATTCCCACCAAATCAAGATTCTATAATAGAATACTTACATATGAACGACCCTACCAAGTTTTCAGGAGATCTTAGCAACAGCCAACAAGTATTTGAATTTCCAGTGAACAGGTAATAAAAAAAACAAGTGATTAAAAGGCACATACCATATCTGGTTTGTACATGGCTTCACAGGCACCATATAGTGATTCTGAAGCAGTTCCAGAGACAACAAAATCTTTAGCTAACTCCCTGCATTTAGAGAGAACAAGTGTCAAGGCATGCTCACCACTGCAACTATCATGTTCAGTAAAATCTCAACTATATTAGAACTCAAATTTGAAACAGCTCAGCACATGCAAAATAAGTTCACTCATATGACATACATACACTGCATTGAATGACAAAAAGCTAAAACAATATTCAAACTAAAACCAAAACGCCGATCCTTCTAAACCACCTACCAAGTTGCAGGAATACACACACTGACTAACCAAATTAAATGGCATTACATATGACAAGTGAGAAATAACGTCTTAAGTAATAGGAGAAGCAGCAAAGAAAGAAAGTGAGCATACTTGGCTCCAATCGAATCCATAGTGCAAATGAAGGGTTTGTTATCATCTCCCAATCCAGCAATCACAGGCTGGCACAAGAATGGGCCAAATCTGAAATGAAGAAGTTGGTGCTTAGTAGTGGCATGTCAACAAAAATCATAAGAAATCAGTTTTGATTAAGAGGTAAATAGAAACTAACTACAAATGAGAGAAGAAGACAATTCACCAACCTTTTCTCATAAAGAATGGCAGATACAAGACTAGCGAAAGTTTCTGGCTTCATGTCTCTTTCTTCCCTAAGCTGATATAACTTATGACGAAATACGAGTCGCTGGTACCTTCAGTCCCAAAGCCAATTAAAAAAACGAAGCCATAAATTTTGTAATTCACCTAAAATTCTCGGAGGAAACAGATGAAAAACGGAGTAGTCTTACAATGTCTGGACATCGGTGGCGAGACCGGAAAGTCCGATGAAGAGATGATCGTGGATCTTAGAGATTCTCTGAAAATCGGTAGCGATGGTTTGTAATTGTACACCAAGCCTCCGATCACTGGCTATAGCGAAGCAGTTCTTCCCTACCATAGCTACAACGGCACTTCCATTGTACTCGAAGATCTAAATCACCACAATGTCCATCGATTCATCGTTCAAATCATACTATCAATCATTGCGCTGAACAAACAAAAGTTAGAAATTGAAAAGAATTCGGGAAGGAACACTTACCGACATCGGAAATTTAGGGTTTACTGAGTGATGCTTTGGGAGTTTCCTATCGGAGAAGAAATCTGAACAAGAAAAGTGCAATTTAATAAAGTCGATGGTGGCTTGGACGAAACTCTAGACAATCTTTTTTTTTTTTTTTCTTATTGATGGGCCTTGAATCAAGGCCCTTGATGTAATTGGGCTTTCAGATGTTATGTCTTTATCTTTTTTCTCTTGCTCTGCTTTACTTTATATACTAGGAGAACTAGTTTTGCAACTAAATTCAAAGAGCTTTGAGTATATCTACTTTAATTGTCTTCGTCAAAAAATTGTTTTAATTTGATTCACACAACAAGTACATAGAAGCTGGGGATGTCCTCAAACTCTACTTAATTGGTCAATGTAGGTACCACGACCTGATCATGGTAATAGAAGTGATGGTTGGGTCCATGATTCACCAAGGGACTCGTTCACACGCCTGTCAACATTCGATGCAATGTTAGCTGAGTGCATTGTCGTGCATATCGGTCTTGTTTTCACCCCAAACCATGGTACACTTATTATCTTCGGATAACAGAAGTAATTACTCGGTGTTCGTGGACAGAGTCTTTCGGAACTCCTCCCATACAATTTATCTTATGTATGGTTTCCTCTGTCTGTGTTTTAGACCAGGCCTGTCCATTGACAAATAGAACACAAGCTTTCAAGGACTTCTGAGAGCAATATGGTTAAAATGAGAGAATCAGTCATCAATTTGATTCTGAGCCTGACTTATGTACACCCAAACACTACTAACTACAGTTCGAAAGATGCGGCTGATGTAACACTAGATACACTAGCTAAGAAAGCAAAGGCCAAGGTAGTGTATTCATTGAAAGCCACAGATCTTTATTTTTTTTCCGGATGTTATTAATCACAGAGAAGACAATAATAAGTATAGGTTTGTGGAGATATAATCTCACTTTACTTGGGAGCAACGCGGGCATCGAGCCAAGCAACTATGTCGTTGATTACAGTGAAAATATTTTCGTCTGTATCACCTTCTAGAATGCAATGGTAGCCACCTGGATAGAGTTTTAGAGTCTTGTCTTGGCTGATTGCATGCTCGTGAAGGAATTTGCTCACAGTGGGATCTGTGACTTTATCAGCGTCTCCATGAAGTATCAACAGTGGCAACGAGACCTGCAACATAGAAAGACAGAAGTTATTAGAAATGTGCCTGTCTGTGATCAGAACTTTTCTTTATTTCTTTGGTTCTACAACGTACCTTGTCAACTTGCATCTCAATGTCTCTTGTTGCATTTAGAAGTTCAACAGCAGTTTTCAGACGCGTTTGATCATCGTAGCAAATCACATCATACTCACACTTGATCCACGGAGAACAAAACATCAACGAGGAAGTTAGCAAAAATGCTTCAGAGAATGTTCCCTTGAAAAACTAAGAGAAAGTACCAATTTTCGTTTACTCGGGTCCCTGAAGAAGAAGTCGCTCAAGTCTCTTTTTGGAAAGAGCTTCGCTTTGGGAAATAGTGTCGACATCAAGATTAACGCCTTTAAGACTAGTGGAGGAGGTTTTACATCTTCTGAAATCTTGAGACAACTCAAGGTCAGGTATTTCAAACATGAACTAAGTAACTAGCTAGATGTAAAATGTGAATACAGATACTTCCAGGCACTAAAAATCTATTTGCAGATTTGAGTAACAAATCTCCAGACCTCAATTACATGCATAGCAAATGAAATAGTTAGAGAGTTACCTTGCACATTGGAGCGGCAAGGATAAGACCATCCCAAGCTTGAGGTTCTTTCAGATGAATTTTTAAGGCAACTGCTCCTCCCATTGACTGTCCCAGCAGGAACCGGGGCAAATTTCTCAGTTCAGGTCTCCCTAGGAATCAAACCACTTAAGAAAAAATCCAAAACAAGATTCAACACAAAAGCAATAACAGGTAAAATTTGGATATACCTTTCATTTTGGTGAACTGTTCAATAGCATTTTCAGCTAAGTCATCAAAACTTGGGATGTGACCATGTAAACCATCTGATAGGCCAAAACCAGGATGGTCTATAGCATAAACTCCATAACCAAAACCTGCTATTTGCTTTGCTATACCTGTAACACAACCCAAAAATTTTCCCACATTTAAAAGAAGAGCCTTTCAACTAAATAATGTAAGTAGAGATATCAAACGAACCATCGAAGAAGAAAGTGCAAGTGCTGCCATAGCCATGACAGAAACACACCGCAGCTTTGATTTCTTCGCCGGATTTCGGCAACCAGCTCTTGCAGAAAATTTCTTCCCCTTTCGAATTTCTCTCATACCACTATCATTATACACCAAAGAAAGATTTAAAAACTACTTTTGGCTCTGTATCTCCTCCGAAGAGACCAAATAAACAAAATCACTGCTTACCTCCTCTGTTCTGATTCCAATCGGAGCTTTCTGTCACCAAATTAAGATGATTAGAGAGGAAATAGATTAGATTTTTTTGGTAGGTTAGACTTTGCTATAAAAGTATGAGTCAATGCAACCTTGAACAAGCAGTGATCAAGCTGCAGCTGCAAGTCAACAAAAGCAGAACGGGCTCGTCTTCGTGCGGGAGCTTGATCTAAGTTCTGTGAAGCGATCAGATTCAGCTCGTCGCTCACTCCATCGATCGGAGATCGTTTCCCGCAAACAATCGCCGGCGCGAATCGTCGAGTGATAGTCAGAGAGCTCCTATGTCGGTATCGGAAAGGGGAGAGAGTAGAGAGAGTATCAAAACGGGAAGTTAAAGCACGATCCATGGATTCTGGAGATTCAACCCAAGAATCTCAGATTGGGGAAGAAGACGAAAAGAGTCTAATTTTGTGCGGGAAATTTCTCATGTGCAACACGTGCTATGACGACGACTCAGTCTTCAAGTCTTCAACTACCAGAATGATGATCGAGGTCAACCGGTTCGATTGTGACCCGAAACCAGTCAAACCCATTTATAACCGGCTAAAACCGGATTTGGATTTTGAGATATTTCCATTTTCCACCATTGTTTGACTCCAGCTTTTTGATGGGCCTCGCCATTATTGGGCTTTTACTGCAATTTCCATCGTATCAAATAAAAACAGATTTAAAACAAAAAAAAAAAAATTATTATTTCGCATAAATTCGAGACGATGGTGAGATACACTGCACAGTTGTGACTTGTGCATAGTCCCAAACTATAAAACTCTCTAGAATCCTCAAACGTCAGTGTTTACATAAGAAATGACGACTTTTCAGTATTCGCTAGCTTTTTTCGTTCTCATGGCGGTTATCGTAGCCGGAGACGCCGCAAACGTAACCTACGACGGGAGATCGCTGATCATCGACGGCCAACATAAGATCCTTTTCTCCGGCTCAATCCATTATACTCGCAGCACTCCTCAGGTAATTCTCTCTCCACTTTCTCTCCGATCCGTTTATATTTAGAAGTTTCGTAACGTCGCCGGAATTTAATTTCTGCAATTTCCCGGCGAAATCGCGCCGATCAGTCACGTGAATTAGCACACTAAGTCGGCGGCAGGTTGCGAAGACGTAATACGTGAGCCGTTAGAGTTTGGACTTTAGAGAGAGAGTGTGAGGATACAATCGTCTTTATCTCGACTAGGCCGTTTTGAACTTATCGAATTTGCGAGACAAAGTACTCTTATTTCTGATTTATTCTTATTCAACCCCAAATATTCTGAAATCGCATAAGACTTCCAATTATATCTTCTATATGATTTGGCCTTTGGCGGGATCTCTTCGTCTTCGCCTTCGTCTTCAAATAGTAATGGGAAGTCGAACTTGCAGATGTGGCCGTCATTGATAGCAAAGGCAAAATCTGGAGGAATAGATGTAATAGACACATATGTGTTCTGGAACATTCACGAGCCTCAACAAGGCCAGGTCAGTCTCTCCGTCTCTATACAGACGAACGTAGGTATATATATGTATATAAGTTTATGCGATTGATGTCATTTGTGAATCTGCAGTTCGATTTCAGTGGACGCCGTGATATCGTGAAGTTTATCAAGGAAGTAAAAGCGCACGGCTTATATGTCTGTCTTCGGATTGGACCTTTTATCCAAGGGGAATGGTCTTATGGGTAAGCTCTTCCCGTCTTTAGATCGTTTAGATTTTCCGACACGATTCGTGGAATTGTAGTTTTTTTTTTTTAAATACACATTGCAGGGGTTTGCCTTTCTGGTTGCATAATGTCCAAGGGATTGTCTTCAGGACAGATAATGAGCCATTCAAGGTAATTAATTTACTGAACTCAGATGGCTTCCGTGATTCTGTTGTTTAAAGAATTACGTTTAATTTGCAGTATCACATGAAGAGATATGCACAAATGATTGTTAAGCTGATGAAATCGGAAAACTTGTATGCTTCTCAAGGAGGACCTATCATACTCTCACAGGTTTACATTTTGTTTTTTTTTTTTCATATATGTTTCCTTTGAAGTTGTTTTTCTAATGATCTTAAAGTTTTGTGCAAAACAGATTGAGAACGAGTATGGGATGGTAGCTAGAGCTTTTCGACAAGAAGGGAAATCATATGTCAAATGGGCAGCAAAATTGGCTGTTGAGCTTGACACAGGAGTGCCTTGGGTTATGTGCAAGCAAGATGATGCCCCTGATCCTTTGGTTGGTTTTTATGTTTGTCCTGCAATGTGGCTCATCTACCAGTTTCCATTTCTGAATCCGTTTTTTGAGTTTTCTTATTGTTATTATGGTGCCTCAGGTTAATGCTTGCAATGGCAGGCAATGTGGAGAAACATTCAAAGGACCCAATTCACCAAACAAACCTGCAATATGGACTGAGAACTGGACGAGTTTGTATGGTCTTTATTCAAATTCACTACATTGTTTTGTACTTCCCATTCCCCAGATAAAAAAATTAACTGTCAGCTGCTCCCTTTGTATAGTTATCAAACATATGGTGAGGAACCATTGATAAGGTCAGCTGAGGATATAGCATTTCATGTTGCTCTTTTCATCGCCAAGAATGGAAGTTTTGTTAACTACTACATGGTACTTTTTCCAGTCTCACTCTCTGTTTTTTTTTTTTTTTTTTTTTTTTAAATCTCTAATGTATAAGAGAAGCAAGAATTATGATGATTTGACACTGTATCTTATTTTAGTATCATGGAGGAACAAACTTCGGGAGAAATGCTTCACAGTTCGTAATCACCAGTTATTATGATCAGGCTCCACTTGATGAATATGGTAATATTTGAAATCATTCACACTCAAAATCAGATGTTGATCTGAAAGTACAACGTATATGGTTGGTGCTGCAGGATTACTTAGGCAACCAAAATGGGGACACCTTAAGGAATTGCATGCTGCAGTTAAGTTGTGTGAAGAGCCTCTACTTTCAGGACTTCAAACTACAATATCACTGGGGAAGCTACAAACTGTAAGTAAATTCCAACAGTATCTTCTCTTGTTTGATATCATGAAGAATGTTGTTATAGTGATCTTTATGTCTTATTTAACAGGCTTTTGTGTTTGGGAAGAAGGCGAACCTATGCGCTGCCTTACTTGTGAATCAAGACAAATGGGATTCTACTGTACAGTTTCGTAATTCTTCATATCGTTTGTCTCCAAAATCTATAAGTGTCCTGCCAGACTGCAAGAATGTAGCCTTCAACACTGCCAAGGTAAGCTCATACATCAAGACTATCATACACACAGATTTCTTGTGATGTATTCATTTGTATTTCGTGGTGTGGATAGGTCAATGCGCAATACAACACGAGAACAAGGGAACCAAGACAAAATTTGTCTTCTCCTCACATGTGGGAGAAATTTACAGAAACTGTCCCAAGTTTCAGTGAAACGTCAATAAGATCAGAATCCTTGCTTGAGCACATGAATACAACACAGGATACTTCCGACTATCTGTGGCAAACAACTAGGTAAAGCCAATTATATCCCGTAAGATGTACTGCATTAGTCAAGATAAGTAGTACATTCTCTGTTAGATATTCTGTAAGTTATAATTTTTCTTTTGCAATAAAGGTTTGAGCAATCTGAAGGAGCTCCATCAGCTCTTAAAGTCAACCATCTTGGACATGTTCTACACGCCTTTGTTAATGAGAGATTCATAGGTATGCCTTTTTACCGTTGAATCCTACTCAAGGTTAAAGGTTTTTGGCATCATCAAAGTTAAATGCTTCTAACTTTGTGTGTTCTATATAGGGTCTATGCATGGAACTTTCAAAGTGCATAGATTTTTGCTAGAGAAAAATATGTCACTGAATAATGGCACAAATAACATGGCATTACTCAGCGTAATGGTAGGGTTACCGGTGAGCCCCAGTATTTCCTTCTGATCTGAACTTCTTCAATATTTGCTCCAAATAGAGTACTTCTACATCAGTATCTGTAGCAAATATCAAAAAACCATCTGGAGTACATTTTTTCTGACGGCGTCTCTCTTTGGAACACAGAATTCAGGAGCACATCTAGAAAGGAGAGTCGTTGGATCACGGAGCGTAAAGATTTGGAATGGAAGATATCAACTGTACTTCAACAACTATAGTTGGGGATATCAGGTAAAACTTATGAGTTTTATTCTTCAACAGAACTTATCTCCTTCAAGTTAACTGATACTAACTCAAAATCGTTGTGGAGGTTGGGCTGAAAGGGGAGAAATACCATGTTTACACTGAAGATGGGGCCGCAAAAGTTCAGTGGAAGCAGTACAGAGACTCCAAAAGTCAGCCTCTAACTTGGTACAAGGTAGAACAACAAAATAGTAAAATAGTACTAGTTCAATATATCACTCAAAACTTTCAATCTCTGAGGTATTTTATATCTACAGGCCTCATTTGACACACCAGAGGGGGAAGATCCGGTGGCCTTGAACTTAGGATCAATGGGAAAAGGAGAAGCTTGGGTGAATGGCCAGAGTATTGGTCGGTACTGGGTCTCATTTCATACTTCCAAGGGGAACCCTTCTCAGATATGGTATGATATTGTTCACTCTCCTTTTTGAATAATCTTGGTATATTAGTTGGATGTAATTTTTTGAAGCTATGTTCTCGTATTTTTAGGTACCATATACCGCGATCTTTTCTTAAACCCAACAGTAACTTACTAGTCATTTTGGAAGAAGAAAAAGAAGGGAATCCTCTTGGTATAACTATAGACACAGTGTCAGTCACTGAAATCTGTGGTCATGTCTCCAATACATATCCTCATCCTGTGATATCTCCGAGAAAGAAAGGCCTCAACCGAAATGAACAAAAACATCTAACATACCGGTATGATAGGAGGCCTAAGGTACAGCTCCAGTGTCCTACTGGCAGGAAAATTTCAAAGGTATTGTTTGCAAGCTTTGGCACTCCAAATGGAAGTTGCGGGAGCTATTCTATAGGAAGCTGTCACTCACCCAACTCTTTAGCTGTTGTACAGAAGGTAAGCTACTTTTGTCCCTGTAAATTTTACCCGTTCTCTGAATCGTTAAGCGCAAACAAGAGGTTCTTGTGAATTTGTGCAGGCCTGTTTGAGAAAAAGTAGGTGTTCTGTACCAGTATGGAGCAAAACATTTGGCGGTGATTCATGTCCACAGACTGTTAAATCTCTGCTTGTTCGTGCACAATGCTCATGAGAGTCCAATTAGTTAGTATAGATTTCTGTTTCCTTTTTCTTTATCTTTTTTATTATGAACAAATAACAAAAGTATTAGTGAAATATTACAAAAGCACAATACAAGGTTTGAGTTCCACAGAAAATATCCGGGAAACATCTGAATAGCTCTCAAATTGGTGCAGCTGCCGACGGTCAGTCTCCATTTAGTTAGTTGATCGGTTAGATCTTCCGGTGGCTCCAGCTTAAACTAAGTCGATAATTAGCGTTTCAAGCATACTATCTAATGCATCATGAAAGCCACGCAAATTTGAGCAGGAATTATACCATCTGTCAGATTTCCTCCATTGCAAAATTTTGATTCACATCAGTCTTGTGAAAATCCGATTTTCGGACAACCTCTTTTCGAGCCATGACCGGTTTGATCTTCATGACTCTTGTATATCTCTGTTGTATTCCTTCCCTCATTCTCTTATGCAGCTTTTCATCAAGTGTACCCGCCATTCCTTCTGAGCTCAGAGCATCCCACACCAACTTATATGTATACTCTCTCGGAACCAACCCAGCATCCACCATCTCCACCACCAAATCCCGAGCCTCAGCCGCTCTTCTGGTCTCAACAAGAGCATGTATTAGCGGCGTGTACGTACTTGAACCAGGTACACCATGACCCATCTTCTTCATTGTCCTCATCATCTCGATTGCACCTTCTATCTCATTGGTAACACTATAATACCTTATGAAAGAATTATAAGTCACCTGGTTCGGTACACATCCTTTTGTCTTCATATCTTCAAACAGCTCAAGAGCTCGACCAATCCGATTCGTTTTGCAACATCCATCGATCAAGCAATTATAAGTCACCACATCGGGTACAAACCCTCTGAACAGCATTTCCCTAAACATTCGATTAGCCTCCCACATTCTCCTCCTTATCGCCTTTCTGCATCCGGTTTGCATCCCATATCTACAGTACGAGCTAATTAAAATGGTGTAAGTATAGGTATCCGGTGGGTATCGAAAACCGGGTAATTGCATCTGATCCAACAGAAATCGAGCTTTTTTGAAATTCCCCACTCGGCAGAGAGCATTGATAATTGTATTGTAAGCATAAACATCAGGTTTGCAGTGATATTCCTTCATCCTATAAAAGGTAGCTAATGCCTCTTTCACAAAACCTTCTTCTCCTAGGCATTTCATCAAACACGTTATAGACGCTGTTGTGACCACATTTTTGCCGTTCTCTCTTCTAGAGACTTGCCGGAGAAAATCCCAGAGACCCTTAAAATCATTGCCTTTCGCCAATAGACAAGCCATATCCCTGCAAGTGATCTCATTATGACCAAATCCGAAATGGGTCTCGATCCAAAAGAAGAACTCCAATGCTTTCTGCAACCCGAGAGAGACTTTCTTAGGATCCATATACGCACCGGGACCTAGAACTAGGACTTCAGAACGACGTCGTTGTGATTCATCACTGAGGTTTCTCTGCTTTAACGGCGACCGGTGACGAAAACCCTTTTGCCGACCGATGGATCGTGGGGAAATGAAGAAGAATCTGGGGATAGAGCGGAGGACATCGGAGACAAGCTGCTGAGTCCATGGATTCGCGACAGTTGAAGAAGCGAGAACGGCGTCGAATGGACGGTTCTGAATCATGGCGGCTATAAGCTGATCAATAATGCGGTTACATAGCGGTTGCGACGGTTTCATGGTGTCCTACTTGACTACTTTGAGTGTCAATACAAAGCTAAAAGCTTTAACACCAACACAAGATCGGTTTTTAAAGTTTTTCCCAGAAAACACCAAAACTTTTTCTAAATTTCCATTTAGCCCTCTACTTTTAAATTGACTGATTCGGCCTATAATTCGAAAATTAAATATTTGATTAGATAGATAGTAGTTTTGTATTTTATCTTTTGGGACCCTTTCTCCATAGTTTAAGAAGTTATGTCGCAGAAAATGTTTACTTTTTAGTGTGATTTTGATTTTTGGTTTTTGGATTTTGCAAAAGAGGGAAAAAATAGAAAATTAAATAAATAGAAAATAAAAAAAAGTTGGAATCCACGGCATACATTCTAAAAACTAACAAAAATGAGTTTTTGGATTTCTTAGGCCATCTACAATGGAGCAACTGATCTTAAAGTTATTATAATAATATTATATATATATAATGATATTATATGAGGAGGTAAGAGAGAGACAGAGAGAAATGCTCAAGATCAGCTCAAGATCAGATCCAGCTCAAGATCAGATCTTGCTCAAATGCTCTACTGTTGGAGTTTTTTCTATTTTTTTACTACTCAAGATCACCCCAACAGTTGTGCCACTGCAGATGACCTTAAGAAAATTGCGAAAACTGTCAAAATCTAGATTCCCTATTTTTTAGGGAAACTATTTTCTTATAATTTTAAATGGATGATTAAATAGTTTTTAAAAATCAAAAACCAAAAACCATGCTAGAAACTATTACCCATTCAAGGCTTTAATTTTACTTTTCATATCTTACAATATTTCATCCCTCGCACTCAAAACTTCAAAATGGTGGATTGTCTCTAGACATCCACATTCCACAAATTATATTACAAAGATTGTCTAAGGACATTTATATATAGGACCCTAAACTTTTGAAAAATCCCATTTTAGCCCAACATTTGCTTTAATTTGATTTGAGCGATTCAAGAAGCTGCCGTTGGTTCGGATGGCTAAAGAACCGATCGCGAGCCAAATGTGCTCAAAAGAGTCCAAACCCAACCCATTCAGCTTCGTTGGCGATTCGTGGCGAGAATCGGAGGGAAGAGAACGACGACTTGGGTGATTCCCATCTCGGAGAAACCGATCTCCGGCTTGAAACAGTCCACGGCGACATCGTCTCCATGTCGGAGCAGTAATAATCATTCTCCGATCTCGAACCAGTTTTTCTCCGACTACCACCGCTCTTATTCTTCCTCAACCTAAACCTAGGCGACGGGAAACACCCGAACCCGGCAACAGAAAAATCGGAACTTGGTTCGGGTTCGGATCCGGGTCGAATCCGGTTAGGGCGGTGGAGCTGCCACCGTTCCGAGAAAGCACGCGGAGAGGATCGGAAAGAAGGACCCGGAGAGTAGAATCCAGCAAACGACGACGGTGTTGGTGGCGGCTTGAGCTTCGATGGGGTTGTAGAAAAGGAATGGGGAGTTAGAGGAGATAAAGGACGGCTTTTGGAGTTGGAGATGAAAGAAGAAGACGGCGGAGATAAAGCCGGCGGGAGAAGCGGCTGAGAGTGAGACAAAGGTTTTAACCGGAGAGGAGAGAGTTTCTTTGGAGGCTGAAGAGGAGTTGTGTTACCGGGTTTAGACATTCGGGTTTTGGGTACACCCGGTCGGATCTCCCAGCTAAAAGGTATCGTTCCAGGTCTCTTGAATGAATCATCAAGTTCGACAATGGCCATTTGATGTTTTATTTTGCTCTCAAGAAGAGACAAGAAACAAAAAAAACAGAGAGATAGATAGAAGAGAGATGACTTTAGAAGAGTTGGATTAAGAATGAGTTTAATGTCTTATATATGACGAGAGAGGAGAGAGAGAACGAAAGAGAGATGAGAGGCGAGATTAGAGGAAGATAGGAGTGGGTGGCGGGAGAGATTAGACAAGTTTATCTCTATGTAATTTGACTTGGTTTCTATTGGTCCCTACCATTTTACTTAACTTTTCAATTATGCAATGGTCACCACAATTTATATACCCACACACAAAGATCTTTACTTTATTAGTTTTTTCTCTTGAAAAAATTTGCATCTTTAATCTAAAACCATGAGACTATTTGTAGTAATAGATGGACAAAATCAAAGGGCTAAGATTTCAAATATCAAGTGCTCTAAAACAGAGTTACAGCACGCGGTGGTGTTTCATGATTTAGACGTGAAAGCAAATACTAAACCAAACGAATTTGGGGTAAAAAAATTCAAACTTTGAAATGATCAAATGACCTTTTCCCTACATGGATTCAAAAGGGCTAACCACTTAAACTTTTGTCTTGTCTTGCAAAAGATTCCAAAACTGTAAATAGCAATTAGGCATGATGACAATAATGATACGTGTCACATAAGAGGAAACCAAACACCATGTCAGTTAAATGATTCTACTGGAATTGCGGAAACACTACAAATTGTATTCCTTGCTACATCCAGTAGCTGCAGATACCTTAATTGCTACAGTTTGATATAATGTTAAAACTTTATAACAAAATTAATTGTTTACAAACCTAATCTAATAACTAGCTCTCTCTCTCTCAAGATACCTTAATGGAACACATTGTGGGACGGATATGATGGAGTTTTTGATCTTGTTACAAAGGATATGAAATACAACCAAAATAAAATTCAAGAAGAGATGGAGTTGGAAGCGGTTCCTTAAGGGAAGGAGATAAATCGATTGGTGAAATGTGCGACCAATGGCTCCTTTGATGGCTGTGGAAGAGGTGGTAGTAGTTGAGAAGATTCTTACAAGTTATTGTTGATCCAAACAACTGAGAAGCACTCTGCAATACTCAAAAGAGATTGAATCATATTTCCACGAGTGCAGTGTTCAGGGTCGGTCCAACAATAAGATTTCAGACAGTTTTTACCTGGAGGTATGTGATGACTCGACGAAGATCATCACCTTGTGATCGATATGGAGCTCAATGCTGAAAGAGATTGTTATGTTCAAAAATATAAGAAGATATAATATCACTTGCAATGCATTCAGCTCCAACACCTCAATCAATTTAAGAAACAAAATGTAATTCATTTTTCCGAATGATGGAAACAAGACATAAATCTAAATGAAATTGAATCTGACTTCACATAAATTAGTTGTTTCCTGCTCTTGTTTAAACTCTCTAAGGCACAGAGAAGGTTTGACAATGCCTATGGTAAGTAGGGGAAAGTTTCGCGCTCAACTATAATGGACCCACTGATGATCAAGTACGCGTAAATCGTAACGGTTTTTGAGTTTAATCGACGGCCAAGATTGATCCGTTATTTTTTTATTAAATAAAAAATAGAAAAACCCCAAATCAAAAAAAACAATTAATTCCGCGTTATCATATTCCGTTGTTTCTCGTCTCCTTCAAGATCTCTGTCACTCTCGCAGAAGAGAAACCCTAAATCTCACCGGAAAACTAGAACGCCGAGCCGGAGGTTTTCCATTTCTTCGTCAACAATGTCTTCTTCGTCTTCATCGAGAAATCTATCTCAGGAGAATCCGATTCCTCGTCCGAACTTAGCCAAGACTCGAACCTCACTCCGCGATGTTGGAAACCGTCGTGTTCCCCTTGGCGACATCACAAATCAGAAAACTGGATCTAGAAATTCTTCATTATCGTCTACTCTGGTATATTTTCTTTGATTCTCTCTAATTTTTGTCCCTTTTCAATTCCGGTGTTTGTTCGTCGAGAAATGTAGTTTTAGGGTTTATCCTGGAATTGAATCTGTAAATGTTTCATCTCTGAAGGTTCATTGTTCGAATAAGATCGCCCAATCGAAGAAAGCACCAAAGCCTGCTTTATCTCGTAATTGGAATTTGGGAATTCTCGATTGCGGTTTACCTCCCAAGTCAAATGCGAATTCAAACACAATCGTTCCTTACGAAGACACCGAATTGCCTCAAATCGATGATAGTCTTCTATCTTCATCACCTGGATTATCCGTTGATGCCTCTCCTACTCAATCGGACCCGTCAATTTCCACTCATGACTCTTTCAAGAGCCACATTGTAGAACACATGGTCGAGAGCAGTACTGATGATGGAAATGATGATGATGAGATTGTTAACATCGATAGTGACTTGATGGATCCACAGCTTTGTGCTTCCTTTGCTTGTGATATCTACGAGCATTTGCGTGCATCTGAGGTAGAATTGCTGTAGTTTTACCCTGCCACATTTCTCATATTAAATTGATTCTGTTTCTGAATCGTCAAAGTTGAAAATTTGCTTATTCTTCTCTGCAGGTAAAGAAAAGACCGGCTCTAGATTACATGGAAAGAATTCAGTTAAACATCAATGCTAGCATGCGTTCTATACTGATTGACTGGCTTGTGGAGGTAAGATTTTGATGAATCCTGGTTCATTAAGGCAAGTTATTTAGTTTAGATTGATAAGGCAATAAGTTAAGTAATAGACAAAACGTTTTATAGAATGTTCATTGGTAGGTGATATATAGTTACAAAGCTGTTCTCTGGATTTTCATAAAACTACAGGTTGCTGAAGAGTATAGGCTTTCGCCTGAGACATTGTATTTGGCAGTGAACTATGTAGATCGGTATCTTACGGGCAATGCAATTAACAAGCAAAATCTGCAGTTACTTGGTGTTGCCTGCATGATGATAGCAGCGTAAGAAATCTAGAAATTTTACTCTTTGGTTACATCCGTTTTTGTTTCCTCCAGAAGTATGCAATTTCTAACCAGCAGACATACTGGAATTCCAGAAAATATGAAGAAGTGTGTGTGCCCCAAGTGGAGGATTTCTGTTACATCACTGATAACACATACTTAAGAAACGAGGTTTGTGTTTTGGTCTTCACTGGACAAACTCTTCTTCTTGTGGTTTTGATAAGCTCGTAGTAAGTTGTTAACCTTTAAGCTTTCTGACAGCTTTTGGAGATGGAGTCTTCTGTTCTGAACTACTTGAAGTTCGAATTAACAACTCCAACAGCAAAATGTTTCTTGAGGTAGCTTCTGGTCACATTGATGTTAACTTCAATCATCATTTTTTGTGGTTCCCTGCTGATCTAGACTTGTAAATTTTGTGGTTAGGCGCTTTCTTCGTGCTGCTCAAGGCAGAAAGGAGGTATACTCTTACATGAAAATTAAAGATGAGCTCTCTACGCAATGGGTGATGTGTTATATACGTTTCTGACTAGTTGCTGCTTTCTATTAGGTACCATCACTGCTGTCTGAGTGTCTTGCCTGCTATCTCACCGAATTATCGCTGTTAGATTACGCTATGCTTCGATACGCTCCATCACTTGTCGCAGCCTCTGCAGTTTTCTTGGCACAATACATACTCCACCCTTCAAGAAAACCATGGGTATGACCAAAAATATGTATTTGCATTCCTATTTTCTTCAGTAGTTAGCTTTATTCAACTCTACATTCTATTAAAACCTGCTGATTTCTGGTTTTGCAGAATGCTACGCTAGAGCATTACACATCATACAGGGCTAAACATATGGAAGCATGCGTTAAGAATCTTCTTCAGCTGTGTAATGAGAAACCCTCATCTGACGTGGTTGCAATCAGAAAGAAGTACAGTCAACACAAAGTAACAAGCACTCCACTTTCTTTATTATTAATAGCTTTCATATAAAATACTTGCAAGTGTTTACTCTCTTTTTCTTCTCCTGGCAGTACAAGTTTGCAGCAAAGAAGCTTTGCCCCACATCACTACCGCAAGAGCTCTTCCTCTGCTAGTGTTTCTCGATACACTTTTTCTTTTCCCTCTTTTCTTGTAGATATTGTTGATAAAAACTCATCAATCGGGTCAGGCAAATGTATTCAGTTCGATAGAGATGTGTAGATGAAAATACCACTTACCAATACAAAGGATTGTTTCGTTACATGTATATATGTGAACAGAGTTCTGAGCTATGGATTTTGTTGTGGTGGTTCAACCGACTTTGGATAAAAGGCGGTTGAAGTGCAGACCAACCACCTCAAACGCCTTAGCAAGATGATCAAAGATTTGGAACAACCTTAGTTAATTGTTTTTTTCTTAACTGACTATAGAATATTAATTAAACTTGTAGCTAGTTTCTCAACTAGGATGAATTAAAACTGATTAGACATGTGAGAGATTATGCTGATGGGACATGCTTGTTGGTTCTCGGGGACGGAGAACAAGGTGGAGTCTCTGGAGCTTTGGTTTCCAAAATCTATGAAGATGATTGATTCTATCTGCTTCGTTGATTTCGGTTTTTGGGTTAAGCTCATATACAGTAATGAAGTTTGAACGACAAAGATTTAATGGTTTTGCAAATGTTGGAAAAGTTAGCAACCACAATGTTCCTATGGCTGCCAACATCTCTGTCTTCTTCATTTTATTACTAAACATTTCGTTTCTAAACATTTGTAAAGTTTACTAGTAATAAACATTTCGTTTCTCAAATTTGTAATGAACATAAAACATAGTATAAAACAAAAAAAGACCCACCCAAACCGCCTCGGAATGATAGATTGACCATCAACAAGACCATCTGTTTTTATTCAACTGTAAAATGCTATTACAGAGCTTGTTGGTTTCTAGTTGACAGTATAAAAAATAGTGGTTCAATATTGATCAATTAGATCTGATGAGACAAAATTGTTGGTATCTAGCAACGAAGCAGGAGATTCTGAAGGTGCTATTCGATTATGACCCCTAGATGGACTAGAAGACGGACGCGGAGACTTAGACTTTGGCAAGGTTCCAAACGCTATTGATGAGACCGATTCTCTCTGCGGTATTGGCTCTGCTTTTATGAATAAGCTTGATTCATAGAGTTTGGAAGACAAAGATTTGGTTGGCATTGCAGATGTTAGAGAAGCCAATAATCCACAAGACATCAACAACCAAAATGTCCATGTGGTTGCCAACATCTCGGCCTTGTTCATCTCTCTCTCGTTTTTTATATAGATGAAATTATGTTATTATGGGTTAACTAAGTGTTTTAAATCGACTTATATACATCATTGAGAATGTTAGTTACATCAGATATATATGGATATAGGATTGTCAAATAGGAAATGAAATCATGTTTATTGTTTGTGGTCTAAGTCAGACATCCATCCCTCTACTTCCAAATGGGAAACAAAAACATCTTTGATAGTCTAACCAAGTACGTGATAAGTAGATTTCATAGGAATGGAATTAAATGTAATAAAAATTGAAGAATGGAATTGTGAGGAATATCAAATATAGAGGAATAGGGAATAACAGAAATGAGTATAAATATTTTTTTTTATTTTAACTATTTTTTGTTATTAAAGTTTGACTAGAAAGTCTAGAATCATCAAAATCATTAATTGTTTGTGGCTAATCACAAAATTATTGAGGTGTGTAATTTTCAAAAGAAACAGTTGATTCAGTCAAGTGTCAGTCGATTACGAAACACAAATAATGAGTCCAAGACAAAATATATTCGAGTCAAGGTAAGGCATTGAATTAAGTTGTTTGTGTGCAATTACATGATATGATAAATTCAAGTATCTCATTATGCTACCGAACGTTCAAACATTTCAGCTGTAACGGCATTGCAATAAAAAAAAATTTCTTTTTTCATAAATAACTTTCTCCACGGCTCGGTACGAAAACTTTATAATAATATACCTTTTAAAAAATTTTAAAAATATTTTTATTAAAGTTTATCTAGTTCAGTTTTCATATAAATTTCCATTAAAAACAACGGTAATTAATCACATTTAATATCAAATAGAATTTCACAAACTCACCTAAATTGTTTTTCAAAGATTCTAATTCTATACAATTAAGTGAAATGAAGAATCATTACAACGTTTGCTTGCCATGCCGAAATGTACTCTCGAATTAAATAAAAGAGGTAAGAAAATAGAAATCCAATCCCATAATGTATTAATTGTTTGCTTGCGAGTTGTCAACAAAGTGTAGTGCTAAGAAATTTCAATGATCATTACAATTGATAAATGCGATCTATAGTGGACCAAAGTTTATGATTTACCATGAAATTTTTTTTATAAAAAAATTTATGTAATGTTGAGGATTGATTATTAACTCGTCTTTAGATATTTGTAGTCACGGAGTGGGTTGGTCAATAAATGACGAAAAGCTACAAGTTACAACGAAAAAGATTCTTATAGTGCGTAGTTACGAACTTACGATTCTTTTTTTCTCTAAATAAGAATAGTTTCATACAAGATAGTTGTCTTAAGTCAATTGGTACCAAACCTTGCTTAAAAGATGTCAAAATATCAATAAACTATGCGTCATCTACTCATCTTGATCTTATAAATACAATACATAATTTTCTCGAACTAAAAAGTGAAACCAAAAAGTATTTACATGAGACCACAGTATTATTACTATTTAAAAAATTAGATATTTAATTTGACAATTATGTACTTTCTTTCTTGTATCCATCCATAATACATGTTAATTTTATCAATTTAAACAATTGATGAAAATATAAAATCATATTTGAACTCGGATTAAGAACCACGTCATTCTATATATAGCATATTCAGCTTGGAAAAATGAATTCTATCTCTATGATAGGAGAAGTTCATTCGTCCCATGTAAATTATTTCGTGTTTAGTTGTGTAATTAGAATTTAAGACTTAGCTAGAAATACAGATTCCTTTCTTTATGTTATCTTGGAAGTGCCAAACCTGATATTTTTGTAAGATCCTAACTTTTATTTAAATACTAATTATAGTACAATATCTAAACAAAAACCTAACCGATAATAGTAAGCAACGAATCAGATGCTCCTCTTTCTCTAAATTCGAATGAGATAAATCGCGGCGTCTGAAAAGTGAAAAGGGAGATTTTAAGTGTTAGGATATGATATAGTACTCATGGCGATGTATACTCTTACAAATATAATAAAAATTAATAATGAAGATAAGACTTTTTAAAGGGATCAAGTTGAAGAAAGTGCACTTGATATGATGAAAGGCGTTTCTGGTTCACTCTTTTAATTCGTTAATCGACATTGAGGATGGCTCTCCGTGTGTGCTTAATCAAGTGGATGATCTGAACCAAAGAACCCTATTCTTTTTCATGATCTCCTCGATCTTTATTATTATTTTCAATTATCTTTTCAATATACACATGGGAAGAAAAAACAATCAACCATTTCGAAGGACTGGTACATTTTGTATGCGTTTTTGCGCTTTAAAGTTTAAACTTGGAATTTTAAAGAATGATATCTATTTGTATGAATATAATTGCCTTTATATTTGGAGACTATTTCCTTTTGAATTTTACTCTAATGACTTGTCTGACGACAAATCTTCTCTTAAGTCCTTATAGGATATTTGGTTTCCCACGAATCAAGCTTATGGTAGTAATGAAAAAAAAAAGAAGTTTGTCTCTAGTATCGTAGAGAATTGGAAAGGAGAAAGTTTGCCAAAAAAAAGCCTTAACTTTTGCGAAAGCAACGCAATAACTAGAAAACTATTTTTCACGGTATTTTTAAAAACCAGCACGTTTTTTTAGTTTTCTAATTCAAATAAATAAACATTCATTTTACGTAGCTGGTGAACTCGATCGTGAGACACAGTTTCTTCTCCAACAAAATCCAATACATTTTTTTTTTTTTTTGAATACCAGGAGGTTCTGGACCAAAGCCCGTAATCCCCCCAGGCCCGAAACCACATCATATAATATTAGTTTCGTCTCAAGCGTCACTCGAACCGGCGACCTCTAAGTTTCGCCTAGGGTCTTTTTACCAGTTGAGCTAAAAAAAATATTGGATTTTTTTTTTTTTTTTTTTTTTTGGAAAAAATCGAATACATTTTGTGTATGACATTTATGTTAAAATGAGTTTAGCTGGCAAAGTAGTCAAAATATTTCATTTCGAGAAGAAAAGATAGCCTACACGCCTCATAGTTAGTTACCTGCAGAAACTTCTATGGTGATATTCTTTCGAATTCTAGGTAAGATATATATGTGTGTGTTAGTGTGTGTTACTATTGATCATACTAAAAATCACCTTTTAGTTTTGAGTTATCATTTTGAAATCTACACATGATTGCGTGTACTCATTATTTAAAGTCGGCATCGATTTCTCCATATCCCATGAATGTTCGTTTAACATCTTTATGCGTTAACACTATACGTTAAAATACTATAAGAAAAAAGCAAGTTGTTTTCGTAGTAAGGGGTGTTGTTGGCTTGTGATTTAAATAGTGTTTTAATGATTTAAAATATTATGTAGAATATGTTGTTATTCAATCAAAGTTTTTATTAAACTCTGTTAAAGTTTGGTGTTATTAGTTTTTAATTTGTAAAAACTAAAAAGTTTTCTAAAATCTTCATAAATCTGGGGTTATTGGATTCATAATTTTATGAAGTTGATAAAATTTTTGTGTTATTCAACTAAAAAGAATCTCTAATTGTTTGTTCAAAAAAAAAAAAGAATCTCTAATTGTTAATGAATTAAATTATTATGTTATTGGTTTATGATTTTATATATTTTTCTTCACAAAATAAAATTATAAAAAGTATCATCAAAATAACTTTTTACCAATGGAAAAACTAATCAACAAGATTAGAAAACTCTCTAGCAACATTTTATAATCTTTCATTTATTTACTTTCTATGATTTTATTAAAGTCATCAAAATTCCTTTAAACTAGAATCCAATAACACCACCTAAATTTAGCTGTCACGGGTTAATTAAAAGGTAAATTAGCGAAAATACGTAAATAATCAAGTGATAAAGTGTAATTAAGCAGTAATTAACCAAAATGCATAGTAATATTTTTTAAATAAACATATCATTTTCTCTAATCTCATACAATGGTTAATTTTCAAATTCTGCGCACAAACCCTTGATATAAGTATAAGTTTATTTCATTGAATATACTATAATAAAATCTACTTGTAAGTGAAAATAGCATTAAGCTTCAAGCCTTCAACACACGTACAGGAATGTTTTTTCAAAAATGTTGAACAATGACATTAAGTCCAAATGAAAACGATGGCAGCATCTTGGACTTCCAATTTTCCATGCCCATATTTTTCCTTTCTTCTTTGTTATTTTATTCAATTCTATTTTTCGTATCGAATAATTCATATAACTCATGAAGTCAAATTTTTCAATAGTAAGTAGTAACACTTGAGTAAATGGTCCTACCAACTTTTTACCAATACAGATATATTTTCTTAATACACTTTTTACTTTTTACTGTTTTGCCTCAAATAAGAGAACACTTTTTTCTGTGTATATAAATCTGCACTCCACTCTCAGTTTATCTTCATCCACAAGAACCAGACAGTTCTTCAACAAAGGCATTAACCATTACCCATACAATTTCCCTTATAGCTTCTCTCTTTACCTTCTAAAAAAGGTCAACTCTTTCAAACACTTACTTTGCATGTAACTTCATACTTTGAAGTATTGAACAAACAAACAAAAAACAGAGCAAAACAAACAAAAAATGGTTCAACACCACCAAACAGTTCTCGCCGTCGATATGCCACAAACAGGCGGCTCCAAGTACTTGGACGACGACGGAAAAATCAAAAGAACTGGTAACAATGTTTCTCTTTTAGCTTCTTATGTAATTATTCAAAAATGTGTTATTTTGAACTCGGAACCTGCTCTGTTTTAGTTATGTTGGCAAAATGAGAAACTTGAAGTTTTTAAGTTTTGGGTTTTAGGGAGTGTTTGGACGGCGAGCGCACACATAATAACGGCGGTGATAGGTTCGGGAGTTTTGTCACTGGCGTGGGCTACGGCGCAGCTAGGTTGGCTAGCCGGACCGGTGGTGATGTTGCTCTTCTCTGCCGTCACTTATTTCACTTCTTCTCTCCTTGCCGCCTGTTACCGCTCTGGCGACCCTGTCTCCGGCAAGAGGAACTACACTTATATGGATGCTGTCCGATCAAATCTCGGTAAATACAAAAACTCGAAGTAGAAATTGGACAATGGAGATCAGAACAAAAACATAACATTTTTCATTGTTCTGGATAGGTGGCGTGAAGGTGACGCTATGTGGGATTGTTCAGTATCTTAATATCTTTGGTGTGGCAATTGGCTACACAATTGCTTCCGCTATAAGCATGATGTGAGTGTCCTCATTAATTAACACTAAAAGCTACGAAATTTGGTTTTTGATCAAAAAGACAAAATTATTGTTTTTGGAAAAACAGGGCAATAAAGAGATCAAACTGTTTCCATAAGAGTGGAGGGAAAGATCCATGTCACATGAACAGTAATCCTTACATGATAGCTTTTGGATTGGTCCAGATTCTATTCTCTCAGATTCCAGATTTTGATCAACTTTGGTGGCTCTCAATCCTCGCCGCCGTAATGTCCTTCACTTATTCCTCCGCCGGTCTCGCCCTAGGCATAGCCCAAGTTGTTGGTTCGTTTTTCAACCAAAAATAACTTCTACGGTCTTAAATTAGAAACGCATAAAAAGTAATAGGTTTTTTGTGTTTTGGTTTCATCAGTAAATGGGAAGGTGAAGGGAAGTCTCACTGGGATTAGCATAGGAGCAGTAACAGAGACACAGAAGATATGGAGAACCTTCCAAGCTCTTGGAGACATTGCTTTTGCTTACTCTTACTCCATCATTCTCATCGAGATTCAGGTACTTTAATCTTTTTTACAAGTCTTGATGATCAAAGCCATTAGCTATTGGTCTTATCCTGACGCTTTTTTCTTTTGGGGTCTGAAACAGGACACAGTGAAGTCACCACCATCAGAAGAGAAAACGATGAAGAAAGCAACGCTTGTGAGCGTCAGTGTAACGACTATGTTCTATATGTTGTGTGGATGCATGGGATATGCAGCCTTTGGAGACTTGTCTCCCGGAAATCTCTTAACCGGTTTCGGGTTTTATAATCCTTATTGGCTTCTTGACATTGCAAATGCAGCCATTGTGATTCACCTTATTGGTGCATACCAAGTCTATTGCCAACCTCTGTTTGCTTTCGTCGAGAAGCAAGCTTCCATTCGATTCCCTGATAGTGAGTTCATTGCAAAAGATATCAAAATTCCAATTCCGGGTTTCAAGCATCTCCGCTTGAATGTCTTCAGGTAAAAATTCTTGTCTAAACTAATGGGATCTGAGTTTTAGACATGAGGTGTAGGTAATAATCAAAGCTTTTGTATGGTGTGAAATGGCTTGCTCAGGTTGATATGGAGGACAGTGTTTGTGATCATAACGACAGTTATCTCAATGCTTCTTCCGTTTTTCAATGACTTTGTGGGTCTGCTCGGGGCACTAGGGTTTTGGCCATTGACGGTGTATTTCCCAGTGGAAATGTACATTGCGCAGAAGAAGATACCTAGATGGAGCACCAGATGGGTTTGCCTTCAAGTCTTCAGCTCAGGATGTTTGGTAATTAGCATTGCTGCAGCTGCAGGGTCCATAGCTGGAGTACTTCTTGATCTAAAGTCCTACAAGCCATTTCGAAGCGAATACTGATCAACTTGAGACTTAGCCATTTCGAAGCGATGACTGAGTCAGTTTTAAACACAAAGGATATATCAAGAACGGTCAAGAGAACCAATAACCATGAATTTGGGAATTTTGATCAGCTTGTTTTTGATATAGATAAAAGCAATAATGCTGTTAGTCCTTCTCTGTAATCTTCTATGTACCCTGAAGGCAAGAATTGTAGTCCTAATGAGTAAATCTTCGATTAATTGTCATGTGCTGCAAAAGAATCATGAACTGGCACCATAATAGTATATTACCAATAGAAGAGCTTTGACAAACAGCCATTGTGGTAAAATTGCAATTCCACCATAATTGTTCCTGTACTTGCTATTCTTTCCCTAATCTAATCTTTGCCGTATGAACCATTCACTAAGGCACACAAGTATGGATTTATTTAAGCGAAACAATCACCAGAGTAGTGCAGTAACAAAAGACCAAGACTTTATCAATGCCATCATAACTAATATAACTGAGTCATACAAACCAATTCACTTATTCAGTCTACAACTACCAAAGATTTCTAATTTCTGTAAAACACATACTGTAGATTCCACATTCCAGGTCCTAAAAATCAACTTGCAGCAAGAAGCTTTTGCAACTGACCACTCTCCAAAGCAGCTCCAAGATCTGAAGCAAGATAAACAGCCAAAAGGCTTGTGAGTTAAAAGGGAAATTTGGAGAAAAGAATGAAACTTGGAGGAGACAGTGAGATCATCATACCATCTGATCCACCAATATGCTTGCCGTTTACAAAAACTTGCGGGACAGTACGACGACCAACGAATTCTAAAAGCTCATACTGGATTTGATCTCCGTCCTCTGCAAAAACAAATCTCCCAAGAAGTTGAAATTCAACAAATTACACCTCAGTCACAAAGAAGGTAAAGGTGAGAATGAAAGTGGTACCTCTCTGATCAAGCTCCACAACAAATGGCTCTTCCTTAAGTTGGCTGAAGATACGTTTCGACCGCAAGCAATACCTAACACATCCAAACAAAACTCACAACTTTCACGACTAACCTTAATCAAAGACTTGGAATTTCGAATTCAGTCACCGTGGAATGTTGCATAAATTACAAAATTTCAATTGCAAAGAAAGAGGAGAAAGAGTGAGAAATTACGGGCAGTAGGATTTGGAGAAGATGACGATCTTGTTGGACAAGATGGCGTTCTGAACGAAAGCTGACACCGAATTCGCAGCTCCCGCAGAATTTGACAAATCGCTGATAACCACTAGTAATAGGACCGCCGCCACGGCAACACGGCGAGGACTCTGGTCAACCATCGCCGTTTCGATCACGCTCGTCGAATGTAAAAATCAATTTTTTTTTTGGTTTTTGGTTTTTGGTTAGGTGATTTATTGTTGGGTTCATTTATGGGCTCCAAGAAAAAAGACACCTAGTTGACACGTGGCACATTTATCTCACTTTAAAACGGTGCGTATCCTCGTCTCTCTTCAGTCTCCGTCATCCGCCGAGTGGATTATTCTTCGGTGACAAAAACCACTGTTCCTGAAACTGAAAACAGACACCACTTGATTCATAACAGGTAAAAACACAATCTTTTTTTTGGGCTGTGCATTGGCTTGTGTATTTATTTATGTGTATAATAATATAATGTTCATCAACTGTTTGACGAAATGCCTCAGTGAAGCGTTCTAGAATTACATCACTTGATTTTTAGTCGGCTGATTGATTTTTTTGCGATGGGAATGTAGCTTTTCTGTTACGGTCTGAATTAGACTCAACATGACGATGATCAGAATTCTCAATCGTCAATCCAGATTATGTTGTAAGAGTTTTCTGTCTGCGAGGCTGTATAGTTCAAGCGAACCAGCGAGAGATGTTGCGGATGTGGCGAAGAACATATCTAAAGTATTGATGTCTTCTCCACAATTGGTGATTGACTCGGCTTTAGATCAAAGTGGGTTAAGGGTTTCACCAGAAGTTGTAGAAGATGTTTTAAATAGATTCAGGAATGCTGGTTTGTTGGCATACAGGTTCTTCCAATGGTCTGAGAAGCAACGACATTACGAGCATAGTGTTCGTGCCTACCACATGATGATCGAGTCTACGGCAAAGATTGGGCAGTACAAGCTCATGTGGGATCTCATCAATGCAATGAGGAAGAAGAAGATGCTAAATGTCGAGACTTTTTGTATCGTAATGAGGAAGTACGCCAGGGCGCAGAAATTGGATGAGGCGATTTACGCGTTTAATGTGATGGAGAAGTATGATTTGCCGCCGAATCTTGTGGCGTTCAACGGGTTGCTGAGTGCGTTGTGTAAATCCAAGAATGTGAGGAAAGCACAGGAAATTTTCGAGAATATGAGGGATCGGTTTACACCTGACTCCAAAACCTATAGCATATTGCTTGAAGGATGGGGGAAAGAACCCAACTTGCCCAAGGCAAGAGAGGTTTTCCGGGATATGATTGATGCTGGTTGTCATCCGGATATAGTGACCTATAGTATAATGGTTGACATACTTTGTAAAGCTGGAAGAGTTGATGAAGCTCTTGGCATTGTGAGGAGCATGGATCCAAGCATTTGCAAGCCGACAACTTTTATCTATAGTGTGCTTGTACATACTTATGGAACTGAGAACCGGCTTGAAGAGGCGGTTGATACGTTCCTCGAGATGGAAAGAAGTGGCATGAAAGCCGATGTAGCGGTTTTCAATTCTTTGATCGGTGCATTTTGCAAAGCAAAGAGGATGAAGAATGTGTATAGGGTTTTGAAAGAAATGAAGAGTAAAGGTGTGACGCCTAACTCCAAGTCATGTAACATCATTCTACGCCATCTAATAGATCGCGGGGAGAAAGACGAAGCTTTTGATGTCTTTAGGAAGATGATTAAAGTGTGTGAACCAGATGCAGACACATACACGATGATGATAAAGATGTTTTGTGAGAAGAAAGAGATGGAGACTGCGGATAAAGTGTGGAAGTACATGAGGAAGAAAGGGGTGTTCCCTAGTATGCATACATTCTCAGTTCTTATTAATGGATTGTGCGAGGAGCGTAACACTCAAAAAGCTTGTGTTTTGTTAGAGGAGATGATAGAGATGGGGATTCGACCATCGGGTGCGACGTTTGGTAGATTAAGACAGCTGCTTCTCAAAGAAGATAGAGAAGATGTGCTTAAGTTTCTTAATGAGAAGATGAACGTTTTGGTCAATGAGCCTTTGTGTGATTGACTTTCTTAGCTTTCCTGTGAACCGCTGAGAATAGTACGTTTCACAACAGCTTATCCTAAGCATTCTGCACATAATTTGTTTTGTTTGAAACTTTGGATGGATCAAGATCCATTTCAATTGTTGTAAAGTTGTAATTGAAGTTGAATCAGCGATTGTTGCGGTCTCAATACATGAGATAATAAAATAAAGAGATGATACAAACCAGTTGATTTGCACGGTCGCAGATGATAAAATATCAGGGCCAAAAGACTCAAACACAACTAAAAAAGATGATCTCTTTATAATTATAAGCTGCAAGAGAAACAGACCTACTTCTCATATCAAGTATAAGATGCGGATTTTGGATTAAAGTTTCTAAATATCTCAGTTCATGACGTTGGAAGTGTTCTTAGACCTTCTTGAGCCAAAATCTAAGTCCATAATAACATGTCTTCACCAATTCCATTTTCTGGTTCAGTATCTCTTAGATTTGGACTCGGTTTTGGATAGCATGTATCCAGAGATCTTGTTCACCTCGTACAATAGCCCAGCAGAGAACAAGAAACTGCAGGCAGATCAAGAAACAGCAACACAATCACCACACTGCTTTTAGCGAGAGAGGCATGAAGTAATTAAACAAGGAAAATGTATATATTAAGCAGATCTAGTGAATTTCCACTTACCAGGTTGTGATACAAACCCGATGAACCGTGCTAGCAGCAATAAGAGCTATGATTTCTGCAAGAATGACTGCCATGAAAACAAAAATTGGCTTCAATACATTGCAAACCCTTGTTGAGTATACCACTTTCACAAAGCAGAAGCAGGAGGAGGCAAACAAATTCGAGCCATTTATGATTTGTGATTCTTTTATAGGTGATACAGAGAAGACATTAGATGAAATTTTTTGGGTTCTAACAACTGGTTCATTAAAAGAGTCTTTGTAACACATAATGACATAAAAGCGAAAGTCTTTGTAATATGTTATCAGAAAGTGAACTTAGAGCATCATCATCAAAGATTTAAAATTTCCACTCTTAAGCCCTCAAACTTGTGAAGTGGGGTAGAATAGACACACAATGGTTTTGATCTTATGAACAAATTTGATATCACGAAGAAGTAAGGACATACCTGCACCCCAACCACTCTTGATGCCAGAAGATTCCTGAAAATTGCCAATGAACTGCAAGTAAAAGAAACCGCATCAATCCAAACTTTCAACAAGAAAACAAAAGATGTCAAATTTAAAGACACAATTGAGGAATTCTAAGGAGCTTACGGTGAGAGAAAACAAAAAGAGGAGAGAGCTTGTGAATCCTCCAAGGATCGTGAACAGCTCTGAAGAAGCTAATTTCCCTCTGTAAATTTCTTGAAGCGAGAGGATCACTGTAAACACAATAAGAGACCCTAGCATCGATGTTCCAACAGCTCCTGCCATGCTTCTAAATCCCAACCAAACACTCAAATTAAGACCGTAACAGATAATCAGACACGAATTTGTACAAAATTGATCGAAATGTTGACTGGGAAAAAAACTGATCCACTGGTCGGAAAACGAGAAATCAACGGAAAGAATAATGTGATGAGTTACCTTGAAAACCCTAAAGATCAGATCTTCTCTTCTCTTCTCTTCTCTTCTCGCTCGTCACTGCCACAGTTCCACTTCCAAGACCGGCGAATCGGAACAAAGGAGATCGAGAAGAGATTTATTAAGAAATTGGAAAATTGGGAATTCGCATTGACGGATTGACCATAACATACATGTTTATCGTCCATATTACAGATATACCCTCACGGACCAGTCGCGGTACCAAACGCTGTCGTTTTACATAGTAGAAAGTAGAAAGACGTAGTATTCATACCCGACACACTTGAGTTTCGTAAAAGTCCCGGTTGAATTAACCGTCTGTGTAAACCAATGTAGAATACCAAACGTAAGAACTGTACCGGGTTTGAGATTTTAATTCACATAAACCCCTAAACCCTACTGTTGCTTGAACTAGACGTAGAACTTTTACCGACGATGAGAATCCTTCCACTTCCCTCTCCTTCTACTTCTTCCGGCTACCTCCTCCGTCGAAGGCCGTTCTCCTCCGCATCATCTCTGCTTACACGTACTGTCTCAACAGCAGAGTCTGACCATTTTAATCTTCCAAGCCGATTACTCTCAATAGTCTCCGAACCAAATTGGCAAAACAATCCTTCTCTAAATTCTCTGATCCCTTCTCTAAAAAAAAAAAAAATTCAAGCACAACGTTACTTCATACGCATCATTGGTTAATCTTCTCTGTAGCCATGGAATAGCTTATGAGGTGCCTAAGATCACGATATTGATGATAAAGTGCTGCAATTCAGCGCGAGAAGCTTTGTATGTTGTTGATTTCTGTAGGGAAATGAGTAAAGATGATAGTTTTGAGATTGGATACAAGCTTACTCCTAAATGCTATAATACTCTGTTGAGTTCATTAGCTAGATTTGGCTTAGTCGTTGAAATGAAGAGACTTTATACTGAAATGTTGGAGGATTTGGTTTCTCCAGACATTTACACGTTTAACACATATGTTAATGGTTATTGTAAGCTTGGATATGTAGTAGAAGCAAAGCAGTATGTGAGTAGGCTTATTCAAGCTGGATTGGATCCTGATTATTTCACATATACTTCTTTTATCACGGGTCATTGTCGAAGAAAAGAAGTCGATGCAGCTTTTCAGTTTTTAAGGAGATGTTTCAGAATGGCTGCCATAGAAATGAGGTTTCCTACACTCAACTTATATATGGTCTTTGTGAAGCAAAGAGGATTGATGAAGCTTTGGGCTTATTGGTGAAAATGAAAGATGACAATTGTTGTCCTAATGTTCGTACATACACAGTGCTTATAGATGCTTTGTGTGGATCAGGGCAGAAGTCAGAAGCTCTGTGTTTATTTAAGCAGATGTCAGAGAGTGGCATTAAGCCTGATGTTTGTATGTATACTGTGCTTATTCAGAGCTTTTGTAGTGAAGGTACACTCGATGAAGCAAGTGGGTTGCTAGATCACATGTTGGAGAATGGGTTGGTGCCAAATGTTATTACATACAATGCATTGATCAAAGGGTTTTGTAAGAAGAATGTGCACAAAGCAATGGGACTGCTTATTAAGATGCTAGAGCAAAATTTGGTCCCAGACTTGATAACTTACAATACATTGATTGCTGAACAGTGTAGCTCTGGTAATTTAGATAGTGCATATAGATTGCTTAGTTTGATGGAAGAAAGCGGATTGGTTCCGAACCAGCGTACATATAGTAGTTTCATAGATTTTCTATGTAAAAATGAGCGGATGGAAGAAGCCCGCGAACTGTTTGATTCCCTTACGCGTAAAGGAATAAACGCAGATGTAGTCATGTACACTTCTTTGATCAATGGATATTGCAAAGCTGGGAAACTCGATGATGCTCGAATGTTGTTTGATAGTTGCTTGCCAGATTTGTATACTTTTAATGCCTTGATACATGGGTTATGTAGTAATGGAGAAATGAAAGAAGCCTTGTCACTCAAGGAAAAGATGGAGAAGATAGGGCTACAGCCTACACAAAGTACATACACGACTCTGATTGCAAGAATGCTTAAAGAAGGGGATTTTGATGAAGCCGATAAATGTTATAACGAAATGTTGTCCTCGGGACAAAAGCCTGATGCGCAAACTTATGGATCATTTATCTCGGCGTATTGTAGTGCAGGGAGATTGCAAGAGGCAGAGGAGATGATGGTGAAAATGAAGGAAGAAGGTGTTACTCCGGATGAGTTCACTTATACCACAATGGTTAAGGCTTATGGATCTCTAGGGCTGACTTATTCTGCATTTGATGTCTTGAAGCGTATGTTGGATACTGGTTGTGAACCTTCTCACCATACATATTTGTTTCTGATCAAACACTTGTTCGAGAAAAAACATATGTCAGCGAAAGGTGGTGAAACAGGAAGTTATTTGCAAGAGTCCCCGGATATTATGTGGGGGATGATGGAGTTTGATATCGTTGTCGAACTTTTTGAGAAAATGGTAGAACATGGGTGTAACCCTGTTGCTAAATGCTATGAGAAGATCTTGTTAGGGATCTGTGAAGTTAGGAATCTAGAGATAGCGCAGCGATTATTAAATCGTATGGAAGAAGGAGGAATAACTCTAAGTGAGAAGATTTGTAATGGTCTTCTTAGATGTTACTACAAGCTGCAAAAGTATGAGGAAGCTGCAAAGGTTGTGGAAGATATGATATGCAATGGTCACTCACCACAACTAGAGTTTTGCAATATGTTGATTTGCAAGCTGTATGAAGAAGGAGAAAAAGAGAGCGGCAACTCGGTTTTCAAAAAACTGCTTCGATGTGGTTATTGCGATGATGAAATCGCTTGGAAAATCCTCATCGACGGTGTGTTTAAACAGGGATTTGTAGAGGGGTTCTGTGAGTTGTTCCAAGTAATGGAAACAAGTGGCTGCAAATTTACCTCTCATACACGATCAATGCTTATTAAAGGTCTTCAAGGAAAAGATTGATTACATTTTACCACCCACTTTAGTCACTTTGGTTGGTTATACATTCTAAACTGAGTACTTGATACTTGATGTTATATATTATGTACTTTTTTGTTACAAAGATAACATTTTGTAAGCTTTTGTGGTTCAGTCCTAGTGCCAAAATGAAACCGTAGACAAATGTAATTGAAGTTTCTACTTTCTTGGTCTGGTTTTATAAAAATATAAAGAAAAGTGACTAATTATAAAAATGTAATTTGAAATAATTGTGGAAACGTGAAGATGGGTGTAAGAGATGATTAAAAAGAGAGTTTTGACTTATTGATAATGCAGTTAATTAGTTTGCAATAAATTGCATTTGAAGTTGGCTCCTCCGCGTCAATGGAAAGCCAAGAATCGTAGACCATGACGTGTTATATGGTTCTATGTACATTGATTCTGTGCCCATCAAATTGCATACATCATACGTTTCGATATACATAAATTTATTTTATTTAAACCATCAAATATATAATACTAGATCTTAGAAATGTATAACATTGTATCATCAAATACTTTTTAATAATATAACACCACACTTGAATTTGAGTCGAAAATAGTCACTTTTTCTGCAGTTTTCATACTACTAATACTAATTGCACTTGGATTAACATTAATGTCAGAATGTGTATTAGTAATAGAGCCAATGGATCAAGATTCAAATCTGTGTTAATATATAGTTTTGCCGGTAAAGAATGTTATATAAATAGTGTGTTTCACACCAAAATATACGGGTTTGTTTTGGTTAGTGCAAAAGAGAGTAAGAGAAAGATTAAAGATATGTATAATTGATCAGGTCGGTAAATGAAGAACGAAGATCCCCAAAAAATGTCGGTAACGGTTACAAAGATAAGAGAAAGATTAGAGACGTAGTAATAAGTTTAATAAGGTCAAATTAGTTGGTCCAAAATATATGGAAACGAAACCGACCACGTCTCACTATTTACTTTGCGGAGTAAGCACACTTAGCGAATGTGTTCTCATTTTCTCCATAAGTTAATATAAAAAATGAAAAATTATTTTGAATTAAATACCACAGAGTCAATAAGCAAACCAAGAAGATAATGTTTTTTTTTTCTAATTTTTATTTTTAGTATTAAAAGTTTATATAAGTAGTACGTCCACTAGATTTGAGGATTTATAGCACTGTCGACATTAGTTCTTTACAAGCTTTAATTAGTATTTTAATTTTCTTTTCATCAAATCAAGCTCATATAATATCGAGGAAAATGTTCATACATTGAACTAAGATTAATAATAGGCTGGTTACTAAAAGTGGTCGTTTCGTTATGAAATTCGGTTTTTTTTTTTTTTTTCACAAATTTGAAATTTTATGTCAACATTAAACCAAAAAAAAACAGATGAAAATATGCTATAATTTTCTTATGGTATATTTTTCAACATATTTCGATTGACTGATTGATAGAAATAAAATTTGGTGCGCATGCATAAAATATGAGGCCACTACTTCATCAACCTTTTAACGATCAAAGATATTACAATTAAGGTAAGCTTTTTAATCCATAGATTCGATTGCTGCAACATAAAAGAGACATAGATCACTCGGCACCATGTGATTCACTCAATTGTCCTTCAAGACTATTTAATCCAATATATTTATCCTTCTTTTAATTTCTCAACTATTTCTGTTATATATCAGTTTGTTTTTTAAAAAACAAATGAGTAAATTATAGGGTTGTTGTCAGTATTATTTCTCGTTGATCTTTACTAAAACAGTGGCACGGGGGAATGCATTTGGATTATAATTATTTTACTTTCTTATGGATCGATGATTAATTAAACAATCTATTGGTTCAAACGCCACTTCCAAGTGTAAGCCCATGTGATTATGGACGGCTTGCTTCTTTCAATTAAAAAAAAAACTTAAATTTTTTAATAGATTAATTTGGAAAGAAAGGTCTTAAAATTTAGTTTATGCTTATTAAAATTGTTTGGTGCACATATATATTACTACTTTATGGTTTATAATGGTACAATGACTATCTGCATGTGAAACAGTGGGAGCAAACAGATGACAATTTTTTTTAATACTTATTAAGTAATATAAAGTAATATAAATCATGAAATGGGAAAGTATTAATGTCAATAATACTAGCAAAGCAAAACATATACTAATAGCTAAGGATCCAAACAGCAAACAATTATCATCACTAGCTACTAGCAAAATCAAATAATTAAGATATAAATCTAACTCTACGACAAACTTTGATCATCTACGTTTTATCAAATATAAATTCATATCTAAGTTTTTTTTAATTAAAATGAAGCAAAAAAAGATATACTAAATACACCGACATATGGGAGAATGGAATCAATTAATGAATTTTTCGTAATTTATAAAAAGTCATGTTAGAAACATACTTCAACCTTTAGTTTAAATAACAAGAATCCAATGTCAAAACTTAAAGAAAACAAACGGAATAAACCACATATATATTTGCTACTAAAGTACACCTAGGGAAGTACATCAGTACATTGTTAAACAATATAAAAGATAATTAGTATTTTTTTTTTTGGAGGAAGATTTTTACTAGTATTAATAATGTTGCATATCACAATTATCAAGATACAAATTGTCAAAAAAAAAATCTTATTGTTTTGAAAACAACGTTGCCAAAAAAAAAAAAAAACTCAATCTTCATCTAGCATTAAAAATGAAGAAAGTCTACTTTTTGTGATTATAGTTTCATTTAGAATATTGTGGTAGATGAGTGGTATTTTTGAATAAATTTTACTGTAATAATTTTTCTAAAAAATTAGTCCATCAAAATGATATTCAGAAAACTATTGTTTTTGTAATAGTGGACCACTTCAAATATTCTGACATGAGCTAATCCTACTCTTTTTCTACCGAATTGATCGTTAGAAAAAATAGTTGGCGATATTGATCTCAACCTCGTTTGTTTTGTTTTTGTTTAGTTCTCCTCTGTTTGATAATATAAAAGATTAGTTGGAAATTATAGACATAGAGAGACTTTGTTTGTTATTGTGATCATCATATTTAGACAAAGGCATGGAGATGGATGAGGACAAAAAAGAGGCATCACCTGCTCATGTGTCCAGCAGAGATGCCTGTGCTGTACATACAATTATTTCCACTAGTTAGTAACCTTTCCTCTAATTTTATAAATGTTTTTGTTAATTATCTTCTAGTATTATACTATTTGGTTAGCTTAATTTATACAACATAAGTGGTATATGTTCTTAAATGTCTTCTACAATTGATATAAATAAAAATACTTATAGAGTTACAGAAATCCTCCATGTTCCCCTAATTTGTTCACGTACCATGAAAACAAAGCTTATTATCTATTTTGGGATATAATTAGCTAACCTATTATTACTTGTAAGCTATAAGAGGCAATAAATAAAATAAAAACCATATCTCTGTCTATATATAAAAGAAGTATTATATTAGTCTGTATGATCAATTTCAAACAAGAGTAACCACTTTAATATATGGTTCTAGACCTGATTATATATCACTAATTCATTTAGGAATTTATATAAGATCCATATTATATTTTTCAAGTTTTAAGTCCAAAACCAAAATATTAGGACTTTTGACCTATTCTTGTAAATTCTTGACTTAGGACTTGATATATAACATTGATAGCGGATTCGTAACATATAATTTAAACTTAAGACTCTGCAATAGTGTTTTATAATCGATTGAACTAACCGCTTTCTGGTAAAATATTCTAACACTCTACTGTTTTTAGAGAAGTGGGTTCAAATTATGTTGCTAAATTGCCTAAATAGTGTCCATTAAAGCTATTCGCGAATAGGTTTTACATGTAATAGGTTAATGAATGTGTACATGTGTGTATATATAGTGTATACTCTTGCGATCGTATATACTTTTTATTTGGCAAAATAGTAGTACGTAATAGACTTTCTATTTTACTAAACTGAAATTAACGGTGAAACCGGTTAGCTCGCGAAAGAGATCAGTCAAAGCCTGGCGAGATCAGTGCGGTTTCATTAATGCCAAGGATTATACAAATGTTTAGTAATTATATTTAATTCCTTAATCTTTATTAGTAGTAGTAACTTTTATTTTTAAAAACATAAAAAAGTCAAGAAGATGGACTACCCGTAACAACAACTAAATGATAATTTAAAATTTTCTAAACGCATCGATTTTTGTGCATCCCATTTTATGAAGTAATCTTTTCAATATGAAACTGTAATAAGATTCAAGTAGTTATGCATGCTTAATAAATAAAACATAACGTAAAAATGAACGATAAATAAAATAAAATAGTCAACTGTTTCATTGTTACGTTTTTTTCTTATTTCTTTTTCATGAAAAGAACAAATAAAGGGCAACATTTAGGAATAGTATAAATGGAGGCTTAAGCTTTCCATAATCTTCACAACTAAATCAGATTACAAAACAGAGCCTTTTGTCTAAAAACACATCTCTCTTTCTCTCTTTGTGGATCTGAAATGGCGATTCCTGTTATCGATTTCTCCAAGCTCAATGGTGAAGAAAGGGAGAAGACACTGTCTGAAATAGCTAGAGCTTGTGAAGAATGGGGATTTTTTCAGGTTCGGATCTAAATAACAAAAAACAGAACACACTCTCTCTCTCTTCTCTCTGTTTATATGTGCTTATGTGTGTATATGTGTGTAGCTGGTGAACCATGGTATTCCATTGGAGCTTCTGAATAAGGTGAAGAAGCTGAGCTCAGATTGCTACAAAACAGAGAGAGAAGAAGCATTCAAGACCTCTAATCCGGTGAAGTTACTCAACGAATTGGTTCAAAAGAACTCTGGCGAGAAACTCGAAAACGTTGACTGGGAAGATGTCTTCACTCTCTTGGACCATAACCAAAACGAATGGCCATCCAACACTTCTGGCCTCAAGTAAACATTTTCTCTTTGAACCAATCAAAATCTATCAAACCCATTTTCAAAAATCTCAACTTTATGTTTTTCTACTTGTATGTAAAAACAGAGAGACGATGGGGGAATACAGAGAAGAAGTGAGGAAGCTAGCGAGCAAAATGATGGAAGTGATGGATGAGAATTTGGGTTTGCCTAAAGGTTACATTAAGAAAGCTTTTAATGAAGGAATGGAAGATGGAGAAGAGACAGCTTTCTTTGGGACTAAAGTCAGCCATTACCCACCTTGTCCTCATCCTGAGCTCGTCAATGGCCTTCGAGCTCATACTGATGCAGGAGGAGTCGTTTTGCTGTTCCAAGACGATGAATACGATGGCCTTCAAGTCTTGAAAGACGGCGAGTGGATCGATGTTCAGCCGTTACCTAACGCCATTGTTATCAACACTGGTGATCAGATTGAAGTTCTTAGCAACGGAAGGTAATTATCAATAATCTTTTACGAACCAATACACTAATCTTGACTTGATCCGCAAATGGCGGTTATTTTTAAACTCGGGTGGTGATACTGACACAACACTAGTACAAAATTAATACAAATTTTTGAGTATAAGGTTTTAACTAAAATGGATTTGGCAGGTACAAGAGCGCGTGGCACAGGGTGTTGGCGAGGGAGGAAGGAAACCGAAGGTCAATAGCTTCCTTCTACAATCCATCGTACAAGGCGGCGATTGGGCCAGCCGCGGTGGCGGAAGAGGAAGGAAGTGAGAAGAAGTATCCAAAGTTTGTGTTTGGAGATTACATGGATGTCTATGCAAACCAGAAGTTCATGCCTAAGGAGCCTCGTTTTCTAGCTGTAAAATCTCTCTAAATGTACTCTTTTTTAATTTTTATTTTTACAGTATCATCACTGTTCTATCTACCCCCCACATTATGTATTTTCTCTTAAGTTATAAATGCCAAATTATATAGTTAAAAATTTGGCATCTGTTCTTCTGGCTTTATATTTTGTTTTTTTTTTTGTTTTTCCATGTGATGTATGAATCTTTGTTGTGACCTATGTTCTTAGTTTTTGAATATAAATGTGTGTACCTTTTTCTTTTGTCTCTTGTGGATGACTAAACTTAGAGGAAAAAACGTCACATAAATCCGTAACCTAGCAGCAAAAACGGTAACCACTGTCTGCATCATTCTCGTAAACTTAATAAAATTACTTAAATCTAAAAAAACTGTGATCTACTGATCTACATATGAATATGATCAATGACTTTGATGTGGCTGTTGTTTCTTTAATGGATGTTTTTGCAACATTACATTGGACTTCTCATCAATACAGTCGCACATGTTTGATGTTTCTGTCTCAACGAGCACCTCACCCTGTCTCTTTATGTTAAGCTGCTTCGTGTTCTAACTCTGTCTATAAGCATCTGCCTTCCTGAAAGATCTTCCTCGTAACCAACAACCTGCAAAATTTCTTGTAATGTATAAGTAACTCCACAATTTTAGGTTGTAGAAACGCAGATTCAATAATGGAATCTCCAAGGTATAATATAATCAAAGCAAGAGTTATATATAACCTGTGATTCTGTCTGTGTCTCACTAAAGTTTCCGTAAGTGCCTGTAGTTACATCTCCTGGAGGACTGCCCATGTCGTCATTCTTTTGGACCCTGAAAAACACATCAGAGTTTGGTAGGCAAGCATGAATTCATATACGAGCCGCATTAAGATTTGAGACAGTCTTTTCTTAAATCCATTGCACATTATTAATTTGCTCACACTCCCTACGTACAGCATAGTGTTGGATATATTCCAGTCATGATAGTATTATACTTATTATATGGCAATTTCAAGTAATAGCTATAGATTGGGAATTCAAACAAGATAAAAAAGATTTTGAGGTTTATAGACCTAAGCAAACTTGTGTACGTCAAGTTCTTAATGATTCGAGGCATTTGAGGTTGAAAACCAATAATATCTGCAAAATGCGGATTTGCGTTTAATGAATGTACGTACCTGTTTATCCAGTGTCTAGACAGGCCAGTGACACAGTGATTCCCGGTGTTGTATTGTTCACTAGTTGAAAAATGCTGTTTTATCATCAAGGAGTCAAACAATGCCAAATATTGATTACTCAGGAAAAAAAAAAGATTGAATGAGCACATAAACTTTAAGGATACAGTCTTTTCTGAAATCATCCCAGGAGACTTCTGATCTTGAATCTAAACAAAAGACCAGAAGGTGAATACGGAGAAAAGATGACTTGGATTAAATAATTGGAGAAAGAAGAAAATAGTACTCACTTTACTAGTCTGCTCTAACAGATCCTCAATAGTATCAGCCACATCTGGAACTTCACGACCACTTCCTACATCATATCCAGACACAATGCCTTCTCCAGAATGCGAAGGGCGATCACAACTGCTTGGAAGTTCTCTCACAGGATACACATCATTTTCTTGACCATCTCTCAAAAGTTTTGCCTTCTTAGACGGAAAAGCCTGTTCCTTTCCAATTTCTCCAAGTCTGTTATTTAATGCACCTTTACCGCAACCGCTTTTGCCAGCAAAACTTTGATTTTTTTCCCTGTCTTCAGAGTGACTTACAAGTAGAGACACATTGTCCCTTGAGGCCATTGGCACAAACTGTGTATGAAAATGACTTGCGAAGCCAGACCCTGCTGCTTGAGTGGTTGATTCCTTTGGATGGAAGTTATCTGGACAAACAACTTGATTCTATACATAAGAAATACAAAAAGGACTATCCGTTAAATTTAAAGATCCGATGTCAAAGAGACTATGTCAAAGATATAGAATCTCTGGAGGCCCACCTGTCTAACACATTCACAAAGCCAGTCAGGTGTCACGGAAACTATTCCCCAATTGGAAGCTGTCTCATACTTATGTCCGTCTGCAGAGATGCATAGCAAGTGCGTCACTTTCCTGGTCAGTTTTTTCACATATTTTGCTCCAAGAACAACACACAAATTTTTCAGGAGTGGTATATCCTTCTCTTTATGTTGGGAACTACATATGCAAAGGCTTTCGAATCCAGGCAAAGGTGTCTGGCAGGGAAGAGGTGAGTAGAGGATATGACTACTAACAGCAAGTAAACAACCAACCTACATCATAAAGATAACAACTTAGACAATAAGCCAAGATGAAGCATATAAAAGGATATAAACGCATATAGTAGAAACTAGTAACTAGACGATAATAGATATAAATCAATTTTCATGAAAAGATAATGTAGATATAAAAGGTTTAACTGGATGATGGTATGGCATTTGGACACCGAGTACAATGATACGATTATTGGCTTTTGATATTTTTATTAAAATTATAATTATGGTGTTTTTAGGTCGGTTTGTAAGGGTCTATATAAGGACCCTCTTGTGCTAATGAGAATTTCAACCTCCAACAATTAACCCAATTCTCTAGAAAGAGACTTGGGTTAAAGGGAAAGTTTTGCTTAAATGATCTCTCTTTTACTTTTAACAAAGACTACGAGTTCAAAGAAGAAACCTTTGGCTTGTATCATACAACTGGTAAATAACAGATGAACGCTGAGAAGAATAATACCTCTAAACAATATCGAACCCAATGACTTGAGACATAGATAGTTTGGGTAGTCCCGGCACTTCGGAACCCACCATGGCATTCAATAGTAAAACGTGCATTATTTATCAAAGGATCATTTACCACCTCTCCCCCTCCTTGATTGACCCATTCCACGATGTCTGGTCGCTGCACAATTTGGTAACACATCAATCAATATACCTCGGAGATGCATTTTCAGACAAGAAACTAGTGCAAGACAAGGAAATCCGATTCTTTGATAACCACATACCCTATCTTCAGGAAAAGAATGCGAGAAACAAAATGTCTCCCCCTTAAATACCGATGACTTTCTTTCTTGCTTGTTCTGACCACTGAATTCACATTGAGTACTCTGTTGTTCTTCGCTTTTACTAGTTACAAGGGAAATAAGTGTTTCTTTTTGCTTGGGTGATACTATTTTTCTTCCTGTATGAATCTCATCTTTCCTGCCAAATTCCTGCATTGCTTCTTTGTTCTTTCCCAGCAAAGTTGCTGTCCCATTTGAGACATTAATACTCCTTGAAGACGAATCATATGCCATGGTCTGACCGCTAGTATGTTTACTCTGTTCCATACTTGACATCCCTACAAATGATCCCTTGGTCAAGCATGCAGAATCTGCACAAAAACAAGTCAGTTAGAAAGTGTAATACTTGATGCATCTTGGATAGATGACATGTATCCGAGACCGAGATCATTAAAATTAGTTAAATGAGATAACAGCAGACCTCTTGGAAGAATCAAGTGGTTAGCAGTATATATTTTATGAACGGGAATTTCTTTTTTCTCACGATCACAATCTTCAAGCCAGCTGGGTATGACTACTTGAATGACACCAGAGGCTGCAACACTCCTCGCTTCTCTTTTCTCACTGTAAAGGAATATTCTATGTAGAGATCATAATGTTACAGAGAATATGCTTAGAGAGACCCAACTAACAGAATATGATCAATGCTACAAGAGAAAAAAGGAAAAAGCTGATAGAGCAAAAACAATCACTCTGGCAGTGCAAAGATTGTGTTTACCTCTCAGAAGGAGTTCCAACAACAATATGAGTCATTCTTTCGTTAAGCAGCATATACCGGGATCCACCACCTCTGCGGACCAACTTAGCAAGTTTACGCATTTCAGAAGCTTCAAAACCAAGCAGGAAAATTCTACAATCTGATAAGTACAAGTCATTGTCTTCGGATTCTGAATCCCTAGCAGTACAACCATCAATATTTTGCTCTTGCGGCCTTGTAGTTGGGCCTCCACTTGGTTCTTTAACATCGGTACTGGGATTCGTAGAAGTGGAAAAAACATTTTGTGAACCAGAAGCTTCTATATCTGAGTCTCTAGACTGAGCACAAGAAGCATATGAATCTGCCGCAGACGCAGTTGCAACCGAAGGAAACTTTTCTTGACCATTATGGACCCCCAAATCTTGCACCCCTCTTGTCAAGGGTATGGAACTGAGAACAGGATATAACTCTTCATTGAGACACACTGCGCATAACAAGGTGACATATCAGTATTGAATGAATCTGTTAACTTATAGAGAGCCAATATACTGATCAGTAAGAGAATGTATAAAATGCAGAATCACCAAACGTCACCTTTTCTATCGATGGACTGCTGAAACCATTTCCGTGTGACAATTTGAATGTGACCCCATTTTCGAGCAACTTTGTATTTGTCACCTTCAGCAGCGTATGCAATGTCAAGGAATCAATTTTCACTAAAGTCCAAATAACGAAATCTCAAACTTTAGTGCACAGGAACTTGGAATTTTTAAGGCATCTACATATCAACCACGTAATGGTTATAGTCACATAACTTTAGAGAACCCGATTATCAAGCCTTGATTACTGCTAATTTATCAGCACAACTGAATGCGCACAGAAAATCAACATATGACCTAGGATTAGCAAATTTTTAAAATTTGTTTCAAAGGATATATCAGCGATCAAATGTGTACAACTCTTTGTTAGCTCAGCAGAGTAGTTCCCTCCATATTCTGAAATTACCTTCTCCATTCCCTTGCGCTCATCTGATAATAAATCACTGATTAACTGTCAACAAAGAACCTAATTCGCATATGTTGAATATACCGGTTTTCTAACCTGCTGGAATTCTTGTGACACAAATTGTCAATCCAGAAAAAGGAGGAATCTTATATGGTTCCTGGGGAACCACACGGTGCTCATTCCAACACCGATGTAACCAATTCAGTGTAACGATTGGCTTCTTATTCAGAGCCCACTGCAAGTTAAAATAAGATATATTTATCAGTCCCAATGAAATAGGCATAACTGATTTTGAACAGCTTCCTCATGAACCTCATCAGTTCACTCTGCTCTAGGATATAATATGTAATGATAAGTCAGTAGAGGCACGAGGCTGACTAAAAATAATTTCAGAAAACAACGGCGTTTTTCACTCTGAGAAGTAAACCTGCATTAGCCTAAGTTTTATTTACATCATCCAGCTACCATCTAAAAATGAACAAAGCAGAACCCGTCAATAGGGGGATGACAACAACCTATATTTTGAGGCCTTCATTAGGGGCATTTTACATATTTCCTTACGCGAAAAGGCCTCTCTTCTTCTAATGTAGGCACTATGTACTGCTGGAAAAATGTAATACTCAAATGCACCGAGCAAAAGATCAACAGCCACTTCTATGATTCTATCTAATTTTAATTTACCAGCACCGACAGAGGAAAATTCATCTTTGTGCAAATTGGGGTAAAGCTAAATGAACTGAAAAACACTTTTAGTTTACCTAACATAATTTGAATAATCTTCTGAGATGCATGATGGAAAACAGCGGTATTGATATGTTATTAAAGCAAAGGTGAAACTGATAAGAAGCCAGTTATATAATCTACAGATGTGAACCTTCAGAAGGTAAAAGAATAATGATCGCAATCTTTGAACAATAGACCTTGTACTTGGCAGCCAAGACATTTTTCACAATGACGAAGTTGACATCAGAAGAAGCTTTGGAAAGTAAAACGCCCCCCATGGAAGTAACCAACTCCCTGATCTTGGCCTTCAAAAGAATTGCAATCAATCAGTTAAGAGGGATGAGTCCTTCAGAGTAACTGAAGAAACAATTCTATAAACATAAATCATATTTTAATCTACATGCTTCTTACACTCTAAAAACACATTTCCACCACATGAAAAGAGAGGTCAGTTTTTTCTTTTAACACAGAAATTGGACCATAAACCAAAAAAATTCAAATTGTTCCTAATAAACTAAAAAAGATATCTATTACACAGACAAAAAGAAGTACCTTCTCATCTATCAGAAAACCAGAAGCAAGAACTTTCAGACCATCCATAGCTAGGCAACAAGTGAATCCCCCTTGTGGCAGTGGTCTACCCTCTTTCGCACAGGAGAGCGCACATTGCGGACCTGCCACGCAATAAACATAAATCCTATTAAGAAAATTCACAAACACAGATTCAATTGGTTTTATTAAGTGACAAGAAATATAAGATAAATCTCATCTCACCAATTAAGTTACAACCCTTGGCTTTAAGATCCTCAAATTTCTCCTGTAAAACCCGAAAAAAAATGGCAATAAGAGCAGATTCTATAAGGAAATAAGCAATTGCAGGTATTTAGAAGAAAGAACATTTCGAACATGATCGGGAGATGCGATGACATGGAAATCGGAGGGACCGCTCCGAGATGGGTCGCAGCAGAGGAAGATTTCGGCACCGTTAAGCTTGAAAGCATCGAGAAGTGTGTCGAAGACTTCAGGAGGCACCAGATTCCGAGACATAAACACATTTGCCCCTTTGAACAGTTGCGTCGTCTTCATCGCCGCCGGAAAACCTAACCACGCACTTCTCGACTTTGTAAGAGCTTCACGGCTTTATCGCAGAAATTTGAAACTCTAGAATCGTCGGAAGAAGGCGGATATTCGAACCTTGTAGCATAGCACGAGATTCGTCAAGCTCTGGCTGGATTTGAGGTCAGTGAATCGGCGTGGTAACTGGTAAGAGAACGCGGGAATTTTTCAGTGCGCCTTTTTTCTTTTGTCGTCCAGTCCAGTGAGCTTAATTTCTCATACACATGTTAATTCCTTTTTTAGGGCTTTTTATTCTATTATTATTATAACTCCCTATTGGGCCGACACCAAATTTAGACCCATTTAGAAATAGGCTACATGTGTTGGCTATTCCGTCTTATATAAAAGATTCAAAGAAAAACGAGCTTCTCTTCCTTTGTTTTTTTTTTTTTTCTTCCCACAAACCGAGCTTTTCTTAAAATCTTTATTTGTACAGTGGAGAGAGGATTTCGTCTTCTACGTAAGAAACGGCTAGAGAATCATACTAGGCGCAAAAATTAGAAGCGAAACTATAGCTACGAAGAACAAAGGCAAGGCTAGAGCCAGACTTTGACAAAAAAAACTAAGCTGGAGTACCTAACTCGGCAGGTTCAGGTCTGGAGGAGTCTGTGTTTGAGTCTTGGCCTGTTCATGTACTTGTGCCTGTTTATGTGCCTTGGACTGTGGATGTACCTGTGCCTGTTTATGTGACTTGGACTGTGGATGTGTCTGCTTCTTCAGTGCCAGAACGAGAGGTTTCTCTACGGGCAGCTGAGTTTCTTCTAGAGCTGTTTTTGTCTTTCTTCTGACTGTCTTTCCTTCTGCTGCAGGGTTGCTTAAGCTCGAGGTTCCCTTTACTTTCTCATTTTTCTTCTTTGACCTTTCACAGGACGAATCTGATGCAGCTTGACAGTCCACTAAGGACGTGGTAGTTGCACTTAGGACAACACTCGCTTTAACTCCAACACCTGAAGCCTTGTCGGGATAAGTAGTTATCTTCGTTTGATCCTAAAACAAAATACAAGGTGTGGAATGATAAACATGAACGAAATGTGCAAGTTCACATCCAAAAGTTAGAAACAAAACAAACAGCTATGGCGTAAAAAAAGCTGAGAATTTCTCAAATACCATCTCCTTCCCAAAGTTTCCTTTCAATGCTCTCCGCCTTTCCTTTTCTCGGCAAATGGCACGCCTGATCTCATGATTGTCCACTAACCTATTTGGCCAGAGTTCAGCTAGCTGGAGCAAGAATAAATCCAAAAGAACATTAATCAGGAAGATTTGGTAAACAATCTTGAATTTTAGGCAAGGTCTAGTCTAATGTTTTTGAATGGATCTGGAAAGCAAATAGACAACGAATGGCAAAATATAAGGGATGGAGAGGAACTTACATCTGAATAAAGCTTTCTGATCTGTGGACCTGAATGTTCATCCATTCCCTAGTATTACCAAAAACAGAGCAAAAACTATGTTGACACTTACAGTTCTGCATCTAACAAGTTGGAAAACCTTATGTAAGGTTATGGAAAATCTTAATTACCTCAACAAACACGTCATATAGATCACACAATTTTTCCTCCAGCGCCACATCCATGACAAACTTCTTCACAGGTGGCTTTCCAAGAGAGCCAACATCCTGAAAATCGTCTGATGTTCCAGCTTCTTGACTTGTTTCCTGTGAGACAATTTATGTCAGCGCAAGGAATATTTCATAATATCAGATGTTTCTCATTATCAGAGAGAACTCTGTGTTTGGTGCATTCATTGAAAGAAGATGTTTAAATCTAACAATAGAGACAAGAACAAAAGTATCTACGCAAAATACCAGATACGACATCCTTTTGAAAATCAGATCAATGAAACTAATAGAGTAGAAGGGAGAGAACCTGGGATTCCATAAATGGAACTTGTGTTTTTAACATCTCAATTATTTCATTCTTGATCCGCTGAAACCTAGTATCCTTTTCTCGATTTGCAGTGACGCTCGAATCAATCATGATTTTCAAGTTCCTCTGTAACAATGACCACATTACTAAACCGTAAGAGCTTGAACTCCTTCACTAATAAATACATATCTTGTTAGCTCTTTCTGGAATGGAAGAGCTTTCACCTTAAATAAAAAAAATCTAAATAATTTAATGCCTCAGTAAGAATCACAACTCCATTCCGATAACAAGTCTCGGTATGCAGGAGATAGAGATGAATACCTTAAGTGATCTAATCTGTATTAGATGACCGACAATGCTCATGAGACGATTGATTAACTCTCCTGATATATCTCCTTGGCTCGCATGCTTCAAGAAAAGAAAATTGCTACTCTTCTTCATACCTCTGAAAGATTATTAAAGTATATATATATACATATTTACAAACAGAAGAGTTTGATTACCGCGATTCTAGCAACTTTAGCAAGATTCAATTTTACATCTCCTGGCAATCCCCTCTTCACTGCTTGGGAAGAGATATCGGCATCTTGATTCTCAGTGACAGCAGGAGGCCTTGCTGCAATAAATTGGATATTATAGTTTACTAAATGGTATTTAGCTTCTCATGCATGTAGAGAACACTGACAGTTGAAACTCACATTCAGCGACCACCTTCTCCAATTCCCTGATGGCTTTCTCAAGTGTCGAGGATTTAGGCCTGCCATTCGAACCGCCTTTTTTCTGAATAGAGAAAGGTAAAGAGCAATCTAATGTAAATACCATGGGGATATGCTAGAATAAACCATGAAAGCAAATATTAGCCAGAAAGATCAACCCAGAGTCGAGATGAAAACTAAAGTACAGAACAACGTTGAATGAGGGTCAGCCGAGGGTCAGCCGCATAGCATGACACATAGATGCCATCCAATACGTTAACTCTCCTAATTAAATGCTACTATCTTCACAATTACAGATTATTTCTACAGTCTCAAAGATGAAAAAAGCATCACTCTTGGAGATGTAGAAGATGAAAGAGCCCCAAATACATGCTTACTTCAAATTCCAGACTAACTAAAATGAGGAATCTTATAAACTTAAGATAGCTGGAAAGTACTTACAGATATTTGAACAGATTTTTTGCTTTCCGTTGCAATGTCCAGGTTAGGCATGCCATTGTTAACTTGCTGAAGAACTACTGCTGATTTTGCGGAATCATTTGGCCGAGATATTCCGGGAAGGGAATTAGATTGTTCATGAACACTTTTGCTGCTGCACTTCAGATGAAGGGGGAAAGACGATCCAGCTGCCTTTGACTTCGGACTCGTGGCATTCATTGGCTGATGATTCGCTTTATCAGTATGCTTCACATTTTCCAAAACTAAGGAATCACTGCCATTTTGAGCTTTCAAAGGGGAAAACGAATCTTGCACTGTCTTTGAATCATTGGAAATTTTCTTTGAAGAGGGCCCAGGAGCAGCTGATTGATCCTGGACTTTCACATTCAAATAATCAATTGTCTGGAATGGAACTCTAAAATAGATTCAAAAAGTTATTTGCAAGTAATGTACCTTTCCCCCAGCCGTCTTAGCCATTTTGGCTTGTTTTCTGGATACATCAACAACGTCGCCACAAGGTTTTGCTGACTCCTTCCTTCGCCTTTTCTTTGGTTGCTGCTGGTTTGATGTAGCTGAAGGTTCACTGTTGTAGAAAGGGATCACAATTCAGATAAACTGGTAAAAAAGTGGTAAATGGAAGATAACCTATTCATAGGGAAACAGGGAAACCTGAATCCTATTTATAATCAGAGACCACAACAATACAAAACAGTCATTGCATTTTGACAATAACCTAGATATGTTAGCAGAGAAGTAGCAAGATTATCACTGTATCAAATATGCAATGTTTTTGCATAAACCTAATTAGAGGGAAAAGAATGGTGATACCAAATATATTTTCAAATACTTATGCTGCCCATAGCCTATTCTCCACAACATATCACCAAATGAAAACTGACAAACCTTCCATAGAGTAATGTGACAACATACAACAAAAAGAAGACAAAAAACTTACATTCGTTCTAACTTTCCTCTATTGACAAAAAATCCATCATGTTTTATTGGCGAATTATCAACTTCAAAATACTCATCCTACAATGGAAAAAAAGAAAGAAGGATGTCTCAGTTATCAAGATACAGTTTGATCACATAAGAAAGCCATATGAAGGACATCTATACTAACCAATTCAGCATCATCGATAAATGAATCTTCAGTGTCATAGTCGTCATCGTCAGGAGCACCATCTAACTCTTCCCCATCACTACCGTCTTTACCCTGAAATTTATTTTATGAAGTATACGCAAATCAGAAATATGTTGAAGAGGCAGTGCTAATGCATGGTATGAAAAATGTTCCGAGTAAGAAATTAAACATTCATCTTACTTGTTCAGATAATCAATAGAAACAATGGTAAGAAAAATAGGGAAACGTACCATATAAAGTCTCTCAATCTTTGCTATAACGGAGTTAAGACGATTAGGATGAGGTTGATTCACCATTTCATTTTCTGTTTGTGCCCCCTGCATTCGATATATCGCTAAATCATTAGACAATGATCAATATCCACATTCTATGCATATGAAAAATATACACAAGAAAGCCACAAACAGCTCCTATTTCCTTCAAATGAAAAAAAAAACCCATCATCATTATGCGGTCTAGCCAATTCTTTTGACCAAGAAGATGTGAATTAAACTTAAAGAGTACATCATAACCCTTCGAGTACGCATACATGTACAGTAACAATGGCTACTATCGGAACCAAAGTCCTTTCTAGATAAATCACAATTGATGGCATATTCACGATGTTGCAACAATGTAACCAGATCACATATCAAAACCGCAAGTCAAATTACTGACCGAGACTAGACAATCAAAGCACTATGAGCTTTGATTTGTTTCAGTTTCCAGAGTTAGCTTGTCGAAACCCTAGCTCTAAACTCAATGTCAAGAAGAAAAATCCCAATTCAGCTCCCGGAATGATACAAGACAAGAATTGGACTAATAGAGACAGAATATGTGAATATAATCAGAGTATATGCATGTGACAGCTAAAAGCTCACCGGTGCAAGGCGAAAGTCGAGGTTAGGGTTAGCATTAGGAGGCCGTTCGGGCGATGAAGCGAACAAGCCGTTTTCCTTGCAAGCCTCGTCCATAAGCTTCTTCCACGACACGTGCGTGGTCTCCTCTTGAAGGAGTTCAACTTTAAGTAATTTCCGATCACCGGCAGTCAATATCGCTGACGAGATTTTACACGACTCGCCGAAAGTTGGACCGTCATCGGTTGGGAGCTTTGGTTCGTCCTCCATTAGTGAATTGGGTCGGGTCGGGTCAGAGTTAGACTCTGTGGAGACCCGGATCGGAGAGGACGTGACTCTGGACAAGAATCAAAGAAGTGGGGAATCTTGATGAGATGAGGAGAGATTGCAACTGAGAGGATGATTTTTGTTAGAACGTTGTGCGCGGGATAGCCAGCAATGACGCTGCTTCGTAAGCTTTTTTTTTTGTTTTCTCCTCCTCGTGAACAGGTTTTAATTTATTACTATTTATTTTTCTGTCTCTCGAATTTTTTTCTTTTTCTAATAGCAATAATATGCGGGATTCGAATGCAAATTAAATGTAAACAACCATATTTAGGTTTCAAATCACTTTTTAAGAGAAAAATAGTATATTAAAAAAAAAATGTCTCTTTTCAAAAGTGATTAATATAAATTAAGTTTTTTGTCTATTAAATAAATTAATACTCCTTATGCGAAAATTAAGTACTTGGTTTGTTAGAGGTGTATTTATTGAGTGAAAATAATATTTTTATTTCATAAAAGTGGATCATATATATTTAGAGATGTGATTATGTTTAATTAATTATGAAGATGTCATGTGTCGTTCTTTGTTTTGTCCGTTAATTAATGAAACATCAAGTCCGAGGAGTTGTTACATCAATTATTCTAAGAAATTCGAAGAGACAGCAATTTTATTCTAGCTTGCAATGCTTAGGTATTTGCCTTAGAATTGTTGTTTCTTGCATTAATACTTGTTTGTATGTGATATAGAGAACTTGCTTGGAATCTATGAGGAAGCTGCGTTGGGATAGTTCAATGCCGAGAGACCAGAGACGGCATCACGGTAAGACTACATCAACTCCAAACTAACAAGTCTTTTTTGTTGATCATACAAAAGCTAGCCAAACAATATAATTAGTTATAGTGGTTGTATGGTTAGTTCTAATATTCCCAAGATGCATCCAAAAGACAATGATATAGCGTTGAAAGAAGTGAGTCGGGCATGGTTATGTGTAGAAGTAGATAACTTGACTAGTTAAATTTCCCGCATCTCATATTTTTTCTCAACTCCATTTTTTTTTTTTTTAATCTTTAGCAATGGAATGCTCCATAGCTTATTGTCATAAAGCATTATATTCCTTGGTTTCCATATTATCAAAACTATGAATTAGGCAAATAAAACAGATAATATATGCATCATGTGTAGCTAGATGATTGCATATGTTTTTTCTTTGAATTAATAATGTGATCCCTCCTAGCTCTTAATTCTCCCTTGGATTATGATATCACCTCCATCTATACAGTAATCCAAACATCAAAATATTTTAATCAACAACTACATCACTATAAGCCTAAAACCCTTGCAGTTTCACGCTTCTGATCATGGCGATACTCTTCTGCTCTCTCTTTTATTGTGATGGCGTCTTTTACCTCTTCTAAAGTCGGCATAGTCTTTGCCCTTTAACCTCCAACGTACATCTAAGTTCCGCCGCAACCACTCTCATTCATCTTCAATATGGACGATGCCCAACGATGACACATATGAATGAAGATGAAGTGGATGAGGTGGACAACAAGAAGAAATACTGCGACTTCGTGAATGAATATTCGCTTGGCTTCCATGTTTTTGGCTTCTAATGACAGAGATCATAGCAAGGGTTTGGTCCCATACCGTTAACAAGACTCTGATTCGGATAAATGCTTGGTTCACCATCGCACTTAGACTTAGCTTGTTTGCATCTTCAAAAATGAAAACACAAGTCAGTTAACCATCGTTGTCTGGAGCTTAATCCCGCTTTCTTGGTCGCGAAAGTCTCCGCCGATGTTATGATTGCGAATGAGCGGGGCTGTGTCTGATTGTAAAATAATAATACAACTAGGTTTGGTAGACTAAAGTTATTTAAATGAAATTCAATTCTGATATGCACATACAATATATATTTCTTTTTTTAATGAGAGAGCATTACGGAAGACTAGCGAGTAGCGAGAATCTTATAGGAACGAACGACTAATCAATTAATCATACACTAAAGAAGCTAATTAAAAATAAACTTAAAAAGCTAATAAAAATATCACACAGTTTTTTGGTCTTTATGGACCACCATTGGGACCATTTTGATAGAACACGGGTCACTCCCAATAGATCTGAATATCTTGGAGATAAATTGGCAATACATTTTTAGAAAAGCTGGTGTGAATTTTCTCTATAAAAAAGTTTTATAACTTTTGTTTTTTTTGACATGTTTTTTTTTTTTTTTTTTGTAAAGTAAGAATGAAAAAACCTATGACTTAGCCAAAAAAATAAGAATGAAAAATAAGTTTTTTTCTTGTTTGTCACCAAATTTGTTTTTTTTTTTATATGTTTGGTCGTCAATTAAATTTTCATCGTAATCATTGAGATTAAAAATATAGTAAGACCAAAAAGCCCCAATAACAAAAAGACCCCGAGTCCAAATCAAATTAGCAACAACGAAAAATATAAATTGGGAATAGCAAAATAGCATCGTTTGGGGATTTTACATTTATTTTACTGAAAAAGAGAAAAGAGAGAGAGAAAAAAAAATCGGTATCTCTCAAAAACTGACCGCCTCGCGTTGTCTCTTCCCTACTTCCTCCGATTCCTTCTCCTCTCTCTTTCTCTATCTGCTATCGTAATCGTCTCCGCCTCTCTAGGGTTTTCTCCGTTTCTCGTGCTTCAATCCTATGTTCGTTGGCATTCGCTTAATCGCTTCTGATTCATGAGGTTAGGGTTTCGTTTTTTTTTTTGGCTTTTGTTATTTTCAGGAGGTGACAGATTTTATTTTATTTTATTTAGTCTCTGTTGCGGCGTGTTTAAAATCAGAGGAGATCGGAGGGTTTTTGTAGTTGTCGTCATCAATGTTGATGATTGAGCCATCCATTGTCTTGGGTTAGGTCTTTGGGTTGACCTTCTCAAGTTTTTTTTTTTTTTGGGTCTCGTCTCTGTCTAATTGATTTGTGGATCATGTTAACACGGGACTGGGTTTTATTGAGAATCTGTTAAGGGTCCTTGAATCGTTGCATTGTTTGATTTACTAAATAGCTTACTTCAACGGATTTTTCATAAAAACCCTTTTTTTGAGAATGTTATGTTTTTGGCTTTGAATCAGGTGGCATTACAATGGATTGCAAGGAAAACGGTATTAGTGACGCTTCTGGGTGCGATATTGATGCTAACTCTCTGGCCTCAAATCTTGCGATGGAGGACATCAATGAAGATTTCTATGAGAAATTGAGTTCTTGTGGGCACAATATAGATTCAGTCAGTAGTTTGGAGACTCCTCAGGTTGCTTCAGTTGTAAACAATACGATAGAGGGCCAAGGGAAGTGCTTTATAGAGACTGAGCAGATGGGATACGGGAACAGTAATAGTGAAGAAGATGCTGGAAACACTGATGATGGTCTCCATGTTTGTTACAACGCTGATGACACTCGGAAGCAGGGAGTGGTTTCAGGTGAGCTTGAACAAACTCACGAAGTAATTTCTGATGCGGAGTTACTGGTAAATTGCAACAAGCTGGATGATGGAAAGGAAAGTCAGGACACAAATCTGTCCCTTGTATCCATCGTTTCTGGGAGTATGCAAGAGAAAGGAGCTCCTCAGGCTAAAGAAGATGAAGGTTGTGGTGGCACAACATTGCCTATAGGGGGCAATGGAATAGATAATGAATCAACTTTTGTGAATGATGCACCAGAACAATTCGAGTCTTTGGAAACCACAAAGCAGAGAAAACCTGATGAAGTTGATAGTGGTGGTATTAGTTATACGTTTGATGATGGAAGTAAGGAAGGAAAAAATGAACCATCGAGTGATCAAGATAATCGTTCTTCTGATGATATATCTCTCATTCAGAGTTTTTCGTTTCCAGATTCGCTATTGGACTCTAGGATATTTGGCTGTAGCGCCACAGAAAATTATCTGGAGGATGCAAGTGATATTGAAGGCAATGTGCCTATTGTGGTATCCCCTTCATTAGCTATCACAGAAATGTTAAACAATCATGATGGTGGTCTATGTTCATATGATCTTAACGATATCACAGTCACAGAGACAATCAATCCAGAGTTGAAGTTGGTACATGAGGATGAGCTTGACACTGATCTTTCCGAGAAGAATGAAAAGATGCTAAAAAACCATGTTGGGGATTCATCAAGTGAAAGTGCCGTGGCTGCTTTAAGTATGAATAATGGTATGGCTGCTGATCTGAGAGCAGAAAATTTCAGTCAGATTCCACCCATAGACGATAAATCTTTTTGTATGGAAGCCAATTCCCCTATTACTGACTCTTCTTTGATATGGAATTTTCCATTGAACTTTGGAAATGGAGGCATCGAAGTCTGTAATCCTGACAATGCAGTTGAGCCACTCAGAATAATAGACGACAATGGCAGAGTAGGTGGTGAAGTTGCTTCTGCATCAGGGACTAATTTTTGTGAAACTGGCTTGTCTTCTTCCCGAAGGAAGGCCCGAGATGGTAAACAATGTAAAGTGGCGCAGACAAAAATGAGTGCTCGCCATCCAAGAAAATCCACTAGAAAGAAACAATCAGAAAGAAACCTTGAATCAATTTTCAAGTGTTCAAAGCAGAAAAGGAGCTCTCTTTTAAAAACAAGCCGTTCATTTGAGTGGGGATTACCAAGCAAGACCACTGAAATCTTCTTACAGAGCAAAAATATTCCCTATGATGGACCTCCGCATCATGAACCACAGAGACCTCAGGGCAATCTTAATAATGGACAGCATAATAGAAGCTCTCATAACGGATATGTTGAAGGATCTAACAGAAACATCCAAGCATCAAGTGGCTCTTGCCTTCGTTTGAAAGTTAAATTTGGTAAATCAGGTGGCCAAAATCCTCTGAACATTACAGTCTCTAAGGTCAGTGGTAACTCTTTGCCTGCTAATGGTATTGTTAAAGCAGGAACATGTTTAGAATTGCCAGGATCAGCAAATTTTGCTGAGGATAAACTGCAAACTGTGGAAACAAGAGAGGACTTGGTAGAGACAAGCAACTCTGTGGAGAAAGTTTCATATCTGCAGTCATCTGATTCTATGAGGGATAAGAAAAATAATCAAGACGCTGGGGGTTTATGTAGGAAGCTGGGTGGTGATGTTTTAGATGATGACCCACATCTTTCCTCTATTATAATGGTTGAAGAGTGCGAGAGGGCCACTGGAACACGGTCCCTGGACGCTGAAACTTCACCAGATTCTGAAGTTATCAACTCTGTGCCTGAATCCATTGTCAATATTGAACATAAAGAGGGTCTGCATCATGGTTTTTTCACCACTCCAGAAGATGTGGTCAAGAAGAACAGAGTAGTAGAAAAAGAAGATGAATTGCTGGCTTCAAAATCTCCTTCGGAAAATGGTTCACATCTAATTCCCAGTGCAAAAAAAGGTAAACATTCCAAGTCTAAAAGTAATGGAACAAAGAAAGGGAAATCCAAGATTTCCGAATCTGCCAAAGACGGGAGAAAAAATGAATCACATGAGGGGATAGAGCAACGCAAATCCCTGAATACCAGTACTGGAAGGGATGATAGTGATTATCTTGAAGTAGGGAGAATAGAGTCTCACAAAACAACAGGTACTACTCTTTTGATTAGCTCTAAGAATTATTGTCCATGTTTTACACCTTTCTTGTTTCCCAAGAATTTGAGGACACTATTTTTTACTTACTTGAAGTTGAATAGAATCTCAATGTTTTCCATTTCTTTATGATGCTTCCACTATTTTGAATACACAAATTTTTAAGTTGCGCATTATGTGAATCATGTAATAGGTGCCCTTCTAGATGCTGATATTGGGAAAACCAGTGCCACTTATGGTACCATATCATTAGATGTGACCAATGTGGAAACGGTTGTGGATGTTACTATTGAAGATAGCTATTCCACAGAGAGTGCCTGGGTTCGATGTGATGATTGCTTTAAATGGCGACGAATACCTGGTTCTGTTGTAGGATCAATTGACGAGAGCTCCAGATGGTATGTATCATTTCGTATCGAATATGAACTTGGTTTTAATTAAATTTTCAGATGATTGTGTTTTTCTACGTGTTCTCCTCTTTTTGTTTTCGTTTACTTTGTCACGTGATCATAATTGTGGATGAATGTGGCCAGCTTTTACTGGACAGTGCCTTCGTATTTGATTAATTAAGTTCATGAAATTTGCTTGTTTAGCCTTAAAATTAATGTCTCCTCATCTCGTTTAATGGACATACTGCTACCCCAGTAGTGCCACACACTGTTCTGACTAGTTTATCGTGTTGTGTCCCCTTACGAGTTCTTGTACATTATTCTTTTCGTTACATGTTGAGTGGATGTGTTTATCAACAATTTCCTGTGTGTTGCGTATGATAGTTAGTCCTGTTGGGGGTTTACAAATTTGTGTTAACTTAGTGTTTGTCGCACTTATATCAAAGTTAACCTACTTTATCTAATGTTTTATTCTGCTGTGCCTAATAGGTTTCTTATAATATAATTTGCTAATTTTGAAAATTCTTAGTGCAAATTTTATCTGCTATACTTGAGATTGAGTCTCAAATATATAATCAGCATGGAGTCTTTTCATCTTTTTGATGCATCACATTTGGACTTCCTGTTCGTATCTGTTTGACCCATGATTTTTTATCCTTTCCACACTGCTACTTCATTCATCTTTTGTAATCTGTTGAAGTCTTTCTCTATACTAATATGGAGTTTTTATTGTTAAAAGGATCTGTATGAACAACTCAGATAAAAATTTTGCGGATTGCTCAAAATCTCAAGAGATGTCAAATGAAGAAATTAATGATGAGTTGGGAATAGGACAGGATGAAGCAGATGCATATGATTGTGATGCGGCTAAAAGAGGGAAAGAAAAGGAACAAAAGAGCAAGCGTTTGACAGGTTCTTATAATTCAACATGGGGGAACCTTGAGAGTACCCTTGGCTAGAATATTTGATTTTCCATCTATTTATTTTTTAATCTGTTTTTATGTCCGTAATTCTTGCAGGTAAGCAAAAGGCGTGCTTCAAGGCTATAAAAACAAACCAGTTTCTTCATCGCAATCGTAAATCTCAAACAATTGATGAGGTTAATTTCTTTGTGTTTTGCCTATTTGTTATGTCAGCAATGCTTTAGCAGAAATTATACTAGTGCTTTCAATATTTTTCCTTTTCCTGATTACTACTCAGCTATCGTGTTCCCTTCTATTTTGGACAGATAATGGTTTGTCACTGCAAACCACCACCTGATGGTAGGTTGGGTTGTGGAGAAGAATGCCTCAATAGAATGCTTAACATTGAATGTCTTCAAGGTACCTGCCCAGCTGGCGATTTGTGTTCAAATCAGCAGGTATAATGTCTTGTTTGCTAGCGAAAGGGTTACATTCACAGTCATTTATATCATTCTCAATCTTCTGGCTCATATTTCTGCAGTTTCAAAAACGGAAGTATGTTAAGTTTGAGAGATTCCAATCCGGTAAGAAGGGTTATGGCCTGAGATTGCTCGAAGATGTACGAGAGGGGCAATTCCTTATTGAATATGTTGGAGAGGTGTGTTTGAGATGATCTTTCAACTCTTGGTGGATGTGATCAGTTGTAGATTGGCTTTTTTCAGCCTCTATTTTTTTTCCTTATCTGTGTGTTTTATTAATACATTCGTATACTGTGTGTTATTTATAACAGGTGCTTGATATGCAATCCTATGATACTCGCCAAAAAGAATATGCTTGCAAGGGTCAGAAACATTTCTATTTCATGACACTAAATGGGAATGAGGTAACCATCTTCTCTTTTAATGACCCAGCTGCTTCTTTTTCTTCATCTTTGATTAAAATGGTTTGTAAGTTTAAAGCTGTGTGGAGTTGTTGAATAAAAAATGTGTGGTGGATACTAATAGTGATGTATGGATACTAAAATGTCTCGTTTCTGATTTTAGATAGCATATTTAGGAAATGAAGTTCTATCTTTGTAAACCTTTTCTCCTTAAGCAATTTGCTTGTACCTCGGGTTAATTACTTTTAGGTCTCTTATTTGATACACGTGCACCCAAAAAAAAAAAAAACCTTGGCAAGAGAGTAAGATGAATAGACAATCTTTTTCTCTCTGTATCCGCTTTCATCTGACACTCGTTGGTATCTTTATCAGTATCACCATCTTTACGTAAGCTCTAAAGTTAACAGATTAAAATGTCCCAACTAGTTTAGCGCAAAAGCTTCTGAGGGTTTTGGACATTTATCTAACTGGCCTAGCACAGATCGGTTACTTATTTGTAATAATTCCATCCTTCGCATATCATCTGCACTGGCTTTAAATTTCTTTCTCGTATTCCCTTTTTGTGCATTCCTTAGAATATGCTCTATGTTGCACCTTGCAATAACTTCTTTAATTTTTTAATGCAGGTAATAGATGCTGGTGCAAAGGGAAACCTAGGGCGTTTCATTAACCATAGCTGTGAACCAAACTGCCGTACTGAAAAGGTGACTACAAAGTGTTCTGTGCGATATCATGCATCAGGGTCTGATTATAAATTCAGTGATCTGAGTTGGAATTTTTTTTTTGAGCTCGTCGGGTTCTTTATTTTTTGTTAAGGTACTCCACTTTTCCTACTTTATGTGTTTGTTTTTCATTTGTTACTTCTTAAATGTTGTTGCAGTGGATGGTGAATGGTGAAATTTGCGTTGGAATATTCTCCATGAAAGACCTTAAGAAGGTAGGCTCTTCTGCGCTTGCTACTCTGCGAGTATCATTTCAGTAGTTTTTAATCTGTCTGGTTCGTTACCAGGGTCAAGAGTTGACATTTGACTACAACTATGTGAGGGTTTTTGGTGCTGCCGCCAAAAAGTGCTATTGTGGATCATCACATTGCAGAGGGTATATTGGAGGAGATCCTCTGAATGGTGATGTAATTATTCAAAGTGATTCAGATGAAGAGTATCCTGAACTTGTGATCCTTGATGATGATGAAAGTGGAGAAGGAATCTTAGATGCAACATCTAGGACCTTCATTGATGACGCTGACGAGCAAATGCCACAGAACTCTGAAACGGTTAATGGTTCCAAGGACCTTGCTCTTGATAATGCCCAATCACAGAGCTCAGTATCTGTAAACCTTCCTGAGAGAGAAATTCCTCCACCTCTTCTTCAGCCAACTGAAGTTTTGAAGGAACTTCCGTCAGGCATAGCTGTTAGTGCTGTCCAGCAAGAGGTTCCCGTTGAAAAGAAGACTAAAAGCACATCTCCCACGTCCAGTTCTCTTAGCAGACTCTCCTCGGGTGGTGCAAATACTGATATGACGACAAAGCATGGATCGGGAGAAGATAAAAAGATACTTCCACGGTCTCGTCCTCGTCCTCGTATGAAAACTTCTCGCTCATCTGTGTCTAGTAAGCGAGACAAAGGAGGTATTTTTCCTGGTGTTAACAAAGCACAGATTATACCAGTCAATAAGTTGCAACAGCAGCCTATCAAATCTAAAGGATCGGAGGAAGTTTCTTCCAGCGGGCGTATTGAAACATGTAATGTACTAGTTTTAGACGTGAATTGTTAAGATACCATCACCATGCAGTCATATTCGCTAATAGCACCACCAATTTTGCAGTTGAAGGGAAACTGAACGAGTTACTAGATGCCGTAGGAGGGATAAGCAAGCGGAGGGTAAGTTTATATAGCATTACTCCTTAAGTCTATACTTCAATTAGTTATGTTATAAGGTTAAGACATCACATTTTGTTCCTTTCTAAGGTAGTTTTTTAGTGGGATTTGTAAGATCTTGCACTTTTTTTTCCTTGCTACATCCTTGGCATAATTCTCTTTATTCTTAATACTTCCCCTTTATCGAGCAACAGCAGTGCATACTTAGTTGGTTTTCTTTTCTTACACAAATAGGATTCAGCAAAAGGCTACTTGAAACTTCTGCTGCTCACTGCCGCTTCCCGAGGCACGGAAGGAGTTCATAGGTCTTCAAGATTCTGACCTGCTTATCTCTGTTCCCATTGTAGATTTATCAAACTCTGCATCCTGTGTCTGAAAATTACTGATGTTTGTGAACCTATTGCAGCAATCGAGATCTTTCAATGATTCTTGATGCCCTTTTGAAGACAAAGTCCAAATCTGTTTTAGTTGACGTAATCAACAAGAATGGTACGTCAGTCTTCTTCTAGTTTGGTCCATGTTTCTTATCTGTTTTTTTAATCTTATAAACTTTCCTTATCTCGTAAAGATGAAATAACCCCCAAACACATCCAGGTCTGCAAATGTTACATAATATCATGAAACAATACCGGAGTGATTTTAAAAGGATCCCTATACTCCGGAAACTTCTGAAGGTATATTCCTTATAACAAACACACTTGGCAGTGGTTATCTTTAAATTTGTCGTATCATCACGTTGGTTAATGATAAATTCAAACCCAAAGGCAGTTCCTCTTACATCTTAGGCAATGTGGATAGCAGAAATTTTGAAATTAACTTTTCTAGCTGATGCTTCCTTGAAATTTTTAAGCTTGCTTACAAGTCAATATAACTGAATTTACTTTCAGGTGTTAGAGTATCTTGCCACAAGGGAAATCCTTGCACTGGAGCATATAATCAGAAGGCCTCCTTGCGTAGGGATGGAAAGGTTAGTAAAGTTTAATCGACCAGATATTGGTTCTTATCCTTTATCGAGTGGAAACTAACATATCAAAAAATTGAAAAGAAATGATGCTGTCACTAGTATAGTTGTTGAAATTTGGCTGTCTAGTAAATTGCTTTACCTTTTCATACTAATCTGGTTCTCTAAGTAACTTGCTAGAATTTTGAACTGTCACCTGGTTCCAAATATAGTTTCATCTGTCTTCATTGAACCTTGCTTTTACACCTTCTTAGTTCTTCAGATTCTCGTAGGACACAATATGACGTTAAAATGTTTATCTACGTGCAGCTTTAAGGACTCTGTTCTATCATTCACCGAGCATGCAGACATAACGGTACCAGGCATCCCTTTTACTCTTATGAAACTGTATTGAATCTTGGACTCCTGATTTGTTTTAGTGATCCGTATTTTTGGACCTTGAACAGATGAGTATCTAGGGTTTAGCTTTTAATTTCCAATTATTTTCATGTGTATGCAGGTTCATCGAATTGCACGGAGCTTCCGAGACAGATGGATACCTAAGCATTTTAGAAAACCTTGGCGCATCGACAGGGAGGAGAGATCGGAGTCTATGAGGTCACCTATAAACAGCAGGTTCAGAGCATCACAAGAACCTCGATATGAACATCAGTCCCCAAGACCTGCAGAACCAGCTGCGTCTGTCACACCATCAATGGCTGCAACTCCTGAAACAGCATCTGTATCTGAGGGATATTCAGAACCTAATTCCAGTCTTCCTGAGACAAATGGACGCAAGCGCAAAAGCAGATGGGACCAGCCGTCTAAAACAAAAGAACAAAGAACCATGACTATCTCGTCTCAACAAACAGGTGAAACTAATGGTAATCAGGATGTCCAAGATGACCTTCCACCCGGGTTTTCATCACCCTGCACAGATGTGCCTGATGCGATTACTGCACAGCCGCAACAAAAGTTCCTTTCTCGCTTACCAGTTTCCTATGGGATCCCACTTAGCATTGTTCATCAATTTGGTTCACCCGGCAAAGAGGACCCGACCACCTGGTCTGTTGCTCCTGGGATGCCGTTCTATCCATTTCCACCTCTACCGCCAGTGTCTCATGGTGAGTTTTTCGCTAAGAGAAATGTAATAGCCTGTTCCTCCTCCATTCGAAACCCGACTTACTCCAGTGAGATCTTACCGGCTACACCTGTGACTGACTCAACTGCTCCAAACCGGAAGAGAGAGAGTTCATTTGATATAGGAACAGCTTACTTTCGGCAACAGAAACAGAACGTTCCTCCATGGTTGCGGAACAATGGGTGGGAGAAAACAGTAAACAGCCCTATACCTGGGAATCTAACTTTAGAGAAGAAGCTCAACAGTTAAGTATTCTTAATCTTAGAGAAGTACAGTCGATGAAGTTGAAATGGAGACAGTGCAGGTCTTAAAGGAGAATTACAGTGATTGATTGGTTTTATTTGGCTCATAGGAAAATCAATCCCCTTTAGGGGAGTCATGTGCGTTTCTTTTCTTTCCTATCCTTTCTTTAGTATATTCTAAATTCTTTTATAATTAAAAGTCACATTTCAATGTAAAAGAAATCACATTCTTTAATCTTTATTCGCTTCTGCAAAGATATTACCCTGAGATCTTTGCATCGCAAACTTCTTAAATAAATATTTTTCTCATTTTTGGTGATCAAATATGGGTAATAAGCTTTTTCTCGACTTTACAAGCAATGTCCTGTAAAATGAAAAAGTGGAAAAAAAAAACAAACCAAATTTTTGACAAGTCAGTATTTTCTGAGCAAACTTCTGACTCTAACAAACATCCAAGTTTTTACAAGTGTTGCATATTTTCTCCAGCCATTGAAGTACCTTCCAATTACCTTCTTGTAACTTGGCCGCCTCCTCACAACAGCCCAATACTCAGCAAGATTCTTCCTGCTACTTATATACTCCTCTTCCAAATCCAAGAGCGATAACCGAGCAAGCACCGGGATAAGCATTACATCAGCCATACTAAACTCATTCCCTGCCAAATACGTTGTCCCCTCTAGCTTTGTTTCAACCTCATCTAGAAGCCTAAGCAAATGGTCTTTACTTCTCCTTAAGGCCCCAGGGTCTTTTAGTTTGTCTTCTGTATCGTACGCTTCCCTTAGCTTCCTATGGTAAGCACTAGCTAAGTCTGGGGACTCAGCCATCCTTGCAATAACAACCATCCTCAAGAACTTGGAAACATAGAGGCGACGATTATCCGGTATGTGAGCAAGAGTGAAAAGCTTGGAGTCCCATTCCCTAATCTTCCGCATCCATTCAAGAACTTCTCTGCCAAAAGTAGCATCCTCTATACCAGAGGAAACCTCAGCTATTCTCTCTAAGTACCTACAAAATTCATAACCCCACAAAAGCTTTAATTACTTAAATCACCAAAAGGGAGAGTATTAATAATGGTGAGTAACATACTCTATGATCTCAATAGTGTCCAAAATGATGTGAGAACCATTCCTGAAAACGGGAAGTTTAGCGTTGGGATTCATCCTAAAGAAGGAAGGGTCCATGTGCTTGCCTGTGATGGGATTCACATGGTATGATGTGTAATCAATGCCTTTCTCTTCCAAAGCTAGTCTCACTCTTTGGCTGTCTAATGAGTAAGGATGATGATATAACTGCATTACTTGAGACCAGTTCCCTCCAACTATTTGTCCAAAAGCTGCAACTTTAAAATAAGAAACTAATTCAAATTCAAGTCCAAGTCTATACCATATTATTCAAACAGAGTAGATTCTAATTACATTGGAGCAGTGAGGTTAACATTCAAGCAACTTAAAATCCACAAAAGAATCATCAATTGAAAAATTATTTCAACAAAGGAGAAATTGTTGAGCTCACAGACCTGAAACTTCAATAAAGGGGGATTCATAAGAATGATATCGAAGGAATCTGACCAAACATATCAGGTTGAGACCACAAAGAACATAGCAGAACAGCTTCAAGCAGAGATTGAAGCAAACAAAGACAAAGACAGAGGTACTTGGTGATTTAACTTGTATAACTGAAGAAATAAAAAGACTTACCAAAGAAAGACAGAACACCTTCGAGAAGAAAGATGAACAAGAACTGAATCAAACAAACTAGACGAAAAAAGAGAAACCTTCGTCTAGTTTCTCGAATTGAAGATTTCTTTAAAAGTTTTTTTCGAAGGGAGACAAATACTATTACAGCTAAGATTTGGTCTGAAACAAAAAGAAATTAGGAAAGTGCGAGAGTATCTAATTCTCCACTGCTTACGTTTGATGTACATGTGTACTCGCTCTCAGATGTTGCCACGTAGTTATGGTCAACTATCTGTCGAAGTCAAAAGCGTTTTAATGATCACAGTGTCCCTCAAGGGTATATCTGTCTTTTCAGTCGTTCTGCCAACTTCTTCATCTTTTTCTTTTACATACTACACCTAAATTATTGGCTCTATTATTGCATCCAAATTATCAGCATCTTTTTCTTCCATTATTTAGAAGGGATAATTGGGGATAATAGTAGAGAAAAAAAAAGTATCTAATTGTAAGAAAGTATATATATATATATAAATGAATTTGTATTGCATAATGAAAATAATAGTATAGTGTTACTTATGTTTGTTTTGTCAATTCAAAAAAAAAAAGAATAATATATATATATATATATATATCTATAATTTAAACTTTTAAAATTTATTCACATAAAAATATCCATGAAAATCCTCGCACTTTCACTCTCTTGCTTTTGGCCAAGAAAATTAAATAAAAAAACTCTCTACAAAATCGAAAATAAGATATGACAGTCGTTCAATAATAGTATGGTGTTTGTTCAATAATAGTAAGTTCGTCGGTTCCTGATTGGCTCTCCCTAGCGGAGAGTCTCTTTCCGATATCTTAATAGAAATGGTGTTTGAAAAAAAAAAAAAAAAAAAAAAAAAAAAAAAAAAAAAAAAAAAACAATAATAGTATGGTGTCGTTTTATGATTTCCTATTAGGGTTTTGATATCACATTTCTTTTCTTCTTCCTCTTTCTCAATTTTCTTCCTCCTTCATATAATCCAACACATATCATGTGGCAAAATCACAACCCGAAATATGTACAGATGGATTGGTAAAATGCGGGAATCCCAACTGGAGATGATCATGCGTGGATATATGGAGCTATTGAAGAAGCTTTGAAAGATTAGAATAAACCCTCTCTTTGGGCCCAAAATTGATTGCCGAGAAAGTTAGAATAAGATATTGAATCTGGGCCCAATTTCACTCATAATTTATAAGCCCATATAATATTATAGCAGAAACTATTTAAAATGATCCCTCGTAAAATGTTTAGAGTACGATGGATATTTCATTATAACAAATAGAAAAATGCTGAAAAAGTATAATATATATAATATATAATAATTTATAATTCCCGTGCATGGACCAAAAATAATACCAACCTCTAAAATAGAAGAGACAATAAATAAAAGCATCCAAAATTGTGACACGTAACTAGCCAAAAAATATTATAAAGGTCCCATTCATCATAAATCTATTGAATTTAAGAACTTTTATGATGTAACCAAGATTTTGTCTTCTCTTTTCTATTTATTTTTCACCCAATAAAAAATAAATTATAGTAGGTAGAAGCATCTTAGTTCATAGTAGGTCCAAAAGTAATCATTCACCCCAAAACAAAAACAAAAACGAGTTTTTCAAGACTTTCATGAACAAGTTAGAGAAACATCAACTTCATGCATATAAGTTGCAGATTTGTTCATATATCCTAGTCATTTGTGTTAGTAATTGTTTTGTATACCGAAGAGAGTTGAATTTATCTTCACGCTGCATCTAGTTTTGTAAAACATAAAATTACTCACGTAGATGTTAAAATAATTAAATAATCTCCTGTTCTGTAACATATCTTAAACCAACTCTTTTTCTGTACCATAAACCAAAATCGAGTTTTTATTTGATGGTTTATATTAATTTAATGTAGATATTTTAGACTAGTGAGTAGTGTCCATTGTCATTTCGTCTTAAGTTTGAATTAATGATCCATTAAATAATACACGTGTTTTTATTTTAATCATTGAAGGGTACTTATTGATCAATGGCCAAATATTAATTTCGTTATTTGGCTTCACATTTAATTTTATTGAATAATTTGAATTGGCCTAACCGTGACATGTCCATGTAGCTCCTTCGTTTTAAATGACATGCTATTATTTATGGTCATGATTCACGCTTCTTTGCAAAATCAAATTCGATTTTTGGAAAATAGTTGAAAGTACTCCATTAATCTAAAGTTTTTTTTTTTGTCATCATTAATCTAAAGTTTTTTTTTGTTAAATTGATCATCATTTATGTTAGTACAAGCCAATAAGCTAGTAATATATTAATCAATTCCAACATTTTTATAATAAAAGGCTACTATCATTTAAAGTATTCGGCTCCCAAAGATCATGCGAATTATTGGGACATGGTCATTCGATTCGATGTATTAATTACGAGTTTATGATACAAGTACAATTAATTAATGCAGAAAATGATTAGGTTTAAGAATAATTAAGATTAAAGAAATAAGATACTCCTAAGATCGAGTGGCGTTGTCGTGGCTGAAACAAAAGCCACCAACTGAGTAGTCTACGTTTCCCTATCTTCCGGTTAATGTTTTGACCTCTCTCAGCTCAGTTTGTTGCCACTTTCATTTCTCATCAACTCTGCCATCGAAGTATTCATCATCATTGATTAAGTACCAAACAATACATGCATTTATTTTAGGTGACATAATATGAATTTTTTTCAAAAAGGAATCTTAAAATTAGAAATACATCTAGTTAGAAATCGATCCAATGATTGAACTTGAACAAGTAACAATTACTAGCTTCAAGTTTTGAATTCGGTTCATATATTTCCTCGATTCAATTTCGTATAGTTTTGTTTTATATTTCTTGAAAATGTAAATAAAAAAAAAAAAAAATTAACCACATGGTGGTGGGCGAGTGGTTCTCGTTTGGTTGGAAGGATCGCCCTGTTGGTCTAGGCCAGGGATCGATCCTCCCCAGACGCAGTTTCGCTCTCTCACTCCTGTGGCCACCTGGGAATTTACCTGCGGACTTGCTCAGGCGCCCCAGACCACCAGTTTATCAGGGGGCCCTTAAGTGGAGGCTTAAAAATCCATGTGACGCGGGCTTAGGTCCAGTGGGCTAGTCAGATCACTGTGTGGTCTGGATACTGGGTTATCAAAAAAAATAAATAAAATTAAGTTAGATGGAGATAGAAGAAACGGAAGGTAGGGTCCTGAGCCATGGTCATGAGGTAGACGCTGACGCATGCATGGCTTTCGGATTTAGTTGACGTGTCGTTTCTCGCTACTAAAACGGCAGGTATTCCGTTACTACACAATAACTAACTCTCTCTTCTTCGGGCAAAACAATGATGACACAAGTAACAAATTCGGGCATGAGAAACGGCGTTTCGAATACTTTTAACGCCGTCTAATTACGTAATTAATGTTGTGTACGTTACCTGCTGCACCGGTAAGCGTGGGAGGAAAGATCTTCCGTTATTATGATGACGTGGTTATCTGCTGATATTGACACGTGTAGGTTGTTGGAAGGATCACATGACATGGAGTCATGGACGGTATTTATTTTTCACTTCGGGCCAGACATGTTTAAGCCACAAAACGGGCTTTTTTACACCAACCCATTCTGAGATCAGCCAGATTTTTTACCCTATTAGTTAGTAGTTACCATTTCATTAATTGTATTTTCCTTTATAATTTTCCGACATTTTCGTTGCAATGTGGGACGCTGAAACTGTATATATATTTATGTTAAATCTCCAAAATGATATAAGGTCAAATATGTCTAATAATGATGTAACGCATAACAAAAAAATGATAAAAGAGTTTATGGTATGTTTATGATAAACCCCAACAGATTTTTATTTTATCAAAATAATTTATAGAGGGTAATTTTTTAATAATTTCCTTTTTGGAAAGATTTTTGATACATATTTTGAATTCATTCAGTCAAAAGTCAAAACTGCAACAATTTTATCTTTTTTTCCATATTATTTATTATTTTTGCATTTTTTTGTCAATATCTTACTACTCTTAGATTAATTTAATACTATATTTTTAGCATATAGTGATTTTAGTAGTCTAAGCTCTAAAGTACGTTCCAACTCTTTCCATATAAGTATTTTTGTTCGGCTTTTCAGGAGAAAACAGAGACATTTATGTTTCGATTATTTATTAAAATTAGCAAATTAATAAGAACATAATTGTATCTGTCATTGTGATTCAATGCCATAGTAAGACTATGTCAAAATTGGAAAACGATAGAAATAAATGATTTATAAAAAAGTAGACGACAAAAAACAATGATTTATAAAAAGTAAAAAAAAAACTGTGAAGTACTAGTGGGGTTAAGAAAATCATTTAACAAAATTAAAAAAAAAGGAAAATGAAATTCTAAAACGATGGCTGCTCTTCTCTTTCTTTGTGACGAGCATCAAAAGCAAAACCAAACCTGCGGTTAAAACTTAAGCCTCTGCAGGTAGAGAGAGAGAGAGAGAGAGAAAGATCTTGTCTTTGTTTGGTTATATAAATCCTTAAAACGATGTTCTTTTGTCTTTGGGAAGCACACGTCAGAATAAAAGGGCACACTTGAATTGAAATTCAAACAATCACCAGAGATGATAGAAACCGGCGGAGATAAACGGAGCTCCGTCGAGGAAGGAGGAGGAGGAGGTCGTACGATTCTTGTCGGCGTGAAGCTTGATGCTCCGAGCCGAGAGTTACTCACTTGGGCTTTGGTTAAAGTCGCTGAGCCTGGTGATACTGTGATCGCTCTTCATATCCTTGGAAATGGTACATTTCTGAGTTTTTTCTCAATAGAATTTCTCTACCAAAAAGCTTTGATTTTTATGTTTTGTAACACACAAGTTTCGGTTTTGGGTTTTTTTGTGTAGAGATTGTGGATCGAGCAGGGAACTCTTCGCTTCTCTCTCTGGTCAAAACTTTCGACTCTGTTCTTGACGTTTATGAAGGTTTCTGCAATTTGAAACAGGTAAAAAATAAGATCCTTTGTTTACTTCTTTAGCTTCTTCAGAAAACAAACAAATAAAAATGTTGAATTTTTCCTCTTTATAGGTGGATCTGAAGCTGAAGCTATGTCGTGGTTCCTCTGCTCGAAAGATTATAGTTAGAGAAGCGAAATCGTTTTCTGCAACTAAAGTTTTAGTTGGGATTTCAAAAAGTCACCATACGATTCGTTCATCAGCATCTGTAGCTAAGTACATAGCGAAGAAACTATCAAAGGATTGTTGGGTTATTGCTGTAAACAACGGTAAAATCTTGTTCCAAAAAGAAGGTTCTCCATTATCTAGCATTAATCAATCTCAAGGTTTGACCTTTTTTCTCAAGTTTCTACATTTTTGTATCTGAATGATTTGTTTTTGGGTTAGTGGTTGAAGAAGCTGTTATTGGGTTTGGTTACAGGAAAGGAAGATGTTCGGAGGATTACTTTGTTGAGTGTGCTTCAGAGATCTGTTACATTGAATAAGACTACTAAAGTTGTTAGCCATTCTGAGGAAGATTCGAAGGAGGATGATGAGGATCAAGCCGGTGGCCAGAATCTACGGCAAGTCTTAGCGGCTGCTCGTTTGGAGAGTTGCTCGGTTTGTGGTTCGGATTCTTTGTCTCCGAACGAAACAACGACTCCTGGAAAGGTGTCTGGAGCTTCAGATTTTGATAGGAGTGAAGATGATGATGAGTGCCACAAAGAAATGGAGATTGTGCCTGTGAATGGTCCAGAAGATTCAGGCGGTTCTATAACTATGTTGGTTAGGAAATTGCCTGAACCTAGACCAGGTTGGCCTTTGCTTCGTCGTGCTGTTTCTACGTTAGGACAATCTGTTACTCCTCATAGACCTTCGTCGAAACAGATACCGGTAGTTCAATGGGCTTTGAAGCTTCCTCCTAGGGATACTAAGCAACTTGGTTATGATTCTTCTGAAGATAATTTGTCAAGCTTAAACGCAATTGTTCCATTTGGTATCAACAATAGTCCAAGAAAATTGCCAGAGGAATTAGAGGGACTTTATGAGAGGTTCTCTTCAACTTGCCGGTTTTTCAAGTACAAGGAACTTGTTTCAGTGACATCGAATTTCTCCGCTGGTTGGTCCTTCTCTCCTTTAGATATGGATGACATGCTTATAGTTCTTGAATTTTTCCAAGCCTCCTGTTTTATAACTAAGAGATTCAATGTGATTTCAGATAATTTTATCGGGAAAGGAGGCAGCAGCCGGGTTTTTAGAGGTTGTTTGTCCAATGGAAGAGTGGTTGCTGTAAAAATTCTCAAGCAAACCGAAGATGTCTTGAATGATTTCGTGGCTGAGATTGAGATCATCACAACACTACACCATAAGAACATTATCTCCCTCTTAGGATTTTGCTTTGAAGACCATAACCTATTACTTGTATACAATTATCTCTCTAGAGGAAGCCTCGAAGAGAACCTTCACGGTACTTGTTAGACAAGCCCTTGCGCTTTTAAGCAACTCAGAGATTCTATTATGATCATTGATCTAACAAATGTTTGGTTTCATAATCAGGAAATAAGAAAGATCCGCTTGCATTTTGTTGGAGCGAGAGGTATAAAGTGGCTGTGGGAGTAGCAGAGGCACTGGACTACCTCCATAATACTGCTTCACAACCCGTCATCCATAGAGATGTTAAGTCATCAAACATACTATTATCTGATGATTTTGAGCCACAGGTAAAAACAAATTCTATCGGTTTTTCATATATCAAAGATGAAGAAACAAAAACGCAAGAATACTAAAAAGATAAGTAAACCTTGTTCCCAGCTTTCTGATTTTGGGCTTGCGAGGTGGGCGTCTATATCTACAACACACATAATCTGCTCTGATGTCGCGGGAACTTTTGGGTATGGAATATAATCTGGCTTTTGGCTGATGTTTCATGAAAGTTCTTAAAAATGTTCTTTTGCTAATCACTCTTTCTGTTCTTGTTGCAGATACTTGGCTCCAGAATACTTCATGTATGGTAAGGTGAACGATAAAATAGATGTGTATGCATTCGGCGTTGTTCTCCTCGAGTTACTTTCGGGAAGAAAACCGATTAGCAGTGGATGTCCAAAGGGACAAGAGAGTCTAGTCATGTGGGTATGTATTACTGCAAACCATTTAAGTCAAAACCAAGCTTTTTCTCTTCTCCTGTTGAAACAAGTATGTATGATGATCATGTACAGGCCAAACCAATTCTAGATGGTGGAAAGTATTCTCAGTTATTAGACCCGAGCTTGCGGGATAACAACAACAATAACAATGATGACCAAATGCAGAGGATGGCGTTAGCTGCTTCTCTTTGTATCCGACGTAGCCCTCAAGCTAGACCAAAAATGAGCATCGTAAGTCAAATTTTATATCTACTAGCCTTTTCAAATAATAGCCCTGTGTAGTTTCTCTGAACGACTGTGGAATGATGCAGGTATTAAAGCTACTTAAAGGTGATGAAGACACACTTGAGTGGGCAATGCAACAAGTAAGTAGTTCATCAGAGGAGTCAGAGATGCTCAAAGATGAGCAATGCCAAAGATCTAACTTGCAATCACACCTTAACTTGGCACTTCTTGATGTTGAAGATGACTCAATCTCCATGGGAAGCATCGAGCAAGGCGTCTCTGTTGAGGATTATCTAAAAGGCAGGACAAGCCGTTCTTCGAGCTTCGACTAAAAGCCCATTTTTACTGAAACCATTGTGTGTGTTTGTGTGTACATATGATTATGAAAGGGGGTTCTGTGGAAATGGGTGGATGGTGGATTTGTGGGGGTTTCTTTTTGGCCCTCCTTTCTCACCTGTTTAGGATTGTAATTGTAGATTTCAATTGTTTGGGTTGTGTTTTGTAATTTCCAGTTAGTCTTTTTTGGGGGAATACTTATATAGCAGTGGTAATAAAAACGAAATGGAAATGCTTGTAATTGTCTTCCTTCTCGGACTTGAATTGAATTTAAAGTGACTAACCAATTTGGCTCGGTCCAGTAAGTCCACAATAAAAGGTCAACATATCTGTTATAGGCCCATTGGGCCGAATAAAGCCATACACGTGGAATCTGATTTTTTTTTTTTCCTTTTATTTTCTGGTAATTAAAATTTTCGCCGCTTCTCTGCGTTTTCAAGTCAAGCAAAGAAAGAAACGGCTAAAAAAAAATCAGCCATGGATTCTTCTCTCAAGAACCCTAACTACGGCCAATGGCTACCTCCTTCCGCTCCTTTTCCGCCCATACCTCCACCGCCACCGCATATTTCTCACCAATTTCATTTTGAAAGCCTTAATAATGGTTACGATCGTCACCATCACAATTACCACAACTACACGCACCGCCAACATTTTCCTCCGCAATATGCGGTTAATCAGCCGCCTTCGTACTACTCCCAGCCACAGCCGCAACCGCCGGCGCTGCATGTTAGTTATGAGCCTCCCTGGAATTTCTCGCACCCGTCTCGTAATTTCGCCCATTCTCATTGGTTTGGATACATGGAACGTAACTATCAATTAGACTACTACGGGAATCGAACTAGGGATTGTTTCAACACTCGTGATTTGGATGGTTATTCTAGGTCAAGGGATGGATTCTGCAGTCTTGGATACGCAATAAATGACTTTGGGGAAAGTTGTCGAGACAGTTGGCAGTTTAATTCGGAGTCTAATAGATATTGTAGGTCTTTAGGTTCAGGAACAAGTTTTGGTTATGGATACGACAGGTATGGGGCTACATTGCATCGTGGTACCATTACACATAGAACAGTAAACCAGAGATGGGTTAAGGGTAGAGAGAATGAGAAAAGGTTTAACTCGTTTAGGGGTAAAGACCATTCTGATTATGGATCAGTGAAGAAGCAAAGAGTGGGCCAAAAGGAAACTAGTTGTACTGCTGGAAATGTTAAATTTTCGAAGGTCACGTCTGAAGGAGGGGTTCCTTTTTCTGGTAAGTCCGTGTCTAGTTTGCAATCCCAACCTTGTGAAGACGAAATACCTAAGAAAGAGATGGATGATCCATCATCAAGGGATTTACAAATGGAGGAGGTAAATGATAACAGCTTTACTGTTGAGACAAATATCACTACCGTGGTTGATTCTTTTGATCGAACTGTTGTTTCACAGGCTGAAACTAAAAACTTTTCTCAAAGTCAAGCCTGTGAAATTGGGGTTGATTTATCAGTTGAGACTGTCAGCAGGAAAGAATCCATGGAAATTACGTCTCTTAATAGCACTGCAGAAGTTGATCATAATCTGGATAGTGACGCAGGTAAGTACACTTGTATAATTAGCAGCTCTTCATCTCCTAAGAATGTTGCAGGAAAGGGATCACCTAATGTGCAACTCGTAGAGGGAACTTCTGTATTGTTGCGCAGCATCTGTAAGAATAAGGAAGGTTGGAGTGATGGGTCAATTTTTGACAGAGAATTATCATCTGCCGTGTATTTGGAAGATGTATGTCTTGCACCTGATCATGATCTGGGTTTGAGTTCTCATGATCCTGCAGAAATTCCATCGGTGGATCAATCTTGTAAGATAGATTGTGGAGGCTTAAAAGCTTGTTTATTTCAGTCAGATGTTTCTCTTAGCAAAGATACTAATGTTGGTGGAAGTGAATTCCATTTGAAGGCCACTACTACTTGTGATTGCTCGCCTGTATCAGAAATTGAAAATAGTGTTACAATTGGATATATGGGCAGTTCTGGCACTGAAATGGTTACTGATTCGGAATGTGCCCTCCTTGAAACTCAATCATTTTCAGCAGGATGTAAGGTCTTGGTTAATAACCATTTAGGATGTGGATCATCTGATGTTATGGGCTCCTTCTGGATGTCCTCTGTGGATAAAGATCTGGTAATTGATCCTTTGAGGATGTGTTTGGGGCCTGATAGTTCTGTCAGTACGCGTCATCTTTCTCCCTCTGTTTCTGTGAATGAGCAGGTACAAAATTCTGCATCATCAGTCAAAGCGAATTGGAGTTCTCATTGTGACAATATAGAAGAAGAACGGGGAAGAGCTGAAAACATGGATGTGGACATTCAAGAAGAGAAAGTAAAGATTACTGGTGAAGCTTTACAGTGTAGAACTTTAGGGACTGATTTTGTAACAGTTATTGGGGATGCAATGTTTCTATCCGGTTCTTCATCCAGTTTACCAGGGCTACTCACTGGGAAGATACAGAATGAAACTCATGGTGTTGCTAAGGTTGACAAAACTTACAATAGCTACAAAGAAGAGATTTTCTTAGATGCTTCACAAGAGCAAACCATTACTTTCCACGAGACAGCCCAGTCAGGTAGCTCTCTGGGGCATTATCTTTTCTCTGGTCAAACTTCACCTTGTACAGATACTGAATCCTGTAAACTCCCTATGGACAAGTATGGAGATGGAGGTTTAGTTGAAAAGCCAGATGGTGAACCAGTAGAGAACCTCACTGTTGAAGTTTCACTAAATATTATTAATACTGATGTCTATGTTGGTGAAGCACTGTCATTTGATGGAAAAGTTTCTGGAAATGAGTGTCCTAGTAATTCAGACGTGCTTCTATCCAGATTACACTCATATACAGATGAAAAATGTGAAGTTTCCCATGTCAATGATTATGTAGTTGCTATACCACCCCCAGATTCCCAAAGTGAGACAGCTGTGAGCTCCATAAGTGAGAAAACACAAAAGAGGGCAAAAAAATTTATCCATGCTGCTCAGAAAAGTTATCCACTACATGACATTAAGGAGGATGCAAGCCCTCCAATTAGTGTCACTAATCATCACACATGGCATCGAAAGTCCACTACTGCGGCCTCCCCTCTGGTAGCTGTCAAGCCCAAAGTGACTGTCCAATCCAGTAGTACTTATGTACGTAAAGGAAATAGTCTTCTTCGGAAACCATCTCCTGGTTCTCTAGGTGAGATATCTCTTGGATTTCCTCTGTCTACTCTCCAATTGAATCGTTCCACTTTTGAAGACAATAGCATGCAATCTGTTGGTCGAGCTGACAATATCTATTTTCTTGTGAAAACAGGAGACACACTACCTCTGCTAATTCACTCAATGCCTCCCTCAGACAGTACTTCTTCAGGGAAATGTGCATTATCTCCTGGCATGGATCCGCCTGCCAATGGTCTACCTGGATCATCAAATCCGCCAAAGTTGGAATCTTCAAATCCGAGTAAAATTTTATATGTTAAGAGGAAAGCAAATCAGTTTGTATCAGCTTCAGATATGCGTGGTGCAAGTAATAGCAGGATTCCTCCCTGTGGTAGCTACTTCAAGAGAAGTAAAAGTCAACTAGTTAGGAATTCAAAGAGCCTTGCTAATCAGGAGAAATTTTTATCTGATGAAGCTTCAAATTCACAGACAGCTGCGAAGATGGTGTCAAAAAGATCCTCTAGCTTGGCGCTTTCTGAATTTGGTATGTTAGGTGCATTCACAGTAGATTGTGTTGTTTTCTTTCTGTTATGTATATATTTGTATCTGTGGTCTTCACGTTTTTGCTTCCATAGCTAGAAGCAAGAAATTGAGTAATTGATCTTCATTTCCTGTTTTAACTATTGTGAGACCCTTTAATCATTTAAATTTTTCTTTGGTCTGGACGCTGAAAGAACCAATATCAAGAAAGGCCAATAGAGTTCACATAAGCCTTCAGAAGATGGTCCCGCAGCCAGTTTCTTGGAAAAGATCGACTTACTGGAGAAGATTAATGAATCCAGCCTCGGTTCTGCTAAACGGTTCTTTTTCCATCGCCAGGTATGCTTACCTTATATGTGACCATATGTTTTTATCTGCCCCCCTTTTTCTCTGTTCACTAGTTTGATGACAGAACATTCCATCTCCAGTCGAAAATTGCGGATGATGAGAAAAAGACATACAATTTACACAAGATCAACTAATGGGTGTTCGCTTACAAAGTCCAAAGTGTTAAGTATTGGTGGGTCACACTTCAAGTGGTCCAAGTCCATTGAGAGAGGCTCGAAGAAACCTGAATATCTGTCAGATATTGAGTCATCGCGCTCTTGCCCTTCTGAATCTATGAAGGATACAAAGATATCATCTAATCCAAAGAGATTAGTGATCAAAAATGATAAGTATGTTATGGTTGATGCACATTATATTCATTTACTGCTCATATTTTAGCCTCAACTGAAGATCTGAGTTAAGTTTTGCAGATCTGTTTGGATTAGAAATTGTAATCAGCTTGCCAGAGATCCAAAGAAACGAACTTGTGTGTTGACAAATGAGAAGGTCAGATGGAGCCTGAACAATATCCGGTTGCGAGTGGCTAAAAAGATGAAGTACTGCCAGTTTTTCACAAGATTTGGGAAATGCAACAAAGATGATGGAAATTGTCCATATGTTCATGATCCTTCAAAAATTGCAGTTTGCACAAAATTCCTGAGTGGATTGTGTGCCAATCCAGAGTGCAAATTAACTCATAAGGTTCAACAACTAAATCATTGCCCCAGAGGTAGTATATTTCGCCTTCACAAGAAATCTCTGACTGGTTAACTTGTTCCTCCACAGGTGGTTCCAGAGAGTATGCCTGATTGTTATTATTTTCTGCAAGGTAATATTGCTGTAAGAAGTCTCATTTTTGCTTGGAAAGATACTAATACCTATAATGCAGGACTATGCAATAACGAGCCGTGTCCATATAGGCATGTGCATGTTCATCAAAATGCTGCAATATGTGAAGGGTTTCTAAGGGGCCACTGTTCAGATGGAAATGTGGTAAGGATTAGACTTAATTAGTCGGCACATCTGTTCCTTATTGACATTCATCTTCACCTTTCCGTAACACTAGTCTGTATTTTAGTGATTAATCATCCCAAATGATTTCTCTGATGACTACTTTTATAGCATAATAACGAAGCTAATACCATGAGGAGTGCACGGAATATATTACTCTCTGTGTTGTATTATCTTATCACTCAATTGCTTTGGTTCCTTTTTTATTCTCTCATAATGACATGTTGATGTAAGATGAGAATTGTATACATAATGATGGTCAGTGTCGGAAGAAGCACACATACACCTGCCCAGTTTTCGAAGCCACAGGATCTTGTCGTCAAGGGTCTGAATGCAAACTCCACCACCCCAAGAACCTAAGCAAAGGAAAGAAAAGGAAAAGAGCAAGTGAACCATGGCACAAAAATGTCAGTGGGCGTTACTTTGGTTCCCCGCACAAACATCTTCCAGAGTCTGAGCCAATGTTTATCAACGAGCTTGCTCCTGACAGTGAAGTTTTAGGAAGTGAAGCCCTTGACTTTATTAGACTTGATATTAATGAGCACGAAGCCAGTGAGAGCATCGATTCAAGCACTGAGGAATCAGTATCTGATGATAGTAATGCGCAGGATTCAATAGACGAGCTAATCAGACCAGTGGGATTAATGCAAAGGTAATGTTCTTATGCTGAGTCTGGTAGGTTCTGTTTCTCTAATGCCTGATGGGGCAAAACGCAGTGATGTAGGTAGGGTAATACGTTTCTAGTGACCAGTGTGTATATAGTATAATACAAGTTGCTTTCTGGGGAGAAACACAATGATGTAGATATTTTTGTGTTAAAAGACCCATAAATGAAATCTTGGCTTTTTGGCCTTTCTTCAATATCTAATAAGTTCGCTTCCAAGCTATAGAATATAATACTACAGTTTACAAATCAAGAGCTGCAATTACTACACAGATCTGCAGCTCTTAACATGAAGTCATAAACTACTACTACTACTACTACCATACAGTGATGAACCTAAAGAAGCCTTGAGATAGCAAATACAAATCATGTAGGATCTCTCGTTTTGTTTCACATCCAAGACTTTATTGTAGATTCTTGAGATCTACACTTTAAGAGCAGTGTGGTGCCGCGTTACTTGTTGCCTACAATATCTTTGCACCCTCTAGCATCAACACAAATTTGTCAAACGTTTTTCATGCAGCCAGGGTTTGAATGCACCTTCAAGAACTATGTTCTGCAGAAAAAGTAAACCACAAAAGACATTTAATCCATGGCGCAAACGACCCTTACATTCATTTTGTTATATTGATAAAATATTGCGTTCAAGGTTTTATGGTAACAAGAGTGTTTCACTAGACGAATGCACACTCACGACGATTTGCACATGTTGTAGCAAGAAAAATAATCGGGTAACAGAAAACTCTACCTCTAAATAAAAGAAAAACCCGCGCAACAGGTTCAAAGCTCTAGGAAGATCCTCCCGATAACGATGATACTTCTTGTTGAAATCTGCAGAATCAAAACCAAAGTAAACTCAATATGTTTGCAATAAGAGTATATGTTCAGTGGAAAGCAAAGGTAAAACTACAGGACATGGTGAATTAAATTCCACCAAGAAAGCATCATGAATGGAATACATCATTTTTAGCAATACTCAGATTATAATAATATTACTAGCTTCAACAAGCTTTCCTCTAGAGACTTAGAGTTAGCTGACTGAGTATCAAGCTAGCCTTTTATATAGCGCACAAACTTATTTATACGTTAAACGGTTTTGTCTTTGAGAAGATAGTTCAGCACATTACACATCTACAAGAACACATTTAACAAGTTGCTTCAATTAATATACCTGTATACTTTTCGAGATATGAAAGTGCCAACTTGTGTTGATCATTATATTCAATCTCTCTTCCATCTCGTAATTGCCTAGACTTAGTCAACGGTCTCTTGAGTGATGCCTCATTATAGAGTCTCAAGAACTCCTTTTCATCATAGGGATTTCTGAGAATTTCCATTAGCTTCTTGCTAAACGAAGAGTTGAATATATCATCAGGTTCAATACCATCTTCAAGATCCTTGAAAAACATTATAACAAAATGAAAAATGTCAACATAGAAAAATTAGAAAGAATCAGAAAAGACAGATTTCAAAACAGAAGTGAGAGAATAGAGGTATTCATACTATCACTTTGCCGTCATTAGTTGCCTCGAATGGCGATTTGCCTCCATCCGGAAAGGGGTGATCACTGATTGCAATAATATCAGGATCGGACAAACACACTTCATCTTTCATAGGTTTCACTTGTCGATCCGATTTGAAGATGGTAATGGAATCTCTTAGATAAGCTAGGTAATATGAATAGGTTTTATCCATTGACGATAGGCTCTCTTTATTCTCCTGCTTGGCAGGTTTGCAACTGTGAAATAAGTTGTCTTTGACATTACCTCTAGATTTCGATTCATTATTGTGCTTGGTCACAGGAATATACCTACCCAGCAAAGCCTCTCGTTCTTTTCGTTGGATATCTTTGGTGTTAACCAACACAGGAATAGTCTTTGAAATCGAGTTATGATCTGCTCTCCCAATCTCAGTCTTCAGTCTCTTTGAAGCTCTGAAAATTGTCTGAGACTCATCATTTCTCGTATGCTTTAATCTGACGTTTTTACTGGCCACAGAAATTTTCCTTCCACGTCGAACATCTCCATTCTTTTCTTGGGAGTCTCTGACATAACTTGCAGGCTTTAATTTGATAGTGTTCTTGGCCACAGAAATCTTCCTTCCACGTCGAGCATCTCCATTCTGTTGTTTTGTGTCTATGACATAACTTCTAGGCTTTAGTTCGATAGAGTTCTTGGCCACATAACTCTTTCTTCCACGTCGAGCATCTCCTTTCTTTTGCTGGGTTTCTTTGGTCCTTAAGACAGTCCTCGAAATCGACTTATGATCTACTCTACCATTCTCAGTCTTCAACCTCTTGGATACAGTGGAAATCGTAGGAGACTTTGCCTTTCTCCCTGCTCTACTCTTCTCAATTTTTACTGCTTTTCCTTTACTCCTATCAGATTCTTCATGATCGACATTGTACATAATGCGCACCGGCGAACTACCCCTTACATTGTCCTCAAGCAAATATAGATTCCCGATTTCACTAAAATGTGCCAAGTACTTTTTATATTCCAAATCATGAACCAAACCAGAATCGCAATCATCAACACAAACAAGCTGCATGTTGGTTCTGTTGGTTTTGCCATCTTTAGCTAAAAGATCATCCCCTGATGCATTCACTTTACCACAAAGAGCCAGCATTCTACCATCAACTTCATCAGTGTCTGTGTCTGTGGCTGACTCAATCTCAATAATTTCCTTCTTCACAATTGACTTAGCCACCGCAGACTTCTTCGAGTTCTTAGCTAAAACATCATCCTCTGATGGATTCACTTCACCACAGGGAGCCAGCATTCTACCACCAACTTCATCTGTGTCTGTGGCAGACTCAATCTCAACTATTTCCTTTTTCACAATTGTCTCAGCCATCGTAGACATGTTCGAGTTCTTAGCTAAAACATCATCCCCTGATGCATTCTCGGCACGACAAAGAGCTGGCATTCTACCACCAACTTCATCGGTGTCTGTGTCTGATTCGATCTCAATTATTTCCTGCTTCACAATGGTCTTGGCCACCACAGACTTCTTAGCTAAAGAACCATCCCCTGATGCATTCACTTCACCAAGAGGCAGCATTCTACCACAAACTTCATCTATGTTTGACTCGGTCTTTATTTCCTTCTTCACAGTGGTCTTAGCCACCGCAGACTTGTTCTGGTTCTTAGCTAAAGTATTATCCCCTGATGCATTCTCTTCATTACAAAAAGGCAACTTTCTAGCACCAACTTCATCAGTGTCCGTGTCAGAATCAATCTCAATAATTTCCTTCTCCAACATGGTCTTCTTAGCCACAGCAGATGTCTTCGGGTTCTTAGCTAAAGCATCATCCCTTGAATCATTCCTTTCAACGCAAAGATCCAGCATTCTACCACAAACTTCATCTATGTTTGACTCAGTCTTGATTTCCTTGTTCACCGAAGACTTGGCATTCTCTTCACCACAAAAATCCAACTTTCTTCTAGCACCAACTTCATCTGTGTCGTCTGTATCAGACTCGATCTCAATTATTTCCTTGGTCAGAATTGTCTTAGCCCAGGCAGACTTCTTCTTCGACTTCCTCGTCATATTCAACTTAAGCAGGCTATATATATAACTCTACCCGGTCCTGAAACAAAAACATTTGAGAAACTAATACAAATGACCAGCGACCAGACATTTCTTCACATTTGAAATTCACCCACAAAGTAGGAGTTTTTATTTTAAGCAAGAATGGTTGATACCCACAAAGCAATTACCAAATCAATCAAACCTAGTCGTCTCACAAGTAGTACAAAACATTCACATAAAACAACAGTCCACTAAACTCAAATTCAGGTTTTTTCTTCTTCACGAAATTCGAGCATTCAAAGACAAACAAAGCAAATGTAAGTTAGAAATTGAGAACCCAGTAACGAGAAGGAGGGGAAAGAGAAGAAGAAGAAGACTAAAATTTGAAATCTTTGGTCTCGCTACTAACCTGAAATTTGAAGCAAAGAACGAACTTTAGACCCAGAATCTAGCTTCTAAGCAGAGAAGAAGAACCCAATTTCACAATAAAATTTTCCGATCAGAAGAAAACCCTAGAATTTTTTTGACGGTAAAACTATAGAGTTCGTCGAAGTCGCCAGTCACTAGAAGTAGTAAAGCAACCATAAAGGCATGATTCGAACACGAGAGGTTGTGTTCCGTACCGTTAATGTACGCGCTCTTTTATGTAATAGCAAAGATTATTAAGACTCTAATCTCTCTTCCAAAGCATTAAAAATGGGCCGAAATTAAGGCTTTTAAAGTCAAAAGGCCCACTAGAGATATTTAAGGCCTACAACCATACAAGCCCCTTCACGCCTTTAACGATCACCAAAAAATTCTATTCTAAGCCATTTTCTGTTGTCTTAATGTTTGGTCTTCCGTTATTTCAGATCTTCGCTATCTCTCTATTCTCTTGTTGTTGGGTCTTTTAGTTGTTTGTTTGTCTCCGGGAGTTTCTTTATACTCGCCGGCAAATGTCTCTGGGAGTTCTTGTACTCGCCGGCTCAATTGTAGTTCAATCGTATCTTATCAATGAATATCAATTTACAGTGAAAAAAAAAAAAAAAAAAGCATCCCCTAAGATAGGTTTAAGTAGAGGATACAATACAACTCTTTCACTCTCACTCTTAAAACATAATTATATAATTTTTATAAAAGTATTAGGCCGCAGATTGGTCTTTTTTCTAAATGCGCTACATACGAATTGAGTTTTTAACAATTAGAAAAGCTTCTCTATTAACTAACAGAATCAACAGTCTATCTAAGAGCATTTTATTAAATACAATTCTGTATATAAATTCCATTAATCATCCACAGATCCACTAGTATAAAGGGTTTACATTTTAAAAATATAAATTTTTATTTTCGATATCTTAATTGCATCATATTTTTGACAAAAAAAGAAAAGAAAAAAGAATTGATTAATTTTATTGGTACGAATGCACTCTATAAATTAAAAGCACGTGAGCATGTGGTTGATATACGATACTCTCTCTTCAAGTCAGCAAGTCAACAGAATACCTAACTCAAACTTGTCAATCAATTTAGATCCTCAACCATTCCATTAAATAACATCCAATCTCATTCTCTAATATTTTTTTTTTTTTTTTTTTGATCAACCTCATTCTCTAACATTTAGGTTAAAGTTTTATATACAACATTTTTTTACATATGTTTAAAAAATAAAAGAAAAGACACTAGTTTCTGCGTTGTCTTAACCAAAACCTGTAATTTATTTCCATTAGGGGAATGTTAGCAAATCATATAAAATTGGATAGTTATAGGTAGTGATTAGGTTTATAATACGTTTGATTATTTTTTTGCTTAATCTGTATGTACACTTTCTTCTTTCTACCTCTGTTTCATTGTCTTCATGCGACTCGTCGAGTTTCGTCCCTTCACTCTCACATCAAATTCCTCACCACCACATCCACGTGTCTCAACCTCCACTCTCCTCCGTCTCTCCACCGTCCCCGGCGTCTGATTCATCAATTCCTCGCCGGCCCTCTGGAAAAAAGAAATCACCTTTCTCTCTCTGTTTTGCTCGATCCGTTGTAAAAATTATTGATTTGCTCCATCATCAGATCGCCGGCGTTTTTAACCGCCATGAAACTCTCCGACGTTGGATTAGACGTAGTGAAGACTCCGAGATTGGTTAAATTGATTGCGTTTGCGTTTCTCTCAATCTCAACAATCTTTCTCTTCAATCACTTCTCAGATTCCTTCTCTTATCCATCTCTTCGTTTTCCCATCTCCTCTTCTTCAAACGTCACCGAAGCTATTCAAGCCGACATAACATCCGTCGCGGCGGTAGCACCATCTCCTCCACCGCGTCCGCATCTCAAGATATCCCCTCCTCCGCTTCCACCGACAGTGGTGAGGACAGGAATCATCGACGAGAATGGTGCCATGTCTGATTCGTTCGAAATCGGCGGATTCGATCCGGATTCCGTCGACGAGCTTAAATCACAAACCGGAAATTCGTCGGTTGAGGAAAAAGAATCGCCGGAAGTCGGTTTTCAGATTGAGAAACTCAAATTATGTGATAAGACGAAGATAGATTACATTCCATGCTTAGACAATGAAGAAGAGATCAAGAGATTGAACAATACCGATAGAGGAGAAAATTACGAGAGACATTGTCCTAAACAGAGCCTAGATTGCTTGATTCCTCCTCCAGATGGTTATAAGAAACCAATCCCATGGCCACAAAGCAGAGACAAGGTGAAATAGTGTGATCAAGTCCTTACCTTTATCTAAGCCCTTCATGTAAAGTCACTAACTTGATTTGTGCTTGTAGATATGGTTCAATAATGTGCCTCATACACGTTTAGTGGAAGATAAAGGAGGTCAAAATTGGATTAGAAGAGAGAAAGATAAGTTTGTTTTCCCTGGAGGTGGAACTCAATTCATCCATGGAGCTGATCAGTATTTAGACCAGATCTCCCAGGTTTGTTTTTGGTTTTTCTAATCTTGTTTTTTTTCGTTTTTGGCTAATTTGTTTGTTTGTGTTGATCTTATATTCTTTTAGATTGAAATTTGCAGATGATTCCTGATATTACATTTGGATCTCGCACCCGTGTTGCCTTGGACATTGGCTGTGGTGTGGCGAGCTTTGGTGCCTTTTTGATGCAGCGTAACACTACAACATTGTCCGTAGCACCAAAAGATGTTCATGAGAATCAGATACAGTTTGCATTGGAGCGTGGTGTTCCTGCGATGGTGGCTGTCTTTGCCACACGGAGGTTGTTGTATCCAAGCCAGTCTTTTGAGATGATTCATTGTTCCAGATGCAGAATTAATTGGACACGCGATGGTTAATTTCTCTTCCTTCATCGTTGGTTTTGGCTTGTCATGTAATGCTTTTGAGATTCAACACAGTAAGTGACTAAAGCTTTTTCTTTTCATGAATTACACAGATGGGATACTACTTCTTGAAGTTAATAGAATGCTTAGAGCAGGAGGCTACTTTGTTTGGGCTGCACAACCCGTTTACAAACATGAGGATAACTTACAAGAGCAGTGGAAAGGTCCGTAACTTATTCAACTAAATAATTTGTATGCTATGGAATTTAACTAAAAAAAATGGATGTTGCTTCTGTTCTATGATTATCTTTCTCAGAAATGGTAGACCTTACGAATCGAATCTGTTGGGAGCTTATCAAGAAAGAGGGATATATTGCTGTGTGGAGGAAGCCTCTAAACAACAGCTGCTATATCAGTCGCGAAGCTGGAACAAAGCCTCCTTTGTGCAGACCTGATGACGATTCTGACGATGTTTGGTACAATATGCATCTCAAAGTCTAATTTCTTTTTAATAGTTTTGAGTCTTCTTGCATAGACATTCTATGGTAGAACCACCAAATTCTCAGCTTTTCAATTAAAACTTTCTGAAATTCTCAACTTTTGGTTATGGTTTTCTGTTCCAGGTATGTAGATATGAAACCGTGCATCACCCGATTACCTGATAATGGCTATGGGGCTAATGTCTCCACATGGCCTGCACGTCTTCATGATCCGCCAGAGAGGCTACAGAGCATTCAAATGGATGCCTACATATCCCGAAAAGAAATTATGAAGGCAGAGTCAAGATTTTGGTTAGAAGTAGTAGAGAGTTATGTGCGGGTTTTCCGCTGGAAGGAGTTCAAACTGAGGAATGTTTTGGACATGAGAGCTGGTTTTGGAGGGTAACCATCAATCACACCTTTTTATTGTTTCTGTCTTACCGAAGTTTATTTGATCTAGTATTACTTGATGTTGGTAGGTTTGCAGCAGCATTAAACGATCTCGGGCTTGATTGTTGGGTTATGAACATTGTTCCCGTTAGCGGATTCAACACCTTGCCAGTTATTTATGACCGTGGACTTATAGGGGCTATGCATGACTGGTACAGACCGATATATAACCTTCAGCTCTTTTGGTTCTAATCCCACAACTTACACAAGATCACATCTAAAGCTTTCTTTCACTTGCTTTCTCTAGGTGTGAGCCATTTGACACCTACCCAAGAACCTATGATCTGATACATGCTGCATTTCTCTTCTCTGTTGAGAAGAAGAGGTAAAAAGATTCAAACTTCGTATTTTTTCTTATGCTGAATCCAAAAATATAAAGGTCAGGAACTTGATTGGGGTAATGAATTGGGTTTCATGTGGAGCATAGGTGCAACATAACAAACATTGTACTGGAGATGGACCGAATGTTGAGGCCGGGAGGACGGGTTTACATAAGGGATTCACTGTCTTTGATGGACCAACTTCAACAACTGGCTAAAGCCATCGGTTGGACTGCTGGTGTTCACGATACCGGGGAAGGACCCCATGCAAGTGTTAGGATTCTCATCTGCGATAAACGGATATGAGAAAAGAAAAATGAAAGATACGAAATCGAATGTGATGATAAAGTCTGCTCAAAGCGACAGTTCTGAGTGATGATAAATTGATAATTGTATGTTGTTTATTTGTTTGTTGATTTGATTGTTGTAGAATGAAGAGTGTTAATACACTTGAGCCACTTTACCACATGAGTAACAAAAAGATTCATTTTCTCAGACAAAGAAACAGAGGAAGAGGTGTATTAAAAAGGCGTCTTTCAGTTATAACCGTTGGATTGCTAAGTTGAGATCTGACGGTACAGAGTCGTTGATCGATCTTTTCTAAAAGCCGCAGAGAATAATAACTAAAAGCACGTGCACATCACGAATCTGTTACTGTAGACTCCGTTACCGTGAGTCTCCGGCGCGGTTTTATTACATCCACGTGTCAGTTTCACGTCACTGATTACCGGTTTTGACCGGTGTCAGATCCAAGTTGAAAAAATTATACCGGTTAAGGGACGCGGAAGTTTAAAAATGATTCAAAGATAAGAGAGAAGCCGGGATTTGCAGAACCACCGGCGAGTCTAAATCTCCGAGACCGATTAATCAATCCTCTTCACTAAATTTCTAGGGTTTGCTCTTCGTCGCTTCTGGACGCAGATTTCTTCACTCTGGTACGGTTTTACTCTTTTTTTTCCTCTTGTCGTTTTCTTTGCTCGCTAGAGCGTTGATTTTGGATTTTGCTTCGTTAAGAGAAAGCTCCATTGAAGTTTCTTTGTCTTGAAATTTCGTTGTTTTCTGCTATTTTCTGGGGAAATTATGGTAGAGAAGCCTTCAATTTCATCGCTTTTTGTTGGCAAATAATTGGGAATGACATGTTTTTCTTATTCTTAGATGGTTTATTTGGTGATAAATCGAAGGCATTTTACCAATGGACAACATTTTCATATGAGATTTCGTTTGTGGTTATGTTAGGATTCAAGTGTCCTTTGTCTGTTTTCTCTATTGTAGGATGGAAGAAGGGTGAAACCCTAGGCTCCAGAGTGTGAGAATCAAAACATTCGTTTAAGATGTTAATGGAGGAGGCGACAAGCAATGGTGAAGGTACAGAGCATAAGCAGCGAAATGGTTTGGTGGAAAGTGAAGCATTGAATCATTGGAGTGCTGGAGGTGGTGCTATGGCTAATTCTGCCAATCCTAGTTCCAGAGATAGTAAGAAGATTCAAACATATAAGCGGAGAAAACTTGGGAGATCTTATTCTGATAGAATTTCCATGGAAGGTGTTAGTCACTCAGGAAGCCGGGTATTTTTCTATTATGATACCTCTGATTGTGATTGATTTTAAACTGCTGTAGTATATGTAGTTGCTAGCATTTTGCAACTTCCGCACACCTCAATTGTTATATGTTCTGTGAATTTGGTTTAATCTTTCAGCTGTGTTGTAAAATAGGAGCCTTGGCAAAGGAATGTATATTAGGATCTTTATCAATCTAGTGATGGTTGGGTAGTTGCTTGCTTCTATAGTGAATATTGGCCTCAATTACTCAGCATGTTGCATAAGGAGCTAAAGATAAGGGTCATTTCTACTTATATTCGTATGGCCATTCATCGAATAAATTTGCCATTATCTGTCTATTCCGTTCATGTTGTTCAGGCTACATTAGTTTCTAGTGTGTGATAGCTATCTTTCAGGAAATGCTTTGCAAATAGTAGATAATCCCATTAATGCTGGCTGTTAACACTTTGCTTTTTGAAAACCTGACTAGCGTTTGCCGAATAATGCATTTATTGCTGAAATTGGTCTCTTATTATATTTGTGTGATCAACTCCTGTGGCCATGATTTACGTTCATAATATGCTCCTAAAACATGTTAGCTCTTTCTTGTTTTGGATTAAATTTCTTTTGCACAGGAGTCTGTCTCTTGTGAACTATATAATCAAAAGTTCAGCATAGGAACCCATCTTACTGGTGAACTCCCGAAGCTTTCCAATCCAAATAAATCATCAAGTGAATCCAAGCATGAGACCGTGACAGCCGGTTGCCAGCATGTTCTGTCTCATGTTTTAGCTTCAAAGGAGTTTGCATCCCTAAATAAGTTGCTTTCCGAAAATCTTCAAGGGGCCAAGATTGAAGACCTTACGTGCAGAACTCTGATAGACACCAGGATGAAAGAGGGTGTTTATGAAGGTTCACCTCTGCTCTTTTCAACGGATCTCCAAGAGGTAATTAGTGGAAACTATGCTTAGTCTGAAGATAAATATGCATGATAACAGATTATCATGTCTTTCTTATCCTTCTCATTGTGAAAAATATTGTCTGATGCCTTGATGCAGAAGCTGAACTCAGACTCTCAGCTTGACGAATGTGGTTGTGTTTTCAGTACATACTATGCATTAGATTGAAGGTAGACATAGAACTAAACCTAACTACTGATTTCAGGTCTGGCAAAAAATACAGGATGTTGGTAATGATATGGCTGTTCTTGCTAATAGTCTCTTAGAGCTTTCAAGGACATCCTATAAGGAACAGGTGAGTGTCAGGCATAAATGATCTTCTTTAAGGTGGTATAATAACTTTATTTTATAAATCCTCTAATATCTTCTTTATTTCAAAATCTGGAAGTTGAAGCAGTTCTACACTGGGGGATCGAAGCCTCATCCGAATGCAGAGAACATCAGAAATGACAGTGTTTATGACGTTTGCAAGCTATGTGGAGAGAAGGCAGAGGCAAGAGACTGTTTAGCATGTGATCATTGTGAAGATATGTACCATGTCTCATGTGCACATCCTGGTGGGAAAGGGATGCCAACACACAGTTGGTATTGTCTAGACTGCACATCTAAGGGAATCGGATCACCTCACGAGAATTGTGTAGTGTGTGAAAGAATGAAAACCCAAGGGATGATGGAGACAGAAAACAGATCTGTTGATACGAGTACAGAATGCAAAGAAGATTTGAACGAATCTGAAGAGAATTCAAGCTGTAACATGAATCACCACGTAGAGATGAATAGAGATTCTGAACTCTGTAGGACCTGTGGAACAAAGGTGGATAGTGGCGGAAAGTATATAACATGTGATCACCCTTTTTGCCCACACAAGTATTACCACATCAGGTGCTTGACTTCAAGGCAAATAAAACTACACGGTGTTCGTTGGTATTGCTCATCGTGCTTATGCAGAAATTGCCTAACTGACAAGGATGATGATAAAATCGTCTTGTGTGATGGGTGTGATGATGCGTATCACATCTACTGCATGAGACCTCCATGTGAATCGGTTCCAAATGGAGAATGGTTTTGCACAGCATGTAAAGCTGCAATTCTTAAAGTCCGTAAAGCGCGGAAGGCTTTTGAGAAGAAGATTGAGATGCTGCAGAAACAGAAAGGAAGAAAACCCAGGAAAGTCGAAGGCAAACCACGAAGTAAAGACAATGGAGAATTGGATAAAAGCGTAGGAGGAATGGACATGCTTCTAAACGCAGCTGACACACTGAAAGATGAAGAACAGATGACATTCCAATCCATCAAATGAAGGATTGGATTGATAAACAAACAAGCAATACAGCTTCTTGTCTCAAAAGATATCGTCTATTTTTTCATCTACCTAACTTTCAACACTTCAATATTTGATTCTTCTCCACAAATTGTGTTCGTTTGGTTGCTAACTTTTGAAAGCAAGACAAAGGATTCTGAAGATAACCCTTCTTCTAAGAGTAAATTCTTTTAATCAAAAGTGCCTTTTGATCTGCTGAGTTTGCACTTTGTTCAACATTATAATGAACTGATTCTTGACCAAAGAGATAATGCTTCATCAGATAATTTTTATTTATAATTTAGGAGTATTATTATTACTGAATGTTCCATGTTAAATATAGCCTCCATACTTGGTGTTGCCGAAAAAAAAATAATTTTGATTTTACAAAAGATGCATGTTGCTCAAAGTACCTAATCGACATTGGAAGTACCTTAATCCGACTCGCCGAAGGATGAGACTAACATCCGAAATAATTGAAATTCTCTCTATTATTGTACAAATGCGTATAATAGATTAGGTGTAGCATTGACTAAGTAGTGCAATAATTCCACGAAATGAAATATGGCCTCACCATACTCCACTGGCAAATGTTTTTTTTTTTGGGAATTAAAGACACAGTAAGAGTATCACATAGACAAAACAAAGGTTGTTGGAACATAATAACACAAGGGTAAGGTACGTAATGGACCAAAACTACTCTCTCTGACGATGTTTATAATATTTGCGTTGAAAGAGACTCTCAAGGTATATGAGTAGCTCGAATCAAACGTGCTGTCTAATACGATTTTTGCTCATATATTAACACAATCTCGTTCTCTTTAAGTATTAATTAGCTAAGCTCAAAATATAATATTTCAATATAATGATTTCGGTTCTACCTAACCATATCGGGGAAAATATATATATAATTCATTTCACCAATGCCCCATCAAAAGTAGAAAACTTTACAAAATAAAAAATCAATACATTCGACAATGGAACTTTTACTCCCACACGCTTCAAACTCATGTCCTCTCACTGTTCTCGGCTTCTTAGAACGAGCAGCCTCCGTCTTCGGCGATTCTCCTTCCCTCCTCCACACAACCACCGTCCATACTTGGTCTGAAACTCATTCTCGATGTCTCCGCATCGCTTCAACTCTCTCTTCCTCTTCCCTCGGTATCAACCATGGCCAAGTTGTCTCTGTTATTGGTCCCAACGTTCCATCTGTTTACGAGCTTCAGTTCGCGGTTCCAATGTCAGGCGCAGTCCTCAACAACATCAATCCGCGTTTAGACGCTCACGCACTTTCCGTCCTTCTGCGTCACAGCGAATCCAAGCTCATGTTTGTTGACCATCACTCAAGATCTTTAGTCCTAGAAGCTGTCTCGTTCTTGCCCAAGAATGAGAGGCCTCACCTCATCATCCTCAACGACAGAAATGGTACGCCATCATCTACATCGGCTGACGTGGATTTTCTTGACACATACGAAGGGGTGATGGAGAGAGGAGACCCAAGTTTCAAGTGGGTTCGTCCGAAAAGCGAGTGGGTTCCAATGGTGCTTAACTACACCTCAGGAACTACGTCGTCTCCAAAGGGAGTGGTGCATAGCCACAGGTCAGTTTTCATGAGCACTATTAACTCTTTGCTAGACTGGTCTTTGCCTAACCGTCCGGTATACCTGTGGACCCTACCGATGTTCCACGCCAATGGGTGGAGCTACACGTGGGCCACAGCAGCTGTGGGGGCCACAAACATCTGTGTCACAAGAGTTGACGCGTCGACTATTTTCAACTTGATCGACAAGTATCAAGTGACCCACATGTGCGCTGCGCCAATGGTTCTCAACATGTTGACCAATTACCCAGGCCAGAAACCGCTTCAGAGCCCAGTTAAGGTTATGACCGCTGGAGCTCCACCACCAGCTACAGTCATCTCCAAGGCTGAGGCACTCGGTTTCGACGTGGGTCACGGTTACGGGATGACAGAAACCGGCGGTCTGGTTGTCTCGTGCGCATGGAAGCCTGAGTGGGATCGTCTAGAACCAGACGCGAGAGCAAAACTGAAATCAAGGCAAGGAATTAGAACTGCGGTATTCGCGGAAGTTGATGTTAGAGACCCAATATCAGGGAAGAGCGTGAAGCATGATGGAGCAACTGTGGGAGAGATCGTCTTCAGAGGCGGTTCGGTCATGCTGGGTTATTACAAAGACCCAGAAGGCACCGCAGCGAGTATGAGAGAAGACGGATGGTTCTACACCGGAGACATTGGTGTAATGCACCCAGACGGTTACTTGGAAGTCAAAGACAGATCAAAGGATGTGGTCATTTGCGGAGGAGAGAACATCAGCAGCACGGAACTCGAGGCAGTTCTGTACACAAACCACGCAATTAAGGAAGCAGCTGTGGTGGCTAAGCCAGACAAGATGTGGGGAGAAACTCCATGTGCATTCGTCAGCTTGAAGTATCATGACGGGTCTGTGACTGAGAGAGAGATAAGGGATTTTTGTAAAACCAAGCTGCCAAAGTTTATGGTTCCAAGGAATGTGGTTTTCCTGGAAGAGCTTCCAAAGACTTCTACTGGAAAGATTCAAAAGTTTCTTCTCAGACAAATGGCAAAGTCCTTACCTTGATGAAGAACGATCATCTCTATACCTAAGTACAAGTCTCTGGTTCATTAGTTTGGCTCTACGTTCTTGTCGCCAACCACAAAACGTTTAGTGTCGGTGTCCTGTCCTGATGTCTGAAGCTGTTCTCTCTTCTTTATTAGTTGTTTTGCAGTTTTTAGATCGTCTTTCGCCTCTCTGGAATCCGCCTATGTAATGGTAATAAAACGAATTAAGATCTCTATGGAACTAAAGAAACTGAAGAATTCATAATAATATATAACTTGATTTTTTTAATTTGTTGTGGAACTCACATTGATCAATAGTGCACTTTCAAAACTCCTGATAGCACTGTCCGGCTCACCAAAATTTAGTTGTGCTCTTCCAAGAGTAGTCCATGCCTAAGAAAAATGAGATTTGAAAAAGATTAGCCATACAAATAAGGAATCAGATTCCTATACGAAAGCTTTCAACATCCGTATATCTATGCAGAATCAGAAACTTATAAAGAAACATTGAATGAGTACCTCAGCCCACGATGGATCTATCTCAGTAGCTCCTGTGATGAATGAAAACCATAGGAAATGTTCATAGTACTCTAAATTGTACATATATAAAAGTAACAAAACAGAAAGGCTTAACGCATTACGTGTTGCAGCCTTGAGTGCTTTCCATGCATCACCAAGCTCAAGTAACACTTGTGCTTTCTGTTCATGTAGGACTGCATCTTCGGGAACAAGATTAAGAGCAGCTTCCCATTTCCCTAGAGCCTCTTGGTATTTTCCTTCCTACAATAGCAAGATCACAATGAGAAAACAGGATCAAATAGAAAAATTTGCACTAAAGTAGTTCCATAAACAAAGGTATACCATTACAAGAAATGCGAGGCCCCTTTCAAATACATACATGTTGTATAGAAAATGTCTCAGCTTTTCTGGAAGATACAAACTTACCAAACTCTTTTCATGTGTACATTCCACTCTAAACTAACAACAGAGTAATATTTTCTCAACTAACAAGAGAGTAATATTTCAACAAAATTGTTGTTTCTCTCATATTTTCCAGATAAATGTCATTCCTTTGGGCCTACTCGTTGACACTCTGCTTTACTGGAGTTTGAGGCTCAACTAAAGCTTCCCCGTTCAGTTTTTCTCATTCTTCCTTCTCTTTGATAAAGTTTTCAGTCGCATAGTAGCAGTCTCTTTTGTTATGATCCGTGCTCTATAAACCCTTTTTTTAAAGGCTATCTCGAAGTGAGTCTTAATTTCTTCCCACCTATTTTTCTATCAAAAACTAACGGATCATCTAATGAAAGATGAATCACAAAGTGCTGTTGGAAAATGAGGTAAGATGATTTCAAAAAGTGACAACTTTTCAAAAGCAGTTAAAACAGAGGTTTAATAGACCACGTATCAGATGGGTGGAAACAAAGGAAGACTGCCACTATGCAACTCAAACTTATCTACCACGAGAATCAAAGTATATATATATAAAGACTTTGCCTGTTCTAAACCAAAACAGCAAATTGCTGAAATTGAAGTACCCAAATTTTATATACAGCTGGTTTACCTCTGCGAGTTTGTCTCCTTGGGCTCTAATGGCCTCTGCCAGATCCTTAGCTTCGAGATCGAATTTCTCACGAGGATGATCCGACGAGTCCAATTGATCGGTAGTTTGTCTACGATCAATATCATCTTCACAAAATTGACGATGAGATTGGGACTCTGGAGCATCATCCTTCTCGAAAGGAAGATCCGGGAAATTCGATAGAGCTACGCGAGATCGTTTCTTAGGGTTCTTGTTCCACGTTAGCTTCATCTTTTACTCGCTCTCTTCTTCGCTCGATCAACAACTATTTAAGCGGCCCTCTCTCTCAATTAGGGCTAATCGCCCCAACCCCCAAAACGAGTCGGCCCAGTTTCGATTTGGGCTCGAAAATAATTTAGCCCATTACAATATGGATTTGGGCCAACTCTTACGATCTATAACTCTTTTTGTTGTGCACAAAGTTCAGAATTGGAGAACAAAAGAAAATGTATTATGAGAGAGAAGATGGTTCATATTTCATAAGATTTAGGGGGTGTTATTGGTTTATTAATTTGTAAATCCATATAGAATTTGAAAATTTCTATTAATTATGAAATCAAGATATATGGATTTTGAAATAACATTGGCTATCATGGATTTGAATCCTTCTATTTTCTCTTTTAGTTTCATTCAAATTCATTTAAAACATAATTTGGATTCTCAAATCCAAAAACAAATGACTAAACGAATAACATAGGATTTTAACTAGTATTTATAAATCATAGAACCAATAACACATGAATTTAATTAAGATTTTAAAATCAATGATTGAATAACAAATGATTTTTGTTTGGATTTCTAATTCCTTACAAATGATTTAGTCATGACAAATTTTTATTTTATTTTTGTGTAAGAACCTGTTGTCATTACGAGATACAAATCTAACTTCTCAATAAAGTTTTGTATAAAGGGTAGAGGAAAACTAGTTAGTAGCATCTCTTGTTACCTGTGTGTAATCCAGCAGAGTAGCATCATCCCATAAAATCTACAACTTCTTGTTTGTTAGATGTGACGAAGATGAGACTTCAAAAAAAACAAGGCATCTTCAGATTTGCACCACCATTTGTTTTTTTACCTTCGCATCCTAGTCCATAATCCCGAGACTCTAGACTGGTGATGCCGCTTTGAGCTTCCCAAACCGCTGTCACTCACACTCCCTCCATCATAGAGGTTTTCATGAATCTCTGAGAATTCTTTCGTCCATGGATTCAGCGGAATCACATATGAATCATCCTTTGTTGTTTTCTTCTGCTGCTCAAATCTTTTCACATTTTCAGATATCTGATGGAATGTTCTGTTTATTTTCGCTATTCCTCTTTCAACCGGTTCCACCACATGCGAAACTGTGAATCTCATGTCATCCACAATCTACCAAGAACAATTAAACTTTTGGTCATGAGCAAGGACTAAAGCAAAAAAAGAAAACTGCAAGTAGAGAAATAAATTCCTTATAGAAGAAACCAGCTTACAATTTCACCACTCCCAAGCACAACATCACGGACACTTTGTGGGAAATTCAAGCGTTTTTCTCTATCGTCATGTCTACCATACCGCGTTCTAGTTGTTCGTTCACTATCTTTAACCTCTTCTGGATCAGGTGGTACATCTAAAGAGGCATAATCTGACATGACTGCTACATTACGAACACATCTTTCTCCGCGCTTGTAAGGTGCTGCTGGAAACACATAGAGATGGACCACAGCAGCAATACCCATCTGTAAAAACATTACATTTTAAGTTTGTAAACTCACACCAATCTAAATGTGGATACTTAAAAGGAACAATTAGTTTTATGAAAATTACTTCGATACAGATGATGTAGTCTTGTATTCGCGTTTTCAGTTCCTTAGCCAAAGACCCTTTGAAGAGTCCCATAGAGAAGAGGAACGCAACAATAATACCTTGCCACCAGGTGAGGAACACAATAGACTTAAATGTTAGAAACTTGGCCAGTGGTTTAATGGGCGCTAGCTTATCTTTGATGACATTATAGAACTGTACAAGGCAATACAATGCCCATGTTTGACTGAAATTGAGCACTACAGCCAGATATGGATATCTGCAATGAGACAACATTTATTACTAAATCAGATATTTTGTCGATGACCATGTTAAAATCAGAATATAGAAAAGAACAAATACATATCAACAAAGAGAAGGGAGAAAACAAAAAGCTTACCCATAATTCCATGCGAACTTCCCTTCTCCATAAACCCCAAAGGCTTCGAGGATCATTGCTAATAGAGCACAAATCATTTTCAGTATCATCTGCAGCAGAACATTTTTTGTCATTTGAAGCACAGAAATACATCATAGGACATAGTCCAGATAAATTAATGACAACACATACATATTGAACGATGCCAATTTTCACAGCATGATAAAACTCAGGACCAAGACTCCAATCTTTTAGGAAGCAGTTCATTGGAAAGGGATGTTCTACAACTCCGTAAGAACATGTGCCTTCTAGAAGAGGAGTGCTCTGGGTGATAACTGTCTGCTGTTCCATGTATTCAATTGTACGTTCTTCTCCATCTGCGGATATAAAGATAAAATATTCTCAGTAAATTATAACAGAGAAATTATCAAACGTCAACAGATTCCAAATACATTTTCAAGCGAATAAAATATAGCTTCAATAATCAAGCACTTGCTTATTTGAAGCCCAAAATTCATATTCAGGGACTCAGAAGCTATGGATACATATTACAGTTATATAAGCATTACCTAGGCAAGCTATCAAATATCTCTCGAAACAATAGAGTGCAAAAGCTTCATAACAATCTCGAATCACCTCGCAGTTGAAAGCTGCTTCTGAATTCACCAAAGACAAAAACTGCTCGGAAATTATAAGGAACCCAGAATTAGAAAAATATCTGAATACAAATCTTAGTGGAAAATTTCACTACAAATACAGGATTAACGTATATAGTATCCTATTAAACCTACCGATTCCACGGCATAAACAGGAACCATGAGAATAAGTCCAATAAGAAACTTCTGTTCCTGTGATTTACAAGAAGGAGCGTTATGCTTAGTTACTGATGATGGTGATATTTATCAATTTAATGGATCTAGCGATTACAGCAATGCCCCAACTAATATCAGTGAAGAGTCATAAAGATGCATCAGTGTCATTTATTATGAGCATGAGAATACGACAAAGCGGGTGTTAAGGAAGTGAGTAACAAACCTCTGGTTGATTATAAGAAGCTAAGTGCTCGAAGATAAGATACATGGGGAGGAGGATGGCAATAACCACGAATACACTAGCACTTAAGATTGGCCAAGTCAAGTATTGTCCAGAATCAACACCGAGGTTAGGATGCCACATTAACCCGAATCTACTTGACGACTCTCCCACGGAAATAATAAAAAGCAGCGAGCAGAGGATTCCCCTCCACTCCATTTAGAAACGGCAGAAACAAGAAGCAATCTTCACATCAAGCAAGAGGACACTTTCCCTCAAACAACTAATCCAAAAAACCCAAAATCACTGATGTTTTCTATTCCCACTGGTTTTAAAAATAGATCCTTTTTCAAGCTATGACAATAACAGTGACGACCCTTTCTAATTTGTAGAGAGAAAACCTGCATGACGAGTAACAACACAACAATTAGAGATTATATTCTGATCAAAAATTGAATCTTTAAACAACATATTGACTCAAAATAATCTACACGAAACAAGTTCCTTGATCAAATTCGTCTTTTTGAATAAACCAAGCTAAATCAACCAGCAAACAAAACGATTGCGTAAAACCCTAAATCATCAACCCCATAAAAAGACGATTCAACAGAAGATACAGAGAGAGAAATTGCACTTACACGAGTATCAATTGCGTTATCCAGAAGAAAACCCTCGAGTCTTTGAACTTGCTCAAATCGAGGAATCCAACAAAAATCGAGCCAGAGATTATCTTTTTTCCTCTTCGCTATCTTCAAGTTTGGATCTTTTTTATTAAATTCTGCTTTTTTTTCCGCGTGGAAGAGAAAGAGCCTAAAAAGGAAAATTTCAGCCTTTTTGCTTTGGCGGTTGTGACAAGCTAAACCCTTAATTTGCTGACGTGTTATTCTAAACAAGTGCTTAATAATCTGACGTGTCTCACATCTTCATTGGATTTATTTCGATCACTTTGAGAAAATTATAATTAGCAAACTAAGGCCTTGAATGTTTTGTAGTTTTTGAAAGAGTTTTTAGTTTTTGTTTTTCAAAAACTGATTTCACACCAATCAAGTTTTTCAAAATTTGGTTTTTCTACAATTTATGAAAACTTTTTTGTTGTGATCTTCCATTCAAGATTTTAGATTTTTAGTTCTCCTATAATTTAGGGAATCTAGTTTTTACTCCATCTACGTTATTTTTCTCAAAAACCAAAAACCATTTTTTGGGGGTTTCTAAAACAAAAATCTAATTACAAAATCTAAAACTAAAATCTAAAATCCAAAAACTAAAAACAAAATCTAGAAACCAAAATCAAAAACAGCATCCATTCATGGCCTAAATATATATTTTAAAACATTCAACAATCAGTATTTTTCTAACATTTAAGGTTATCGATAATGAGTTTCAATCGTAAGTTACGTAGAATATTCAAACATTTGACAATTTTTCTTATGAAATTAATAGTTTGATACTTGATAGATGATAAAAATGGCATACACATCTTATTTTCAAATTAATTCATCATAGATCATGTATGGTACGTAAAGTTATCAATCGTAAATGTGGTGTATTTATATATGTTTATCAAAGATTTTTATAATAAAAACAAAAAAAAAAGATAATCAGTTTAGAAATCCCTAAAATATCTCACATGATCTTTTTCACGTTGCAAAACCGTTTCAGATATCAGTTTTCTCGTCTTATTACCATTGCTCTCTCTCACTTTCTCTCATTCATGTTTCGTTGAGTTTATAGGTTCGTAGGATCTATGGTTGTTTTCTTTTTTCTCCCTTAAGCGATGCGCAAAGAAAGATTAATGCGGAGGACGGATTGAATACGAGAGCAACTTATGTCCAAACACATGTAAGCTCAACTAATGTCCTTTTAATTTATGTTTTAAGCCTAATGCGTCAAAAATATATGAACTATAACAAAATCGTTGACGCAATGTAGGGGATGGTGAAACCAATAGCAAGAAGAAGGTATGCTAGCTAGAAAAGTAGTACTTGGTGAAGTGATTAACTCTCGGATGATGATGAAAACGTTTTAGTATTAGAGACTAATACATTATAAAGCTTTCAAGGGGAATCAAGAACCAACAAAGGAATATCATGTTTATTATGTGGTAAAGAACAGAGAGGATAAATGATGTCCTAAAGAGTAGCTAGTGACCTTCTTTTTGTGATCTGTTCTTTCCTTTTAACCTATCTATTTCTTTTGTAACTCTTACAACATTTTTTTCTGTCATGTAGATAGCCAGAAAATGATGACATTGTCACTCAAATAACATTCATCAAGCTACAAAAGAATATTCACTAGATCAACTGAACAACTCAGGTAATACGGTTTTAAATATCAAAGTTATGATACACAATTCAAAAGAAAGGGATATGTATTTTCTCATTTATGGAGAAAATAATTAATGGTATACTAGCATTAAATTATGGATAAAATATGTCATGGAGACAAGATATATACTAATATATAAAGAAAATAATCTAAATTTCTTTATTTTTAGACATCATATTAGAAATATCTTTAAAATAAGATAACTTATCAAGAAAATGATTACCAATTAGCCATTGTAATAATTAAGAAAGATGAAGTCAAATATATCTCCTTAAAAAAAGGGATAAGGTAAGAGATAGTCAATTTGTAACTGCTAATATCCAACCTGTATTTTTCTCTAAAGCTTTGCTTATAATGATCACTACTAGTTCACAACACTCGATCAAATTTTATTACAAAGAGAGAGAGAGATCAGAAGATTGCTCCTTTTGACTTAAGGTTTTAAAGCCATGGCCGGTGGAGCTCTTACCGACGAAGGAGCCCTAAAGAGAGCTCATCTCTATGAACATCGAATCACTACTTACTTCATCTTCGCTTGCATCGTTGGATCCATGGGAGGCTCTCTCTTCGGCTATGATCTCGGAGTCTCTGGTTAGATAACTTTCTCGATCTGAGTTTATCTTATACTCCAATCAAACAGTCAAATTCTGAAACCCTCAAGTCTTGATTTTGATAAGGGCCAGCTTCAGTTTTGTCCAATTTCCTCTGTTTTGTCAGAAAATATAAGTCCCCTCTCCGAGGAGGGTTAGCTTCAGTCTTGTTAAGTGTCGACTATTTTTGTTTCTTGAAACTCAAGGAACCTATGCAAGACACAATGCTCATTTTCGTTTCTTCTTCCTTGTTAAACGCAGGTGGTGTTACATCAATGGACGATTTCTTGAAAGAGTTCTTCCCAGGAATCTACAAAAGAAAGCAAATGCATCTAAACGAAACAGATTACTGCAAATACGACAATCAAATCCTCACACTCTTCACTTCCTCTCTTTACTTCGCCGGTTTAATCTCAACTTTCGGAGCTTCTTATGTCACCAGAATCTACGGTAGGAGAGGAAGCATCCTCGTCGGCTCTGTCAGCTTCTTCCTCGGAGGAGTCATTAACGCCGCAGCCAAAAACATCCTCATGTTAATCCTTGGTCGAATCTTCCTCGGCATAGGCATTGGATTCGGAAACCAGGCAAAACCCTACAATTTACTAACTCTAATGTCTAAGTGAGTGGTCCGGTTTTGCGTTTAATTTCTGCGTTTTCGTTTACAGGCGGTTCCGTTATACCTCTCGGAGATGGCTCCAGCGAAGATTCGAGGAACGGTGAATCAGCTTTTCCAGCTAACAACTTGCATTGGAATTTTAGTGGCTAATTTGATAAACTACAAAACAGAACAAATCCATCCATGGGGATGGAGACTCTCTCTCGGCCTCGCCACCGTCCCAGCTATACTCATGTTCCTTGGTGGACTCGTTTTGCCCGAAACACCCAACAGTCTTGTCGAGCAAGGGAAGCTCGAGGAGGCTAAAGCCGTACTGATCAAGGTACGTGGCACAAACAATATAGAAGCTGAGTTTCAGGATCTTGTCGAAGCCAGTGAAGCTGCTAGAGCCGTAAAGAATCCGTTTCGCAATCTTCTTGCTCGGAGGAACAGACCACAGCTAGTGATTGGAGCGATTGGGATTCCTGCGTTTCAGCAACTAACCGGAATGAACTCGATCTTGTTTTATGCTCCGGTTATGTTTCAGAGCTTAGGGTTTGGTGGATCCGCGTCACTTATCTCGTCCACGATTACAAACGCTGCACTCGTTGTCGCGGCGATCATGTCTATGTATTCTGCTGATAAATTTGGAAGAAGGTTTCTTCTTCTTGAAGCTAGCGTGGAGATGTTCTGTTACATGGTGAATGCTCTGTTTTGTAACTCTAGGTACAAGCTAGGGTTTATATCTTGCTAAACAAGTAACTTCCGCTGATACCCAAAATATGTTCATTTTTTCTCAGGTTGTAGTAGGAGTAACACTAGCCTTGAAGTTTGGGGAAGGCAAAGAGCTACCAAAATCGCTCGGTGTGATTCTTGTGGTCCTTATCTGTCTATTTGTATTGGCTTATGGTCGGTCATGGGGTCCAATGGGATGGTTAGTTCCGAGCGAGCTTTTCCCTTTAGAGACTCGATCGGCTGGTCAGAGCGTTGTGGTGTGCGTAAACCTTTTCTTCACGGCTCTAATCGCGCAGTGCTTCCTTGTGTCGTTGTGCCATCTCAAGTACGGAATTTTCCTTTTATTCGCCGGACTTATATTCGGGATGGGAAGTTTCGTTTACTTTATGTTGCCGGAGACGAAACAGGTTCCTATTGAAGAGGTTTACCTTCTTTGGAGACAGCATTGGCTATGGAAGAAATATGTAGAAGTTGGTGATGAAAATGGTCAATCGGTAAATGAGTAAAAACACTTTCTTTTTTTTTGTCAAAAATTAAACATTTTAAAATATGAACATTTTTTGGACAAAAAATGTAATCTATTTGCGAGGTCAAGCAATTAATTGAAGGTCACATATAAATGGGATTTCCTTAGAGCATGTGCATTGGTGAGTCTAATACTAATCGAGAAATCAAAAATATCAAATCAGTGTGCAAACATGAATGAACATACATGTGTAATGCAAGCATGAATTATTAATGTACGTACATTGTTTGTGTAGTAGTAGTGGTTACTGGTTAGGTGGGTGCCGATTAATAATTAGAGCAACCATGGTCCATGGCAAGCGTAAAAGGACAGCGAAATGATGTATAGTGAAAAAATATCGAGCCGCGTCAAGGAAACATATATGAAGAACGTTAATGTTGTGTGGTTAAATTTGCGAAAGTTTGAGAATTTTGGGGTCCTAGTGGACCCATTTCTTTAAAGCCCATAATAAAACCAACCTCATATTCTTGTAGGCCCAAAACTGGTCCTAGCTTATTGATTGTTCTCATCTACCAACAAATTTGTGAACAAGTGAAAAGCGAACACATTTGTTTCTTTTTTAGTCTCTACATTTTTTTTCTGTTTATAATGGGAAATCCCGGACCAAACTGTAAATAAACATATGAAGCTTGTGAAGCGTTGGATATCATTTTTACCATTTACGGCATCCGCAAGAGTTACCATGATTGCAACCGTGGTGAAACTACTTGAACCACTGAACCACTTGAATTAGTTTTTTTCCTGAGACTATATTATGAATTGGGACATTGGGTTATGTTGCTACTAGTTAGATCAAGCCATGGCAATATAATTTCGGTGGGATCAATGAATATGATACACACACGTTTAGGATTTCTTCGCCCAAAAGTATCATAACTATTTAGTGGGAGGAATGGATGCTGTTGGATTTTTCATAATGGCATTGGCGGTTCACATAACTTTATTTTATAATGGAAATAAAAACAGAGGAATTCATTACGTAGTTGATGGTAGCATGGAAGCCCTAATCTTATTCACGAGGTACGCCATGTTAGTAATTTCTAATTTCAAGGCATATCTTATAATTATTTAAACATATTTATATCTATGAGAAAGTGCATATATATAAAAAGTCTTATGAACTAGCTATGTTTATTTGAGCACTGACCACCTGAGAGTGATTAATTAATCTAGTTTGATCTTCGGTCCGAATAAATTGTTCATTATAATAAATCTATATATAGATAAAATGCATAATTTTCAATTTTATGTTCTTGGTAATATTAATTTAATTTCACGTAGGCCACTATTCCTTCTTGATTTGGGTGTTATAAATTCAATATTTGTATATATATTAAAGTAGCTAGTAGCGTAAGGTTAAAAAAACTACATCAACACAATCCATGAATTTTTTTGAATATCAGTGTTCATACTATAATATAGAAGCGAACACTGCCTAGAAATACTACTTCTAAATTTGAAATACACTAGTTTACACTTTACACCGGCCTTGTTCCTAGCACTCAATTCAATATAAACTACATTAAATGGTCAAAACAATATTTCTACTTTTACAACCGAAGTACTCTTATTTACCACATTATTAAATCAAGATAATTAACTAAAAGTCTAATAAACAGAAACAGAAATTTTTGTCTACATTGTAGATGAGATAATTTTACCGGCGGTAAGAAAACGGCATGTTTATATATTGCCCCTTTCATTTATACTTGTGTTTTTAGATTTTTATACATATTAAGAAAACCATCAAAATTCTATTTTATCTCTAACTAGTACATAGTTTTAATTACTAAAACACTCAAATGATACACTTAAAACTAAAATTTCGTCTAAAATTCTTCCTTTAAAGTAATACTATTTGTGAGAGTTGAAACAATACTTATAATTATGAACAAAAATAATATTTTCTCCAAATTTTGGCAATCAATAAACCAAAAATAGAATGGCTAGGTTCTAGCGGTGTAAGATCATAAAGGTTAACATTCAAAGGGAACTCATCATCCACTAAAACGTCAACATCATAAAAATGCTATAGCTAGATTAATAATGCTCTACAACGATGCTATGAAATTGATTACCAAATGAAGAGAGGTAGTTTAAAAAAAAAAGTTGAATAATGTGGTAAAATGAACATTAAATATCGAATGTATGGAAGAATGATGATAAGAAAAATGAAAATTAGAGGAGATTAAAAAGAAGGCATGTGGGAAGGGTGTTGACAACTGTCAGAAATGCCATGCTCAGATGGGGGCAAACAGCCTTCACTGCTTGTGGGTCTCTCTTAATTATCTCTTTTCCTCTTCCCTTCCTCTCAATTCTCATCATTTCTAACCCCAAAACAAGTAAGTAAATCATACTCTATGATCTGTTTATTTGCATTTTTATCAACTTCCAAAAAAAACTCGACTTTCTATACTAGAGAGAGAGCTCATATTTTGTACTAGAAAGGTGTAAACAACTAATTAATAACTAAGCATCAATATGAATTAAGAAAGACCAACCAACATGTTAATACTGTGTGTTGTACTTCATAGTTTTTTTTTTCTTTGCTAAAAAATACTTATAGTTTCTTGATTCGAACTTGGGTCTAGTTGGGGAACTTGATTTCCACCGAAAAACATTCATTTCTATTTATATAATTGTTTTTCTTTTTCGAAAGATATACAAGACGACAAAACTAAAAGATTTCTATATATATATATACACTCCATTTTGTTATATTATATAAGTAAACACTATTTCAAATTATAGACCCATTTATTTTGATCGAAAAACAATATTCTATTAGTGCATACCAACGAGAAGTACTTTAATATATGTGATGTGACCTACGTACCAAAATATCGCTACAAAAAATCATAATCTGGTTATATATAAGTTGTGTTAGCATTCTGATTCACATCGTCATATTGTTTCAATCGTTTTTTACACACACGTGTACTTAGTAACGAAATAATTAGGATCTCATAGTAGCATATCTTTTAGTTTTAGGCATATTTGTGAATTTTCTTCTACCATTGAAACATTCTCAATATTATCTTGCGTAAGTTCGTTGTCCGTTTTAACGAACAAAAATAAAAGTTCTTAGTCAATTCCTAATGGAATATTACTAGCCCATTAAAAATTTTAAATAATCAAGCTCATGGAGATTTTAATAATTAACGCATTTTCTCCCCATTCTCCCTTTTTATTGCATAAGTTCTTAGTCAATACCTAATGGAATACTACTAGCCCATTGAAAATTAGAAGTAATCAAGTTCATGGACATTAATGCATATTTGTGGGTTTTTTTCTGCCCATTTTCCCTTTTCTATTGCATAAGTTCTTAGTCAATTTTAACAAAACAAAAACAAAGTTCCTAGTCAATTCCGAATGGGAATATTATTACCCCATTGAATTGATCAAGTTCATCCATGGACCATGCATAGGTTAGCACGAAAAGATAAATAAGCATTTAGTTGCCGAATGCAAATATCAACATTAAATAAAAGAAAACAAAAAATGGGTCATTTTCAAATAATATTGATGTGTGAATTTATAATGTGTACACACCTGTCATCATAAGTAAGCGATCGACTGTCCTTTTCTAACTAACTTCAACATTTCACTTCAATACTTCAACTCTCTTTCTCTCTCTCTCTAGTCTTTATATAAACCCTACGTACGCACTCTCTTCACACTCACTGAGTCAAACTCACGTGTCAATGACCGAGTCATCCATCACCTCCGTCAAACAGTCGTCTCCGGTGCCGGAGGAGGAGGTTGATCATCATCACCATCATCAAGAAGAGTCTCATCGAACCAACAACAAGAAACGTGTTAGACCCGACCCGGGTTACCGAGGCGTTCGGATGCGTACGTGGGGCAAATGGGTCTCCGAGATCCGAGAGCCTCGCAAGAAAAGCCGAATCTGGCTCGGTACTTTCTCTACACCGGAGATGGCCGCGCGTGCACATGACGCAGCTGCTCTCACCATTAAAGGAACTTCCGCCGTCCTCAACTTCCCGGAGCTCGCCACTTACCTTCCCCGTCCAGCTTCATCCTCTCCACGCGACGTTCAAGCCGCAGCCGCCGTTGCTGCCGCCATGGATTTCTCCTCTTCCTCCACAGTCGTATCTGATCCGACCACCGTCGTCGTCCCAGCTGAGACGCATTTGTCTTCCTCGAGCTATTCAACGTCTACATCATCATCAATGTCACCATCAAGCGAAGAAGCTGCGTCGACGGCGGAAGAACTAAGCGAGATAGTGGAGTTACCGAGTCTAGAAACGAGTTACGATGAGTCTTGGAGCGAGTTCGTGTACGTTGACTCGGCGTATCCACCTAGTTCGCCTTGGTATATTAATAACTGTTATAGCTTTTATTACCACAGCGACGAAAATGGCATTTCGATGGGTGAACCTTTTGACTCTTCCAATTTTGGCCCCCTTTTTCCTTAGTTTTATTTTATTTTATTTTTTTAAAAAATCTCTCTTGTTTAATTTAGCCTCCAAATCTCTGAAGTTTATTTAATTATTGGATTCACAACAGAGTTTAATATACTCGATTAAACCTGATAGTACCATATAATACTTAATTGTTTTTATTATGATCGGATCTTCTAGGTATATTGTACGAACACGCCTGTGATTGGACGATAACTATTTTTTGTTTGTATTTTGCTAATGAGCTTATACTTTAGGTGAACATTTGAGAATTTTATATCAAAGTGGCTGGAGATAAAAATATAATCTCAGATGGTTTGTTAGTATCTTTTCAACTTGGTATTTATTATCACCCGCTGTATCTAATTCACAAAATTTCCTTGTTAGCTTCATATAACAAACTTTTTCAGTTTGAATTATCGTTTACAATGAATGAGAATTACAACTTTACAAGTACAATGCAGTGTTTAGAAAATATTCATTTGATGAGAAAAAAAAAACTCATTTTATTTCCCTACTGAAAAAGTATATGCTCAAAAAACAATCTGTATACTATAGAAGTAAAATATTAGTATCGTTTAACCAAAACGAATTTTCAGGTTAAGCATTCTTTATCATTTACTCTTGTTTGACTTTTTTGCATTAGTCAGACATAATTAATGACTTTACCCTTAATTTAACATGTACATGTACTAACTCATATGCAAATCCAACGATGTAGATTTAAAACCTTCTTTATTCATTTTAATCTTTTTAAAACGAACTTTATTTTATGTTTGAACAATTCATTTTTTCATACGCAATCCTACGATGGGGAAATTAATACCTTTCTAATTTTTTTAAAAAATTAACTAAGTATTGCGTGAGTCTTCTCGACGAAAACATCAATCAACACCGGCCTCATAAGGTGATTAAATTAACCCATTTATTATAATCATCGTACATTGATTTGAACTAATATTAATTGTTACGTTAATTAGTACTAATGCATTTAACTATTCCGTAGGAAAAGGCCATTCTATTGGGATCCGCGGTCAACGGAGGTTCCACCCACGAGCACGGTCTTTATTTGTTTTTTCCTTTCTCAAATATAAGCTGATTCACTTGATATTAATTAGTATATATTTCGATCCCATTTTATATACTGTAATTTTTTTTTTTTTTTGGGTTAAACATATATGAATTACTATGTATAAATCAGAAAGTAATGAAAACTGTATGCATATGAAACTCAAGTATACTCCGAGTAATTTTGAGTTGTGTAATGCAAAGACCTTAATTTGTCGTTAAGATAAGCCGAATACAACCACGCCAAGTTGTCCAACAAAACTGGAAACTACCATGCCGTTGTTTCCATAAAAGCAAAACCATCAATCTGATCCCATTATCCCACGTATATGTTTAATAATCTTTCTCACCCTACATATAAGTCTCCCATAGACGTTATTTACATCGCCTAGGTAGTTCATTCATATCATTTTTGTTTGTTTACTACCCTATATCAAACAAATTGGTTGTTGATTAGAAGAAAACATAAATTGATTCATTTAATATCAAACAAAAGCCAGCAATCTTATATTGTTCAAAAGAAAAAAAAAAAAAAAAAAAAAAAAAAGAGAAGAAAGTTTGTTGATATGAAGCTTACACTTGCTTTAAGTTCTGATAGCCTATAGCCCATAATTTTTTTGTAGACGAAGCAAAGCCTAACTAGTGTTTTTTCCATCGCCGCCGGTGCTTGAATTCCGAACTTTTCGACCTCCCCCTTCCAAGTGGTTAAATAGTACGCCAGTTGAGCTATATCAACACCAAATTCTTATAGTGCTTTTTTTTACTTGAATTCAATATTTGTAACAAAAATATGTTTATGTGTTTGAGACGGATTTTCATTAAGAAAAACAGAAGTCTAAAGACAATGCAAGATATATATATATAACATTGGTCTTTTACAAAACAAGAAGTCGCTTTGGCCGAGTGGTTAAGGCGTGTGCCTGCTAAGTACATGGGCTCTGCCCGCGAGAGTTCGAATCTCTCAGGCGACGACATTGTTTTTTTATGTTTTATTGTCTTTTTATGACCGACTTATTAAGACACACTGCGTATAAAACAATTGGTTCCTTTTTTTTTTTTTTTTTTTTTTTTTTTTTTTTTTTTTTTTTCCTATCAACCCTAGAAAGGCTTCACGCCTGATTTCTTTCTTTCCCCAGAAAGAAGCTTAACCTCCGTTGGTTGTTCTCCATCGCTCTGCGCCGCGTCGCACATCGTTTCACCTTTCTCAGAATCCCTCTTCCCGTCGATTAGTCTCCTCCGAGGTTAGCTTCTTCGATTTCTCAGATTCAATTCTGCTTTTTGCTTTCCTCCTGTTGTTTTCGTTTTCTGCTGTTTTTCTTAGGCGATTCCTAAACCCTACTTGTTTCCGTTCTATTGTAGTGAATTCAACCCAGATTTTTTTATTCGGGATCTAGAATGGTTGCGTCGAGTTTATCGCTAGAAACCCTAATTTCGGAGGATCTGTCAATTAACTATCAGAAGCTTATAGTTGTAATTACAGACTAGGTATGTTCTGATGGATTTTGTTATTGTTCTTGTTCTTGTTTGCAGGTTGCGATTGTTGAAAATCTTGATTTAGAGTATGAAGTCTCTTAATGATCTCCCAGCGCCCAAATCAACCACTACCACGTTTTATGATCATTCTAATGATCCATGGTTCAAAAACCGTGTCACTGAATCCGAGACTGTAAAATCTTCCAGTATCAAATTTAAACCCGTGCCTGCTTACCTGAATCGTCAAGGTTTACGTCCCAAGAATCCCGAGGATTTTGGAGATGGTGGTGCTTTCCCGGAGATTCATCTTCCTCAGTATCCCCTTGGTATGGGTAGGAATAAATCCAATAAGCCTGGAGCCAAGACTCTCCCTGTTACTGTTGATGCTCAGGGAAACGTGGTCTTTGACGCTATTGTCAGGCAGAATGAGAACTCTAAGAAGATTGTTTACTCTCAGCATAAGGATATTATTCCTAAGATACTGAAAAACGAGGGAGACTTGGATGCGGTGGTGGATGAAGAGGAGGAATTGCAGAAGCAGATCCAGGAGACCGCTGAAGAAACCAAAGCTGCCATTGAGAAGATTGTGAATGTGAGACTCAGTGCAGCGCAGCCTAGTAATATAGCAAGGCAATCCGGCGACTCACAGTACATTAAATATAAGCCATCCCAGCAATCTTCCGCCTTCAATTCCGGTGCTAAAGAGAGGATCATTAGGATGGTGGAGATGCCTGTAGATCCACTTGATCCACCAAAGTTCAAGCACAAGAGAGTCCCAAAGGCTTCTGGTTCTCCGCCTGTTCCGGTCATGCATTCACCGCCCAGGCCTGTTACTGTCAAGGACCAGCAAGACTGGAAAATCCCTCCTTGTATCTCCAATTGGAAGAATCCGAAAGGTTACACAATCCCTCTTGATAAACGTCTAGCTGCTGATGGAAGAGGCCTACAAGACGTTCAGATCAATGATAACTTTGCCAAGTTATCAGAGGCCCTCTATGTAGCTGAGCAGAAAGCTAGAGAGGCTGTTTCAATGCGTTCCAAGGTGCAAAAAGAGATGGTGATGAAGGATAAGGAAAGGAAAGAGCAGGAATTGAGGGCTCTTGCCCAAAAAGCTCGCTCCGAAAGAACTGGTGCTGCTGTGAGTATGCCTGTCTCATCTGACAGGGGTAGGAGTGAAAGTGTTGACCCAAGAGGTGATTATGACAACTATGACGAGGAGAGAGCAAGGGAAAGAGAAAGGGAAGAGCCAAAAGAGAGTAGGGAGGAAAGGGAAGCACGGATTCAGAGAGAGAAGATCCGAGAAGAGCGCCGCAGGGAAAGAGAGAGGGAGAGAAGGTTGGAAGCTAAAGATGCTGCCATGGGGAAGAAGAGCAAGATCACTAGAGACAGAGACCGTGATATCAGTGAGAAAGTTGCTCTTGGAATGGCATCTACTGGAGGAAAAGGTGGTGAAGTTATGTATGATCAAAGGCTGTTTAACCAGGAGAAAGGAATGGACTCTGGGTTCGCTACTGATGACCAATACAATGTATATGACAAAGGCTTGTTCACTGCACAACCCACTCTTTCAACGCTGTACAAGCCAAAGAAGGATAACGATGAAGAAATGTATGGAAACGCAGATGAGCAGCTCGATAAGATCAAGAACACTGAGAGGTTTAAACCTGACAAAGCTTTCACAGGGGCTTCCGAGAGGGCGGGAAGTAAGAGAGAACGACCTGTTGAGTTTGAGAAGGAAGAGGAACAAGATCCTTTTGGTCTTGACAGGTGGGTTTCTGATTTGAAGAAAGGTAAGAAACCATTGGACAAAATCGGGTCTGGAGGTACTATGAGAGCAAGTGGAGGCGGAGGTAGCTCTTCAAGGGATGACGACGGCGGTTCTGGTCGAACAAAGATCAATTTCGAACGCAGTAGGCGTTAAAAGTCAAGAACTCAAGACAATGAAAAAGCTCAGTAACTGATCTTTGATTTCAATATATAACTTGTTATTTTGGATCTGTTGAAACAGTTTGCTTTTGATTATCAGTATTTATGTTGTTGCGAGTCTCTGAACTAGTCGAGTACAATCTCTCAACTTCATAATATCATATCTTTTGAGCCTTATTTTAATTTCTTTTTCAATGTTATAAATTTGTGTACTTAAGAATCTTAGTTTTAAAGTTTTACGAGTTGTTGCTATTATTTTGGATCAGGACAAGAACCAAAAGACACATATGTTCTTCTCTGGTCTCATCTCCAAGCTTCATTGTACTAAAAGGACAAATCACTTGACGATCTTTCACCGTTTGAATCATTTCGTGACTATCTCATCATCTTCGTCAATTACGTCTCTTTCGCCTCAAGATCGAAACAAGCTCTTAGCTACTCTGTTATCAAATTGCACCAGCCTAGCTCGTGTTCGTCGGATCCATGGTGATATCTTCCGTTCACGCATCCTCGATCAATATCCAATCGCTTTCTTATGGAACAACATTATGCGATCTTACATTCGCCATGAATCTCCTCTCGATTCAGTTCAAGTGTATCTCGGTATGGTGAGATCAAATGTTTTGCCCGATCGATATACTCTTCCGATTGTAATCAAAGCCGCCGTTCAGATTCATGATTTTCCGTTGGGAAAGCAGTTTCATTCCGTCGCTGTGAGGTTAGGTTTCGTCGGAGATGAGTTCTGCGAGAGTGGATTCATTACATTGTATTGTAAAGCAGGGGAATTTGAGAATGCACGTAAAGTGTTCGATGAAAATCCTGAGAGAATGCTGGGGTCTTGGAACGCTATTATCGGAGGGTTGAATCACGCGGGTCGAGCTAACGAGGCGGTTGAAATGTTTATGGAGATGAGAAGGAGTGGATTTGAGCCGGATGATTTCACTATGGTGAGTGTGACTTCAGCTTGTGGAGGAATAGGTGACTTGAACTTAGCTTTTCAGTTGCATAAATGCGTTTTACAAGCTAAGACCGAAGAGAAGTCTGATATCATGATGATGAATTCGCTCATCGACATGTATGGAAAATGCGGGCGTATGGATTTCGCGATTCAAGTGTTCGAGGAGATGTCACAGAGAAACGTTGTCTCATGGAGTTCAATGATCACAGGTTACGCAGCTAACGGGAATACATTAGAAGCCTTGGAATGCTTCCGTCAGATGAGAGAATTTGGTGTCAGACCAAACAAGATCACGTTCGTTGGAGTCCTTAGTGCTTGCGTCCATGGAGGTCTTGTGGAGGAAGGGAAAGCGTATTTCGCGATGATGAAGTCAGAGTTCGATCTAGAACCGGGATTATCACATTACGGATGCATAGTTGATCTTCTGAGCCGGGATGGGCAGCTTAAGGAGGCCAAGAAAGTTGTGGAAGAGATGCCGATGAAGCCTAACGTGATGGTTTGGGGTTGTTTAATGGGTGGGTGTGAGAAGTTTGGGGATGTTGAGATGGCCGAGTGGGTGGCTCCATACATGCTTGAGCTAGAGCCGTGGAACGATGGTGTTTATGTGGTCTTGGCTAATGTGTATGCACTAAGAGGGATGTGGAAAGATGTTGAGAGAGTTAGGAAGATGATGAAGGAGAAGAAGGTTGCTAAGAGTCCTGCTTATAGCTATGCTTCAACAACATTTTGAAAATCCATGCTTTTGATACTTGTTTCTCTTCATATTCGAACAATGTAACATCATAACAAAGAAGATCAAGATAATTTTTCTAATTAGATCCTTAATCCTTATATTTTTTCACTCACTGAGAAACAGCACCTGCAGATATAACCACATCTATAAAAGCAAACAAAGTAACCTAATGAATTAGATGATTCATAACATGTCAGTTTTACTTTTAGTAAATTAAGGACTCAAATAACGAATTTGGGAAATTTTTCTAGTCATTTCCGACATCAAGATCATGTCAGAGGGGTTTAAAACTCAATTTCAACTAATTGAAAGCATCCGGTTTAATCTGTTCAATTTCCGGTTTACTGATTTCATTTAGGAAAACAACAAGGTAGCAAAAAAATATGCAAACAAAGAAGATAAGGTCCACACGCTTTTAGCCCGTTTTAATTTCCCTAATTGCAAGTTTAAACAACAAGGCTTCTAATTTACTATTTTACGAGTTATTATAGCCCCATATGTGAATATTAAATTTCAGGTGACTAGATTGCATCCAAATCAAAATGTTCTAAATCATTGGATTATTAGCTACCGTCACTCTGGTATTATTATAATTATCTTAGAGATTCAATCGTCATGATAATATTTTATCGTCTCGATCAGTATGTATATAGTATATACACATGCGTGTGGCATCTTCGCATAAGACAAATCTATAAAAAGTTAGTATAATATGGATTAGCCATCAATGAGTTTGAACGGACAAAATTGATTACTAGATAATCTTGCTTCCAAATATGTGACAATGAGTTTGATCGATGGTAAACCCATTTCAATCAACATTAAAGAATATGCTATGACGTGCATATCTACTTTGATCGATAATTCAATAGACACAGATAAAGTATTGAAGAAACATTAGTCTCGTGAGGTTTTTGCATTTGGGTTTGTTGACATTTGTGATTTACCCCCACCAAAGATAGAGGGATCGGTCCAAATCAAGGAAAAATAATATTAATTTTAATTTCGTTGAGTAATATGAATATCTTTTCTTCTTTTTTTTTTTCCTTCCAAAGACTTTATTAATAACCATAATCAATATCCTTGTTTACAGAGTTGATAAGGAAAGAAGGACATGAATACGAATATCTTGTATATAGACTCATAATCAATTATTTCAGGAAAAAAACAACAACTATTTTTTGTGTAATTAGAATGATCTTTCACTTTATTACTTAGACATCACATTCTAAAAACAAATTAAAAATATTAAATAAAAATTATCTTTCAGATTGAAGATTTCTCTAAATATCCACGTATATAATTATCTCAAACATCGACTATGTGGAATATACGACAAGTAGAAAATGACATGAAACGACTTTTTCTACCGTCGCGTATGACATCAAACGCAAAGTTGTTTTGTATTTCGACGAAAAGGGGAAAAGAGAAGAAAAGAAAAGTCACGACTCAACTCACGTTATTAAAAACAAATAAAGCTACTATATACAGTACAACAAACATTAGAGAACGAATATATTAAACAGTTCATTTAATAACGCAATTAAATGGATAAGATTATGACACACGTCACTCACTTATATTCATAAAGAGACTCTCAACTAAAAATCATTCTTGCCCTCACAACTTTTTCTATAAAAAAAAACCTAGAAGAATAGGAAGAGACAGGTGAGAGAATCTTTGAGATGGGAAGTTTGGGAGAAGAAGATCTAGAGAAGCTTGTGCTCGAGTATATTGAATCATCTCCGATCACTGTCTCCGATCATATTGAGACTTCTCCAACGGCTCTTATCACTCTTGAGGTCTCTTTTCACCAAATGCATTTTTCTCTTCTTTTTTCTTGATAAAAAAAATTAAACCTAGAAATATTTTTACAGGAGATTCTTAGGAAGAAAGGAGAAGAAGAGAAGGAGATGGAAGAGAAGATAAAGTCGTTTATGAAGAGAGGAAGGTTATCATATGAAGGAGACGATGAGAAGAGAGATGTGATGAACAAAATTGTCTCTACACTCAGATCTGACGGCTACGATGCTTCTCTTTCCCAAACCTCATGGAACTCTTCTATTGATCATAGTGAAGGTAAATAATAATCTAACACACTTGCAAAGAAAGATACTATATATATATATATATATATATATATGTGAATATCTAGAAATATCCATATAAAACAACCTTTGTAAAAGTTGACGACTTTTAGTCTTTTTCCTTTACTATAAGAAATTAGAAAACAGTGACAAAGTCTCTACTTCCTCACTTTTTGGGTTTTGTGATGATAAGTTAATTATTTAATTTGAGGGGTTTTGTTTGTGAAAATGTTGTTACAGGGAGTAGAGTGTTTAGGTGCTCGAGGAAGTACGAGTACATTGACGTCATGGTCAAGGGTGGTCGCGACGGTGATGGCGTGAGCAAGCTGAATTTGATAATTGATCTTGACTTCAAATCTCAGTTTGAGCTAGCGAAACAGACACAAGCTTACAAAGACATGACTGAGATGCTTCCGAAAGTGTTCGTGGCGACAGAGTGGAGACTGAGAAGAGTTGTTTCGTTGGTTTGTGGTGAGATGAAAAAGTCGATGGAGAAAGAAGGAATGTCTAGACCACCTTGGAGGAGTTCAAGATACATGCTGTCCAAGTGGCTACCTGAGAATCGTCGAAGAGTATCTGGTTGCAAGAAAGTGTCTTGGTCTGTGTTTGATGATGGTGGTGAAGGAAAACGTCAAGCTAGGAGTTGGACAGTGAGTGGTGGTGGTCCGAAAACCAAGTGTTGTTTTCCTATTTTCTGAGAGGAATAAGCAACGTTTTTTCTTGTTGTTTTGTCAATTTTAAAAAATTTAAAACATCGGAGTTGTTTTTTTGCTTGTTGGATTATTCCTTTTTGGGTGGTGTTCTTGAAATTTTTGAATCATTGTTTATCAGGTTGTTGTCAGGTTTTTTTCTGATGCTATCTATATTGCATCTTCTACTTGTATCAACAGCCGATGGATATATAATATATATGTTTTTGTCGTGATGCAAATGCCCATTTTAGTTAGAAAAAATAATGTCCATTTTAGTATATAAAGCTCTTTTGGTTTAAGTTTCTATTGAAAATGTTTGGATAGTATTCTTGATACGAGGACTACTTTCCCTTGAAACGGTTTAACTAGTCAAATAATTTCTTTTTATCCATTTTGAGTGTTTAATCTATCTCCTATGGGCCATGCTTCTTTTTAGTTGAAGGTTTACATGAATTATAGTGCTGAATATTTCGATCAACATTTTTTAAAACAAAACATAAGAGAGTCTAGTTAACATTTTTTAAATTTCAGGTGACTAGCTAGAATTGCATCCAAATCAAAATGTTCTAATCATTGGATTATTAGCTACCGTCACTCGGATAGTGGGATTATTATAATTATCTTAGAGATTCAATCGTCATGATAATATTTTACCATCTTGATCAGTATGCATATCAATATATATATACACATGCGTGTGGCATCTTCGCATAAGACAAATCTATAAGAAGTTAGTATAATATGGATTAGCCATCAATGAGTTTGAACGGACAAAATTAATATTAGATAATCTTGCTTCCAAATATGTGACAATGAGTTTGATCGATGGTAAGCCCATTTTAATCATCATTATGTATTATATGCTATGACGTGCATATCTACTTTGATCGATAATTCAATAGACAGATAAAGTATTGAAGAAACATTAGTCTCGTGAGGGTTTTTGAATTTGGGTTTTCTGTTGACATTGTGATTTACCAAAGATAGAGGGATCGGTCCAAATCAAGGAAAACTAATATTAATTTTAATTTCGTTAAATAATATGAATATCTTTGTACACAGACAGACAGACTCGTAATCAATTATTTCACTATTTTTTTGTGTGATTAGAAACTGTGAAATTACTTAACAATGATCTTTTACTTTATTACTTAGATATCACATTTAAAAAAAAAACTAAAATGTCAAAAATATTAAATAAAAATCAAGACTTACAAAAATTATCTTCAGAACTGAAGTTTTATCTAACATATCAACGTATATAATTATTATTTCAAGCATCGACTAAGTGGAATTTACGAGTATACGACAAGTGGAAAATGACATGAAACGACTTTTCTACCGTCGCGTATGACATCAAACGCAAAGTTGTTTGTATTTCGAAGAAAAGGGGAAAAGAAAAGAAAAGTCAGGACTCAACTCACGTTATTAAAAAGATAGTATAAAGCTATATATATACAACAAACATTAGAGAACGAATATTAAACAGTTCATTTAATAATGCAAATAAAATGGATAGGATTATGACACACGTCACTCATATACATATAGAGACTCAACTAAAAAGCATTCTTGCTCTCTCAACTTTTTCTCAAAAAAAGAAAAAAACCTAGAAGAATAGGAAGAGACAGGTGAGAGAATATTTGAGATGGGAAGCTTGGGAGAAGAAGATCTAGAGAAGCTTGTGCTCGATTATATTGAATCATCTCCGACCACCTTCTCCGATCATATTGAGACGTCTCCAACGGCTCTTATCACTCTTGAGGTCTCTTTTATATCTCTTTTCACCAAATGCATTTTTCTCTTCTTTTTTCTTGATAAAAAAAAATAAACCTAGAAATATTTTTACAGGAGATTCTTAGGAAACAAGGAGAAGAAGAGAAGGAGATGGAAGAGAAGATTAAGTCGTTTATGAAGAGAGGAAGGTTGTCATATGAAGGAGACGATGAGAAGAGAGATGTGATGAACAAGATTGTCTCTAAACTCAGATCTGACGGCTACGATGCTTCTCTTGCCAAAACTTCATGGGACTCTTCGTTTGATCATCACGAAGGTAAATAATAATCTAACACACTTGCAAAGAAAGATACTACTATATATATATATATATATATATAGTATATAGTAGTAAAACAACCTTTGTAAAAGTTGAAGACTTTTAGGGTGTGACTGGTGAAAACTTAAGTAGAATTGAGAAGAAAAATAAGGAGAGAAAAAAAAAAATTTTAGAAAAATTATTTCTACTTCAGTTTTGTAGAGAGAAAGTTTTTTCTACTTTTTGGCTTTCTCAGAGTCATTGAGAAGAAAACATTTTTCTTCTTGATTGGTGTAAATGAAGTAGAAAAATAATTCTACTCTTTTCTTTTCTTCTATTGATGTCTTCCTGTTACATCTTTAGTCTTTTTCCTTTACTATAAGAAATTAGAAAACAGTGACAAAGTCTACTTCCTTACTTTTTGGGGTTTGTGATAAGTTATATATTTGTGGGTTTTGTTTGTGAAAATGTTGTTACAGGGTGTAGAGTGTTTAGGTGCTCGAGGAAGTACGAGTACATTGACGTCATGGTCAAGGGTGGTCGCGACGGTGATGGTGTAAGCAAGCTGAAACGTGTGATAATTGATCTTGACTTCAAATCTCAGTTTGAGCTAGCGAAACAGACACAAGCTTACAAAGACATGACTGAGATGCTTCCGACAGTGTTCGTGGCGACAGAGGGGAGACTGAGAAGAGTTGTTTCGTTGGTTTGTGGTGAGATGAAAAAGTCGATGGAGAAAGAAGGAATGTCTAGACCACCATGGAGGACTTCAAGATACATGCAGTCCAAGTGGCTACCTGAGAATCGTCGAAGAGTCTCTGGTTGCAAGAAAGGGTCTTGGTCTTGGTCTGTGTTTGATCATGATGGTGGTGAAGGAAAAGGTCAAGCTAGGAGTTGGACAGTGAGTGGTGGTGGTCCGAAAACAAAGTGTTGTTTTCCTATTTTCTGAGAGGAATAAGCAACGTTTTTTCTTGTTGTTTTGTCAATTTTAAAAAATTTAAAACATCGGAGTTGTTTTTTGTTTGTTGGATTATTCCATTTTGGGTGGTGTTCTTGAAATTTTTGAATTGCCAAAAAAAAATGTGGGGCTTGTTGTCAGGTTTTTTTCTGATGCTATCTATTTTGCATCTTCTACTTGTATCAACAGCCGATGGATATATAATATATATGTTTTTGTCGTGATGCAAATGTCCATTTTAGTTAGAAAAAATAATGTCCATTTTAGTACCTAAAGCTCTTTTGGTTTAAGGTTCTATTGAAAATGTTGGATAATATTCTTGATACGAGGACTACCTTCTTTGAAACGGTTGACCTAGTCGAATAATTTAATTTATCTCCTATGGGCCATGGTTCTTTTTAGTTGAAGGTTTACATGAATTATAGTGCTGAATATTGCGATCAACATTTCTTAAAACAAAACATAAGAGAGTCTAATTAACATGTGTACAGAACAATGGTTTAGCACCCTCCGATTAACCTAGTTAAACTAAGAATACACTGAACCAACTAAGACAACCGCGAGATCGGCCTACGAGCCGAAAGTCCGAGAGCGTGACACTGATCTAAATGAAGAAAATAAAAGATTTAACTCACATATAAAGATTAAATAATCGAGAAAAGGGGAAATAATATATATCCTCATTCGCAAAATAAAGAAGTTGAACATATCTCAAAACCGACTATCCTTCTCATATATATAGAAAGTTCGACAGCCGATAAAAGAATTTGATTTTGAGCTCTCCGAGAACCCTAGACTTGATTATTGCTATAAAAAAATTTGTAATTGTGAAGTTTTATCTCAAAATCAATAAAGAAAATCACTTTCTTGAATCTCTTTTTTACTTTTACTCTTTTGAGTCTCTTTTTTGCTCACACAACATGTGGTTTATGAAAATGAAATGATAGAATAGTCGAAATCATTTTAGGTGAATAGAGATTTTCTGAAATAGTTTGTTATCTGTTTTAAAAATTGAATGACGTTATTCTTCTTGTTATAATTTTGATTAGTTCATAATATTATACCAAAGTTAATTTGATACAATTTATCATAATCATGTATTCATGAAAAATAATATATATAAATATATATCATTTACTTTTAGAAAAATAATAATTCTGTTTGGATTATTTTAGTTAGACTTTCCTTTCAGATAAATCAAATCAAAAGAAATGCTCAACGTCTAAACCCTCCAGCAGGGACTTTTCATGAAAGCTCGGATGATAAATTTTCCTTGTAGCATGAAATGCATATTGCATTAATTGTTGAAAATGTAACCAATTGGTCGGTGTTTTCGATATATCTAAAAATCAGAATCATATGATAAGAACGATGAGGTGTATAAGACCTCAGATAAAATATCTAAAGTTAAAACTGCAATTAATTAATAACCAAACCATCACTTTCAACCATATGTACTTTGATAAGTAATCTCTCTTTTTGTTTGTTTGTTTTGTCTTATCTATTTCGTCACGCTTTATTCTTTCGAGTTTAAATCCGTGGGAGTTTGCTAGAAACTTCGGCTAAGCACACAGTAATCAAAACTCAAAAAGTCAGATAACTAATTAACTAAGAAGTTATGCATTATCTAGTTAACCTAAAAAATTAAATACGTCATTGAATTGAATAATAATTAAAGAGAGGAGAAAAAAATTAAAATGAAGGGATCGAAGAATCAGAGAAGGATCTAGAATAATCAATACTAGTATAAAATTTGATATGAAATGGACAGTCAGAGACTGCTTAAGAGCTAAGCAGAAAGAAAGAGAAGTATGTGAAGAAATCGTCTCGAGCTCCTCAATTCTTTAACTGTTTTTATTGCTGATTTGACATTTTTAATAAAACCAGAGCAAAAGTTACGACAAGAAGAATATTTCTCGAGAATAAGACCGTGTTAGTTGACTTCAAAATTTAAATCCCTCAAAATCCAACTTGGTAGGGATTAAATACACATAATCGTTTTGTTAACAATATGAAATTTGGATGTAAAAGTAAAACTCAGGAAATATTTGGAATGTATTGTAAATATATGGTTTTTAAAGGGGGTATTGTGAAATTGGGGAAGTGTGAAAGGAAAAGAAGTAAGAATGCTTCCAGAGAAGAGGCAGAGAGATGTGTCAGCTTCGCTCTCACATCATATTACGACAGTTGAGAAATCCAACGGCATCAGTAGCAGCCAGCCGAGCTACAGATATACTCCATCATATACTCAAAATAGCTCTTTCTCTTTTCTTATTCTCTTTCCCAGATCGGTACTACTTTGATTGACGTCAGTGTCAGATTTTATTCATTACAGTATTATAAAAGAGATTTTTTATTCATGAAATAGTTCCATAAATTCCACAAATGATTTTGTTTTCCAAGACTAATAATAAATAAATAATAAATAGAAAGATGGAAGGAGTTTTCTCTCTCTTTTCTCTCCAAAATTTTTCAGAGAGGGTGAAACTTCCCGATCAAAATTTTGCTCGCCGTCAAGTTTGTTTCGGCGACTCATGAATCGATCTACTTTCCCGTGTAGCGGGCTTGCGTCTGGCATCTCCGGCTCCTTCAGCGAAGTTGGCTGGCTTTCTTCCGACAACGGTGGCTTCCTTAGCGTCGTCTTGGTCGGCACATCTCCGGCAGCGGTGGCTTACATAGTACCGTTTGGCCGGCTTTCGTTCCGTCATCAGCCGTTTCCCTTCTATGGCGATGAACGGCTTGCTCTCGGCATGAGCCAGCCTCTTGGTGGCGTCATGGCCGACTTTGATTCCGGCGTAGATGGCTTCGTCTAGCATCTACGGCTGGCTATGTTTCCGACATCGATGGTTTCATCAACATCGGTGGTCGGCTCTGGTTTCCAGCATCGAGTGGTCACTTCAGCTTCGATGGCTGGCTTATCTCTAGTGGTCTCATCGTTCATCTCTTCGGCGAGTCTCTGCTAGTCTTGTTCTTTCTCTCCTTCGATTCAATTTTGTACCGGTTTCACCGATGCTTGTTGGGTGGTTGGAGTTTGTTTTAATTTGCAGGTTTAATGGTGGAAGCTCTGGTCCAATTTAGGTTCACTTTGAAAGAAAGATTTGTTGTTTGAAGGATGAAGAATCTGGAGTTCTAAGGTAAAGCGTTGTGGTTTCAATCGACGACGTCTTTCCGGCCTACTGGTTATGGAGCTCTGTGACATCGGAGAACGATGCCGGCGATCTACCGTTCCGGCGATCTACCACTTCCCCTTTACACGTGTCTTTGTTTTATTCAGAAGGTGACACGTGTCTGTGTGCTGTCTAAGCTTGCTTATCTCTTTCTCAGCGGTTTACTTTATTGGGCTTATTTTAGTTTGTGTTGTTGGGCTTTGTTTAATTTTGTTTGTTTCTTAAATAAAAGAGATGACTGTTCAGCGTTAAAAAAGACTAATAATAAATAAATTTTTATGAAATCTCTCGGGTTTTTATATCTAAATTGTTATTATAATCTCTCTGATTTTTTTTTATCTAAATTGCAATTTAGATAGTAAAAATTTCCTCAAGTTATACATTTCTTGATTAGCCATAATTGTGTACGAAGGAACGGTCCAATTAAACTGTACCACGAACGATGAATACACACACAAACCCCAAAAATTATGATCTCTCTAGTGGGGGTAATCATCATGTATACGAAAGATTCGATGAACCTGACCACAATCTTCTTCTTTCTTTCATTTGTCTCTCCAAAATGATGATTTGGTTCTTTCTTCTATGCTCTCCATTTCATACGGAAGAATCTTAAGACTTAATAATTTACACAATACTCTTTTGGATCTTCTTCACACCATATGGCTACCTGATCTTGATATTCTTTGTGCTTCTTCCAAGTCCTTTAGAAATCTGCACAATCAAATTCACTTTTCAGCTTACATTTCTTTCTCTTAATATACACTTCTTTTATAAACTTTTGGAAACCAAATGGATTCCTAGTAAATAATTCATTCAAACACCAATTTCGGTTTGGGCCTTCTATGACTTAACTTAACCAATGTTGATAGTTAATTGATCAGTGATGTTTCGACCTAGAACTCAAACCAATCAAGGCTCATTTGCACACAAAACAAACCTGTCTTAACCTCAGCATTACCCGGTTTAGTAGAATTTTTACTTGAACGTACCTCTTAGAATTAAGTACTGCAGTGCCGCCGAGTATAAACCGAATCCCGGAGTTGGTGGCATTCTGTAGAGCAACAGAGCGTGATTCCTCATATGTTGTTCCACCAACCATAAAAATAACCACCTCTTGTGGCCTGCTTATCCAGAATTTATGCAGTTTTTGATGAATTTATGTGAGTTTTAAGTGTAGCAGAAATCCGTAACTATCAAACAAATGACCAGTTTTAAGTAATTGAAAAAAGTTAGTGGCACATACCGTCCCTGTTGAAAGTGATCTCCAACAAATGGGTAGTCCACATCTCGTAATCTCCCTCTGGTTATGCTCTCCATTGTTTGAAACAGAAGAGGCTGATGTTGAGTGTACACATTCTCAACCCCCTGTATTTTTCAAAAAGTCAGTAACATGACGTATATATAGGGAGATACAGAATATTCCTGGAGAGGTGTAATCTCAGATACAGACCTTAAGTCCACGAGCCATGTTTCGTGCTATATTCAACAGATCTCTGTTTCCAAATAGATCACCAGTACGCTTCTCCACACCGGCTTGTTTCAAGAGAAATTGAACTAGCTGCAGTTGCATGATATCCAGAAAGTTATGATACGAACATGATTTGAGGGTACTATAATCAAGTTATTAAAAAAAAAGAAGTAAAACCACCATGGATGGAACTCCAAATAGGTTAACAAGTATAGTAGTAGCAGAATGACAGATCATTATCCACCTTAAAGGAGATGCAGAAGAATAAAGCCACAAGAAAGAGATGCAATTTAAACTGAAAGGAAACAGATGATAGTCTGACTATACCCCTGGTTTGTACTTGGGAGACCGTGAAGCCAATTTGTTGAACAGTTGCATCAACTGAACGGGATTTTCTTTCTCATAGCGCAAAGCATATAGCATAACCAAACGCAGCCGGTCGATGTCAGACACACTTTCATTATTTAAGAGATCCGTAACTGCCTGCAAATAAGCATGAAAAGAGAGTCAGAGCTCCGTGCTTACAGCAGAGTCTCTACAACTTTGCATATTTAGCTATGATGATCTTTTTTTGATTAGGATTCTGCATCTCACTGGATACATTTGTATGGGCCTCCAGTGTAAGAAGTGACAGGTACTGAATGCCAAATTATTCAGTAAGAACTCTGCAGGTTGCTACTTCTCTGTATAGCTATTTTTAATATATGCAACTACAAGTGAATATTCACCACAGATTTCCTACCTCATATGCAGCTCCTTGGCCACCATTGCAAGCCAAGTCCTGCTCTGTTTGTGAAACCAGCATCAGTTTCCTTGCTTCAACTAGCTTGCTCATTTCAGTAACCAGAGTTACATGCTTTGAAACGTTGCCTTGCATCTTTTTGTACTCAGGGTAGTTGTCAACAAATCTGGCCATATCCTCTGTAAAATCAACGAATTCACAGATTATAATTGCCACTAACACCAGAAACTGTTGTTATAAAAGTCTTTGCAGAGAATAGTTTAAGACTAGCCATATTTGTACCTACTGTCTGGATATTTTGGTTACTCTTGGCCACCTGCTGAAAGTCATCTACCATTCGCTTGATGTTCATTCCAATATCCCCAAAATTTTCATACATGTTAGATTTGAAAAATGCATCTTGTTCTGATGATAAAACCACCTCCTGCCAGAAAAAGAGACGTATTAGCTGTAAGGTTCTCAACTAAAAAGATATGGCATTGGAGAAAACTAACCACTTGCTGATCTTTTGGAAGACTTCCAATGGATTTCAAGTCCACTTTATTATCTTGAAGTCCTATGAGTTCGTGCACCATTGCCTACAGAAAATCTCATTAATCAGTAAGTCGTATTCTTACAAAAAAGCAAGACATCTGGAGGTACATCTTATAGCACAATAGTTTATTTAGTCAAGTTACCTGATAAGTCCACTGATTCAACAATGGGGTAACCGGGTCATCTCTTCTGTCAATTACAAGTAGCAACGGAGAGCTTTCAGTCCGTCTAAAGTCGAAAAGAGCGCTTTCATGCTGATACATCAATTTCTGAAACATAAAAGTGTCTTTCATATAACTACAGGATACAGGAGATTTTCAGGACACAACTGGGAATTAGTTCCATCACATGCATGCAAAATGTAGCGAGAACAAATAACTTTTCGAGAGCTTGTCAAACAACTTCACTTACAGCTGTTTCCTGTGCAATCCTTTTTGCAGTATCAGAAGTCCTTTGATATCTGATGACAGGTCTCCGTTTCAACGCCAGAAACACTGCCGCAATTCCATCAACAACCCGATCAGAGAAGCGTTGCAAACCAGAGGGATCGACAACCGCTGGGATCATATATAGGTGGTTTGATGCCATATTCAATGTGAAATGATATGGATCACCAGCAACAAAGTCTGCATAATACTCCTGTGATATAGAAACCAAAATAGTGTGTTAAACAAGCTACTACCACGTCGAGTGTACCAAGCAATATAGGTTTAAATCAGAAAACTTGAGACAGGTAGGGAGAATACTAAGCTCAATAAGTATGGCCGTTTCATCACAAACTAAGCAACTTCTCAGAGACAGCTTAAGATCTATACTTATACTGATCCATTAATATGCTATGAAACATTCTTTTGGCATCAGTCTCCTATTCAAAAACATCATGGAGGAGGAAATTCTAAAAATTACCTGAACTTGCTGTACAACCTCATGCTCATCGGAATCAGCCAAAATATGAATTTGAGTATCCTTTAACAGATTGGAGAAAACTGAAAGATTCATCAGAAAACAAAATCAAAATCTCTATAACTAGTGAACAATGATAAACTCGAAATAATTAGAAGATGAAAAAAACATACATAAATGGTATTCTCCAAATCTAGGATTGGCAAGCTGGTAACGTAGTTTCTGAATATTCTCTGAAGTTGGACGGATGAAATAAACAGCTTTCAGATGCGACATCGATTCTTTTGATACAGAGATTGAATCTATCATCTCCACAAGAAAAACTTCTTTCTGAAGCAACTCTGACTGTGAATACACAATGCTTACATTGCTGACCTGAAAATTCAAGAATATATATATTTTAAGAATATAATTTATGATAGCAAGAATTGTCTTTTGACTCATGCATTCATGCCCAAAACAAATTTTATGGTCGACCATATTTTTACCTAAATCTAATCCAAAAAATATGTAATCACGAAGATGTGCCTAATTTTTCCGGCTCCAAGGGAAATTATGAATCACGATTCTGGATACAAATCAGAGAAGATTAGTAATCGAAGAAGACGAGAATCTAAGTTTACCGTTTCGGAGTCGAGTATGAGAACCTTCATGCCGGAGATATCCTGAAGCATCCGGTTGATGTAATCACGCACAGACGTAACCAAAACCATCGTTCCACCGCAAAATTCCTCTACGATTACCTTTTTCGATCAGATCTACGGTGAGAATGATCTCGTCGATTACTCTTGACAACGAAGGCCCTGAAGATTTCGTTTCAGTCTTTCAGATCTTCCTTAATCGAGAAACGAAAGCAACGAGACTCTCCACGAAGAAATGAGTTTATTGCAAATAAACCTTATTCTATTGGGTGTTTCCTTTTTTATCAACACTAATTAATTTTGATTAATTAAACCCAGTTTTGTAGATGACAAAACAAACATAAAACGGCGTTTCGCTTCACCGCAACGACAGCGTTTTAATTAACATCGTTCAGAAAAAGGGTTTAATTGTTGAAAACTTAGATTAGGTTTCAAATAAGAAATACTTAATAAGTAAGGGTTCGTTTCGCAAAAGACTCGGTTCGATCACTCATTTATTTAATACGCACCGTTTTGTCCCGAGCCTCCGTCCAAAATCTATAATATTTTTTTTTCCTTTCAAAATCCCTAAAATGTCTCGTCTCATGTTCATGAGGCGATAATGAAGTTCTCGAAACCGACCCTGATCTTACGGAGACAATGATACCTTCCTCAAGTCCCATGGAGTCAAGACATCGACTCTCGTTTTCAAAGTTAGTCTTCATCTTCTTCGTCTTCATTAGTTTCTCGAGTTTGACGAACACTATGTACTATATTGTTAGTTTACTTAGTAGCTTCACACACATGGTTGACTTTTCACGAAATCAGATCTTCGATTTTGATTTTGATTCAGGAATGTATTTTACAAGCGATCTTTGTTTCAATCTGTTGGATTTACATATATAATCATTCCTTCGTTTTTTTTTGTTTTGTGTAGTGAGAAGTCAAGTAGGAGGAGATTTCAAAGAATTGAAAAGGGTGTCAAGTTCAATACTCTGAAACTTGTGTTGATTTGTATTATGCTTGGAGCTTTGTTCACCATTTACCGTTTTCGTTATCCACCGCTACAAATTGCTGAAATTCCAACTAGTTTTGGTGTTACTACTGATCCTCGCTATGTAGCTACAGCTGAGATCAACTGGAACCATGTGTCAAATCTTGTTGAGAAACACTTATTTGGTAGAACCGAGTATCAAGGAATTGGCCTTATAAATCTTAACGATAACGAGATTGATCGATTCAAGGAGGTTATGAAATCTGACTGTGATCATGTAGCTTTGCATCTAGACTATGCTGCAAAGAATATTACATGGGAATCTCTATACCCGGAATGGATTGACGAAGTAGAAGAATTCGAAGTCCCTACTTGTCCTTCTCTTCCTTTGATTCAAGTTCCTGGCAAGCCTCGGATCGATCTTGTCATTGCCAAGCTTCCGTGTGACAAATCAGGAAAATGGTCAAGAGATGTGGCTCGATTGCATTTACAACTTGCTGCAGCTCGAGTGGCGGCTTCTTCTAAAGGGCTTCATGATGTTCATGTGATTTTGGTATCTGATTGCTTTCCAATCCCGAATCTTTTTACCGGTCAAGAACTTGTTGCCCGTCAAGGAAACATATGGCTGTATAAGCCTAACCTACACCAGCTAAGACAAAAGTTACAGCTTCCTGTTGGTTCATGTGAACTTTCTGTTCCTCTTCAAGCTAAAGGTTAGTAGCAAGTTTCTTCGTCTTCTGTCTAAGCTAGTTTAGCATCTCCCATCCTAAGCTGATTATGTTTATTTCAATTGCAGATAATTTCTACTCCGCAAGTGCAAAGAAAGAAGCTTATGCGACTATCTTGCATTCTGCTCAATTTTATGTCTGTGGAGCCATTGCAGCTGCGCAGAGCATTCGAATGTCAGGCTCTACTCGTGATCTGGTCATTCTTGTCGATGAGACGATAAGCGACTACCATAAAAGTGGCTTGGTAGCTGCTGGATGGAAGATTCACATGTTTCAAAGAATCAGGAACCCGAATGCTATACCAAATGCATACAACGAATGGAACTACAGCAAGTTCCGTCTTTGGCAATTGACTGAATACAGTAAGATCATCTTCATCGATGCAGACATGCTTATCCTGAGAAACATTGATTTCCTCTTCGAGTTCCCTGAGATATCCGCAACTGGAAACAATGCTACGCTCTTCAACTCCGGTCTAATGGTGGTTGAGCCATCTAATTCAACATTCCAGTTACTAATGGACAACATTAATGAAGTTGTGTCTTACAACGGAGGAGACCAAGGTTACCTTAACGAGATATTCACATGGTGGCATCGCATCCCGAAACACATGAATTTCTTGAAGCATTTCTGGGAAGGAGACGAACCTGAGATAAAGAAAATGAAGACGAGTCTATTTGGAGCTGATCCTCCTATCCTCTACGTTCTTCATTACCTTGGTTATAACAAACCCTGGTTATGCTTCAGAGACTATGATTGCAACTGGAATGTCGATATTTTCCAGGAATTCGCAAGTGACGAAGCACATAAAACATGGTGGAGAGTGCACGACGCAATGCCTGAGAACTTGCACAAGTTCTGTCTTCTGAGATCGAAACAGAAGGCACAACTTGAATGGGATCGGAGACAAGCAGAGAAAGGGAACTACAAAGATGGACACTGGAAGATAAAGATCAAAGATGAGAGACTTAAGACTTGTTTCGAAAATTTCTGTTTTTGGGAGAGTATGCTTTGGCATTGGGGTGAGACGAACGCTACCAATAATTCTTCCACCACCACCACTTCATCACCACCGCATAAAACCGCTCTCTCTTCCCTGTGAATTCTTTTGGCTTTGGTTTGGTACAAAATTACTCTTCTTTCGCCAACCAAGTGTGGGTTGGTTATGTTCTTTTGTTTTTTTTTTTATCAGCTTGAAACCTGTATACGAATCCCAGAAACAATGTAATCATGAGGGGATAAAGGAATGAAAGACAAATGCAGAATTTACAGGAAGATGTAGCTTTTAAAAGCAAAGTACTTTGTTCTTCTCGCCGTCCGGTGTTTATCCGGCTATATGTCCGGCATCTTCCGTTTTCCACAACGGTGATGGTCGGCTCTCGTCTGGCACCGATTGGCTTCTCCAGCAATGGTGGCTAGCTCCTGCCCGGCATCGATCAGCTTTTCTAGTGGCGATGGCCGGTTTCGTTTCTCTTTAATTTCTAAATTTGTTATGTTTTTGCTAATAATCTCATTGGATCTGTGTTGGGGATGATTATCTGTCCGTTAACGGTAGTTCTTCTCCAATCTGTCTTTTGAGTTTTTAGATCTGGATTGTTTCTTGTCTCTTCAAGATGGGTTTCGCCGGATCGTTTTCTTTTGAACTCGGGTTTGCAGAATGGTTTCAAGGAGATTTCCATCTTATGTTGAAGGATAGAAGATTCTTCCGTCGCTTATCACGATGCCTTAAGCTGTTACCTTTAAATTTGGAGCTTCGATGTTTTCATTCCGGTGCAAAACACAAGAATCAACGTTTGATTTCATATCAGCGAAGATTTCTTACCGGAATCAGCGCTCAACGGCGAAGGTTGTTGCCGGAAAACTTTTGATTACTCATCCAGCGTGTGACGTGGTATATCCGGTTGTCGACACGTTCCATGGATGGAGTTCAGATAGAATTGCTTCTGCAGAAGTCTGGTTATCTGATGGGCCTTTTTTGGGCTTCTTTATTTCTGTAAATCTAAAGTTGGGGCTTTGTTTAAGCCTTTGTATGATATGGTCAATCTTAATAAAATCCTATCTTTGTGAAAAAAAAAACAAAAAAAGCAAAGTACTTTTGTTTCCCATTGACCAGGTTATGTTACTCCGTTGAACATAAAAGTCAACTTTATTTATTCTAGAGAACCGGAACTGCTGAACCGAACCGAACCGATAAAATTGATTCTAGTGACGAGAACCAGACTTTTTTAGCCGCACCAAAAAATGGCCTCACGAATCCAGAGACCAGTCTCTTCTTCTTCTTCACTTGCCGGAGAAGATGGATTCCACTTGTTGTTTCCGACCGAATCAGTCTTCTCGCGGAATTACAGTTTTGCCTGCTTTTAGCATAAGCAATCTTTTCGCTCTCAATCGTTTCCGTTCGACGACGAGTCTTCATTTTGGATTTCCGGCGACGCCGTTTCGTCGGACTCCAAACTCTACCTTCAAGACTCACGCGAAGAAGAAAAATAATAAAACAAGTACTGTCGAACAGAAACCGAACAAAGTCGAAGAATTGATCTTTGAAGAAGAAGAAGAAGAAGAAGAGGAGCTAGTTCTTCCCGAAGAGATTCAAGACGGTGCGTTTTGGTTCCCTTTTTGGTTGTCTGAATGCATTCTTATAATTCTCTTTAGCTTGATTTTGATTTCACCCATTTATATAATCAACACTTTTCTGGTGATGTTCTTGGTTCTACAGAGTTGCTACTGGATGATGAATACGACGAAGACGATGACTTTGAGTTCGATGAGAGCGAGGAGGAACTCTATGTAAGTCTTACTTATGTCTAAGTTGAGAGATTAGGAAAAGATAAAAACACTTTTTGCATCTCTCATCTATGGATTAATTCTACCTGAAGGCTGGAGATGGAGGTGGTGGAGGAGGCATTAAACTTGCTGGAACATTATGGGATAAAGAAGCATTGGCATTAGCTGAGAAAGTTTGTGAGTCTTTTGATGGTGATTTAGGCATTTATGCCTTCAAGACACTGCCTAATTCAACCATACAAGTGCGAATCGAGCGGCTCACTAACAAGTTTGGTTCTCCAACAATGGAAGACATTGAAGCATTTTCAACAATCTATAGAGCAAAATTGGCTGAAGCTGAACTCGCCAAGTCTATACCGGACAATATCTCTCTAGAGGTTAGTTATTTAGTTAGCCTTTGAATTCCTTTCACATCAATTTTATCTCATGGGTTTTGGTTCATTGATTCAACAAAGCTTGAACCTTTGTGTACAGGTTTCATCTCCTGGTGTTGAAAGGGTAGTACGAATTCCGCAGGATCTTGATCGGTACAAGGACAGACCGATGTACGTGAGGTACACTAACGAGGACACTGAGACAGAAGGTGATGGTATTTTCAGGTTAGTTTCTTTCGATGTGGAAGCCAAAAGCTGCATTTGGGGCATAGCAGACATAAGAGTAAACCGAGAAAAGGCCGGCAAAGGAAGACCTTTGAGCAAGAAGCAAAGAGAATGGCGACTCGAAACGGCTTTCGAGTCACTACGGTTAGTCCGTTTGCATTCTGAATGTTGAGAACACAGTAAAATGGTATGTGTTTTAGTTTATATTAAAATCTCAATAGAATGAGTCTATTACAAACGATAAGTAATAGATTAGACACGACAATGACCAACTTAAGACAGAGCATAAAACTAAAAGCGATAGAGATGTCTTTCTTTTATTGCTGTGAGTGCATAAAGGGGATTAAAACACAAAGTAGACATCATCGGCAAGAGAATGGCTTCAAGCACCCATGGTGATGATGCAACGAATACTCTCTCCCTTCAACATGTAATCAAAGGCCTTGTTGATCTCCGAGAATGGCACTGTGTGAGTGATGAATTTCTCAAGCTCCAGCTCCTAATGTCATAAAAATCATCAGAACATTGATATATATTCAAAGTTGGCATCAGAAGATCAAAGCTTCTCATTACCTTGTTCATGTACTTTTCTACAACCCCGGGAATATCAGTTTTGGGTTTGTAGTTCCCGAAGAAAGTACCCTTAAGAGTCCTCTCATTCAAGAAATTCATCGGATGAGTCTTGAAGGCATCGTCTTTGCTTGGCACACCGACCAGCACCGCAACACCCCAACCCTGAAACAACATCATATGTATATGTTCAGATATGCATACTGTAAGTTATGAATGGTTTGGTCCAAATTGATGTGAAGGGAAGATTACATCATGAACACATTCAAATGCTTGAATCATGGCCTGAACACTTCCAGTGCACTCCACACTCCTGTCCACTCCTCCATTCGTCATCTCAGCGATCACCTGTTGAACTGGTTTGTCATGGTCTTTCGGGTTCACAAACTCGGTCACACCGAATTCCTTAGCTGCCAATGACATATCAAACTCAATGTAAGTGAGAGGAGATTAGAGAAGAACATAGTCAAAAAGGACTATCATCTTTTTGAATACCTTGGTCGAATCTTTGAGAGTTAAGATCAACACCGATGATCCTAGAAGCACCAGCGATTCTAGCACCTTCTGCAGCAGCTAAACCAACAGCACCAAGTCCGAAAATGGCAACACTTTGACCTTTCTTGGGTTTAGCCACATTCAAAGTTGCTCCTAACCCAGTGGATAAACCACAACTAACAATGCAAACTTTGTCAAGAGGAGCATCCGGATTGATCTTAGCAACCTGACCTGAGTGAACCACAGTGTACTCACTAAACGTGGAAGTCCCAAGGAAATGATGAATTGGTTTGCCATTGATGGAGAATCTCGATTCACCATCGTGAATCATCCCTCCTCGCTCGGTGTTGATCCTGAGAAGATCACACATGTTTGATTCCTCCGAGTGGCAATGAGGACAATCTCCACATTCTCCGGTGAAGATGGGCAACACATGATCTCCTGGCTGAAGATCAGTCACTCCTTCTCCAACACTCTCAACAATCCTACACAACCAAAAAAAACAATCTTTAATCTCTAAAACCTTTAAAACCCTCCAAAGGAAGCAAGAAGATTAGTTTTTATTACCCTCCAGCTTCATGGCCGAAGATACGAGGAAACAATGGTGTTTGTCCCTGAGGAATAAAAAAAAGGTTGAATTTTGAAAATTTGTGATAAAAATCAGAACTTGATTATGAAATTTGAGTTTGATTAATTTACCTTAGCTTCCCAGAAGTAAACATCAGTGTGACAGAGAGAAGTGAAGAGAATCTTGATACGAACTTCGTGTTTCTGGGGCGGAGCAACCTCCACTTCCTCCATAACCAGTGGCTTTCCGGCTTCCCATGCCACAGCAGCTGCAACCACCACAAAACGATACCGTTTTTACAAAAAAGAAAATCTAGAAATCTCATACACTCGTATGATCAAAACCTCAGAAACAACAGAAATGTAACCGATCAACGACCGATGATAACTTAATATTTGGAAAAAGACAGGATACAAGTAAAAAAAAACCTTTGCATCGAATAATCTGTCCGGTGGTAGACATTATCAACAGTGAAGAACTTGCTTTTTGATCTTTTATTAGTTTTGTGTGATTGTATTTGTTGTGATGGTAAGAAGAGAGAAACAGAGAAGGGATTTATATAGCAGCTGGTAAATGGAAGAAGTACGTATTTACAAAAACACCACTAGAAATTAATACAAATATCTTTTGTAATTTTCCAGTCGACATATTATTACTAGGGGCGTCTTTGGTTTTGCCTTGTTCTCTCGAACGCTCTTTCCACTTGGCGTTGCTGGTATTCGCCACGTGGCATTTCTTGTTGATCTTTAATTACAAATTGTAGCAATTATTAATAAATTTAAAATTGTGGTCTTAATAATACTTTAGTCTTGATGGTCACGCCGTGGTGTTGCTTAGAGCAGTAATCGGTACCCATCGAATGTTTTGGTTTCGGGCGGTTTCACCTTAATTAGAGCTCTTTAATATTATTCTTGGTCATCAAGTTGGATCTTTGTTTTTACGTATTTTTTTTGTGATATTTAAAAAGATCATTGGCTCTTAATTATATTCTTGGCCGTCACTCTCAAGTCTTAACGAACAATTATGAGTGTCATTAAATTAAGGGATAGTAGATAAGTATTAAACAGAAAATACAATGACCAATTATTCCCATTGTGTGTAATTAATTAGCTTGTAATGCATAAATTGGTTTAATAGTGTTCTTCATGACAAATATCTTCATGATGATTCCTATATATGAATCATATGCGTTTCACTATACATCATAAAAAAAAATCATTCAGCTCGCGGGAATCAACGTTGAAATAATATTCACGATTGATTCATAACCTAAGCCTCTACATCACTACGTACGTACCCTTCATGTGATCAATGTTGAATATCATAAAGTACATAATTTAAAATATTCCCCTAACCACCAGTAATTCGATTCAACAATGTAATTAACCGTTAATCTTTCTCACAAGCTCTTCAGTAATGAGCTCACGAGTCTCTCTATTTTCAGACCTCTTTATTCATCCATCAATTATCCAGTGTAATTTTGTGTGAATCATAGGCCCAAGAGGACGTAGTACAGAATAGTTACTGGTAAAGATACTATCATGCCAAAGATAACCCTGAAAAAAAAACAAAAAAAAAACAAATTAACAGAAATTTCACATAAGTCATAATCCCACATTTTATAACATTCAAACCGTAATGTAAATGAAGAACAAAAAAAAGAGAGCTAGAGACTCACAATGTACTGAGTAAGTCTGGATGCAAATTGTACTCCCTTGCAAACACAAACGGTACTATCCCTTGCGGTAGAGCCGCCTAAAGAACATATTGATCGCCTTCGTCAAAATTTGGATGTATATATATAACTACTATAAATTAATCTAAAGTTTTATAAGAAACGGAAGTTTAGAATTATAGCCACGGGTAATATATTTTTTGAAATATTAACTTGATTTTGGATAAATATAATTATGTGCCAATGATCCAAGTATCATTTGTTGGACCAATCGCAAAACATGATCCAAGTCAAAGAGTTTCATTAGAACCATCCTAAAATATCAATACCTCTTTAAACTAATATAGAGAGTTGTATCAAGTAAAATATCTAGATATTATGAAAATATCTAGATACTTTGTAACATATAATGATAGACTATTTAGATTCAAACATGTTAGATATTTGTATTTTTGAAAGCTATGAACATATCTGTCCTTCATTTTTTTCAACTAATTAGTCCCTTCTATTTGTTAAATTCTCTAATTCACTCCCAAGTTCTTAAACACTTTCTCCATCACCAAGTATTTTTTCTTCCAACAATATAATGGGACCAAATCAAGGCAAACTCTGAGTAGTTTACCTGTACGATAGCAGCATGTAACCTAGAACCTCTCAATCCGACAAGAAGAGAAGCACCAGCCATGAAAAGGGGACCTGAGATGAACCTAATCAACATCCCCATTGTCGCCTTTTTCGCCCCGCAAGGAATCATCTTTGGCTGCAGCGCCATAAACAGGCCTGTAATTTTAAATTTGTCAGAATACGTCGTACATAATACAAAATAATTGTATTTATTATGTAGGTTTATAAGAACAATTTCATACCTAAACTAAACATAGCCATCCCAAGACCTGCATCTGAAATGATCTTTATCGAGAAATCCACTATATTTGGCATCGGTATATTCCATCTGCTCATTATTTATCAAAAATATGACTTAAAAAGTTATAACAAACAAATTCAATAATTATAGTTACGTGATTGCTTACTCACTTGAAAGATATAAGTGACCAGACAAGACCTAAGAGGCTGGAATAAGTGTTAGGATTTCGAGAAAGCTTGCGTCCCACAACTGTTAGTATGAGCCGCACCATTACAGTGGCACTTGGCATTTCTTGCTTGCCAATAGCAGCCACCGGAGTTGCGTCTTTTCCGGCGGCTCCTTCCTCCATGGAAGCAGCACCACCGGCTGCCGTAGTCTGTGGTGCAGCTTTAAGTGCGTCTCGGAAGCTAATCTCCTTCTCTGGCACTGATTCATAGTTATAATGTATACACGTCAGCAAATACAGATAGTAACAGTTTAGGACGTCAAATCTTGATTTTTTTGAAAGCAACTAATTATAAGTCGTGTTGTTAATAATGGTTGTGAATTTCATAATGGAAATTTTATTTATAAACCCATGCGTCGGTTTCGCTGATGATTACACACGTGCTGGAGGAAAATGATAGCATCTCCCAGTAATATTTTTTAGAATGGACTTATGAGTCCAAAAACATCATGGGAAACAAAAAGTCAACATCATGTTGACCATTTTGGTGATTTTGTTGATGATAGTAAGTTTGCGGGTGGTATGAGGGGTCCGCTTTGTTTACATGCTTCATTATGTTGTCCTATTAGAGAATCTTAAGCTCAAAAACATGAATCATCAAAATTCAAAAGTATCGACACAAAATATAAAATCAATAAAATAATTGGGATTTAGTAATTATTGCTTATAAAATTCTTTCTAAAATATAGCTTATATTATGAAATTAGATTGTTTTTTTAGATTGAATTTCTAATTAGTCTATTCCTAGGGATTTGGAAAATAAAAGATTTTTTATATCTGAAAAAGCTGCATTTTATGTAGTCTCTCAATGTTATTCTATTCATCGAATTTTTGAAAAGAACCAATAAATATATACGAAAAGAGAAGGAAATTGACTAAACGCCGTCGTGTCAGTGCTTACGAAAAACGAAAACGACACATCTTTCAAAGAAAACGTACCATTGATATCCTTGGCTGCATGTCTTTGCCCAGACTCCCACATCATCTTCGGCGAAGATTGCCGGAATATTCTCCCGGCGGCAGGAGATTTCATCCAAACCGGTGTACCGTTTCCGTTAACGTCAAGCTCGTTAAAGTTCGAGGCACGTGGCGTCGGCTGCAACGAGTAAGCATCGGAGGAAGCATAACCCGAGAGCCGTCTAGGACTTGCACCAAACCCGGGCCGAGTAAACCCGAACCCGCCTAAATCTCCGTTACAAAACATGATCTCGTTACTACCGTTATAAAACTGAAGCGTACCGCTTCCTCCTCCGCCGTTAAAGAAACGGTTAGGAGTGTTAACGGAGAAAATCTCGGCGTTAGAAAGATTAGAGGCTCTAGGGGTTAAGCAGAAGGAGGATGACATAACAGAATCAGGTACGGATGATATGGACCGTCGGATCCTGAGCCTGATCCGACCGTTGACATCGGTTTCAGTTTCTGTACGGAGAGGATCCACGCCGTCTAAGGAAATGACGTCATCGTCGACTTGGATCTTGGCGATTGACCCGGCTGCTTGACCCGGAAACTCGGCCCGGATAAGCAACCTCGCTGCCCGGAGTTCGAATAGGAAGAGTAGCAGAGTATACCTATGCATATATACACACTTAGCATCATACGTTACAATTGAATATAATGATTCAACTAATAAAACAGAATACTATTATACAAGCTCGGATTAGTAAAAACAAATGATTTGATTGAAATATCCTAGACTAACGAAATTCATTTGAGTTTGGTTACAAAGTATTTGAAGTCCGAAAATAATTATCATTATGCAGTTTATTAATCAATCACAAGGTAAATGAATAAATGACGGGCAGAGAATTGAAAACGTACCAAATGATGCATTGAAGAACAACGAGTTGGACCATGACGTTTTTAGTGTAATCTCCATACATGGCTTGAAGCAAAGGTATGCCCATAACGAGAGTGTTAGGGAGAGTAGCGATTGAGAAGAGTGTGATGAGCCAATCGAGACCACCCGATTTGAAGAAAAAGGCCCATAGCGAGAGCAAGACGAAGACGAATATTTTGGATAAAGTATCAGCGAGGATGAACATTGTGTCCATTTTGTAAGGGTTGTTTTGTGAGATGAAGTGGAAAGAGAGGACCGGGACGGCGAAAACCGAGACAAAACGGTTGATTCCGGAACATTGCGTCGGCGTGAAGATCTTCCACCACTTCACCGATCCATAAGCCACGAACATGGCGAAGTAGAGTGGTGCCATGGCACACATCACCGTGTAGAATTCGTTTCCCGTTATCATCTTTTGCTTTGCTTCTTTGTCTTCTGCTTGGTTAATTTAGGTGTGTAAGTTATGTCCCAAGTGTGTGTTAGGTTATATAGGGACTTGTTGACGAGATTACCCCTTAGTTAGCCCGTTATTTTGCATTAGGGAGGGACTAGCCGCGGTTATACAAGTCATTTTGATGCCCAGTGGAGATAAATTAAGATTAACTAATTGAAAGTTTTTAAAGTACATATATAGTTTGAAATCTATATATATAGAAACACTTTCTTTTTATGTATCTTCATTATCATTTTAACCTCTAAAATTCTGACACATTAAATAGACTCATCACAGTTTTACAATTAATTAATTAGTTGATTTGGTACTTTTTTTAATTCAACTTCACAATTAAATTAATGAATAATCTTGATTGGTAATCCAAACCGGGAAAAAGAGTTTATAAGAATATTTAGAATAACTTTGCTTTGCATTATACATTGCTTCTCTTTATTATATTATTATTTAACTAATAAGTAAACAAACAACAACAAAAAAACAAATTAAATTAAATATCACGCAAAACACAAGTTATCTAATAATTTAAAACAAAAATCTATACAGATTTATCTCATAATCAAGTAGTTATCAAACCAATTTTTTTATCTAATATGTTCGGATTGTGTGAATGTAGTTTACAAGTTGGGTAGCTTTTTATACATGCCGTTTAATTAAAACAAAGGAGCGTATTTCTTTTTGGAACGTAGCATTGATTTATAGGGACAAAAAATAAGTAACACAAGGAAAAATAAAACAAAGCTGAAATAATAAAAATTACAGTGGTTCGACAGAATAACAATATGTTCATTAACATTAAAAATTATAACATTTTATTTAGAATATTTTGCATAGACTATCAACATGTACACGCATAACTCTCTTTTTTTCAAAAATCTACAAAATAAAACAAAATTTGGTAATCCAAGAAAAAAAAAACACTTTGTTTACCCAAAATTTTGTGTTTTGCCTAAGTGAGCTTTTCACCCTTATTATCGACCTAACTCTTTTGTTTGTTTTCCTCTTATTTTACTTTTACAGTATTTTCACTTCTTGCAAGTGTATCTACTTTTTGCAGTATTTATTCACTTTTTGCATACAGTTGCATCAAACTCGGACAACATAAATTATATAAAAAAAACATGTGTTTATCCAAAACTCTCACACTTGGTGTTTTGTCGAAATAGGCTTTCACCCAAATTATCTCCCTAACTCTTTTGTTTTCTTCTACTGATTATTAAACTTCTTGTTTGTGGGTTGTTTTATGACGAAAAACTATATGACTATTTAAGCCAAAACCAACTAGAAATACATGCATGAAAATGAAGATAAGTATACTTCAAATTTGAAGCTTTTTAACTAAAGCTACGCAAACTTAGTGAGTCACTAATGACAATAAATTTCCGTTTTTTTTTTTGGCCTCAACTCTTTTGATGTATATAGTACTATTTCCCACAACTATATCTCGCTATGCTCAAGAACAATATCATGAGATTCGTCTTTCAATTAAAAATAAAAAAGATATCTATCAATAATTCAAGAAACAAAATCAAACAATAAATTAATAATGAAGTATAGTCAGTTTTAATCATCTTATTAAAATATGTAAAGCTAACATATCTGAAACTAGAAAATAGTTGGAACTTCTGACCATATAGAGGGAGGGAATGTAATGAACTTCTTGTACTAACACTACATAATATGTAGTACATATGTCAATTAAGATTAGAAGCAAAAGGGTCCATAAAGAGATGATTATCTTGTTTTTAATTTATTGACATTTACATATACATAATTGTACATATATACATAAATAAAGCGAAGGAGATCCTCACAGAATCTAAGATCAATGATTTTAGCGCAATGGGTGGAGACTAACAGTGTTAGCCTTTTGCTTTCAAGCTTAAAAGCCTTTAGCCTTTAGTCTTTTGGCAATTGCAAGAACTAAGTCATACGTAACCTTTTTCTTATAAAAGAAATAAATTACTTTGTCAACGAAAGGCTACAAAAAAGTTTGGGATTATAGATTCCGTCCCCTATATCTAACCTAAGATAAATATTAACTAATCCTACTACTTAACCAAAATGTGTAGACAAGATCAGTTCTGTAGGATATTATATAAAATTACGTATAAGCATGATTATTGACATTGTTCCCAATGGGTAGTGACATTAAAGCCTCTTGTAACCTTATATTGTCTGTATATATAAGTACACATATGAATCTGACAATAAAATTCAGAATAAGCAAGTTTGTTTGTTTCTCGACTAGTGAAGCTGTCTTTATCATTCTATATATTGTAAGGTTATGTCACCTCGTCTCTTTACGTTACCACCAAAGTGTACAACTATACACACATACACATATGAAAACACTATGGAATATAAATTAATGAGGTGTTCACTAATATTTCGAAAATTTCTATATTAAAAAGAACAAAAAAAACCTGAGGAAAAAGATGGTAAAAAGAAGGTATGATGATGAGAAACAAGACTAAGAGGAAGCGCATGGGATCGAGGAAAGGGGAAGAAATGAATAGAAGTGGGATTATTGGTAGGTTAGAAAATCAAATCAAATTCAAGTGCGAAAAATGATGGGAATTCATTTCAAAATTCTAAATTACACACGTTACAAAATTTAGGAATATTTTTTTAAAAAAGGGAAAAATTGGAAAGTGAGTGAGAAAATGGTCTGAGAAAAGGGGGCAAGAACTAAGATGTGTCTGGTCTAGTCATTGGAGAGATAGAGAGGTTGGAGTGAGAATATCAAAGGAAAGTGACATAACAGAAGTTTTTGCATCTTTCTAACTCTCTTCTCTTCGCGTGCCATCAATTCATCATTTTGTTCGTTTCTTATTTTTTGTTTTATTTTCTCTCATTTTACCCTCAACTTCGTTCTGTATTTTTCGTTACAAACATGGTTACATGATTCCGTCTTGTCAATGTACATGTGCATATGATAGATATTTTGATACGTACAAGTATCAGGTCTTTTGTTGTTGCAATGCAATTTGTAAAAGAATCTCTAAGTTCGTAGTTTTCAATTGATCCACTTGAGTTAAGCATATACTTCAAATTTGCATGAAAAATCATGTCTATTGCCGTTTTGTGGTTATTTTTTTTGAAGTTACAACACGATCTTGATTATTTTTAACGGCTTTACGTGTAATTTTCTTTTATTCGATAGACAAACCGAAGTATTATTCTAAATCCAGTTCCCAAATCCAGGTTTGGTCTTAAGCCCTTTGCAAAGAAATATTTGCTAGGCCCAATTTTCCCATCAATTGTTTTGTTACATGGAGATCGAATATAACATATCCGTTATAACAAATAAATGTTTTGTTCAAAGTCTAACCAATTTGACAAATTTCATACTAAATGAAAAAATGATGAGCTAATTCCAGGGAAATATCAAGACGACTAATTATTATTCCAAATCTAAAAAATGAAATTCTCCAAACTCTCCACCAGCTCGAATTAAAGACTTGAGCCAGACACTTGTGCTATGTAATAAAAACTGAAAGCACAATGCAATTAATTTAAAGAAATTTGTATAACTGTATTCGTCTTCTCTTTTTGTTTCTCACAGACTCACGTTTCTGACATTTTTATATAGAAATTTTCAGACTATATCAACGACTTTAGAAGAGAAACCGTGATCATTAGCTAAATCTCAGTCTTCTCTGTTTCCTATAAACTTCAAGAGAAATAATACGATACAGAGATAGAGAGATACCCTTGGCTGGTATAACGAACAAACCGATTTACACGTGCTCCTCACGTGATAAAGAGCTAACTTTGTGTGTGTGTGTGTGTGTTTTTTTTTTTTTTTAATATCAATCAGCTAACTAGTGCTAACCTTCTGTCTCAAAGAGATTCTTCTACATTCATCGAACGTACCTCCTCAAATTTGTTGCCATTTGCAGTCATTTGGTTGAGTTTTCGTGATACTCGCTTTGACATTTTGCAGAGAAAACAAAAGACGTTACGAAGGATATCAATATATATCTCTTTAAGTTGTTGCCACATGCAGTTTTCTTAACTTAATACTCGCCACGTTACTATTATACATTTGAATTCCTTTTGACGAATTATCCCTATTTTGAGTTTTTTTTTTCTTTCTAAATTATTGATTAATTAGCTTAACGTATTTTGTTTATTTTTTAAAGAAACAAAAAGAGAGCCAAAGTTGGAATAATAAAATAAATTGATTTATTATTCATTGTTATGGCTTCTGGTGGAACAAGAACTCAGTTTTTTGTAATATAAAATTGAAGGATTTTTTACTTTATTAAATATTTTACTATAATTTTGTTTTTGTTTTTTATGATACACGAATTCTTTTTACAAAAATTTAATAAATGGATTGTCACCTTTCGGAAGATTTTACGCGGTAACAGCTATATGCAATAAATGACATAAGGTCAAAAATATGAAGGTTATATACTGAATCTCCTCTATGCATATAAATATAATCGGATCAGATATAAAAAATTTGCAACTCATCTTAAACGATCATCAAAAATGAGTCGTAGAATACGAGAAGATATATCGATTAGTTTGTTTGGTCCGAAAATGATCACTGTTGCATTATTTCTAGTTTTGCTTTATTTTCTTGATCAATTAGGTTATTCGGAGGCACAACTTAAGTTTGGATTCTACTCAGAAACATGTCCATCAGCAGAATCAATCGTTCGTGATGTTGTTCAACATGCGGTGACCAACGACCCCGGAAAGGCTGCTGTCTTACTCCGTCTCCAGTTCCACGATTGCTTCGTTGAGGTCCAATGCAAAAAAAAAAAAGAAGAGAACCAATTAATAAATCATTTTTATACTAGTCATGACATAAATTGGTTTTTATGTCGTAGGGTTGTGATGGGTCAATACTAATCAAGCATGATGGGAACGATGACGAAAGGTTTGCTGCGGGTAACGCGGGTGTGGCTGGTTTCGATGTTATAGACGAAGCAAAATCAGAGCTTGAACGTCTTTGTCCGGGGATTGTGTCTTGCGCCGACATCGTTGCTCTTGCTGCTAGAGACGCTATTGCTGAGGTAACACTTGAATAGTTTTTTTTTTTCATTTTTTTTGTTCATAGTAGGAAATTCTAGGCCGAAGCCTTATATTTTTCAAACTCGGACCAACCTTTAATATTTCTACCCTACTAGTTACCATTCCAGTAACTTCTTAAAATTTTCTAGGATATATTTTTTTTTCCTTTTATTCTTATCATACTTTAATATATAGTTCTTTTTAAATACACAATGAATAGTTTATTGTATTCATATATAGGGCTAAAGAAGATCATTTTTTTTTGTTTGATAAAAGTCTAAAGAAGAAGAAGATCATTTGATGTTAAATATTAATTTATTAGGCAAAAGGACCATTTTATGAGGTTCCAACCGGTCGGAGAGACGGTCGGATTGCAAATGTTGGTCATGCTACAAACTTGCCAGATGTTCAAGATTCCATAAACACTTTGAAATCAAAATTTAGAGAAAAGGGGCTTTCAGATCAAGATCTTGTACTTCTTAGTGCTGGTATTTATCATAATCTTGACAACTTGATATATAAACACTATTTAGGGAAAAAAGAAAATACTATCTTGCTTACGCGAGTATTATTTTTGTTAAAGGTGCACATACTATTGGTACAACCGCTTGCTTCTTCGTCATACAACGTTTAGATGCTCGAGATCCTACCATAAACCCAGAATTCTTTCAAATCTTAAGGTCAAAATGTCCTCAAGGCGGCGATGTTAATGTCAGGATTCCGTTGGACTGGGATAGCCAATTTGTGTTTGATGACCAAATCTTGCAAAACATCAAAAATGGCAGAGGTGTCATTCTATCGGACTCTGTCTTGTACCAAGACAATAGTATGAAAAAAATCATTGATTCGTACCTAGAAACTAATCAAAGTTCAAAAGCTAATTTTGCTGCGGATTTTGTTAAAGCTATGGTAAAGATGGGTGCTATTGGAGTGAAAATCGGTGTTGAGGGAGAGATTAGACGTTTATGCAGTGCTACAAACTAGTTTCCAAGACCTCATGTATAGTTAAGTATATAATCCGAGTATGTTAGAATATTAAAATAAACAATTTTTTTTTTGCAACAAATTTGAATTATTAAAAGATATTTATACCAGTTATTTGAGCATTGTACGTCTATTAATCTATTAGATATTCAATCCCATCATATTGAAATTAGAAAAGAAAAAAGCTTTGAATAAAAAAATGTTTTTTTTTGTAGAAAGCCATAAGCCTAGTTTGTTTTTTATCAAGATGTTTCCAAATAAAAAATACAGCCATTTTTCAAATATTTCCTAAGATATAAAGTTATTGCTCATATATAACTATATAAATAACTGTAATGTCGCTGATATATTTTCTTTTTTGATATCAAATTAGTGGTCGCACACTATTATTTTTAAGTTTGATCAACATAATGATATTGTGCTAACTTATGTTGCTCTGTGCTAGACTTGTCAATTTTAATGCAAAATGTATGCAAAACATAAGCAAAAACTATGCAAAATTTATGCTATATTTTTTTTTCTCCATACGAGACTTCTACAAATTGTTTCTTTCAGCGCTTTTTTAATAGCTCAATTTTCAAATGCAGTTTGTCTTTTTTTTTTTTTCCACTACTAACTAAACATGATATCAAATATCTATCCAACAACTATAAATATCTATATACGTTTTCTCCTAATTTTGGATCCAAAAGAACAAATGTTTTTAATAAGGAACCGTACCGTCTGCATTATAGGTGAAGTGTAAATTTCATATATCTTAGTAGAATTAAACAACAATATGAACATATATGAATGCTTATTTTCTTAAGAAATGAACAAAAACATAATGATCATTTGTGATCCTTTGCTTGTCGAAAACCTCTAATATCTTCTACGTTTTAACATCAAATGCCATGTTTGCAATTCTTTTGAGACTGCCTCACAAAAATTAATTCTGTTAAACTTTTTTCTTTTTTCACAGCATTTTCTTTTTATAAGATTTGATGCAAAAGTTTAAATGGTGGCACGAGCTAACCAATGTTTTACATAGGCCCACTCTAGAATTAATACCCACAAACCCACAAGTAATACTAACGAACCAAAGATGGGTAGGAGCCCAACTAGTAAAGACCATAAGGTAAAAGCCCACTTAGGAAGAAAAGAGGAAATTAACAACAGTAAAGAGAGCTTTCTGTGTGTTAAAGTTATTTAATTCTGTTAAACTTTGCACAGAGAATATGGAAAACTGGATTTACCATTCACTTTGTTATTAAATCGCAGAATCTCCATTTATATAGATTTGTATATCATCAAGTGAACTTAACCAGAATTCGGTAATATGAATTTTATTCGTTCTCCTAGTACACAGCCAGTGACATTGACACGTGTGAGGCTAGAAAATGATTAGTGTCAATCACAAAAGAAGTCAAGACGCATGCGTATCAGCCACAAATCTGTTGATCAACCTTCTCGAATTCGCCGGACAAACATGGAAACAGCTCTGCTCCGGTACTGCGTCAATTTTTCCAGTCATCCTTACCACAAGAAAACCTCTGCTCATCACAGAGTCAATGGTGAGACTCAGAGAGACGAGAGGTGCGCTACGGCTTTGAGTAGAAGATCGGTACTGGCGTCTGGATTCTCGTTAGTCTCGTCGACGGCTTTAGTGTTTCCAGGGGAAGGATTGGCTGTCGTGAAACAGGGTCTTCTTGCCGGGAGAGTTCCTGGTCTATCCGAACCTGATGATGAAGGTTCGTTTTACTCTGTTCTTGATTCCTCTTCTTCTGTTGGACTATATGATCTTGTCTTGCTCTGTATCTTATCCTTACACTCTTTATTCTTCTTGAGGATGTTACCATTGATTCTTGGAGTTGTATTTTATTACAGTAGTAGTTGAGAATTTGTTGGTGTAATGTAATTGTAATGCTCAGACAGGTTGGAGAACATACCGTAGACCAGACGAGAAGTCAGGAGGACATGGTGTTGGTTGGAGTCCTATTATCCCTTACGCCTTTTCGGTTCCTCAAGATTGGAATGAGGTTTTGTCACTTGTTTCGATTTGGGTTTGTTGCAATGTTTTAGTCATATTTTGAGATTCTTTTGATTGTTATATCAAATTTAGGTACCTGTATCGATCGCTGATCTTGGTGGCACCGAGATTGACTTGCGATTTGCTAGTCCTAAAGAAGGTCGTTTGTCTGTTATTGTAGCTCCTGTTCTAAGATTTGCAGATAGTAAGTTGGTGGTCTTTGCCATTGATGATTCATCAAATTTAGTCTTTTGAGTTATATAGGCAATGCAATCTTATTTAATTGTATTCGTTGATTGATTGATTTTGTGAGTTCTACTCACATATATTGTTTGACAGACCTCGGGGACGATGTTAAGATTGAAAATATTGGACCACCAGCGAAGGTGATCAACGCGTTTGGACCGGAAGTTATTGGAGAAAACGTAGAAGGGAAGGTGTTAAGTTCCAATGTTGCAGAACACGAGGGTAGACTCTATTACCAGTTCGAGCTAGAGCCGCCTCATGTACTTATCACAGCAACAGCTGCCGGAAACCGCCTTTACTTGTTCAGTGTCACCGGAAACGGTAAGGCAAAACCTCTCTTCTAGTCAGAGATTTAAAGACAGAGAAACACCTTTTTGTTGGACTTTTAAACATGAATTATTTGCTTATGTTGATGCTATAGGTCTTCAATGGAAGAGACACTACAAGGATCTAAAGAGGATAGCTAGTTCATTCCGCATTGTTTAGAGGCATTAAACGAAACTTTTTTTTGATTCATCAGATCTTCAACAAGTTTACTCAAGAGTTTATCAAGACTAAGAAGACAAAGAGCGGTACATAAATGTATTTGTAAAAAGTTGAGAATCCTGTAATTTTTACTTATGAAACAGAGTTCTCTCACAGTTTCATCTCCAGCTGGCTTTATATGATTTCTTATTAATTTATCTGGAGTTCCTACAAAACACAATTAATAAAACTTGGAAAAGGTGAAAAAATATCTGATATATATAGTTTAGAGCTCTCAAAAACAGAATTACTAAACTTGGAAAAAGAACAAAATATCTGATATGGTTTTGATCAAATTAAAAGATATGCAACTAAATAACTTTGCCACGAAACGCAAGACAAATAATCTCAAACACCTGGCAGTTAAAAAAAAAGGAAAAACAAAAAGAATTAAGAAACTCTAGGGTTCTTCACGCTGAAGAAAGCACAACTTTAAATCCAATCCGTACATTCCAACACAAACACATGAACTCTGATCTTGTCTCTGAAGGAAGGTACAACAACGATCCATACTTTATCGAGTTTTTTAACCTTAAATTCCACACTAGAGGAAGATAAAAGGTTTGAGATTATACAGCTTTTTATAATTTACAAATATGTTTTCTTCATTCTGAATCAGGCGTTGAGTTTACGGTGGAAAACTCAAGCCGTTGATGATGATGGTGGTTACTTGAGCAGCGAGAGAGTCTCCAGTATTTTGTTGCCGGAGCTACTTTCCGGAAACATTCCTCTCTCATCCTCTGTTGCCAGCACCGTATTCTTCCCCATCTGTAAGAAATTTTCTTAAACTTCTTTTTTCTTACAGCTACTAGAAATTAATCTATAGAAAGCTCTTTTTTTTTTTTTTTTTTTTTGCAAATTTCACAAATTAAAAATATCGGGGTTTGAGTATCTTTCATCGGTGAGACATTGTCTAAACATTTTCAAAGCAATTTTTTTTTAACCACATATTTAAGATATAGGGTTCCACTAAATTGACTAGCATCCATCTAAGTCTAGTTTTTATGTAAGTGTATATGTGTATCTCTCTATAATGGGGACGTATAAAGTGACTAATTAGCATCTAGAAGCATAAGAGATTCTGGTCTTTATTACCTGGCTAGCCAGAACCTGGTTCTCTTCTCTCAGCAACATCTCCTGTTTGGACAAGATCATAAGGTCATTAGTTTCAAACAAGTTCTAAAGCTATCTCCAAACAGGTTTTCTTCTATTGGGCACGAACATCATTACAATATTCTTCTGATAAAAAAATAAAACTCTTTTTCTTTTGTCTACTTATGAATACAGCAAGCTTGAAGAACCAAATGTCGATAATGTAAGTGTAGATTCTCTAATTTCTCTGGAGGAACAACTCGAGACTGCTCTGTCCGTAAGTAGGGCTAGGAAGGTATTCATGAGGGAAATGTTGAATTTAAAACTGTTTTATGTTCTCATTAGCCAATAATTAATCAGGAACTAATTAAGACAAGGCCAAAAGACATATCTAGCTAGAGACTAGAGTTAAAGGTTTAGTGATCTGTAGACTCCGAGGTTAATAAATTCAAGAATCATCAAATCTAGAATATGGCCTTGATTGCAAATAAAAACCAAAATACTAACCTTTTCTTTAAGGGACTTCACATACTCCATCATCAGTTCTGCCTACAACAAGACATTACGATTTAGGTCAAAAGACTGTTCTTGGATAACTAACTAAACAGAAGGTTTTATGGAATAATTGATTGAATCACTTAGTACCAGCATATATACCTTCCTAGCCCTACTTACGGACAGAGCAGTCGCGAGTTGTTCCTCCAGAGAAATTAGAGAATCTACACTTACATTATCGACATTTGGTTCTTCAAGCTTGCTGTATTCATAAGTAGACGAATGAAAAAAAGTTTTATTTTTTTATCAGAAGAAGAGGGGAGAAAAAGGTGTTGTACTGCTAACCTTTGGACTGTCTCTAGTAACTCCTTGTGTGGAAGATAATTCTGAAGTTTTTCTGCAAGATCCTGCACATGGATAAAAAGAAAGATCGGAAAGATTGTGAAGTTCTTGTATTTTCCAGTAGACACAATAACTGTAACTCTAGAGAATTAAGTTCGGTGTTACAAGTTCAAAACATTGAATACCGCATCCAGAAGAATATTGTAATGATGTTCTTAGCTAACTTACTAAGGCTTTGAGTTCATCAGCATGTTGTATTTCATAACGATCAACGATCTTGGAAATGCTGTAGATAAAACAAAAATGCATTAGAACAATGGTTTATGCAAAACAATTTCAAAACTAAGAATCAGATAGAGCATCAATAGACGCCATTATAGAGAGAATGAACCAGAGTGAAAGAAAGCTTATATAATATGTTACATTTTGCAACAATTTGTGTTACTAACCAACAGTTTTTGATAATCATCTTTACTTAACCAGGCATCTTGTATATATACAATTGATAGTGTATATAGCTTAAAATAAAAACATTGTAGGTTCTTATTAGTTTTTTTTATGTTTACTCTATTTTTGCAATTATTGCTTTAATTTTACTATTCCATTCCATCATATATAATCTCTTTCATTTTCATATTCATGCATATATATGTAATTATTATTATTTTTAATACAAATGTAAATCTGAAACTCTGATGCGCTAAAATCAGACTTTACTCGAAGATACTGTTATATACCAACTTGGCAGCCAATGGAAGTCCTTGTTTCGACTTCAAAGGGTTTTAGAAAACTAAATGCTTTAATATGAATATACACTTAGCTCATAAGTAGCTCTGGAAGTTGGGATGTTTGCGCTGGCTGAAAATTCAATTCATTATTTACACGTTCTTACTTCTTAGTAACATCTTAAGTTGTGAATTAGTAAGACGCATAAGACTACTAATTAATCTCAACTCAAAACACTTTGTATAGTGCCACTTTGTTAAGGTGTAAAAAGAACTAAACAAAGAAACTAGCTACAACTAGATCTTGACTATTGTAAAATGGAGGCAGATAGAGAAGGTTCCTAATACTTTATCTATAGTCTGTTCATTGTTAGTTACATATTCAACATATTTGCTTTCATGATCAAGCATTTATGGAGTCAACATCAGATAATGAGGAGCTATATATACACACACACATAGTGACAAGGGTTACCTTTCCATTTCCAACTTATCGCATTGATGATTTATCTAAGGTCTATTAGAAATAACAAACTTTCAGTCGCATTCAAAATATTCTAAAAGAGAAGCGGATGAGATTTCTTCTAGATAGAAAAATGTCAAAAGTTCATGGGGTTAGAAATATCCCCAACAAATAACAGACAACTTTTAAATTCATTGAACATATGGTTGTAGATGACTAGATGTAGTCTAGTGGTAAAATCAGCAACCGATTTCTACTTAATAAACCCACTAGGCCACTGACATATATATCGTAGCAGTAAAATTAGTTATAGTTTGAGTTTCTTTAGCAAAGAAACCCAAACTAAATTCATTGCAAGTTTGCAACATCTTAAAAAGCAACAAAGAGTTACTCAGAAAGACAAATCTATCTTATATGGTGTCATATACACACAAAGTTTACGATTAAAAGGGTTAAAATCGATATCCAATTAGATAAGTAATGAAGAATGTGTAGCAACTATCAATGTGGAAAATTATCCCAGCACTACAATAAACCATCGAAATCAACTATAAATAAACCTTTGGCCTTGAGGGAAATTACAAAACAAAAGATCTACAATACATTTTGGATCAACATATTGTACAATTTGGCAACCAATTTGAACCAAAGATACTCGAATAATGTTACAACTGACCCCAAATAATCTCTCAACAAACCTATCTGAAGTGCATTGCAATATTGGATATAATTACCAAATCTCAAAATTTAACAATCTACATATCGTTTATTATATGAAAAAAACGAAGCTTCAGGGTGAACAACAGATGGAACTAGCAATACAAAGATTACTTAAACAACATCAAGAACGAATCACCACGTGTAGAAAAGTTTCTTGAATCACATGCAAAATTCAAAAATGAAGGTAAAATAAAAACAAAAATGATTCAAGAAAAAAATGAAACGAAAAAAAAAACAAAAACACGAAACGAACACCAAGAACATATCTTGGCCATCACAATGTTTAATCTTAAATTAGGTTTAAGCTTACGCATCTGCTATATCTTTATACAGGAAACAAGGATAAAATTTCTGTTGATTTGAAGGAATCAAAAAGCCCTAGATTTGAAGTTTCCATATGGAGAAAGTAACTAAACAAAGAGGATCATCAGCACAAAACTCGAGTGAGGCCCAGAAGAGGAAAGTAGCTTACTCGTCACCGGAGGAAGAGTCGTAGAGTTTTCCGGAGGCAGAGATGACGACAACAGCGACGGAGGATTCACAGAGAATCGAAAGTTGTCGAGCTTTGTCGATGAGACCATTGCGTCGTTTGGAGAAGGTGACTTGTCGACTGCTTTTGTTCTCGATTCGCTTGATCTCGATTTTTCTTCTTCCCATGGCTTCAATCTCCTCCGATAAGGGTTATGCCCTAATTTAATCCTAATCTCCGGAGACGCTCAATGTTTTTGCTTCTTTTATTCCTTTTTCTTGTTTTTTTTTTTTTCCTATGGACAATGACAAATCCAAATCAGTTTTTTTTTTTTTGGTGAAACGAGATGGAGAAAATAATAGTGTATTAAGCGAAACGGTTGCGTTTTTAGGCCACGAAGAGACCAAGTTTTTACGCTTCTCGAAATTACCCTTGTTAAGACTTTTTAGTCCAGTCGGTTAGACCGGTCCGAGTCCGATCATCATCCCCACCGAACAGAAATTGGTTTTAAGGTTTTGTTTTTATATTTGGAGGTTTTAAAGTTATTTTATCACTTTGGGTTTGATCGGAAAGTAGTGCTTATGAATCCGGTACGGTTAATTTAAGGATTTCAATTATTATTGACGTAATTTTTTTTAAAAAAAAAAAAAAAAAAAAAAAAAAAAAAAAAAAATTAAGAGTGATCGGATAATCGAAACTACTATTCAAAATTTCAAACTTTCACTAAAATGGTTTGAAGAGTGATCGGATAATCGAAACTACTATTCAAACTTTCACTAAAAAAAAATGGTAAAAAAAAAAATGGTTTTTGAGTTCAAATATTTTGAACTTATTGATAATTTTCAATGCGATTGACTATCGCCTAATTATTAATATTGATTCGTAACTTTACCAATATGTATCTACTAAGTCCATCTTAAGAACCATCTCCAACAAAAGTTTTTTAAGAAGTTCTTAACATCAATTCTTACAAAAACTAAATAAATAATTGACCTAAATCTTAAGAACTGTTGGTGTCGGATCTCGTAATGGATACGGCCCATAACGCTAATGGACCAAAAAAACAAAATTGGCCTTTTTGACACAACCGGATTCGTTAGAAGCCCAATCGAGAGGCCCATTTCGATTGAACTTCGTAACCGAAGTAACAGAATGATCCAGCGAAATAAAAGAGAGGCGGAAACTGCGGGATCGTTGACCAAAGAAGATTCAAAACGGATGTAATTAAGAGGACGTAATTTACGGCGAGATTTATGATCTCGGGTCTCGCATATGTAACTATAAATAAGAACAAGTCGACATTGTAAACGGGACCGAAAAATTGGCCCAAGAAAATCAATACACACTTTTTCTTAAGAGTTCTTTTTTGTTTTTGTGATTGTTATTCGAATTGTCGAGACTAGAGACCCGTAAACATCTCAAATATATGTTTTGCGGAATCCGACATCCACAAGAACCAGCTTTTATATAAGAGCCAAAGAACTAGTTCTTAACATTAATTTTTAGCATTTTTCTATCTTATTCTTTTTGAGAATATTTTTTGAATTGATGTGATTTCACTATGTTTGTAAAATTGGGGAGATATAGTCAAATAGTTTGTCATATAAATCACTCAAATGAATCTTGTATAGTTTGTCAAATAAATGTCATGAAGTATGTTCACTCAAAGGCTAGCATCTTTAAAATGAAACGAACAAAAAAAAACAAAAACACGAAACGAACACCAAGAACATATCTTGGCCATCACAATGTTTAATCTTAAATTAGGTTAAAGCTTACGCATCTGATATCTTTATACAGGAAACAAGGATAAAATTTCTGTTGATTTGAAGGAATCAAAAAAGCCCTAGATTTGAAGTTTCTATATGGAGAAAGTAACTAAACAAAGAGGATTAGCACAAAACTCGAGTGAGGCCCAGAAGAGGAAGGTAGCTTACTCGTCACCGGAGGATGAGTCGTAGAGTTTTCCGGAGGCAGAGACGACGACGACAGCGACGGAGGATTCACAGAGAATCGAAAGTTGTCGAGCTTTGTCGATGAGACCATTGCGTCGTTTGGAGAAAGTGACTTGTCGACTGCTTTTGTTCTCGATTCGCTTGATCTCGATCTTTCTTCTTCCCATGGCTTCAATCTCCGATAAGGGTTATGGCCTAATTTGATCCTAATCTCCGGAGACGCTCAATGTTTTTGCTTCTTTTATTCCTTTTTCTTGGTTTTTTTTTCCTATGGACAAATGACAAATCCAAATCAGCTTTTTTTTTTGGTTAAACGAGATAGAGAAAATAATAGTGTATTAAGCGAAACGGTTGCGTTTTCAGGGCACGAAGAGACCAAGTTTTTACGCTTGTCGAAATTACCCTTGTTAAGACTTTTTAGTCCAGTCGGTTAGACCGGTCCGAGTCCGATCATCATCCCCACCGAACAGAAATTGGTTTTAAGGTTTTGTTTTTATATTTGGAGGTTTTAAAGTTATTTTATCACTTTGGGTTTGATCGGAAAGTAGTGCTTATGAATCCGGTACGGTTAATTTAAGGATTTCAATTATTATTGACGTAATTTTTTAAAAGAGTTAAAAAAAAAAAAAAAAAAAAAATTAAAGAGTGATCGGGATAATCGAAACTACTATTCATTGAGTTAAAAAATGGTTTTGAGTTCAAATATTTTAAAAGAACTTATTGATAATTTTCAATGCGATTGACTATCACCTAATTATTAATATTGATTCGTAACTTTACCACTATGTATCTAAGCTAATTGGTACACCTAAAACTAAAAACTAAGAGCATATTTTCAAATGTTTGTTTTTTTTTTTAAAATTTTCTGAATCCTTCTTGTCTTGATGCATTGGGATCTTCAGAGAGCAGTCCGAGCGATTTTGACCATTTTTATTTGTGGTACATGCTCGTCTAGCTATATATGGTCGATTTTTCACAAATTAGAAAGACCTCGCGTATAACAGTCTTCATCAAAATCTTTGTGCTTTCTTCCGTCTTTTTTTTTTGATAACCCAGTATCCAGACCACACAGTGATCTGACTAGCCCACTGGGCCTAAGCGCGCGTCACAGGGATTTTTAAGCCTCCACTTAAGGGCCCCCTGATAAACTGGTGGTCTGGGGCGCCTGAGCAAGTCCGCAGGTAAATTCCCAGGTGGCCACAGGAGTGAGAGAGCGAAACTGCGTCTGGGGAGGATCGATCCCTGGCCTAGACCAACAGGGCGATCCTTCCAACCAAACGAGAACCACTCGCCCACCACCATGTGGTTGCTTTCTTCCGTCTTCAAGAGTAACCATTACTTTATCGAGTTAAGTCTTAGGTTCTGCCGTGACTCATTCATACTCTGTCTCAAAACTCAGTTAGGGATGGTAACTAAATTGGCTTCAGCAATCTCAATGTTTTGTTCGTTTACGCGATCAGCTGAACCAGAATCTGCCCACGACCTTAACCGGGTTATATCAGCATTTCTTCTTCCCAATCTTGGCCCAATGTTAAAAATATAACCACCGAGTCCATTAAAAATGGATTATTTGGGCCAATAATACTTCTCGACTCATTAAAGGCCCAATATTTTTACACCGGACAGATTATATAAAACGTGATAATTGGTGGTGCAGATAATTCGTTTCGGTTTGCTTCATATCTCAGCTTCTGCTGGTTTATCTAATGGATAAACGATACATATGTTACTTGAGCTCTAAGAAAGCTCCCTCTAATTCTGAGAGATCATAGAAGAGAAAAAAACCCATCTCAACTGGATCCCTTTCTTGGCCTGATTTAATCTTATTCAAATAAGAAAAGGAACGGAACGGTTTAGTATTAATAATAAATTAGTAATACTAATCTAACGGCTAATTGTCAAATCTCATGAGAAGACAGTAGAACGTTATTTGATATAACGATAAGATTAATAAAAAAAAAATTAAGATTATAGCCGTTGGTGAAGATTGCCAACGATCCCTATAAATACTCGACTAAACCCTAGCAATTGCCTTAACAAAATAACAACAACACATCTCTTCCTTCTCTTAATTTTTTTGAATCATTCTTCTGCTCATAGAGAAAGAGTGTGAGCTAGAGAGACTCCATCATCACCATGTCAGCCATGGTTCTCTCCTTCTTCCTTCACTACGACCTACTCATAAGTCATAAGTTACAACTTACAAGTCACGACCATGCCTCTGCTCGAACCATCAGAGGCAAACACCACTAAACTAGCAAATTTTCTCTTGATCGGTTTATTAGTTTCAGCCGGTTTTTAACCACCGAACACCGTATGATCTGTTCCCATTGTTGGAATTGTGAGTCTTTGATTAAACCTACAAAGAGAAAAGCTTAAGTGAGAAGAAGATGAAGAAAAGAAAAGATGCACGAAGAAGAAGAAGAAGAAGAAGATGGTGTCGTGAGAGGAGTCAACGACAAGGAGAAGTCAACAAAAGAAGGAAGTTGGGCTTTGTGTTTTATGGGCCATCGGATTGTTTAAGACCCAATAAGGAAGAAGAAAAATGGTGTGTCGTTAATTATCCCAGCACTACAATAAACCATCGAAATCAACTATAAATAAACCTTTGGCCTTGAGGGAAATTACAAAATAAAAGATCTACAATACATTTTGGATCAACATATTGTACAATTTGGCAACCAATTTGAACCAAAGATACTCGAACAATGTTACAACTGACCTCAAATAATCTCTCAACAAACCTATCTGGCTTCCGCATTTTCAATGCTTGTTCGCTTACGCGATAACTAAGCTGAACCAGAATCTGCCCACGACCCGAACCGGATTAAAATCGGTATTGTCTTCTTCCCAATCTCGTTTCGGGTGTATGCACAATTGTCAGGCGCAACCATCTTCATGCTTTTGACTCTGCTTTTGTCATCTAGTAAGGAAGCTTATAGAGACTTAGCCGTTGAAGACGATGAACGTTTAATCCAAATGGGCTTTGACTTTTGGCCCATATGTTTTGTACTTTTTATTGCGACACCGTTTTGGGTTTTGTTAACTGAAACAGTCAAAGACTTGGAGGGTTTGATCTTATATTGCTAACAAGTATTAGATAAAATGATCGGTTTAACAAAGAAAATTTGAATACCTTTTAACATATATAGACTTAGCTTTGATCCTTTTCTTGGAACTATATTTATATCCCCTCAGGCCTCAACTAACAATAGAAAACTATATATATAAATATTGGACAGGATTAGCAGAAATTACGACAAAAAATCTAGAGAATTAGATGGACCTGACGACAGACTGACAGAGCCCAAACACGCATGACTGTTTGATTATTGGGACTTAATGCATAAAATAAAAGAGAATTGATATGTATTGGTTGCATAACAGCGACTGCAAGCTTTAGTCTAGATCTATTTACAGTGTTAGTTTGTTACCAAATGCTCTGTTTTACTGTTTTTGTACTTACTTTTTTTTTTTGGATTAATCAAATAAAGTAGTATTCAGTAGGCAAAAAGAAACTACAACATTTCTTTTGCTTTTAAAAATGTCTTGTGAACATAATAATGGTATTTTATTATATTAATTACATTAGGAGCATAAAAATCCAAAAAAAGTAAAATCTAAAAAGTCATTTTTCCGGCGGGGCCCACTGCCCGATGACTCCGCTCTAGGAGAAGAGGAGTTGCATCGAACTCCTGATGTCTAGTTGCCAGTCAGCGGGCTCTTGGCATTGCTTTAGTTTTTCATAGTTTATCTTTTAGTATAGTAATCGTAGTAGTATATAGGGCCTGATTGGCAAGTGCTTTAGAGTCTTTACAAAGCAAAAAAATTTCTAAAGCATTGAAATAGATCCAATCAAGCTTTAGAAGCTTTAGCTTTCCTTTTTTTTCTCACAGCCAAAATATTTCCATAATTAATTTTTTTTGGCTGTAGAAAGCCTTTTTTTCTAAAGCATACAATTTTTAACTTTCCAAAATTTTAAATGTTACAGCAAAAATACTACAGCACTAAAATCTACAGTCACAGCCAAAACATCTACAGCCTAAAATCTACAGTAAAAAATCTACAGCTACAGCCGGAACCAATCAGGCCCATAAACAGTAAAAAAAAAAAGAATCTCTTACTAATAAAAGATGCTAATTGAAGCCTCTCAATGTGTCCACATCAGCTATTTTCAAAAGCTCTCTAAAGTTGCCACGTCAGCTCACTCTATTACGCCCTTTGCCTACGAGCATAAATGAAAATTTTACAACTTCAGTGTCTCATCCACGTAATCCAAACAAGTTTCTTATATCCAATTATTAAATGTCACGTGTCAAGTGAGATGGCTCTGTTTGCCATCTTAAAACTGAGCGGATCGTCTTCCCTTGATCTATTCTACCTCCATAATATCATCTTCCAAAGAATCTAAACCGTCAAAGGCAATAATTATTTTCAGCAACAGGATTCATAGCGTCTTCATATATATTTAGGTTTCCTTTTGATAGAAATCACATGTTCAATGAGAAAAGCTGAGGTTACGTAGGTAGAAGCGAAGACGAAACGTCAACCCGGATCTTCCGTAGTTGCTGAGGTTGGGTTGGTCAAGAAACATGCAAGATAGCAAAGCCAAAGAGAACAACAACAACACTACTGGGCCAGTAGTACTGGCGGTGCGTTCTTTGTCGATCAACGTGCGAGAGAGTTTCTAGGGTTCATTCAATCGGTCGGTGTTCTCCGGTGGCTCATTGTAAAGTGGTTCTCCACCGTTTTTGTACAGAATAAAGTTTTTTTTTTTTAATCAAAGTTTATAATGATGATTTATTATCAAACCCCTCTATTTTCCCGCTCTTATTTACTAGGTGAAGCTCTCGGCCACAAACAAGGTTCGTCGAAATTATGGTTTGTAATTGTTTTCTCTTATCTAAAATTTTGTATTTATTGCTGGATTAGCAGGTCAAATTTCTACTTGGAGATTTTGTGTATGTACCAAGCTTAACTCACTTAGTATGTTCCCATAACATTACTTTTTCTGCCACATAGTTCTGTAAAGAACAAAGCGTAGCCTATTGACATACATGAATGACTCGAAGCGAAGTTAAAGAGATGTACGGTTGAAAAACATTAGTGGTATAAATTATAATAAAAAAAAACTCTAGAGATTCTACCTCAACGTGGCAATATTGGAATGGAGCTAACTACTCCTTCGTTTCAAAAGCTAGGATGCTGAAGACATCCTTAAAGAGCCAGAGGAGTGCAAATGAGGTAATTGTCCATATTTAAAAAAAAAAATGAAATCATACAAGCTTTAAAATACAGTGTTGGTGGGAAGGAGAGATGGTTGGCATCTTCTCTGACATAAACGGGACTGACCTATATGTTTTTGAAGTTTGAACACATCTGGTTAAGGTTCTCCACCCTCATAACTTTGCTTTACATGTCATAACTGTGCCATTTACTCTTCTAATGGGCTGATGATTTGGTTTTGTTCCTAAGCAGCGGAACTTTCCTTGCTTCTTCCTCGTCCGTGTCGACATCTGCAGTCTGCTGCTTCTCTATGGAATTTTCACTTTCATACATTTTACATGTATAAATTTGAGATTAAAGTTGCAATTGTAAAGGTCAATGGGAAAAACATAGTTGACTAAAGACATATATATGGTTGCACTATGCTGTCATCGCATAGACTTTTCTTTTCTTTTGGGGAAATTACACATTATATTAAGAAAGAAATGCAGTTTAAGAAATTGTAGTTGTGGGGGAAAATAAAGTACTAATTTTTTAGCTTTACTGAAGTTGGATTGTTTGAGAAAGAAAGCCCAAGTATGTTAGGATCAAAGTGAGTACTTTTGATCTTCTGATTGTTTGGTTACTCATCACACAATACAGTGGTTAAGGTTATTCTGAAGATTTTCTGATTGTTTTAAACTCTCTATTTTCTAATTGACGTGACTATCCAACTTTCACCACTTCCTAACATCTTGACAACACTCCTTTAGAAGATTCGCTTTGTGTAGTATAGATTAATTTTGTATTCTCTTAGTCCAAGTTACCAATTTGTATTCATTTGATTTAATTATCAGCAAAGTTTCTCTAATTACGCTTTTAATTTCTAGATTCCAATGATGAACAATTTAAGTTCCCCATGACAAAGTTATCACAATGTTCTGAAAATATAATTTGGCCACATCCTAGATGATAAACTATTCCTATATATATGTAATTATAGATTGAATTACACTCATTCACGTAGATCGTCTAACTAACATATACCCGGGCGTAGCCCGGATTTTCCCCTAGTTAAATTAAAAGATAAAGAATCTGGTCAATAGTATAAATTTACATAATTAGGAAACTTTACGTTTTGCTTTTAAGAAAGGTTGAATACAGTATATTAGAAATTCTTAGAGTTGACTGTGTTTATATAAGTCAGCCAAAATAAAATTGGAAATACTCTTTGAATGTATTTCCAAAAAACAACATGATATCTGAGTGTATTTAACTATTTTAAAATAAAGACTGTAATATATTAGGTAACAAATCAACTGGAATCTTTTTATTAGGAAGAATGTTTTAAATGTTCGGACCATGAGATCAATATATATATATATATATATATATATGTGTGTGTGTGTGTGAGCATAAATCATATCTAGACATTCATATAATTTACTTTTCCCAAAAAGTATTCAAAGATTAAGGTCCACCGAAAGAAAATGGCTTCTATTAAGCACTTCTTCCTCCTGTTTATTTGCTTTAGTGTTCTCGTAACCTCAGGTTAAATTCTCTAACCCATCTCCTTTACATGCTAGTGTTATTATAATTTGTCGATTCAAAACTGTAAACAAAAGTGATTATTTTTTATCATGTTGGTGAAGATCAGACATACTTTTTATTAGATATATAAGAATTGTATGTTAAAATATAGATTGATTTTTAGATCTATCAGCATCATGTGAAATTTACAGTAGCTCTTTAAACAGAAAAAGATTACGGAAGTGAAAAGGCATCCAACAAGAAAATATTACTAGATTATCATCATTTGATCCATGAATCAATCAATAAATACTAGCACTTACATGCCTATTGTCGTAGAATGCACTTTGAAGTGCTTGTTTCGTTAGTTTAAATTTTGAATCAAAAGAACTAGTTATCGACAACAGACTACATACATTCAATCTTTTTCCCTTTTTTTTTACTTTTTAACACTTAAACAAAAAGAAAAACAATAATTCCTTGGACAGGATTGGCCGACTCTCCACTCACAGATTGCAGTCCCGACTTCAATGACAAAGATTGCGACAAAGAATGTAAGAAGTTTGGTCATCCGGGAGGCTATTGTGGGCCTGATAGAGCCCAACCACTGTTACGCATGTGTTACTGCAAGGATCGTTGATTAAAGAGCTTAATAATGCACCCTAAAATAAAAGTAATGATAACGGGACTAAGGCGTTGGATATGTATTGTTCGTCTGCTTCTTATTGAATAAATTCCATCTCGTAATCTCCTTTACTTTTATTATTATCTACGTAACGTAACCAATCAGACACATTATTGATTATATTATAGTCATCTAATCATACATTAGTTGATTAAAACGGGGTGTTACATCTGCCATTGCACCAAGCAATGGATGCCCACATTGGTGGAAACTACACCAATGAATGAACCAAAAATGATAAGGATAGGGCCAACATGACCAGAACAGTCACTCGGCAATCAGTCAAAGACTACAACTTACAAACAAATTGAGAAGCCATGTAGGGTGGTGGTAGATATGATTGTACATTAGAGTGTTTAATGACACTTTGAGCAATCCGGGAAGCTCTTTTGTTTGCCGAGGGTCTTTCATACTTCACTGTCCAGTCCTATAAGCTTTTTCCAAAAGGACCAAAGTTTCTGTAGCTTGATACCGGAAAGACGGCCTAGCAATGGGCCCATTAACTGCTCTCACAAAATCTGAAGATTCAGTCACAAAAACAATCTTAGAGAAGTGAAGGCTTTGTTTGTATGGCCCATATAATGCTCTGAAGAGTGAATCATCTTTGTTGAGTGCACCCTTGATGGCACTTCTACTATGCACAGCATCACCACCTCTCCCTTTGAGTCTCTTAAGACCTAAGCACAACCTCCTAGCTTGTTTTGGTTGGACCAGACGGCTCCAATATTACAACAGTAAGTCATCAAGTGGGTTCTCACCTCAGAGCTTCCAGCCTCTCTTTAGACATGATTTCAAGCTGATCCATCATCTTGAACTTCAATTGGCGCTTACTACGGTTGTTACCATTGACAAAAATTAATTAGCCGGTTTACTGGATGATCATTTTTGATTCTGGTTCAATTTGATTCCTTTACGTCACCAGAACAAGAGAAGACCCCGAAAGCCCCATTGATTATACTTGTGAATGCTTTCCGAAAGCACTAACTCTAAATCCATATTCGGCAAATCGTTTAGTAGAGATTTCGATATATACCTTGAGAGCCAGAGAGATTCAGAACCAGCGATTGATATGCAAATCACATAAAAACAGCTTCTTCAGAACCAAAAGGATTCGAAACTGATTCACTCCTAATTTTTCTTCATACCCAGAAGTAATCGATGGTAACTATTAATCCCAAGTCCGAGAACCTTCTCCTATACCGAAATCGATTCTCCCACACCTCATCCAGTATCGTACGACTAATTTGGGGGAAAAGTTCTCTAAAGTCTAACTAAACTATGAAAGAAAAAAAAGAGACATTTGCGCTGTTTTACATTAGTGGTCTGCTATTTTTTAAAGAGCAAAACGGCACAGCGTCAAGATTAGTTGTCGTTTCTCTTAGAACAAAACACGACTCGACTGTGTTTTGCGTTCCATGAAACAAAATTTTAGCACGTTTTTACAATTTGTTTAGATCGAGATTGATTTTACATATTTTTTGCATTTTTCCCTTCTCTTATTAATCCTCTTCTAACCTTCAATGCAAGCCCAAATTCATAAGACCCAAAACTGAGCCCATTCGTAGATGGTCGATGTCACAAAAAAACAAAAAAACATACAGATAAAATGATTTTGGTTTAAGCTAGTGACCGGATTAGGATGTTCCAATTTTGAAAAATAGCTTTAAATCATAGTCATTTTGAGAGGGAAAAAAAATCACAATTTGGGGAGTGGACTATTCGTGGATTTGTCGTTTTAAGACAAATTTTCTCAACTCAATATGAATAATTTAGCTATGTAATTATTTACATTTTAAAAGAAAAACTTAGTGGTTGTCCCTTCTAAAACATCCCATTAATGAAAATATTATAATGTTTAGGATTTCGGATAAGCGCATAATTGGAATCAATAATAGTTTTCAATTCATTATTATAATTTTTAAACGTCCGGTACAACCGGTACAACCCAACATCCGGTTCAACCAATACATAATTATTAATTACTAATTAGGGATATTACAGAATCGTCGGACTTCGCCTTCACCGCCGAGCTTGACGTTCAGACGACCCAACTTCACCATCGCTCCGGCGAAATCAGCGGCGAAAGCAGAGCTGTTTGTCGCGTATGCGTCAATAAGCTTCTTCGTTGCCGGATCTTGGTATAGCACAGCGTCGGATGATATAACTGCTCGCCCCGACTTGATGTTGGTGAATATGTGGGTGTCGAATAGAAGCTCACCGTCCCAGTCCAACGGAAGCTTCACGTTAACGTCCCCGCCCTCCGGACATCTCGATCGCAAATTCCCGAAGAATTCCGGGCTAATCGGTGGAGCTGAATCCAGCATCTGATTCACAAAGAAGCAGGCTGCTTGTCCGATTGTGTGTGCACCTGAGGAAAGGTATAAAATAGCTTTATCAGTTGAGAAAAAAAGGAAATTCAAAAGGAAATCGGAGAAAAAAGCTTACCAGCACTGAGAAGGACTAGGTCCTTCTCAGTCAATCCTTTTTCGCCGAACTTCGATTTGAGGATCTCGATGCTGTCTTCCGAGTCCGGCAAGTTGGCGGCGTCCTCCGCTCTCGAGACCCGTCCGTCACGTCTTCCAGTCGGAACTTCGAAGAAGGGGCCGTTCGACAAGGAGACGGCGTCCCGAGCGGCGAGCGCCACTACGTCGGCGCAGGAGACTACGCCGGGGCAAATTTTCTCCAAAGCCGCTTTGGCGTCTTCAATAACGGAGAATCCGCCGACTCCGGCGTTTCCCGGAGCAGCAGTTCCATCGTCGTCGTTCTTCAACAGAATCGAGCCGTCGCAACCCTGCAAATCGGAAAAAAAAATATAAAAAGTTAGGGGTTTCTCACGAAGAAGACAAACAAAAAACAATATGGGCCTTGGTAAAACTTAAGAGCCCACTAAAAAAAAGAATAAAAGATTGTAAAGGAAAATAAGGGACGTTTACCAGGACAAAGCAGTCGTGAAACTGCAACCGTAGTAAAACGGCGGCGTTTCGAGGATCGGTTTTGACCTCATCTCTGATCACGGCCCTAACTACTGACTCTGCTGTTGGGCATTTATCGGCGTAGAACCCAACCGAGAGTTGGGCCTCCAAGGGGTTCAAGTTCAGCAACATGAAATATGAAATCACGAATGTAATCATCATTTTCATTCTTATAGTATATCTATATTTTTTTGTTTGCTTTAGAAGAGACTAAGAGAGATGAGTGATGATCAGTGATCACGAGCGATAAACTATTTAAATACTATATGACAATTCAAAATTAAATTCATTTATTTTTACATCAATAATTTAATGGACAAAACGTAATTATTGTGTAATTGTTTGTTTCCTAAACACAACCCATCTACTTTTCCCCATAACTTTTGATTTATATAGTAAAAATTTGATTAAAAAAAAGTTTTATCTATTGTAATATTTTCGTCACATGCATCGATTCTCAATCGTTCATTTTTTTTATTTTTTTTTGTTTGTAATTAAGCCTTTAAATGCTTTAGATGTTATGATTCTCAATATTTTCATCATAGTCGTTTTATTATCTTCTTGGTAAAAACCTATAGTAGTTCTAAGTTTCAATCAAAATAAAAAAATTAAAAATATGTAGTAATAGTCGTTTTTATCTGTAATTATCAATTTGAGTGAGAGTGATATGTGAACAACTGGTCTGGTTCTGGCACATTGTCCTATCTGTCATTCTTTTTGGTTTTGACGTGGATAATTGACGTCATTCAGATGTTTGTTTCAAATACCGTATACGTAATGCCGCGTCAACATTTTTAATTTGATTTTGTTTTCTTATATTTTCATATTTTTAAAAAATCGTAATGTTAAATTATTCGATTGTGAGTCTTTTGTTGAACCTTCGACAACAAGTTTGAATATGGTTCCGTTATGCTAACAACTAACAAGGCTGATTCGAAAAATCACTTCAATATTTTATATACTACGAAATTGTTAAGTCTATATCAGACAACTAAAAAATGAAATAATTTTTCATTTATGTTCATTGACATAATCAGCCTCTAAATATAGTGGGGTCCTGAAGCACAAAGAGATTTTACTCGTTGATGTCAATTAGGTGGTCTATAAAAATAAGCACCATCTCGACAGGTATATTTAGATAGAAATATAATTTATATCAATACTGAAAGAGGGGGAAATAGTACACATAGAGTGATAGATAGCCTCGTGTTTTCAGGAACGGCCGATTACTACACATCAACTACTTGACAACTATACTTACCGAAAAAAATAAAGCAATTTTCTAATTTTGTGATCTTTGTAAAATAAAGCAACTACTTCGACGATGAGATGTAGATGCTGACTCATTCTAGTATAGCAATATTACTTTTGATGTTGAGATGATTAAAAAAGCAAAAACAAACCACTTAGATGAAATCATGAAATTGATGAAATCATGAAATCGTGAAATTGATGTTGTAGGCCCAATAAAGCCCAGTTTTTTTTTTATTAAGCATTGGATTGGAAATTGGTTGGCCCATAGAGTATGTAAGATCGAATTAATGGAGAAAAACAATGAAAACTTTCTTATTTTGTATTTATTTATATTTCTCAAAATTTACATATTTTTTTATTGTTATTATCTTTACAACTCTCTTGCCTTTGTCGTGCTTGTTGTGGTGGAGGAAAGACCGAAAGATTCGTTGTTTTGTGGGCTCTTGTTGTTCATGTTGTGAAATGGGCTTGGTGACATAAAGGCCCATTTCTATGATGAGCTTAAGCGAAACAAATTACGTTAATATACAGCACTGTGCAACTAAAAATGTTAAAAGATGATATATTGTTAGGTCTAGTGGTTTCCCTGCCTGTTTGCCTCTTAACATTTCACAATACCTTGTGAATTCACTAGAGATCATAACTTGTAGTGTTGTCGATAGATTATTTCCGACTCTCGAGTTTAAATCTTCGTTTTACATACCATCAGAATCTCTAAGATGAAATTTAGATAGAAGTTTATTTGATATATTATGTGATTCACACATTACAAAGCAGTGACACATGTACTAAGTTCTTTCTCCAGGGTATGTCCTAGCTTGACATTTTCCCCAAAATACATCCCACGATAAGATAAGACCGAGATATAATAACCACGTGCTCTCTATTGAAATCCCAAGCGCGTGGGTCAGAGTCTAAGGCCATCTGCAGTGGCACAACTGCTGGGGTGATCTTGAGTAATAAAAAAATAGAAAAAACTCCAACAGTAGAGCATTTGAGCAAGATCTCATCTTGAACTGGATCTGATCTTGAGCTGATCTTGAGCATTTCTCTCTGTCTCTCTCTTACCTCCTTATATAATATCATTATATATATATAATATTATTATAATAACTTTAAGATCAGTTGCTCCATTGTAGATGGCCTAATGTAACCAAACCTCACACTTTGGTTGGTCCAATCAACGGCTCGTTTTAGAGAGAAAACAAGACTTATTCAAGCTTCGAACAATGTCGATGTTAATGGCTGTGAAAACCACTTCGCTTTGTTGCAGCAGCTTAAACCTGACGGCATCACCAACATTCCAGCAGAACCCACGAGCGGCGAGATTAGTGAATCCGACGGCGAGAATCCAAACACGTATTCATCGTCTGATTGAAGAACAAGGCATTGTTCTTATGCCTGGATGCTACGATGCCTTATCGGCGGCTATTGTGCAGCAAACCGGATTTTCCGCTGGTTTTATATCCGGTTACGCCTTATCCGCTTCTCTTCTGGGAAAACCCGATTTCGGTTTGCTAACGTGCGCCATTTTTTTTTGTTTTGTTTTCTCTCTATTAAAGTTTTTGTTTGTTTGCTGTCGTTTTATTTGTTTTCTTCTGTCGTTTTAGACCACCGGAGATGGCTGCGACGGCAAGGTCGGTTTGTGCGTCAGCTCCAAGTATACCCATCATTGCAGATGCTGGTAAAGTTTCAAAATGTTGATAGTATAATAAGTAACTCATTAAAGAATGCTAAAAAAAATTTAACAACAAAGTTAGAATTTCCATTTATTGGTTCTTTGATTAGAGAGACTTTCAATCTTTTTCAATGATCAATCTTTATTGGCTAGAGTCACTTGCTTGCTCATAGCTTTTTGAAAACATTGGATTTGCTTGGTTATAGTGTCTTATTACTTACTAGCTCTTCTCGAACGAGATTCATTCTTTTTCTTTTGATCTGTTTTAAGATACCGGTGGTGGAAATGCGCTTAACGTTCAAAGAACCGTAAAGGATTTGATTGCAGCAGGTGCTGCTGGTTGCTTCCTTGAGGTAAATTGCCTCTGCTTCTTTGATGAGTTTCTCTGTCTCAGAATTGATAAAGAATCTTGCACTTTAGTTGTTCATTTAACATTTTGTTGGTCATACTTCGCAGGACCAAGCATGGCCAAAGAAGTGTGGTATGTGTGACATCTTCATTTTCCAAGTCACTCTTCAAATGTCACTCAATGGACACACTTGACACTTCATAATCTCAATGTGTGTATCTTTTTTGTGTAGGTCATATGCGTGGTAAACAGGTGATACCAGCTGAAGAACATGCTGCTAAAATAGCATCAGCCAGAGACGCTATCGGAGACTCTGACTTCTTTCTTGTTGCAAGAACAGATGTGCGTGCTACTTCTGCAAAATCAGGGCTTGAAGACGCCATTGCGCGTGTTAATCTCTACATGGAGGTAACAAGTTTGTTAAAAGAAAAAAAAAACACAATTGGTGTTAAACTCTAACCAGAGTTGTTGTAAATTTGCAGGCGGGAGCTGATGCTTCCTTTGTAGAGGCACCGAGAGACGACGATGAGCTCAAGGAAATTGGAAAACGCACAAAAGGTTATAGAGTTTGCAACATGATTGAAGGAGGAGTCACACCATTGCACACGCCTGAGGAGCTTAAAGAAATGGGGTTTCACTTGATCGTTCACCCGCTTACCGCACTTTATGCATCGGCGCGAGCTCTGGTCGATGTTCTCAAGACTCTTAAAGAAAACGGAAGCACTCGAGATCACTTGCAAAAGATGGCTACTTTTGAGGAATTCAATAGTTTGGTTGATTTAGATTCATGGTTTGAGCTCGAAGGTCGCTATTCAAACCTCAGGAATGCTCTTGGGACAACAAAATCATGAAGATAGACACAACTTTTTTTTTTTGAACTCTCTTTTGTTTGCTGTTTTTTCAGACGATTATTTGAGCAATGGTCTGTCTCATCAAGACATCAATAGTGTATTAATGTAAAACGTAGTAAATCATCTCCATTGCTTCAATAATGGGCCTTGAGTATAGGCCCAATAAAAGCCCGCGAAAGGGTTTTTGTTGAGTCGTCTCTTTTCTTTAAACCCTAAAATCCAAACTAACAAAACTCTGAATCATCGTCATCACGGCGAAGTCACCTTCTTCGCTGTTAAACCCTAATTTTGAGGGATCCTCTGCAGTCGCAAAGTCTGCATACCATGGTTGAAGGAAACGGTTTCTTGGTGAGCTCGGTAACTGAGCTTCACCGGAAAGAGAAACAGAAGAAGAAAGGCAAATCTGGAGGATTTGAGTCGCTAAACCTCGGTCCTAATGTCTTCAATGCAATCAAGAAAAAGGGTTACAAAGTTCCTACACCAATCCAGAGGAAGACGATGCCGCTTATTCTCTCAGGCGTCGATGTTGTCGCTATGGCTCGAACCGGTTCCGGTAAAACCGCAGCTTTTCTCATCCCTATGCTTGAGAAGCTCAAACAACACGTTCCTCAGGGAGGTGTTAGAGCACTCATCTTGTCTCCTACTCGTGATTTAGCTGAGCAGACTCTGAAGTTCACCAAGGAACTCGGCAAATTCACAGGTTGGTTTAATGAATTCAATTTAAAAACTTTCTCTTTTGTTGATGAAATGGGATAGTGATTAAGCAACTTTGATGTGTTTATTATGTCAGATCTTCGTGTATCCTTACTGGTTGGTGGAGATAGTATGGAAGACCAGTTTGAAGAGTTAACAAAGGGACCTGATGTGATTATTGCAACTCCTGGGAGACTTATGCATCTTTTGTCTGAGGTTGATGATATGACACTTAGGACCGTTGAGTATGTGGTTTTCGATGAGGCAGATAGTCTCTTTGGTATGGGTTTTGCTGAACAGTTACATCAGATTCTTACTCAGTTAAGTGAGAATAGGCAGACTTTGCTTTTTAGTGCCACTTTACCAAGTGCCCTTGCTGAATTTGCTAAGGCTGGTTTGCGTGAGCCTCAGCTTGTTCGTTTAGATGTCGAGAACAAGATAAGCCCGGATTTGAGACTTTCGTTTTTGACTGTACGACCGGAAGAGAAGTATGCTGCGTTGCTGTACTTGGTAAGGGAGCATATAAGTTCAGATCAACAGACCTTGATCTTTGTTTCGACAAAGCATCATGTGGAATTTGTCAACTCATTGTTTAAGTTGGAAAATATTGAGCCATCTGTATGTTACGGTGATATGGATCAAGATGCGCGTAAGATTCATGTATCAAGGTTCAGAGCGAGGAAGACTATGTTGTTGATTGTGACAGATATTGCTGCTAGGGGTATTGACATACCATTGCTTGATAATGTTATAAACTGGGATTTCCCTCCGAGACCAAAAATTTTTGTTCATCGTGTGGGAAGAGCTGCCAGGGCTGGTCGTACAGGTTCTGCATATTCCTTTGTTACACCTGAGGATATGCCATATATGTTGGATCTTCATCTGTTCCTCTCAAAACCGGTCAGGCCAGCACCCACTGAGGATGAGGTCTTGAAGAACATGGAAGAAGTAATGACCAAAACTAGTCAAGCAATTGATAGTGGAGTAACCGTCTATGGTCGTTTCCCACAGAAAACCATTGATCTTATCTTTAACAGAACCCGAGAAATGATTGATTCATCTGCAGAATTAGATTCCCTTGAAAGAACATCCACAAAAGCTTTCCGCTTGTATTCAAAAACAAAACCAGCACCTTCAAAAGAGTCCATTAGGAGAGCAAAGGATTTACCCCGAGAAGGCTTGCATCCCATCTTCAGAAGCATTATTGAAACTGGGGAATTAGAGGCTATGTCGTTTTTCCAGAAAATTAAAAATTTCAGGTGAGTAGTATAATCATCGTGTTTACATATTTATATCCTTGATACTGCCAGACTTCAAGATGGTATGTCCATATGTACTTTAACACCAACATTATTAATTATAATAATGGCTGATCTGTGCTAGACCCAAGCAGACCATACTTGAAGCAGAAGGTGAAGTTGCCAAATCCAAACATGTGAAGGTACACTCGCTTTTCCTATCTATTTTCCTTTCCTTTATTTGTTTGACTATTATACTATTAATACGATCATATCATCTTTGTCAAAAATCTCTACTTGGCTGGTAGTTTACTTGCTTATTTCTGATATTTGTTTATAATTAGCCTAAGCCAAAACGTTTTGGTTCTTTTGCAGGGTCCCGCTGGCCAATGGGTTGATGTGATGAAGAAGAAAAGAGCCATTCATGAGGAGATCATCAATACAAGACATCAGCAGAATCAGAAGAGCTCCAATAATCATTTGGAGATGGTAATCTTGTGCAGTTTCTAATATTAAATTGTTGCACGTGCTTGTTTCTTTGCCATTAGTTTCACTCACATAAATGTTTTGATATCTAGGAAGCTGAACCTACAACTTCTTTTGATGAGGGCACAATAGAGGGAAGCAAAGGTATGCGTGCTGCTTGGGCTATTGTCTCTATAATTCAGTGACAGAATCTGTTATTGCTGATCTTTTGAATAGTTTGTGATGCGTGGTTGTTTTTCCACTTCTTTGGTTACCTTACCTTCAAATAAACTCTCCATTGATTTCAGTAAGCGGTAAGAAAAGAAAGGCACAAGAAAGTTTCAAGGACGATGATTTCTATATCAGCTCCATACCTGTAAATCATGTATGTTATTTTCATTGAATAAAAGCATCTTTCTGTGTCAGTACGCATTAGCAGTCAAAGCTACAATGCTTATGATCATATGGAGATGATGCAGAGTTTGACTCTTTATTACTCTTATGCACGCAGCATTCAGAGGCAGGGCTGTCTCTGAGGGGTAACGAAGGGTTTGGATCGAATAGGTAAAAAGATTTTTGATGTGCTTTTTGTGACATTCCATATAAGGATCAAGGGATTGCATTTAAATCTTGCAAAAATAAAAGTTTCTGTCAGATATTGACGCCTCGTGTACTGATTTCGGATTGTAGGTTGGACGCTGCTGTTCTAGATCTAGTTGCAGATGATGGGCAAGGGATAAAGCAGCAACAATCAAATTATCACTGGGACAAGGTAAGACTTGAGGTTACTTCATAACAATTGCCCCAACTGTAATCTTAATCTTTTTAAAATATTGGATTTGTTTTTGGTAACAGAAAAGTAAGAAGTACATCAAGTTGAACAATGGAGATCGAGTAACAGCCAGTGGAAAGGTAGTAAAAGTGTCTTTTGCTTGGAAAACATTTGATGATTATCTGGGAGGCTTTAAGCTAACTAAGGTTCTTGAAACTAAATAGATAAAGACAGAGAGTGGAGCTAAAGTGAAAGCAAACAAGACAGGGATATACAAGAGATGGCAAGAGAGGTCTCACAAGAAAGTATTCAGCCGAGACGGCGGTGATGCAGAGGAAACCACACGAATGTCAGGTAATGTTGGACAGCTTTTTTCCACACAAGTTCAGCGTTTTGCCACCTTTGAGTTCTAAAGAGAAAACTTGGCAGGTAGAGGAGGCCGAGGTGGGAAGAGATGGCAAGGATCAGTGCCTAACGCGCATGTGCGTTCAGAGATCAAAGATCTGGAGCAGGTGCGTAAGGAGAGACAGCAAAAGGCAAACAAAGTGTCTTATCTGCAGAGCAAGAGAGGCGGAAGAGGTGGAACCAGGGGAGGCCGTGGTGGCAGAAGGGAATTTGGTGGTGGAGGTGGAAGGGATTTTGGTAGTAGCAGCGATAGAGGTGGGAGAAGTGGCGGGAGGGATTTCGGTGGTCGTCGTGGTGGTAGTAGCACTAGTAAGAGAGGAGGAGGAAGAGGAAGAGGAAGTGGAGGTAAACGTGGGAGAGGGAGATAGTCATGAAGAAGACTCTGTGGACGACTTGAGTCTCGTCAAAACCTTTGAGCTTAGGCAACTATTACTTATCAAAATGTTATATCACTCACTGAACCTTCTCTACTCAAATTTTGTGCAACACTTTTCAATCTTGTTTGTTTTGTCTTCTCCAATTTTGTTTTTGTGTAGTAGACTATTAGTTTATTGACACGTGAGAAAAAGATAGTTGACGACAAAAAGAAAGCGATTCAACACTCGACATTTGTTCTTACGATTCGTTGTTCTATGTCAGGTTAAGTTATGATGACATCAGATGTTGTACAACAGGGTTCTATGGTGTAGTGGTTAGCACTCTGGACTTTGAATCCAGCGACCTGGGTTCGACTCCCGGTAGGACCTTTCTTTTTGTGTTATTAAACCATTTCCCTTTTGTTGGTGATTTTGTGATCCGTGACTCACCTTTGAAGTTAAGTGTATTCAAAGTGTATCTGTAAGTAGATAGAAGTTATTATCCATAAAACAGGTTGGGTAAAAATATCTAACAGGATTCATAGCTATATAACAATAACATTCTTTTGCATCAGTCTCTTGTAAGAATTGAGATATATATTTCTTCTTCAACGCTCAACAATCCATAATGCTTAATGCAATCAAGGCCGGTCCTAACCCGATCGGGTTATAAACTCTTTAGGGTCATCTAATGGATATGTCTAATCATTGCCTAACAAGTAATTTGAAATGGAGAATAAGCAAAAAGGAGGAAGAAGAGAAAAAGAGGGCATGAAATGAATGATAAAAAGCACTAAGAAGACAGTTAAAAAGAGAGAGTGTTGTTGTAGTCCCCCGCTCAAAAGCGGCGCAATTAGTTTATTGAAAAAAGTGCATCATCACTGTAAAGCCAATCTTTCTTTTTTCCTCTTGCTTCTTCAAGCAGATCAAGAAAGAACTCTTTTGTGAACTTCTTCTTCCCCACATCTACTAAAAGCTTCACACACACCAAACCAAACCTTTCTTTTCTTATCTACCCAATTATCACATCTTTTTTTCTCCAACTCCTTTGACATTTTTGATCTGATCATGGTGAAGGAAACAGTGTACTATGATGTTCTTGGTGTCACTCCCTCTGCTTCTGAGGAAGAGATTCGCAAGGCTTATTACATCAAGGTTTGTTTTGTTATCTTTATGATCTTTTAGAGTTTTCATAGATCTGTGAGTTTTCTCTGTTTTTGGTCTGACTCACTTAAATCTTTTAGGCAAGACAAGTTCATCCTGATAAGAATCAAGGTGATCCTCTTGCTGCTGAAAAGTTTCAGGCAAGTTAAGTTCTTTTTACGTCATTCATTTTTCTTGTTTTGTTATGATTTTGGTCAAATCAAGTGTTTTCTTTTCTTCTTCGAGACAGGTTCTTGGTGAAGCTTACCAGGTTCTAAGTGATCCTGTTCATCGTGAAGCGTATGATCGGACTGGAAAATTCTCAGCTCCCAAGTAATGTTTTCTTCTTTTTCCAACCATTCTTATGTGTTTCTCTCTTCTTTATTTGACAATGTTTAATGGTGTTTTTGATCAATCAGAGAAACGATGGTTGATCCAACGGCTGTTTTCGCTCTTCTTTTCGGAAGTGAACTATTCGAGGATTATATCGGTCACTTAGCCGTTGCATCAATGGCGTCCACTCAAATAGCTTCTGAAATCGAAACCCCTGATCAGTTTCAAGACAAACTAAAGGCAAATCAAAAACCATATGTTATAACTAATATAAACATCTTCTTGATCTGATCTTTCATAAAGAAAGATCCTTCTTAACTTTTTTGCAGGCTGTTCAGAAAGAAAGAGAAGAAAACCTCGCAAGGTTTCTCAAAGATTTTCTGAGTCAATACGTCCATGGAGACAAAGAAGGATTCATACGCCGCGCAGAATCTGAAGCCAAGAGACTATCAGATGCAGGCATTGTCTTGTCTCCTTCCTTCTCTATCTTTAACTTGTACAAATCCTCGCATTCTGAATTGAATTCTTCTTATGAATGAAGCTTTTGGAGCGGATATGTTGCATACAATTGGATATGTATACACAAGACAAGCAGCTCAAGAACTTGGGAAGAGAGCTCTTTACTTAGGAGTTCCATTTGTAGCTGAATGGGTAAGGAACAAAGGGCATTCTTGGAAGTCACAGATTAGTGCAGCCAAAGGAGCTTTTCAGTTACTTCAGCTGCAAGAAGAGAGTAACCGGCGATTAAAGAAAGATGGGGCTAGTCCAGCGAATGAGTTAGAGTCTCATATTCAGACCAACAAAGAAACACTGATGGGGTCTTTGTGGAAACTTAATGTTGTCGACATTGAAGTGACTTTGTTACATGTGTGTCAGATGGTGAGTTCTTTAGATCTTCTGTTGCTTATATTTGGATCTCAGATATAAGACATGATTATTGACTAAACCTGGTTTAGGTCTTGCGCGAAAACAACTTGAGAAAGGATGAGCTCAAATCTAGAGCAATGGCTCTCAAGATTCTTGGGAAGATTTTCCAGGTTTTCAATAACATTTACCATAATCACATTATCTGATCTGTTTTGGTTTCTTGCGCTGATTCAAGATTGTTGTTGGCTTGTGCAGCAAGAAAAGCAATTGAGGAATGGTACAACATCAAGAAAAGAAGATGAAGACAGCGACGACGATGATGACAGTAGCAGTGATGACGATTCTTCACAACCACTTTCATACAGAACTCCTCTGCTCACTCAGGTAAAATAAAAATTCTCACTGTTCAAGTCATTTCTATGAATGATAATGTAAAAAGAGAAACTTAGATTCTTGATTGGACATTTTTACAGGGGATTGGTAGACTCTTCAGATGTCTCTGCAATCCAGCATTTGATGTAGACGATGATGAAATTGTATACAAAGGCAAATGATCAATACCACACTCACATTGCAATTGATGGGTCTCACATGTGAATGTGATGCAGCTTCGTAAGTTATTAATTCTTTATAAATATTTGTAATGATGTTAATTGATGGATCAAACTTAACAAGTTGTTAAAATAAGTTTTTTTTTTCAAAAAGAAGAAAAACTCCACTATTTTGTAATCATTACAAGATTGCTATACTGTTTTGTTGTAATTTTCCTTCTATCGGTGTTATGCTATACAGTCAAATATTGTTATTAACAATCAGCCCAACTAGAACCTGGATTCTTTGTCACATTGTTTTCTCTCATCAGTTTTCTTACAAGCGCCGAGCTTTCCCAATCTCCAGAGGTTGCGAATATGGCGGACAACTGCACATAAGCAACTGAGTTGTCAGGTTCAAGCTCTATAATCTTCTCAGCAACTTTCTTTCCCATGGCTTTATATCCATTTGCTACACATCCTCTTAGAACAGATGACCACATGCTTGCATCCGCATCGAAAGGCATCTCTTCTACAAGATCTATAGCTTCTTCCACATAACCAGCACGGGCCAAAAGGTCAACCATACATGAAAAATGCTCTTTATCTGGAACAAAACCATGATCCAACTTCATTGCCTCAAACAATTTCCTTCCCTCTTCGACCAAACCACAGTAATTGCATGCTGTTAGAACAACCATAAAGGTGATCTGAGTGGGTGTTATACCAGCAACACTCATTTTCTTGAACAAATCAATCGCTTCAAATCCATGACCATTCGTAGCATAACCTGATATCATTGAGTTCCATGGTACTTCATCTGATTTTACAATTGTGTCAAATACTCTCCTGCCATGCTCGACGGACCCACATTTGCAGTATAGATCAATGAGAGAGGATGATACTATTTGATCAGAGTCAAGACCAACAATAGTTGCCCTTGCAAAAACCTGCTCACCGAGTTCGAGAGAAGAAATGCTTGCACACGCACTAATGACACTAGAGAGACTAACCTCATCTGTCGGCAAATCCAGCTTGTGCATTTGACGGAAATACTCTAAAGTTTCAACTGGACAACCATTTTGACTGAATCCGTTAGTCATTGAGTTCCAAGAAATCAAGCTCTTATTTTCAATTCTCTCAAATACCCGTTTTGCATCGTCGACTCTTCCGCAGCTGAAATATACCTTGATCATACTGTTCAGTAAGATTGTGTCATAGGATTCGACCTCACTGAAAAGTTTGCAAGCTTCCATTGGGCTTCCACACTTGGAGTACATGTCAAGCAAAGTGCTAACTACAACAATGTCGCCAACTAACCCCAATTTACAAGCATGACAATGCATTTGTTTACCAGTCTCTAGGAAGCCTAAACCGATGCAAGCATTTATAACAGCTGCCAGCGTACGAGAATCTTCCCGGGTCTCATTCCTCATCTCATTGAACAGAACCAATGCCTCAAATTTCATACTGTTGGCAATATAACCCGAAATCATAGAGTTCCATAGAATTACGCATCTGTTACTTTTCCTATCGAAAAGTCTTCTAGACTCATTCACTCTCCCACAATTAGCATAACCTGAAATTAAGGTAGATAGAGAATGGTCATCAGGTTCCCCAATCTGCTCCAGCATATAGCTTGCCATTCTCAAATCACCGCACTTTGCATACACATTAACTAAAGAACTATTCATTTTCGAGTCACATTCAACACCGCCGACCAGAATCTGAGCATGTATTTGCTTCCCACATTTCAAAGCTTCTAACTCAGCACAAGCCTTAAGAACTGTCGTCAATGTAATAGCATCAGCGCTAAATTTCAATTCTTTAAACAACCTCAGAGCTTCCTCAGCATAACCGTTTAGAATATATCCATGAAGCAGAGAGTTCAACGTCACAACATCTTTTTCCGGCATGGCATCGAATAACCTCCTAGCAACACTTAGCTCACCAGCTTTAGCAAACCCGGAAACTACCACATTCCAAGAGTACCCATCTCTTTCTGGCATCATATCAAAAAACCTCAAAGACGTGCCCTTTTCCCCAGAATTCATGTACCCTTCAATCATAGTGTTCCACGAGAAATAGTTTCTGTCAGGCATTTCGTCGAACAAGTTCCGCGCAATTCCCATTTTCCCAGACCGCGAATATATCTGAAGGAGATGATTAGCAACAATGACGATTGAACTAATAAAACCCTTCTTCAAAAACAATCCGTGGGTTTGTCTCCATAAAGTTTCGCGATTTCTGTTGCTGCATGATTGAAGAAGACGAACGTAATAACGCCGACAATCTACTTCCATGGCTTGGAGAAAAAATACATAGAAGAGACTTAATACGACTAAATAATAATAATTTCCGGTTTGGTTTTAACCATTTCCGGTTCCGATTTGGTTTTAACCATTTCCGGTTCCGATTTGGTCTCACGTGTAATTGTGGTGCATCATCTTCCTTTGTTTCTGTGTTATTCATTCTTTAATGATATGATGATTGATTGATGAATGGATCAAACTTAAACAAATTGTTAGAAATAATTATTTCGCAAATCATTACAAGATTTTCCATAATACATAATGTTAAAAATCTTGAGATTGTATCAAAGACAAAGAAGAAAACTCAAAGAAGCTTTATTTAGACCATATGCTTATATGTATGTACACACATACCAAAGAGAAGACCCTCTGGCTCACACACACCGGTTCAATGAGCCGGGTGAGGGAAAGCGGTGTGGGTGCGGTGAGCCTGAAGGATACAAGCACAATGAACAGATTGTAGATTAAGACAACCGCTCATGACAAGAGAATGCCTGCCTGAGCAAGTGTGAAGTGCAGGGAATGTATCGCAGACCGCTTGAACCGCTGAAGGTGTTAGGTAAGTGCATTGGCTAATGTTAAGGCTTCTTAGTCCTTCTTCATCGAATTTTCCTTTCTTTACCGCTCGCCACATCTCGTGCTTGTTCTTGACTCCGCTCTGAGCTAGAGAGTACATCGCTCTGTCGGTAATGTTTCTGCAATAGTATAACCCCAATGACCTCAAGTGTATACACCGATTCGCCAAAGCCACAACACTCTCATCTGCATCAACAAGAAATGTTTAAGAGATGAAAAAGAAACTTTGATTCGCTTTAGGAGGTTTACCTGTAATTAGAACACAGCCACAAAGATCAAGGGTTCTTAAATCAGGACAGCCATAAGCTAAACTCATAACTCCATCATCACTTATATTCTCACACCATCCCAAGTTTAGTGACTGCAACTGATTGCAGTTTTCTCCAATAGCCTGCACAACGGATGAAGAATTGGTCGGTTATCGATACAAAGAACATATAAGGTAATGATATTAGAGATATGAATCTTAAAAACGCACCTGCAATGTATTGTCAGATACAGCTTCAACACAACCACAAAGATTCAGAATTTTGAGCTTCCTGCAAAATCTTGTCAAATGCGCGAGAGCAGTGTCGCTGAACGAAGTGCAGGCACTAAGGTTGAGCTTAGTGAGGTTAGTACAACCACGAGCAAGAGAATATAGGGAATGGTCAGTAAGTTTCAAGCTTTTGCTTAAGTCCAAATCTTGTAGCTCATGACAGTGATTTGCTATGGCTTCAACCGCGCTGTCCTCAAGCTGCGGTTTGTCTTGTCGCAGTACTAAAGTCTGAAGCTTAACGAATTTGGGAGCAAGAGAAAGAACCAAACTATTCATATTCTTCTTGCACCTAAAGAACAAACAACAAGTAAACACAAAAATCAAAATCCAACTCCTAGTTTTTAGGAACATATAAATACAAATTGTGATCAATCATCAACCATCATCCAGAAACTGTCCTCATAACAAAATCTGATCAAATCAAAAAAAAAGTTTTGACTCTTTCAATCACCAGGCATGATCTCAGCAATTTATCATCCATCAATTTCTGAAGATAGCTAAAAAGGCTAAGCCTTTATTCAAACCCCAAACACTTTTTTCACATATAAGTATCTTCTAATTCAAACATCATAACACAATCAAACAAAGAATGAAACAGAGACATAAGAAAAAGAAGAAGCTAGAGACATACCAAGAGAGGGAGAGACGAGTGAGGCCAAGGGAAATAGCATCTCTCCAACCACTACAAATACAAGAAGCAATGATCACCGTCCGATCATCAACAAGGTTTAGGATCCTCATAAGAAGCTCCACGGGGATATCTTTCCACTCAGAGATCACGATTCCTTCCATCTTCATCTTCTCGAAGCATAGGTTAAGTTCCTTTCTTGTTGCTCCTTCACTCACCATCTTTAAGCGGTTTCTTTGATTCTAACACCACAAGATCAAAAGTAAATAAGAGAATGAGAGAGAGAGAGAGAGGATAAATAAATATCTCTGAGTTTAGGACATCAAAAGACGACAAATGTAGGGAAATAAGGATTGAGATATGGTCTTAAACTCTTAAACTAAACTAAAACGTAGCAAACATTAATGTCTCTCTGTGTAACTCTTTTTAGGACATTAATAAACAAAAACCCATAATTAGTGCTTAATTTTGAACTGAAGATTTTTTAATCAATAAACCAATAATTCTTTTCTTTTGCTGGATGGATTTTCCAGAAAGTTGGAGAAATTTACTTTATAATTACAATCTCTAAAAAAAAGAGACAAAAATTAAGGAGAATGTCCATTGACTAGCGTAGGACCAGAAGATTTATTTGCTCACAAAAGATAAAATAAAAGATCAAAACTTTGTAACTTTTTTTACGGATCATACCTCTGAATTAGTGTTCTTCGTGCCTATTTCTTTCTGGGTTTCTCTTCGGTCGAATTATTATTACTAATCCGTTAATTTCTTAAAGCTTTTAAGCTCGTTGATAACGAATTAACGATTCACGAGATAAGATAGAAAAAAATCAAAAAGGAGATAAAAAGGGAAAGAGGCAAAGAGTAAACGTACGGGTAATGACTATATGACACGTGATCTGCCACGTGTCTAAAATTGACAGGAGAATACAGTACTATTACAAATTAGATTCTATATTTATTCACACGAAAAATTCGGAAAATATTCAAGAGAAGTTATCTTATTAACTAATAATGTACGTAACGGAATTTAATAATGGTCGAGATCTTTACATATTTGATTGGAAATCCAAAGCTGAGTCGCATAATGTAATTAAACTCCACATTTCTCTGGAGCGTTTACAGGTCAAGGGATAACGTCCAAAGATATATCACTATTTAATTTAATTAATAAATAACCTTTTCTCATATAATATACGTTGCTCGTTTAATTAATTAAATATTCTATTATTATATGAATGTTCGTTACTCTAAAAGATGTTGTGATGGATATGTAATTGTAGGACTTTAGGGATTTTTGTCGGAGTGTAAAATTAGTTCTTTGTTTGTAGAACGTTGCATAAACCCTTTTTTTTTTTTTTCTTTTTTGTCACAGCCCATTTCATAAATCAATTATTATGTTTCCGTTCTATACAAGTAGAAAAACGACAAAAAAAAGAAAAGAAAAAAAAAAGAGAGTGAATTAGGAACTTATAAAATGACGTTTCAAATCTTACATAAAAACGTTAGACAGAAGAAGAATCTACATTGTAAAAAGTATAGCTCTCTATGAGTACTTTCTGAACTTTCTCTGAAACCCATATGCACCTATAAATTTCTTCTTCTTTTACTATTTACTAGTTTCGAAGATATTTTTATTATTATTATTTTTTTTTTTTTTTTTTTTTTTTTTTATAGCTGCGCCTCGGAAGGCTGCCTACGTACCCTTAAAAAGGGATCAAGCTATTCGTAGTTCGATTTCGAAGATATTTTATCTCGTTTCAAATAAAAGAAACCTATTTCATGAAGAAGACAAGAACTGTAGTACAAGAATTGCAGATGTAATAGCCAAGAAATAAATGCACCTTGAATTAAAACAAATTATGAGAATTATCTATATCAAAAAACAGAAGAAAAAACGCAACCGGTAAAAACAACAAAAATGCTAATGAGGCCTTTGAGTTGGTGGGCACGTTTTTTGCTCTAATGGGGCAACTTCCCACCAAATCTTCCTCCCATATCATCCTTTAACCTCCTAAAACCTAAGATTTGATTAATTCTATGATAATTAGTAGAAGTTCTGTTATTGACCAAATCTTTAACAGAATCATGATGAACAAGTAGTTATTGTTAGTTTTTTGATTAGTTAGGATTATCAGAAATCTCACATATATAATAAAAAGTATGAAAACCTTCATGTATGTATTGCTAATTGTTTTTTAATTAGCAGCTTAAAATTTAATATAAAGATTAAAGATCAATTTTCAATGTATCATTCTGTAGTATGTACTGTTATATAAGTTAGCTGACGGTTTTGATTACTCTATATATGTTTACCATAGGTTTATCATCCATTTGTAATTTGTTATGATATGATAAAACATATGGTAAACAGGTAACAAAAAGAACACATGGTAACTAATTTTATAAAGGGATGGTTTAATGAATTTATCATAGTTTTGATTCTTTCGACATGTCAACAGAAAAATAATTAAATCTCAAATTTGTCATACTTTCAAGAAAAGAAAAAGATAACAACAATTCGACGGCTTGTGTTGTTTGCATCCTCACGGAATATATAAAAAATGTCATAAAAGATTTGAAAGGCAACGAACATATTAGTTTAATGTTAAACAAACAATACACAAACTGTATTCTTCAAACATAAATTGTATTGATTGATTGTTCTGTTCTGCTATAACTTTTTTTTTTTTTTTTTGTTCTGTTCTGCTATAACGAGTTTATACTTTATACTTCTTCTTCTTTTTGTAAGATCACGCAACGAGTTAGTTTATACGTTTAAGTATTTTGCTTAAAGACATGAAAGTTATGGAAGAAACAATATTATTCGATAGGACATGGAAACATCAAAGCCGTTTAGACTTTTTCTTAATGTCGTGCATATGTAGAGAAAGCTAGCTGTTAGCCTTACCCGAGGCCGCACTCCATGCCGTTTTCTTGTAATTGCTTTTCCACTTTGTCACATATCTACTTTACATTAGCCCTCCCCAAATTCAAGGGCCTATATTCAACCTTATTTTACTAGGAGAGACTTAGTATTTCATAAATAAAAATAATTACGTTTGCTCGTGTTAGTTTGTTTCGACATTTCTCCTGGTGCCCTATCAAGCTTCTTCAAGCTTGTGTCTCTATGTTTGTTTAATGTATGCTCCTATGTTTTATTTTCCAAGCTTGCTATTCGGATATGTCCGAATAAGCCCATTCCGTTTGTATCTTTCTAGGTTGAATGAAAGATTTTAGTGCACAAAAAAAAAAAAAAAACTACAGAAAATTACAATGATCTCACATAACCTACAACTGGACGAGGAAGTTTTCGATAATCAATCGACCCATTCTCATGCCCAAGTCAATGCACCAATTTGATTAAAGGCCCAAAACTCTTGACTGGTGAAATTTTGGACCATGGATCGTAAGTCAATGAAGTTTTCTGTTGTATATTAATCGAATGCAAAGAGTACAATGAGTTATATCAGCTTGCAAACTCTAGTGTAGTATCAACCCGGCCAAAAAAGCTTTACACTATGTCTACGAGTATGTCAAAAGGCTTATAGCTTATAGGTTCATTTAAGCGTGACTTGGCACGATCAAGCGTGATTCTTTTTGCGTTGTAATCCATGCCACAGTTTTCTAGAACCGAGCTTTCCTATCTATTTGTGCAATGCCTTCAAATTAATTCACACTGCCTTTATGGTAGAGTTTATTTTTCTAACCTAATCTTAAATCAATGGTCTATTCTCTGTTTAAAGTGTGCTCTGTTTCAACAGTCACTCAACGAAACATCAAATACTTAACCTTGATAGATTCTTACGCATAAAGAAAAATATGACTGTTGTTTGACTAAAACTCTAAGAGCACACACCACTACAAACTATTTGATTTGTGTACCATTTTCCCTAGTGTCTGTGTCTCTCTATGTTAGGCGATTTGTAGGACAGTTTCAGATTCTGTTTATCTCCTTGATGCTATTTTGGGTTATGATCTACTGGACTAGGCCACGAAAACTGCGTCGGAGTTCATACATGAAGGTGGTTTTTGACAACTAGTGGTCTCATAGGTAAGAGATTAGGGATTGTAATGAAGCATTCTTCTCGTCTTGATCATCACATCAAAGCTCACTGAGATTGCGTATGCCTTGGAACAAGCAACTCTTATTAGAAAGCCACCCAAGTTCATAGCTTGATGAGCTCTGTCCTCGCCAGTGGAGGGTATCCTCTGTTTCAAAAGTTTTGTATCATAAAATGGTTTAGTCACTCAGATAAATAATTTACCTTGGATAAATTATTACGCAGTAGGAGAAATATGACTGTTGTTGTAAAACTTTTCTTTACCGTTATAAATTTTTACAGCATAATTGCATAAAAGAAAACAACGTAAACCTATTCAGAAATAATAAAGAAAAAGGAAATCAGTCGAAAGTTTCCTTTTTGTTATTGTGACAACCTTTTGCTTATAAATACTCACTCACTAATCACTCTTCTTCTTCCAACGGAAAAAAAACCCTATCTTTTTCAAATACTCTGTTCATAGAAAGAGGATCGCCGATGATCCATTCCGATATTGAAGTAAGTCAATGATCTCTTCAAAAACTTCACTCTTCATCTCAAAACCTATCCGTAAGATTTGATCGGAGGAAAGCATCTGGTTTCGTGATTTGATCTTCATCTCGAACGATTTCAGGTCGGATCTTTTAACTAATGTCCCGTGTTATTGGTAATTCGTTAGCATGGAGAGAGGGACAGTGAAAGCGACGGACGTGCAGCAGTTTCGATGGCTGTTTAGAGTTACTTTGAGGATGAAGAAGAAGATACAAAACTCATCGACTTTCTTCGTCGAGAAACGGCTCAGTGAACGGCTCAAGGCACGCGTCGATGGGCCTTGTCAATGGGCTTTGCTGTGAAGGCCCTCCTTGCTATCCAATTCCAACCAGGTAACATCTTCTTAATTTCTTTTTTTTTTTAATAAAAATTTTAATTTCTTTACAAAACATTTTTTTTTAATCATTCAAAAGGTTTTTATTACCAAAATCTTTTCAAACTTTAAGTGTTAAATTTAAAATACCTTGAAAACTAACCGGACTTAGCATCCCGTCCTTTGGTCCGTAAGTCTTGTGGTGTCATAAGTTCAACATGTTTTCACGTATTTTAAATTTAACGTTTAAGGTTTTTTTACAAATAAGGTTTTAATAAAAAAAAAATTTTGATTTTTAACTAAAATATTTTTTTATCATTCAAAAGGTTTTTATTACCAAAATGTTTTTAAACTTAAGTGTTAAATTTACATTACTTTGAAAACAAACCGGACTTAGCATCCCGTCCTTTGGTCCGTAAGTCTTGTGGTGTCATAAGTTCAACATGTTTTCACGTATTGTAAATTTAACACTTAAGGTTTTTCTACAACTAAGGTTTTAATAAAAAAAAATATTTTTATCTAAAAGTTTTTTTTTTATCATTCAAAAGGTTTTTATTTAATAAAATGTTTTCAAACTTAATTGTTAAATTTAAAATACTTTGAAAACAAACCGGACTTAGCATCCCGTCCTTTGGTCGGTAACTCTTGTGGTGTCATAAGTTCAACTTGTTTTCAAGTATTATAAATTTAACGCTTAAAGTTTTTTTACAAATAAGGTTTTAATAAAAAGAAAAATTTATTTTTAACTAAAAGGTTTTATTTTATCGTTCAAAAGGTTTTTATTTCACAAAATGTTTTCAAACTTAATTGTTAAATTTAAAATACTTTGAAAACAAACCGTATTTAGCATCCCGTTTACTTAATTTTACTTTCATATTCGACTATAACAAAAGTATTCGCAGATGCACCCATTTATCACTTTTTTAGGCTTGTGTACTATTTATAAGTATACTGTATATTCATTGGATTATACTCCATTTTTCTCACTGCAATGATATTGATATTCAAGATTCGAAGAAGTTACAAAATAGAAGGAAAAGAAGAGATTAAACTACCGAAAATATCACATTTGGCCAAAGATAAATACATAACAAGAAGGATTGATATTACATAGACAAAAGCAAGCCTTCCAATAGGAAGAGTTGCATATTATTCTTTTATAGACATGTTCATTTTACTATGACTAAGTAACCGAAAACCAGTTTTGGTTCGGTTTAGTTTCGGGCAAACCACCAAAATCCCTGACCAAGTCATACACCACACTAAGGCCCTCTAGATCATACATAATACACATTTTACAGTACATTTTATCCACACATTTATAGTTACCTTTTCTCTCAAGGCAGTAACTTCTCCAGCAAATTCCCAAAGAAGAAAGTGGTTTTGGCCCATCCTCCTCCTGTTCCGGCTTGACCTTCTTCTTTCCATTTTCTGCTCGGAACTTTATTCTTGAAGTCAATCATCATACTGTGTCCAATCTCTCCGCGTAACGCCTCAATCGTCTTCACGTCCACTGGATTCCCTGAAGCATCTTTCACATAGAAAACATTGACGGCTTGTTCTCCTACTGTTGTCACACCAGCTCTCGACACTGATAGCCCGTGCTCTCTAAGAATCCTTGTCACTTCCGACAGTAATCCGACTCTGTCCTTTGCGCAGAGCTCCAAACTCCAACCCTATAATAGTATTTTCAGACAAATAACTTAAGAAATTGTTGCTTCTAATGCAAGAAACATGGAGCAATATAATGTGTTTACTTACCTCGCTGACTCGTCTATGGATTGCGGCTTCTAGACATTTGACAACTCTCTCTTTCTCTCCTTCTGTGTCAAGAGTGCAACCGTCTTTGTGTCTAATGAAATACTCCTGAGAAGCATGAGAGCCGCTTGATGAAATCGTGGCGTGAAACACAATGTATTGCATATCCGTAAGCGTGCATACAATGTCAAACATGAGCTTTGGTCGATCCTCGCAGCTCACGTTTATCACAGAGTAACCTTTCTCTTCGCAATGCTCAACCGTGATTTTGGGCTCGAGTCCACGAGAAGCAGAGTCATCAAGCTTGGTCACTGCTTCATAGTCTTTATCAGCGAAAAACATCTGATGAAGCCTTCGATCAACGTGAGTTGACCCAATGGAGAGACTCGTCCGAGCAAATTTCTCATCTTCGTGTTCACACCCACGCAGCACGTTGTTAAGCTGTTCTTCCATGGCAGACAATCTATCTGGGTCATCAACGGCTCTAGAAGTTGCATTGTCATTCACATAGAGGACACACGCGATCCTACGGTTGTGAGTCCATGCTTCAGCCGCCACCACATTGATGTTGAGGTCTGCTAGTACGGCTGAGACCTCAGACAATAGACCAGGACGATCACGAGCAATAATCTCAATCGATGTGTGGTCGCCTAATGAATGGACACCGACTCTTTTACCTGGCCAAGCGTTTTGTGAAGCCGAAGCATGACCCTTTGGTCCGAGCACCTTATTAAAGAAAAAACAAGAATCAGATATAATGTAATTGTAATAACAAACTAAGTGCATACATTATACAAACTAAACATATATTAAGTGCTTTTATGTATATACCTTCTCGATGTAATCAATGGTTTTGCTATCAGTAACCTTGTTTCCTTGTTGATCAGTGACATGGAATACTAAAAAGATGTGAAAAGAGAATCAGTGAGATGCTTCATTGGAATGAAAGAATTTGTTATGAATGTATACATATATGCAATATTATTACCGTCCATGAACCATCCACCATCAGAAGAGATATAAGCTTTAGTGATTGTGAGATCGAGATCGGTCAGGACTTGCACAACTTCCAGTAGTATTCCAGGTTTGTTCATACTGTCCACCTATTCAAAAGCCTCAAATTTTCAGTTAAATCATCAAATCGATTGAAATCCGAGAAAGAAGATAGCTTACCTTGACAAGAGTGCATTCTTTGCAGCTAGTGTTATCTATAGAAACACTGCAACAACATAGAAAAGTATGAGCTACTTGGAAACAGCATCAATGGTGTGAAATGTAATGATGATTTTTACCTTGGAGGATTGATTCTGGTGCTCAAGTTCTCATATTCAGGATCGAAATACGGCCAATAAACTTTAGCCATTTAAGAAAGAAACAAGAGAGTCTTGTGGATATAAAGCTCTTCACTTGTTCTGCAATTTCAACAAAAAGAAGTAATTTATATCATCACCAAGGCACAGAAGTACAAGACAAAGGATAAGAAGAAGCAACAAACAAAGTAAGTACAGCTTTAAGTCTCTCAACAAGTTGCAAGAAGATAAGATATTCGATAGATTTTGCCTGCCTAGTCAAATAAGTGAATCTTGGCCACTAAGTAACTAGACAGAAGAAGCAGAATCTGAAAGAAGATAGAGATAAAGATTTCATAAAGAGAGACCACAAACAGAGATTCTCTGAAACAAAACAAGAGAGTTTCTCTGGTCCTTCTCAACCAAAGAAAAACAGAGGAATAGATTCCTAAAAGATCTCCGAAAAGAAAAAAAAAGATAGTTTCTGAGCAATTTTGTTTTCTAAGACATGACATGAGATTCTCTCTATTTGCATAAACGAATTGATGCTTAAAACGAACTTAGAAGTAGCTGTCAAAGTTAAAAACATGAAAGAAAGAAAAAAAATGTTATAAAAATAAAACGTTATGGAGGAAAGATTTTAATTGGTCAAAGACGGAATCTAAAATGTTACAAATCGAAACACTATAAAATAAAATAATAATATAACACCATAGCAAGATTAGACAATAATAAGCCAACTTGCAACAAACACTACTCTAAGCAGCAAGCAGCAGCCACATCAACAACTTGAAGAAGATGAGACCAAATCTGTTGTTTTCAAGATTTCAAATTCATATATATAAAATTTATGGTGCGTCGACATCGAATTTAAAACATACATGGTTCTCAAAAATCTGTCGAATCCATTTGCCAATTTCAATAGAACTTACACAATTCAACTAAATCTTTAGAACTTTCTGGGTTTTCTCCAGATAAATTAAGAAAACAATAAAACCCAGAAATCAAAGTTTCGAAATTGAAAAAATCAAACAAAATAAAACTATAAGAGAGTGAGAAAAAGTTACCTTAAGAACTTCAAAACAAAAAGGTCAAATTTTGTGGAGTCAGCGAGAGAGAAGAGGAGAGACAAATTAATGGAGAAAACAAAGAGATCGATAAATATATAAAGAGAAAAAAATTAATAATCTTTACATCTTCAAACAAAAAAAAACAGAGATTACACAGGCACAGAAGAAGAAGAAGAAGAAGAAGTGTGGCTCTTCTCTTTCTCTAATCGTTTCTTTTCTCTTTAATGAGATTGAAACCCTTCTTTCTGTGTCAGAGGTTTTAATAGGAATCTAGTGGTAATAGTACGACAACAAACTTTTTTTTTAATTTAACTCAAACTAAATAAAATAAAACCTTATATAATTAAATGAGTAATTAGTCAGATATGACGCAGCGAACATTATAATTAGTGGTTGTGTTAATACGAACTATTCCCACTCCCACACACGTTCTTTATAGCGCGTGTCCTCTACTCTCCATTTAGCTTTTTGCATTGTGGTTGGCTTAAAAGATCGGTTTGTGTAAAATGATTTGGATCTATCAAACCAGACCGATTTGGTTAAAGTGGTTATGTACAGTTAATTATTAGCTTTTAAGTACTAGTAATTAAATCATTTACATCAATAATCTGAGAAATTTAAATGTTTAGTGCAAAGAGGGCGTGAGTAGTAAAGGCGCGTGAAAGTAGAAGCGTTTGGATCTCACGAGGTAGTACGGGCGGTCCTTTTTGTCGCTTAGTTGTTTGATCGAGGACATGGAAAACTTCATATATTACAAAATAGCCACTCTGCAAATGAACTATCATCCACGAGGCTGTTTCTTCTTTTAAGTTTGAAACACGTATATTATTGGTTTAGTTGTCGTCAATTGTTTTTTACAATGGGGTTAAAAACAGTTTGGTGATAAGATAAAACGTAAAACGATGACAAGTAACGGTCAAAATAGCAAGTATATAAGTGATCAGTTATCACTGCTAACGGTTTCTATACATATCTAATCTAACCGGTTTATCATTGATTCATGTCATAAGATGTGGATGTAATTCCACACAAAATTTTCTATAGACTGACATTTCATGTCGATATCATCTAGAAAACTTCTGATCATGGTCGATTCTGAAATATATGAAAACAATAAAAAATAAAAGAAAATAGATTTTTTTTGTAAATATATTGTAACATGCGTGTTTAATTTCTTGAGACAATACAATTAATGAATTATTTTAACTTACTAAACTTGCTTTTTTTGATAACGTGTTTACAGTAACTTAACCACTCTAAACTAACAAGACATGTTATTCATGCAAAAGGTCGGCGACCTAGTACTTGAACACGAGAAAAGTGAAGTATATATATATATAACACTTTCAATTCAACCGTTTGATGAAAATAAAAAAATTATTGCATTGGATTTCAAGGTGTTTTAAAATATTTGTTCAAAATCATTAAAATAAAATTAATCAAAACTTGAATCACATAAAATATCGGAATGTACAATATAGCTTGAAATTATTTCCCTAAAATATTACGATTTGTAGTGGGTGTGAAAAATAATTGGAACCGGCCAAGTCGCAAAACCAAGAGAAGATTCGGTATCTTTTCCCTTTAATCTCTTTACCTCCCCCACATTCTTACGACGTCACTCTCTTTCTCTCTTTATTTCATTTCTCCAAAATTATCCCAGCCAATGGTCCATTAATTTCTTTATTTTGCTAAACTACACCATCATTTTGTCTTATATAAACATATACATCACAAACAGTTCACATATTTTGTTGTCAACCACAAACAGTACACATATAACCAGCCAATTTTTCAATAATTCACTACTCCTACAAAGATTCTTATAAAAATTATAAGGAAATGGATCTTGGAATGATAATTTTTTTTTAATTATAAGTCTAACAATGTCAAAGGTTTTCGTGTTATGGGTTTCATAGCATCAAGAACTAGATATAATTAATCTTCTGAGATAAATAAAGTTAAAATATCCTTCTTCTTCTTTTTCTTATACTGAAGATAGTATAAATTTTATAAAAGATCCCGGTTTAAACTCACAGAAAAAACTATTAAGAAAAATAATCAAATTGTTGTTACACTTAGATAAATGCTGAATTTCGACTGGAGATGTGAAATACTGCTTCTCCTCACATTTAGGTTGCTGGTAATTAAATTCCAATATAATGCTATCTTTTGATACCTAAATTTGAATTGTCTCATAAAAAATTATTAAAAGGGAGTTTTTTTTATGACGATAGAAGCCTAGAGATTTCTTGAAAAAGAGCTAACTTTATAAATTGATGTGAATGGGGATATACAAAAGGCTTAATAATAATGTATCCCACATTTTGTGTTCGTTGTTAATTCCATTATCTTCTATTTTCATTACTACACCAAAACAAAACAAAAAAAGTTAGCCAAAGTGCTTTTCCTACAAAGGACATTGCTTAGTGGAACATGTGATGGCCTCAACCTCTCCCACCTTAAATGTTGAACAACAAAAGAATATCTTCAAACACTGTTTTTGAAACAACCCTTATGTTTAATTCTCACCAAGACAAACAAAAAAAAACTTGTTTGTTAATGCTTACGACTTTGATACACTCATAAAGATTGGTGGTTTCGGTTATGTTGAGAGCCTGTTGTCACATGTTGCATTGAGTTTTGAAAGTCAACAGCTACTGTTTTTTCTTGGACAAGAAAACCAAAAGGATAAATGGATAATTAATGATCTTGATGCTATGTTATTATTCCTGGAGATTACTCAGCAGAACATTGTATACATTGTGTTCTAAAACAATTTGATTCTTTTCTTTTCAGTCACAATTCTTTGATGAGTGACGTATATATAACTAAGAAAGCTATACATGTTCTACCCACTATTCTAGCTTGTAACAATAAGAATTGTTGTACATGTAGCTCTATAGATGGAGATATCTATACTACCAATTCAAAATTAATGGATCAAACTATGTTCTACGATTTTAAAAGCGTGAGAACTGACCTCAAATTGTTGCTGATTTGAGATGCTTTTTTCAGCGACAAGCAGATAAATGATTACATCATCCAAGATCAACAAAACATGACAAATTACAAGTCTATGTTCATCAAACTTCATAGGCAATTTTCCCACTCCTCTGACGCGAACTTGGCTTGTTGCTTTGCTTCTTCTTTTCTTTCTTTTTTTGGTCAAAGATTGCTTTGCTTCTTCTATTAGTGAATCATTCACTAGCAAACAACAATCAGCCCAACTATAACCTTTTTTACATGCTACTCTGAGTTCTGATAAATTGATGAGAGTAAAGAACACAAAAGTGTTTAGGAAGAATTATAATAGACTCTCATAAGAATAATTGTACAAGATACATTCTTTTATATAGAGATGAGATTTCCTAATCTAAGATAAATATAAATGTAAATAATATATTTAGAGATAATGTTAAACTTCCTAAACTTAAGATAAGATAACTTCTAGATCCTTCATGATTTCCATAATCTTGGGCGATCATCTCGACCGTCGATTTCGGTCGATCTCCGGTTCTCCCAATACCCCCCGGCAAGCTCATACGTGGTAACACGTGTGAGATTGGACAAGTCTTCAGAATAGCGGCTTTTATACCCGGCCGTCGGGTCATCATCGACGTTTATACCCGATCGTAGGGTTCAAAGAGGCTACAATACCCAGCCGTTAGGTCATCGACGTTTATACCCGATCGTAGGGTTCAAAGCGGCTACAAAACCCAGCCGTTAGGTCATCGACGTTTATACTCGATCGTAGGGTTCAAGTAATAAAAATAACACCCGCGATTGCGAAGTTCGGATGTAGCTCGCGATGGCGAGACTAAAAAAAACAACTCACGAGGGCGAGAAGTTTAATCAAAAGGAGATGTCAAACTCGCGAGGGCAAGTAAAAACATCATTATCACTGAAAATGAATAAATCCCATAGATTCATGTTCATAAACCAATATCTTGGTCTTCAAGAAACTAGCAACTTTGCTAGAATATCAACGTGGCCAATCAATGACTAGATCATCAAACGTAATCCTCTCTTGGAATCACCTTCTTCTTCTTTTCTTTTTTTTTTTTTTTTTTTTTTTACGGAAGCTAACGTAACGGATCCAAAATCCACAGAAAGGATCTTGGCTCTGATACCATGATAAATTGATGAGAGTAAAGAACACAAAAGTGTTTAGGAAGAATTATAATAGACTCTCATAAGAATAATTGTACAAGATACATTCTTTTATATAGAGATGAGATTTCCTAATCTAAGATAAATATAAATGTAAATAATATATTTAGAGATAATGTTAAACTTCCTAAACTTAAGATAAGATAACTTCTAGATCCTTCATGATTTCCATAATCTTGGGCGATCATCTCGACCGTCGATTTCGGTCGATCTCCGGTTCTCCCAATAAGTTCTCAATCATCATTTTTTTTTCTAAATATGAAAGAAATCATTGGTTGACATGTTATAAGAAATTTCATTACTTGAGTTTTGGAGAGTAGAGGTTTGAAAATATTGTGATATCAAAGAGTGTCCATTAAGTAAATTTCTAAAAGGAAAACAAATTGGGTTGAAAAGCATCAAAACCCTTGAAAGCTGCAAAATGTTTGGTGACATATTGGGACACTACTCATTACCCAATGGGCCAATGGTATGGATCCTTCAAATCTTCGCAATTCGGAATCATATTCAGATATTCTTTACGGTATCTCCACAAAATAAACAAATAAGAAAATTATACGGTTGCATAATTTCTTCATTTTATGACTTATATGATTATTTTTTCTAAATCTATATGATTAATTCAACATTGAGAATAATAAAGTCGAATATGAACAAAATAGATGTTTAAAACAAAATTTTAAAAATATCTGGCGAACGTATGCAACATACGTAAGTGGATGCGTAATGTCTTAATGTTGTCTTATATAGAAAAAACGAACCATGAGAAGATAGTGAACGCTAGCAACAAGACAAATACACGTGGACATATAACAAAAAAATGAAGGGACAAAAAAAAAATGAAGGGACGTGTGCAAATTTGTTATCAATGTTATATTTATTGCTAATATTGTCATCATATGGTTAGACGTGATTGTCAATCAAAACATTCATAGCGATTTCAATTTATACTACGACCATATATATAACTCATAAGGTATCTATTTTAATTAGTTTTTATATTGTTCATATTTTCATTTCCTGGCATACATTTGTATATTACCGTTTGAATAATTGAATGAACTGATAGTTTTTTTTTCTTTTCGAGTTTATGTAATAAACTTCTGATATGTTAGGCCGAAGTCTTGTGTATTAGAAGCCGATCCTTTTAAAAGGAATTGTGACTTTAAGGTATGGAACTGAAATCTACTAATGAATATATAAATGCTCTTCCGTCTTTGTAGTCAAGATTAACACACACGTTGGAGAATTATGAAGGACAAAAAGACAAACCCATTAGACACGCTTATGCTCTTAAAAGACTCATGAATTTGGCGTATCCCAAACGCATTAAACGCATCTATATTTACGGATTTACCATACATAGTAAAAATTACGGCAGATGAAACAACTTTTTTTTTTTGTCGAAACAACTTTATCTGAAGAAAATCCAGTTCTTCTAACTTTTGAGTTCTAACTACTAGAAAGTAGAAACAAATGTTGCAATCAAAAGCTTTATTCTACATCATGAAAAATCCTTTATCGCATTTTAAAAATACTACAAAGCATCAAAATTACTTGAACCAAAATAATTTATAAAAAGCATTATAGAGCCATCCTTTAGTCCCTACTATCTTTCCTTTATTTAAATCCCGTATTTTATCCCAATTACGGGATTGTAATCGAATCTAGCAACTAGCAAGGATTCAGATTTCCAGTTATACAAAATGATAGAACAAAATTAGAAAAAGAGGAAATACATTTTCTTGTTTAATTTTTATTTCCACTACGATTTTCGAGACGGCGAGAGCATTTAATAAGCCCAATCGTGTTATTAGTGGTAAACAAGTAGGGACGAGTAATTAAGCCCCAAAGTAAATGATACTAAATGACTATTTTGGTGCTGAAAATAAAACAAAAACGATCATATAATATACGTATCTTATTAATAAAATAATCAATGGCTTAGATTATCTCCGTCGCACGCTTTCCGTGATAATTAATAAATTCATATAAGCTAATCATCATATATAAACCAAATGACAATAATACCCTAAATTTTAAAATAATCTATATATATTTAATTATAGAATTTCCAATATATTTGTCTTCAAATAAAACAAATCTTATAAATTGTAGAAATTATACAATGTTGATGCGAAAGGCGTGTTTAACGGGAGAGTTGTGAACAAGAAGACTCAAAACAACTTCTCTCGATTCTAAAAACTCGATTTTTATTTTGTTTTGGTTCCTTCAAAAAAGTAAAATCATGGCAATTTTTGATCTTTCGTCGAAATCGTTCAATACCCATTTGAATTTTCCCAGAGCTTTCGATGATCATCCAGATTCCGGCGTCTGTTCGCCTCCTCTGTGGAGAACAAGTCCACCGAAAAGTCCTCCTCACCTGCACAACAATTACCAGAACCTCTCACCTGTTTCGAAGGCTCAAGTCATCGCTCGTGGTCAGCGTGAGCTCATGGATATGGTTAGTAAGATGCCCGAGTCGTGTTACGAGCTTTCGTTGAAGGATCTCGTTGAGGTTAACACGGAGGAAGAGAAGGAAGGGAAGGTGTTCGATGAAATGCCTCAGAGAAATAAAAGACCGAGTAAAGTCGTGAGGAAGACGAAGAGTGATAAATGGGTGGATCCGATTCGAAACGGAGGTGTAAATAACAGTGGCTTTCTTCTGAAATTGGTGTTTCCTGTTAGCTTGGGTGCTAAGAGAAAGACGAAGAAGAAAGATGATGATGATGATTCCTCTGTGACAAGTAAAAAGTCTTGGATTTCTTCTCCAAGACCTTCGATCTCTGATGTTTCGATGAAACGAGAGGATAAAGATTGGTGGAAGGATGGATTGTCAGAATCGCGTAGGAGTCAAAGTGTTGTCTCAAGGATCAACAGTGGGAGCTCAAAGAGCAGTGGTGGTAGTAGCAGTAGAAGCAATAGTGATCGAAGTCGAAACAGTCTAAGGTATGCATAAACTCTGAGAAATTAAAGGTTTTTGTAGCTTTGTTCATTATACGATTAGAGCCAATAGCCAATTTATTTAAGAATCCGTAGACGTATTTCGCATCTAGTTCTTGGATTTGCTTTTTGTGAGCTTTGTTTTTCTTGATAATTTCCTAGAGTGTTGAATTGTTTTGTGATACTCTTCTCTCTCCATCATGTGAATCGTGTAAAGAGTTTGTGAAATTGGTCGTTTTTCTTGTTGGTGGGTTTGAAGTTAATGGTCAATTTAGTTGCGTTGGTTGCACGAGATTTTGACTTCAAGTTTTAGACTTTTTTACCAAAGATTATGTCTGAGAATCCTGTGCTGTGGCTAGATTCATGCCTAAGTCTCTCTGTCTATGTTTCCTAATTCCGTTACGCAATCTCTAGAACTTTTGGTGTTCTTAATGTTTAAATTGTGGGATCTCTTAATACAGGGATGAAAACAGGGGATGCTTATCTTTCCTCTGGAATGTACATCTACGAGATTGAAATGAAAAGTTCTTCAATGGTTGGTCATTCACTTCTTTGGCTAAGAAGACTAACCGGTTCATATAACTCGAGCCACATTTAGTGGAGTCTATAAATCCGTGAACGATGAAGATGACATGAACAACGTCTTCAATGTACCACAAAGATTCTATCTTTTTCTTCTTCTTGTAGTTTCTCCTATGTTTCTTGAGTCTTTCTTTTTGTAAGTCTATGCAATGTATCTATAGAGTGAGTTCTTGATAATGCTATGTAGATAGATACTTCAGCGTTTGCTAACATAAACCATTAATAATAGTGTACCAATGCTCATCAATAAATATCAAATTTTTATGTTTTTTGAATCTTATGTACTTGATTCACTACCGACTACGTAATAAGTAATCTTTGCCTTCACTTCAAGTTCAAGAAGAGTGAGTCCCTTTAATGTGTCTCTGCTCTTTTTCTGGTGAGGTTGATGATAGAGTTTGGTCTTCATTGTGGACTTGTGTGAGATTATCATCTTCTCGCTCTGATTTTATTTTAGTACACAAGTCAACGACGAAAAAACTACAGGGAAAGCGACGCCGTTTTCATCTCGTCACCACAAATGCTTCCCTAATGATGGTTTTAATTACGACACAAATAGTATTATTTTAGTAGTCGACGGTGACTTTGTCTTAATATCACCGACGGTGACATTAGCAAAAAGTGAAACAAAACCCAAAACACAAGTTTGCAACTTTTATTACATCTCTAGAAGCAGAAAAAGTCAGCCGTTGATTCTAGGACGGCACGGCGACTTGACCTGACACCTGAAAAATCCTTACCGTGTTTGATAGTTTTTCGAAAAACCCTTTAAATTGTTTCATCTTCTTTAAATCTTGAGACTTTACAAAACCTGGCTTGCTCTTGTTTTTGGTTCTTAGGTCACTTGACAAGGTAAAAGATCTTTGCTTTTGTCTCTTTTGGTTGGAATCTCAAGTCTTGTTACCCTTTGAATTCTTTCCTTGCTAGTTAGCTGATTTACTTTCTAGTTCTGCGTAATCACAATCACCGGAAAGACTAATCCTTGTGAGCTTATTGAATTCCTGGCTTTAATTGTTCATGGGTTTGTTTTCTATTATTGAATTTTACAACATTATTCTTCTTGTTCTGTTGCAATCTTTCTAATGAGATGTGCTTAGTGTTTCTAAGCTTTGAAAAGTCTTTGAATTTTGCTTGTTGACTAAAGTGCTTATGGTGTCTTCATTTGTGCTTATAGGAAATTTGGAAACTTGTGGGATTTGATTGATAAGAGTTGTAAAGATGGCAAATGACGCGGCTGCGTGTGCAGAAAGGGCTACAAATGATATGCTGATTGGTCCAGATTGGGCTATTAACATTGAATTGTGTGATATTATCAACATGGATCCTAGGTAAAATCCTTATACATATATTTCTTGTAATCAGAAAACTCTCAGATTGTGGCTGGAAATGAATAGTTTGACATTGTTTGAGTCCTTAGTCAAGCAAAAGAAGCTGTGAAAGTGCTCAAGAAGCGGTTAGGAAGTAAAAACTCTAAAGTCCAGATTCTTGCACTTTATGTGAGTACTGGTTTCTCCATTCTTGGATTCAATGCTTTGGTTTGGTTTCATGTTTTTGTTTACCTCATTGTCGGTTTTTGGGGCAGGCATTGGTAACTTTAAGTAAGAATTGTGGCGAAAACGTGTACCAGCTAATCATTGACCGTGATATTTTGATTGACATGGTCAAAATAGTGAAGAAAAAGGTTTTGCTATAATTTCACCTCACCTGCCTCTAATATCTTAAATTTCTCCATTGGTATCTCTCTTACCTTGTAAGTTTCCTAACATAATTTCGCAGCCGGACCTGAATGTGAGGGAAAAGATACTAAGTTTGTTAGACACATGGCAAGAAGCTTTTGGTGGACGTGGAGGTCGATACCCACAATACTACAATGCCTATAACGATCTCAGGGTATGTTAAAACATGTGATAAGGTCTTTTTATTCATCTATTAATACGTTTTGACAAAATGGTTTTACATTTTGATAACTTTAGTCTGCTGGAATTGAGTTTCCACCTCGAATGGAAAGCAGTCTATCGTTCTTTACTCCACCGCAGACTCAGCCGGATGATGATGCTGCTATTCAGGCGTCGTTGCAAGGAGATGTTGCTTCTAGCCTCAGGTACTCTCTTCTAGTAGAATAGATGGTGGTGCTCTTTTTCTTTTGGATGGGTGGTGGAGTCTTATAGTTTTGTTGAGTTTCTTTTTAGCTTGGAAGAGATTCAAAGCGCTGAGGGATCAGTTGATGTTTTGATGGACATGCTTGGAGCACTTGATCCCGGGAATCCCGAGGTAGGAATTTTGCTCACTCTAATGCATAATGAATAGAAGAAACTGCTGGTTTTCTTTCAAGTAATGGAAGCTGCTACTTCTTCTTGATGTGTTGTTACAGAGTTTAAAAGAAGAAGTTATAGTTGACTTAGTTGAGCAATGTCGTACTTATCAAAGACGTGTAATGACTCTTGTGAACACTACAACGTAAGTTTCTGTTACTTGCATCATCCTTTCATCCCCATTTGATGCTGAAAGGTCGTTTTGTATTCTCCAGAGATGAGGAACTTCTGTGTCAGGGATTGGCATTAAACGATAATTTGCAGCGTGTTCTTCAGCGTCACGATGATATCGCAAAGGTCAGCTCTGTTCCTTCAAATGGAAGGAATACTAGAGCTCCTCCTCCAGTTCAGATTGCCAACATCAATCATGATGATGAAGATGACGAATCAGATGATGAGTTTGCTCGGCTTGCTCACAGGTAATGATGATAATTCCTATTTGGAAGGCTATATATTCGACACTTTAACTTTGTGACTTCAATCTCTAAAGGTCTTCAAGTGATATCAGACCACCACCACCACCACCTACAATGAGACCAGTACATGGTAGTGATTCGGGTATGGTGGATTTCCTTAGTGGGGATGTCTATAAACCTCAAGGCTCCTCCAAGCCTCCTCATGCTTCTTCTTCTTCTCCTGTTTTCGATGATGCAAGTCCACAAAGCAAATCCTCTGAGGTAATTAGGAATCTTCCACCTCCGCCTTCAAGGCACAACCAGAGGCAACAGTTCTTTGAGCATCACCACTCGAGTAGCGGCTCAGATTCCTCTTACGAGGGACAGATCCGGAACCTTTCTTTGACAACTAGTGAACCGAAGAAAGAAGAGAAACCAGAGGATTTGCTTTTCAAAGACCTGGTTGAGTTCGCCAAAACCAGGTCCTCCAAGCCCAACAATAGGTCGCTTTGAGTCTTTTGCTTGTGGCTTTACCATTCAAGTTTTTTTTCATTTTCTTTACATGTTTTTTTTTTTTTTTTTGGTTTTCAGAGAGTGATGATGATATTAAGTGTGCCTTATTTGTCAAATAATGAGCGAAAATTTTAGAGATAGTATCCGACAATACCAACAACCATACGTTTTACTTGTCTAACTTCACACTCAAAGGACACAGCTTTAAAATACTAAAACACACAAAGTCTAAAAGATGAGCTGAATCACTGTTTTATTAGACCAACTATAAATACTTTTGTTTGGTTCCTATATCTATATTCTTTGCTAAATCTTTAGATGAAACTAAAAATTCAATTTTCGAGCCGATTTATTCGGTGCTTAACGAATAAAAAACACACATGTATTTTGGGATAATGCAATAAATACCACACTTGATGCCATTTCTATCGCTTTGTAAGTAAAAATAAAATTAATATTCACCTTTCGGTTGCCTATTTTGTAGGAACCATTGATTCCAACTCCTATTTAAAGATCCAAAACAAATAAGTCGTCGATATATTATTTATACAAAGTACATACGCAGTCATTGTTTATTGGAATCTTGACCAGCTACTAATTCATTAGATATGAAGACCATCATCCCATTGTTGCTCTTTGCCGTCATCATACTCATGACATCATTTCTGGCTCCGGTGAAAGTCGCTTGTTACGTGGAAACGCAACAACCACTCCCGGTGGTGCCAGGATGCCCGGCGAGGCTTCAAAAATGCTTAGGTGTGTATATAAACGGAGGTATGAACAATGAGACGAGCTGTTGCGAGCATTTTAAACGGATGAATCCAGTACAATGTTTCTGTCAACTCATCAAGTCCCAAAGCCGGGGTCAGGCTATCTTTTTACGTTGTCGTATTCCTAGACCCAGTTGTCCAAAAATCTAAAGATTATATATATATATATATATATATAATTTTTTTTAAAAAAGAAACTAATATAGCTTTTGAAATAACACTCTGGATAAATGTTTTGTCCAATTGCGTTTTGCAGTTGTAACTCTTCATAATTTTTTCTTATTTTTAACTATTTCAATTTATTTAAACAAATTATTGTAACAATGAGTTTATTTGATGAATCATTGTAATGTTTAATTTATTTTATGAGCCGTTGTAACTTTTAGTTTATTTGACAAAGGGCTGCAATATTTGATATATTTCTATCTAAACTCGCGTATCAGAATGTGTCTTTATAAATGATTACTTTTTAAGATTTTATTAAAATACATTTAAATTAATTATTGCAGCCGTAATTGAACCGTTGCAATATTTAGTTTATTTTATGAACTGTTATAACATTTAGTTTATTTGAGGAACAATTGCAACTTTGATATATTTGACTTATAAGTCTGCAGTATATAAATTAATCTGTCACAACTAATTTTGAAGGGTATTTTTGTATTTGTTTTTTTTACACATGAGACGATAGTATTTTAGACATGAAAATAACTCATTTAACCCAAATTATTTTTGAGACAATTTAATAATTAAACTCAATATTTGAGTTAATTTAGTAACTTTCCCTAATAGTAATCCAAACAAATAGCTTGGAGGTTTACGTTTCTTAATCAAAGGAGTCCCTTCCCTTTACACTCGCAAATGGAAGCTTTCCTAATGAGTGACCCGCTTTTTCTAATCTATTGAATGAGATTGGTTTGATACGTGTTTTCTTTTACTCTTTCTCGCTATCTCATAGCTCTCACTCTTGTAATTTCAAAGCGGATTTTCTACCTAGATTTTCTACATTGTTACTTTTTTTTTTAATTTCTTTCCATTTAAATTGAGACTAATCATGAAATAGTTTTTTAGTTATTATTTGGTTGACCCAAATAAAACATCTTATAATCTTTAGAAAATATTTATAATATAACTTAAAATTTAGGTTAGAATTTACATAATATTTGAAATATTTGACTTTGTGATCACAATATTTTAATACATAAAAAAAAGAAAATGAGTTTTCCACGGGTGCTCACGACCTATTAATCTAAAAACATAATTTATTATGAAACCTAATATTTGATAAGAGGTTTGAAAAACAACGAAACTTAAAAGACAGATCCACGAGCTTTCCATGTTGTTTAAATACACAAATACACAAAAGTCGTGTCCATTTTGAATATTTAACAACCAACGATTTTCAGGTGATTAAATGAATAAATTGTTTCTAAACATAAATTATTTTATAAGTGAAAAAATTCCTATTATTTTTAATTTTTTTGAAAAGATTTTAAATTCTTTTTAAACTAAACTTTTTTATTTATTTCCTTAAAATGATTCGGAATGTCGCATCTCTATCAGATTTATGAGTTATATACATTCCTACTTATAACCATTTCAAAAATCTTAAAAAGTGTTTAAGAGAGTCATTTTTGTAATGTTTTTAATTATAAATATTCTTCATGTAGCTTTTCATTACGTGCGTCAGTTACATTGATGTATTTTCCAACCCTATTTATTTCTAATTTTGTAAAAAAAAAATATTGTTTTCATTTATACATATTAATTGTTCAGTTGATTAAGATTTTGATTTGATAACCAAACTTTGCAAGTTTTTAGAAAAAATAATTTATTATTTTAAGGTGGAAATTTTATTTATTCATCAAATTTACAAAATATTTATTTATTGGTGATGCATCATCTTCAATTAAGTTTCCTCTTTTCTCCTCAATCAACTAACCAATTTGGTTTGATATCGTAACGCTCTTGTCAGGTTTCATCTTATAATAATAGTAATCCAAACAAATAGTTTGGAGGGTTACGTTTCTTAATCAAAAGAGTCCCTCCCCTTTACACTCGCAAATAGAAGCTTTTCTAATGAGTGATCCGCTTTTTCTAATCTACTAAATGAGATTGGTTTGATACGTGTTTTCTTTTTCTCTTTCTCGCTATCTCATAGTTCTCACTCTTGTAATTTTAAAGCGGATTTTCTACCTAGATCTTCTACATTGTTATTTTCTTAATTTTTTTTGTAAACTCTTTTCCTCTAAATTGAGACCAATCATGAAATAGTTTTTTAGTTATTGTTTGGTTGACCCAAATAAAACATCTTATAATCTTTAGAAAATATTTACGTTATAACTAAAAATTTAGGTTAGAATTTACATAATATTTAAAATATTTGACTTCGTGATCATTATAATTTAATACATAAAATAAAATAAAAATACATAGTATATTCTGTTGAAAATGAGTTTTCCACGGGCACTCCCGACCTATTAGGCTATTAATCTAAAAACATAATTTATTATGAAACCTAATATTTGATAAGAGGTTTGAAAAACAACGAAACTTAAAAGACAGATCCACGAGCTTTCCATATTGTGGTTTAAATACACAAAACACAAAAGTCGTGTCCATTTTGACAAAGTTGGATCAAAGTCTTGTCCATTTTGAAAAAGTTGGATCTTTTTATAGGGAGGAGACGTCAAATGTCACAAACACAAAAAAAAAAAAAAAAAAGTAAAAAGATGTTCAGAAAGAATTATGTGGGGTTTCTTTTGCTGCTTTTGTCATGGGTTTCTGATTCTGTTTCTGATTGCAAAACTAAATGTGGAGACATACTAATCGACTATCCCTTTGGCACTTCTCCTGGTTGTTACCTCGACAATAGATTTCATATCAGGTGTAATCAGAAAGAGCAAAAGGCGTTTTTGGTAAAGAACAACCTCCAGGTGCTCAACATTTCCCTCGATGGAGAAATGCAAATCCTCATGGATAGGATCCGTACTTGCTACAACATCAAGGGAGATGTTGCTGAAGGTCAAGAATCCGGTGTGATTTCTACTGATTTTACTTTCTCCAGCAAGAACCAGTTCTTTCAAATTGGTTGCGGTATTATCTTCATTGTGAACGTTGGTGTGCAACAACAATCCACATTCGACTGCGTTACATATTGCCATTCCCTTGATCAACTTAATGATGTATATCGTGTTTTCATATGGACGGTTGTTGTCGAACATTTATCAATCCTGGAGACAGCAAGTTAAAGTTTGTAACACTCATCAATCCTTACAGCACAGACGTGTTTGACGTAAATCCTTGCATCTATAGATTTATCGTTCAAGCCGGGTATTACAAGTTTTCTGGACGAGAAGATCTCAAAAACCTGCGGAACCTCACACAGTTTCCAGTGTTAGTAGACTGGAGTATCAGTGATTTGACATGTGAGGAAGCTGGGAACACAACGTGCCATCAGAACAGCGATTGCATCAACCGTAAAGATATCAAGGGGCATACCTGCAAATGTCAAGAGGGGTTCCAAGGGAATCCATACATGGAACATGGTTGCCAAGATATCGATGAGTGCAAATTGAGCAATCGTCCTTGTGCCGAGCATGAAACCTGTCGCAACACTGTTGGTTCTTTCCATTGCAAGAAACGTAAAGAATGGAAAATCCTTCTTCTTGGTAAGTTTCTAGCGTTTACTTTTTTTTTTTTTTGGGTTATATCAATTCAAGACTCAAGTATTAATTAATTTGGATCGACAATTTAACTGTAACCAGCAAGCATCATTGGGTTCTTGGGCATCTTGCTCTTCATCTGCGGTTTAGTGCTAAAATATAAGAGCCGGGAAAAAGCCAAACGTAGAAAGAAACGTTTTGAAGAAAACGGTGGCATAATGCTGGTACAACGACTCTTAGACTCTGGCGCACAGTCATCAAATGCTTCTATCAAGATATTCAAGGAGGAAGAAATCAAGGCGGCTACTAATAATTATCACGAGACCAGAATCTTGGGTGAGGGAGGCCAGGGAGTGGTATACAAAGGGATTCTGTCAGACAACACTGAAATCGCCATTAAAATGTTGAACTATAATCAAATGCTCATCAGTTCGTATAAACTAAAGTCATATTTGTATAAGTTAGTTATTTATGTAAGAGTCACGAATGTATAAGTTGTGTCCATTCGTAAAGTTGTGTCTCTTGATTAACACATGAACAAACGTGTTGGTTCGTGTTGTATAAATAGAGATCGAGTCTCTGTTTTCATTCATTGTATTGTATTGGATCGTGTGTGTAACACATTGTTTCTCTTATCAATAAAAGATCAAGTTTCCTTCCATACTCTGTTTTTTATTCTGTTCTTCATACTTTGCTAGAACAGAGTTCGTTGTGTTCTTCAAAACACCAACATGGTATCAGAGCTTATCGATTGAGAGGACAAAGAGAGAAAGCACAAACAATCACAGCAAGAAAAAGGCAAAAAGTTTTTCGTATACGTTTCACAAAATAAGCCGAAACGATGCAAGGCTCTTCACATCAAGTGATCCCTATATTCGATGGGGAGAAGTACGACTTCTGGAGCATTAAGATGACAACCATTCTCAAGACCAGAAAACTATGGTCTGTGGTTGAAGAAGGAGTGCCAGCCGAACCAGCGCAAGGAGAAGAAACTCCTGAGACAGCGGCGGCAAAAGCAAAAAGAGAAGAGGCAATGGCTAGTGATACGATGGCTTTGCAAATCTTGCAAACCGCCGTAACTGATCAAATCTTCTCACGAATTGCAGCAGCAGGAACTTCTAAAGAGGCATGGGAGGCATTGAAAACTGAATATGAAGGATCCTCGCAAGTACGGTTGATCAAACTTCAAGCGTTGCGTAGAGAGTACGAGAATCTGAAGATGTATGATGGAGAAAACATCAAATCATTCACCGATAAGTTAATTGTCTTGGAAAATCAATTAACTTATCATGGAGAAAAGAAAACAAATTCTCAAGTTGTTCAGAAGATACTCATTTCTCTCCCAGCCAAGTTCGATAGCATTGTCAGCGTTTTGGAACAAACTCGCGACTTGGATTCATTAACAATGACAGAGCTAATCGGTATTTTGAAAGCACATGAAGCAAGGCTATCTGCAAGAGATGAAAGCACAAATGAGGGAGCATTCAATGCTCACACAAAAGCAAGAGAAACCGGTTCCAAACAAGACAACACTAGAAGCCGTGAGAATCAAGGCAAGAGGTGGTGTGAGTTTTGCAAAAGAAGCAGCAACACCAACGAAGAGTGTTGGAGGAAACCGAAGGAGAACGATCAAGGCAAGAATAAGAAGAGTAACATTAAGTGTTACAATTGTGGTAGGATCGGCCACTACTCAAACAAGTGTCGCTCAAAGAAGAAAGAGAGGGCACATGTGAGTCTCGAAGAAGAAGACTCAAGTGATGAAGATCACATGTTGTTTAGTGCAAGTGAAGTCAAAGAAGCAACAACAAAAGAAGATGTTTGGCTAGTAGACAGTGGATGCACTAACCATATGACTAAGGAGGAGGGATACTTCTCTAAAATTGACAAGAATGTCAAAGTTCCGATCAAAGTCGGTAATGGAGAAATAGTCATGACTGCCGGTAAAGGAGATATTACCATCATGACAAACAATGGTAAGAAGGTCATTCGAAACGTGTTCTTGGTGCCCGGCTTGGAGAAAAATCTGTTGAGTGTTCCTCAAATCATTTCAAGCGGTTATCGAGTGAGTTTTGAAGACAAGAGATGCATCATACTTGATGCAAAAGGCAAGAGGATAATGGAGATCCCAATGACTCACAAAAGTTTCAGAATCAAGATGAAAACGGTTCAAGAAGAAGCTTGGAGTGAAGCCGAGATTTGATTAAGGGGGAGTGTTGAACTATAATCAAATGCTCATCAGTTCGTATAAACTAAAGTCATATTTGTATAAGTTAGTTATTTATGTAAGAGTCACGAATGTATAAGTTGTGTCCATTCGTAAAGTTGTGTCTCTTGATTAACACATGAACAAACGTGTTGGTTCGTGTTGTATAAATAGAGATCGAGTCTCTGTTTTCATTCATTGTATTGTATTGGATCGTGTGTGTAACACATTGTTTCTCTTATCAATAAAAGATCAAGTTTCCTTCCATACTCTGTTTTTTATTCTGTTCTTCATACTTTGCTAGAACAGAGTTCGTTGTGTTCTTCAAAACACCAACATAAAAAAGCTCGAGTTGGTGACCGTAACCAAGTACCCCAGTTCATCAACGAACTAGTGGTCCTCTCACAGATCCACCACCCACACGTGGTGAGGCTTCTGGGTTGTTGCCTAGAAACCCTAGTTCCCCTCTTGGTCTACGAGTTTGTGTCCGGTGGAACGCTTTATGACAAGTTGCTCGGTTCTTCTCTTCCATGGGAGGACCGGTTGAGGATTGCAGTAGAGATCGCCGGAACTCTAGCTCACCTCCACTCCTCTTCTCCGGTCCCATTAGTTCACCGTGACGTCAAGCCGGCCAATGTCCTTCTAGATGACACCTTATCTGCCAAAGCATCTGACTTTGGGTCTTCGAGGCTTGTCCCTGCAGACAAGGGACCTCTAACAACACTAGTACAGGGAACCATGGGCTATCTTGATCCCGAATATCTGAATACAAGCACGCTGAGCCAGAAGAGCGATGTCTACAGCTTCGGAGTTCTTCTGATGGAGTTGTTTTCAGGGGAAAAGGCGGTGTGCTTTAACCGGCCACAGACTGATAAGTATCTGGTGACTCACTTAGAATCTGCTCTGAAAGAGAATCGGTTAAGTGACGTTTTGGACAGGAGGGTGGTGAACGAAGAGAATCGCTGGCAGATGTATGAAGCAGCTTTGTTGGCTCTCAAGTGCGTAAAAGTGAAAGGTGAGGAGAGGCCAGATATGAGACAAGTAGCTGCAGAGCTTCAAGGTTTGAGAGCTTCCGGGCAATATGGGTCGAGTTTATCTGAATCCGGATTTGAAATCCAAGAAAGTTATTGACATTATCTCCTTGGACTAAGCAAACTATCTATATCTTGTTTTCTTTCTTTTGTTGTCTTCTTGTGTGTTTTTTATTTCTTTCTTTTCTTCTGCAGCCTTTGATTGTTTGTGATGCTTTAACTATTGTCATGTCGACTTATTAATAATTTGCAATAAGACATCGTTAATTATCTAAATCTCTCATCAATGACGTGTCTAACAAGTAATAGAAGAAATAGTCTCAAAGATATATAACTAGCTAGTGTAAATTCAGATCACAGTGGAACAGTCTCGATCTTTCTATTCGAGTCTATTAATCTAGATATGAACGTTTAGTTGGACAAATTATCTCATTTCATTTCGAAACAAGTTCATATAATCATATCACCCAAAAGTTAACGATTCATTTAGTTAAGCTCCACATAGATAAATACTTTTTTGGGTATAATTTCGGGATTTTATTAATTTACCTTTGGCTAAGAAAAACAGAGCTTGTAAAGCCAAAAATAGAGAGAGAGAGAGTTAGAGCGTTAAAGAAACTTAGAAATAGTAACAACATATATTTTTACTTGCCCACATAAAGAGAACCAACTATAGGAAATTACCATCGTCCCTTCTTTATAGGAATCAATTCCCATTTTCCATGTTTTGTAGGAACCATTGATTACAATTTCCTATTTTAATTAAAGACCCGTCAAATAAAGCAGAGATCATTTCTACAAATTAAAGCAAATTCATCTTGACCAGCTCGACTAATTCATTAGACATGGAGATCATTCCATTGATGCTCATTTCCGTCATCATACTCTTGACATCATTTCCGGCTCCGATTAAAGTCTCCGGCAGGGGCGGCGGCGGCGGCTTTGTTGGTAGTGGGAATCCTGGTGGTATTGGAAGCGGCTATTTTGGTGGTGGTGGGAATGCTGGCCCCGGCTATAGGGGTGGAAATATCCCTAGCGGCGGCAGCATTAGGGATGGGAGTAATGTTGGCACCGGTTATAGGGGTGGGGCTTCAGGCGGCAAGCCTTCGGGTGGGGGTGACACCGGTCCGGCAATTGTGGTGATTCCTAAGCAGCCCGAGGAACCTGTGAAGGTGGTGCCAACGCCAATGCCACAAGTATGCAAACCGGAAGTTAGAGATTGCGTCAATAAGCATATATACGGAGCCGCCGGGGCACCTACATACCGCGGGGCATGTTGTCAGAAATTTAGGACCTCAGTATCATGTGTGTGTAAATTCCTTTTATCCTATGATCCTAAGCTAAGCAAAGGTGCTAATGGTGTACTTAGTGGTTGTCATTATTCTAAACCCAATTGTAATAAGTATAGGATGCCAATGCCACAAGAATGCCTACCTGAAGTTAGACATTGCATCAATACACATGTATACGGAGGCGCCGGGGAACCTCACCGAGGCGGAGCATGTTGTAACAAATTTAGGCACTCAAGAAGATGTATCTGTAAATTCCTTGAGTCTCAAGATGCTCACCTAACCAGAAAATCTAGTGGTATACTTCGCGGTTGTCATTTTAAACGCAACTGTACCTTCAATAAGATCTAGAGATTATGTATGAATATTATAACTAAGAGAAAATAATAGCTATGTATATACAGCAAACATATCTTGAAATAATTGTACAAATTATGGTTGGTTTTTATATGGTTCAAAATATATATATATATATGAGTGTTCGGATCGACTTTGGCATCTTCTAGATAGTTAAACTTGTTCTTCGATCGGCATTGAACCTCGTTTGCTTGAGAATAGTCAGACGAGCACATGGTGAGAGACTCGGCTATGCTCCGGATGGGTACTCTTCATGGCTCTTCCATCTCGGGCTGTGATCTATGGGCCTCAAGATTGCAGCCCGAGAAAAGGTTTGAGAGATGTCATGTCTAAGCACGGTCAGGAAGATAGAAAAGGGTTTAAGAAAGCTGCAGCCCTTTTATGGGCAATGTCCTGTCTAAATAATCTTGCTTATGGAGAGAGCTTTTGTTTGAGAATGATCCCAAGATCTTGATGCAGGATGTGAAGGACCCCAATCTATGGCCTGGACTACAAAGCTTCACGACAGATATTAGGGAGCCATTGAGGAATTCGAAGCCTCATTTCAGATTTCGTGGGAGACAAGTTACACATGCCACATGGTGTTTGATGATGTTCAATCGTACGAAAGTAGCTAAGCCTTTTCCAGTTTAGATAAAAGGTTAAAGTACTCGATCTTAACCCTTTAACAAAAAAATAAAAGTAATTGATCTTAGTTTAACACTTAAAATAGATACTTAAGTTGATCAGAATCTAAATTGTTCACCAAAACAAATTGTCGACCAAAAAAAAAAAGTTGATTAGAATCAGCTGATAACAAAAAAAAGTCTACAAAGGATGGCAATTCTTGTAAGTAGCTGACTTTTTTCAGGGACTACTATAGATAGTAAACAGTAGTGCCGGCTAGTGAGGAAAGGCAAGCGGTGCGACGATCAAGAGCCCCATCACATAATCTCGTGTTCTAATAATAATTAAGAGACCTAAAATATTTGAAAAAAATAAATAAATAAATTAGATAGTAAGCTAAATATAATATTGGAAAGAGCCCTCAAAATACATAAAAAAAAGAAAGAAAGTTTCATAACAAAAGCTATAAAAATAAATATTTATAGAAGCCAAATTTTTATAAAAATTTATAGAACCCAAAATTTTATTTTTCCGGGATGGACGGAAGGGTATTCTTGTAATTTTACAGATTGTGATTCTAACCCATAGTACAGACTACAGAGTATGGAGTCTATAAATATACTAATCACCCATATTCACATGACTCAGCCCTTTCCAGGTCTTGTAAGACTTGTAAGAAAAAAAAAACAGATAAAAGAGAGATTTATTCAACGGCTAAGATGCCAAGTTCATCGAAGCTCCTTATGATGATTCTTTTCTTATTCTTGGCGCTTTTCATAATCTCCCATGCTCAATCAGTTCCAGGTACGTTTCCATTTATGAAGTATATGTAATCACACGTGTTATTATCTAATTTTACAGCTCCATGGTATTGTATCAATACTATTATTATTAATACGATTAGGAGTTGTGTTGCAGGTACGCCGTATGGCGGCCTTCCGCCAGGGTCTGGGTACCCTGTTTGTTTCCCACCTTATTGCCGTCGTCCATGAGAGTTGCAATTTGGTCACATGAATTATAATCAAATTAATATATTAAGGTGATGTATGGGTAATAAAATGGGTGTATCTTTATATATTTTCATCATTGTTTGGTGGAGAATAAAAAGCTTGGGATATATATCCATGTTATAATATAATGCCAGTTTGTAACGTATGCTGGTTCTGTTCTTTTTTTTCATTTTGGAGATCAAATTCGGGCCTAAACCATATCGAGATCGAATGAAATTATGAATATTGAGATCTAAATTCACCAATAGCAAAAGGTCACCAATCAAATTCAAATTTCAAAAATTAAATGCCCATACTATTTTTTTGTGCACAAAAAAAAAAAATGCCCATACTATAAAAAAATATTTACACTCGTACGTACCTTGAATTATACTGTATATTACGAGAACCACCACTTTATGGTTTTCCGAGTGTACATGATCGAGCTCCATTAGTGGCCTCTCTTGAAAAGCTATTAATGTCAAGTATACGGACAGAACTCTATGTTCAATGTAAATCTCATGAACAGACGCTCAATAGTCAGTCAATACCAGTCAATGAAAGTTATGCGGACGAAAACAAAAGCACAAAGAGTATGACTGGTACATATTAGAAGAAAAATAAGAAAAGAAGACAGAAGAAACCAGAAAAAAAAAAGAAAAGTACAAGTTGGGAAGAATTGAGAAGAAAAACAATTCTTCTCTTTTCTATTTGATTGGTTAATTTTAAGTAGAAAACATAATAATTAATTTTCTACCCTTTACTTTTGTTCTATTGTGTATAACAAGTCACACCCAAAGAAAAATCTAGGCAGAGATGAAAACAATAGGCCAGAGTGTTAGATAGCTACAAGTAGGGAGTGACAAGACATTTTTGTTTGAAATTTATAATAATTACCTAAATTTATTGTATAAATAATAATTATAATATATTCAAGTTTGATGCTCCACATATTTATGTCGTACAGAGAGGTTCGATAGCAGCAGTGATATGTCCATGTCGATTAGTCACTACAGTTTTGAAATGCATGAGGCTTCAAACAAATCGTCTAACATGAAAGGCCAACACACAAGAAAGATAACCCTTAAAAATACAAAATTTCTTTCACAAGAAAATTAATCCTTAAAATAGTTAGATTAAAAAAATAACTCGTTATATCTAGATTTCATGTAAAATCAGTTAGATATCTATAAAATTTATCAAATAAGTATGTGATTGTAAATAGACAAAGACACCACAAGGTCTAAATAGTCATGTGGATGGACAACCAGATTGAGAAAATTGAATAAATAACTTATTACTTATTTGCTCGGAAAAGTAGAAATTGTGGACAACATCTTTTCATTTTTTTCATTTAATAAACAGTAGTTGAGTCTATTAATACCAATCAATCACCTAAGTTCACATGACTCGGCTCTTTCCAAGTCTAACTTGTAAAAAAAATAGATAAAAATAAGAGAGAGATATTTGTTTAATGGCTAAAACGCCAAGTTCATCGAAGGTCCTTGTGATGATGCTTTTCTCATTCTTGGCTCTTTTCATAATCTCCCATGCTCGAGTTGTTTTTACTGGTATGTTGCCGTTCATAACATGACATATCGTATATACAGTTATGAAATATTAATTACAGCTCTGTATATATCATTCTTTTTTATCAATATAGAATTAATAAGGTAGGACTGTGTTGCAGATACGCCGTCTAATTCGTACGCTCCACCTATTTACGCTCCTGTTCCTAAGAAATGTCTCGAGCCACCTTATTGCCGCGGTCCTCCCGGAGAGTCCCAATTTGGTTACAATGAAAGAAACTATTATCAAATTAATTAATTACGGTGATATATATGGGCTACTCTTCATATATTGTTCATCATTTGCTGGAGAATGAAAAGTTTATGAGATCCGTGTTATAATATGTTGCAGTTTGTATAATGTATAATGATATTTAATTATTTATGTATTCTTTTTTCTTGTTTTCCTGTTTTTGGGATAGTCACCATTCAGATGTTAGAAGAAAACTTATCCACGAAAGCCCATTAATGTCGAGGCCCGTCATGTGTTGCCTCTGTTATGTTCGATAGGTTTATTTGAGCCATGTTACAATCTTTGTAATTAGGTCTAGTAGACCGTTATATAAAATTAAATGTGTTTTGCAAACTAGCAAATGTGAAAGGCAGGGACCTCTCCAAGAAAAGTTTTTTTTTTTGCGCACTTGAGTTCTAGTATAGTTGGGATTAGGATGAATTTTCGACGGAGAGATATGTACATGTCTCGGTCCATGATTCCTCAGACCCATTTTAACAAGCAAAAATAAACAAATAACTAATATGGTTAAATATAATTCAACTTACAGTACATAGCTAAATAGTTGGTGGTTTCAATCGGACTTCCGTATAACATATCATGATCACCACAAAATGAAATGAACTAGATATATACCCAAACATGAAAATCATACAAAACTAGATGAAATATATATACATACATGCATGCGTTGTATTTTTATACCACTATCAGAAGGGAAGGACTCGAACTCCTTAAAGCAGAGAGGCAAAGCTTTGATATCGGTGAGCATGATCTCACATATGTCTTTGTTGAAGTTTTTATATGTGAAAGAAAAAGCAAGAATGTGTGCTAGGCCTTTTTTGGTCTGTGATATTGGTTCAAGAATCACCGCTAAGTTCTGGCATGATAACTGGACTGATTATGGGCCGTTGATTGATCTGGTTGGGCCTCTTGGTCGACGGATTACCGGATTGCCTACTAATGCCGTGGTGCGAGATGCACTAAGGGGTCGGGTCTGGTGGATCTCCTCTTCTAGAAGCAGGAATCCAGTCATCTCCCTCCTACGGAATTTGTTACCTTCTCCTGAGAATATGGTTGATTGCGAGCAGGATGACACTTATTTGTGGAAACCTGATCATAACGCTCCGTCTAACCGGTTCTCTACAGCAAAAACTTGGTTAGCTCTTAACCCGCTTGGCCCAACCATTCCTTGGCACAAATCTGTTTGGTTCAAGGATAGGATCCCGAAGCACGCTTTCATCTGCTGGGTGGTAGCTTGGAACCGTCTTCCCACTCGGGATAGGCTGCGTAGCTGGAATTTACCGGTCCCCTCTGTTTGTGTTTTGTGCTCCTCTCACGATGAATCTCGTGATCACCTGTTTTTTAGCTGTGCGTTTAGCTCCGGAATTTGGAGATACTACACTCACTTGGCTAATTTATCTCCTCCAACTCAGTTTATGGACTGCCTAATCTGGCTTCAGACTGCTACTCGAGATAGGAATGTCTCATTCATTCTTAATCTCATCTTTCAGGCCTCCATCTATGCTATTTGGAAGGAGAGAAACTCGCGCATCCATTCCGATACCAATCGTTCTTTTCAGTCTATCATCAGGGAACCAGGGGTGCTTTGCTGTAACCTGTTTTCTTTGCTTTGCAGGTTCTTTGTTTCTGCTTCTGTTTTTATTTTTCTGGGCCATGTGGCTTTGTTGGGCTTCGGCCTTGTAATATTTTTTTAATGGAAATTTAAAATTAAAAAAAAAAAAAAAAAAAGGCAAGAAAAAAAAAAAACTGTCGGGCATTTCGTAATTAAATGTTTTTCCTGTGGATTTGGAAATTTCCAAAGGGCCTACTTTAGCAACCATATGATATTAAATGCGTTTATACCAAAAACAAAAAATGATATTAAATGAGTGACCCAATAAATAAAAGTAGGACTACCTGAATCTATCCAACAATATTTAATACTCCATAACATGTCTTTTCTTATTGCATATGTCATCAGCTCTGTCGGCAAACCAAGGTCCACTTTGATCTTTATTTTTATTTTATTTTCTCTTTTGCATTTCTCCTTTTTGTTTAGTGACTTGATTATAATGCTTGCAACTTTATTTCGATTTGTTTTGTATTCAATGTTTATCCCATTTACTTTTATCAGTTGTATAAATATGAACATCGACATGGACAAAAATACTCTATTAATTTCGGTAATGTAAGGCAAGTAGATATGTGTGTAAGGGTTTTTGTCGGTGAAACTGAGCGTATCTCTTGGTCGCTTATTTATTAGCCGAATTTTGCGTTAGCCGAAAGGATTGAAAGAACTATCGACTCTGTGTATTCATATAGTTTGCGTAATTAATTTCTATCTTAAATGGGTAAGAATGGTCATTTATTATAGTATACGTGAGACGAAGAGATGTCAGATAGTTGAAAAATTGTCTGATTTGACTTTTAGACTTTTTATTTTCATTTGAACATTATGCATGCATTCCCATATTTAAAACTAAGATCAGGGTTTAATTCCATATTTCGATTGTTTAGTGCTCGAATTTTTTTTTCATTTTCAAAAAAAAAATTAAACACTTGATACATATTACAACTTAATCGATGTTCCCAAAACAAAAGAAGAGATTTTTTTTATCAAGGAGAATGGAGATAACAGAAGACAGGACCGATGTGGGTAGGGTTCACGTAGTATTTTCATTTTGTAAGTTAAAAATTTTCAAACTTATTAGTGTGGTGTCTACCCCACGTATCTTTCCTATTATAGTATTTATTATTTCAATCCACGTTCTTTTCTTTATATGTTTTCCTCCTTTTTCTTTTTGTTTCTACTTTATTCCCATGTTCCTCACAATGCATTTAATGTCAATTGAATTTTCTTTAACCGAAAACGATTTTTACTCTATCTTTCACATTCACTCTAACGAAATTTGGTTGTTTATGAGATGGTTGCAAGAAAATCTATATGTTAATTTCATACATATGCCAAATAGATACAAAAATGTATAGACATATATATAGAGATTTTGTTCGCTTTGCTTCGACTAACAAGTAACAACCAAATTGTATTTGTTTTGTAGTTGTTGGTTCAATAATGATAATAAATTTCCGTGTATAAATCATGTTTTGTTTTGTGGTTGATGGTTTAGCAATGTATGTTTACTAGTAACAACCAAATTATATTTGTTACTTAACTACTATAAAACAAACAATAAAATCTATAGTTCAAAGTTATTATTAATTGCTGCCACTAGCAATTACAAAACCAGAAGACCATCATATTTCACACATATGAACACATTTACTATATATGAATCCCCTGATCCCCTAAAGACCCGTTCAAAAGTATAACACATCTTACCCACTCCCACCTCTAGACAACACAATCTTTCATGCCTTTAATCAAGCAATTCCTCTTTCTAATTAAAGTACACCGAATTTGCATTTATATTAATTAATTAGTAATAGTTTATACTATAAAACATTAAAGTCGCCCATATATGCTTATGCTTAATATGTGGACCTATACATAAGGCATAATAATAAAAATCCCAATAAGTCTCGATTCATACAAGTTAGTTAGTCTGTTTTTTTTCCTATTGAAAAGGAATAATATTTTGCTGGAGAGTTTATGATATACGTTTTTGTAGAAACCCAAGCTTTTCTAGTTTTCAATAAACAACAAAACAGAAAATATATCATAACTAAGAATCAAAAAGATTGACTTTAACTAAGACATACTTAATTTATGAAAAAAAATGTCAAACTAATTCCTTTTATATGTACAAAAGAACAGGATTATAAGGTTAGAGGTTATTTCGGTAAGAAAGATCATAATCAAAACCCCTGTATAGCCAACTTTATATCAATATATATAGTATTATATGATAGTTAGTACAATTATTTTTCTTATAATATCAACCAGTCCCCCCAATACTCACCTTAAAAGAAGAACACTTAGTTTCTCTATTTCTTCATCTTCCCCTCTCACCTGTTTTTCTGAAAGCAAGCTTCATATAGTATACTTACCACTTAATAATAATGGGAAACAAACGCATAGAAGCGATGATGATTCTAGTGGTAATTATGATGGTGTTCTCATGGAGGATTTGTGAAGCCGAGAGCTTAAGAAAGCACACATCATCATCAAGACCACAAAGATTTTTCAAGGTGAGAAGACCTAATCCCCTTCATCATCATCATCATCAGAATCAAGGTTTCATTGATGATGATTATCCTCCAGAAAGTTTCTCAGGATTTTTGCCCAAGACATTGCCAATTCCACCTTCTGCTCCTTCCAGGAAACACAACGTCTACGGTTTACAGAGTACTAATACCCATAGATGTCCATGATCTTTATTACAAGATACTTAAACATATACACATATATATATATACACATCTATATATGCATGATAACATAGAGATCTAGCTAGTCATGTTTATCTTCTTGCGATCCCTTTGTGTTTTTCTTTTCTTAAATTAAGAAAGTTCTTTGTGGGTAGGAATTAATTATTGCAGCCACTAATTCCATCTAGGAACCAACTCAAGGTCGAGCTATTTTTGGACGCACGCCCACTTATCTTAACCCTACTTGTATTATAGTTTGTATGTATTCAATATATGAACTCATGACTGAATAATTGTAATGCATCATTACGTTAATGTACCTTCTTTGTTCTATCACAAAACATCTATGTTTTATCTTTTTATTAAATCGAGAAGCCTTTAATGTTTGGTAAGCGGCAGGATATCTTACTCGCGTTATTAAATTAATCACCAACGAATATGTACCAGAATATTTCAAAAAACAAGGATTTGCCAGTATTGTGCAAAAGAAAAATACTAAATATGTTCCAGTATCATTTATGTAAATACCAAGATTCAATTTGTTTTTAAAAGTGTAATGGAATACTGGAATTGTAATAAGTTTTATGGATTTCTGTTTTAAATGTTAAACCAACAATTATATGTAATGGAAAATACATCATAACGGTCAACTAGAATTTTTCTTGGGAGTACGTACAGACATTCTGTATTTACATGTGAATAATTGTAATGTCTAAAATGGTAATACAAATGAATACTATAAATAATGAGAATTTTAAAAATGTAAAGCCTAAAATTTTGGCAACACATTGTCACCTTTGGTCACAGAATTAGGTACACCTAATGATTATCATTAGTCAATTAATCACAAAAAACAAAATTATTTCAATTTTGAAAAGACAAAAACGTGACCTTCATTACGCAAATTCGATACTTCATTGTTTTTTTTTCCTTCCTAAAGTAATCCGAGAACCGATGGTCTATATATATACAACATACATGTAAAGGACATGATAAATAATCTCCCACATTGAATCGAGATAGAGAAAGAAAGAAAAAAGAAAAGAAAGAGGAATTAAGTTGAACAATGAAGAGTTCGGGGCAAAACATAGAGAAACTGAAAACTATGGGGCAAAATCATACAAATGTTATTATGAGTCTACTACTGAGGAATGTCTTCTTCTTCTTCCTCTCTGTCTCTATGCGTTTGCAAAGCCGTTGCTTTTTCCGACACTCTAACATTATATTTCTCATACACTTTTTCCCGATTCTCCGACCACCATGTCTCAGCTTGATGTTCCCCGAATCTTCTTCGGCTGCAAGAAAGAAAAACAATCACAAACCTTGAGCATCATCAAACCTTATAGTAAAAATATGGAATTTCTAGATTCAAGAGTATGAGTAAATGTTAACCTGAAGCGGACTCTTCGTAAATCTCTAGTTCCATCGTGGAGGGCGACAAGGGTTATATACACGCCTGGCTCGTACTGTTCGATCCACTCTGCTTCTACCTGATTAGTATTGTTAACTCCTGTTTGGCTCGGCCCACTGTCGCTGTTGTTTTGGAACTGGAAAGGCTCGTGTCTCTCACTGATTACTGACCCGCTGCTGCTAAGCCGTGGGTCCGCTGGATAAGCATTGTTGTTTCTTTCGCTGGCTCTAGGCGTTTGCTTTGGTGATTGGAGATTAGACCAAGATGCATTTGCAAAGGCAAAGTCAAAAGGTGCAACTGAAGATATAGATGAAGTCATTGATTCCGACCTTGAAGGATGGAAACCATTTTCTTCAGGGAAATGGAAACCGTTCTGGTCTAGTCCGTTTTGAAGGCAGGCGAATTTTACACTCTCACCAGGAGGCAACTTCTCAGCTACATCTTTGAGCTGTTACAGAAGCAAATATAGCAAAATTTTCCAGTTGAGTTAGCTTGTGGGAGTAAAATCCAGTTTTCATTCAAGCTTCAATGTAGTTCACAAATGTATCAAACCGATTATACCTGCGCTATGAGCGACTTTATTGCCTCTTTCGCGGCTCTTGATTTGGCAGATTCCTCCTCTGCCAATGCTAAGGCTTCCTGAGTCTTCTTTACCGAGTTCTGAAGCTCTACTTCTTGGAGTTCACATTTTTGGGTTAGACTGTCAACCTAAACCAAATTTATGATTTTAATTAGACTCACATTAATGAACATGGAAGAACGAACTAAGAAGCATGAGTCCCTTCTCAGAGAATGTATACCTGTGTTCGTAACTTAACAATCTCCTGGTTCAGAATTTCATTGGTTTTTTTCATATTATCTGCTATACCGACGGGAAAATAGAGCCCAGAAGTTGAAGGCATAGGAGTGGCAGAGCGGGGAGGACTAGATCTCCTAGAGAAAGGTGACACTGACCGAGAGCTGATACCTGATGGAGCCGGAGCTAACTTTGGAGTAGCTCTTCGCATATCGCCTATATTAGACTGCACAGCATCTTTCAGCTGCAACAAAGAAGGCAGCTGAGAGTTGCGACCGAGTGAAAAAGTGTCAGTTTTCTTTCCTTGTTTGGCCGCTTTACTATCCAATTGCTTAATTAAGTCCATATTGGATGTACCAAATTTAGCTAATCTTATTTCAGATTTATCTAATCTGTCTTTGTTCTCCCCTGAAAGACGAGGCACAGCACTGTTTCTTCTGTTAGTATCGTTTATCTCAGACACTTTGCTGAGCTTAACATAACAAGAATCGCAGACACGATATAGTCTTCCCGCGCTTGGGGCCAATGCAGCTCGGAATGCTTTTTTTGAACTGCATGAATGACAGTGCACAAGTCCACAATTGTAACAGTTATGTCTTTTCCGTGTAAACCCAAAAGCCAGTCTACAGGTTGAACACTGAGACTGCTCAGCACCAGAGACCCATTTGTGCAGACATATGGCTGCAGTGTAATTTGATCCGCAAGCAATGTATTTTACGTGTCTATCCTTCAAAGCTTCCACAAGAGTTGGTACTTTTCGATCCTCCAGATCACCATGCCCTAATCTCCCATTGGCTCCTTTACCCCATGTGTAAACTTCATTTCTAGATGTTAAGGCCGCCACATGATATGCCCCGCAGGAGATCTCCTCGACAAATTCACTTGCAAGCTTGTCTTCCACCAAACACGGTAATTTTCCATCAGTCTGTAAATTCCCAAGTTGACCATAAACTGTACTCCCCATAGTGAAAACTTGTCCAGACGTGGTCAAACCAACTGTTAAACTGTGTCCACATGCAATTTTGTGAAAGTTGTAATCAATTAATGCAGGCACACACGTTGGTTTAAGCCGAGGATCTTTGTCACCATGTCCGAGACGGTTTTTATCTCCATCACCCCATGTGAACAATTTTCCAGATGATACAGAACTTGAGTTTGACTGTGTGACAATGATCTCAACAACAGCAGCAGTATGCCAAACCCCACATGAAACCGCAATCGTTCTCAATCCTGATAGAGATTCAACTTCTCTTGGATACTGAACTGTTTCCCTGTCACCGTGCCCTAAGACACCGAATGTTCCATCTCCAAATGTAAAAAGCCTCCCATATGATGTTATCAAAGCAGTGTGCCAGGGTCCACAAGTTACCGAAGCCACATGAAGCCCCTCGAGACAACCGGCAATTCTCTTTGGTATCCAGTGACTGATATCAGAGCCATGTCCAAGAAGCCCGACATTATGTGTACCATCACCCCAGGTATAGAGCTCTCCAGCCAATGTAACAGCACAAGTGTGGAATTCTCCACAAGCAACAAAGTCAACAGATGAAGTAGCTGTGAGAGATTCAACAAGACGGGGATGAAAAACATCTTTCCCAATACCATGACCCAGTCTTCCTCCAGATTCTTCACCCCAAGTAAAAATTTCACCTTGCCTTGTCACAAATGCAGCATGCCTGACACCACATGCAATTTGATGAACATCCAAGACAATATTCGACTCCAATGGCTTCGGCACAAGGACATCCGTTCTTGTGGTCAGATAACTTGCATTCTTATCAATCCCAACCTTAACAACATTGTCACATATAACCTCACCCCAAATGTAAACGTCACCTAGAGCATCAGAGTCATCTGCTGCAGAACCATGACTAGAACTACTTTGGGCACTAGAGACACTAACCCGAAAACCATCTGAACCAGATACCTTTGTTTGCATATTTTTGTTGTCCAATGCAACATGTGATTTCTCCGAATCAGTTGGAGGAACCTCAGGCTCAGCACTCTTAGGAGAAGTAATTGGATCGAAATTAAAGGGAGTCCCAGGAGAGCTGTGACCTCGTGAAGCACTGGCAGAACTGCTACTTGGACTGCTCGATGTCAAGTCTCTGCTGGCCTGAAATATATACAAAACAAACAAACGCATTAAACACCCAAATGGAATATCAACAAGATTAACCGATGAGTTCAACAAACCACGACGTTGTCAGTGACCTATTTGATAAATCAATATATATTTGGCAAAAAGGAGTCCTAAGAAAAATGATTAAAAAAACGGCACATACACGAGTCCTTTCCAGAGTACTTACATCAACTGAAAGGCCTCCGCCACTCCAGCCATCGATTTTTGAGCGCCCGCCTTGCCCAGTCGATATTAATGTTTTCAGGCCTCCAATCCAAATCTCAGCCTCAACTTTGTCCTTACAAATCTATTAAGAAGTGAACTGTTATGCCTGGAGTTATTGTCAAGTGTTGTCGAAATTATTGTCCAAATACAGTTTCACGATGACTAACCAAGTCAAGAGACTTCTTTTTTCCGTTGTATAAGAGAGAAAAGGATAAGTAATCTTTCTCTGGGCGAAGATATCGCTGGAAAACAGCCTGATGCAAAAGATGAAACGGTTTAATTATATAAGCTTGAAAGGTAAGCGGAATTCGCTACAGCATAAAGACTGTAGATAAAATGAAGATATCTTACAGTTCTTTGCCCAGGTACAATTTTAGATACAGACGCTAACTTCAGTCGCTTCTCACCACTACTCGATATCCAGATCAAAGATTTTTCATCCTGCACAACCAACACCCGTTAATAAAGCAATTCTCCAACAAACAAGTAAGAAAAACAAGCGGTTGGAGCAGAAAGCAACTCACACTAGACAGTCTAAAAGGATAAAACTTGGGCTTCCCTTTGCGACCATATTTCAAAAGTTGAGTACCCTTCTTCAATGTAATCAATGCCTGCCAAACGTAGAGCATAAGTTTAACAAGAACCGCGTGAGATACGTTTACGACTGCATATTCCTTTGCATCACCAAGTAATGAGTCTCAACGATCATTTCAAATGTAAGTATCAAAAACCATAATTATCAAAGGACAAATTACGCGAAAGCTGAGGGAAACAGAAACTAATAAACCCCTAGCTCGGATTCTAAATCCAGCTATAAACTCTTTGACAGAGACTTTGAGATTTTGCTGGAATTTGAACAAACAAAATCCCAAATTTTCTAACTTGGGCTTCAATTATAAAACTCCTTGATTACAATTTTCGATCAAAGATTTAAGCTTTCTACTGCTTAGAACAAACTGAGAAAAATCGAAATGAGGAAAGGTAGTGAGGATGAGACAGAGAGACAGAGCAGAAGAACCTGTTCAACGTTGTGGTCGGCATTACTATAGGTCACAAGATCTGCCATTCCATGTGAAAAATAGAGCAGAAGAGCACCCTCCTCTTCGATCCTTACACGAAGGACCATTCATCATCTAAAAACAAGAGCCCACGAGGTCCTAGCCGCCGCGGAAACCATCAATTAAACCCGTAACCAACCCCAGTTGGTGAAGAGAGATAGAGAAAGAGAAAAAAGGTAAAACTTTTGAAGATGGCAGTGCTTGCCCAGATCTAAAGAGGCTTCTCCGAGATGGAAAAAGACCAGAGAACCCGATCTTCAGGAACTTAAATTTGAGTTCAGGAACAAATTTTTTGCCTTTACGGCGAAACAAAGGAGGAGATAAATAGTGGTGGTGGAGAGAGAAAAATCCGGCAGAGAAAAACGACGGAAAAGCAAAAAGGAAGAAGGAGGAAGACAAGGAAGTCAGAGACAGCGATGACAGAGAGAAGAAAAGCAAAGAAGAAAGTGACGACGGTGTGAGAAGAAGAAGACGGAGTCACAGACACTAGACGGTAAATTTTTATTTTACCACAAAATAAATCTATATATAAATATAAAAAAAAGGAAACAGTTTATTTTCTTGGAGGTATTAATAAATACTTATATACTTTATTCTATTTTCTTTATCTTCTTAAAAACAATTTATATTTTATACTTTAAATAAAAATATACAATATACCCTATGGCTCTATTGATGCTAGGAAAAAAAGAAAAAGAACAAAAAAAAAAAGTGAAGAGGCGTTCCCCATGCAGTAGTAGTACATTCGAACTTAAATTGTTTTTATTTTTTTTAGTCTTTTTCTTTGGTATGGGAATGGGAGAAGAAACATATCATATTCTCTGTTTTAGAACTAAATAGTTTTTATCTTCAATCTGATAAGCTACATGTTATTACATTTTAGTTCGTCCTACTTCATTTCATTGTGATTTAATAGTTAGATTTCCAATTCTTGTATATGTAAAAGAAGTTGTTTGTTAAGTTAATGCTTTGTATAATAAAGTAAAGCTTATTGGCTAATCAACAGAACACACAAGACTTTTATACGACTATGGATGGTTTTTTTTTTTTTCTCACAAGTGGTAGATTTTATTAAGCTTGACGATATTATACACATATCTAAATATTTAGGTTTCAGATTAGATAATTAATTTTCATAGTAACTTAACCAATTCATAATTCTTTTGTGTTCTCAAAACCACTTTCATTTTGCTATGTGCATCATTCATTCATTTGTTTGTTGAAGAAACTGGTATTTGATTAATACGTTGAGTTCTATTTCAATTAATACATTGAGTTCTTATTCAATTAGCTTATATGCAGCATTTGTTTAATGAGAATGAGAGTACGTATTAGTATTTGTTTATATATGAATAATATTGACTTTCTTGATTTGATTACTTTTAATATCATTGTATAGATTCCTTACCATGGTATATATCAATTTTCAAATCTCCCTAACATTAACATAAGTTAATGCTTCAAAGCATAAATTTTAGCTTCGTGCGAGTTAAATTACAATCTGAGCTGGCCGGTTTAGTTTCTCCGGTCGGTCTAACAAGTTCACGCAGTGAGATTGGGTCTATAATGGTAATATGCCAGAAGGGAGGGTGTATTCTTCTGGCGCAGCTACGTTGAATGTTGGTTGCCGTTTGCCATGAAAAGACAAAAATACCCCTACAAGGAGGTAGGTGGGTCCGTTTGGTCTGGTGCTTCCCTCCACATTTTCGGGGAGTTAGTCGAGGAGAATGTATCCACTTTTGGTGAAAACAATAATCCCATTGTGCATCTCCCTTTTTCTTCTTCTTTATTTTATTTATCATTGTTATATGATTCTTTATTTGTCTAATCCTTGATTCACCGACAAAACAAAATAGTTAGTGGTTAACTGGTTATTAGCGAATATTCATATTTGAATGTGATTTGTTTGGTAGCAATACATAATTACATAGGATCTAGCTCGTCTCGACATTGTAAAAGCAAATCGAAACCTTGGATTGGATGATGCATGCCCAAGTATCAAGACACAAAAGTTGTTCAATTTTCCATACATATATTGATGATATTAATACTATATATTCGAAATGTTTAGTTCTAAGTCTAAATCAAATGTACATGAATATTATAGTATTATCTATATATAAGTAGACTTAAAAATAACATTTTAATGAATAAGACGAATAATATTTTGGTTTTCACATTAAACTTTGCAAATGTTGAAATTTATTGAAACGTGAAATCACATGAATACCACTTGACAATATCGTTTCAAGAAACCAATACAGATCATATAGATAGTTGTGTATATATGTGTGTTAAAACAAAATTACATGTATATATATAATATTAATGAAAGTATCTATATAGTTTTTCTTATTAATACAGTATAATCTACAAGAAAGTTTTGGAGTGGAAATTTTTGATACAATTAAAGTAATTACTAAGAGGAAGCGATTATAGATTGTATGATTAAACTTTAGAGAAATAAAATGAATGATGATTAAGGCCAAAGGCGTGAGAGTTTAGAACAAATTAAAGTTTTGATTAACAAAAAGAAAAGCTCCAAGGAAACATGGAAACCTACTTACTTTTGTTGCTTGTTGTTGTGTATGGGTCCATCTCTTCATTTCCTACATTTATATTAACCTGTTATAATAACATTATTCTGTTTTTATTCGTCGTTTATATATTTACATATACTTTTTTGTTTGTCAACTATTAATTCACGTATTGAAAGTTCATTCATTGTGATTTTGCCTGTCAGCAAATGACACAGTCATAAATACTCCAAGACAACATCAAAGTATTTTCTCGTTACTCCTAAAGAAAGCATATATTATACACATACAACAATCCGTGATTCACACTTCACTTATCTTATCTATAGGCCCTCTTCATTTCATAGTTTTTTTTAGCTAGTCTAGTGATAGGTAATAGGTTAATACTTAATAACTAGCGACTAAAAATGTGCACATTTGAATTTCTAGTTACTGGAAATGATTTAGTTGTTGATCACTTAACACTAAGCAAAACTAAAATGACCATTATGTGCGAAAATCTAATTTATAGACAGCAATAGTTTTTTTGGACATCTTAAAATCAGAAGTTAGATAATTGAATCCGGGTCATGTGAGCCCACGAAATCAAACTTTAGTTAAATGGGCCTAAAAATCAGTGATATAGCAACCCGTTAAACCATCGCGGAAATTGAGATCTGTTGTCATAAAACGGGCCGGGTCGTCAAGATTCGGATCTTTAGGACAAAAGAATCAGAAATTTCGAAATCGAGACGCAAGAAATTGATTGAATCAAAAGGAAATTTTTTGATTTCGAGAGTGCTTCGGAGCAGAAGAACAAGCAAGCTAGGGTTTTCTTCTATCAAATCCAGATAGAATCAAAGCTGTTCATCGAAATTAGGGTTTTTTTTCGTTCCCTTAATTTTTCCTTGTAGTAGCTTCTGATCCTTCGATTTCCATGGCGGATGGGTACTGGAACCAGCAGCGACAGCAGCATCATCTTCCTAGTGGTCCTCCGAAACGTCCCCGTTCCGATTTCGGTAAGCTCCTTCCACATAGTCCTAGTTTGCTTGAAATAGACAATGCCCAGCTCAATTCATTGCTTTATAGTTCCAAAATCCAAATCTTGTGAAAGAGTGTGAATTCAATGTTTTGCCGTCTTGTAGAAGCTCCACCATCAACAATGGCTACAGGGCACGGTGGTGGTTATTATCCGCGGGATGAGGATCTCGATGTTCCCGATACTAGAACTATTGGTTCAGCTTACGATCGCTATCTCCAGAGCGTGGTACCATTCTTTCTTGTTGATTCATATTGCAAGTTTTGAGTTCATTCTATATTGACCTGAAATGTTTTTTTTTTTTTTGGTGAAGCAAACATCTTCTATGCAATCAGGAGAAGGTGGTTCTGTTTCCATGGGAAGACCAGGAGGAGGAGGTAACGGTCAAACCATAGATGATTTTATGATGAGACGTGGTGGAGTTCTCCCTCTAGACCATGGTCCAAATGGCCATGCCATTGGTTTTGATCCCCCAGAATCTGTTGCTAGGCGTAACCGAGAGACACTTCCTTTACCTCCAGATGCATCCAACACTTTATATGTTGAAGGACTTCCTTCTAATTGCTCAAGGAGGGAAGTAGCTCGTATCCTATTTGTTGACACATAACAAGTTTTTACTTTCTATGAAAACCAATATTTTTCTATCCTCTAAGTAACTTAACGGAAACTATTTCTCTCCACTGTCCTTAACCGATGTCTAGATATATTTCGACCGTTTGTAGGATACAGAGAAGTGAGACTTGTGACCAAAGACTCCAAACATGTAAGATTCCCTGCTTCAGATTTTCGATATTGCTGAAATCGCTTGTCCCAGAAAATAATTACTTTGATAAACCTGCTAATGGATTCGTATTTATGGGCAATGCAGCGGAACGGAGATCCTATTGTTCTTTGCTTTGTTGATTTTACAAACCCTGCCTGTGCAGCGACTGCTCTGAGCGCCTTACAAGGTAAATGATAAGCATCTCAAAATCTCTGACAATTTATTAATCTTTTTCCTGGCTTTTGAATCACATGCATTGTAAGTTTGTTTACATAGTTTGGATCTTTTTCTGTTGGATTTTCTTTTGAGTAATACATACTGTTATACATTGAGTTCAGTTTCGAAAACTTCAAAGCCTACACCTCATACCATTACTCATTGTGCTATAGCGTGAACTTTAAATCTCAATGCCACAAAAACTATTGCTCTAATCCCTAAATTATAAACTCCATCATCTACACACCTATGCTCTGAATCTAATGTTCTTTAAAAACTAATACCTTTCACAGGCTATAGAATGGACGAAAACGAGTCTGATTCCAAGTTCCTGAGGCTCCAGTTTTCTAGAAAACCAGGTTCAAGACCAGGACAACGAGGAAGAAGGTGATGACTCAGGGACATTGTGGTACGTCAACCAAATGGTAATTTGCTGTATCTCGTCTGGCGGAAAGATACATCCTCCCTTTTCAAGTATAATCTCAATGAAATCGCACATGACATTACTTGTTGTATCCTTGAAGCAACAGGAGTCTAGAACAACAAAGATTTGCGGAGAGTGTAGAATATGAGGTTATAGAAACTGAAAAGACTCTTTTAACATATATATATATACTGTTTTTGTTCCCTTCCTAGATTTCATGCTCATATGTCGTGTTATAAGTTGTGTTGTTGATTTCAAATGTTCATTACAAAACGCTTGGTTTTAGATGTGGATACATTCTTGGTACTCTATGAAAGAGGATTTATCTATGGCTAGTAGTATCAATAAAACTATATTTGCTCTACTTTCTCCATTAAGCCTTTGTTTGAACTTTTGTCTTTCTCAGTTCATATTATTGACTTGTATTCCTCTCCTTTTGTCTCCTCTTCTACTTTGGCAAAAAATGTTTGTTGTCTTTCAATAATTTTTGTTTATATGTATTATTTGAAGACGTGTTTGGAGGTGCTGTAGACGGGGAAGACTTTGTTTTTTTTTTTGGCATAATTTGGGAAGACTTATGAATAATAGTTGAGATAAGTTTTAATAGATCTTTTTGTGGTCCAAATTATGTAATGTTATCTTCTTACATTTATTGTCGGACTGTGTAAACTTTATGTAGTAGTAGTACACATGGACAAGAAAAGAGACGTGATTGCTTTCGAGGTTGTGGATTAGTTTCCTAATTTCGACTTAAAACCAGTCAGATTTTGATGGCAGTATAATATGACTCATAAAATAGATGAAGGATATTAACTCTTCATCATCAATAGATTTTTTTTTGTTTTGGTAAAAATTGGGATTAACATCGAATAATTCTGAACCGAAGCTCATACATTTTCCGTCGAGGTTACGTGAAACTACTCCAAGTAAGATTCAAGCTAAAGGTCCAAGACCAATCTTCTTTAAGAAAACATACGGAAACTCAACTAGACCAACACCCACTTGATTACTAACGTTTTTTATTAAAGGGTTAACTTGAACTTTCTTTTTTTTTTTTCTTTTTTTTTTTTTTTTTTTTTTTTAACGAACCTTCATTAACTTGAAACCGAAATAACATAGTGCCTCCTAAAATGAGTAACACCACTTGAACTTTCTTAACATTACATCAATTCGTTTTTTTGTTTCCTTTTAAGACTTTAGGAGCAATAGTTTGTGATTTTAGAGACGTAATTTGTTTTGTTTTTCTTGTAATAAGCTGTTCACATGACACACATCCTTAATTCCTTAAGATACTTTTTACTATAGATTTTTAAGAAATCATAATAGATTGGCAAGAAACGAGAAAATGCGAAGTTTTGTCCTCTAACAATTAAATGTTTCCTACGAAATGCTGTAACGTGCTCATAAGGAGTTAATAACCATAGGTCCATAGCCTTCACGATGTTTATCCACATTTACTGCTGAGGTTAATAAACAAATACGCCTAGTCTCGATATATCTAAAATATCGTTGACAGTATTTTGTCTTGTAGCCACTAGTTTGGAACAAATATTTTAAATCGTTAGCATTCAAGATAAACATATTTAAATTCGTTGAGTCGTCTCCTCAATCATAGAGTTCTAATTCACACTTGATACCGAAGCTGGAAGTTAAATAATAAATATATTTAAAAAACAACTTAAATTTCTTCGGATTCCAATTACTTATTCATACACTTAAAATTTGATTCTATTAATACTTATGTAAACCTGTTCATTACAATGTATGGCTAAGTTTGGATGTCGCTTGTCAAAAGATAACCGTAGACGAATGCATTTTAGTTTCCTTTTCAATTCAAAAACGACATTACTTTTTAACAAATAAACTAAAATGTATACACTATACGTTTTTCTGTCCACCTTCATAATTCTTTTTGAATGTTGGCAATTTTTTACGGGAAAAGGTTAATGAGATGAGGTACTGTCTTTTTAGGTTATATATATTTGATACATGTATACTTTCATAGTCGGTGATTAACATATCCTATACTATTATTTGGGGAGTACACTTTATAAAATACCCTTAACTAACCTTCCCTTTTGTAAATAATTACTTAAGAATGCCATTAGAAATAAAATTTTATAGAGTAAATTAATTCAACTCATTAGGGATAAACATGTTAAATACTATTTTATGTAATTTAATTAATTTAATTTAATTATAAAAACGAAAATCTATTATTAATTTCTTTAAAAAGAATGACCAATCAAAATGAACATATAAGATTTGATATCTAACTTACCATATTAATTTGTTATTAATCATTATACTCCACCTCTCATCTTTATATGATTCTATTTCTATAAATAAATAAATCATTATATCATCTGTATAATAAAAAAAAGTAAATTTTTTTCCGTATATACCAAGATTTGAATTTTTAAAAACGAATATAAATTATTCAATGTATGAAAGAACAAATTTAACGGGTCAAAAATTCATATTTGAGTAATATATTCTTTTTTTTTAATATGATCAATACTTAATAGATCAAAAATTTATGAAGTATAAATACTCTAATTTGATTTTTTGAACAAATATTTATAATAGGCGGCGGGTTGAATATAATATATTATATGATAAAATGAGCTATGATCCTTATAACTATTTGAATATTTATATTTAATTTCATATCATTTTTTTTTCAAATTCATAATTTTACATAATACAATAAAATTTTTAAGGATTTTAAATTGGAACATTTTAAAAATTTTTAATTTAATATATTAAAGAATATCATAAATATTTAATAGATTAAAAAGATAAAAAAAATTATAATTACATTAATTTGATTTTCTTAAAAGATAGGTTTAAAATATTTATAGTAGGCGGCGGGTTAAATGTAATGTAATATATGGTAGAAAGTTATGATCCTTATAACAGACGGTATTTTAAGATTTTATGATGAGATGAGTTAAATAAGATTTGACACTTCTAAATATTTGAAAATTTGATTCTGCAAGCAATTTTGAAAATAATAAATAATAGATTGTGCCGCAATATTTTCATAGGGATTGTAAAATGAAAATATAGACTCCACACACGGATTGAATTTGGTATTATTATATACCAAATATATGTTCATAACATATTTGATTATGTGAATAATTAGTAAATTCTGTAATTATCTCAAACAAATCTCTATTTCAACAACCAATGAATCAGAATTTGAAAAAACAATTTCCTAAATTAATTCAAAATAATAGCTAATTTTCTTAAGTAATTCAAAATAATCTACGTTTTAGATGCGATTCATTTATGATATTTTGATTTTTGATCTAACTAAATTATATGCACTCTCATTTTGTGGTTGTTAACATAAATTAACTCATTGTTCAAACAATATTAATTTTTTAAAAAAATAATCTTATTTTCCGTTTTCATATCTTAAAAAAAAATATCTATAATTGAATACTATAGAAAAAGGAAAATATATTTAATCTAATATTATATATAGGGACTGACAAAAAAATATTATTTTTTACTTACTATTATAATATATCACAACGTTATTCTAAAACATATAATTTATTAATTTTGTAAAAAATGAAATTCAACCCGTACTGTAGTACGGGTGATGATCTAGTTCTTTTATATTATCAATCATTCTTCATATTTTTGTTGTTTGGCACGACCAAAGACTAAGTTTAGGGGATTATTGATCATCCATTAAAGAAAAAAAAGAGATGCATGCATTTTTATGCAAAAAAACTTGTTTTGTGAAAAAATAAGAAAGTATAAGCAAAGTTAAAAGATGAATAAAATTATCAAAAAAATGTTAAGTTCCATAAACCAAAATAAACTTCGTTGGGTCTTGGTCTAATAGTCAGTAGTCAAAACCTACTAAAATTTGTATATGTAGTGGCATTTCACTATCTTCAAGTCTTTTCTCAACTGACCTATAAATTTGAGACAAATAAAAAAGAAACCTATAAATTTAAGACTTATGTGATAGTAAATTATTAACTTAATAGTGATTGTTCTTGAATATGAATCTATAAATCTTTGTGTGTTATTACCTAATTTGGAGAAATTTTAAACATAACCTCTCTCATGACTGATAAGTCATGACTGAAAGAAACTGTTGCCTAACAAACTACTAAAAGGTTAAACTACTTGTTTGTACGATGCACAATTACTAGCTAGCAACTAGAAAACTCTTATTCTATAGACATTTAGAGTAATACTCCAATCATGTATTTTGAGAAACGAATAAGAGGGACGAATTTTTCTCGAGAGGAGACAAAATCAATAAAAGGATGAATAACAAAAATATACAGAAACAAGACTCATTAGCAGCCCTCTGGCGGCCCCCCCGCGAAGAAATGAAGTCCACCAACCCCTTCCAATGCTTTCACACTGAAATATTATTTTCAGAGTTTCACACTAAAATCAGAAATGAATCTTATATATAATTTGAAATGTTATGAGCTATAATTTTTTCAAATCGAAGATTATAACATGTTTCAATAGTTTACTTAAAAAAAAAGTGAATGCAACATCATATACAATGTGATAGGTAGTAGAACAAAAAAAAAACTTAGTGCAATAGTTATACGTTCAATGTAATTGTTTTTAACGTAAACCGATTAATTATAAACATCTGATGTATGAATATCAAGACTACAAAATAAACCATTAGTAAAAAATGGTTCAGGTGAATATTCCGGTAATGGATGGAGCCTTTTCGTCACCAGCTTTAACGATTCTAAGTTTCTAACCCAATTTTTTAATGAGAAATCAATCAGCCATGTTGGAGGAAGAAATACTTTTTACTACTTCTTTAACTTTTGCATGGAATTTTGCTTTAAAGTCGTTGATTTGTTTGGTAGATCATTATGAAAATACAAGCACATATTAATGACCGTGGAAGAGAAAGCAACACACAAATTGTTGACCATTTTTTTTAGGTAAATAGCATCATTTTGTTGATATGGAAAATGATTAGTTTCTAATAAATTTACCTTTTCTGAACAAACGAGAGTAGTGTCCTTAAATCAGTACGCGGGGATCATTAAGACAGTTGTAGGCTTGTAGCGAATAGTAATTAGTGATGTTTTGCTAATATACAGATACAGTATAACAGAACGCATAACTTAGAATATATCAGTAACAAACTATATATTTCATTATTGCTTTATCACATTACTGTTATAGTCTCAAAAATAAATCAGGAATATAAGGAAAAAAAAAAAAGAAGGACAGACATTACTGGAAAATGAAAAATATCAATGGTAATAGTCTAATAGACTAACAGTGATTTAAAAAAAAAAAAAAAAAAAAGACAAACAGTGATTAAAATTCCTCTTTTTCATTTTCTTTTGTTTGTCGACAGTACTTTAAACATTCCATATGAAGAAATATACTACTGTATAAGAGTATCAAATTAAATAGTGGGTGATTTATTGGGACACAGTTTTATTCTTCATTTATGGAAATACATCAACGTTGGGCAAAGTGTGCATTACGACAAAATAAACTCCATAGGTGTTTACCAGGGAATAGTAACAATTAAGATGGTTCGATTAATGTGTTATTTCTTTTGCATACATTTGAATTTGGATGCATACATATATATATATAAATATTTGGATGTATATATGATAATAATACTATTCTTTATATAAATAAATCAACGACAAGTAGCTAAGAGCACCCACAATGGTGCATGTGGATGGGTGTGTGTTAACAATATATTTATTATAATTTTTTTAGGAGAGAGAGAGAGAGATTTTGTTAGTGGAGAAAGAGAGAGGAGAGAGAAAGAGAGAGATGAAACATAAAACATTAAAATAATACCCACACCCAAGTGTTATCTCACACCCATGTGTTACACTATTCTATTATTTTCCTTTTTAATAATACTCACATTCCACCAAAACATACACCATTGTGTATGGTCTAATAATTTAGTTGATATTAATATTATCTCCAAAGAGGAGATAAAAAATCAACCAGCTTTGTTGACAACAAAATAAAAATAAGAACTAGCAGCTTATGAGGCTTAGCTACCACACACGTTGGATACCAAAAATCGAACAACCAAATTCTTGATTTATGTTTGCTATATAATCACTATTTAATAAATAAAAAATTAGTTAATATCATTGATATCATATCGTTTTTTCGCATGCTTTTCGAACAAATATTTTGTATTCAAACATTAGTATTGTTTCTAAATAACAATTCCTAATTAAGTTTACTTGATCTAAATTATTAATGCCGGTGATTATATTAATTTCGTTGGACGTCGGTTTCTTCTATATCAAAATTGTCAAGATTAGTTATAGAACTTTTGAAACCTAACCAAAATAGTCAAATTTCGAGAAAATACTATATAGAATGTTAAGTTGTTGATTTGTCTATATCATAATCCAGCTGGTTTACTTACCCATTTGACAAAAATCAAAAGAAAAAATCCCATTTAAATTCTACTATCAAGACTGTTATATTGGCTTATGTTGACCAAGCTTCGGTATTATAGTTTATTAACCTATTTTCGATAAGATAATTGGATATCCTCCTCCTTGAACATTTCTAAAACACCTGTTCATGATAATACAATTCCCAATCTGTTAACATTACATGAAAATCAATATAAAATGTCAATATGTTATGGCCTTTCTCGTTGAGTTGTTTACATCATTCACAAATAAGAAGCTAAAACAAAATACACCATAAGCTACAATATCTTGTCTTAAGATCGTAAAACGGACTTAGGTTTGATAATTAAAAAAAGAGATGGCGGATTAATAAGAGTAATGACAAAAGAAACGTGTTATAAAATGTATGAATCAAAACCCAAAAACTAAAGTAAAAATTAATCAGAAATTGACTATCACCGGCACGAGAGAGAATCCAAGTACATGACGGACCACTTTCTACTTCAATGTTCCTTCTATAGTCAACTAGGCCGCCTATCTTAAGACTTTAACGCGTTGTTTCTTTTTTTTTTGCTATATTCAATTTTCTTTTATTTAGTTACTGAAAACAAAAATAGGATTCTTGATATAATTTTTTTTTTCTTGATATAAAACTTTAACATGTAACTGATAAGATAATTTGGTGTATTAGTTTTCATTCATCACTGCCTAAATCTTACAATACATTATTTTGGGTACTTGAGAAACCACAACATGCATTGAAACACAAAATAGGTTATTTTGTGTCATGGGAAGTTAAATAACCCTGAGATTATTTTTGTGGATTATGTAAACATTGTAGAGATATAACTAAAGTTATTATCCGAATGCAGACGTTGAAAAAATGTGTACACAACTACACATTTTGTTGGCGGGTTAATACATTTAACATTTTTACCCAAAGAAATGTGTATCTATATTCCAAATTTTAGTGGGTTTTGCATATTTATCATATGATCATATCATAATCATATGGCTAAGTTTCAATAATTTCATGTGCTGTTAAATGGAGTAATTGTTAACATTTACTATACTCAGAAATGGATGTGTTATATATCCTCTCATATTTTCCCTCTTTAGGGCGATCTACCTCTCGATCAATTCTTGTAATTTTGTTTGGTTAACATATATCATAGTTCGTTAAATTCTGTTAGCTTTAGATTTTTGTTTTCTTCTTTTTTTGGTATAATTCTGTTAGCTTTAGATTCAATGTTCTCTATAGTCTATTATATTTTGGTATTATACGTTCGGAACATGCAGAACATGTCGATCAACTACGACCAAAAATAATTCTTACCAAAAAAAAAAAATACGACCAAAAATAATAGAAGGGAAGAAGATAATCAATAATGAAACCCGAGCGAGGGACACTAACCTCATTTTCTTTTATTTGTATTATTAATATAGTCAATGTCTTTTTTGTATTGCTTACACACAACACGACACAAATTTACTACCATGAGATCAAATACTAGTAAAAAAGGATAAAATGTGAAAATGAGAAGCTATATAAAGGGTGGTAAGGGGAGAGAGTAAGAGCATCAAACACAAAGCAAAACACATAACAAAATGGGGTCACCAATGGCCTCTTTCCTTGTCTTAGCATTCTCCCTTGCTTTTGTCTCTCAAACCACCGCAAATTACTTCTACACTTCCCCTCCTCCACCGGTTAAGCATTACTCGCCTCCTCCGGTTTACAAGTCTCCACCACCACCGGTTAAGCACTACTCCCCTCCTCCGGTTTACAAGTCTCCACCACCACCGGTTAAGCACTACTCGCCTCCTCCGGTTTACAAGTCTCCACCACCACCGGTTAAATACTACTCGCCTCCTCCGTTTTACAAGTCTCCACCACCACCGGTTAAGCACTACTCCCCTCCTCCGGTTTACAAGTCTCCACCCCCACCGGTTAAGCATTACTCGCCTCCTCCCGTTTACAAGTCTCCCCCACCACCGGTTAAGTACTACTCCCCTCCTCCCGTTTACAAGTCTCCACCACCACCGGTTAAGCACTACTCCCCTCCTCCGGTTTACAAGTCTCCCCCACCACCGGTTAAGCATTACTCACCTCCTCCCGTTTACAAGTCTCCCCCACCACCGGTTAAGCACTACTCACCTCCTCCCGTTTACAAGTCTCCCCCACCACCGGTTAAGTACTACTCCCCTCCTCCCGTTTACAAGTCTCCCCCACCACCGGTTAAGTACTACTCCCCTCCTCCGGTTTACAAGTCTCCACCACCACCGGTGAAGCACTACTCCCCTCCTCCGGTTTACAAGTCTCCACCACCACCGGTTAAGCATTACTCCCCTCCTCCTGTTTACAAGTCTCCCCCACCACCGGTTAAGTACTACTCCCCTCCTCCGGTTTACAAGTCTCCACCACCACCGGTTCACTACTCTCCTCCTCCCGTAGTATACCATTCCCCACCACCACCGGTTCACTACTCTCCTCCTCCGGTAGTATACCATTCCCCACCACCACCGGTTCACTACTCTCCTCCTCCAGTAGTATACCACTCCCCACCACCACCGGTTCACTACTCTCCTCCTCCCGTAGTATACCACTCCCCACCACCACCCAAGAAGCACTACGAATACAAATCTCCTCCTCCTCCGGTCCATTACTCTCCACCTCCGGTTTACCATTCTCCTCCCCCTCCGGTGTACCATTCTCCTCCTCCTCCGGTACACCACTACTCACCTCCACACCAACCCTACCTTTACAAATCCCCACCTCCTCCACACTACTAGATTACTTAATCGTCTACTAATGGTAATTCTTATTTCTCATACTTTACAATGCTACGCCTCAATCAAATTTTATATGCTAACATATCTCATATATTCTTGCAGGAGTCGACGACGGTACACAAGAAAACAAAGAATCCTACGATGATATAATAAAAGACACAAGATCATTGACGAGAAAATTGAAACGGATCATACATATGTCTAAAGAGAAAGTTTCCCATTTTAATGTCTTTTCTTTATTTCTAAATACGTTATATTGTAATAAACTTCAAACATGTTAATGAGTGTTGTCCCTTCATGCATGCAAAATCAGTTATATGTTTGTAAGTTGAAGTCATGTTTTTGCTTCAAATCCTTCAGTTTCAAAAGTTTGGTTGTTCAATTGAATAAAAGTATAAGTTTCTTTTCCTTTCTCCTACTCCACTATCCCATTTTAATTAGCAGAAATTCTTAAAATGAATCATCATGTTAAGTCCCCATTTAAATGATTAGTATATTAATTTCTCTATAAGCATATATAGATAAACATAAACATCATCGGAGGAAACTGAAAACGCGTGTATCGGTTTAAACTCAGAGGATATAGTGGAACTGGTTAACAGTCGTCGTACTTCTGTATATATAAGTACAACCTCTTAAGTCTTAGTTTGGACCAGACACAAACAAACAAAAACCAAGTTTGTTTGTTGACGGTAAAAGATCATATTATTTCCTTGAGGTCAACGGCTCTAATAGAATCGCAATTGACTTATTCCGTACCGTGTAATACGTCACGTGCCTTTCCTCTTGTTTCTCAGAACAAAGCAAACTTTTTGTTCCACTAGGCAAGCAAATCTATGTACCTATTAGTTTATTTCATACCTAGTAACTCGGCTTGGGTAAAAGACTACATTCTCGGTATTCTTTTTATATGTTTTTGTTTCTTCTGTAATTTTGTATTTGTATTCATCATTGTTTTTGTGTATCAATTACATTTAATTTATTCATTTGAAACAAGAGTGGTGGTATGTATATTTCTACATTATTTGGTCACCTTAGCTATTTTGGAAAAAGTAGGCAGGTCTTCATACTTGTTGTCTTGAATTATTTAAGTTGTTAGAGAGAAAATCATAAGAATACGGCGTATATATTATCTCTTATTATTGTCGGGTTTTTCGTATATTATATGCTGTCAGTTTCACATAATTTTATACATCTTTTTAACTCTTTCCATACATTATCTCTTTCCATTCGCAGTGGTTTATATTACTAATTTAGGAAAATCTATATTTTCAATATGAAAGCCGAACCAATTAATTTTTAATTTCAGCAACCTTTTTCCCAAAAAAAAAGCCCTAATCTTACATCCCGAGGATCAAGTAACAATCTTAGTTACTACAGTCCAAATAAATGTTTCTCAACTTGATGGCCGCACTCTGATGATTTAGTTCGATCATCTATAGAATGAAACATAATGGCTCATGACACATTGCATAAATTATGGACCCATTTTGACTTATGTGACATAATATATCATTAGTTATGAGCAAATCTGCATCATCAAGCACCTTCCTTCAGTTTCAAGCTAAATGATATCATCACCGATATAATGTATGAAGTAATTATATCAAACATACATACGATTGGTGTTGAAGTTGACTAAGAAGAAGATCAGTTCAATGGACAAGAAATTGCTTGGTGACATCAAAAGTGAATGATTCTCTCTATATGGATATGTTCTGAACCACCATTACTTTATTCACAGATACCTTTACTCCTAGAAGAGTTCAGGTGAAACTGAGTTTTAGGGATTCAAAGAGGAAAATTGTTTCAACTTTATGCAAATCTCTGTGAACCTCATCATTGAAATTCCAAACAAGCAACAAAACCAGGATGATCACATATCAAAGGTTGAAGCTTAAGGCAATCACAAAGCAAGACTAGAATCATAGCACATTCCATTTAACAGTTTTACTCACGTCTGGATTACAAGAAAACAAACACAAAACACATCGTGAAACAGCTTAATAACAGTAACAACAAAGAAGCAGAAACAATCAAACAGAAATCACCAAATAATCGTAAACAGAGATATAGATATTCCTCCTATGGAACGTGCAAAGACCACAAACGCACCTTCTTCTTTTTTGTCATGGCATTATTGTAAGCTTAGCATCAAACACAAAACCTCGACACAATCCATCTGCATAACCAGGGACACCATCAATCCATCTCCAACCTTCCCAACAATCCCACATTGCAAGCTTCCCCATTCTTTTAGCAGAGAAGTAAACCCTATCACCACCTCCGAAAACTTTGAACTTACTCGATTCTTGAAAACCTCGGTACATCTCTAACGGCATTCTACCTGCTTCTTCCCATTCCAAGCTTTCTAAATCCAACCTAAGTATCAGAATCGTCGAACAAGCCGGGTTCAACGAAAACGTCGATTTCAATCCACCAATCATCAGAAGCTTAGAATCTCCGTTACCGCGCAACAAACGTGGTCGTTTAATGATATCGAATATATCACCCCATTCATGTTTCTCCAAGCAAACCCAATTGGTATGAGTGATTGTGAGATTAGTCAATTTACATGAGAAAAGCTTCCATTGACTTCTCCACGGAGATCCAACATCACACAATGCGAAAACCGAGCTCGACATTAACACAGGACTTCTAGGTTTCGATGGTAAATTCGATGAGAATTTGAGCCATTGATTAGCAACTACAGTACCTGAGTAATACAACGCAGCGAGCTCAGTGAGTACCATGACTCGATTAACCGAATCAACAAGAACAGTACCATGGCGTGACCAAGCTGAGCCAAGCTGAGGCAAAACCTTAAACTGCCGAGTCAGTGGATTACAAGCGACGAGCGATTTGCTAGACTCAGCTAAATCAATCGAATCTCCCCAAAGATAGATCAATCCGCTAGAAGAAGCTACAGGCTGAGGAGATCGGAAAGGGAGGAAATCGAGATTGAATCTGAACCATTGATTCTGCTCTGGATCGTATACATGGATGTACGGTCGGATGTTCGCTGCGTGTCCGTTTCCGCTGTGACGGTGACCGTGGTGGTGATGAGGAGGTCGGAGAGCGAGTAGATTCAACGGCGGACGAGTTGAGATGATCTCTATGAAGCATTGAGAGGTCAAAAGCTGGTTAAAGAACTTGCACACGGATCTGCAGATCATGATATCACGGAGAGGAAGAGATGAGAAGATCTGGTGGAGAGAATCCGGTGGAAGACGGTTGATCGGAGACGATTCCATGGTTGTCTCTTCCTCCTCCTCCTCCTCCTCCTCCTCCTCCTCCGTTGGTTTGCGGCGGCGGAGAGAAATGGTTTAATCGAGATTTGTTGGAAAACTAAAGGGTAAAATGGGAAAAGTAAGAGAATTCGCCGTTGTATGCGTTGTCATTGGTTGCGATTTTGGGTATTGTAATGAGAGTGGTGAAGAAAAGGGAATAATTTATAGTTCCCATTTTGTCCTTTGGTTTTGCTTAATGCGCTGAGTCACCTACTTGTCTGGTTATCATTTGAATATTTCATAATTGACTATTTTATTTTCTTTGTTAATTTTTTTTTAATTATAAAGTTTTTGTTAATAGAAAGACTCGACATACGCATTTTTCAAAGATTCATAATTGTTTAAACCTACTTAACATTATTAATTCATTAGCATTCAATAATTTGTAGAGCATGGAAGGGCACAACTTCCACCATCTCTAGTTACCTACAAAAAGTAAATAGTGGTACTATACTACTGTTATAGTATTGATATATCTTGTCAGCTCAAATGTGAGACAGTGAATACAAGGTTATTGTAGTTTTTGATCTTCTTCATCAGAGAGGGTACTTATGTTTTGATCTTCATTGAAGGTTTCACCTCAGTTTTGCAGCCTGAGCCTTTCTTGGAAATGTTACAATTCAAGTTTTTAGAACTGTAAACCATAAGCCACTTCGTCTAGGAATACCACAATGTCTAATCGACTTGTAAATGGACTAGTAACAAGTTTTGAGGGAAAAAGAAAGAATAGACAAGATCAATACTATTCTTTCCTAAAATATAAAAAAAATAAAGAGTTTACATAGTCCCGCATTGCTTAAAACAAAGTCGACGGTTTAGAGAAGAACCTAAATGGTTAGGATCCTAAAGGGATCCTTAAGAATTTTCTATTATAATTTTTGACAAATATAAAGTTAAGGATTTGTTTAGAGGCTCTTAAAAAAATTCATGTCCAATGGTATGGATCCTTAAGAGATCCTTAAGAAAAACAAAATTGAAAATAAAATTTGGTGTTTGGTGTTTGAGTTTTGATTGCTTGAAAAGAAAGATAGAGAAGACAAAGTACACAAGTTTTTGATACATTCTTGATAAACAAATTTTGAATAACAAATACTCATGAAAATATGACAAAGTATATACGATTCATTTGAGAGAAAAGCTAAAGTTAAACTCAAAGTTGTATTCATTCATTGAGAGCATCGAGAGCAAAGCGTGAAGCTTCTTGAGAACATTGACCTTGTCACCACCTTAATCTCCCTCATGTTTGGAGAATACCTGTCACAAACCTGATTGTTACTCAATGAATCCATAACTAACATAGACAAGGTAATGAATGTGCGTCTAGCTAATGGCTAAGCCCAATTCGTAAGTATTTCATTCCCCATTTAAGCTTGAGGATAACAGTCCCACCATTATTATCCCTTCTATACGCACCACTACAACTAATAGCAAAATCAATACATAGATTTTATACATAGACCAAATCTAACCAAACGAATCAGAGATAAAGCATCACAAATAGTTCTAAATCGCTAAGATTTGCATAAACAAAGGAAAAATTTATCAAATCAAAACACATGTAATCAATGTTATTCATAACCCTAAAACGTTGATTAACCAGAGAAAAGTGACATATATTTAGCAATAAACAAGATAAACAGAGATAAATGAAGATCATAACCAAACCGATTCTTCTAAATCACTAAGAAAAAGGTTTATACATGAAAGATTTGTGCGTATTCATAAGGATTAGTGAAACGGTTGAACCCATGGACCCAGATTCAATCACACGCTTCTGTTATGGAATAATCGGAAGCGATTTTTGAAATGATCGATGAATCAAAAACAAAATAAAAATCGATAAGAACATGATTTATAGTAAACCTGATTGCGTTAATCGGAAGGTTTTTGATTCAATCGTAAGAATACGATCTCATCCATCAGATTTCATCACTGTGATTATCCAGACGCCGGACGATGATGATCGGGACAGTGTTCTTCGTCTTCGCCGTTGGAGATTACAAGAGAAGAGAGAGAGAGAGCAATCGCGAATTAAACACGGGAAAGAAAAAAAGTTGTTTTCTCTGTTTACCAAACCAATGAGAACATGACACGTATGAGCCTCTTAAAAACAGATAAAACTCTAAAGTAAGGTACGTTCCTTACTAATCCTTAGCATTAATCACATTTTTGATTTAATTTTGGACCTTTTTCCTAAGGATTCAGACCTTAGAAACACTCTAGGACTGCCCATTGGGCTTGCTCTAACAACCTCAATAGTCAAGTTCAGTACCATGGGCTTGTAATCCAGCGGAGGAAATATGATTGTATATTGGGCCCAACTAGATCTGGACTTCTATTCGCTCGCACGTTCCAAGTTTGAATGAGGGGTAGTTCACCCGGCTCCGAACCATGTGATCTTTTGCCACATGAAATTATAAGGGAACCTCGTAACAACACTTATCTCCAACACTAGGTCACTAGCTGAAGACAAAGGATCAAACTTGGTAATAAAAGGATCAACACTTATCTCTTTTACAATATGTGCCTCCGGTGATAAAAGACTTTACACGACTCATACATATTACCTTCAGGCTCAAGCCTTTAGGCAAATGCTTAAACAGAGAAGTTTACAAAATTAGTCTAAACAAACTCAAACGTTGCTCCAAAGTTTCATCGACTAAGATTTAATTTTATGAGAACAACAATCGCCAGATTAAAAACCCAAAATTTCTAACTACTTCACAAAATAAGTCGATTTAACTAATCAACAATGAACATGTTATGACAAAAAGGCAAAACACAGAATAAAGCCCTCAGATCTTAGAGACAATTGTTTTAAAACTTGGTCATAGATGGCACAACGCATTAGCTTCCTCTATGCCAAAGACCCTTAACATCATCATCCCCATTGCTGCAACCATCCATGTATGTATATATATATATATAGAGAGAGAGAGAGAAAGAAAGAGAGAAAGAGAGAGAGAGAGAAGCAGGGGCAGCAATAAAGATGACGAGTCTCAGCAAGAAACAACCAAGCGGCACTACTCAAACTCATTAAAGTCATCATCACAGGGCTTAAACCTCTCAAAAAACAACAACATACAATGATTAACCATATCTATACCAAACAGCAAAACCACAAAGCTTAGTAATAAAAGAAAACAAGCCCTCAGTATTCACAAATCTGTCATATGCGGCGCATCAAAAACCGGTTTTCAAATTGACCCGTAGTTACCATTGCAAGAAACCAGTAGCAGCAGCAGCAGAGATACGAGGAAGAAGAAGAAGAAGAAGAGATGGTGTCAATGTTGATGATGATGATGATGAACAACAATGGTAACTAGGAGAACATAATTCAAAAACCAGGGCACCACTCAGAATTTGAGTTTTTTCACATCAATGGGCAAAAACATCACAGAAAAACAAAAGATAAAAACTGAAACTTTAAAGAAAAAAGCCCTCAGATCTCATAGCTATAAATCTGATCATGCACGGCTTAAAGTAAATGGGTAAAATCCAGCAACCTTAAAAAAAAGCCCTGAACACCACCGTTTCACATCCGACGCACGTGTGTGATGGATAGATGATAATGGTGGAAGTGTGCGCGTGTGAATGTCGTCGACGGCGAAACGACAGCGTTCAAGGCTTTTAGGTTAAAACAACACGCCGGAGATTACCCAAATACAACCGCTCTATAACATAATTTTATGCATCATTGGGCAAATCAAACAACAACAAACAAACACAAAATTGCTGAACTATTTGAGGAAGATCGGATTCAAACCCATTACCAACAAATATTTTGAAAAACTAGAAACAATAAATAAAAACCATTACCAAACTAAGTTTCGACAACCTAGAACTAAAAAAAAATAGCTAATCGGCGAGAAGAAAGCGAGAAAACAGATCTAGCAGTGAGACGATGAAATTAGGGCTTCATATAGCAAAATGATGATAATACCCTTGTATCTTGATACTGTAGATTATTAGGTTCATGGGCTTTTGAGGTTCTAATCCATAAGTGTAAAGCCCATTATGATTTAGGTTTTTCTTTACATATACAGAATCTTTTTAGACAGAAGCATTCTCTCTTCTCTTGTGGTTACGCAGGACCGGCCCTGAAACATGGATTGAGCCCAAAAAAATTGGTCCCTAATTTTATATTTGTTTGCAACAAAGGTCCTAAAGTTTACAAAAGTTTAAAACTTGTTTATATATTTAAGAAACTGTTTAAAAACTCCTCCAAAATTTTGCTTTGGCCTAAAATTTCAGGGTCGCCCTGTCGTTACGGTTCTGAATCTAATCATGGTGGGGAAGTGAAAGATGATGAATATATAAGACAATATTTGTTGTTTGACTAATATATAAAACCAAGGGCTTCACGATTAATTGGGAGAAATATGATTACGCGTTCCATATTAGCCTATTAGATCATTGGATCATTCACCATGCACTACTTCTTAGCTAGAAAAAAAAAAGCAATGTAGAATTGATTCATGAGGTGACACATTTTGCTATTGAGAAACCTAGCAAATTTCAGTGAACAAAACTTGTGTTTGTTGAGCATGTAACCAAGTTACAAATATGTTGCTGGTCTTCTCTATTGGTTAACATTTTGGGCTATAGATATGGACGAAGAGTCGGAAATCTATCAAGCAAAAGCGTGGCGCCTCGGAAAACAGTTTGATATTCCTATATTCAGGCTTAAGCCGCGGAAAACATTGGATTAACAATTTAAACTTTTGTTTTAAGCAAATCTTACAAATTAAATCACTATATTTGCATGTTTTGGTCCTTGTAATAGAATTTGGTATGCAAAACGCTGATAACAAGATTACAATAGATTATGAGATTAATCACAACTCACAAGCTTTGGTGTTGTGATTTAGTGCTCCACCACTCTTGTAGCTGACAATATTTAAACACATAAACCTTATACCGTAATCAATTTAACGTTCAATATTAAAGTGATCTATAAAGGATAATATTTCATTTTCAAACTACGATTCATAACACACTTTCTTGATTAAGATTGGTTAGAAGAAAACAATCTTTATGTTTTTTTTCAAAAACTTCCAAAAGAAGACGAATAATATCGGACCAAGGAAAATACTACAATTTTATAGACCAATTAGTCTTATGATTTAGCTTATCACTTATCATATATCTGTTTAGAAAATGAAAATAAAATCTTAACGATCTTTTACTAAATAATAGCGGCAACTAGGAGCTGAACCACATTGACCCTTTTAAAGACGACTCTGCAGGATGGCCCTTCAAATACATTTTTGCCTTTTGGATCACCAAGATGAGATGAAATTATGGTTATGTCACATAACTTGGTTAATTAAACTATAACTATCGTAGTTAGGTCAATTCTTATTTTAGTTATCCAATCATTTTGTTTTCCTCGCAAAAATCCGCACATAGTGGTTGATTTGTTGTTTGATTGATCCACACCTCCAAAACAAGATCACCGATATTCAATATCAAGTTTAGCTAAACTTTTTTATGAATTGTGAGGCAAATAAATGAATATCAACAAAAAAAAAACTAATTCATATTTTTGTTTGTAAAAATAAACACTTTTTTTTTTATCAAATGTGAAAATAAACACAAACATATATATTCCTCGTCATTACTTTTATTTAAACCACCTAACAACTATTAAAGAACTTGAACAAAATCTTTCATAAAGAACGTAAATTTAATATGATGCGCCAACGTGGGGTGTCTCTCTACTTGATGGACTCTTCACACCATATTCACATACGATTGGTCCTTTAGTATTTAGAATTGTAGAAGAATATAATACAATAGTTTGACACTAATAATAAAAATCTACTACTAATACAATTAAAAATCTCTAAAAAGTAACTATAAATCTCGAAGACAACCATTGAAATCTTTGTCATTCACACACGATAGAGAGAGAGTATTTCTGATCATTCGATGTTTCCACTAACGATAAGTAGCATCGGTCCGTACGTACCACCGTGGTAACGCAAGAGCTGGTGTTCTGCGATGTAGCTTTTCCCAACAAGGAATGCTTGCCGTTTTCTAAAACCTGCTCTGACGTCAAGCCGGCAAGCAGTGTGCTCACTTCTCGGTGTCTGTCATTTGCTCTATCTCCTACCCTTGACATAATTTCATGTATATCCATTTTTTTTTCTTATTGAAAATCTTTTTAAATGTATCAAACTTGTCACCAATGTAAAATCGGAGATATATTTCAATAACCAAATTTAGATTTATGATTTCTAGTTATTCTCGTTTTAAGTTTTGACCGTTATGAATACAAATCAAATTATGGATTTGAAAAACCAAACTCGAATTAACTTTTTGGTTGCAACAATAAACAACATAAGCAGATCAGAATATATGAAAGCTTGAAAACAAATCTAATTCTGAGATTCTCGGTGAAAAATAAAACACCACGAAACAAGAATCTCCAAAGCAAATCTGAAAACATTACATACAAAGCTGACTTTTTGAATTATTCGCAGGCGAGTTTCGTATCGAAACTGCTTAAACAGATAGCGAAAGCTTGAAACGCTGAGAGCGGATACCGGAAATCCATCGTGAACATGTCTTTTCCCACTTTCCCAAACTGCAATATGATCTTGTCGGGACCATCGGTCTGACCCGACGGTTGCGGCTGAGTTAGAGGCTGAATTTGAGGTTGAGGTTGCGGTTGAGGCTGGGGCTGAGGTTGGTTTGCAGCAATCAGCTGAAAGTTCTTAACTGATGCGACAGTTACACGTCCCCTGAAGTTTAAACACCAGCATTGAAGCTGTTCATGCCACCTTGGAGGCTTGTTCTTAAGCACAAGTGGTGGCGAAATCTGCTCTTTCCCTTCTTCTAGTACCGCTTCTTCGTCCTCGCCTAACGGGCCGAGAATGTCGGAAAACCGTGCGCTACTAAAATCGTTCGAGTAATCGTAAGTGATTTTTCTCGACGAGGAGGAGGTAATACTGCGGAACGATTCGTCGAGAATAGAGCGTGGGACAATGATATCGGGCTGTCCAGGCACGGTTCCGCCTTCAGCGAGGGAAGAGGCGGGAATTGAGTTCATCGCACAATGCATTCTCCTTGGACCGCGAGTACCAAGAACGTTTAGCTCATAAGAAACCTGCGCAATTTTGTAGCTCCCACTCGGTACTTTGGGAGAGACTCTCTTTGAGTAAAATCTGTGGCTAAGGCCTACCGGTTGGACCACTCGAGCGGTGTTGCTGTTGTATGCAGGTTGTGTATCGTATATTACGAACTTCGTCCCCAGAAAATTAGACCTGCAAAAGAGAAGAGGAAATCACGGATTAAGACGGAAACTTTCGCTTCTATATGTTTTATAACTAGGCAAAGACTTTTACCTGATTTTGCCAATGTAAGTATTGCTTGATCTCGAAATGGTGTCGGCGTGCATAGAGATCACGTACTCGGTGTAAGTAGTTCTTCTTATGCGTTTTGCAGAAAGAAGGAACTTTCCATTCTCAACCAACAAAGCTGAATAGTAAACATAAAAACAGATTATCGATATGAGGCGAAAAAAGAGAACAATTTGGAACAAATTCAGAGAAATGAAGCTTTACCAGGACTGAGACAAAGGTATAAATGATAAGTCAAGTTAGATTTATCCCTCTTGATAAAGCATTGCATTGTTGCATCTCTTGGTCCCGGCTATAAACACCGAAAAAGAAACTTGAAATCATCACAAGATTAACCAAAACATATGTGATGATGACACTAGAAAGAATCGAAAATCTAACCTGTTTAAGCGAAACAGGAAATGTGATTTTCCCCGAGAGCTCGGGACTTTGAACAATCTCTTTGCACATATCTCTCCATGACCTGCACACAGAAGCACAAGCAACCACATGTCTACGAGCAGGCCACACACTTTCGCTCTCTTCAAGTCTTTTGATCACATCGCGCAATAACTCTGGAGGTAGATTCGCCCACGGGGTTTCTTGAATCGTTACTACAAGTTGTTCCTCGTGAGAATCTTGAACAGAGCCACGAGATTTCCCACCTTCTTTGTGCAAGCTGCTTAGCTTAAAGTCGAAACTACGCCTCGACAGACTTCCTATACTGTCTCTCACATCACGAACTATGCTGCGGAACGACATTTTTTTCTCTCTCAAGTTTCTGAAAGACACAAAAGTAGAGTTTGATTCAAATTCTGAATGATACTTAATAACAAAGCAATGACAGAGAAGAGAAGAAAAGAAGATTCTCATCAATGGACCAAAAGCAGGAAACACCACAGGCTTTTTTTAAAATTAAGAAACATTCTTTTGATTCACATTTAGTAAAAAGAGAAGACAACAACTTCAAAATTGAAAGACAGAATTCAAATGAAGAATCTTCGAAAGAAGTTAAAAAGAAAAAGGAAACAAACAGTCTCTGCCCCCAAGAACAAAGTCTGTTTATTGGTCCCAAATAATTTGAGATCTGATTCCAAGTATAAACCCTCTAAGTATTCTTTGGATTCAATTGAGAAAAAGATAAGTCTTTACTACTTCAAGAAGAGAAAACAAAAAAAGGAAACTTTCAAGATTTACATAAATCAAGTAGAAACAAAGACTCTAGATTCTGGATCATATAGTAGATCACAAATTAGGGCTTTTCTTATCTAAATCTTTAGTTTATCAAATTGGTCTATAAAGAGATATAGATCTAGAGTTTCATAATCACAGCTTTAAAATTTGACCAATTCTACATGAAACACACACAGAAGATTGATACTCGAACATAAAAACAGAGAGATCTGTTAATGAATTCGAAGAACAAAAAGAGAGACACTTCACACCTCAAAATGCTTCCCCAAAACCCAGAAATGTAAAGAGAACCGTAAAATCAAATCTTGAAACTTTCCAGACAAAACATAAAGAAACCAAAAATTGGGTCAGAACTTACAAGAGTTCTGTCTTTGTTTTTCCTCGTCTTCTCCGTTCAAATCCTTTAAAGGGTTTTTTTTTTGTCTCGATCTTTGTTTCTCTCTCTAGAAGTTATCTGTCTCGTACAGCACGCGGAAACCAACTACGTTGTCCTCCGCTCCACGAGCACGAACACATCTTCAATTTTTTCACTATTTTATATTACATAAAATTAAATATTAATGAAACTGTTTATTACTCTCTTGACTATATAATATTCTCTGTTTGTGCAAGAAATTTAATTATATAATAACAATAAATGAAACATAAAACAAATAATATCTCCACTGAGCAGAATTTTGTTATATATTCAGCAAGTTGTTTTTAGTCGTTGACCTTCTCTTATTTCTTGAAAATATCCCCAAAAACAATTTTGTAGAGATTATCTCTAGGTAAGATTTATGTTTCTTTTTATCAATAAAAAAAAAAGATTTATATTTCTTAACTTTTAAGTCATTCATGTTGTTGATAACTGTACATGTTTTTTACAAAGAAAAAAAAAAGTTGTCATGATGAGTATAACAGAAAATTGATCTACAAAATGTATATACATAAAATAGTTTTAAGGGTTGTTAAATATGGTAGGGTTTACCTACCGTTCTTTGATGAGATTATTCAACTTTGGTTTCTCATAAAACATTCTTTAAATGTAGATTAACAAAATATCGATGGCTATCTGCCCAACGATGAAATAAATTTTGTAACGTTTTCTTAAACCAACTATTCAAACTCTTATTAATATCGAAAGTCACACGATGTGTTTGGCTGCCAGCCATTAGTGCAAATCTATGCGGAAACGACAAGTCTCAAACTCATAAAGCTTTTTCATCTTTTTGTAGCAAAATCATATCCCTTTGATTGGACTTCACTTTTATATTTAAATTCCACTATCATTGGCTTTGGTCGATTTCTTCAAACTTCTTAATTATTTGTCAAATTTCATATACCCAAAAAAAAAAATCTATTCACCTATTATTTGATTATTAGTAGAAAAACTGGAAGATTGATTACGTGAGAACAAATAGATATGGATAAATGGATAAGGTAAAAAGGCTATTTATTCTATAAATTTGAACGGCTGAGATTGATCAATCCGTGATGAGATTAGTTGAGCAACACACACTCGTCATAAAGACAATTTCTCCATCCAACATAACGTGTGAATACCTATAATACCCCTGATTATGAACTTTTAGTCTTATTACTACTACTACTTTGTACTTACCATTATTAATGTTATGGAGATATATTATCCGAATTTGTATTGTCGACTATATCATCTGGTTTTTTTTTTAATTAAAAACAAAAAACAATATACGAAGAAGAACAAAGATCATTGCGCAATGCGCATAGGTGGAGAAAGAGATGTGTTCATTTTATAAAAATAGTAGTAGTAAATTATTTATTTATTTGGAATCAATGCTGTGAAAGATTTGCAAGCTAGAAACAACTAATTCCGATTCGAGTTATAAGAAAACGACAAAAAGAATAAATTTCGTGGATTTATGTTTATTTTGGAAAGCGATACGTCGTGGCAGGTAAGGCACATCAAAAAGGTTGACTTTGACCTCAAAAGCCTCGAACTTGTCTGAGATAGAGGCTTTAATCTCATATATGGAAAATTGAAATGTAAGGAAAATCATGGTTAGTGGTAGTTTTTTTGGGTATTTCTTTTTTTTTAATATAAACTAAACTACTATTTTCAAATTATTCATTAATTTATTTGCTATTATTCGCCTTATTTATTTGAAAAACTAGTGACATTCAACAAATATTTGTAGTAATGGTTTGTACTAGTGTTGTTATTGTGTCACTCACCGATTTTAAATTTGTTATAACGCATGTTGATGGGAAAAAGCTATTGACATTAAAATTTATATTAAAATCCTAAAGAAATTGTAGATATTTTGGCAGTTTTGTAAACAAGACCATGAAAATGTTGACTATTCATATTAGTTTGGTATCATTTTAAAATCGTTGAATAAATTTTTTTTTTTTTTTTTTTTTTTTTTTTTTTTGGTAAAAGGTTAAATTTGAATAAAATTTTTGTATTTGATAATGTAATTTACTTACTGATCTATACTATATCATTATAATCTACTAATCTAGCCATGGTTGCAACGAATACTGTAGTGTAAGGAATGTGAATTACAAAGATAACAATGCAAAATAAATTGGAAAACAAAGCAAAAATCATTGCACTGTGTTTAAATAGTTTAAATAAAAGTTGGCACGAACAAAACCAACCCAAAAGCAAAAGTATCCACCGAGCCACTAGTATACAAAAAACAGGTTAAATGATTAGTAGTTTTAACTATTTTAAATACCTAAAGAAATAAAAAAAACGTGGTGCGAGTGAGACCTATTTAGTATTTACCTAAGACCAGGAGGGCTTCAATGTTACGCAGCAGGAGAATAAGATAAACCAATTTGGTTACTACAATTTTGATCAAGTAACTAATTTAAATCAGCTTACACACACGTACATAGTATATATGTGTGCTTAAATGATTAGAACATAGGAGTATAAATAATCTCGAAAGCGTGTTGCCTATACGAAGCATAATTTCGTGACTTTCGTCAATGTTAAGGAACATATACCTTACACAATTTTGTCAATTTTCATCATGATTTTTTGAACTACCGTATACACTATTCGATATGAAGAATCTCAAACTCAAATACTGATCGAGTGTGTCCTGCAGAATTCTTCATTAAAGATATTGACTATAAAAAGAAGAAACCTTACCATGGATAGATGTCTTTTTGTAAATTATCATGGAATCTTAATACAGCTCTCAAACAACTAATCATTTCAATATTTATCATCTATCAACTTATTTCTTTTTTTGTTTGTTGTCTTAAACTGTGTTGTGCTCAAAGTACAGATTTATTTGAAATGATGATAACTGGATTTGAAAAGTAAAGTATTGGGCCTCATCATAAGTTGTATTAATAAGTAAAGGCCCAAAATTAAAATCATTTTAGTTGGACAATTGTGAAACCCAACTAGCGTACAGAATAATTGACACTTAAGAAAAAGAAGCCATATATCTACAAGAAAATAAATTAAAATGAATAATGGGTCCATCTATTTATTAAATTTTTTCTATTGTAGTTTACGTTTTTTATTTGGGTCAAGCCAATACGGTAAGATCGAAATATGTCAATTATTCCAATTATTATAGTTGACAATGACCTGTCTGATAACGATAGACGGTAACGAACTTGGCATGACAAATGAGGTTGACCATCAATATATATAAATATTAGATATGTATACCTTTATAGAAGAAACTCAATAAGATGAATGAATACTCTTAATAAAAAAATTAATAAAAGAAATCCCTAAAAAAGGAAATCAACTAATCACCAATGTAGTTTATTTTTTTTCTGTACCACTGTTTTACAAAATACAGATAAGAAAATACACAAATTTATTTTCAAAAATTAGTGTCTACGGCCAAAAAAACATTTTTCTCGACGTGATAATTAGTCTGTTCGTTTCGTCGCCGCAGGCGGCAGCGGCAGCGGCGGCGGCAGCGGCGGCGGCAACATTACCGCAGGTTGTTGTTCGTTTCGTCGCCGCAGGCGGCTGCGGCAGCGGCAGACGCAACTTTTAATCGTTTGACGCTGACTTTAATTAGCGTTCAACATTTTTAGCCGCAGAACGCAGCGGTTGCCGCAGCGTTATGCCGCAGGTACCTGCGGCGACCAAACGAACAACCTCACTTGCGTCTGCCGCTGCCGCAGGTACCTGCGGCGACCAAACGAACAGACTAATTATTGTCAAATGGAATAAAGTTGTTTCGCTATTTTAAGGAATTTTTTTATTTTTCTTTTTTATTGCTCTCACATGGTTTGTTGGAAATAAAGCAACGTATTTCGGACAAAAGAAAAAGGCTTCAAAAATCCACGTAAGCGAAAAAATAATATCCTACGTGGCGAATATCACATACAAAAACGTTACACGTCACTTAAAATAGATCGAACGGCCCAGACTTTGACACGTCACATTACTTAACGGCTCTTGATATATTACGCCTACGCTCAAATAGTCAAATCTGTCCCAGCTTCTAATCGGTTTAGAGCCTCTCTCGATTTTAGTTGGTATTATTTACAAATTACAATTTACTCAATTGTACTATAAATAATACGGAATACTTTGGTTGCAATAAATAAAATTTAAAATATACATATATACAAGAAATTGTAGAAATTAATAGCATTTAATTTATTGGGTCAAGTCGATTGTAAAAGGAGAGTACAGGTAATCTTTATGGAGTTGGAATCATTTGGTACCATCCTCGAAAAATAAGAGTCTATAGGTGACAAATGCATTTAATAAAAACAATTTTGTTTTTTTCATCGGTCATTTCGGTGAAATATATTGATTTATTGAATGAATTTCAATAGCCTATAATAAGTTTTTACTTTTACATGTATGTAACAACGATCACATTATTCACTATTACTCGCACTGTGTTCACATGTTATAAACAAGAATTATATGTATAACTATATGTATATTCAATAATTATTATACTACAAGTTATAGAAGTATAATCGGTGTATGTATTATACTATACATACGTAGAAAGGGATCAAGTTGGGGTCACTTTACAGAGCCATACGTAGTGGAAATACATCTGAATCCAGCTCATTTGTAACCACTGCTTTTTAATTTCTCTCTTTTTATTTATTTTTCACCTTACAGACTAGAAAAAGAAACTAATAATACGTACGAATATATAATTTTGGAAAGAAATTATAAAGAAAATGAACAGAACAAGGAAGAGAGATGCGAAAAAAGTGGGAGATAAGTTTGGCGTTTCAGACAAAAAACAAACTGCCAGTAAGATTGTCCATTCTCCTATTAATGTTTTGTTATTCTTAAACAAAACATCTCCATAACTTAAATGTGATTGCTTTTTCTATGCTTATACAGTTTTGCATCTTTTTTTCTTTTTGTGATCATAACCACACTGATTCAGAATACAAATGCCAGAATTATGCAGAATTCTAATAAAATACAAATTATGCTTATGCAGAATTTTACTATCATCAGCTCGTTGAGGTGATTGCATTGAATAAATTTATTCCTAAAATTGAGTTTGATCATCTTACAATTGTAACACAGAATTTTATAACATATATGTTAATTACTTTTTGTAATATTAAACTAAAAAGACCATTAAAATAGATGGAATACTAAATAGAATTATAAAATATTTTAAACTTGTCAATAACTACAAATTTATCTTAGTTTTTAAATTTTAATAACTTCATCACGTATAGTCTAATAAAATGGACCACTGAAAAGCAATTCAGTTTTAATGTGACGTACAAGGTTCGCTAGTTTTTTACATTTATGTTACCAATTAAGATGTAGTTTTACGTTACTTATTTTTATTTATCTAATACAAATTAATGTGTCTACGAACGGAAAACACGTTGATCTATACTGACATGATATCTTCAAAAAAAAAAAACCGGTACACTTTTTATAAAGAAGAAGAAAAAGAACCAGTGGTTGTCGAAGAAACAACAAAATAATGAAATACTTACGTAAGAAATCGTTACATTATTACTTATTAGGCACCGGAATATTTCAATAACATTAAATAAGGTAGGTCATAAGCTAACTAAATCATGTCTCTCTACTTGCTTTTTCTCATAAATGCTTTGATATCCGCCTAATAACCATATATAACCTCGACATTTATCTTTTTTTTTTTTTTTTTTTTTTTGATATACCCTATCGGCTGTCCGGTCGGCCCCGGTAGGAACGCACCGAGGTGCTACATAGTGGACTTGTCCACCGTGTTAACGGCTAGGCCCTTCGGGCTACCACTCTGCCTATCCCGAGTTTGGTGTGCCTTCCGACTAAGTGCCAGGGGGTAGTCAGGCCGCCTGCATTTCTGACTACCAGGTAAACCAATTGGGCCAAAGCCCAACTGACAGACTTCCCACATAATGTTGATAACAGCCAGGAGGGAGGATTCGAACCCAGGGGGAGGGACTTTCACCCAAACACCCATGTGCCCCCAACCACCAGCCCACCACCATGTGGGCACCTCGACATTTATCTAACTCCTCGTCTAATTTAATACCGTAATTTGATGTTACATCAAAACCTCCCACGTATATTAATTACGCCCACACATCGCTCTATATACATACATCAAATCGTCAAAGTATAAACTATAAAATGTAATGTTTCACCATTTATAGATTACATTGAAAAATACTAAATCATACGGTGAACAATGACGTGTGTGTTTTTGGTTTTGTATAAACTACTAGTTGCATGATTAAAGAGGTCAACATTTGGGGGTAAAAAGGTAAATTTAACAGTCGGTGTCGTGACCAATTTGCGATTTGATCCAGCGGCGGTGAGAAGCTATTATGGGCCCACATGGGCCTACATTACCCGAATATTATCCCTATCGTCTCTATCTGCAGCTGTTCTCGTTGATTACCTTTGATTATTTTTTTTGCCTTATATAATAATTTATACGAAAAAAGCATCCATTATGATCTCAATCATTTAAAGATTAATGTAATAATATTCTTAGGCTTCTCCACAGCTCACACAATCTTATACTATTGTTATTATTTCAATTCGAATCATCATTGTGGTTTTTTTTTCCGTTCTATTTACTATGAATATACTCTATACTTTTATAGTAACCTAATATTAAAGTCACTCCAATAATTAAAAGACGTGTAATAGAGAAATTATTCTAATTAAGTAACTCACAGGTCACAACACAACTCACAAGTGGTAAAGTGGGACAGTTAAACACCGTCCAATTATATATCCACGTTAAAAATTCGTATTAAATAATTAGGTTTAATATGAATTGTACAGTCAACAATTGTTTTTAGTATATATCCGATCATAAAATTAGAGTTTGCAAAATTCAATTTAACAATTTAATCTATGGTGAGTTTCTGAAAAATTTATTTGCCGAAAATACTGATCAAACCAATCATTAATCAGGTGAACCAGACATATATATACTTATTTATCGGTTATGGAAATAAAATATAGATAAAGTTTATTCTAATTGAAATTACTTTAATTTTTGGTACCAAAATTTTTTATAAGCAATGAGAAGATTCCCAAATTAAAAGACAGAAGGAAAGCGAAAAAAGTTCCCCTTTTAAGTCCTACTCCTCTTTTTGTAATATAGAAAGAAATAAAATATATAAAAAATAAATTTTACGAACAAAATTGTATTATATTTATAAGATCTAGATAAATGGTCCATCCCACCCAATTAAATACCCCTAAGATAAAAATCACAATAGACAAAAAAAAATTAAAAGAAAAGAAAAAGGAAATTCAACCACAACCTTCGTCCTCTCTTCAAACTCTCCTCATCTAGCTCAAGAAAGATTCAAATTCGAGTCTTAAGTATGTCTGGAAACTCTTCAGGACTGTTAGAGAGTTCCGGTGGCGGCGTGGGAGGTTCCGCTGAGGAGGAAAAAGATATGAAGCTGGAGGAAACCGGCGAGGGAGCCGGTGGCGGAGGAAACCGGTGGCCAAGACCGGAGACTTTAGCTCTATTGAGAATACGTTCGGAGATGGATAAAGCTTTTCGTGACTCTACTCTTAAAGCTCCCTTATGGGAAGAAATCTCCAGGTTTGTTATAAATTTATAATTTGTTACATGCATATTTATATATTATAAACAGAAATTTTATGATCATATATTTTCTTCTTACACATTTATGGGATGTATATGCGTAGTCATAATATTCAGTAATTCATTTGAATATTCTTATAAGGTTATTTATATGTTTATAGGTGGTATGTAAGAGTAATTCAATACAACTATCTAAGAACAAGTTTAGATATGTTTTGTTTCTTAATTATCGGTTTTAATTGATTGATACATAATTAGGAAAATGATGGAGCTTGGATACAAGAGAAGTTCAAAGAAATGCAAGGAGAAGTTCGAGAACGTGTACAAGTACCACAAACGTACCAAAGAAGGTCGTACCGGGAAATCCGAAGGCAAAACGTACCGGTTTTTTGAAGAGTTAGAAGCTTTCGAGACTCTCAGTTCCTATCAACCTGAACCTGAGTCGCAACCAGCGAAATCTTCTGCAGCCGTCACGACCGCCCCCGCAACCACTTCCTTGATACCATGGATAAGCTCTAGCAATCCATCAACCGAAAAAATTTCTTCACCGTTGAAACATCATCATCAGGTTAGTGTACAACCCATTACCACAAACCCTACCTTCCTCGCCAAGCAACCATCTTCTACGACGCCTTTCCCTTTTTATAGCAACAACAATACTACTACTGTTAGCCAGCCGCCAATTTCAAATGACTTGATGAACAATGTTTCATCGCTGAATCTTTTCTCGAGCTCAACTTCTTCATCTACTGCATCTGACGAGGAAGAAGATCATCATCAGGGAAAGAGATCGAGAAAGAAGAGGAAGTATTGGAAAGGACTGTTTACGAAGTTGACAAAAGAGTTAATGGAGAAACAAGAGAAGATGCAAAAAAGGTTCTTGGAAACACTGGAGTGTCGTGAAAAAGAGAGAATCTCAAGAGAAGAAGCTTGGAGGGTCCAAGAGATAGCGAGAATCAACAGAGAACACGAAATTTTAATCCATGAGAGGTCCAATGCTGCAGCTAAAGACGCTGCAATCATATCCTTCTTACACAAAATCTCAGGAGGACAACCACAACAACTGCAACAGCATAATCATAAACCATCACAAAGGAAACAATATCAAAGTGATCATTCAATAACGTTTGAGAGTAAAGAGCCAAGGCCGGTTCTATTGGATACAACAATGAAGATGGGGAATTACGATAACAACCATTCGGTATCTCCTAGTTCTTCAAGATGGCCAAAAACCGAGGTCGAGGCCTTGATAAGGATAAGGAAGAATCTTGAAGCTAACTATCAAGAAAACGGTACTAAGGGGCCATTATGGGAAGAGATCTCTGCAGGGATGAGAAGATTGGGATACAATAGAAGCGCGAAACGATGCAAAGAGAAGTGGGAAAACATAAACAAGTACTTTAAGAAAGTCAAAGAAAGCAACAAGAAACGACCCCTTGATTCCAAGACTTGCCCTTATTTTCACCAGCTCGAAGCTTTATACAACGAGAGGAACAAAAGTGGGACAATGCCATTGCCATTGCCTCTAATGGTGACTCCTCAGAGACAGTTGCTTCTCTCACAAGAAACCCAGACTGAGTTCGAGACTGATCAAAGGGACAAAGTTGGTGACAAAGAAGATGAAGAAGAAGGAGAGAGTGAAGAAGATGAATACGATGAAGAAGAAGAGGGAGAAGGAGACAATGAGACAAGTGAGTTCGAGATTGTGTTGAACAAAACATCTTCACCTATGGACATTAACAATAATCTTTTCACCTAAGTGGTTTATAATCATTTTATTATATACACTTTTCTGTAAAATGGGGTTGAAGAAAAAAAGCATATACAACAAATGTAAGTAAATGGCTTGATTTTTTAGTTATTAGTATTCCATTTCGTGATATATATTTAATAAAATAATTGATTTTATAGAAATATGTGAGATGTGTATGATACACAGTGTATCTAATACTAGTAAATATATAATCAAGATGTGTATCAACTGATGAAATTTGAATCAAAATTGGCCCAATTGGTTGGGAGAAGCCAAGGGTAATCAAGCATCCATCTATATCCATGGGTACCCGACACAAGTAATAAACTTTTGGACCTACAAATTCAAATTGGGTCGTCGTTTTCATCATTTTTTTTCTTTCTTTTTTAATATGATCTCAACTTTAACTTGTTATTTCCTATCCCATTCTAAATTTCTAATATATAAATTTACCTTAAATTGTGTAATCAAAAGTAGAGTCCGTGTGGTAGATGGCGTTGGTGCGTTTCTTTCTGTAAAATGTGCCTACATCTAACGAGGTGGAACCCAACAAACACACATTATATTGGAATTAATGTTAGTATTGAATAGTTCCAGAAAATAATAATGTCGTATTGAATTTTTTAAATGAAAAGACTACATTATTAACTAAGATTGTACAGTGAAAAGATAAATTTAAAAGGAAACAGATAAAAATAAAAATTAGTAATTAAAGCATAAGTAAATAAAACTTGATGATAAAGAAATTTATTTTCTAATTAATTTTTGTGGAGTTTTTTTTTATGTTAATCTTCTATGATTCTGTATGTAACATGTATCTATATATAGGCAGATCATATACTTATACCGGCAGAACATCTAACAATAGAATGAATTTATATATATGTGAATTTTGTAACCGCGAAAAAACAAAGTAAAAGATGTTCCGTGGCATATTTTAGAGTCATAGAAAATAGAATTTTGCTCTTCAACGCCATGAGAAATCATTTGCCTAAAACTTCTTTATGTCCCCCCACGAAATGTTGACCTTTGTCGTGTCAAAACAAAAGTAAAAGCTAACTTTGATATTATGCTTTGCCCAAACTTATTTATCAAAAAACCATTTATAGCAAAAAAAGAATCACTTTCTTTTTGGATATATCACTTCTTTTAGGTCAATTAGGGGAAACTTTTCAAAAATGTCTTGAACTGTAACTGTTATATTCCCGTAATGCTTAAGAACTTTTCAATTCCAAAGGATTCGAAGGAAATAATTTATCTCCAAGATCTACTTGTTAGAATTTGAAACTGAATGATCATACATATTTTTCAATTTTGTTTCCTGTGACCATTCTATTGAATTCATAATTGCTCATATTCACAAATGATCGTTGAAGTGTATATATATATACACACTCTTATTTATGAATAATGTTTTATATATATAAATATACAGTATTTGGGTCGTCATCATTGTTATAGCCCCTCGAAAAAAGGAGATGCAAATAGAAATTATAAAACATTTGAGGAAAAGAAAAAGAAGAAGATTCCGTTCCTAATAAGTAGCCACCATTCTTTCTCACATCTCATTTTCCCTTTTCCATGCCCACTTCTCTGCGCTTCGGGTTTTCCAAGTTTCATTCTTTTTTTTCAATTATCATGTTGTCGGTATATAGTTTTTTGACAATTAAGTTTCAAAATCATTAGACCTAAACTCGTAAGTCGTAACCAAACAAGCAACATAACCAAACTTTTAAACTTGTGGCTATCGTAGAAACGTTTGACTGCTGCATCATTCAGACCATCTAAGTTATCTATTATTATGGATTTTTTCTGAAAAAATAATTTTTTGTTTAAATACAACAATTTTTGTGGGTTTTGAAAAGTAAATAATAGTATAATTTTTGGTGACACGAAATAAAAGTTGGGTGGAAAAAATGATTGGAGAACATTATTTCGAGATATACAGCGATAAAATGCTGTCCACTTGTTGATTGCTTTTCATAGAGGTACTTACTCAGTGCCACAAATTGTTCGAGTTCATTACACATCTATGGCTTAAAATCATGTTATAGCATTACAAAAAAAATTCCCTGGTATATTCTTGCAAATCGCAATAACTGTGCAATGTTAAATGACTGATGATCATTCACAACGAATAATACTTATCATACAAATTTTCTTTATAAGAATCCATCATATCCTACAAAATTTCAGTTTTCAGAAAACTTGTAATCCTCTACGAGGATAACCAGTGCCTTTGGCAAATTCGAAAGATTTTTTCTTTCTTTCTTACATTTAAAGCCGCATTTTGCTTGAAAAACATCTAGTTTGAGTCTTAAATACAGTGAGACGGTGCATCTAATTTGAGTTGTAATAAATTTTTGAGAGACAGCGATAAAGAGTTCTTTGTCATATCATCATCCTCGCATTTGCTACATGATAATATCAAATATCGTTTGTCATAAGTATAATTATCTAACACACGAGAAAAACTGGACTAAGTCAAAATAACATCAAACCTCATTATAACTCTATACGTAGACATCATATAGAATTGATAGTAAGTAGGTCGCTTGGTGAAAAATTATCACCCATACAAGGAAATTGAAAACCGATACAAAATATCTTGAATTATTTCAAAATAACATCCAATAAACACATAGATAAATTTATGGTCGTAGAAATATTTCATATATCAACCTTCTACATCCGTGGACGGTGGACCGGCAATTTCAATTTTCAATACTATTAAATAAGAATATAAATTTCGTACAAGTCCTTTTCTTGTACTTTAAAGTCTACTTATTGTCTTGTTTAATCATTTTAAACTCGCAATTTCAAACTAGTTTAACGAGATATTGATATTCTATAATTCAACGGTACAAAGTAAGACTTGCTTATGCTAAGAATATAAAGTGTTTGTTATCTGATCCAAATAAACGATAACACACACCAAACAAATTAAAGGTGGGCTCACATCAGTCACATATTATAATGCAAGAGACGAAAAAAGACAGTTCCTTTCTTCGAAGGTTGGGTAAGATATTGTAGATTCGTGTCTAGGTTTTAAGGAGTCATAGACAAATTAAATCATGATAAAATTACATACTATTTTCGATATAAATATGTATACACACACACAAATGAGAAGAAAACAGCTCTTAACCAATCTGACACAAAAATAGGTCTCTACATATATAGAAAAATTTACAGAACGTCAATTTTAAATTAAATGTTGATTAGGTAATAATAAATTCATAATAATTCATTTAATTTGGTGTAGTACATACTACATAGTTTGCAAAACATACAGGATAAAAACATCGAGGAATATGTATTTACAGCTAGATATATGCATGATAAGAAATTAAGAACTGGACTAACCCATCATGATTAACCGCATCTTAATTTTATAGCGTACAAACATATACACACACATATATGTAGTATATATATGCATATTACTTAACGTACAAACCAAGTTGGGATATATAATTATATACATGATGCTCTTACATTGTTAACATGTGCAAAATTTGTAACATCTTGAATGTTCATGAACCGAACCAAACTTTATCTATGTAAGTCACAATTTGTATGATGTATTAATCCTTGCGGATTATTCCACGAGCAAGTGTTTATATACATGTGTATATTGCAAGTAAAGTAAAACATACTAGGTAAAAAACGTTAAGAGGAGTCACGATCATCGGTAGATACATCAATTTTTCGGTTAAACAGACAGATCAGGAAATGCGACCAAACATGTGTCGATAGTACTTATGAATTGAATTGTGACACAGCGAATCATCATCGTCTCAAATTAAGAGTTTTTTGTATAAATGGTTGGATCTGTCACGTGCGTTCGAAAGTGAGAATTTACCATATCACCCTTACATAAACAATCAGAGTCTTCCGTTTTAGGGCAACGAAGAAGAAGAAAAGAGAGAGAGAGAGAGAGTAGATAAAAGAGTAAGATTCCTTTTTTACACGTGGACCCCAAACCCCACGCTCTCTCTCATTGTGTGCATGTGAACTTGGCATCTTCTTTTTTTTTTTCATTTAAAAAAAAATAAATATAAAGTTTTATTTTATTTATTTATCTTACCAAGGAAACTGTTACTGAAAAAGGATGAGTAACTCTCGTCTCTCAGTCCCACCATGTAATTAATTTTTATAATGTAGACAAAACAATAATGGTAATAATATGTACAAAAACAAATAACACACATCGTCACCAACAACAACAACCATTCATTTAAAATAAACATACAATTACAGTTTTTATTTTTAATTGCTTACGAAAACCCCACATTGTCCCCCTATCTTAACATTTTATTTATATATCCCCGGGAAAAAAATAATTAAATCACATTTATTTAATTTTGTTTTAACATATAAAATCTCTCATGTATAACTTAAAAATCAAAGAAAGAAAAGAAAAAGAAAAAAAAAAACAAACCCCCCCTCCAATATTTAAATTCTCATCTTCTGTATCAAAACTTAAAAAAGATTACTAATCTTTCACCACCGATCTGGTTCGAACTCGAATCATCATCATTACAGATTATTCGTCGTCTTGTTGTTGTTATTGTTGCTAGGCACAAGCTCAAACGCACCTCCTTCCTCTTCTTCATTCTCCTCGTCCTCATCTTCATCGTCGTATTCTTCATCTGTACCTTCTTCATCGTCAAAGTTTTGATCGGACGGCTGAGGATGCTGATCAGGCTGAGCCGCTGCAGCTGCGGGAGTAGTTGTAGTTGTTGCTGCTGGAGGCCATTGCTGCTCTGGTTGGACCATCAAGGGAACAGAATTATCCGGTTTAACAAGACCGGAAGCTGAAGAAGAAGCAGCTGCGATGTTGACGTTGTTGCTGTGGAATTTGTTCCTCTCTCTATATAAAGCATCGAGCTGGTGAAAGTAAGGACAAGTCTTGGAATCTTCGGGACGTTTCTTGTTGCTCTCTTTGACTTTCTTGAAATATTTGTTTATGTTCTCCCATTTCTCTTTGCATCTCTTTGAGTTCCTGTTGAATCCTAACCTTCTCATTCCCGCTGATATCTCTTCCCACAATGGTCCTTTTGGTCCGTTTTCTTGATATTTTGAATCAAGATTCGTCCTCAGCTTTATCAACGCTTCTATCTCCACTTTCGGCCACCGAGACGAGCTCGCTGAAGCTGGAGTCATATTCTGATCACCATTATCCGTTTTCGTTGTGTCTAACGCCGGCACAACGGCTTGAATTGGCTGAGGAAGCGGAGGAGGAGGTGGAGCTGGAGACGGTTGAGGCGTTTGCTGCTGATTGTTGTTATTATTCAGCTGCATTTGTGGTCGAACTTGTTGCGGTTGTGGTTGTGGTTGTGCGGCAGTTGGCTGATTCGGTTGTTTTTCAGACAGTTTTTGAAGAAAGGCCATAACAGCAGCGTCTTTAGCTGCGGACATAGAGCGTTCTTGAGCTAAGATCTCGTGCTCGCGGTTGATTCTTGCAATTTCTTGAACTCTCCAAGATTCTTCTCTAACCAATCTCTCATGTTCTCGCTTTTCAACAGCTTCCAAGAACTTGCGTTGAAGCTCCTCTTGTTTATCAACAACTTGTTTCATCAACCGCTCGAAAAACTCCTTCCATTTCCTCTTCCTTTTCTTCCTTGTAGTCGTAGTTCCACCACCGATCTCCATATCAGAAGATGTCGAATAAGAAGAGGAAGACGATGTCGAATTATCCGATAGAAAATCACCGGAGATGTTTGGAAACGAAGGTACATTAATCTGCTGAGTATACGGAGGAATTGATGAAGAAGGAAGTGTACTCATGTTTGCTCCCGGCGGCATAACTGTCGTAACCGGAGGAGGAGTTGAAAATATGGAGTTGTTGTTTTGGGGTGGTCGCGGTTGAAGCGATTGCGATTGCGGTTGCGGATGATGGAGTGAGGTGGTTGATTGAGACTCGAGAGCTTCTAATTGATCAAAGAAGCGATAAGTCTTGCCTTCGGATTTTCCGGTACGGCCTTCTTTGGTTCGTTTGTGGTATTTGTAAACGTTTTCGAATTTCTCTTTGCATTTCTTTGCGTTTCTTATGTAACCAAGCTCCGCCATTTTCCTGACCAAATTACAAAAACAAAAAAAAATCACAAATTCATGATCCTGTAAAATCGAATTACATAAAATAAATAGACGAATTATGTTTTGAAAAAAATGAGGATAAATATATGGTTGAGAAGTGGATCAATGAGCATGAGTTTGTGAGAAAGACTCTTGCTTTCTCAATCTCATGAATAACACATGACTCAACTTATAGTATAATCAAAAATTAACTGTTAATTATGTAAATAAAGTTTAAATTTTTAATTAAACCCACTACAAGAACTGTCCGAATCTGAATCTCACTGAACTATACAACAACAAAAAAAAAGACAGTCCTTACAATTTCGGCGAAATTCAAGCAACTCCAAAATAAAATTTGAACCAAATCTCCGACAATTAACTCTACAAAACCCAGATCTTTAAACAACTCTCATCAATTAAATAAAAAAAAAACTTTCATAATCATTTCCGCTGAAAAAAATTTCAAAAGAAAAAAAGAGAGTGGAATAAGAAAATTACCAAAAAAAGTAAAAGAGAATAAAGAGAAAAGGAAGAAAACGCGCACCTAGAAACCTCTTCCCATAAGGGACCTTTAACGCTAGCGTCTCGAAACGCTATTCCCATGTCAGATCGTATTTTCAACAAAGCTAGCGTTTCCTGCCGCGGCCAACGATTTCCTCCAAAACCACGGTCGTGCATCTCTTCTGATACCTCAAACGCCCCGACCGCTGCTGCCGCTGCTTCTGTAGCCGCTGAATCGTTGTTGTTTGATTGTAGAGGTGCTGTAGCGGTTGCGGCGGTTGTAGCCGCCGCTGTAGTGGTCGGAGTACCACCCAGTTGCATCATCGTTTTTTTAACCTCTGTTTTTTTCCCCTCTCTCTGTCTTTGACGGAGAAGTTACAGAAATGAAAAATGAAAAATTAAAAAGGGGAAAAATAAAAATTTAGAGAAGAAAAAAAAAATGGGAGAGATAAAGAGAAAGGAGAGAGAGAGAGAGTTTACATGAGGAAGAAGAGTGAAATCTGTAGGCGCAGGGTTTTATGGTGTTAGAGAGTTTTGTAAATACCTAAGTTAATTTCTTTATTTTATTTTTATTTTATGTTATTTTTTATTTTATGGTGATGAGATCTGCTTGTCAATCTCAAGGAGCCATTCTAAAAAATATTTATTTTGATTTATTTCTTTTTTACTTGTTTTATTTTAAATTTATCGCCTTTTATTGATACTTTTTCCTTTGTTTGTGCCAAAATGGAATCTTCAGAATTTCTCTCTCCTTGCATTTTCCGATTTTGGGTAAATTATTTTTTCACTTTGTATTACTTATCAAGATTTTGTAATACTGTAATTGTGGTTTAGATTGATTTTAAAGGGGACTTGTATTTGATAAAGTTAAATAACTATCATCAAAAATGACCTTATAGGATTTTGTTTCAAAAATCAAATATAAACAAGTTGGTAAAAGTTTTTAAATATTTTATATTTAGAATTAAATTTTTATTTAATAATATTTAAATCGAACTGATGTTATGTATAGTATAATAAATATGTTTAGTCATTTTTAGATAAATTCCAAAATGGAAAATTATTGTCGTGGACTGTTGTATAAGAAAAAGTTGTAGTTCAATTGTAAATTTCTCTTGTTAACTACGAGCGTTACTTAAAGATATATTATTTATTTTTATGTTAAATTAAACGACAAAGAAAGAAGTTTTGAATGATTGTTAAAGATTTGTAAAAGTTAAAGTGTAATTGATAAAATTATTAAATTTAGAAGTTGTAATTTCATTAGATTTTTGTAAGAATATTTTGATCAAATTGATGTAACAAAACGTATGAAAATACAATAAATTAAGTAAATTTTGGTTGATTTCAATTTGTTTACAAAATGGGTGATTGGTTGTAAACTTGTAATTTCAACCATGAACTTGAACTGTTGTAGAAAATTGGTTATAAACTTTTGACTGTATTTATTTTTAATAGCTACGACCGTTACGTAAAATATTATTTCTTTATTTTTGCCTTAAATTTTAAAAATGGGATTTGTAAATAATTTTACAGCTTTCAGAGATTTTCTATAAGTTAAAAGTGTGGTTGACAAATTTGTTGGATTTACAAGTTTTAATTTTGTTTTAATGTTTATATATCTCTCTAAAACTTTTTAACCAATCACTCCCATTATTAATTTATATATTTTTGGATTTCTAAAATTTTGACACTTTTTACTCATGTTATAAAAAACAATTGATGTATCTTTAATGTTAATTATATTCTAATAAATTATTATTATTATTATTTCTACTTTATATATTGTATTTATTGGGTATACATTTGGAAACCGTTACACTAGCATATAAAATAACACGACCCAAATTTAGAATATAGTAATTTGTACTATTGTTATTGTATCATAATATAAATTTAAATGAGTGAGTTATACTGTACACTATAAATTTTCTAAATAGAATTATTAATTTAAAAGCAATACTCTTTAAAGCATAGGTAATATTATTTTTTTAGTGTAGGAAGTACTTAGTAAACTAATCACTGTTTAATTTTAGTTTCATAATGAATAACATTAAGTGGAAAATATTTTAATAATCTTTTAAGTAGTAAGGAAAAAAAACAAAGCCATAGTTTATCATTATGGGTTGAATGTGCAATAATGAAAAAGGTGGGCACAAAAAGATATATACGAAGGAAACTGGAGGATTAATTTTAACCAATAGTTATTTATTACCAAAAAAAAAGGAAATTATTGCAGAGATTTATTGACAGCTGCGCATAAAGACGGTGGTGATTATTACATTAGTTGGTTTTTGTCCGTCCAGCTAAATTGTCTTAAAAAGCCAGTTTTAAAATCTCCTTGCAAAAAAAAATTGGAACTTATAAAATAATGAGAAAAACATAAGATTGTAACTTTTTAAACTGAAGTTTTCAGTACTAAATTCGTATAATATAAGTTTATAAAAGAAAATATACACAAATTCCCATTTGTAATTTAAATAGACATAAATTATATAACATTGTTTCTGGATATTATATAGAGTATTCATGTCAATGGGTTGTAATGGAAAATAATGTGAGGGAAACAAAATAAAAATAATGTTATAAATCAACAAAATGTGGCAACTGAATAAAATTCAATTTATTAAATAATGAATAACAGGATTATATATATATATATCAGATATAAAATATATATGTGGACAAACAATACAAATTCTTTTTCTTTCAAATATATTAATTTTACGGAGGTTCATTTCAGAATAAAAAAGGATAGGGGTAAAAAGTAAAACTTAAAAAAAAGTAGGTGGAGATGAGGATGAACTTTGCTTTTTGGAACGTATACAGTGGCGGGTGACTTACGTATTATTTGAAATTTACTAAATTGACCCTAACGTGGATCCCATTGACCTTTAATCATTGAGGGTTTTTAAGCTAAGCTAATTATTAATCTATTTTTCTTAGCTCTCAACATTTTAAGACTTTAAATCATTAATAAACTAAAACCATACTGATTACTGATCTGGATTTGTCCCCCCTCGCATTCACAAATTCAAATTATTTTAATCTCCACACTACTGATCTTCTTGCACACTCTATAAACAAGGGCTCGATTTCAAATCGATCAAGAGGTTTGATGATTTGTAATAAATTATTTGTATGACCCAAAGTAATTAGAATAATAAATATAAATAATGAAGGGATGTTGGAAGGGAAGTGGTTAGATTCAAGTCATTTTCGGGACTGAAGTAAATGGATTGGTGACCATTTCCCGTTTGAGGCCATACATTACATTTCCTCCGTTATTCATTTTTATTTTATATTGTTGTTATTGAATTTTTTTGCATCATCTCAAACCGATTTGACGGCCGTTATTCAACTAAATCAATTATTTAAGCACTTAAAACGATGACAACCTAAACCATCAATGTCATTAGTTCATAATATTAATTTCTCCCAACGTCCCGTTTTAACCTACAAAACTCTTATATGAAGTTAGGAATAAACTTTTGCTTTGTTGTTAGAAATGTTTTGGATCGGACCAAAGTTCATTCGTTTTTTGGTACTTAGGAATCAAAAAGTTAGGATTGAACTTTTTAAAAAAAAATACTTAGGAATAGTTTTACTATTATGTAGTTTGGTGGTAAAAAAATATCTGTGATTCTGTTTTTTGTAAACTATTTGAATAAACTGTATACTTCATCTCCAAACGCTTGAAAACTTGTTTTTACTTTATATTTTAAGAATGTACATATATGAATTTACTAACATGGTGGTAGTTTGGGGTTATAGTAAACATGTAAATTGTCAAATGCAGCAAATTTTTGTATAAGACTAATTATCAGCCTACTCAGCATAGCGTTAGGGAGTAAATTAACGATTGGAATTTTCATCGAAATTCACGGCATGATTAGGCAGTAAATGTTAATAGCGTTAGATTGAGATCTTTAATGAATTACACGAAAATGTTTTGAAAGGTGATATCAGGGACCATCCTTTTGGTAGCTCCTAAAAGCATTGAATATGATTTTTTTCTACGAAATTATATAATAGCCACTCGATTTCGCATGGCTCGACCCTTAACGTTACAATTTCTATCTTATTGTATAATTATACTTAATAAAGAAAAAGTATATTTTATCTGTCGTGGGTCTTTTTCGTTGATGCACTTCCGAGTTGAAAACGACCATTATAATAACGGGTCTAAAAAAATAGCATTGCGTACCATTACATAATATGCATCTATATATATATATATGTTACTTTACTAAAATAAGTGTTTTACACTATGTTTTTGTGAAAGATGTTTATCAAAGGAAAGTGGTGTCTTTTGGTTTTAGATAAAGTAAAATGTCATAAAATTCAAGCAAAGGTGTATAAAAATATAGAAAATATGATTATTAATAAACAATGTTTATTCACATAATTTAATTAATATTCGTAAACAACATGCATACAAGCAATGATGCATTAGCGCTTAACTTTTTATTTATCCATAACGAAAGTCGAAAGATATTTTTCAAATACGGTGGGTTTACAAATTACAACCCTGCTAATAATAGATTAAATACAATTATACAAATGACAGTGTAAGAATAAGGTAAAAAACCCTAAAAATTGAACAGAGACAATAGTGTACAAATAAACCATAAAATTAAGTAATTCAATTATTGATGGGCCATGGTAATTTTAAGGTGGAGGGAAAAAAAATGCAAGTGGATTGAGCAAGGACCCATCTAAAAGGCGAAATTACTGCACCAATTACACCAACAAAAAAATAGAGGTAAAAAAAGTTTGTAGTTTGATCACTTTTTTTTTGTTGCTGTAAATTTCTCCTTTTACTTCCATGACTTTCACTTTTTTACTCCCTAAGACTATTGCGAAATTAAAAATAAAAGTTTTTGTTTTTGCGAAATTAAAAATAAAAGTTTTTGTTTTTGCGAAAATAAATAAATATTTTTAGACTTTTTTTTTTTACTTAGCATAGTAGCATACAGTTCTAAGATCAGCTTTAGTTACCATCATTACTCGCACGACTGCTTCTGCACGGAAAATCATACACATATACACACAGATATGTGTGTGCACGGAAAATCACACACAACAGAAATATGTGTGTCAGTGAATTACTGTAATTGTTGTGCTCCGAACTGGTTAATCTTCTCTAAAACCATCTTACCCATTTTCCAACGTGGCACTAATGTACAAGAAAAGAACTATGGAATTTTAGTTTTCCACACTACAGTTTTCATTGTTTTATTAACTAAACAGTCTAAACTTGTTAGTCGAATTCAAATTCAAATTTATGCCAGCTCAATCAGTTTTCAGAATAACCTTAATCTTATTCTTAATTATACTATTTGCCTAGGTTAAAATAAAATCCATAGTGGACATATATAAAGTTCAATATATATCATATTATCATGTGTATATCTCTTAATTTTTTTCTTTCTTTCACATAGCATAAGATATATAACGGCGGGTTTTGGATTCATGTGAAGGTGCTTCGCTGTCGTAATTTGTATTCTCATTTTTATATTAATCCCTTTTTACTTCTTCTATCAATTATAATTATGAATGATAACGATACGGTTTAGGTCCGGTTTAGGTCCGGTGCTTTTCGATTTATACAACCGACAATATTATAAGTTGAAATAGAACCGACATCTCTGTGGTTTAACTTGCTTAATAAATAATTACATGCACTAAACTTATACAATGTGAATGAGAATGGATTGCTTGAAGACTGGTGAGGATGATTAACACGTCTACATCAAGCATATACAAATATTATATATGGTCTACCTAAATATCATGGAGCAAAATAAATATAAAACATATGTACGTAACAGACAAAAAAAAAACTAATTTTAAAATGGGAGCGTTGGTACTTAAGGATTCACAAATCACCCGGAGAATAAAAATATAATTGAAAGAATAAAATAAGTAAATAGATTATGCTGCAAGAAGATTAAAAAAATTATACGAGTAAGTAAGGCTAGCAAATAACTTATAGTACAAGAGAGATTTGTCTAAATATTAAACAATAAAAGGTTGATACAAACGGGTCCACATATAGGATTAATTAAGAACTTCTAAAGGATAATTAAAATCTTGGGATTATTTTTTTATAAAGGTGGTAGATCCATAGATTAAACAAAAAAAAAAGCTTTGTTGTTTTCAAACCTCCCGTTTAGAAACAAGGAGGAGATAAATAAAGTGAGAGTCAAATACACGATGAGTTTGATTTATTTAAATGTGAATTGGCGATAGAAAAAAACTTAAGGCGTGTGGGTGAAAAAAAAGAAGGGAGTGAGAAATGGAAAGAATAAGAAGTTAAGGGGTAGAAAACGAAATATAGAAAATCACATGGGAAGAGAGGAGGGCATGTGGGATTATCCATGTGATTTTCATCTTCCCATGTGAGTTTTTACCTCTCAGTTTTTCTGTCTCCAGCTCACCTTTTTTTTGTTTCCCTTGTGTACTTTGTTGTTGTTAATAGTCTCTGATTTATCTAGCAAAAAAAAAAGTAGAGAGGTAAATTTAAAGATTAAATCAGGTGTGATGTGTTGGAGTTGGAACATGAAGGTAATAGCGTCAAGTAAAAGCTTGTTTGTTTTTAATGTATAACTTAAAGCTAACACTGTTAAAATTGTTGATTTTACAAATCTCCCTTCAAATATATGTGAATGACATTTTCATTGCGTCGTTTGTTAATTAAGAACCTTTTTGTAATATGGGAAAAAAAAGAAATGAAAAGATGAAAAGGCAAAACAAATTGTTGAAAGATAAAAAAGAGAGGAGATAGGCTCTTGTGAACAAGGAAAGGGCGTAACAGAGAGGTGAAAGATGGAAGAAATACAAAGACAAACTTCACATTCTTCTTTTGCTTTTCCGAAATTTCGATCACACATATCATATTTCACCTTTTTCCTGATTTTGTCATGAAAATTTTCCTTTTATTCATGGCCTAATTTTTTTCTTACTAGCCCAAACAACATTTTTTGGGCCAAGCTTTAGTTTTCTTTTTCTATTTTTTCCCAATAAATAAAAGGCAGCTTCGAAAGATTCTTCAATTACCTAAAAGCTCAAGGCTAAAGAGAGCCAATTTAGAGGTTGGAGTTTTGAATAGTTACTCTCAATTCTTGTCACTGTCACTGATACTTACAGGACATAATCAAGCATAGAGAACAGAACCACTTTCTATATAACCAATAATATTACATCAGAAAATTATGATAATTTTTTTTACCTCAAACTTTAAACCTTAGCTAATAATGCCTATTGCAAATTTAAGCAACCAGTTAAATTACCAATCATTGTCAAGAAAGTCTAATGCTCAAGATTCTTCACAATTTAGCACCTAATTCAATTCGTTTCAGTTCAAGAGTCATCCTTTCATTCTCAAGTTTCATCCTTTCGTTTTCCATTCGCATTTTTTCGAGCTTCTGGTCTCTTTTCTTACTAAACACCTCCCACCTGAATTGTTGTCTCTCCAGTTCCATCAACTCCGCTTGAATCTGAAGCTTGCGTTCTTCTAACTCAAGAGACTTGGACTCAATCCGCTGCCTCTGTAAGCCAACAGCTTTCTCACTGTCTAGTGACATTCCTCGACTCACATCAGCTTGGGAACGAGGCAAAAGAGGGACATCATAACCCTTATTCGGATCTTCATGACTCTGGCTTTGTCTACACCTCTTCAAGGGACGGTCACTTAAGACTCCATCATGATCATCTTCATCATCAAGATCTTCATTCTGGTGATTCCCATGTTCATCATTATCATGATCATCACGGCTTCCAAGTGTAATCAAGTGAAGGGATCTCTGCACTGCAGGGTCATGAGGCAAATGCAATCTGTTTCCGTTATGATACGAACACATCTCCTCATAGAAAAGATGTTTGGAACTCATGATTTTCCTAACTTCATCTTTCTCTTTCTCATTCAAGTAATCAATCTTATCCAAGAGTGCAGGATTCTCAACAACCTCACAAGAAGTTCCCCTACCAAGCATCTCATTAAGCTTCTTATACCTCTTATTAAGATCATTAAACTTATCCTCGCATTGCTGCGGGGAAACACGATAACCTCTATCATCCATGACTTTAGAAACTGATCTCCACTTACCTTTCTTCTGCAAAACCGCAAATTTCCTTCCGCAACCATCATCGGAAGTACTAGAGTCCTCACCGATATAAGAAAGAGCAGTTATCATCAGCTTCACCATCTTATCCATCCATTTAACACGTTGCCAAGGAGAGTTGTTCTTGGACTTGTTTTGACCATCACAACTCAAACATAGTTCATCCTCTTCACTCATTGATTTCTTCCCTCTGTCGACATTGTTGCGATGTGCATCCATAGTAATGTCAAAGCCCGAGTCATTTCGAGGATTTGGATGGTGTTGAATCTGATTCTGATTCATAGCATTTGGACGAAGATCTCTCATAGAAGAACCAACTTGAGAATCAAAGCGTCCATGAGCATTTTCGCCACGAACAATGCCTCCTTGTGAACAATTTCGTTCCATTTCTCCACTTCCCAAAAGAAAATCTGAATCAGAGTAAAACAAAATTCAGCCTTTCTCCTCAAAATCCAAGTTTTCTTAGATTTCTCCAAATCTAGAATGACAGAATCTGAAACCTCTCATCTAAACCTAAATCATCCGATTAAACTAAGCTTGTTAAACAGAGAATTTCATAAACTATAAAACATAGCTACCAAAAGACGAGATTCACGGAACCAAGAAGAGGCATTGAAACAAACGACCTTTTAAAACGATTGAAGACGAGAGGAATATAGGGTTTTAGAGAGCAGAGTACAAGTAGAGAGACGAAGAACTCTGATCACTGAGACAATGCGTGTGGCGGACAAAACATTTTAGAGGAAGAAGAAGAGAGTCTTGTTTGTTAATAATCTTTATGGACTTTTTAGTGACAAATCACTAAAGTTATTTATGTCCAATGTATCAGAAGATATTTGGACCCACCATTTCTTTTTATTTTATTTATTTTTAATTTATGATTGATTTTGGTAGTAACTCCAAATGTGTATGGATTTGAATATGGAAATAAATGAAACTTATATGTTTGTTTATTATAAATTAATAGGATAGGATTGTCAAGGGATATCTAAGTTGTATAAGTATTTCTTTTTATCTTACTTTTAAATAAATTTATATCAATTTAAATTTGATAATACATGTAATTTTTTGTAAACGTTGGTGCACAATCTTTCAATATTGGATATCTTAAGTTATTTACTTTCAAAAATTGAGTATAAAATAAGAAAGTAGGAATTTAGAAAAAGCATTAACTTCTTTTAAGAGTTTTTAAAATTGTTTATATATAGATATTTAAAACTTTGTATATAACGTAAAAGATGATTGGTATCACGTTTTAAAAGACATACTTTTTTTAAAGACGTTTTAGAAAACAACACGGGATTTTAGCACCGAATCAGCGTTAGTCACAATAGATTATTCTATTTTTACACGTATGCTTATTTTACGGAACCGTTAAGCGTTACGATTCAAAAAAGTTATGAAACGCTTGTAAGTTGAAAACAAACGAATTGAAGTAGAAAACGTCAAATTCAATATCTTAATTTAAATTTTTAACTAAAATTTAACATTAGTATTTATTTTTTACTAAAAATATCTATACATACCAGACCTCAACTCTAATTATATCAAGCTAGAACCCATTGATAATCTTTACAGAAAGAAACACAAAATAGAGCGCCGAAAAATATAATATTTTGTTTCGCCAACGTTTGTAAATGGGCCTAATTTTCTATTGGGCCGTTGCCCTTATGATTGTAAAATCTTATTCGTAGAACGAAATCGTTAAGTTCGTGTCTGCAAGTTCAGAGTTTGTGTCCGGTTATACGATTCGTCGGTACCAAAACCCTCCGAGAAGTGTTTCAGAGTATCTCTGTCTACACAATGTCCGGCGAGGAAGACGCCACCGTGAGGGAGCCACTAGATCTGATTAGGCTGAGTCTCGACGAGAGAATCTATGTCAAGCTCCGGTCAGACCGCGAGCTTCGCGGCAAGCTTCACGTACGTTTTCTTTGCCCTCCTTTATGTGTCTAGTAGTACCTCGAATTTGTAACTACTTAGAATTCGTTCCACACATAGTTCGTTTGAATTTTGTAACTTATTTTGCTGATTTCACTGTTTCGTATCGAATTTGGTCCTACTTATGGGAAAGTCTAGGGTTTTGATTTTCAAGTTTCAATTTTTTTAAATAGGTTCTCGAGTTATGGCGATAAATTGCAATTGGGAATTTATGGGTTGTGTAAATTTAATTTCGACAAAGTTCTTAAATATTGGAAGATTTCTACACTCTTGAGTTGCTCACTTAGGTTTGATGCTGTTGTTGTTGTTATTTCTCTGGGCAGGCGTTTGATCAGCATTTGAATATGATTCTGGGTGATGTTGAAGAAACTATCACAACAGTAGAAATCGATGACGAGACATATGAAGAGATTGTTCGGGTACGTGCTTTTTCTTACTCAATAGGATTTATGTTAACTTTATGGATAATTGAGGTTAAGGACTAGATACAAAAGTTTCAGCTCAATGATTCTGTGTAGTACATTTACTTAGACAACAGATTATATCGTACACGGATCTTATTGTTCTGAAAGATAAGCTATTGGGTCAAAATCAGGAGGGGGTTTTCATGTAACTGACTGTTTTCTAGTAGAGAAGTCTCTTTAAGCTTTAGGCACACACATATTAGTTGTTAAGACTCTTCTAGGTGGGCTACAATTCTGATCTGATTAGGATAAGTGGCTTTTGTCTGTCCTGTATGTGATTGGTTTTGTTTACTATCTCTGGTTGCAGACTACAAAGCGGACGATTGAGTTTCTATTTGTGAGAGGAGATGGAGTGATATTGGTGTCTCCACCGCTGAGGACAGCAACCTGAGTTAAATCTCAAACCTTTTGTGTCCTCTTTTCTTAAGGGGAATTTGTGACTATTGGTGTATTTAGTCACTTTTTGTCTAAACTAAAACAAGCTCGAAGAAGCTACTTTGCTTAATTTCCAATGCTTTTCAGATACTTTCATCGTGTTATATCTTAATTACAACCCAATTATCTGAGTTCACAAATAAAGATAGATTCTGAAGAAGACAAACAAACAAAAATAAAAGAACAAGAGAATTTATGATCAATTTACGTACATATAAAAGGAGACCGAAATTGTAAATAAACAAAGTTGGTGTCTTATTATCTTCTTCTGGGTCGGGCATTAATGGGAGAACCTGATGATTGTGAGCCTCTGTAGTTTCTGCTTGGAGAATCCATTGATCCTCTAAAGGAAGAGTAGGTAGCTTTGGGTAATGGAGGCGTTGACTCTAATGGGGTTGACTCTGCAAAGCATGCTGTGTTTACACGAGTTCTCTCCAACTCTGGTTGTAGCAATTCGTTTGAACACTGTTTCGTTAGAGCCTGTTGACGAATATAATAAATTGATCAAAAATTGTGGTTTTGATATTTGATCGAATCTTTTGGAAAGAGAAAGGAAATAATATGTTACGAGGAGGTCATCTGCTGAAACAGATTGCTTGTCATCTGAAACTGTGTCTTCACTGCCACGAGTTGGTCTACGATTATGCCCTGGGGTCTCGACTGCTTCACTGATGCTCTCTATAGCTATTTCCAACACAGTTCCTTGTAGAGATTTAAGAGACTCGGTTGCAGCGCTTGTAAAATATGGATTCAGTACAGTTTCAAAATATTCAAGCTGCAGCAGTTGTGATGACAATACAGAATTAGCAAATCACAGATCTACAAAAGCTTCTCTGCTTCTGTAAAGAGCTTTGTTTCTCATTATGAGATGTAACGAGAATAAATTTAAGTTTTTGTTAGTGAGGATCTCTAATGATGAAAAAGAACAAGTTACCTCAAACATTAGTTGGCAGAAACCATTTGCATCAATTGATCTTAGGTCACTTGATCTGTTTTCTTCCACAAGACTCAGAAAAGTGTCGATTAGACCTTCGATCAGCACGCCAAGAATCTTGTCCAGGAGGGGTTTTGCACCAGCAAATACCTGCAGTTTAGTTTCCGGTGCAAAGTTATTAGGATTTTACACTATGAACACTGTCGAGGAACACATTTATATGTCAAATGTCTAAAGAACCACAAACCAACCAGTAAAAATTTCTGAATATAAAGAGCAATAGTATTACCTCCGCATGGACAGCTACAAGAGTGTGCAACAGCTCAACAGCCGCATCTCGTATGCCCTGGAAGATTGGAGCAAATATTTAAGTAATTCTTTTCTTCATTCAAATCAAGAAGTTAATAGATATCATTTCGCATAGATTTCTTACTTTCACTTGAGGCGCTGATCCCCACTGGATACCAGAGTCCAGCAAATAATTTGTGGCCGCTGTTCTGATCAAATTTGCCTGAGTACATGTGAAATTCTCGGAAATTTAAAGTTCTATTTCTAACACTTAGCAAAAGCATTCATAGGCTAACCCGGCTGGAAAAATATTAATACCTTAGCAAAAGTGTAATGCTCGAGGACCTTCTCTCCGAGTCCAGAGAAAGACATTATTAGATCTTGAAGATCGCTACTGTCTTCATTTTTGTCTCTGAATAAGTGAAAACACAAAAAAAATCTTAGTTTAGTGAGCTATAACACCATATACAAATTCACCCATGAGACCAGTATTTGATTATGAATATCAAATTCAACCATTGGTTTTTATTATCCAGAAGAAAACTAATGACCTCTATTAAGCAGGGACTAACCTAGACTGCAACCATGTATATTTGAACTTGTTGTAAAGCTCTGAAGCAAGTTCATCTTTGCAATAACCTATATTACTTAAGACCATCAACAACCGCCTGTGAGGATCAACAACACTTCCGTAGGTGTTGGCTGATGGTTCTTCCTGATGATCATCAGAATATCCGTTTTTCCAATTATCTTGTCTTGAGGTGCTTTGGGAAAGATCAGCACCAATTTGCTCCAAGTGCGCTGGCACATGGTGAAAACAAATTAGCATATTCAGCGTAACCACTTTAAAGTATGCATTTGCCTGCATTCATGTGTTTGCATGAGAGTATACTATCAAGGATGTTTGGTTACAAGTCGTACCAGCAAAATCCAGAAAGCAGTTCAAAAATGCCAGTCTAACAGATATTACGATTTCCTCAATTTGGGCAAACATATCTTCTGATTTGGCAGCTTCACTTTTGACAGACAGAATCATCCTGAAAAAGGTATACACGGAAATCAACAGCTAAACGAAGTAAACACTGTAGTATGAACAAGAAAAAAAAGGTACACATTTGTATACGCAGTTTCCTGAATAGCAATGAAAAGCATACAAGACCCGTTTTCTATCATACAAACATGGTACACAGTCATTTGACTTTACATGTCTCAGCATAGAATTGGTAATCATGGTATGACAAGCTAGAACCACAATTAGTGACTATTGGCATTTTATTTTTTCTAATGTATACAGAAAAGACTAGACCTTGATGTATGTACTGGAAACATAGACGACTGGAACTCCAAACACAATAAATAGCAAAAACTGGGGTTTTTCACTTCCACAAAAATAAATAGAGAGTAATAATGCACTGTCTATTTGTAGTAAACCTCACAATGCAAATATTTTCTATATGTTACCAAAATACGGTTGAAACTTACAGATTGACTTGTTCCATGCCAGAGACAATAACTGAACGGAATGCAAGAGGCAAGTAAGAGATGGCATATGGAGATCTATTCCTTTCAAGAATAGAAACCGGGATCCACGTCTCCTCTTTTGATATTCCTTCCGTGGATGCCCTCATCCAAGAGCAAAGCCTTTGGATATAAATCTTAGTGATTTCCGCCTGGACTTTTCTCAGTGCAACCACTGCCATAACCAAAAAGGTTATACAGCATCTTAGTCTAGTTAAATTAGACAGCAAGCTCAAGCTTCAGAAGAAGTTCAAATACCAGCACTGTGGGGCGTTGACTCTTTGGCTTCAAAAGCTTGGCATGCTTTTGACACTTCGTTGATGGCATCACTCATAAATGGGCGGAGAATGCATGATTCGTCAAAATCACAAAAGGTGCTGTTCACCTACAACAGCAGTAATCAGGAAAATAAAATATTTAGAGCCCCTTTATAGCACAGATACCACAGGATTGTCCTTCCAATGTGGAGAGAAGCTCCACTGAAGAGGTCACTTAATTAGAAAAAAAGAAACAAAGATAACACCTTTGCTTCATAGACAGAAATAGTCTTGCGTATCATCCCAGCAACTTCTTCCAAAGAATGAGTTGAATATCTTGCCTCTGTGACCTTCTCCTCAGCTTTATTGGCTGAAGTATCAGTAACTTGGGAGGACTAAGCAAATAAAAATTAAATTCAAGTCAAATGAAGAACTATTTCCAATTCAAGAAAGAAACAATAACTACAGAATTAATCTACTCTTGGGGCAGCATAGGGATCTAAGCAGAAAGAACAGCCGATACCTTGGCAAATTTTCCACTGAAAATAGATATAGCTGTTTTCCAAAACACAGGGATATGATGCACAAGCACAGCAGTCAATCTTTTGATGTATCTTCCCTTCAAAGTATCAATCTCTTCGCTGGGAAATTCCACTGATTGTAGGTCAACTTGAACTGCATTATTTTCATTAGAAGAGGCGGTATCTGACTAGAGGATTGAAAAAACAAGGCATGTTATCATCTATAGAACTGAATATTGAATAGTCTTATAATGATATATCATTCTCAATGCTAGACTCACATATGAAACGCCATTTTGTTGAATTTGTTGCCACTTCGCATCTGAGATGGCTTTCTCATGAGTGTCGTTACGCAAAATTTCCACCCTTGCTTCATGATCATATGTACATTTCTCAAGCAAGCCGTGGATTCTATGATTCTGGTAAATTAAAGAGCCAAGCAAGATGACGTCGTTATGAATATACACGATGATTGCAACAAAAAGTGTGGGAGACAAGAATCATAAAGGAAACAAATGAATGATTTTATAAGCTAAAAGTCACTCTGGACTCAAAGCAAATCTATTAGTAATCCATATTCCACGCAGAACATAGTAAGAGAATAGTAAAAGAGTGACATCTTCGAATATACCGACCTGAACATTTAGATAATGCCACACAGGATCAGATTCGGGTTCCAGCTCCAGCAAAAGCCTCACAGTGTTTTCCAGCTAAAATAAGAACAGACTTCAGATATCAAGACAAAAAATCGACTGGAAAAAGAATTTAGTCATTTTCTGTAGGTACAACAACTGGGAAAATGTAAAATGGGATATCCTAAATAGAAGTTAAAGTTGATGATGACTGCAATATTGACATGATACCAGTACTATGGTTAATGCATTTGGTAAATATTTGAATGAAGGATTGTTCAATTCAATTACTAGTTACCATTTAAATAAAATGAATTATAACTGACATACGCTTGTAAAGTCTATTTTCGGATCTTCCATAGACTTGTATAGTGTGCCTTTAAATTCCAGCATAACTTTCTCAACCTCCTCAAGTACACGCTTGAGTATATTTACCTGAGAGCAGTTTGTTTTTCTATATTGTCAAGAGCCTTGTTATGTAAATAAATAAAATCGTAATAAAAAAAAAGTTCAGTGCTTATAGGAAAGTGGATAGCATCTGTCTCAAGAGAGTGTGATTGAAAATTCAGGCATACATGAGAAGGGAGAGCAATAGATTTCGCCTTCTTGTATTCTCGAACAGCCAAATCATATTCACCCTTGCTAATACTGCTACGAATGATACTGGGTAAATTGAACAGTGTCCGGAATCTCTGAAGCATTCCTTGGACAGACCTGATTTTCTCAGCTTGAGCCTAAAAGTGATTTTGAAAAAGGCTTCAGCGAATTGAAAGAGAGTGACAAGCAAAAAAAAAGTAAATCAGAACCACACCAACCTGTCTCTCAAAAAGGGGCTCAAATGCAAGATTGGCCCTTGATGTCACACTTTTCATACAATTGAACAAATGAGTAGTTCCTGACCCTTCGGGGTCTTCTTCAATCCGCTTCAGTTTTGACTCAATATCTATTAAGAAAATCAGTGGTCTACATGAAAATGAGAGAAGAAAAACATAAATTATTCAGTTGAGAGTAGTAATAATACATACCATCAATTGTTGTTTTACATGAGACGAAGCAGTCAAAATTGTCCTTTACCAATTGTTTCCTTTGCAGATTCCGACCCTTTAAGTCACTTTTCAGGCCAAGGGCACCAGCCTCCAAATCTGCTGCAGTCGTGTCTTGGTGAATACGAGAAAGAAACAGCTTCGGATCGAAATGATCAGAGAAGTAAACCAATTTTTCTGCAAATACTCAGAAGAGGATACATAACAATTAGACAACTGAAAAAGTACATCGAAAAATTAAATTTTCTTGTAAGAGCTACTGTTCAACTCGAGTTGTAGATATGGTGAAGAAAGACACACCCCGAAGAGTATTATCAACTTTCTCAGCTTTTGATGGGCTGCCTGACGACTCAGTGATTAATCTCAACGTCTTATTGTCTATGATCCTATGAAGTAGACAAATTCAGGTTTAGATAAGTTCTACCATATCAAAGACAAGAGTACAAAGCATCTGACTGGCTTTCATGGTAAGAAAACGAAACGAGAGCAATTACCCTAATTTTAGTGGATCAATACATTCCATGCCACGAGGGAGTGACTGCAAACTAGTCAGAGCCACTTTCTTGCCAGGTGCAGGTGCTTTACCCTCTACTTTCTGAACCACGGGTGCTGTTCTCGATTCCCTCATATCACGAACCCTACGAGCGAGCTGCCAAAATGCCACCGCAATCGAAGTCAAAATGGATATCTTTCCACTTACATCCATATGATGTTATGGTTCTAAAATCACTAATGGCCTGCTAATTTTCAAGCTCTCTATATCAGCTCCACACTAGAAACTAAGGATAGCCTTCACGGTATCCCACGAATGGTATTGTTCAGTGTCTTACAATTCAACAAATTGATCAAGATATCGAATTCAAACTCTTAAACTTGATCGAACAAGCAAAGCCATAAGAATTCGAGCGTTCACTCATGAATCTCGCCACAAATACATACCTCAGCTTCATTAACCCGTTTCCAACAATCAGGCTCCCCTCCATCCCAAGCACCATCATCCTCCTTCCTCGCTCTTCCCTTCTCCCGAACATCGCTAACTCTTCCTCTCCCCGCACCACCACCTATTTCCCTTTCCCTCTCCAAATCATCATCCCCGCTTGAAATGCTAAGCAATTCCACCTCCGATTCATCATCCTCATCCATAGAAGGCTTCCTAACCGCCGCCGCAGACTTCTTCGGCGGAGCGGTAGCAGCAGCCACCGGTTTCTGCTGTCGAGGCTGCTGCACTAAATTGGCAACAGGCTTACGAGTAGAGGAGGAAGGAGGTTTCTGATAGGTGAGATCTCTTTGAGCCTGCTCTTTCAAGGCCATTTGAAGAAGCTCATCTTCGTCTAGATCGTTGCTATCGCTCGACATGTTTCGGCGATTCAGATGATCGTCAGAGTCTTTTCCGCTTGAGCTATCGTTAGAGATCTGATGAGCTTTGAGTTTCGATTCGGAGATTTCAGTTTGTGATTTGTGTGACAAATTTTTTTTTTTGTTTTTTTTTTCTTGTTTCCAGAAATATTGATTTTTAAGATAAAAAAAGGTGAAACGCGGAAAAATCAAAACATGGCGATGAGAAGAAATTTTATATTTTTCGGTGTGGTGGCTTTGACCGGATAATTTGGTATGAAGGACAGACAGAACATGTCAGTAACTCGATTTTATCCACAAAATCTCTTTAGATTCATTAATTTTAGGATAGCATTAAGTAATTTAAATTTTGACAAATTATTTGCAAAAAAAAAAAAATTACGTTGCGACATGATTTGTCCTTCTCTGAGATAAACATTTTGAATGCGAGGAGCTCTGAATACTCTCCCATATGTGGTTCAACGACTCAGAGACTTACAGAGAATTGTTGAGTGATCTTGCATCGGTGTATTTGACATCAACCAATATCTTTGAACCACGCATATTATCTGATGTATGAGGTAAGGACCAAAAGCCTTCTACGAAGTTCACGCACACTGCATTAGATAATAATATGCGTGGTCAAGCAATGAGTAATTCAAGAAGAAGTTGTTCAGTTATTGACTGTGAACGAGATGGAGCCTCTGTTGATTATGTCAAGAAGCTAAATGTTAGATTGACAAGCAACTCTACGAGGCATAATTCATTTGAGGCTAGCTCCAATAGTAGTTGAAGGGCATCTAATTGAAAAGAAGACGAAGGAAACACTTGATTCTCTTGTCAAATCATCTAAACGAGATTGTATCAACTCAGAGCAATCTAATGCCAACAAAATGTTTGGATGAGTGACTGCAAGAAGAAGAAGGTGGCGCTACTGTGGAAGCTATAGGCTCTTCCAAGAAGTCAAAGAAAATGTATCAAGAATGCATTAAGGTTAAGCCACAAGGAATTATTGATGATTCGCCTTCTCCCTCAGAAACCAAAGGTGCAGGATCTGTTATGATTATTAAGAATGTTCTGGATTCTACACTAGAAAAATCAGTTGGTAGTTCTCAAATAACAAGCATTAAAGAGCTGAATTCTGACCTTATGGAAGGAGAACGTGAAGAGAAACTTGAGCGAGACGCAGTTTTGATATATATCTGCAATTAAGGAGGACAAAGAGGAAGTATCATCACACTCAATACTGCTTGTCAAGCGCTTATCACCTGCTTCAGTGCAATTACCAGTAAGCAGCCTTGAAGCTGAGCTAGTCGCGTGTACTGGCCGTTACCTTGTTAAGAATATTGTTTCAACAACTATTGCTATGAAAATTACCAAAACTAAGAGAGAAACTCTTATTTGCACTCCTAGATCTGAGCTTAAGGAGTGTAGCTCTATAGAAGGTATATACTTCTATTCATTTGATTTGAGTTACCATTTCAGTTTTATTGCTAACTAAATTCTTTTCTAATCCGTTTTCCTTTCTGCTCCTAATCACAGCAATCTTGGAAAACTCAGTTGAATGTTGGAAGGAGATTCACTCAAGCAAAGATGATGTGAAAGGTTTGTTAATTAGAGAAGGAAGTACACGCAGCAAATTTACATGGAAACTTTTTTGAACACAACAGTGCAGAAGAAGAAATCGAGATAACTAAGGTCAGTTGGGCGAGTTATGGAAGCATCAAATTTAGATTGAAAAGTTGTAGTTTGAACCTTAACACTTTGATGAGCAGAAAAAAAACTTCTTGTTCCGGGCTTACTTGCGGATCACGTCTAGGAGTTGGCTCTGTTTGTTTCTCCTTAATACTTGAAACCTTCTCGACCCTCTTGACACTGGACAAGTGCGTTAAAACAGACATTAATGGTTGTGTCTTCAATAGAAGGAAACGGTTCAGTTTGAACCTGAGATCACTTTGATGGGTGGAAACATCCTCTTGTTTCTGGTTCACTTGTAGATCACGGCTAAGGATTGGTTTTGGTGTTGGTGAACCTTTCCTAATTGGTAGGGCAGCCCTTTGCTATGTGCCCTTGTCCTTTACACATGTAGCAAGTGAGTTGGCTTGGTTCTAAAGGAATAGAACACTTACCTTGAGTAGCAATGCAAAATAGACTTTGTGGATCGCAAAAGAAGTATAGAAAAAGGATGAACTTCTATATAGACTAATTAAAAAAAAAAACACACACACTTTTATTTTGCATTGTCTTAGTCGTAGATGACTACGTTATTGGAATTGAAAAATTGGTTGAGTCTTTTGATCGAATCAAGTAAAACAGAATTAATTAAGTGTTGAAATATAGTCTCTTGTGCCAATAGATTTGGCTTAGTTCCTCCTCTGAAATCTAAAAAGTTGTACAACTTTTTGGTTGAGTGAGAGGCTAACCTAAAACTCAATAACTTTTGTTTCATCAAAAGGCTCTGAATGAACGGATCGAACATTTAGCTCACAAAGTATAAAAAGAACTGAATTCGAAACATTAATGTTTTATTATAAGTAAAGGTAAACGACAATATAAAACGGAAACAAGCAATCCCAAACAATACCAGAAACACACCACATCATATAGCATAAATAAAGATGGAACGACAATAGAAATGAAAAAGAACAATCCCAATAAATAAGCTTAATTAGTACTAGTACTTAGAGAATTTTTTATTTGAGCAACCAACCAGTGTCGTTTGATAATGAATGGACCAAGGCTTGTTCTTCATATAGGCACAGGACAATCGACATGATCCAAGAAAGTTTCCACGGATCGATCCTCATGACCTCCTCCCAAAAGTTGAACCTTAGATGATTTTCTGAATGTTTGTGTAGTAGTATCGTATAAAATCACATCGAGTGATCCGTCTTCGGTAACCCGGATTGGTGCAAAAACAAGTTCGCCAGTTCCTACGGTACCCCGGAAGTGGCTATAGTAGCCATATTCGTTCGGTGGGTCATGTGCATAGGTTCTCCATTTGGCAATCAAAATACGCTTCATCTCCCAATCCTTAAATGAATAGCGCAAACGAACCCACGTTTGAAGATAAGCATCCCCATTCGGTTCATAAATGAGACCTTTCTCGTCATCCACTAACGCAATTTCCCCCTGGTATTTGACAAATCTCCAGACACCGGTATTAAGATCGACTCCGTCAGGTGGTAGAATGGGACGAAAATCTTCAGTCCTGATGTGGAAGCTCATCATGATAATATTCTTCGAGAAATCATAATTGGAATATGCAAAAGTAGTATAACCATCCTCTGTCATCAGATACTCCATGACGAATCGGAATATGAGGAAATTTGCATATGATTCTTCTCCAAGATACTTCACCCGATCCCACCGTATAAACCTCATATTTCGGATGGTAAAGAGGACCTTGGTGCTTTGCCCTTACACACAACACCTTGAAGACACAATCTCTTTCTTCGTATCCAAGATGTGTGGATATCCTCGTTAATGATTCATCCGGTTTGAGCATTGGCAAATCCCGAACCACTCCCGTTCCCGGATTGCATAGCTTGATCCTTGTTCCTTGTATTTCTTGGATACATATCAAGCCTCGGATGGGTGGAGCAAAAGTATGTCGTCTTTCAAGAGGGATGGTCATGTGTTGTCTACCGGATGAGAACAGTGGTTGCACCTCTTGATGGTATGACCGTAGAAAGACTTCACATGGCCCATGTGCTATGACGTTGTTCGTTGCGAACAACACTCGGGGTATTGGCATCATAGATTCCCAGACGAGCATGAATTTCGATAGGGACCTGGGAGGCGTCCGTGACAGAATCTCTTTTTGGATTTCTTCAGGAAGGTTTTCGAAACTCATCGTTCCCTCCATTTTTTTCTTCTTCTCTTATGTGTTTTTTCTTTTCTGCTAAGATTTTTTTTTCTTATGTGTGTTTGAGACTGAGTGAGATAACAAAGACATGGAATTATATTTATAGAAGAGTTGGTACGTAGCGTCGTGAGGTTAACTTGGTGTGTCATTATAATTAACGCGTCCATGATCTTCCACACGTTAAAAACTTACTAAAAATACTGGCCAATTAGCATAGAGATTACTGGATGTCAATTAACATGAAATTGACAGATTATCTTCCCTCGTACACTTTTTCTTCGCATACAATTGAATCCAACGTGAAAATATGGATATTTGTAGAAAGCTTTTCACTTTATCTCTTTGTACAGAGAATTGCAAGAAGATAAAATAGTTTCACACGCAAAATTAAACTCACTCATGGTGGTATGCTGACTAATTTAGCTGAGATCGATTTAATGTTAAGCGTGACTTGGAAGGTTTTCTTTCATCGTCCACCACAAAATCAATTTTATTCATATATAGAAACACGTTTTATCCTTTTTAAAGGTTTTCACTACTTTACCTCTTTGTACACAGAATTGCAAGAAGAAGAAATGGTTTCACACGTCAAATTAAACGCACTCATGGTGGTATGATGACTAATTTAGCAGAGAGATTGTATATATGCTTTATGTGAGAATTTAGAATTTTAACAAGATTATATAATTATTTCAGTATTAACTAAGTAGTATAATTCATTCAGAGTTTTCTTAATATTGGTTAATTAATTTTAAGCTTTTATGCATCTAGCTACTGGTTGAATGGAATCTCTACGTGGTCGTTTTATAGAGTACCACAACAAAAGATATGCATGGTAACTCTCCAAGATATATAGCCATAAAACGTGTGGAGAAAATATCTAATATCTCTCACTTAGCTTGTTAACAGCTAGCTTAGTAGAGCCATTAATTGTTTTGTTATTAAACTCATAAATCGTTTTTCACTGAGTACCTTATTTAGTAATTATGGAGTTTGGAATACAACGCTGAAATTAAACTTTCATCATATATATATATCATCAAGCGGTGACATGCATGAGACAATTTGCTTAAATGACAAAATTATATTAGCCAAGTATCATAATTTACAAGACAACAAGTGTACCGTAGCCACGAGACACGTACGTTATATCCCATTTTTCATTTCTTTAGTTAGGAAGTTTCTCGAAACTTGTTTCCTCAAATTTTGTTTTTATTTTCTTTTAATGATATTTTGTGTACTCTGAGGCTATACATAACAGACGTAATATATAAAATATATCGAATTTTTTTCAGTTTGTTACAAACGTTGTGACTTTCGTTTAATTTGCTATAACGGTCCATCTTTTAATTTAATTCTATGCTTACATCTAAAACCCAAAAAAGAAAAGAAAAGAAGAAGAGATATTCTAGTACTTCCACACGTTAAAACTTACTAAAAATGCAACTATTCGAGCTGGCTTAGTTTAGTGGTGCAACTAAAGTTATTTCCTCGTATGTTTTAGTTCTTCGAATACAATTGAATCCCACGTCAAAATATGGATTAAACTTTTCTTGTAGAAGGTTTTCACTTTACCTCTTTGTACAGAGAATATATTGTTTCACACGTCAAAACTCACTAATGGTATGACGACTAATTTAGCAGAGAGGTTTTATGTTAAGCGTGATTTGTCGTCCTTTCATCGTCCACATCTAGTCGTCTACCACAAAATCAATTTATTCATAGAAACACGTTTTATCTTTCTTATTAGTTCTTTGTCAAAAAAAATTGTTGAAAAAAGGTTTTGTTTTGCCTTCCGTTTTGTATAATTTGAAAACAATACGTCATCTAGCTACTTTATTGCATGGAATATAATCTCTACGTGGTCCAAGTACCACAACAAAAGGTATGGTAACTCTCCAAGATATATAGCCATAAAATTTTGTTGATAAAATATCTAATATGTATATATCACTTGTTAACAGCTTAGTAGTCATTAACTGTTTTGTTATTAGACTCATAAATTAATCAATTTTTTTCACTGAGTATCTTATTTAGTAATTCTGGCCACAATTTGCTTAAAGCGGTGACATGGCTTAAAGAAGGACAAAATTATATTAGCCACAAGAGACGTTAGATATCTCATATTTGACCTTCTTCTTAGTTATCATTATTCAAAAATTTCATCATAATATATCAAGCGGTGACATGAGACAATTTGCTTAAAGCAGGACGAAATTTATATTAGCCACAAGACACGTTAGATATCTCCTTCTTAGTCATCCTTATTCAAAAATGTTATCACTAGTCTTTTTCCCGGTTATTCATTGAAGATTGTATGATTTATGTGAGAATTTAGAATTTTAATATTAATTATTATTCAAAGTTTCTTTAATATGAATGTTCACGGAATCTTGAAGAATCTCTTCAGTTTCGCAAGGAGCTTCTATTTCTCTGTCGTACAATTTATCCTGCAATTGTTTTTTTTTGGTCAGAATGATGATTCAAAGAAAATGCAGATGGGAAACAACTGATCCTATCCTCCACTTATATATATACCTTGTAGCTAGTTTTTAGTATGACGATGGATCTCCTCGAAATGTGACTCTCAAGCTCATGCATCTTCCTCTCCAAAGTGCCTTCCAAACGTCTTCTGTTCTTCACGATTTGAAGCAACAATCTGTTAATACCAGAGAAAAGCATCTTGATTACAAGGTGAATACATCAAGCTGCAACCATAACTCTTTTGTCTCTCTCTATAAACAAAAGTTGTTGAAGGGAATGATCCCGTTATTACCTTAGTCGCCCTTCTCTGCATAGTCAATAGGCTTGTGGTTGTTCTCAAAAGAGGCAATGCGGCCGATATCTATGAGCCCATTGAACCAACAACCGCTAGAGATCTGGGATCCCTTCCCCGATAAAATATCAAGAACCAAAGTTGCCCAACTATTTAGGATGAATAACTTGTCTGTTACGCTGTAAATTACAAACAGTAAACAGAGATTCATACGGTACCTTTTAGCACTAGCAGGAACAATACTGAAAGTTTCTCCCAACATTTCTTTATTCTTGTAATATAGCTCAGTGTTGAGTCCTTGCTCCTTGAATTGGGTAATAATCTGGAATACCAATGAAACACACATAACTTGAACAACATGTACACCAAGTGATAGCTCAGTTAACCATACATAAGAAACTCTAAACTTATAACTTACCTCACTGAGCTTCATCTTAAATTCATTTGTAACATCTTCAGTTTGCTGTCTAATTGCCTTCACGACAGGAGCATTCTTGCATGTTTTCCATCCATATAGCATATCCACCTGGAAGTTTAAGATTTTATTTTCCATACACAGAGAACAAAAATCCCATCCAAACAGAATGACAAGCAGTCTCACTTTATTCAATGCAACAATGAACTTTGTATCTCTCGTTCTCAAAAGATTTAGAGATTCTATGGTTTGTGGCCGTAACCCATGCATAATGTCAACCACCAAAAAATGGCAAGGCCATGCAAACTTGAACCTCTTGACCGCAGATTCGTGAAGGATTCATGGCCACGTGTGTCAATAACTAATAGACCTGGCAGGGAAATATGTTGCACCAATCTGCTTAGTTATGCCTCCAACATCACCTTCCTGTACATTTGTTCCTCTGATGCAATCCCAACAGCTTTGTTTTACCACTATCGACCTGACCCATGATACTGCAAATAATAGACATAGTTTTTCCCACCTTCTTCAATGAATTCACTCGGAGCTAAGCTTTTACCCTTCTTAGCACGTTTTCGCTGTGTAGTCAAACAGTCTTGAACGGCTACTATACACCATTATTTTATAAAAGTTTATCATTCCACTTTGTAGCTTTTTGTTACCAGTCGGATCTCATTATAATTTGCCAAAAAAAGAGAGATTTTACGATGATTTGACAAAAATGATTTTGGGTCATTTTGTAGATTACTAATAAAATATTTAACGCATTCCATCGTTAAATTATGTTATCTAAATTAAATCTCCGTTTTTATAATTATTGAAACGCGAAAATCAGAAGCCCATTAGCCCATTCAGAAATTACATGTCTAATTATCTATATTAAATTTAGAGGAAAAGAAACCCAATTAGAGTTAACATTTTGGCTAGGAAAAAAACCCCCGGAAAACTATTAACAATCGTGTTTGCTCAATCAATCAACCCTAAAGGAAGCTTCACGGCGGTTTTACAAAGAGAAAAAAGCTTCGCTCTTTCTTCTTCTTGCTCTCCTTTCTCTGCGCCGCTCTCTCTCTCTCTCTCTCTCTCTGTAGAACTCGCTCAACCTATCGATTAATTCCTCTCCGAGATAAGGTAAAGCTTCTTTGATTCTCTCCTCTTAGCCAGTCTCTCCTTTGGTTTCGTTTACTAAAGGATTGGTGTTGTGCCGATCTGAAAACCTAATTTGTTTCCGTTCGACTGTAGAAAATCTTCACCTGGATTTGATTAGTCGGAAGAATTTGGAAATTTATTTTCAATGGGTCGGAAGAAGCCGAGTGCTCGAGGTGGAGATGCTGAGCAGCCACCTTCTGCGTCATCTCTCGTTGGTGCTGCTAAATCTAAGAAGAAAGGTGCTCAAATTGATGACGATGAGTACTCAATAGGTACAGAGCTATCTGAGGAGCCTAAAGTTGAGGAAGACAAGGTTGTTGTTATCACTGGGAAGAAGAAGGCTAAGAAAGGTAATAAGAAGGGTACGCAGCAGGATGACGACGATGATTTTTCTGAAAAGTTTTCGGTTGCGGGGGAGGAAGAGGGTGTTCCGGAGATTGCTTTTGTTGGGAAGAAGAAGTCGAAAGGTAAGAAGGGCGGTGGCTCTGTTAGCTTTGCCTTGCTTGATGATGAAGACGATAAGGAGCAAGCGGAGGATAATGAATCTGATGGTGATAAAGATGATGAGCCAGTTATAGGTTTTACGGGTAAGAACCCTGCATCTAACAAGGGTAAAAAAGGCGGTAATTCATTTGCGGCTTCAGCTTTTGATGCACTTGGTGGTGATGATGATGTAGAGGAAGTGCACGAAGATGAGGAAGAAGTGTCTACTATCACCTTCTCTGGTAAGAAAAAGAAGTCATCTAAGTCTTCGAAGAAGAACACTAACTCATTTTCCGCTGATTTACTCGATGAAGAAGAAGGGACTGATGCTTCAAACTCTAGAGCCGACGAAAATACAATTGAAGATGAAGAGAGCCCTGAAGTAACTTTTTCAGGTAAGAAGAAATCTTCTAAAAAGAAGGGCAGCAGTGTTTTGGCCTCGTTTGTTGATGACTCAGTTGCAGACGAAACAGAAACTTCTGATACTAAGAGTGTGGAGGTTGTAGAAACTGCAAAGAGTAAGAAAAATAAGAAGAAGAATAAGAGTGGAAGGACAGTACAGGAAGAGGATGATTTGGACAAACTTCTTGCAGAACTTGGAGAAACCCCTGCTGCTGCAAGACCTGCTTCATCGACGCCCAAAGAAGACAAAGTTCAAGCTCAGCCTGGGCCAGTTGCACCTGTAGAGAATGCGGGTGAGAAGGAAGGAGAAGAAGAGACTGTTGAAAGTGCTGCAGCGAAGAAAAAGAAAAAGAAGAAGGAGAAAGAGAAGGAAAAAAAAGCAGCAGCTGCTGCTGCAGCAACCTCTTCTGTAGAGGCTAAGGAGGAAAAACAAGAAGAATCAGTAACTGAGCAACTACAGCCGAAGAAGAAGGATGCAAAGGGTAAAGCAGCAGAGAAGAAAATTCCTAAACATGTTAGAGAGATGCAAGAGGCTCTTGCACGGCGGCAAGAAGCCGAAGAGAGAAAAAAGAAGGAAGAAGAAGAAAAATTGAGGAAGGAGGAAGAGGAGCGCCGCAGGCAGGAAGAGCTTGAGGCTCAAGCTGAGGAGGCCAAGCGTAAGAGAAAGGAAAAGGAAAAGGAGAAACTGTTGAGGAAGAAGCAAGAGGGCAAGCTTCTAACAGCAAAGCAAAAGAGTGAAGCTCAAAAGAGGGAGGCTTTTAAGAACCAGCTACTGGCTGCTGGTGGAGGTCTTCCTGTTGCAGATAATGATGGTGATGCTACTTCCTCAAAGCGTCCCATTTATGCCAACAAGAAAAAATCAGCTCGCCAGAAAGGCATTGAAACTTCTGTTCAGGGGGAAGATGAGGTAGAGCCAAAAGAGAATCACGCAGGTGAACCAGATACTTTAGGTGAAGTGGGTTTAACAGACACTGGAAAGGTTGATTTAATAGAGTCAGTAAACACAGACGAAAATTCAGGCCCTGCTGATGTAGCTCAGGAGAATGGGGTGGAGGAAGATGACGAAGAAGATGAATGGGATGCGAAAAGCTGGGATACAGTTGATCTTAACATTAAAGGTGATTTTGATGACGAAGAGGAAGAAGCTCAGCCTGTGGTTAAAAAAGAATTAAAGGATGCTATATCAAAGGTGCATGATTCAGGTTAGTATGAAATGTAGTTCTTTGTTCGTCCTAGTGTTCCATCCATTGTCTGATTTTTGTCTAATCTTTTGCATTTCTACACAGAACCTGAAGCTGAAAAACCAGCAGGTACAGGCAAGCCAACAATAGCTGCCGTAAAAGCTACGCCTGAAGTGGAAGATGCTACACGGACAAAACGTGCTATCCGAGCAAAAGATGCCTCTAAGAAGGATAAAGGCTTAGCTCCAAGAGAATCTATAGAGGGTGAAGAAAATCTCCGCTCTCCCATTTGCTGCATCATGGGTCATGTCGATACTGGTAAAACAAAGCTGTTGGATTGCATCAGAGGAACAAATGTACAGGAAGGCGAGGCTGGAGGTATTACTCAGCAGATTGGTGCAACATATTTCCCTGCGGAAAACATCCGAGAGAGGACCAGGGAACTGAAAGCCGATGCAAAACTCAAAGTGCCAGGTCTATTGGTTATTGATACACCTGGCCACGAGTCCTTCACGAATCTGCGGTCAAGAGGTTCAAGTTTGTGTGACCTTGCAATTTTGGTGGTTGACATAATGCATGGGTTAGAGCCACAAACCATAGAATCTCTAAATCTTTTGAGAATGAGGAATACAGAGTTCATTGTTGCATTGAATAAGGTAAGACTGCTTGTCATTCTGCTAGGATGGGTTTTTGTTCTCTGTTGTAAATACTTCTATGGAAAATAAAACTTTCAACTTACAGGTGGATTTACTCTATGGATGGAAAACATGCAAGAATGCTCCTATCGTGAAGGCAATGAAGCAGCAAACTAAAGATGTTACAAATGAATTTAACATGAGGCTGACTTATGTAAGTTATACGTCTAGAGTTTCTTATGTACGGTTTGAGCTATCACTTTGTGTACATATGGTTCAAATGTGTTTTCATTGGTATTCCAGATTATAACCCAGTTCAAGGAGCAAGGACTCAACACTGAGCTTTATTACAAGAATAAAGAAATGGGAGAAACTTTCAGTCTTGTTCCTACTAGTGCTAAAAGGTATGATTCATAACGTATGAATCTCTGATTACTGAACGTAACAGACAAGTTATTCATCCTAAATAGTTGGGTAACTTTGGTTCTTGATATTTCAGCGGGGAAGGGATCCCAGATCTCTTGCTGTTGTTGGTTCAATGGGCTCAGAAAACAATGGTTGAGAAACTTACATATGTTGACGAAGTGCAGGTCTGTCTCTTTTTCTTTTAGGTAACACTTGTTTCTGCAATACTTCCGCATGAGGATTCTAATCCTTTCTTGAAATTGTTGAACAGTGTACTGTCCTTGAGGTCAAAGTTATTGAAGGCCATGGTACAACGATTGATGTTGTGTTGGTAAACGGTGAACTCCATGAAGGTGATCAAATCGTCGTTTGTGGGCTACAGGCAAGTATAAACTTTTGATCCAAACCCGAACAAGTAATGCACTGGGTATACATAGAACTTAGAAAAGTGATCTTATTTCTTCCTCATATATCAGGGACCTATTGTCACAACGATTAGAGCATTACTGACTCCTCATCCAATGAAGGAGTTACGGGTGAAGGTACTTTTAGATTTCCGCTTCATGTGTCTTGTAACCGTTATTCCTCCTAAATATGGTTCATGCAAATGGCTTCCTATCTTCTTTTCTATACACAATGAGAATTCCTGGTCTGATGTTTCAGGGTACTTATCTGCATTACAAAGAAATAAAGGCTGCACAGGGTATCAAGATTGCTGCCCAGGTGATAGAACTGACACTACAATAATCTTAGTTGCTAGCCTTTGGTTTTACATTTACTGATGTTGGATCACATCCTGAATATTGTTTTCCAATTATGGGTTGTGTTTAAAAGGGCCTTGAACACGCAATTGCTGGTACTGCCCTGCATGTGGTTGGACCTGATGATGACATCGATGCAATTAAGGAGTCGGCTATGGAAGATATGGAATCGGTTTTGAGCAGGATTGACAAAAGTGGTGAAGGAGTTTATGTACAAGCGTCTACATTAGGGTCCTTGGAAGCATTGCTTGAATTCTTGAAGTCCCCAGCTATAAAGATACCTGTCAGTGGTATTGGCATAGGGCCTGTGCATAAGAAGGATATAATGAAAGCGGGAGTGATGCTCGAGAGGAAAAAGGAATATGCTACAATTTTGGCTTTTGACGTGAAAGTGACTACAGAGGCTCGTGAACTTGCAGACGAAATGGGAGTTAAAATCTTCTGCGCTGATATCATCTATCATTTATTCGATCTCTTTAAGGCTTACATTGAGAATATCAAAGAGGAGAAAAAGAAGGAATCAGCTGACGAGGCAGTCTTCCCATGTGTCCTTCAGATTTTACCTAACTGTGTGTTCAATAAGAAAGACCCAATAGTCCTCGGAGTTGATGTCGTCGAGGGTATACTTAAGGTATCCTATGTTTTTAATTTCCTGCATTCTGTGTAGCTCTCACACATGTCGACACAAGTCCTAGGGTTCACACTTTCTTATCTGTCTTGTTTGTCTTTAGATTGGAACCCCAATTTGCGTCCCTGGCAGAGAGTTCATCGATATTGGCCGCATTGCCTCTATTGAAAACAACCACAAGCCTGTTGACTATGCAAAGAAGGGCAACAAGGTGGCGATAAAGGTAATAATGAGATCATTCTCTTCAACAAGCTTGCAAATCTTTTGTTTACAGAGAAGAAAAGAGTTATGGTTCTTGTAGTTTCAGCTTCACGCATTCACCTTGTAATCGATGCTTTCTTTGGTATACAGATTGTTGGTTCGAATGCTGAAGAACAGAAGATGTTTGGAAGGCACTTTGACATGGAAGATGAGCTTGTGAGTCACATATCGAGGAGATCTATCGACATACTCAAAACTAACTACCGGGTAAGTGGAGAAGAAGTGGTTTCCTCTTCCAAATCATCATTTTGATAGAAAAATTGATTTAAATCAAAAACCAAACTAATTTGCAGGATGAATTATCATTGGAAGAATGGAAGCTAGTTGTGAAACTGAAGAACATCTTCAAGATACAGTAGAACATTCAAATGTCTACTTTGTAGCTTGAAAAACACTCTCACATGCCTTGTTATGCCGTGTCTGCGTCGATGCAGAACAAACAGATTCGTCGTCCTGCTTTCTAACCGAAGCATTCACAGAAGATTTGAGAGAAAGACAAGAGAGAGTTTTGTTTTTGCTTTTTTTTTTTTTTGTTCTTTATCCCTGAAAAGTGCTGAATAATTGGTTCATGAACCTTCATGCTGGCAAATTGCAGGGGAAAGAAGAGCCTTGAGTCTTGAGATAGATATACCACATATCTTTATATGCCTTTTGTTTTACTTATTTCCATTTTTGTTGACAAAGGAAAATATTCGAATAAATGTTTTTGTCTAACTATATTCTCTCTGTCTATGTGTTCAATCTTGAGTTTTCCGTTTTAGGAAAATAGTTACAAATGAAAAATCACATCTAATATCAAGTTACAGTTATGAAGTTTTGGAGAAAACTCATCTTCGTTCAATAGAATATATACTTCTAAAACATTTTTTTTTTATAAATAGAATTTTTTTTTTTTTGAGAAAATATATTTTTGTTTTTCGTAAGAATATATATATAGTTTTTCTTTCGTTAAAGGGTCTCATTTCGTAAGAAAAATGGGATGTGTAACTAAAAGCAAGCTGCTCCTTTTATGGAGATGTGAAAAGCATGAATGCAAATATAAATAATACATAAGATTGTTGTATACGACAAGAGTTTTTAAAGTAGCTCTCTCTTTTATACTTTATGAATGTTGCCGAGATCATTGATATGTTATGTTCAATTGTTCATTGTTATGATATGTATTAAACTCTGGTCCATTGCTTTACTCTATATATTATGATACTTTGTTTCTTGGAAACAACATTTTTTCGTCCATTCGTAAATATTTAATTGGTTTCACAAACTCTAAATGACTACTACTACTATTTTGTTTTTCTTTCCGTTTTTCCATTAAATTGAGTAGCATATGATAAATTGATAATTTAAGATCCAATATTGTGATCATAACATTAACAAAATAATTAAATTATTAACATAAATATTGTGATCATAATTAATCTCAAATGTTACTAGTTCTCTTTTATTTTGTAGGAAAAATTATTTTTTCATTAAAAGTTCTATTGACATAAACGTTGAACATTATATTACTACAGAAACTTCATATCAAAGTTCCCCGAAATAAAATGAAAAAAACAACCGTCAGTATCTTTACAACACCAACATCCACCGTAAAACAGATCTCTCAAACCTCATCACCAAATTTTAAAATTTACATCTTTAAAACTAAAACATAATTAATCGCTTATAGGTTTAATAACCTTTGTTGGCATGAAGATCATTTGAAGTAAAAGAGTTTGTTCACGTACCGTAAACATACTGTTAAGTTTTATGTATTTCCAACCGAAATCCATAGAATCGGCAATACTTACATGCATTAAGATCTTATAAAAAGATGTCATCCACCATCACAAACGATTCACAATCCATATAACCCAATAAGCTTAGTCAAGCCAAACGTAACCGCCATAGCTAACCACCCTCCAAACAAAACCCTAGCCGATGACCTAACCGCTGGTGCTTTCCCTAGCGCCGCTCCTAACCACCCAAAAACCATAAGAGCCACCGTAACCGCCACCACAACCGCAATGATCCTCATTTTATACTCTTTTACAAAAGCAGCCGCCAAAAGTGGCACAATCGCACCTGCCGAAAACGCAAGAGCGGATGCAGCAGCCGCTTGTATCGGACTAGGAAGCTTCTCTTTCTCTATCTCCACACTGTCTCTCTCCATCTGAGCCACCTCTATATCGTACTGAGAGTAAACAGAGACGAACTCTCCGATGGCCATACTACAAGCTCCTGCCACCATCCCTGCGAATCCGGAGAGAATCATTGCCTTGACGTCATGCTTCACGGCGCCAACTCCCATCATTAAAGACGCGGTGGAGACAAGACCGTCGTTGGCTCCAAGCACGGCGGCGCGTAGCCATTGGGCACGCTTGGAGTAATCGAAGGTTGTTGATTCCTTCTCTATGTCCATGTTCGTGTTACTACCTAATTGATCCATTGTTTCTTTGTGATGTTTTGTTTTGTTGAGATATGTAGAGAATCGAGTAAGTGTGGAGAACACACGCCTAGGCTCAGTTCTATTTATGGAGATTTTTGAGTTTACTTTTTGGCTTGGTGGAGACAATATGTGGAGCATCATCATCACCACTAATTGTTTTTCTTTTTTGGCCATTAATTTGTTAACTTCAAATTTCAAAAGATTATTTTTTTTGTTTGCAGTCGGTGCATAACGACACAAATTTTTCATATTTGTGACGGAAATTTGCAACAAAGCTTTTTTCCTCATGATAAGTCCATCTCAATTGTTTTCTCCCTCTTTTTTTTTTTTTTCTTCTTTGTTTTCTCCCTCTAAAATACTAAATTTTCTCTATATAAGTAAAAAAAATTGTAACAACATTAATTATTCTTCGTAATACTGTAACAAAGTTTCCACAAATTTTGTAGAAAAGGTTTCTTAGGACATACGCAACGATTTAATAGTTTCATCCCATCATGTAATAACTTAAAACTTTTGATTTTATAATGATATTTATATTCTTAAAATAAAAAATAGCAGTAGCTCGGTTCGAGAATTAAATTAGAAAGAAACAAAACATACAATTACAGATAAGATAAAAGTGATGTGAAAACCACATTAAGTGTGTTTCTTCACCATTTTTATATAATATAATAATTAAAAGAAAAATCATTAGTGAGGCCAAAAATGGCAGTTACATGAAGCTGTTGTCCTCTTCATGATCAAAGGCATGCATGTCTAATGTCTTCTAGGGAAAAAGAAGAACAGAACATATATAAAGGAAAAAAAGGAAATTTCAACTTGATCCATTACTATACGCAACCTTTAACCCAATTTAATCGAGAATATCTATTTCAACTTGATCCATTACTTACTGATTTTGTAATATTAATCATGTATGTTTTATAAAGTAATATCTTAAAGTAGAATTATTTTATCTATGGAGGCTAATGTATAAGGTATTTAAGGTATCAGTCTTAGCATATAATTTTTACAAATGTTAACGTAGTAATTTTGATTTTTTTTCCATAAAATTCAAATTTCTCATATATTCCCATCACACGAAATTTGGGGTAGCGTTTTTCAAATCAGCTTTCTTTTTCCTGGTTAGAATTGAATAATTTTGTTTTCTCTTTACTTTCTCGTTTATTATTGGTAGTTATATACACCTTCTTTTCTCGACAAAGAAAAGAACCAAAAAAGGAGACATGGAAGGAAAGATCAATCACACTATTCATCTAATATAGATTTTAGTAATGTTTGACCCAAAAGTTATCAATAATTTTAGATTTTAGTAGTGTTTGACCAAAAGTTATCACATTTGAATGGTATATATATATATATATATATTGAATAGAAAAGTTTTCTATGTAATCTTAGATTGAATAGAAAAGTTATCAATAATATAATTTTAGATTTTAGTATAATTTAACCAAAATTATTTGGGGAGTTGTTTTGCTCTGTGTTAGTTGTTTCAACCATATATAGTACTCGAAAAGCAGTTACATTGTATGGTTTGGTTTAAATTGTTACAACTTAAAAGTAGAGGTGTCAGACGGGCCGGCCCGCGTCCATCTGGGCCGGCCCGCGATGGGCATCTAAGTTTGTGAGACCGCGACGGGCCGGCCCGCTAGGACCGCGGGCAAAAATAATATGTCCAGGCCCGCCCCGCTAAGCCCAACGGGTTAGCGGGCCGGCCCGCGGGCTTAGTTTTAATATTTTTAAATAATTAAAAAAATAAAATTAATTTTTAAAACTTGAAATTAATAATTTTTTAATTAAAAAAAAATTTTAGTATTAATTTTTTAAAATCTTATAATTTTATACATTAAATTTCGTTATATATTCATATATTTCACATATATATTTTCAGAATTATGTAAAAATATTTATTTATTTATATTAATTATTTATTTTTATTAAATATTTGTAACCCGCGGGCCGACCCGCAAATCCGCGGACAAAACCCGCAAAAACCCGCAATCCGCCTGGGCTTGTCCGCGAGGCCCGCTATTTTATGGACATAAAAAATGATGTCCAAGCCCGCCCCGCCGTGGGCTACTTGGACAAAGCCCGCGGGCTTTTGGCCCGCTTGACACCTCTACTTAAAAGCGTTTCATCACCAATCCAGTTATTTTATTATAAAAACCAAATCAGATGTTTATTCACACGACATATTCTTATTCACATGATCTTAGATCACAACGATCAATAATATCCGTTTGAAAGTGAAAACCCCAAACAACAAATAGATAGTGAACAAGTGAAAGAAGGGTTTCGTGAAATATAAAATAATAAATATATATATTAAAGAAATGGATTGATGAATTGGAAAGCACTGGGAAAATTATAGTGAGAAAAAATAATGGAAAGAGATTGATAAGTAAAGAAAGAGGAAGAGTGTGGTTGCCACACGAAGAGCACCATCCTTCACCATCATCACCCACGTATCACCACACTTGTACATACACCACCACTCGATTCATGCCAAATTTAATGCAGTCGTCTCTATCTCTCCAAATAGTTTTTTATGATAACAAAAAGTTTTATAATAACATAATATTACTCTGTATAACCCAATAAACATGCATACGTACTCGCCTGCGTACATATATATATTCACCTTGCCACAGCGATTAACATTGCTAAAACTAAATAATATAGTAGATAACTAACATGTGTTGGAACACAGTAGACACAGTTTCTTCTTTCTTGTAAGACATATATAGTAAATGTTGTATATATATACAAGTATACAACCATCGTCCTTTTAGTTAGCTAGGGTTATTTTTTTCCATTTTATTATGCATGCTTGTGTAATTAAAATGTATTTTAATTGAAATAAACAATTGCTAGTTTTCATACAAATAAATTAAGATTTTTTAGATAAACACGAGTACAAATATCTACGTAATTTTTTGAAAGCTATTAGATTGCGATATAATCCCTAATTTCATTTTATAATATCGATTGATTTAATAGCCGTGAAATCCTTAAGTTAGTATTATCACTTGATTGAGGAATGAGGAAAGGTTTCAATGTTTCATCAAACTTTATTTTATCTTTAGAAACCAAAAAATAGGAACATGACTTCTGTATGGAACAACCTGTAGTGGAGGCTTACGATTTGACGGTTCATGCTTTCCATTCCAAGGCTTCATCTTTTAATGTTATTACTACGTGTTGTCTGGTTTTGTCTTCCATTATCACGAAAAGAAAAAAAATATATTCTTTCTCTTACGTATATTCTTGAATAAATGAAAATAAAATATTTTAAAACAAATCATTGTTTGTTGAGGCAAATTATTTATTAGGGTGGAATTTGATCCAACGTAAGTCGAAGAAAGTCAAAGGAAGATTGGTGGAGTTGACTGAGTCACGTGACGAGTCTGTGGCGGGGCTGACTCGGACGACCTTGATAACATGTATCGCCCATTGAACGGAGGTAGCAAATAGCACCGAGAAAATGTGGTTTGTCTTTAAAGAAATATAGTGATTTGTTTGAAGTGTTTTAGTTAGATGATTCTAATATGAGTTCTCAAGATAAAATAAATTGCATCTTATTACGTTATGTGATTGTTTTCACTTTTTTAAGGGTACTATTATTATTTGAGAAAACACTATTTTGGGTTTCAGTCTTTCGGATGGTTGTTCTTGGGTTCGGTTTGGTATCCGGTTATTGGAATTGAGCTGGTTTAAGACTGGGCTGTTTAAGTGTTGCAGACGGCCTTGTCAGATGTTGAAGATATGGGCTTGGAGAATTAGCTATAGACAAGCCCGTAGACAAGCCCAAGCCCATTCGGTTATAGGAGGTTGTTAAAAATGCTCTTGAAGAAAGAAAACAGAGTCGCTACGGGAAAGTTTTTAAGCAAAATTGTAAGGAAGTCATAGTGCTATTTTTTTTAATTGATTAGTTATATGATCATATACATGCTAAAATAACTCGTGATATAACTTTAAAATTTTAGATATCAGATATTTTTTTTTATATAAATTAGGATCCGTATCATAACACTTATATTATTTAAAGATTATGATAAGTTGATAACACTTATATTATTTAAAGATTATGATAAGTTGATAAGTTGGTAGTAATGGTGGTTTTTTCAAAAGTACTAAGGGGCTAAGGCAAGGTGACCCTCTTTCCCCTTATCTCTTTGTACTTGCTATGGAAGTCTTCTCAAAGCTTCTTCACTCAAGATTTGATTCGGGATATATTCATTACCACCACAACGCAACTGATCTTTCAATCTCCCACCTGATGTTTGCTGATGACGTCATGATCTTTTTTGATGGTGGATCCTCCTCTTTGCATGGAATCTGTGAAACGCTTGACGATTTTGCCTCTTGGTCCGGGCTGAATGTAAACAAAGACAAAAGTCAGCTCTTCCACGCTGGGTTGGATTTGGCTGAGAGCAACACTTTGGTGGAGTACGGTTTTCCTATAGGCACCCTACCAATCCGGTATTTGGGCCTCCCTCTTATGTGTAGAAAGCTGCGTATTGCCGAATACGAGCCTCTCTTGGAGAAAGTAACCAGAAAGTTTAATTCATGGGCATTCAAGTGCTTATCTTTTGCTGGTCGGGTTCAGTTAATCGCTTCGGTAATTTATGGCTTAGTTAATTTCTGGATGTCCACATTTATCTTACCTAAGGGCTGTATCAACAAGATTGAAGCGCTATGCTCAAGATTTTTGTGGTCGGGTAATATTGAAGAAGGGAAAGGTGCTAAGGTATCGTGGGCTGCACTTTGCTTACCCAAAAATGAAGGGGGGCTGGGGCTAAGACGGTTCTCAGAATGGAATAAGACCCTTTGTCTGCGGCTCATATGGTTGCTATTCGAAAATAATGGCTCCTTGTGGGCTAAGTGGCATCATCATCATCATCTCAGAAATACATCTTTTTGGTTGGTTGATGTCTCTCCTAGTCACCCTTGGACGTGGAGAATGCTTCTGAACTTAAGGCCTTTGGCGGAGAATTTTGTAAAATGCAAAGTGGGAAATGGTCAAACGGCTTCTTTTTGGCATGACAGTTGGACTACCCTTGGGCCTTTGATAAAGATATTGGGAGACTATGGTTCTAGGTCACTCCGCATTCCTTTATCAGCTTCTGTCGCTGACGCTTACTCTCCTGTGGGCTGGAGGCTTCCTCTTTCCAGATCGGCTGCGGCGCTTACCATATTTGATCACATCAATGCGTTAGCCCCCCCAGCTGATGATTTGTTAGATGATTCTTACTCTTGGTGCGTGGGAAATGTTGTGTGTAATGGTTTCTCCACTACAACTACTTGGGAAGCTTTGAGGCCAAGAGATTCTGTAAAGGAGTGGTCTAGCTCGGTCTGGTTCAAAGGAGCTGTGCCAAAACATGCTTTCACCATGTGGGTGTGCCATCTAAATAGACTGCCAACGCGTCAGAGGCTAGCTGCTTGGGGCCAGATTCAAAACTCGGAATGCTGCCTTTGCACTATTGAAACTGAAGCCAGGGATCATCTTTTCCTCGCTTGTGAGTTCTCTTCCCAGATTTGGAAAATGGTTTTCAATCGCTTATGCCCACGGCAAAGACTTTTCTGCTCATGGGCTGAGCTCCTCTCCTGGACACGGCTCTCTTCTTCCTCCGCGCCTTCTTTGCTCAGAAAGGTAGTGGCTCAGGTTTTGGTCTACAACATTTGGCGACAACGGAACAATGTGCTCCACAACTCTCAGCGGCTTGCTCCGCAGCTTATCTTCAAGATGCTCGACCGGGAGCTGCGCAATATCATCACTTCAAGACGGCGAAAGAAGCGTTGGCGCAGGTTAATGCTCCTTTGGATTAGATAGTTGATCTTTCCTTCCCATCCATTATTGTAGCCTTGTTTTATTTTTTTGCCTTGGCTGCTCTTCTTTAGGTATTACCTTTGTAAAACCTTTATTTCATTTATATGATATTTACATGATTAGCAAAAAAAAAAAAGTTGATAACACTTCTGAGTTCTGCAGGAAAAGGTAAGGACAAAAAATAGTAAATGATGCGAATAGTTCCACGTGTAAGTGTCAGTGACAACTAGTCAATGAACTCACCAAATTATATTTTTTCCGATACCAAAACCAGAACCAAAAAATTTGGTATACTTACCACTTACATTGTCCACGTTTTCTCCCACACTTTCAAAATTTCAGTCACATTTCAAAGACACTAATTACATTGGGTGGTTTAGATTGTGATATAACTAATAACTTGTTGTACACTTGTACTTATCGAACGTTTCCATACTTGATCAATACTCGTAGGAAGATAGAATTTATACATTGAGAGTTTACGAGATTCAAACATTAGCACAAACACTATAACATGTGATTGGTAAAAATGATGAATCGTTTACTTCACCAGCTTAATCGTTCATCAGAGCCTCAGAGGTCGATATGATCTTAAAAAGGCAGTAAGAAAAAGCTCTCGACGGATCAGTGGCTGTACTTGCATAGAGATTTTTTGAATTTGATTTACTGGTTGAGGCAGGTAAACGTCGATAGATTAAAAACAGAAAGAAAGATATAAGAGCATCGATCGAAACATATTGTTGTAAGACTAATTGGTTAATTTTTAACAAAAAAAGACTAACTAGTTAGTTAATTACATTGTAGAAAATAAAATAAATTCATTAATTTAATATTGTAAGATTAGTTCATACGTTTTTTTGTTTGTTTTAAAAACACTTGTTTGGATTCCGTATCGATAATTTCAAAGCAAAGAATCACATGATAACATAAAAAAAATTGCACAAGATATATAAATGCTGATCCATATATAAATATTACTTTGGATCCGGTAGTTCCTGTTCTACCTTGGTCCCCTTTGTATTGTAGCCTTGTTTTATTTTTTTGCCTTGGCTGCTTTTGTATAGGTATTGCTTTTGTAAAACCTTAACCTTCATCTTAATGAAATTTACATGCTTAGCAAAAAAAAATATATAAATATTACTAATATATTTGGATCGATCCCTACCATGCTCCAGTTTTTTCTTTTCCAATTCCTCACAAGGCCTCTTAATAGTTTTGCACAAATTATGCCACCATTTACTTCTTTTAACCAATTCTACTTTCTCAGAAAACCAACACTCAAATGATGTATTGTCAATTTTTGAAACCAATTCTATAATAAATTCAACCGATTCCACCAAATGAATGTTGCCATTTACAGCCATATATACAATCAATTGGTAAATAGAAAAGGTTTAAAATCAATGTAACACAAAGGTACTGAAGCTGGAGTTCGGACATATATTGGAGAAGACTCGGAGTCTTAAATAGGTAGGAGATGTTGTAACATAATAAAGAAGATATTAGTTCGTATACTTTATATTTTTCATCATATAAATTTTTAAAAACTAATATCTTTATAATTAAACACAGTATTAAAATAAATAATCGAGATATTATGGAAGTATGGAAAGCAAAGAAGTGAATTGTGAAGATGATAATTGTTAAGTGTTGAAATGCTTGAATTTATAAGATTTTTTAATTTTGGATATTTCTTTTACGAAATATATTATGCATAATTTACTATTTCTTTTTATATAAAAAAAAAATTTCTTCCAAAAGTTAGATGTTTTCTATTTCCAATATATGATTATCATTTTTCTTATTTTTAATTTTTTTTTATCTCAACTATTTTAATAATAATTTTAAAAAAATTGCAGGAGAGCGGCTCGATCGAGATTTTCTTTTATGTAAATAACATATTTTGGAAAACTTTATGCATCTAATAATTTAAGAGAGAGAAAGTAAAAATCTTTTGTGTAAATGCGTGCAATCTTTCTATATGTGCGTGATTAACGTGGTTCAATTATTTTTTTCTAATTTTTGATAGTCAGTGACTCAAGAAGGCCTTTGAAAACGCCAACTATCCAACCACTCATAATGCACCATTAAATAATAATATTTTCCATCAAAATTATTACAATAAAATGATTATAGAGATGGTGAGACTATCAAAGCTTCGTCTTTAAAAGAAGGAGACACAAAAACTCCTCACTCTCTGTATCTTTTGATCTATAATAGTGCCTTGAAAGATAAGAAAGTAAGATCAAACACACAAAAAATGGGACACCTAATTCCTCAAACCGGAGATGAAGAAACCGAGCTTGGTTTAGCGGCGGTTAGGCTAGCTAATTGTGCAGCCTTCCCTATGGTTTTCAAAGCTGCCATCGAGCTCGGTGTCATTGACACTCTCTACTTAGCTGCTCGTGCTGACGTCACCGGATCCGGTTCATTCCTCACACCGTCTGAGATAGCTACTCGGCTTCCCACAAAGCCTAGTAACCCTGAAGCACCGGCTCTGTTGGACCGTATTCTTCGTTTACTCGCTAGCTACTCCATGGTCAAGTGCCAAGTTATAGAAGGTAAGAGAGTCTACAAAGCCGAGCCGATTTGTCGATATTTCTTGAAAGATAATGTTGATGAAGAGTTAGGAACACTTGCTTCTCAACTTATTGTCACACTCGATAGCGTCTTCCTCAATACATGGTAACTTTTTTTTTCAAGATTCTCTCTTTTAAATATCTAATATTAGTATTAGATCCATATATCAACAATTTGGAGATTGATGTTTTTTCAGGGCCGAATTAAAAAATGTGGTGCTAGAAGGAGGTGTTGCATTTGGCCGTGCCAACGGTGGTTTGAAACTCTTTGACTATATAAGCAAAGATGAGAGATTAAGCAAACTCTTTAACCGGACCGGATTCTCTGTCGGGGTTTTGAAAAAGATTCTACAAGTTTATAGAGGTTTCGAAGGAGTTAATGTGTTGGTTGATGTAGGAGGTGGAGTTGGAGACACACTTGGTTTTGTTACTTCCAAGTATCCAAACATTAAGGGTATCAATTTTGATCTAACTTGTGCTTTGACGCAAGCTCCTTCTTATCCCAACGTGGAACATGTGGCTGGAGACATGTTTGTTGATGTCCCAAAAGGTGATGCTATCATCTTAAAAGTAAGAACCAAACCACAAAGCCTACTCTGTTCTAACATGTTAATACTTCTCTCAAGTGTTTTTTTGTTACTTACATTATATGTTTTGCAGCGTATACTTCATGACTGGACTGATGAAGACTGTGAAAAGATTCTCAAGAATTGTTGGAAAGCATTACCGGAGAATGGGAAAGTGATTGTCATGGAAGTAGTTACTCCGGATGAAGCAGATAATCATGATGTGATATCCAACATTGCCTTTGATATGGATCTGTTGATGCTCACACAATTATCTGGAGGGAAAGAGAGGTCGCGGGCCGAGTATGTAGCTATGGCTGCAAACTCGGGTTTTCCGCATTGCAACTTTGTATGCAGCGCATATCATTTGTGGGTCATCGAGTTAACGAAACAGGCTTAAAGTTGTAAGATTATGTTTGCTCTCGTGTTCTATAAAGAGTCTGAGGGGTCTCATGGTAATAAAAGTTGTATGGATTTTGATTTCATGGAATGAATAAAAAAGATGATATTGTGCTTTGGTTAGAAGTTAGAACTAGTAACATCTTATTTTTCTCTTGGAACGAATGATACTAATAACTATGACTATAAGTGACATAAAAAATGTTGATCCTCCGACTAACCTGAATCCTAATCTGATTCTTTTTATTTGTCTAATTTTATCATTATCTTCATTTGAATCTGTTTCTTGAATTACTTCAGCTTCCCAGTCTTCTTCTTCGTCTTCAAATTCAATTTCTAATTCTTCCTCGTCATCTTCACTTGTTTCCATATCCACAGGTTCTTGGACCTTGTTCTCATCTCTGTCTGGTTTAATTGATTCTTCTTTGTCTCTCTCTTGAATCATTTTCGAGCTACCATCTTCTAATTCAGTTGCTCTGTTCTCTTTGTCTCTGCAAAAATGTGTCCTGTCTTCCACCAATTCTTTGATCCTTCCATGTTCTTTAAGTATCTCTTGTTCACTTGTCTCTTTTTCTTTTATCCGATGAAACTTTCTTGTTTCATTATCCTTGCGTTTTGTTTCTTCATCTTTAAGATTATCCCTTAGTCTTTGTTCCATGTTTTTGTCTTGTTTCCTCAGTCCTTCTGGTCCTTTCGATTCATCGTCTTTAGCTTTTGCTAAGACCTGCGTAATCACGCTCTTCTTGTCTTCTCCTTCGTGATTGTTCATTCTCTCTTCCACCAATTCTTCGATGTTATCTCGGTGTTCATGTTTTTCCACCACTTTAGTTGATTCTCGTTTTTCAATCCCCTTCAAGTTTCTTGGCACCTCTGCCTCTGCAGTTTCATCCTCTTCTTTTTTCTTCTCTACAAGTCCCAGGTTCTTCTTGTCTTGTTCCTCATTTCTCTTTTGCTCATGAGACTCTTGTTTCTCATTTTCTTGAATCTTCTTTCCTGAGCTATCATCTCTAGTCTTTGTCTCTTGATTCTTATTCTCTTTTTCTTTTCCACTTATGTCTGTTTCCAATGATTGCTTCTTGTCTTGTTCTTTTTCTTCAATTTCTCTTACCTTTCCAAATTTTTTCTCAACCTCTCCCAATTCTGGCTCTGCTCTGTTTCCTTCCTTGGCTTCTTTATCATTGCTTGTCTCCTCTTCTGCAAGTTTTTCGCCCAGTTGATCTGACTTTCGTTCTCCATGTTCGTGAATCTTCCTTGAGCTATCATACTCATCATTTGTCTCTGCTCTCCTAAAAACCTCTTCCTCACTTCTCTTTTGTTCATGAGACTCTTGTTTTTCAATTTCTTGAGCTTTATTTCCTGACCTATCATATATCCTCTCTGTCTCTTGATTCTTCTTCTCTTTTGCTTTACCACTTATGTCATTTTCCACATATGATTGCTTCTTGTCTTGTTCTTGTTCTTCAATCTCTCTTGCCTTTCGAAAGCCATCATCCCTGATTTTTGTCTCTCCCTCTCTCCATACTACCCCTGCCCTGTTTCCTTCTTTTGCTTCTTTATCATCATCGCTTGTTTCTTTTTCAGCAAGTTTTTCGCTCAACTTTCGTTCTTCTTCGTGTCCGTGAATCTTCCTTGAGCTATCGCATTCATCTATTGTCTCTTCTTTCATCTGATGATTTTCTTTTTCATTTTCCCCTCTCCATGCCGTTGTTTCCTGTCCTTTAGTCTCATTCTTTTTTGAGCTATCATCATTAGCTTTCGACTCCACCTGCAGAATTCTCTTTGCCTTCTCGTTCTGCTCTCCTTGTTTTAAATGATATTCTTCTTTTCCCTCCTCCTCAGTCATTCGTTCTCGGATTTTTTCTTGTTCTGCATATCTTTTTGGCTGATCTGATCCTTTTTCTTCAACATCTTGAAACTCTCTTGAGCTAACAACCTCAGCTGCTCTCTTCATCTCTTCAATTTCTCTCTGCTCCATTCCCTTTTCTTCTTCTCTATGATATTCTGGGATCTTCTCATGTTCTCTATTTTTTAGAAGTTCATATGGTTCTTGTCCTTTAACCTCTTTGTCCTTAACTCTACCATGAATCTTACATTGCATCTCCTCTTCTGCAATTTTCTCATTTCCTTCTTTCTCTATTTCAGGAGCATTTGATTTCTCTTCCATTGATTTCTGGATCTTCTTCTTCTGTTCTTCTGATTCATCCAATTCCAGCAATTTAGACATTTCAAGTTTTCTTGATTTACCATCGTCGATTTTGGTCTCCGCCTCCTTCGGTTCTTGGATTCTATCTTGTTCTACTGACCCTCTCTTTGACATATTTGACTCCCTTTCCAAAAACTCTTGACCTTTTCTAAGGCTATCATCTTCAGTAGCCAGCTTTACCTCATGATTACTCGATTCTTTCCTCTCTGGTTCTTCGATCTTGCCTTTCCGTTCGTGATTTTTCTTTTCATTTGATTCTTCCACTTTGGTCTCTTGAATCTTTCTTACCATTTCAATTTTTGTCTTGAACCTTTCGCATGACATAGTCTCAACAATCTTTCCTTGTTTTCCTTTATCTCCCTTGCTTCCATCGTCATCTTTGCTATTCTCTGTTTTTCCATCAAGTTCTTGGAAATGTGCTTCTAGCTCTTTTGTCTCTTGGACATTTCTTGAGTTGGGAACCTCTTGTTTTGTGTCTTTCACTTCAGTATCACTTGTTTCAGGGATCATGTTTTGTTTCTTGTGTTCTTTAATCGTTTGAACTTTATTTGAATTTCCGTTCTCATTGCTTGCCACTACAGCTGCAGCTTCTTCTGCCTCTTCATCTTCTTGATCCCCTGTTTCATCTTCCATAAAATCTGGCACTATGTCTTGTTGTTTCTCTCGCATCTCCAATTCATGTGACTCTTCTTTTTTAGTTTCTTGAATCTTTGTTGTAAAATCCTCAAAGATATTTCCTTCTTCTTTTTCGCGATCGGTTGCACCCTCTTTTAGTACTAACTTGTCCAATTTCTCGTATCGCTTCTGTTTCGCCGATTCTGGTTTTTTATTCTCCCCTACCTTTTCGTTAATCTCATCTTCAGCTTTTGTCTTAGTATGTGCAGCTTCTTCTTCTCCTCCTGTGTGTTTATCTTTAAGATCAGTTGCTTTCTCTTTAACTAAATTTCCGGTCTCTTCACATTCCTCCTCTTCTCTATAATAGTCATATGCTTTTTGTTTTTGAAACTCATGAAACTTGTCTGAACTATCACCTTTCATTTTTCCACCTGGCTCAGAAATGTTCTCCATGTTCCCTTCTACTAACTCCTGGATCATGTCTTCTTCCCCACGTCTCTCATGTCTACCCAATTCTGGATCTTCACCTTCTCGAAGCTTTCCCAAGCTACCTTCTTTAGTTTGTTTACTTCCCTTCACAGTCTCATTCTCCTCCATTGCTCTAGTTTTCTCTTTTTCCTCTGTTTCTTGCATCTTAGATCTCTGCAGTTCATCATATTCCAGTTTTTCAATCTCTCCGACCTTTTTTGAGCTATCTTCCTCAGTTTTCAGTTCTGCCTTGGCAATAACTCTTTTTTCCTGTTGTTCTTCTTTCTGGTCATTATGGACTTCTCCACCAGTGTGTTTATCTTTGGGATCAGTTGCTTCCTCTTTAACTAAATCTTTTCTCTTTTCTCGCTCCTCTTGTGTCCAATCTTCATTTGATTTTCGTTCTTCAAACTCATGAAACTTGCTTGAACTGTCATCTTCCATTTTTCCCTCTAGCTCAGCAATGTTCTCCAGTTTTTCTTCTTCCGCCAATTTAGAAATGTTGTTTTTCTCACAGTGTCTCTCAAATTCATCTAAATCCTCTTGGCTTCTTAAGATATCCTTCTCATCTTGTTTCTTGACTTTTGCTCTGTAATCATTTGATCCCATTTCCACTAGTTCCTGGATCTTGTCTTCTTTTAGTCTCTTATAAGGTTTAGTCACTTCTGGATCTTCATCATCTCGAACGTTTCTCAAGCTACCATCTTTAGTTTTTGTCTTCCTCTCCACAACCTCATTCTCCTTCATTGCTCTAGTTTTGTCCTTGCCCTCTGTTTCTTCCATCTTTTCTTGTACCATAGATCTCTTCAGTCCTTCATTTTTCTGTTGTTCAATCTCTTGAACCTTTTTGGAGCTCTCTCTTTCAGTTTCCAATTCTGCCTCGGCCGTCACATTTTCATTTTGTTCTTCTTCTTTACGGTCCAGTTGTCCTGCTTCCACTAGTTCTTGAGTTTTGTATCGTTTGTCATGACTCTCTAGCCTGCCAGGTCGTTCTTTCTCTAACTCTGCTCTTTTCTCCTCCTTTTCCTCTTTCTCTTGACTACTTGGTTCCCCTGCCCCAGTTATTCGGGTCTTATCGCGTTCCTTGTTTATCTTTGGTTCAAGTAACTCCTGTTCTTCACTACCGTCTACCTTTCTTAAGCTACCACATTCAGCTTCTATCTCCGACTCTGCAATTTCATTCTCTTCATGTTGTTCATAATCATCTGTTTTCTCTTCTACCAATTCTTTAATCTTGCTTACATATTCCCTTTTTGGTTCATACAGCTCCTCTTCTTTAATACCTTGAACCTTTCTTCCAACATCATCCTCAGTTTTGATCTTTGATTCTTCACTTCCCTCTTCTTCTTCGCAACCCTTTATCTTCTCTTCCACCAGTTCTTGAGACTTTTCTTCAACATTGTCTTCCTCCAATGGGCTGTTCAGACTAACCAATTCTTGTTTTATTGTACCTGTTATCTTTTCCGGCCTATCAGTTTCGTCCTTCTTCTCTTCTTCATTTTCATTTCGATAAATTCCTCTGTTATCACCGAGTTCTTGGATCGTGGTTTCTTTAATGTATTTTCCAGATGCGTCCAAATCATTTTTCTCAATATCTTGAGCTTCTCTTGTGCTATCCCTGATTCTTTTCTCTGCCACTGTTGTTTTCTTCTTATTTTCCACATTGTCAACTTCTCCACGACCACTTACTTCTCCTCCTTTAAGTTTCTGAAATTGTTGTTCTTCAATCTCATGAACTCTTTTTGACTTATCATTCTCAGCTTTTGTCTCCGCCACTGCGATGATTCCTTTACCGCCATCACATACTGTTTCTTCCAGCAATAATTCTTGAATCATGTATTTTTCTTCTTGTCCCTTCATTGCATCTGAATCTTGTTGTTCAACATCTCTAACTCTTTTTGAAATATCATCATCATCACCAAATTCTGTTTTCTTCTCTGCAGTTTCTTCGTCACTCTTAGCTTTTCCGTTTTTTGAAAACTTGGTCTTCTCTTCAATTAGTTCTTGGATCTTTTCAGCGAGAATTTTTGGTCTATCTGACTCTAGCTCCTTTTTTGCCGTTCCTGCAATTTCTTTCTCCTCTTTCTCTTCAGCATTTGTTTTGCTTTTCACCAATTCTCGGGTCTTGCTTTCTTTGCCGGATCTTGCTGGTTCGTCCAAGTCTTGCTGTCTAATAATCTCTTGAACCTTTCTTGTGCCAGCATCATTAGTATTTCTCCCTCTCTCCATAATTTTTTCTTTGTACTTTTCTGGCTGATTCTTTGTTTTCTCTTGGAAAAGTTCTTGTATATTGTGTTTCTCCTCACTTCTCCCCTGAACTGGTTTCAGAACATCATTCCCTATATTTGTCTCTGCCTCTGGAATTTGCTCGTCCACCAATTCTCTGATCTTTTCTTCTTTGCCATGTAGCTTTTGTCCCTGAATCTGTTGTTCTCCATTCTCCTGAAGCTCTGTTAAGCTACTGTCTTCACTTTGTGCTCCAACCTTAGCATTTTCCTCTGTCTTGTCTTTCTTCTCAACCAATTTTTGTATCTTGTCGACCTCATCTGATTCTAGTTGATCAGATTCAAAATCCTCAGATTTCATAGCAGTGTTTGATGCGGATATTTCGCCCATTTTCGCATCAATTTCTTCTTTGGCATCTCCATGTTTTGTTTCCTTCTTTACAATGTTCTGCTTCTCCGTTCCTTCATCACTTGTTTTCCCTAACGTATCCACCTCTGGTACTTCAATCTCCTGGCCTGCTTTCAGAATATCATTCCTTGTATTAGTCTCTGCCTCTGGAGTTTTCTCTTCCACCAATTCTTTCATCTTTTCTTCTTTGCTGTGTTGCTTTTGTCCCTTAGAATGTTGTTCTTCATTCTCTTTAAGCTTTAAGTTTCTGTCTTCACTTTGTCTTCTCACCTTAGTTTTTTCTCCTTCCTCTTCGTTCTTGTCAACCAGTTCATGTATCTTGTCAACCTCATCTGCTTTTAGTTTATCAGATTCAAACTCCTCAGCTTTTGTCTCAGTTTCTGCAATGTCATCTTCACCAACTACTTGTGGTCTATCAATGTTTGGTCTGAATCCTTCTCCCATTTTCCCATCAACCTCTTCTCTGGAATCCCTATTTTTAATTTCCATCTTTACAACTTTTTTCTTCTCATGATCACCTGTTTCCGCTTCTTCCACCATTTCTGGAATCTTGCGTTCATCATTGCGTCTCTCCCGCTTTTTAATCCCTTGAACCTTGCTCAAGCCATCACCATCATCACCAGTCGTTTTCTTTTCTGTCGCTCCACTTTCACTTGTTCTATCTAGCTGCTCATCAGGCTCTTGTTCTTCAATCTCTTCAAATGCTCTGGATCCAAAATCATCACTTTCACTCTCTGCTTGAGCCAGTTGTTGGTTATTTTCTTGTTCCTCATGTCTTGTCTGTTCATGAGGTTCTCGTCCATCAATGTCCGGAGGCTTTCTTAAGTTACTGTCCTCACTCTCTTTATTTGAATGAACCAACTCTTCTTCTTTCTGAAACTCTGTCTCAAATTTCTCAGAGTGAACATCAGATTCTTGTCTTTGTATACTCTCCTCTTCAACTTCTCCCTTCTCTGTTTCCTCTTTATGCTCAGCTTCACTCACATCTCCAAACTCAACTCTTTCTTCTTCTTCCTCCTCAATCTTAAATCCAGAAATTCCCTTTACTCTTTTCGGCATTGTGATCGTAAGAGTCGCATCATCGTCATCAAATCTCGCTTTAATAATGTCTAAATCAACAGTATCAGGAATCCTAAAAACTTTCTTGAAAACCCTAAATTCCACTTCTTTCCTCCATGCCATCCATCTAATCATAACCATTTCTTCCACAGGTTTTCTTCCTCTTATGGTAATCCGATTTCCCTCTTCGTTTATATCAATTTCAATACCTTCTTTTTTGAATCCTGCCCCAAATTAACTTTCTTTTATCAGTTTTTTTTCTAATCAATTAGAACACTAAACCCTAAATCTATCAGCCCTAATTGTCCCATTCGTTGAGCACAGTAAAAACAAAAGAGACAAAATTTAAGAAAACTGCAGTAAAAATATTTGACCTTTAAGATGAATGATGATGATGAACCTTGAATCGGTTTCTCGAGAAAGCACCAGAGGACCGAATGGGTCTTTGGAGAAGCGAAAATCGACCGAGGACGATACATCTTCTCTCGTTCTTGTGATCTTTAATCCCAGTTCGAGCTCCATTATTAATTCCTTTCCTCTGTTCTGGAGATTTTTGGTGTGTTCTAAGGTTTTGATTTGTCGATGCTCCAATGTTCCACTAAAGAGTAAAGTTAACGAGAGGGACTATTTATTTATTCGTTGCTTGCACTGTAGGACTTGAAAATAGTCACATGGTCAACGTCTTTTTCTCTCTTGTTGCCTTCGACCTCAAGTAACCAATTCAACAAATTATTCATCTTAATTAGAGTTTACATATCGATTTTGATTTTGTTCTATAAGAAAGCATTATACCGAATATGTGATTTCATCTTTAAATCTTTTTAGATTCAATTTAGTTTTTTTTTTTTTTTTTCTGTTAGAGGACCAGTGAAACAACACAAAACTCATAATACATATTGATGTTTTTCTTACAGAAACAGATAATAAGAAAATGGGTTCTATCCTTAAAAAACAACAAGAACCCTATCCTAAAAATCTAAGGAGTGTGGTCTCATTTTTTTCTGGAATGAATCAATTGAATGATGAAAACAATAATAGACATAAGCAGAGTGGATCCTGCAAAACATGGTAAACGGAACTTTTTTCTTCTCTTCTTTCTTGGTTTATCTTCAATTTCTTCTTCTTTCTTTTCCTCATGATCCCTTGTTTCTTCCTCAACAACCTCTTCTTCAATCTTGTCTTCTTCCTCTTCTCTCTGTGGCTCTTCTTCTTCTTCCTGTTCTTCTTTTTCCTCAGGTTTTGGCTCTTCTTTGATTTCTTCTTCTGGTTCTGTTTTTTCCTCTGTTTTCTCTTCTACTATTTGATCTTTTACTTCCTCCTCTTCTTCCTCGATCTTTAAACCGGTGATCCCCTTAACTTTCTTACGCATTGTAACCGTTAAAGTCCCATCTTCTTCATTAAACCTCGCTTTGATCTTGTCAAGATTAACGATTTCTGGAATCCGAAACACTTTCTTGAATTCCTTGATTTCTGTTGCCTTTTTCCATTCCACCCAGTTTACCAAAACCATCTCTTCTACCTGTTTTCTTCCGCTGATCTTAATCCGATTCCCTTCTTTGTTTATCTCGATATCGATACCTTCCTTCTTAAATCCTGCATTTGGTATTCAATCTCAATCTCTATGCAGGTAAGAAAAAAAGGTGAATATCTATGAGAGGGGAAAATGTTTAAATGGAACCTTTGAGATGAAGAATGAGGAAGAACACAGAGTTGGTTTCTCGAGAAAGCGAGAGATGACCAAAAGAATCACTGGTAACCCTAAAATCTGTAGAGGAAGAAACATCGTCTTTAGTTCGAGTGATCTTCAGACCTAATTCAAGCTCCATCTGTTTTTAGTTTTTGTTAAAGTCTCTCTCTAGTCCACCTTTTTTTGTCTTTCAAATTAAGCCATTTTCATATGTCTCTTTCAAGATGTCCACAAGAATATATTCGTAACTTCCATCTTCAGGAAACTCAAAAACGGAGTCCTGAGTTTGTTTACTTTCAACTGTCCCAGTTGCGTTGGCGGGAAGTAACAATTTGTGTTTGTGGTTTATATGGGCCTATAACATGTTTGTTGTTTATGTGGGCCTATAACAACAAAGATACGGTGCACTCGACCGTAGTGGATCATCATTTACTTTCTAAGTACCTTCTGTCATTTTCCTTCAGAGTTCTTCTCTCTTTGGTCAAATTGAATTTTTTCCTCAAAGTGTGCAACTTTTTTTTGTCATCATCATCAACCTACCAACGCCGAATCAACAGATCGATCTTATTTCTGATTATTTCATGGCGGCGATTTCTCTCTCTTCTTCTACGATTCCGTCGCTGAAGTCGAAAGAATCGTCTAGTGTTTCTGCTTTCGCTTCTCGTTCTATCTCGGCCGTCAAATTTCAGTTTCCGGTTCGTCGGGTTCGAACCGGAGACTTAAAGTTTCCCTCTTTATCTTCAACGACTCGATGCACTCCTAGACCTGTAATCGCCTTTCTCTGCTTAAGCATCTTTTTCCAATGCTTATATGTTTGGTTCAATTCTAGCTTACTAAAAAAGTTTACTTAATTTCATTTTCACTCTGATGAGCTATTCGAATTCAAGCTTGAAACTTTCTTGTGATAGTAGAGTTGATGATAGTCTTCGTATAGTGGATTTTTCTCATTTTAGTTCCTAGCTGATTCTCTCTAGGGTTTGAATTTGGTTTAAAGTGAGTACCTTTATCTACTTCTCGATTTAGATTGAAAATAATTGACAAACCATTGTTGTTATTACTTCAGATTGAAGCCAAGAAGCAGACATTTGACTCCTTTGAGGACCTGCTTGTGAACTCTGATAAGCCAGTTCTAGTTGACTATTATGCAACCTGGTGAGTTTGTTTTGGTGTCAAATGATAATATGTTTTAGCTAGCTACATTTTCTCCTTATAAAGACTCTTAACCATGAATGAGTATACTTGGTCTAGTTTGAGTTTATTTGTTAAACAGATGATTTTTGGAAAGCGAGTGAATCAGAATGTAATGTTGTTTGTTTGGCAGGTGTGGTCCTTGCCAGTTCATGGTTCCTATACTCAATGAAGTGAGTGCAACCCTGAAAGACAAGATCCAGGTGGTGAAGATCGATACCGAAAAATACCCGAGTATTGCCAATAAATACAAGATTGAGGCACTTCCTACTTTCATCCTATTCAAAGATGGGGAACCTTGTGATCGCTTTGTATGATGACGTCCATGCCTTTTAATAACTCTGTTTTCCTTTAAGGTTCTTAATCTCACTCACAAACGTTTCTTTCCTTATGACTTCCAGGAGGGTGCTTTGACGGCCAACCAACTCATCCAACGAATTGAGGATTCTCTAAAAGTGAAGCCATAGTTATGGATCATGAACTCTTTTTTAATTATTGGTATGTTTTTCCACTGTCCCTGACCTAATCAGGGCTTAGCGATAGGTTTTTCGGTTGATTTAACTTGGAGAATTTGAGAAGAAGAACATTATGTTTGCCAGATTTGTAAAACCTTGTTGTGAGTAATGATGATCTTTTATTCTCAAAGTAATAATAGAGAAGCTATTTTTAAAGCATTCCTCTCCAGTTACATAAAGACTAAATTCCTCTTAGCAAAAGAAAACATAGCTGGAGTGTAAACCTGAATACTAAGATTCAAGGGTTAGAAGAAGAAGAAGATCTAACAACCATAGGCTTGAAATCCACGGAGAGAGGCAGTGGTGAGGAGGCAAGAGCATGGTCCTCACCATTGTTGTCAGAGTCATTGCCATCACAGTAACCTTGGAGCATGTCACCTTCTTGAGCAGTAAAACCAAGAACACCAATCATAGTAGGCCAACACTTGCGACCAATGGTTCTTATAGCACTGCAACACCCAGGGCCAATGTAAGTCTCACCGTTGAGGAAGAACAAGATCAGCTCTCCGGAGCAGTGTTGGAGCTGCATGAGTGAGTCCCAGCAGTAACCTGTATCTTCATCAAGCCTGAGCCTGTACACAAGGCTTCTGGTAGGAGAAGACGAGCCCATGGACGGTTTCATGAGAGGGCGAGCTGTCACTGTGGAAGAAGAAACCACCATGAGTATGAGTGTCACAACGTTGAAGGTAGTCATGAAACTGGACTTGGTAGCCATTTCTCAACAGATTGATAAGGTCAAAAGAAGAAAGAGTAGAAGTGGGTCTGGTTGATTTGTTTGTGTTTGTGATGAGAATTGAGTGAAAACCTTAGAGAGTTTATATAGAGACACTTGGAGATTGACTGTTACAAGTAAATTGGTAGAGTGAAAAGGCCAAAGTAATTACGTGGGAAGCTCATTAGATTGTGAGATAATTAGTGCTTAGTGGCTTAGTGGGTAACTAGGTGTTATTACTGTATTAAAATCTGCGTTATAAGTCGGATTATTGAGCATTTGCTATCGTTCACAAGTGAGTAAGCTAAAATGGGTCTGTTTAGGGGCTAATGGGCCGGATTAGGATCACTCAGTCTGAAACTCGTTTGATTCAATACAATCGAACCAAATTATCTTCACCATTAAAATCTTTGCAAGAAATAGATTTGGGTAAGTAAAGTATGTACACATCTAATGAGCATAAAATGTGTAAGTATTTGATATCTTGCAATAGAAGAAATCATAAGGCTGGCAACTATTTTAAAGATACATGCAATACTGCAAATTTGAAAGGTATCTAGATTTAGTAGAGCTGATTCATGATAGGTGTTTCAAAATACATAAATATAAGAGAAGAAGAGAAGTTTTAGACAAAGTCTAAACGTGCATGAGATATGCAAATCCGTCACTCTAGTTCTTGCTCAAGTCTTGGAGAGGCGGTCTCTTTGATGTTCTTGGAGCTGTTACGTTAAGATTATGCACAATCTTTGAGTTTGGTGCATTCTCTTTCATGTCATGCTTCGTAGGCTTCACTTGTGTTCTGAAAATCAAGGTTGGTTCTCTTTTTACTTGCCTCTCGGATAACGTAGCTGATTCATCAATGTTCCAATACTCCTTCCTGTTCTCAGAGGACTCATTCATGGTTTCTTCAGGAATTGGAGTAGATTCTCTCGTGATCATTTCCTCATATGCAGCTATTTTAAAAAGAAACAAGAAAAAGGTAAATGATTCTAGATATTTAGTCATTTTTTTAGCTATTTTGTTGGATATAAGAGAAATAACATTTGTAAGAAATCTAACCTTTTTCATTAATGTGATTCTGAACAGTCAATTCATCAGGAGTCAGGGAGATAGCTTTCTCTGTGAGAATGGATTGAGTAGAAGCAATAATTAGTCAAGAGATTCCAAATGTAGTAAATAACACCAAGAAATTGATTAAAAGTAGAAAAGAAATTTACCAACGGCAATAGCAATTGGAACAGCTGCTTCATCTTCATCCTCCGTTTCACCTAAGATGCATGTCTCTCCAGAGACATTAGAGCCACCACCTGAGGAGTTCAAAAGGAGATTTCCTTCGAAGCCTTTTTGAATGTTCTCTGTTACCTTTGCTTCTACGATCTCATCTACTTCATTATTGTCTACAAATGATAGGAAATAATTTAACTATCTTGCTCTTATGTATGCCTCCAGAAACAAAGTATGTGATGATGAAAAATAAGAGTGGTAATTACCTGTTATTGCCCATTCCTCCAACGCATCATTTATTTGGTTCTGAATGTCTGTGGAAGAATCAGATTCTACTGCGTTTCAGGGGTGGAGAAAGAGATATGAACATTTTACATTTATATGACTCAACTAATATGATGAGATAAGCATAATAACTTCAGAGAAAAAGGATTAACTTATGGTTACTTTAGATGATTTATATTATATTGCTCCATGCATTTTTTCAAAAAAAAAAGTTGCTCACCTGACACCATAGAACAGGTTCCAGCGACTTCAAGGTAGCTGGAATTTTCACCAATTGTCTCGGAGTTGTTACCTTTGGCTGGTAACGCAACAAAGGAGCTAAAGGAAATATTTTTTTCTGCTTCCCTGATTGTCTCTGCCTCCTCAGTGTCAACATGTGGAGAATGCTCTCTGCTTTTCTTTGATGTTCCTTGTGTAGCATCTAGACCTACAACATCCTCTGCACCTGCAGTTTCTTGCCCAGCATTAAGCTCATGGTTGTAAGAAACTTTGGATGCAATACTACCGCTTGAGTCAACAATGGTGTTTTCCTGAACCACACTGTCATCCACCTCCTTTTGTTCTTGCTTTCCATCACTGTATGGTTTAGAGTTAACTAAAAGGTGTCTCTCTGCAGAAGTGAGAACAAAAGCCACTTCGCAAGTGGCTGCTGAATAATCTTTTGTTTCATCTAGTACGGAGTTTCCAAACAGTATTTGCCTCTCTGGGTGAGTGGAAATGTTAGATTCACCCAACATTTCCACATCCTTGATTTCTCTGTATTTTTCAGCTTCATCTGGCTCAGAGTCTTCCATAAGAGATTGGGGCACAGCAGCAGCGAGACCATCATTCACAACATGAGACTTAGCAGTTATATTGTCTTCTTTTACCCCTTCACCTGTTTCAAGCAGTAAATGTTTCTCGGGAGTTGTGAAAATGCCACAGTCAACTTGTGATGATGTTTCCTCTTTTTCCTCAATCACAGCCATCAGAACTGTGTCTTTCTCATGTTTCTCTTCATGTTGTCCGTCCAGAGGTTCAGAATCCAACTCTTGAGTGTTTCTTACCGGTGAAAAATCACCTGAAACTTTCAGTGTAGAATTCAAAACATCCTCAGAAATCATAACATGTTCTGTAACATTGGTTTCAGATGTAGAAGGTGAGGCCTTCTCAGTCATTCCTTGTGGCTTATCTTTTACGAATTCTTGATTCACTGTCTTCATTTTCTTGAAAGAGCCTCTTGCTTCAATATTAAGGCCGCCTGCTTCTGGTTCCAACTGAGTGTACTCATCCACAAGTTTTTCTGGTGTTAGATTCACACAGCCAACCTTAGTAATCTCCATTTCTTCTTCTGCACTGTTGTTCTCAGTTTTGTATTCAATACAATTTCCATGTAAATTTGCACCTTGTACTTCTTTCTCTACGGAACCTTTCTCACTATCTTTGTTTGGGTGAATCTCTTTCCAACATTCTGCTGAGTTTTCCAGGATTGCTGTGATTAAACATTAGAAAGAAACACAGAATATAAAATTATTAGTTAGCCATAAAACTGAAAATAATCCAGATCAAATGAATCAAATATATATACCTTCTATAGAGCTGTATTCCTTAACCTCAGATTCAACCATCGTAACTGTATGTCGCTCAAGTTTCTCTTCACGATTTCCTTCCATAAGTTCAGAATTCAACTCTTGAGTGTTTGTTCTTTGAGAACTATCAACTGATTTTTCCAGAGTAGAATCCAAAACATTCTCAGTAGGCATAATAACATATTCTGCAGCTTTGGTTTCTGATAAAAGTGGTGAGTTCTCAATCATTCCTTGTGGCATATCCTTAACACATTCTTGATTCCTTGTCTTTGACTTCTTGGAAGAGCCTCTAGATTCCACATTAGCACCACCTCCTTCTTCTTGGTCAAACTGAATGTACTCATCCAAACCTTTTTTTGGCGTTAGATTGCTCTGAGTTGATGCAGTCTCTATGCCCTTCCCTGGCTCTGCTGATCTATCCCGCTTCGTCATCCTAGTAACTCTTTTAGATGATTTGACAAGAGAGTCAAGAGTTTGATCTGTCTTCTCATCAATCAGATTCCTTTCAACCTCTATTGGAACCTTAAATGAATGATGCCTCGAAGAGCTCCTGGAAACTCTAACACGGACCTGCATATCATCATTCACATTTGACTTCTTCACATTACCAACTCCATCTCGTTCGCAGTCAATAACTGAACAACTTTTCAGTGAATCACTCAGTGCTTGGCCCAACATTTTATCTGATGCAGTGTGCTTCGAACATTGGAGAAGCTTTTTACCCTCACGATCATTTCCAAAAGTTCTCTTTGGTTGTTTACCACCCTTTTGCGCTTGGCCATCTACTAGGAGTTCACTGAGACTCTTTACACGTTGCCTAGAGTGTTTTGGAGCCTTTTTTACTCCAAGGTCATCACGCTTCACAGCCTTAATGGGCCGCTTATCCATCAGCACATTAATGTCGTTGCAACGTCGTTTTGAACGCCGAGGAACGTTTTCAACTTTAGAAGCATCCTGGACTTTCAGCCTACGGTAATCTTCAGTTGTCTGAACCTTACAATCTATCAAAGGCTCCTTTGCTTTATCTTTAACAAGCTCACCTTCTCGACTATTAACCACCATAGATCTTTTTGACTGCTTAGTAGTCTTTATTTCTTCTTTACTTTCCTTAGCAGAACATAAAGGTCTACCATCGGATGACTCACCTTCCATTGATGGGTTTGCAGCTCTAGCTTTAAGCCTTATTGACCTTCTCTGATCCTGAGTATTGGTCTGCACATCGATGCAATTCACAGATTGTCTCGATCGCCTAGAAACCTTTTCAAATTTAGGATCATCTTGCAATACCTCCTTCACATTATTCTTGACAAGCTTATCTTCTTTATAGATGTCTACAAGTAGTTTTGACGGTTTAACAGGTAACAAGTCTCCTGTCTTCGAAAACAGCGGTGTGGACCGTGATATTGGCTGTGTGGGCCGTCTCCCAATCTTTTCAGACAATCCTTTCGATACATCCTCAAACGGCATCAACCCTCTAACTTTATAGTCTACTTGACTAGTACCAGTAGATCCAATTCGTTTTAACCGCCTTGGGACCTTGAGACCTTTTGTAACATCAAACCAACGACCTCTTCTTGCGGTTTACTCGTTTACATTAGATCCAGCTACTGTTTTATTCCCCTTAGCCACAATTCGCGTAGACCGCCTTAGCTCTATTCCACTTTCTTGAAGATCTTGAACATTCCCTTTGCTAAGCGTTCTCACATTCTTCCGCTGACATTTCTTGACAGATCGAGTGAATTCAAAAACTTCATTCTCAGGACTGAATCTTACTCTCTTAACAACTATATCATCCTCAAGAACCTCAACAGAATCCTCAGACAAACTTATCGTATCCTTTAAAGTTTCCTTCTACGTAATAAAACACACAAACAAATCAACCGACGATTCTAAGATAAAGGTACAAGATGATCAAAGAAGTTACCTGGAGAACAGAAGCGAGTCTATTAGCCATCTCAATGTTCTTCAAATTTGCAGGGATTCCATGCTTTTTGCATAACGCTTGTAGATCCTTCCTCTTCATTCCATGAAAATCCATCTTCGAAGATCGAATCAATGTGAAATTCTTCTCTCACCATGAATCACTAAACACCCACACAACGTGAAAGATTTATTGTTTTATACAGTGAAAGAGTTTAGAGAATCGAAGAAGCTTTCGATGGGAATAAATGTTTCAAATTTGAATTTGGCAAACCCGCTCTCGGAAAACGCGAGTATAACTGTTTTAAGTCTAACCACGCGCTCCTTTTTTGTGTACTCGCTTATTTACCCGTCCGATGCAAAAGGTGGAGAGCGCGTGTACTTATGGCGCCGATGGGTATGAGTGGGGTTAACGAAAAAAGCTCGCGGAAGCGTATTGAAGAAGAATTTCTTATTGGGCCGATAAAAGGCCCATATAATTAAATCAATTAAAAAAGAGATTTTGAAATTGAACCCTCGAGGTGAAGAAGAGTGAATGAAGTGTTTTCAGCGGGAACTAAAACAGATGATCTAAGCCGTTGATTTCTTATCTTGAACACTGACAAAGCTGAGATTTTTCGAAAACCCAAAATCGGAATTGAATGTGTTCGTGGATCTAACGATGATAAGATTATCACCTGGATTTGCAATCAATCCTTATTTTCGATCCAATACCTTTGTCAATTCCCAGAAATCGACTTCTCTCTCCGCCCAAATCGGGTCACGGCGGAGGAATTTCTCCAGAATCGGATCGGAGAGCAGCGACGGTGTCGCTTTCGATGCTGTGGCTTATGAATCTGAGCGGTTGAGCCTCGACGCGGTGGCGATGGAGGATATGGCGGAGACGGCGAAGAAAGAACTAGAATCGGATCCAGATAGTGACCCGAAAGCGTGGAAATGGGTCATCCGAAAGAAGATGTGGGATCTCATGGAAGCTCGGAACTACGCAATGAACCCTAGACCTGTTCATCATCGAATCCCTAATTTCGTTGGTGCATCGGCTGCTGCACGAAAAGTTTGCGACTTTGACCTTCCTTCTTCACTTTCTAGGTTTTGTTTTGGCGTAATTAAGCAGCACATTTTGTTTCAAACTTTCAATACGATGAATAACTTTGCCGTGTGACAAGAACATCAGATTGGTGAAACCAAAATGTTTTCAAACCCGAATAATGAACTAAACATCTTGATTTCACCTATTTGATGTTCTTGTCTTTTTGGAAGATTGATCATGCGGCAACTCTATACATGTAGAGATATCAATGCCAGTGAATTAAAGGGAATAAACAATGGTAGGAAATTGTAAGAGCTAGATTTGATGGAAAACGATATTCATTTCTTGCTGATAAGCTATGCCTATGTTCGCAAGTTTGCCAAAATTTTGAGTTCTTGGTGCAGTTAGCCGAGCTTGATGCTTTTCGTACGGCTACAGTCGTGAAGGTTAATCCCGATTCGCCTCAAAAGCAAATCAGGTTTCTTACACTTTCTGGTTAGTTAATAATTTAATATAGCTATGTCTGAGCAAATTCTTCACAATTTAGAGTTTTTACCTCATGTTTAATCATGTATTATCTTAGAGACTATTCTCAAACTTCAATCCCTTTGCCGCAAAAGTGTTGAATTGTCACAGTTTTATAAAAGTTTTATTTCCTTCTGATGATGTAAGAACTATAGTCTTAAGGTGAATTTGGGATTTAGACAATGTGTTGTGTAAATGTAGGTGACAAGAAGCTGTTGACTCCTCAACCTAGGCTAAGAACAGGATTCTTCTCTGTACTAGAATCTGATTTGTTGAAACCCGAAACCATCATGGAGGCTTGCACTTCTGTAGGAGTAGCCAAATATGGAAGAGCGATTGGCCTTGATGAGAAAATCAAAGTTGATCTCATCGTCATTGGCTCTGTTGCGGTTAACCCACAAACGGGTGCTAGATTAGGGAAAGGAGAGGTGAGATTTGTTACAATTCAATTATCACTCAAAAGAAAATATAATTGAACCAGTCATATGATATGACTACATCATTATATGTGCAGGGTTTTGCGGAACTCGAATATGGAATGTTGCGTTACATGGGAGCCATTGATGATTCCACACCCGTTGTTACAACTGGTATAGATATAACTTAGAACAAGTTTGGAGACCTTTCTGTTGTTTTCTTCTTTTACCTACATATTCATGACTCATGAAGCTTTTACTTCATTTGCAGTACATGATTGTCAGCTCGTGGATGATATACCCCTAGAGAAACTGGCGATTCACGATGTTCCTGTGGATATCATATGCACTCCTACTCGAGTCATTTTCACAAATACACCAATACCAAAACCACAAGGTCTTGATTTCCTTATTAACTCAAAGATTTCATGTGATTTGTCAGTAAATTGTTTTTTGAAGTATCAGCCTTAGTCAGTGATTCACTACGTATATTGTTTTCTGAATTCTATGCCTGATTCAGTGATTGTTTTCCTCATTCATATGCTTATTTTTTCTTGCAGGAATTTATTGGGACAAACTGTCGCCGGAGAAGCTAGGACAGATTCGGATACTAAGAGAGCTAAAGAAGAGATTGGAAAAGAATACTGGCCGTAAACTTCCGACTGGACCATCTGAGAAATTACCTCCTACTGCTGAGCGCAAACGCCGGTAACTAACGGCTTCTAGTTTTGGTCAATTGTGTTTTTTTGTTCTACTAAACCGCCTGGTTTTTACCGGTTTGTTTTCGGTTACTGTTTTATACGATAAAACAAATGATATGTATATTATGATGGATTTGAGTAATGAAATCGTAGTAAAAAAATTACGCAATAATTAATGAGTTTATCCATTATCCAAACACATTTCAAACCATTGTAGCAATAATTCATACATACTTTTTTTTCGTCTATTCATATTGTTACCATCTATAATTTTAAAAACTCTTATTCAAGAAATACTTATGGCTCGTCAGTTATTCTCCAGGAAAACTAATTATTAAATTAGATAACATGATTAACATTTAACTCATCCCAATAATTACGATTTTAGGAGATAATACTAAGCTTTTTGAGGAGGAAATATACACCAATAGCCACCAAGATTACAATCACCCAGGCACCGACGCCTATCGCAAACGCCACCGCAATATTCATTTTTGCTTAATTGTTCGTCAAAAATATGATCTTATTTTTATGTGATGTACCCATTAGCAATACAAAAATGGTATTTATAAGTAAATAAAGCTAGATGAAAAAAAAAAAAAAGTAAATAAAGCTTTTGACTATTTCTAATATTTAATCAGATATTTTTTTTTTTTTTATTATTTAATCAGATATTGATGACATGTGTTTACTATATCTAATATTAAGTAGACTGTGTTATATGTATGCTAGATTAGATCTACTATAAATTATGTCATAAAATATGTATCTTTAGTACATACATTATACTTTTAATGAAATTTAGTGTTTGATCACAAATAAATAAATATAGTTTTATGTTTTAAGTATATCTATTAAAATGATTGTGACATTTTTCATTAAAAATATATAGTAATAACTTTTTTAAAAGATTAATTTATATATGTATCTAAGAGAACTAAGAAAAACAATAATAATCAATATTTATTGGGAAAAAGATATGTAATCATAAAAAACAAATGTCAGTTACGACTAATGATAGCTTGAGGATTTTCTTTGTAGCGTAGAATAAGTTATATTTTAAACAATATTTTAAACAATATCTCTAATTTTAACATATATTTTTGGTCAAGAAAACATGCAATTTTATATGTACGTTTGAACAACTTTGGAAAGCTTTTTTGAAAAAAAAAAAAACACAACTTTGGAAAGCTTTCTTTTTTTTTGAATTTAATGTTAAATTATATTCAAAGAAAAAATAAACGTTTATACATAATTATGCAAACTTTTTAATAAAAAGACAAGACACATGCATGGAGCTTTTATCCATGATGTTGTCTCGATGCAAACCACATTTGAATCCCATCCGCGTACTTCTCGACACCTCCTTTCCTTAGAGTGCTTAATCGATTTCGAATGTTCTTGTCAATCAACTTAACAATCACTTCCGTTGTCGATGGTTGCTCTCCATGTCTCCTGCCATTTCTTTCTTTCCAAATGGAGTGGATGGCATTCTGAAATACAAAACGTAGTATAAACCTTTTGGTGTTGCAGTGATCTCTCTTTGGAAAGCTTTCTTTAAGGAACTCATGAAGCTTTTACTTCTTTTGCAGTACATGATTGTCAGCTCGTGGCCACCCCTCAGACCTCGAGAAACTGGCGATTCACGACGTTCCTGTGGAGATTGTATGCACTCACTCGAGTCATTTTCACTAATACACCAATTCCAAAACCACAAGCTGGTCTTGAGTTGAGTTCCTTATTGATTTAAAATTTCAAGGAATTTATCGTTAGATTATTTTATGAACTCTTTGCTTGATTCAGTATTATTCATTCGTTCATGAGAGCTGATCTTTTTTTCTTTTCTCTATTTTTGAAGGAATCTGTTGGGACAAACTGCCATGTTACCGGAGAAGCTACGACAGATTCGAAGACTGATGAGATCGCTAGGGATAAAGAAGCGGTTGGAAAAGAAGATAGGTCGTAAACTTCCGACCGGACCATCTGAGGAATTACCCTACGGCTGAGCGCAAACGCCGGTAACTAATTAATGGCTTCTAGTTTAGGTCAATTGATTTCTTGTTCGACTAAACCGTACGTTTGATTTAACGTGTATATGATGGATTTGAGTTGTGAAACGTGATAACGTAGTAAGAAGAAGCATGCATGCAATACATAATTGGTGAGGTTATCCATTATCCAAACACATTACAAAATACAAACCATTATAGCAAGAATCACATAGATGTTTTCGTCTATAATTTGTAAACTATCTTATTCAAGAAATACTGAAATACAAATTATAATCAGCTATTCTCCACATGAAAACTGATTATTTAAGAATTGAAGATACGCTGATTACGTTTAAGATTAACACATCATGGCAGTATTACGATTTTAGCTTTTGGATGAGGAACCATACCGCAACAGCCACCAAGACTATAATCACCCCGGCACCGATGCCTATCCCTAGCCCCACCGCAAAACCCATTTTCCCTTTACTTGTTCTTCTCACCAACAATTAATTATTTCTGTGTTTTTTGTTTATGATACTTTTTTAATTATGTAAAAGTTGGATGTACCCTAAAGTGGGTTTTTATAGTTGGAATAAATCTTACAATGAGTTCAAATAAATATATGCAATATTTATCAGATTATAACATGTGTTTCATATAATATAATATTAAATAGTTTGTGATATATATATATGTTATATCTAGTAATTAATTAGGTCACAACATATGTAGCCTCGCAGTCTTCTTAGAAAGCTAGCCTCGCAGTCAACAGTTTATCACTTATGGAAGCAAAGGAACAATGTTGTGCACAACCAAGTCTCGATCCCTGCAGCTCCTATTTTCAGAATCATCGATAGGGAGATCCGAAATATTATCACCGCAAGACGCAATCGCAAGCGATACCGCAACCTTATGCAACTCTGGTTAACTTGAACTCACAATTTGTCTCACATTTTGTGTCTTCCAAATCTTTTGTCTCCTTGTTTTAATTTTTTTTGCCAAGGATTCAAATCCATAGGCTCTTACCTTGTAAAGCCAAACATTTTCATTCTTAATGATATTAACATTATTAGCAAAAAAAAAAAAAAAAACATATGTATATCTAATATGAATAGATTGTGACATTTATAATAAAAAAAATATTAAATAGATTGGGACATTTGCCAAAGAATTTCATGAAATATTATATAAAATTAACTATACTGTATAGTTATTTTTTTGCCATCTCATTATTTTTTTGTAACATCTTGCCATCTCAATTTATTAATTGAAAATACAGCACAAAGCAAGAAACAAAATAAAAATAACCCAACAAGAAGCCCAGAAAAAGCCCAATCGAAAGTGAAACAAGGGGACAATTTATTCTTAACGCCGTGAAAAATAACTTTAACGCCGTCAATTGTTCTTCGTCGTCGCGGTCTCTCTCAGGTAAGCGACTAAGCGTCTTCAGTTTTCCGGTGGTTTTCGTTTGTAGACGCAAGTTTCTTCCTTTCCCAATGTTGGTGTCGATCTTAAAATCCCAACCCAAATTTTCTCCGTGTTGTAGAAAATTGGGAGAATCACTGAAAAAATTTCCAGGTAAGTTTAGATTTCAAAAAAGACAATTTCCATTCTTGGAATCAGTTACTTTGGTGATAAGCTTTGTATATTGTAAGTTTGTAACATATATAGAAAGCTACTTGCAAGTTGCAATCATTAGTACCAATTTTTATCTGCAAAATTCTTGGATTTGTAGGTTTATCTCAATTCTCTGATTAGTGTATGAGGTAGATAACAATGTCCATAAGTTCATTTTCTAAAAATCAAGAATGAGAGAATTGAAATTGGTGGTGTTCCTGTTGGAGATGTGTCTTGAAAATGTTTTGGATGTTTTGGATAGTGTTTCAAAACGTAACTTGTTATTCAGGTGTTTGTAGTGTCTAATGACATGGATCTTTTCTCGGTGCAAAATGCAGTCATCGATCCTGCGACAAGATTTGCAATGCTTTTTGGTAGCGAACTCTTTGAAGGGTACATAGGACAGCTTGCCATGGCATCAATGGCTTCATTCTTTATAATCTTCACACTAGTTTGACGCCAAAAAAGATACCAGAAAAAATGAGGGTAAGTATGGACTTATTAGTGTCCCCTACTCAAACCATAGTCTTCCTTTAAAATATTAGATTGTGTTGCTTTCTGAGGTTCTCAGAGACCGACTCGAATTCAAGTCTGTTCAAATGTGATTTGGGAATTGAGATAAAAGACTAACCTAAAGGATTTAACTTTTCACTCTTACAGAGAGCCAAAACAGCTAGCGAGAGTGATCCTTTAGCAAACAATGCACGTCAAAAGTTAAACGGAAATGGAAGGGACCACGATGATGATACCTCTACATCACCAAAATCCAATGAAGCATCTCACTCTACATATGGGTATCATTTTACATAAACCTTTAGCTTCTCTTTGATCTTTAATTTCCATCTTACCAAACTCATATCTCTCCATATTCAACAATGGTCAAATGCTTCTTTAGCTGACTTGTGTTAGATAGATAACATTCATGCTTGTGTGTTTAGTAAAAACACTCTGAATCAGTCAGAGTCTCTTGAAAAACGTTCAAATCGAAAGATAAACTGTTTTCTTGTTGGATAATCTTAGGAACCACAAAGCCCCTAACGTGGAGGAATTCAAAACTTGGAGATGAACAATTCAACTAGTACTTACCACGACCAGCGCCACCTCCTGGCGCAGGGAATCACTCTTCGACTGGCTATAATTGATTCAGGTGAGATCGCAGGTATCTCTGTAGCGGTTTCTTGCTTATTCAAATCCCGTTTTTATAATATATATACCATGCAGTCTTATCATATTGATATTGCAGTTGTTTGCCATGTATGTAAATATTTCGTTCTTTATTTGGTTTTGGGATTTAATGTGAATTTGGGATGTTTAGAAGAAGATGATTAATGTTGATAGCACATGAAAAGGTCTTCGATTAATGGTACACTTACTGTGATTACTCCGATTATTTAAAGTAAAAATTTAATTTTATAATTGAAAATGATAATTATAGTTAATGTAAATTTTGTCTAGGATGAGATTCGGATTTTTTTAAAAAAGTTTTTATTTTAATTTTTATTGATATTCAATAATCAAAAAGTAAGCTAATATGTTTTAAAAAAAAATTTTGAAGATATTTTTAACTATTAATTGTTTTCTAAAATCATTCCAGATTATTTTGGATATTTTTATAGAATGAAATCTTTGAGTTTGCAATAAGTTGAGATTTTAAGATATAATCTTAGATTTTAAATGATTTTACCAAATGCTAGATCCAAATAAAATAGGATTTTAAATAATTTTAGAAAATCATTAAGGGTAGGAGATTTTTTTTTGATAAAAAAAAATTAAATTAAAAGATGCACGAGCTCGATTCGGTAATGCCATATAAAAAGATGTCATCACAATATTCATGCTGATTTGTAGGAAGTATTCGGAACCAATGGGTCGGAGGAAGCCGAGTAGTTCTCGAGGTGGAGATGATGAGCAACCACCTCTCGTTGGTGCTAAATCTAATAAGAAAGCTGTTCAAATTGATGATGATGATGATGGTGAGTACTCCATAAAAACTGAGGAGCCTAGAGTTGAGGAAGAGAAAGTTGTTATCACTGGGAAGAAGAAGAGTATTAAGAAGGGTACGCAGCAGCAGGAGGAGGACGATGATTTTGCTGAGGTTGTTCCCGAGAATGCTTTTGTAGGGAAGAAGAAATCGAAAGGTAAGAACGGAGGTGGCTCTGTTAGCTTTGCCCTGCTTGCTGATAAGGAGGAAGAGGATGATAATGAATCTAATGGTGACAAAGATGATGAACCAGTTATAAGTTTTACGGGTAAGAAGCATGCATCTAACAAGGGTAAAAAAGGCTTTGCGGTTTCAGCTTTTGATGCCCTTGGTGGTGATAAGGATGAAGAGAAAGTGGATGGTGATGAGGAACAAGTGTATCCTATCATCTTCTCTGGTAAGAAAAAGAAGTCCTCCAAATCTTCTAAGAAGACCACTAATAAAGTTGCTTTGCTTGATGAGGAAGAAGGGACAGATGCTTCGACCTCTAGACCTGGCGAAAATACAATGGGAGATGAAGAGAGCCTCGAAATCACGTTTTCTGGTAAAAAGAAGGGCAGCAGTGTTTTGGCCTCACTAGGTGATGACTCAGTTACCTACGAAACTAGTCAAGCTAAAACTCCTGATACTAAGAGTGTGGAGGTTATAGAAACTGGAAAGAGTAAGAAAAAGAAGAAGAAGAATAAGAGTGGAAGGACAGCAGAGGAAGAGTATGATTTTGACAAAGTTCTTGAAGAATTTGGAGAAACCCCTGCTGCTGGAAGACCTGCTTCATCGACGCCTGGAGAGGAGAAGGTTCAAGCTCAGCCTGGGCCAGTTGCACCTGTAGAGAATGCTGATGAGAAGGAAGGAGAAGAAGAGACTGTTAAGACTGCTGCAGCGAAGAAAAAGAAAAAGAAGAAGGAGAAAGAGAAGGAAAAAAAAGCAGCAGCTGCTGCAGCAACCTCTTCTGTAGAGGCTAAGGAGGGAAAACAAGAAGAATCAGTAACTGAGCCACTACAGGAGAAGAAGAAGGATGCAAAGGGTAAAGCAGCAGAGAAGAAAATCCCTAAACATGTTAGAGAGATGCAAGAGGCTCTTGCACGGCGGCAAGAAGCCGAAGAGAGAAAAAAGAAGGAAGAAGAAGAAAAATTGAGGAAGGAGGAAGAGGAGCGCCGCAGGCAGGAAGAGCTTGAGGCTCAAGCTGAGGAGGCTAAGCGTAAGAGAAAGGAAAAAGAAAAGGAGAAACTGTTGAGGAAGAAGCAAGAGGGCAAGCTTCTAACAGCAAAGCAAAAGAGTGAAGCTCTAAAGAGGGAGGCTTTTAAGAACCAGCTGCTGGCTGCTGGTGGAGGTCTTCCTGTTGCAGATAATGATGGTGATGCTACTTCCTCAAAGCGTCCCATTTATGCCAACAAGAAAAAATCAGCTCGCCAGAAAGGCATTGAAACTTCTGTTCAGGGGGAAGATGAGGTAGAGCCAAAAGAGAATCACGCAGGTGAACCAGATACTTTAGGTGAAGTGGGTTTAACAGACACTGGAAAGGTTGATTTAATAGAGTCAGTAAACACAGACGAAAATTCAGGACCTGCTGATGTAGCTCAGGAGAATGGGGTGGAGGAAGATGACGAAGAAGATGAATGGGATGCGAAAAGCTGGGATACAGTTGATCTTAACATTAAAGGTGATTTTGATGACGAAGAGGAAGAAGCTCAGCCTGTGGTTAAGAAAGAATTAAAGGATGCTATATCAAAGGTGCATGATTCAGGTTAGTATGAAATGTAGTTCTTTGTTCGTCCTAATGTTCCATCCATTGTCTGATTTTTGTCTAATCTTTTGCATTTCTACACAGAACCTGAAGCTGAAAAACCAGCAGGTACAGGCAAGCCAACAATAGCTGCCGTAAAAGCTACGCCTGAAGTGGAAGATGCTACACGGAAAAAACGTGCTATCCGAGCAAAATATGCCTCTAAGAAGGATAAAGGCTTAGCTCCAAGAGAATCTATAGAGGGTGAAGAAAATCTCCGCTCTCCCATTTGCTGCATCATGGGTCATGTCGATACTGGTAAAACAAAGCTGTTGGATTGCATCAGAGGAACAAATGTACAGGAAGGCGAGGCTGGAGGTATTACTCAGCAGATTGGTGCAACATATTTCCCTGCGGAAAACATCCGAGAGAGGACCAGGGAACTGAAAGCCGATGCAAAACTCAAAGTGCCAGGTCTATTGGTTATTGATACACCTGGCCACGAGTCCTTCACGAATCTGCGGTCAAGAGGTTCAAGTTTGTGTGACCTTGCAATTTTGGTGGTTGACATAATGCATGGGTTAGAGCCACAAACCATAGAATCTCTAAATCTTTTGAGAATGAGGAATACAGAGTTCATTGTTGCATTGAATAAGGTAAGACTGCTTGTCATTCTGCTAGGATGGGTTTTTGTTCTCTGTTGTAAATACTTCTATGGAAAATAAAACCTTCAACTTACAGGTGGATTTACTCTATGGATGGAAAACATGCAAGAATGCTCCTATCGTGAAGGCAATGAAGCAGCAAACTAAAGATGTTACAAATGAATTTAACATGAGGCTGACTTGGGTAAGTTATACGTCTAGAGTTTCTTATGTACGGTTTGAGCTATCACTTTGTGTACATATGGTTCAAATGTGTTTTTATTGGTATTCCAGATTATAACCCAGTTCAAGGAGCAAGGACTCAACACTGAGCTTTATTACAAGAATAAAGAAATGGGAGAAACTTTCAGTCTTGTTCCTACTAGTGCTAAAAGGTATGATTCATAACGTATGAATCTCTGATTACTGAACGTAACAGACAAGTTATTCATCCTAAATAGTTGGGTAACTTTGGTTCTTGATATTTCAGCGGGGAAGGGATCCCAGATCTCTTGCTGTTGTTGGTTCAATGGGCTCAGAAAACAATGGTTGAGAAACTTACATATGTTGACGAAGTGCAGGTCTGTCTCTTTTTCTTTTAGGTAACACTTGTTTCTGCAATACTTCCGCATGAGGATTCTAATCCTTTCTTGAAATTGTTGAACAGTGTACTGTCCTTGAGGTCAAAGTTATTGAAGGCCATGGTACAACGATTGATGTTGTGTTGGTAAACGGTGAACTCCATGAAGGTGATCAAATCGTCGTTTGTGGGCTACAGGCAAGTATAAACTTTTGATCCAAACCCGAACAAGTAATGCACTGGGTATACATAGAACTTAGAAAAGTGATCTTATTTCTTCCTCAAATTTCAGGGACCTATTGTCACAACGATTAGAGCATTACTGACTCCTCATCCAATGAAGGAGTTAAGAGTGAAGGTACTTTCAGATCTCCACTTCATGTGTCTTGTTACTGTTTTTTCCTCGAGAAACATACATTACGAAAAGTGTTGTTTTGATGTTGCAGGGTACTTATCTGCATCACAAAGAAATAAAGGCTGCACAGGGCATCAAAATTACCGCCCAGGTGAAATGGACAAACTCTACTATAATCTTTGTCGCTAGCAGCTGGTGTTAAATATACTGACGTTTAGATCATATCCTAAATATTTTGGGTTGTGTTTAAAAGGGCCTTGAACACGCAATTGCTGGTACTTCCCTGCATGTGGTTGGACCTGATGATGACATGGAGGCAATTAAGGAGTCGGCTATGGAAGATATGGAATCAGTTTTGAGCAGGATTGACAATAGTGGTGAAGGAGTTTATGTACAAGCGTCTACATTAGGGTCATTAGAAGCATTGCTTGAATTCTTGAAGTCCCCAGCTGTAAAGATACCTGTCAGTGGTATTGGCATAGGGCCTGTGCATAAGAAGGATATAATGAAGGCGGGAGTGATGCTCGAGAAGAAAAAGGAATATGCTACAATTTTGGCTTTTGATGTGAAAGTGACTACAGAGGCTCGTGAACTTGCAGACGAAATGGGAGTTAAAATCTTCTGCGCTGATATCATCTATCGTTTATTCGATCAGTTTAAGGCTTACATTGAGAATATCAAAGAGGAGAAAAAGAAGGAATCAGCCGGTGAGGCAGTCTTCCCATGTGTCCTTCAGATTTTACCTAACTGTGTGTTCAATAAGAGAGACCCTATAATCCTTGGAGTTAAGGTCCACGACGGTATACTTAAGGTATCCTATTCTTACTCTGCTATGTTCTCGGTAACTTGCTCACATGTTGACACATCTTCTCACTCCTTTTACCATTCATCTTGGTTTTTAGATTGGAACCCCCATTTGCGTCCCGGGCAGAGAGTTCATCGATATTGGTAGCATTGCCTCTATTGAGAACAACCACAAGCCTGTTGACTATGCAGAGAAGGGAGAAGAAGTGGCGATTAAGGTAATAACAGGATCATTCCCTTCAACAACTTTTGTATACAGAGAGAGACAAAAGTTGCTGAGGTTTCAACTTGATGCATTCACGCTTTTCTCTGGTATAACAGATTGTTGCTTCAAATCGTGAAGAACAGAAGATGTTTGGAAGGCATTTTGACATGGAAGATGAGCTTGTGAGTCACATTTCGAGGAGATCTATCGACATACTCAAAGCTGACTACATGGTAAGTCGAGGATAAGATAAGTTTTTTTCTTTGAATCATTTATTCTGTCCAAATAAAAAAATGCTCGAAATTAAAAGACATAACAATTGCAGAAAGAAATGTCGACAGAGAAATGGAAGCTCCTTGTGAAACTGAAGAGAATCTTCAAGATTCCCTGAACAGTCAAATGTCTACGCTAGAGCTTAAAAAAAACTCGCAGGCCTTGTTATGTCGTGTCTGCTGCAGAACAAAGCGATTTATCTTCCCGGAGAGAGCTTAAACCAAAAATTGTATTTGTTTTTGTTTATTTTCTCCCTCAAAAGTGCTGGTCGTTAACCTTCTCTTCATGCTGGCAAATTGCAGGGAAACAAAAAGAATCTTGAGATACAGATCATCTTTACTTGCCTTTTTGACTGACTAATTTTTTTTTTTTTTTTGACAATCGAATATATGTTTTTGTCTAATTATGTTCTCTCTATGATGTTAAAATCTTGTTAGAAATTAGTAACAAAAAAAATCATCTAAGATCAGGACAGTTAGTTAAAAAGCTCCAGCTTCGGTTATCCAAAAACATTCTTCTCAGAACACACGCCTAGGCTCAGTTCTATCTATGGAACACTTTTTAGGTTTACTTTTTGGCCTGGCGGAGACAATTTATGTGGAGAATCATCACCACTAATCACACTAAAATATGGCCAGATTAAATCAAATACTATTAATTACAAACCATGTTTTGTATAAGAAAATAACCATAAACACATAGTTATAAACGTAACCGCAATTACATATATTTATAGGTTTTAAAGGATAGCTTTAATCTTGTGAGTTGATCAAACAAAAAAAATCTTGTGCTGACATGAGAAACATCTATATATGATCACAAATTTTAAGTTGACAGCCAAAAAAATCAAACAGTTAAATTTTTAAAATATAGACAAAGCTAAGTACGTAGGTTAAGGTGGAAACAAGTAAGATAGTATAAATATGGTTGTGTTGTTGTAATGAAAAAACATTAGAGCTAGATTAACGAGAAAAAGGTTAAAGTGGCTAAACCTAATCTCCAAGAGATCTAAAGAGAGAAACAATGTAGACATCCAAAGAGAATCTCTCTAAGTGTTCTAAAAGCTTTGTGATTAACAAAACAAAGTAAAAGAGAGAACTAGAGAGAAGAGTGAATCTGACCCTAAGTGATAGAGGAGGTCAAGATTCCAACATGGTATCAGAGAAATTCAGAAAAAACATCACATCACTGGTGAGTTTATCCAATAAACCACAAATGATGATATCCAAACACATTTTCAAATCATTGTAGCAAATATTTATGTAATTTTTGTCAATACAGATTTATCATCCTGTAAGATAAGATGATTAACTTTTGGTCGATCATAGTATTACGATTTTAAATAACATGAAGATTTATGAGGAGCAACCATAGTCCAAGACCCACCACGGCTAAAATCACTCCGACGATGATGGCAATAACTCTTTTTTTATCTACTCCTATCTCAATCGTTTGAGCCATTTCCTCTTACTTGTTCTTCTAGCCAATAACTCCTTTTGAATGTATGTACCCATCACAATATAAACACCCAAAAAGTGATGCTTTTTATAACTAAATAAATGTATATATCCAACAAAATTAGGACCTCTTTTTTGATTTTTTCCAAAAATATTAATTTAGGATCGTGATACAATATTTAACACAAAATGTAATCAATCAAATGACATGTGTTGCAGTCTCAAAAATAATAATTACATCATATATCGAATTATAATGAGACTCGTTCAACTTCATACATATCAATTTTGTTTAGTATAAGTACTACTAATAGATTGTTATACATTTTTAGACACAGAATATTTCTACTCATAGGTTTAAAAGTTTAAAATATATATTTAGATATATCTAATATTAAGTAAAAAAAGTAAAGTGTGTCCTTTGCCAGATAATTTAATCAACAATTATATAAAAAATATCTTTTTCTTTTTAACTAAGTGATATATTTTTTATTTTCTCAATTTTAATTGAGTAAATATTCAAAGAAAGAAAAGTCTGAATTAATTCTGCCAAAACAAAAAAAAAAGTTAGAATATTTTTTTGGTTACATTTTTTATTTTTTGTATCTCCAGTAAACATCTCAATTGGGCTGGGCCTTACCCAAAGACGATCCAGTTACAAAAAAAAGGAAAGTCGGAAAACTCGCCGGAGAAAGGGAAGAGGTTACATTCTTTTCTTAACGCCGCCTGTTGTTCTTCTTCCTCGCTCGTCGTTGCGTTCTCTCTCAAACTCTCAGGTAAGCGTCTTCAGTATCCATTTGTGTGTTTTTCAAATAAAGATGGGTTCCTATGGTTTCGTTTCTAGCTGCAAGTTTCTTCCTTTTCAAAAGTTTGTGTCGATCTTAAAATTAACATCCCAGAGTTGATAAACCTAAAATTCTCTCCGTTTTCTTGTAGAAACTTGACCTATACTAGTCCCTGAGTCTGATTGCGTCGCTGCAAAAAAAATGCAATTTTCTTGTGATCCTGTAAGTGAAATTGGGTAAGATTTCGGTTTGGTTTTTAGCTTTTTATATATTTATTTTTTTCATATGCGTTTGTCTCAAGGATCAAGAAGGAGATGAGCTGCCACAGTATGAACACATTTATCAAAATGACTTCTCATATCGAAAGTAAGAGCCTTTCTTTTGATGCTGGCTCTTGGCTTTTGGTTATCTTCTCAATATGGAGTTGTTGTAAAGTACACATTTGTTTTATGCTTCTATAGGCACAAGAAACAGAAGGAAGAAGATATTTCTATCTGCGAATGCAAGTTTGATTTTGGAGACCCTGACAGTGCTTGTGGTGAGAGATGCCTTAATGTCATTACCAACACGGAATGTACTCCTGGATACTGCCCCTGTGGTGTCTATTGCAAGAATCAGGTATTTTAAATGTTTGCTTCTACATTTTGATGTTATTCTAGAATCTATGTGATTCAGAAGATTTGCCTTAAACTAATGTGAGCTTAACATGAATGTTACTAAGTTGTTTTTACATGCTTTGCCGGTTACAGAAGTTCCAAAAATGTGAATACGCCAAAACAAAGTTGATCAAGTGTGAAGGTCGCGGTTGGGGACTAGTGGCTCTTGAAGAAATAAAGGTGAGGACTCAAGCTTATTGTTGTGTCTTTAACATATCTGATACGCTTTACCAAGATTTTATGAAAATTTCCATCACACTTCATTGTTTTAATGCAAAAGGGCAAATTACATGGCCGGTGTATTCTTTTCTGAAGTAAATATTCAATTGGGTTTGATCAAATGACTGGTTGTATTTGATGCTATGATGCAGGCGGGACAGTTTATAATTGAGTACTGTGGCGAAGTAATATCATGGAAAGAAGCAAAGCGTAGGGCTCAAACTTATGAAACTCATGGTGAGTAGAAACTTTACAGAGATGATGATAGTGTTATAATGCTCTAGGTGACGTTAGGTGTGTATAAATTGTGTGTTACATGGGCAGGTGTCAAGGATGCATACATTATATCTCTCAATGCGTCTGAGGCTATTGATGCCACTAAGAAGGGAAGCCTTGCTAGGTTTATAAATCATTCATGGTAAAAGAAACAACTGGCTTTTTTACATGCTTCAAAGAAATTCATATCTAGAAAGCTTTCCTTATTGTTTCTTTCTCTATTTTCTTGCAGTAGACCAAATTGTGAGACGAGGAAGTGGAATGTACTGGGAGAAGTTAGGGTTGGAATCTTTGCAAAAGAGAGCATCTCTCCCCGGACCGAATTGGCCTACGACTATAATTTTGAATGGTATGGTGGTGCCAAAGTCCGTTGTCTCTGTGGTGCAGTCGCATGTTCTGGATTTCTTGGAGCCAAGTCTCGTGGCTTTCAGGCAAGACCTTATGTTATCATCCTAATAGTATTATTTGTCAGAAATTGGGAAAAATGATATTAGTTATACTGGTCTATACCTTATCTTATGCCTTTCTACCATTTCAGGAGGATACATATGTATGGGAGGATGGTGACGATCGGTAATTTTCTTTTCACTTATTTTATGCGGCATAACATTGTCATAGATCATGTGAGAAAGGAAAAAAATTCATATTGGACTGGCGATATTTTAGCCCTTCTCTTTTCTTTTATCTCCAGGTATTCAGTTGATAAAATTCCAGTCTATGATTCTGCAGAGGACGAGCTTACATCTGAGCCCTCTAAGAATGACGAGTCCAACACAAATGAAGAGAAGGAGAAAGATATCTCAACAGAGAACCATTTGGAGTCTACTGCTCTGACTGTTCAGCAATCAGATTCAACTCCTATGGAGGAAGATGTCGTCACGGAGACTGTTAAAACCGAAACAGCTGAAGACATGAAGCTGCTCTCACAAAATTCACAAGAAGATTCATCGCAGAAGACTGCAATTGTATCAAGGGTTCGCGGTAACATTTACAAGATTAAGTCTGAATCTCTTCCAAAGAAAAGAGGCAGGCCGTTTTCAGGCGGGAAAACAAAGAATGTCGCCCAGAAGCATGTTGACATAGCGAATGTGGTTCAGCTACTAGCAACCAAAGAAGCTCAAGATGAAGTTCTCAAATACGAGGTAAAACAGTTTTCAAGCTTATAGATACAAATTCAACATCCTCTCAGTATCCGATGTGTTTGGTAAATTGTTGCTTGCAGGAGGTGAAGAAGGAGGCAGCAGTACGACTCTCGTCATTGTACGATGAGATAAGGCCAGCTATTGAGGAGCATGAGAGAGATAGCCAAGACAGTGTAGCAACAAGTGTGGCGGAGAAATGGATACAAGCAAGCTGTAATAAACTAAAGGCAGAGTTTGATCTTTACTCTAGTGTAATAAAGAATATCGCTTCCACTCCCATCAAACCACAAGACACAAAGACCAAAGTCGCGGAAGCAGGAAACGAAGACCATATTAAACTCTTGGAAGCCAAATGAGAATTAGCTTGACACCCGCTAAATTGCTAGGAAGGTTCAAATTAATGATTTATAATTGTATGATTATCAAAACGTGTTCAATATTTTTGTTTTTTCCTTAAATTGTGAACATAATTTCCGAATATAATTGTCACTTTATATATCATTGATCCATAATCTTTCTTTTCTTTTCTTTTTTTTTTTTCTTTTTTGGTCGACATCGATCCTTCATCTCTAAGATATACATATTGATTTACATATTTGAATTGAATCTATGGAAAAGAAAAGGAAAAAGCCAATGAGAAGCTGACGAAAAACCGCGTGGTTAAATACATATATAAATGGGTTTTGTGAATTCAAATAAAGACGAAGAAAAAGGTTAAGACTTTATCTTCTACTTTGACCCGACCAGCCAAAGTAAATTGAAAGAAAGAGCCAAAAAGCTTAGCGGTTGATTTTGAAATCTCGTCGCCGGCGCGTGGAGTGTATTTTTCGGCGTTAAACAATAGAAAGAGAAGAGATTTGTGGTGTTCTTCTGCTTAGTTTGATATTATCCATCTCCGGCGATCTGAGTTAGTGAGAGATTTGGTGGAGAATTTTGATTGATTTGTGATCGAAGAGTATAGAGATGGTGAAGGAAACGGAGTACTACGATGTGCTCGGAGTTAGCCCAACTGCTACAGAAGCTGAGATCAAGAAAGCTTACTACATAAAGGTTCAATTTTTATCTTTCTCTTCTCTTGATTTCAAGGTTTTTGTTTTTGGAATGTTATTTGGATCCGGTGAATTTGATTAGCCATTTGAATTGGCAAATGATGATTCCAGTACCCACGAATTGACAAGTAGTCTCTGGTGTCAGATTATAATCTGCACACTTCCAGTTTGAGATTTGTTAGTTTTACGGTATAGTGATTGTTGGGTCGTTTTGTTTATACACAGGCACGCCAAGTTCATCCAGATAAGAACCCTAATGATCCTCAAGCTGCACACAATTTCCAGGCAAGTTCAGATTTCTTAACTTTGAAAAACTTATTTAGGTGATAAGCTTTTGTTGATGTTGCCTGCAATCATTAGTACCAACTTTTTCTGCAAAATGCTTGGATTTTTAGGTTTATCTACTGCGGGATAAGCTCGTGCTTTAGAATTTCAAGAATGAGAATTGGAATTCCTCTTCTATTTATTTAATATTCTATGTATGGTTTACATGGCTACTGGAAATGTTGGCATTAGTTTTGAAGAAAATCAAGCATAGAATGAAAATGTCTTACATTGTTTTACCATCTACTTTTATTGAATGTTTGGATAGTTATTCAACAAGTAACTTCTTAATCAGGTTTTGGGAGAGGCCTATCAAGTGCTAAGTGATTCAGGACAACGCCAAGCTTATGATGCATGTGGGAAGTCAGGGATCTCCACGTTAGTCTCTTTTTTCTTGTGGACTCTAGGGCATGGCTCTTTTCGCTGCTAAGTTTTGGGTCTCAGTGCTTACTTGTTTTTGTTCATCCTGTCAGTGATGCAATCATCGATCCTGCGGCAATATTTGCAATGCTATTTGGCAGCGAACTTTTTGAAGAGTACATAGGACAGCTTGCTATGGCATCAATGGCTTCACTCGATATCTTCACTGAAGGGGATCAGTTTGATACCAAAAAGATACAAGAAAAAATGAGGGTAAGTTTTGGATCAAAGTGTTCCCTGCTCAAACCAAAACTTCTTTGTGCAAAATTTGCTAAATTTGTCGATTGTGTTTGGTTTCAGATTGTCCAGAAAGAAAGAGAAGACAAGCTTGCTCAGATTCTCAAAGACCGACTCAACGAATATGTGATAAACAGAGACGAATTTATCAGTAACGCTGAAGCTGAAGTAGCTAGACTTTCAAATGCAGGTACTATATTATGTAGAGTGTTCCCTGTTCTGTAGTTATGCTTTCTCTTTCAATTGATACCATCTCTGTGCTAAAATGAGTCTCATCCCCTTCTATTTGGATCTTCTTCAGCTTATGGTGTGGATATGTTGAATACAATTGGGTATATATATGTAAGACAAGCAGCAAAAGAGCTAGGAAAGAAAGCTATTTATCTCGGAGTACCATTCATTGCTGAATGGTTTAGGAACAAAGGTCACTTCATCAAATCTCAATTAACAGCTGCAACAGGTTAGATTAAAGAAGAAATTAAATCAAGAACAAATTTCTAGAATCTGGTCTTCTCTCTTAGGAAGCATGACATGTAGTGATTTTGTTTTCTTTTCCTGGCTGTTTATTGTCATCCTAGGCGCATATGCTTTGTTCCAGTTGCAGGAGGAAATGAAAAGGCAGCTAAATACTGAAGGAAATTATACTGAGGAGGAACTTGAGGAATACCTTCAGGCCCATAAAAGAGTGATGATTGATTCGCTGTGGAAGCTCAATGTTGCTGATATCGAAGCCACTCTTTGTCGTGTTTGTCAGCTGGTTGTTTAGCTTAACCAAATACTCATGTTCACATCTGACCTCTTTGTTCAATTTTTCTGTTTTGTAAACTTATTTATGATTCTTTTTGTCTAGGTTCTTCAAGATCCAGAAGCCAAAAGAGAGGAGCTTCGTACAAGAGCTAGAGGGTTAAAAACTCTGGGGAGGATCTTCCAGGTAAAATCTGGTTTCATTTCCTTCTAATCGTCTGGCGGGTAATTTTTCAAATGTGATTTGAGAATTAAGACAAAGACCTAAAGGATTTAACTTTTCACTCATACAGAGAGCCACGACAGCTAGTGAGAGTGATCCTTTAGCAAATAATGAACCTCAAAAATTAAACGGAAATGGAAGGGACGACCATGATGATACATCTACATCACCAAAATCCAATGAAGCATTTCACTCTACCTCTGGTCCTCAGGTATCATTTCACATGAACCTTTAGCTTCTCTTTGATCTTTCTATCTCACCAAACTCATATCTCTCCATGTTCAACAATGGAAAAATGCTTCTTTAGCTGACTTGTGTTAGATAGACATAACATTCACGCTTGTGTGTTTAGTAGAAACACACTGTAAAAGTTCAGATCGAAAGTAAACTGTTTTCTTGTTGGATAATCTTAGGAACCACAAAGCCCCTACGTGGAAGAATTCAAAATTGGAGATGAACAATTCAACTATTACTTCCCACGACCTGCGCCACCCCCTGGCGCAGGGAAACACTCTTCGACTGGCTATGATTGATTCAGGTGAGATCGGGGCATATATATATATCAGTCTTAGCATATTGATATTGCAGTTGTGTACCATTATGTAAAATTATTCCTTTTTCTTTTGGTTTTGGGGGGATTTAGCGTGCATTTGGCTTCTTAGAAGAAAATGATTGATGTTGAAAGCACATATAAAAGCTCTTTTGTGATAATGTGTTCATGGAAATTATTGTGAAGGTGTAGTGACTTCAGAGTATAAATAAAAAACCAGAAACTTATTACATCATAAGGGAAACACATTACATTATTGATAACAATTCAAGCTGTTGATTCGAGGAAAGGGTAATCGGTGTAACCCACAACAGGATCAGAAATATAAAATGTTGGTCTATCGTATTTATTCAGCGGTGCATCCACTTGGAACCTCTTTGGCAGGTCCGGGTTGGCCAGAAACCATCGACCGTAAGCCACCAGATCGGTCCGTCCCTTTGCCACGGCCTCATTCCCATCTTCTCTCGTGAAACCTCCTGCAGAGATGAAAGTCCCCTTAAAGGCATTCCTCATTGGCATTAGTGTATGAGGAGAAGCTGATATATCGCCCACTGTTTTCATTCTGGGTTCAACCGCATGACAGTAGAGGATTCCATATTTGTTCAGAGATTCCACCATGTAAAGCCCTAATGCTTCTGGATTAGTGTCTCCGGATTCCATGTAGTCTGCAAAAGGAGATAGCCTGATTCCAACACGGTCTGGCCCGATCTCCTTGGCCACTGCATCGACTACTTCTAAAGCAAATTTACAACGGTTTTGCATTGAACCACCGTATTCATCAGTTCTATCATTCACCGTGTCCTTCATGAACTGATCAATCAGATAGCCATGAGCTCCATGAATCTCAACTCCGTCAAAGCCTGCAACAACAACAACATTCAAAGGACACATATAAGAATCTTGAATGGTTCAGCTTCTTGAATTCCTAATCCAGATTTGCTTACCAGCTTCCATAGCATTTCTTGCAGCAAGCCTAAAATCATTGACAATGCCGTGGATTTCTTCGATACTTAGCCGTCTTGGAGGGGTAAAGAGAGCTTCATCAATGCCATTAGCACGCATTTTAGGCATCAATGGCTTATCCGTACAAGAGATAGGAGCTTGTCCATTTGGCTGAAAACCGCTATTTGAAACGCGGCCAACATGCCAGATCTGACAGAAGAAGATACCGCCTTTGGCATGAACAGCATCAACGATTGGCTTCCATGCCTCCACATGCTCTTTAGTCCATATCCCAGGTGTATCTGGATACCTTCAAGATCAAATCACACAAATGTAGGATGATCACCAAATACCCACAAATAAAAACGTTAACTTTAATCGAAATCACACAGATGTGGAAAGGATCAGAACCAAAAACCCACAAATAAAAACGTAACCTTTAATGAAAAAGGTAGAATTTTTGAGTTACCCTTGAGCTGTATCTGAAACTCCGGTGGCTTCAGCGATGAGTAAACCTCCTGGTGTCGTTCTCTGAGAGTAATACAAGATAGCGTGAGGCTGAGGAACATTTCCGTACGATCTCTGTCTCGTCAATGGTGCCAGAACAACCCTGAATAAAGAAAACAAAATGAATCAAGCTTTTTTTTTTAATTTAGAGATTCAGCAAAAATCAACAAAACGATAAAATTAAGATTACCTATGAGAAAGATTGAATCTTCCCATCTTATAGGGGGTGAGAAGAGGGATACTCTGTTTTGCTACTGCGTTTTCCATTTCCATGAATTCAGAACTGTGGATTTTTGTAAAAACTGTTGATGAATTTAAATTTCTCTCAAAAACACTTTGAAGATTCCGTGAATTGTGGACGATAATGGATATATCCGAACATATTTATACACAATTTTTTACCAAAAAAAAAAAATATATATATTTATACACATTGATCGATCAGAGAAATTAGGAACACAAGTGTTTCTTTTCATCTTTAAGGACGTGGTCACGTGGACGTCATTGAGGACGCAATTGTGGACCCTTCCTTATAAATCCAACCACTTTGATTTTTGTTTATTTTCTTCATATTGAAACATTCATTGAGACGACATTATATTAGAGTGTAACCACTTTGAACTTACCCCATATTCCATGCTTTCTTCATCCTATCATGATAGTATCATCTTCTAGAGTTCGGATTCTACTTTTGATCCATTGGAGATCACAGAACATAACAAATGGGGCCTCTATATGATTTCAACAGATTTTTCCAATGTATAACTTTGACCACCGACCAGAAAAAAAGGGTAGAGTTGGAGGAAGATGCTCTGTTTTGTTTTGTTCTGCGCAGCATATGAAAGAAGGGAAGATAGCATCATGAGAACACACTGGATTGCGGCATGATCACATTAAACTGAAATAAGAGACCAACCATCATGTTATTGTTAACTTGTGTCGGTCTAGCCCACCTTGCTTGACTAGTTTAGGAACAAAAGGTCACTTCTGGATCAAAACTTTTTGGAGGATACATAAGACAGCTTGCTATGGCATCAAAGGCTTCACTTTATATTGCCAAGAAAATACACGAAAAAATGAGTCCTTGATTCAAAAACCCTTTGCCATTATGTAAAATTATTCTTTTTCTGTGGTTTTGGCGTAATATAATGTGAATTTGGGAATGTTAGAAAAAAATGATTAACTTGGAAAGCCCATGAAAGCTCTTTTGTGACAATGTGTTGGAAGAAAATGATCAATGTTAAAAAGCACATGAAAAATCTCATTTGTGATAATGTGTTTAAATTGCGACAATGTTCTGCCAGTGCCAGAAACTTATTACATCAAAAGGGAAACATATTACATTATAGATAACAGTATTTTAAGCTGTTGATTCGAGGAAAGGGTAATCAGTGTAACCCACAACAGGGTCAGAAGTGTAAAACGTTGGTCTATCGTATTTATTCAGCGGTGCATCCACTTGGAACCTCTTTGGCAGGTCCGGGTTGGCCAGAAACCATCGACCGTAAGCCACCAGATCGGTCCGTCCCTTTGCCACAGCCTCATTCCCATCTTCTCTCGTGAAACCTCCTGCAGAGATGAAAGTCCCCTTAAAGGCTTTCCTTATCGGCATTAGCGTATGAGGAGAAGCTGATATATCTCCCACTGCTTTCATTCTGGGTTCAACCACATGACAGTAGAGGATTCCATATTTGTTCAGAGATTCCGCCATGTAAAGCCCTAATGCTTCTGGATTAGTGTCTCCGGATTCCATGTAGTCTGCGAAAGGAGAGAGCCTTATTCCAACACGGTCTGGCCCGATCTCCTTGGCTACTGCATCGACTACTTCTAAAGCAAATTTGCAACGGTTTTGCAATGAACCACCGTATTCATCAGTTCTATCATTCACTGTGTCCTTCATGAACTGATCAATCAGATAGCCATGAGCTCCATGAATCTCAACTCCGTCAAAGCCTGCAACAACAACAACAACATTCAAAAGACACACAAATAAGAGTCTTGGAATGAAATAGCTTCTTGAATTCCCAATCCGGATATGCTTACCAGCTTCCATAGCATTTCTTGCAGCAAGCCTAAAATCATTGACAATGCCGGGGATTTCTTCGATACTTAGCTGTCTTGGAGGAGTAAAGAGAGCTTCATCAATGCCATTAGCACGCATTTTAGGCATCAATGGCTTATCCGTACAAGAGATAGGAGCTTGTCCATTTGGCTGAAAACCGCTATTTGAAACGCGGCCAGCATGCCAGATCTGACAGAAGAAGATACCACCTTTGGCATGAACAGCATCAACGATTGGCTTCCATGCCTCCACATGCTCTTTAGTCCATATCCCAGGTGTATCTGGATACCTTCAAGATCAAATCACACAAATGTAGGATGATCAGCAAAAACCCACAAATAAAAACGTTAACTTTAATCGAAATCACACAAATGTGCAAGGATAAGATCAAAAACCAACAAATAAAAACATTAACTTTAATCAAAAAGTAAGAGTTTTTGAGTTACCCTTGAGCTGTATCAGAAACTCCGGTGGCTTCAGCGATGAGTAAACCTCCCGGTGACGTTCTCTGAGAGTAATACAAGATAGCGTGAGGCTGAGGAACGTTTCCGTACGATCTCTGTCTCTTCAATGGTGCCAGAACAACCCTATGGGAAAGATTGAATCTTCCCATCTTATAGGGGGTGAGAAGAGGTATACTCTGTTTTGCTTCTGCGTTTTCCATTTCAATGGTGGGTTTTGTAAAAACTGTTGATGAATTTAGATTTCTCTCAAAAACACTTTGAAGTTTTCCGTGAGTTGTAGAAGATAATGGATATATCTGCACATATTTATACACGTCGATTGATTAGAGAATTTAGGAAGGCAAGTCTTTATTTCGTCTTAAGGGACGTCATTGACGACGCATGTGTGGACCTCCCTAAAAGTCCATCCACTTGGAATTTATTTATATATTCATGATGACGTATTCATTGACGACATTAGGAAGCTTATTAACCACTTTGAACTTAACCTATATTCCTTTCTTTGTTCCCTCCTATCATCTACAGTTTGGATTCGACTTTTTGATCCATTGGAGCTTATACAGAACATAACAAATGGGGCCACTAATAATTTCAATCACTTGATTTTGGTGAAATATGCTCTGTTATTATCTGCGCCACATAGTAAAGACTAAAGAGGCAAAGATTGAATCAAAAGAATGTGAATTGAGACATAAGATACACTGAATTGCGGCATTATTAGTTTATTACATCAAACAGAAATAAGAATACCAACCATTTTTGGGTGTTTATGTAGCCCACCTTGCTTGACTAGTTTAGATACAAAGGTAACTTGATCAAATCCCAAGTAAGCAGCTGCAACAGTTTGAAAGAGACAGAGCTTTAACAATTCGCCATTGTTGAAATCAGATTTGGGCCTTAAGTTTATGTTATCAGCCCAGTTTTAAAACTCCTAGACTTATAACGTTTTGTTTTGTGTACTTTTTTTTTCAAATAGTAAGTTCTCTTATTCAGGTGTTGGGAGATGCCTTATGCCGATCAAGTGGCAAGTGATTTATACACAACGCCAAGCTTATGATATGCATGTAGAGAAGTCAGGAATCTCAGTGTTAGTCTCTTTGTCTTGTAACATGTATCTTCTCTGTTTTCCACTTGTCTTGTTGTCATTTCTGATTGCTCCTTGAATCTCTTAACGATCAAGTACTGAAAAGTAGAAGAAAAGATTTCACTTGTTTACCAAATTCGAACAAGACAATAAATCAAATTGTGTCTCTTTTCCAAAGGTTTGGGTGATTGCTTTAACAACTTGCTTATCTAGCTCATTGACCCCTATAACAAAACAGAGCATGAGTCAGAACAAGCAAGGTTTTGCACCATATCTCTTTTCCAAAGGTTTGGGTGATTGCTTTAGCAACTTGCTTATCTAGCTCATCGACTCTATACACATCCAAACGATCAACATAGAGCAAGACATCTATTGTTCTGTTCACAAGAAACCTGCACAAAATCCGAGAAACACAACAACTATCGTAAAAACTTCCACACACACACTCAAATATAAAAATTCAGCCTAAAGCGGATACTCATAATTTACAATTTCAACAGAAACCCAAACAAAATGCTTACTGAATCATTTTTCTGTGAAATTATTATTTTTTTTCTGTGGTTTTGGCGTAAAGTAATGCGAATTTGGGCTTGTTAGAAGAAAATGATTGATGTTGAAAGCACATGCAAAAGCTCTTTTGTGACAATGTGTTGGAGATCATGTGTTCTCATTACTATTTGTGTTGAGGCACAGGCTAAGTTATACAGGTTTTGTCATCTTCGAATGCATTAATAATTGCAGAGACCCATCATTTTTTCTAAAACTATTGTTAAAACAAAAACGATATTTTTGTTGTGCGTAATGATTTTTTTTTTCCTTTGTACATAAATGATACTGTAATCAAGTAAAGAATAGCTGGAACAAAGGACAAACTAAATAATTTAGTTTCGAAATGTTTGGCTTTAGAGTGTGACGGTGTGACTATGACTAATGAAAATTTGTGATTATATTATTTATTTCTTTCATTTTCGAAAATTATGATGCTAACTTGTAATAGCCAGGGGGGGCGTTTGGGGTGCGCAAGAGGAGCAAATGTGCAGGGCCCAATTTTTTTTGGGTAAATTTAAAGGCCCAAATTTTTTTTTTAGTATGAAAAAGGGTAATTTTTAAAACTTTAAGATATTTTTAGCATGAAAAAGGCCCAAATATTTTATTTTCGTATGAAAAAGACTAATTTTTAAGATTTTTTTAATATGAAAAAGGCCCAAATTTTTTTTTTTTTTTGAAAAAGGGCCAATTTTTAAGATTTGTACCGGGACTCTAAATTAGTTGAGCCGGCCCTAATAGCAGTTAATACTTGTATATTTTTCAGCTTTAATCAAATGGTACTATATATTAGTTACACATCTCGATATTTTCCAATCAAAATTAAATATATAGTATGAAATAGATAATAGTCCTAAGTACGTACTCCGTTATAATTACCGTTAAAATTTCGCTATCAGTACCGTGTGGCTTAATTTAAGACTTTAAGTAAACGTTTGATTAAATAATCTCTCGGAAGTTAAAATTTAATTTGAAAACTAAAAGCACGACGTTACCAGCGGTAGGAAAAGACAAAATTACCCTTATATAGAACTCGTCTTGAAATAACAAACAAGTGGACCAAAAGAAGAAAGAAGAAGGTCAAATATGGTAAACGACACGCGTCAATGAATGAATTATATAAATTAAATGATTCCATTAATATATAAATTTTAATTCTTCGAATTAAAAGAAGAATTTATACAACTCGAAAGAAAAGCATCAATGGTGGAAGAAGTTTTGCTTGTGAGATATATTCAGTGACGTCGAGTGAAGAAGCAGTGAACCATAAGTAGAAGAGACAGAGAGAGAGCAAGCGAGAGTGAGAGCAAGCGAGAGTGAGAGAAAGAGATACGTGTTTGTTTGTGTGTGTGTGTGTTTTCGCTTTTTGGCTTTCTTCGCCGATTCCACGAACGGCGTGAATCGACTTTTCTCCAGATCTCATCTCTTCAAAATCTGCAGGCGAATCGAGATTTGTCAGATCTCGTTTTCGCTTGCACGAGATTTCAGATCTGATAGTGTCGGTGTTCAATTTTTCTCAATTCAAATGGAGAAACCGGAGAGCGAGAAGAAATCGGCTGTTTCCGACGTCGGTGCATGGGCTATGAATGTAATCAGCTCCGTTGGAATCATCATGGCTAATAAACAGCTCATGTCTTCCTCTGGTTTCGGATTTGGCTTTGGTAATGTATCTCTCTCTGATCTATCTATCTATCTTCCATTAGCTTCACACTTGATGAATCTGACGATTCGATTCTTGTTTATGTTTCCACAGCTACAACTTTAACGGGATTTCACTTCGCCGTCACTGCACTTGTTGGTATGGTTTCAAACGCTTCGGGATTATCAGCTTCTAAGCATGTTCCTCTTTGGGAGCTTCTCTGGTTCTCAATTGTTGCTAACATCTCTATCGCTGCTATGAACTTCAGCCTTATGCTCAACTCTGTTGGCTTCTATCAGGTAACTTGAATCTCTTGGGGTTTTTTTGTTCTTCGGTTATTTGATTGAAAGATCGTTGTTTTTGATTTTGCTTAATTCATTTTCACTTAGATTTCGAAATTGAGCATGATTCCGGTGGTATGCGTGTTGGAATGGATTCTACATAGCAAGCATTATTGTAAAGAAGTGAAAGCTTCTGTAATGGTTGTGGTTATTGGTGTTGGGATTTGTACTGTGACTGATGTCAAAGTTAATGCTAAAGGTTTCATTTGTGCATGCACTGCCGTTTTCTCCACTTCTCTGCAGCAGATTGTAAGTATTCATCACACACCATCCCTTTGTTTATGTTAGATCTGGAGTTTCTTCCATCATTTTACATTCTTTGAAACACAAAGGCTCAAACTTTTTTGTAGATCAGTGGTATCTTGAGAACCTTTTGTCTATTTGGTTTCGATTTATGTCTGATCTGTATGTTAGGCCTCCCAGATCTGAATTCAAAAGCTATGTTTTGTTATCATCCCTTAAACTGGGACGACACATTTCTGTAGATACTATGTTGTGTCAAGTGTTTGTTCTGATGAATTTTCCTTTCTTCTTTTGGTTACAGTCTATAGGCTCTCTGCAGAAGAAATACTCAGTAGGATCCTTTGAATTGCTGAGCAAAACAGCCCCAATCCAAGCCATTTCACTTCTCATCTTTGGCCCCTTTGTTGACTATTTCTTGAGCGGAAAATTCATATCTACTTACAAGATGACTTACGGTGCCATCGTAAGTTAATTTTCAACTTCTCTAAGGTTCAGATGACTCAAACATAAACACAAAATCTTTACTTTTATCTCTCAATTTTGCAGTTCTGCATTCTTCTCTCTTGTGCCTTAGCTGTTTTCTGTAACATAAGTCAATATCTCTGCATTGGGAGATTCTCAGCGACATCTTTCCAAGTTCTAGGCCACATGAAAACAGTATGCGTCCTCACATTAGGTTGGCTTCTCTTTGATTCCGAGATGACATTCAAGAACATCGCCGGGATGGCCATAGCCATTGTTGGAATGGTGATCTATAGTTGGGCGGTTGATCTAGAGAAACAGAGGAACGCAAAGTTAACGCCACACGGCAAAAACAGTATGACCGAAGATGAGATTAAGCTACTCAAGGAAGGAGTTGAGCATATCGACTTGAAAGACGTTGAGCTCGGTGACACTAAACCATAAGGGTATGCTTATTATACCCATTTGAAATTTACACGTCGAAAGTGATTTTAATTCTTTATACAAATATTTCCTTTGTGTGCCATTTACTTGTTCTTTCCACTTTCTACATGTCTTAGAACATTTTGGGCTTTTCAGAAAGCCCATAAATCCTTCTTTGCTTAAGAAGAAGGCCCATCCTTGAATAGTGTCCTATATGGTAAGTAATACAGAAATGTCAACTGAAGCATGTGATTTTATTCATTTTCTATATGAACCACCAAAACAGATCTCTTGTATCATATGTATGATTCAATGGCATACAAATTTCTAAACAATGACCAGTTTCTAAAATTTTGTGGAAACGAGCATAACTCAGGTCATGAGTCAGGACATGTGATGTGTGTTTAAAAATACAAGAAAGTACATGTGATGTGGTTTAAAGCTACAAGTAATGATTAAAACAAAAGATAGGTTGTTTCACTGGAGCTGTAAAATTACTGGGTTGTAGTAGTAAAAAAAAACTAAAAATAATTACTGGGGTTAAGAAGAGGAAGAGGAAAGAATGAGAGGAGGAAAGAGGTCCCACAAATATGAAACCAGACCCCAAAAAAGATCCAAATCCTACAACTAGGTACCATACTATTACTAGGCCCTCTTTTTCCTCTGCTTTAATGTCTTTATTGGAACCCTCAATACCTATAGACAATTCATAAAGATCAAAACAAAATTTTAGGGAAAAGAATCACCTTTTTAATTTTAATAATTCCTTCAATTGCCGAAATACGATCAATTTAAACAAATTTAATTCTTACAATACATACTAATATTTATGTCACTAATCTTTGCTAATTTCTTCTTTTTACATAAACTCCAATATATTACTTGCCAAATCTCTTTTCTTTTTCTCTTTTTTTGGGGGCCATAATCTTCATAAACTAAAGCTTTGTTATTCAACTTGCAAAGCCAAAAAAAATCACAACAATCTTGTTGTTCTTGATAAGTGTATAGCATTTATTAATAACCTCAATGGTCGCTTGACTTAGCAGTTATACACTGATTTTGGACGTGTTTTTAGACCAAACCAAAAAAGCAAAAACTAAAAATTTTGACTTTTACATGTTCTCCTTAACCCTTATTAGTAAACGTCCTTCACGTGCTCAGGGAATCAACTTTTTTAAGGGTTTAGATGTCTAATTAGTGATTTACCCATATAATGACCAACTTAAACACATTGATAAACCTTATTTTTTTCCAAAATGGGTACCCAATTAAATTCCCACTATTAATTTCTTTCCTTTTTTTTGCTATTGTAGAGAGTGTGAAAACCGAAGAGATTAACATTATTATTAACAGAGTTTTTTTTTTTTCTTTTTCTCTTTGGGTTCTCTTCTTTTCTTTTTTCTTTTTTTTTTTGGTTGGCTTGAGCTTTTTGTGTGTTTGTTTTTATCTTTTTTTCTCTTTCTATGTGGTAAGTCACATTCTGATTAAAATAGAAATGCTTTTTCCATCGTAAGGATCATCTTTTCATGCCGATTGCATCAGTGCAGATTTCCTTATTTACTCTTCTCTTCTAAAATTTCCATTTTTTTTCTTAATCTCTCCCACTCCACTCATAAAATAATTTTGTCTTTCTTTCCCAAAATCCCTTTTTTTCTTTTGCCTTTAGCTTTTTCTTTTTCCTCCTCTGGATCGTATCAGTAAGCTGTGGAAGAAATTGTGAGAAAAAAATGGAGAATACCAAACGGATTACTACGTCTTTGACCTGAAGAAAACCCTACTCAGAAGTTGAATTAAAGCAGTGATTTTTCTGACGAACAGAGACACCTAAATGGGCTCAGAGCAACACAGATTTCCTCAGCAGGAACAGGTTTCTCTTAAATTCTCTTGCTTTCTCTCTTTTTTCGTTTTGAATTCCTGAGGTTTTAGTTATCTCTGTTCTTCAGATTTTAAAGCTTTCGTTTTTAACAAGTTGGTGTTTTTTTGTTTTTTGCTACTTAGATCTGACTATCCGACTCTGTTCACACTAATCTACTTGATGGAGCAATGTTCGTTAGGGTTTATGTTGAGTCTCTCCCTTGATCATTATGTTGTTGTAAATCCTATCTTTAAGCTAAAGCGAGCAAGTGATTACTGAGAATTGGAATAAAAAGTTGACATTTTTCTGAATTCACCATTCACTTAGAAGAAGAAAAAATCAAACTTTTAGGGGTTGTGATCTAGATTCGATGCGTGTAAGCTTATAAGATTACCCTTTCGTGCTTCAGATCCATAATCATTTCATGGTTCTGTAGAAACAGTTGATTCACTATATCTCAATTATCTTCTTGCTTCACAGATCTCTTTTACATGTTGGTTTTATTCCTTACGGGCATTGACCTTTGAACTTACATGTCAAGTGTCTGTGTGTGTCCTTTTGCAGAGGAAAAGGTGGGGAGGTTGTTTAGGAGTGTTCTCTTGTCTCAAGTCACAAAAAGGTGGAAAAAGAATTGTACCAGCATCTCGCATTCCTGAAGGCGGCAATGTCTCGGCCTCACAACCTAATGGAGCTCATCAAGCTGGTGTCTTAAATAATCAAGCTGCAGTAGGGATTAATCTATCACTTCTGGCTCCACCTTCCTTCACCAATTCAGCTCTTCCTTCAACCGCTCAATCACCAAACTGCTACTTATCACTGGCTGCGAATTCACCGGGAGGTCCTTCTTCCAGTATGTATGCTACTGGACCATATGCTCATGAAACTCAATTGGTCTCACCGCCTGTTTTCTCAACATTCACCACCGAGCCTTCGACTGCTCCTTTTACTCCTCCTCCAGAGCTTGCACGTCTGACTGCTCCTTCTTCACCTGATGTACCTTATGCTCGTTTCTTGACTTCCTCCATGGATCTGAAGAATTCTGGTAAAGGTCATTACAATGTTTCAAGCGACCTTCAATCTACATATTCTCTTTATCCCGGAAGTCCAGCCAGCGCTCTTAGATCACCAATCTCTCGGGCTTCGGGAGATGGGTTATTGTCGCCTCAAAATGGTAAATGCTCAAGGAGTGATTCTGGCAACACATTTGGGTATGACACAAATGGAGTCTCAACACCTTTGCAGGAGTCAAACTTCTTCTGTCCTGAAACTTTTGCCAAGTTTTACCTGGATCACGATCCTTCGGTTCCTCAAAACGGTGGAAGATTAAGTGTGTCCAAGGATTCAGATGTTTATCCTACAAATGGATATGGAAACGGGAACCAGAGTAGGCAAAACAGAAGTCCCAAGCAAGACATGGAGGAGTTAGAAGCTTACAGGGCTTCCTTTGGATTCAGTGCAGATGAAATCATCACAACTAGTCAGTATGTAGAGATCACTGATGTGATGGATGATTCTTTTAACACAGCAGCTTACTCACCAAGCGATGGACAAAAGCTTCTTAGAAGAGAAGCAAATCTGCTGAGTCAAACAAGCCCCAAATCAGAAGCAGATCTTGATTCACAAGCTGTAGACTTCCATTCACCAAAGTCATCAAATGGCTACAAAGGTGAGTATTGTCACATTATTATTTCAATCACCTTGCAGAGACAATATCATGAGTTGCTTCATTGTGTGTGTGCTAATTGTATCGTATTGTATGGCTCAGATCACAAACAAAGAAACCGGATCCATGCGGATGAAGAGGCCTTATTGTCGAGAGTGGGGTCTGTAAAAGGAAGCAGAGGCTATCCTATTTCGAGCTCGGATGCAGAGGTTGAATACCGAAGAGGAAGAAGCTTAAGGGAAAGCAGAGAGAACAGACACAGGATAGCCTGATCAAGAACAACAAAGCCAGCTCTGTTCTTAAGGTCTTCTAAGTTCCAAAAAGCATTAAATATGGATCTTGTGATGCTAACTCTCAAGATAATAATCTAGTTTTTTTAAGTATATATAGATATATATAAATATAAATTACAGATGGTTTTTAGTAGAAGAATGTTATATATAAGAGAGAGCTAAGGGTGAGAAAGTGAATGCTTGTTTTTTAGTTTGACATGGCTTTTTTGTAAGACCCCATCTTTTATCTAATTGCACCAATCTGTTTCAGGTTCTTTACTCTCTTTTTAATGCATGTTAACAACTTAAGATGTTAGATTGGAACTTGTGAATGTTGTTAGTTCGTGATTTTCTATATCAACACTAAAAGTTTTATAGTATTATGTTTATGTATTATTTAGTTGTGTCATGTGTACATTGACATGTTCTTGTAATGTGTTTATCTCCAAACAAAACTATTCAATTCTTGTATTTTAATCAAAATATTTGCAAATTGTAAAAGTCTGTTAATTCACCTTTATAATGTAACGAAAGTTCTTTAATTTAAAAGATTCGAGTTATTAGAATAGATAAACACAAAGACAAAATAGTAACACGTTAACTTTTAGAAACACTTGTAAGTAAATCTCTGATGAGTTTCTCGTTTTCTAGAATATTGCTGGACCGGGTCAGGTCAATATTATTGGGCCAGATTAGATATTGGATTGTCGACGTTGCTTACGTTACGTTCATCTTATTTAAGAACTATCCTATCGACTTAGTCTTAAATTAAGCAAACATTGCCTTAAATTCTCTGGTCTGCGACCGTTTTTGACCGTTAAACCCCCTAATAAAGAAAACAAGTTGATTATAGAAAAAACACCGAAAAAGTGATTATTTTCACAATACTCTTATGAGAAAATACATATTTTTTGTACAAATCTCTAAGAAAAACACCACTACTAACTAAGAAACCTTTCAAATCATTTTATTTTTTTTAACAATTTTTAAAGAAATCTTTGGCTCACAATCTTTCACAGTCCGGAACTAACCGTTGGTAATAATTATTAAAGCGTAAATCATACCTCTCAAATAAAAACTCGAATTTGGGATCAAAGGCTCAACAATTTTTAAAATCAAGTGAGCTATCATCACTTGATAAAATATCATAACCGTTGGCTTCTATTTCTATGTGCATACATACGAGGCCTTGGTTTGCAGGAGATTAAATTTGATTTCCAACCAATCATTTAAGTACACATAGTCAAACACATGTTTATCTTTGTTAGTATAATTTTGTAGATAGAAACAAAAAAAAAAAAGAGAGATAAAGACGAAGCAAGTGAAGCTTCTAAGCGCCCACAGATAAATAATATCTCGTGTGCAAGTGTCAAATACAAGTGGCCGGTGGTCTCCATAATTTTATTGTACCCATTACTTGGCCTTAATCATCCAATTAAAAAGGAAGAAAAAGCGTGTTTTAAACAACAAAACTCATTTAAAAAGTCAAAAATATCTAAACACTAATCTCCCACGTCTATTACACAACACTTGATCTTACTTTTAATTTCAAGATTCTAGAAAATACCCATCCATTGCCACAACTTGACACACGCCTATATATTATCACATACAAACCTTTTTCCCTCATTTCTCATTCACTTTCCAATTCAAAACCAAACAAACAAAAAAACTACAAAACTTTTGTTTTCCTTCTCATGAAGAATATTAATACTCAACCGCAATCATCTTTCAAGAAATTCTGCCGGAAACTATCACCAAGGAGGAAAGATTCAGGCGGAGAGATACAACAACACAACAGCAACAATGGTGAGGACAAGAACAGAGACTTCGAGGCTGTTTTCGATTACATGGATGCAAACAAAGACGGTAGAATCTCAGCAGAAGAGCTTCAAAAGAGTTTCATGACATTGGGAGAGCAATTGTCTGACGAAGAAGCCGAAGCCGCGGTTAGATTGTCTGATACAGACGGAGATGGGATGTTGGATTTTGAGGAATTTACTCAGCTAATCAAAGCAGACGATGAGGAAGAGAAGAAGATAGAACTCAAAGAAGCGTTTAAACTGTATATTTCAGAAGGTGAAGAGTGTATTACTCCAAGAAGCTTGAAGATGATGCTAAAGAAGCTGGGAGAATCAAGAACCACTGATGACTGCAAAGTTATGATTAGTGCTTTTGATCTCAATGCTGATGGAGTTTTAAGCTTTGATGAGTTTGCTCTTATGATGCGCTAAGCCTCCATTCTTGTTGTTGTTCTCTTTTTCTTAATCTCTTGTTGTATATATATAACTTAATAGTTTGTGACGCAATAAACATGATTGTTATTTGATTAATGATCCATATATGTGAAACTTTGTTATATTAGAGAGGATGTTTTTTACATGAAAGAGTCCATTGAGGTGTGACCATGACTTGGTCATAGTCATAATATTCTCCAGAGCTCACAATTCAAGACAAAAGGAATCTAACAAGATTCAAAATGAGCTTTTGTGTAAGATCTTCACATAACGGTAACAATTAAGGTATTTAATAAGATTTTATTCCTACAAATCACTCTCTTTTTTCCAACCAATAAAGAGCTTATTGTTAAAGTCCTAACACTTATTTTCAAGATGAAATGTTTGCTTTTATTGATCCATCTCAAACTGAATCTCACTAAGATACCGACAAATTGTCGGCGATAATATACATATTGTGTCAATGAATTGAATCTCACTATTTGACCTCATCTTAGGATGTAGGATTCGTAACACTTATCACTTATTTTGAATCAACCCAAGTTGGAGAAATATAGGACTTACATACTGATAACAAGTTTAAGGCATTATGGACTTACATAGTATGAAACCTTAGGTTGTGAAGAAATTGATTTAAAAAAAAAAAAGCAATGATAAATAGATGAAGTTACCATTGTTCTAAATTCTAAGAAGTTCATTTTACTAAAGATGTTTTTAACAAAAAAAAAAAAACAGAATTGATTTATAATCTTCAACAAATGGAAGTCGTCAAATATAAAATATTTACAAAATACGATTTCTCCATCATTCTTCCTATATATAAGAAACAAGAAAAAAAACGTGTTTTAAACATGGAGATGAGACCTGTAACGACCAATATACTAGTATTTCCTTTCCTAGATCTACAAGACTAATAATACTATGTCTTCTAGATCTAAAGACTAAAAATATTTGTTTCTTTTTTCTAGATCTGAATCTCACACGTTTGATTCGTTTCAATGTCTATTTTTTTATTCCTATTCTCGTCTTGAAACACACCATATATATAGAGAAACACTTTATACCATTTCTCATTCAAATCCTAAATCAAAAAGAAAGAACAACACTTGTAAACATAAAAATACCTATAACAATCTTTCTTTTTCAAAATGAAGAATACTCAACGTCAGTTATCTTCATCTTTCATGAAGTTCTTAGAGGACAAGAACAGAGACTTAGAGGCTGTGTTTGCTTACATGGATGCAAACAGAGATGGTAGAATCTCTGCAGAGGAGCTTAAGAAGAGTGTCAAGACATTGGGAGAGCAAATATCTGATGAAGAAGCCGAGGCTGCGGTTAAACTGTCTGATATAGACGGAGATGGGATGTTAGATTTTCATGAGTTTGCTCAGCTTATCAAAGGGAATGATGAATTCACTGAGGAAGAGAAGAAGAGGAAGATAATGGAAGCTTTTAGAATGTATATTGCTGATGGGGAAGAATGCATTACCCCGGGAAGCTTGAAGATGATGCTAATGAAGCTTGGTGAGTCGAGAACCACTGATGATTGCAAACTTATGATTCAAGCTTTTGATCTCAATGCTGATGGAGTTCTAAGCTTTGACGAGTTTGCTCTCATGATGCGCTAAGCTTTGTTGTTTCGTCTGTATAGTTTTTGTTTGATTGCTGTGTAAATAAGGCTTTGCAAGCAATATCCAAAAACAAGTTTTATACTAATCCAAAATCATAGTTCATTAAAGAAAACTGCATCTTGTTTCAGTTTCAATATACATGAACATGATGAATCCTATTCCATTGTGTTTCTATTTGGTGTTACACAAAAACTACATGTTACACAAAAACTACATGGAAGGAAAAAAACAGAACACCAACTGTTCTGCTCTGGGCTCTTCTCTGTTCTGGGATTGGATTTCAATTTTTGGTTCTCAGCTCATGGGATGTCGAACAAGCTTATCCAAGACCTTCCAATATCTCAGACAAGAAGGATCAGTGTGAATCGCCCTAACCACCCATTTATAAGGGCTTTGGTAGGTTTCAATCCCTGAAGCGGTTTCCGGTCTGTCTTCTGATTGTCTTGCGAGTATATGCATCTGGAAGTAAACCTCTGCAGGTCTCATTTCTGTTCAACAATTAAACAACAGTGTCAGTTGTGCACAAAGTTTAGTGAAAAAGAAGAAAAGATTAGAACAATTGCAGTCAAACCTGGTGGCCAGCAGAACCATTCGAGACGAAGATTTTTCTCCCATTTCTCTTTAGAGCCAAGACTTCCATGTGCTTGAGCTAATAATGTATACACGATAGGTAAAGGAATCAACGAACTAGCTTGAACTTTGCTAAGACTCTTTACAGCTAATGAGAGGAACTGCGAATCATTAGACTGTCTAGCCAGCTCCATGCAGACAGCACCATGGCAGAGAAGTAGACAGCTCTCTGAATTTAGCAACGAACAAGCTTGTGCAAGGAATTCCTCTGCTGAGAAAAAGTCTTTTTTCCCGATAGAATCTAAGCCACGAGCTAAACTGTATACACCCATCCATTCTTTCCATGAATTCTTCTTCTGGCTCGAGCATTCTTGTAAACTCATCTCTAAGAGGTTAGCATCAGGTTCCAGATCATACTGAGATTCTATGAGCTTCAGGCAAATCCAACCAATATTTGAGTCAGTCTTGAGCTCCAAACACGCTCTGTATTCCTCTTGCATGTTTCTGGTACTCCCTTTTGCTGCATAGGCACGGCAAAGTTGCAAATGTCCTAGGAATAGGTAGCTACGTGGAAGCGAAAGGGAAGAAGCCTTTCCAGCATGGGCAATGGACTCTACTATATTTCCCTTCTGCAAACTGATTTCAGAAGCACAAAGCAGAAGCTGGAACTTTTGATACTCGCCTTCCTTCGAACATGTCTCATCAGAGAGTGCCACAGAGATTAGACGCTCAATAGCACTACAAAGCTGGCGAGGAAATCTCTGCTCACGTGCCTTCTGCACGAGATTCAGAATAAGCAAGTATCTTACACCGCTGTTCCAAGGTTCTTGATGCAAGAATCTGCAAATTGGAAAACATTCATTTAACAGAGATTCTAAGCACGGGTGGGTCAAAAATTGAGTTGTAGATGATAAAAGGATCAGACACCACTTTGATAGTGGACCAATTCAGATTCTAAAAATACTAAAATGATGCAGAAAGATTCTCAAATACCGTTGCAGTTCCACAACAACAACAGGAGCATTCAGATACTGACAATGGCATGTCGGAAATGAGAACCTTGGAGCTGTATTGCCAATTACATTGCAAGCAACCGATCCTCCACCAAGGACCTCCAATGCGGACTTCAGGCCTTCCTTATTTGCACACTCAGATACATTTATGATACAACACCTACTAGCAGTACAGGCATCTTTCATTCCTTCACCAGCTAACAAAATATATCCAAGCAGGTTCCTAATTCCAACAAATTATATTTCCGAGTTATGATTACAATACCAGCATATCACTACAAAATTAAAACCTAGCGCGCGATCAAAAACCACCTTATCAAATTACTATGAGGATACATATGAATAGCTTTTCTGAGGTGGGCAATCCCCTTCTCAAATCCAAGGAAATCTCCTGCTCCAGTTTTCAGCTGCAATATCCAGAGTGTTGTCATTTTAATCCAGAGTTTATACCAATACAGCATTCAAAAAAGAAGGGGCCAACATGATAACCGGGATCAAAAGGCTCACCAATTTGCTGAGTGCTATCAAATAGTGCATTGCAACTATTTCTTCTTGTGATGTTATATAGCTACGAGTGCTTGCAACAATCGACTGAAGTCTATCACTCAGATCAAGAGAATGGATGGCAGATACTATAAAGCTGATTTTCGAACTCTGGAAGAAATCCTTAGGCATTTTCTGGATGCTGGTGATAGCAGAATCTAACCCAGATATACAATAAAGTAGACTACAGATGAAGCTGATTGGGAAGGCTATTGAGGTTTTTTCCATTGTAGAAATCCTACCAGCCAGATCCCTAATCACTGAAAGAGCCGAATCATTCTGACCAGTCTTCCACAGAGAGAAAGCATATATTTGCAAACCTCCGGCATCAAGCAAACCTTTTCGAAATATTTTACTAGATATTAGTAAATTTAGTAGCATTTGACTAAAAGTTAGTATGAGTTGCAAGAAAACCCAGTCTTTAAAACTGGGGGATGAATGGTCTAACCTTTTGACTTCAAATTAGCGCATTCCATAACAGATTCTTTGAATCGTCCAGCCTGCAAAATAACTTTAAATGAGTACAATATTTGCATTCCTATTGATTATTGAATTAAATTTAAATCTAATCTCAAAACAGCTGTTAAAAAGACATGTTAACGGAAAGAAGGGTGGGCATCTCACCTTGCTGAGTGACCTGACCAAGTTTATCGATACTTTTCCAGCATGAGATTTTACTGAATTGTCGGGGTAAATACTCATTGCAGCTAGTGCTAGCCTATAAGAAGCAATAGCAGTGTGATAATTATGCCTTGCCTCGCAAACTAGCCCGTGGAGGTTATGGGATTCAGGGTAATAAGGGGTGCGCTGCACTGCCTGCTCAATGCAAGCAAAAATCTGCAACACAGTTTCAGGAGGGGGACTACTTAAAGCTCACTTGGATTAATAAAAATCCTGTGTAGATATTAAATATATATATATATATATATATATATATATATATATATATATATATATATATAAGTGTGTGTGTGTGTGTGTGTGTGTTTATACCTGCGGAGATGATATATTTCCCTGCAGTAAAGCAAGCCATGACAAACCAACTTGGAATTCTGCAAGCTGGAAAGAATTATCTCAGGCCTCAATTAAAGCCATCACGCTTACAAGTAAGTAAACCACAATTAAATTAGCACTTACAGGTGCTATCTGTGCAGCTCGTAAACAACTCTCAAAAGCCTCATCTGATGTTGACTCCCTGAGGTGTTAATTAGTCTATGTGGGCAAAATTGTCGTTCGTAAACATGAGAAATTCTTTTTCACAAAAAAAGGATCTACCTCGCATAAGTATCAGCTGAGCCAGCCCAAGGTAGCGCAAGTGTAGGATCTATGCTTCTAGCACAATCAAAAGCCTGCTTTGCAAATTTCATTTCATCCGATTCCCTGAAGATCTGTTTAAGCAACCGAAATTACAATCAAAAAGGGGGAAACCGTAACTGAAATCATGAACATATGTGAAACAAAATGCAAGCCTTGATAAAGCCAGGACATCAAATACAAGCCAGAAAGACAAAAATGTTAAGGAACAATACCTGGCCCATAAAAGCCCAAGCAACGGCTAAAGATACATCTAAATGCAATGCCCGGATCAAAGCATGTAGTTTCAAAGCACTATTATCAGACATACAACCCAAAGCAACCCAGAACTCCGAGTTTTCGCATTCCAGCAATAATGCTCCCAGAGCCATCTTTTCTGGTAGCTTCCTGATAGAATAATAGACTATTACAAGGGCGCACATCAAAAACTAAGAAAATGCCAAATAACGTTTAGTATAATCTTACCAAGAACTTGAAGTATCAGAGTCATCGCCTAAACTTGAAACAAGATCACAAGCTATGGCTATGTCGGTATAAACATTAGCTTGCCATGAGGCTAAGTGTAGAGCTCGCTGGTAAGAAGCTTTGGCTGACAATGCAGCTGAGTAACATATGCTTCTCCAAGAGAGAATTGAATCACTAAAAGTCTTCAAAGTGAATTCCGAGTTTTCAGTTCCACCAGACCATGGAAAGCATCTTGCGTATGTAAGCTGCTCAAGGATTACACATTAGATACCCAGATAACGAGCGAGCTTTACACTTAAAATACAAGGACCGCCTAAGTACCTGAATATCTCCATGCAATTTCCATATACAAGACATACTGCTGGCCAGTTCACTGCTTGCTTTTGCAGCTTTACGTGCATCCTACAGTGATTTTCCATTAATCGTTCTATCATTTAGGTATATTCAATTTCAATATGGATGAGATCAACACAAAATCAGAAGAGTTTAGTATGATTAACCTCCAATAGCGAAGCTGCCCATCCAAATGCGCCCAAATTTATGCATTCCTTTGACCAACTAAGCAATCCAGAAGCAAGACCATAGAGCACAGAAATATCCTGAGGTGAAATCTTCAGTGCTTGCTCAAATAGCTCCACACCCTATACAAATACTATATGAGACTTCTAGAGCCACACAAACAAACTTTCCAAAGAGGTCATTTTAAATAGACGCGGATACAAAGGTTACCTTTCTATATGAACCAAGCATCAAAAAGATATTTGCACTCTCCACTAATGCAAAAATTTTGGTCTCATCTAACTCAATGGCACGGCCATACGCCTGTTGTATCATTGAGAAATAAGATCACAGTAAAAATCAACAATAAACCAAAACCACTCCAAGAAACTGGGAAACTACAAAAAATGAAACAGCGATTATTACCTTGATAGCAGCAGTAAACATTCCAAGTCGCTGGTAAGCAAGGCCTAGAGCCTGCAATGACAGACAGACAAAAAGAATTCTTGTCAAATTCGTTAAGATAATCAATGTAACGAAATTTTAATAACTAGAGGAAGAAGGGAAAAGGACAATTACTTCCCACAAGTCAGACATGGTAGGATAACCTCTAATTGCATGTTGAAGGCTTTGAACAGCTTCAGACCACTTCTTCTGATGAAGCTGTGATAGAATCCATAACCATAGATCAGCCAGAGCAAGACAATAAAGACAGATTGCAGGAACAGAGAAGGCCAATTGAACAAAACCTGAATATAACCCAATCTGCAAAAGGCCCAAAAAGCCTTTGGAGACTTCTCAGAAGCGTCACGACAAACCGCAATTTCCAAAATCTCTTTCCCTTGTCTATCAAATAAATCGCACAAAGCTTCTCCAGAATCAGAATCATTAGGGTTTATCAACACTGCTCTTTGGTAACACTTAGCAGCTCGATTAAGATCAAGTGTCACACGCGAGTAGTAATGCCCTAAATACTTAAAGGCCACCGCATTATTCGGGTCTGATTTCGCCGACAACACAAAGTGCTCCGCCGCTTTCTCTGAATCTCCACCATTATCCCATAGATACAAACCCTGCAATCAAAATCAAAAATCCAATTTTTTTCCATTAGTAGAAGATACAAAGAGAACCCATAAAAAGAAGGAACTATATTCATGATCGGAAAACAATTTACGAGTTCGAATTGTAGAGAAGAATCATCTGGGTTCTCCTCTACAGACTTCTTAAGTTGCTCCAATTCCATCCCCCACCGTCGTCTTCCTCAATGTTTTAGAGCGAATTTAGACTGAAAGATCGAAGATTTGGAAACCAGGAGAGAATAATTTTCAATCTGAAGTGAAAATAAGTAAGAACGGACAGATTAAACATGTGAATTTCTTCCTTCTTGTTTACTCTATCTCTCTACTCAAAACCCTAACTTTCCTCTCACCGGAAAACAAATCCTCGGCATCAAGATACAAAAACCAAGCTAATACCGATATTTTAGCAACAAATCCAATAAGCAATTTTTTATTACACCCTTGTATTATTATCAAACTCAAAATTACGTCCTGAATTTTTCTTCATTACTTATTAAACCCTGGAATGATTATTAGGCCCATAGGCCCAAGTATCTAAGCTTAAAGAACCGGTTTGGTCGATCGGTTTTCTCTCGGTTATTTTCGATACGCGGTTTAAAAACATTAATTAGTTCTCGGTTTATTAAGATTATACAAACAAACACTGGTTTTACAATTTCTCACTTGGAAAAAAAAAATTTGAAACTGAACACTAGTTATTACTATTATTTAAACACATCAGGAAGCAAAAAAATAAACTTTTCATCATGTTTTATTTCTTGCTCCAATCAATTCACCGGCGATGACATACCGGAAACTCAAATTTTCCGGTAACCATTCAAAATTCTTACTCTTCCTTTCCTTCAAACATTTCTCAGCAATTTTCCTCGCATCTTCTGGTAAACACTGAGCTGTTGCTTCCATGAGCTTAGACACATCCATTGACATGTCTTTAACATAATGCTGAAAGATCTTTGGCAACAAAATCTTTGTCCCTTTGTAAACACGAACATTACTTCTGATATACTCTTGTTTTGCTTGTCTTAGATCCCGGAAGATTCTATCCGCTGTGTAAACTCGAACCTAACCAATAATCTTATACAGTTAGTTCTAATATAGGATGGTGTATAACTGAAATCATTTAGAGTTGAAATGGTTTCTAATTGTTACCGTAGGATCTGTGAATGCCCCTGAAGAAATAGCGAAATGAGCTAAAGCCTCGGGGTATTCCAATGCGTAAACGTGTCTAACACTGCAAGTTTTCGACTTTCTTGAAGGCGAAAACAGAGTTTGGAGTAACTGCAAAATGTAAATTACGCATTTACTATGTGGTGAAAAGTGAAAGTGAAAGTGAAGGAAAAAGGAAAGAAAGATGAAATGGTTTACAGGTGATGGTGATGTGTAATGAGGTCTGATTCCTAAGATTGAGCTTTGGATGATAAACGGGTTTATTCGATAGCCTCCAATATCATAAGCTGCCTGTGGTTATATATAAAGAGAATTGCTTAGTAAAAACATCAAATAAATGTTGCTCTACTAAATGTTTTATGTCTAATAGAGATTTAACCTTCAAAACCGATGTGTTTCTTGCGCGGTTGTGAGTTCCATAAGCTAAGTAAGCCTTGAAAGAAGAAGATTATGGTATGAAAAGATAGATACCAAGGAAGTTAAGATAATAAAGAAAGAGCTAGTTTATTACTTACATGCATCACAAGAGCATTGTGAATGTTTATCCAAAACGCGAGCTTCTCTTCGCGTTTCATTCTACTCGGATCAACTTTCTCAAGATTTTGAACCAATGATCTGCATATATACCAAATTGTTCAAAATACAAATAAAGATCAATTCAGTTATATATATGTAGATTTTATACCTCCAAATTTACCTGAAGTTTTGCAGCATAAGAGCAGCGTAACCGAAACAAGCATCGTCTAAATGTACTCTAAGAGCCTCTATTACAACAACACCACAAGGCAAAACATTGCCTTGATCTTGACAGTGATTCAGAAAATGATCCTCACTCACGCAATTCAAGCTCCATTTATCGTCATAATTAGATTTGGAAGAGAAAATGGTCGAGGCATTCGACAATGACGAAACCGGAGAAGCAGGGAAACAAGTGGAATTGGTACTCGTTGATCCTCTTGAAAGTGTACAATACACAGAAGAAATGCATCTCATGATATCTTCAGAGAGTTTATTCGGGTTAATGAGGTTACTATGATCAACTATATGAGATGATCCTAAAAGCTCTCCAAGACTGTGATTACCAGAAACTACTCTAGTCCCTTCCTGAAAAAAAAAACACATAAACAAGTCACTTAATTGTTTCTTTGTCGATTGATTTGTTTAAAAAGGAAACTATTGATTAGAGCTAAATTACCCTTGAAGATAAGGCTTTTAAACTAGTGTTGAAACTCCGAGGATAAGAAATTGGTTTTTGGTAAGATTGATAATGAGTTAGTGATGTTGGTGAAGTAGTCACAGAACGAGATAAGGTAGTAGTAGCAGAGAGATTAGAGTAGGAATTAGGAAGTTGCTGTTCAAAAGATTTTCTGTAAAGAGATAAGAGATATCGTTCCATGTGTAGAATCTCTAGCTCAATTGATGCAATTTCCTTCTTCAATTCTTCTGAAGACTTCTGTATAAATAAAAAAAACAAGATTCAAGACATGTCAAAACAAGAAAAGAGTAAGATTAAAGATTTGATTACTAAGTTATAAACGAACCTTTGGGATCAAGCAGAGACTGGAATTTTGGTGAGTTATTAAAGTCTTCTCAATAGGTAAAATCTGTAAGGAAATTAGCAACATCTTTTCACTTTCTTGTTAATGAAAAGTTGCATCAAAAAACCATATAAACCCCAGAAGAAGAAGGAAAAAAAAAGCAGAGTTTTTTTTCTTATTGTTTTAACAGTAAAAAGATTTGCTTTTTGTGGAAAGAAAGGAGAAAAATGAAATGATTTCGAAACCGTACAGATTTTCTGTCGGAAGAGAAACTTGAAGGTGACATATCAACTACACTCTGCAAAACCATGTTCTCTCTGTTCCTACAAGCAAGAACAAAGAAAGTTTCAATTAACTTTGATTCAAAGATTGATTAGTCTCTTACGCAAATTGAAATCACTTACCTCGGAGAATATCAACAACACTAAAGTTTTATAGTATTATGTTTATGTATTTATTTAGTTGTGTGTACATTGACATGTTCTAGTAAATGTGTTTATCTCCAAATAAAACTATTCAATTCTTGTATTTTAATCAAAATATTTGCAAATTGTAAACGTCTGTTAATTCACCTTTATAATGTAACGAAAGTTCTTTAATATAAAAGATTTGAGTTATTAGAATAGATAAACACAAAGACAAAATAGTAACACGTTAACTTATAGAAACACTTGTAAGTAAATCTCTGATGAGTTTCTCGTTTTCTAGAATATTGCTGGACCGGGTCAGGTCAATATTATTGGGCCAGATTAGATATTGGATTGTCGACGTTGCTTACGTTACGTTCTAACTTATTTAAGAACTAATCCTATCGACTTAGTCTTAAATTAAGCAAACATTGCCTTAAATTCTCTGGTCTGCGACCGATTTTGACCGTTAACCCTACTAAAGAAAACAAGTTAATCACAGTACTCTTACGAGAAAATACATTATTTTTGTACAAATCTCTCTAATAAAAACACTACTACTAATTAAGAAAACTTTTAAACCATTTTTTATTTTTGTCAACATTTTTTTTAAAAACTTTTGGCTCATAATCTTTCTCGGTCCGGAACTAACCGTTGGTAATAATTATTAAAGCGTAAATCATACCTCTCAAATAAAAACTCGAATTTGGGATCAAAGGCTCAACCGCTCAACATTTCCTAAAATCAAGTGAGCTATCATCACTTGATAAAATATCATAACCGTTGGCTTCTATTTCTATGTGTATACATACGAGTGCCTTGGTTTGCAGGAGATTAAATTTAATTTCCAACCAACCATATTAGTACACATAGTCAAACACATGTTTATCTTTGTTAGTATAATTTTGTAGATAGAAACAAAAAAAAAAAAGAGAGATAAAGACGAAGCAAGTGAAGCTTCTAAGCGCCCACAGATAAATAATATCTCGTGTGCAAGTGTCAAATACAAGTGGCCGGTGGTCTCCATAATTTTATTGTACCCATTACTTGGCCTTAATCATCCAATTAAAAAGGAAGAAAAAGCGTGTTTTAAACAACAAAACTCATTTAAAAAGTCAAAAATATCTAAACACTAATCTCCCACGTCTATTACACAACACTTGATCTTACTTTTAATTTCAAGATTCTAGAAAATACCCATCCATTGCCACAACTTGACACACGCCTATATATTATCACATACAAACCTTTTTCCCTCATTTCTCATTCACTTTCCAATTCAAAACCAAACAAACAAAAAAACTACAAAACTTTTGTTTTCCTTCTCATGAAGAATATTAATACTCAACCGCAATCATCTTTCAAGAAATTCTGCCGGAAACTATCACCAAGGAGGAAAGATTCAGGCGGAGAGATACAACAACACAACAGCAACAATGGTGAGGACAAGAACAGAGACTTCGAGGCTGTTTTCGATTACATGGATGCAAACAAAGACGGTAGAATCTCAGCAGAAGAGCTTCAAAAGAGTTTCATGACATTGGGAGAGCAATTGTCTGACGAAGAAGCCGAAGCCGCGGTTAGATTGTCTGATACAGACGGAGATGGGATGTTGGATTTTGAGGAATTTACTCAGCTAATCAAAGCAGACGATGAGGAAGAGAAGAAGATAGAACTCAAAGAAGCGTTTAAACTGTATATTTCAGAAGGTGAAGAGTGTATTACTCCAAGAAGCTTGAAGATGATGCTAAAGAAGCTGGGAGAATCAAGAACCACTGATGACTGCAAAGTTATGATTAGTGCTTTTGATCTCAATGCTGATGGAGTTTTAAGCTTTGATGAGTTTGCTCTTATGATGCGCTAAGCCTCCATTCTTGTTGTTGTTCTCTTTTTCTTAATCTCTTGTTGTATATATATAACTTAATAGTTTGTGACGCAATAAACATGATTGTTATTTGATTAATGATCCATATATGTGAAACTTTGTTATATTAGAGAGGATGTTTTTTACATGAAAGAGTCCATTGAGGTGTGACCATGACTTGGTCATAGTCATAATATTCTCCAGAGCTCACAATTCAAGACAAAAGGAATCTAACAAGATTCAAAATGAGCTTTTGTGTAAGATCTTCACATAACGGTAACAATTAAGGTATTTAATAAGATTTTATTCCTACAAATCACTCTCTTTTTTCCAACCAATAAAGAGCTTATTGTTAAAGTCCTAACACTTATTTTCAAGATGAAATGTTTGCTTTTATTGATCCATCTCAAACTGAATCTCACTAAGATACCGACAAATTGTCGGCGATAATATACATATTGTGTCAATGAATTGAATCTCACTATTTGACCTCATCTTAGGATGTAGGATTCGTAACACTTATCACTTATTTTGAATCAACCCAAGTTGGAGAAATATAGGACTTACATACTGATAACAAGTTTAAGGCATTATGGACTTACATAGTATGAAACCTTAGGTTGTGAAGAAATTGATTTAAAAAAAAAAAAGCAATGATAAATAGATGAAGTTACCATTGTTCTAAATTCTAAGAAGTTCATTTTACTAAAGATGTTTTTAACAAAAAAAAAAAAACAGAATTGATTTATAATCTTCAACAAATGGAAGTCGTCAAATATAAAATATTTACAAAATACGATTTCTCCATCATTCTTCCTATATATAAGAAACAAGAAAAAAAACGTGTTTTAAACATGGAGATGAGACCTGTAACGACCAATATACTAGTATTTCCTTTCCTAGATCTACAAGACTAATAATACTATGTCTTCTAGATCTAAAGACTAAAAATATTTGTTTCTTTTTTCTAGATCTGAATCTCACACGTTTGATTCGTTTCAATGTCTATTTTTTTATTCCTATTCTCGTCTTGAAACACACCATATATATAGAGAAACACTTTATACCATTTCTCATTCAAATCCTAAATCAAAAAGAAAGAACAACACTTGTAAACATAAAAATACCTATAACAATCTTTCTTTTTCAAAATGAAGAATACTCAACGTCAGTTATCTTCATCTTTCATGAAGTTCTTAGAGGACAAGAACAGAGACTTAGAGGCTGTGTTTGCTTACATGGATGCAAACAGAGATGGTAGAATCTCTGCAGAGGAGCTTAAGAAGAGTGTCAAGACATTGGGAGAGCAAATATCTGATGAAGAAGCCGAGGCTGCGGTTAAACTGTCTGATATAGACGGAGATGGGATGTTAGATTTTCATGAGTTTGCTCAGCTTATCAAAGGGAATGATGAATTCACTGAGGAAGAGAAGAAGAGGAAGATAATGGAAGCTTTTAGAATGTATATTGCTGATGGGGAAGAATGCATTACCCCGGGAAGCTTGAAGATGATGCTAATGAAGCTTGGTGAGTCGAGAACCACTGATGATTGCAAACTTATGATTCAAGCTTTTGATCTCAATGCTGATGGAGTTCTAAGCTTTGACGAGTTTGCTCTCATGATGCGCTAAGCTTTGTTGTTTCGTCTGTATAGTTTTTGTTTGATTGCTGTGTAAATAAGGCTTTGCAAGCAATATCCAAAAACAAGTTTTATACTAATCCAAAATCATAGTTCATTAAAGAAAACTGCATCTTGTTTCAGTTTCAATATACATGAACATGATGAATCCTATTCCATTGTGTTTCTATTTGGTGTTACACAAAAACTACATGTTACACAAAAACTACATGGAAGGAAAAAAACAGAACACCAACTGTTCTGCTCTGGGCTCTTCTCTGTTCTGGGATTGGATTTCAATTTTTGGTTCTCAGCTCATGGGATGTCGAACAAGCTTATCCAAGACCTTCCAATATCTCAGACAAGAAGGATCAGTGTGAATCGCCCTAACCACCCATTTATAAGGGCTTTGGTAGGTTTCAATCCCTGAAGCGGTTTCCGGTCTGTCTTCTGATTGTCTTGCGAGTATATGCATCTGGAAGTAAACCTCTGCAGGTCTCATTTCTGTTCAACAATTAAACAACAGTGTCAGTTGTGCACAAAGTTTAGTGAAAAAGAAGAAAAGATTAGAACAATTGCAGTCAAACCTGGTGGCCAGCAGAACCATTCGAGACGAAGATTTTTCTCCCATTTCTCTTTAGAGCCAAGACTTCCATGTGCTTGAGCTAATAATGTATACACGATAGGTAAAGGAATCAACGAACTAGCTTGAACTTTGCTAAGACTCTTTACAGCTAATGAGAGGAACTGCGAATCATTAGACTGTCTAGCCAGCTCCATGCAGACAGCACCATGGCAGAGAAGTAGACAGCTCTCTGAATTTAGCAACGAACAAGCTTGTGCAAGGAATTCCTCTGCTGAGAAAAAGTCTTTTTTCCCGATAGAATCTAAGCCACGAGCTAAACTGTATACACCCATCCATTCTTTCCATGAATTCTTCTTCTGGCTCGAGCATTCTTGTAAACTCATCTCTAAGAGGTTAGCATCAGGTTCCAGATCATACTGAGATTCTATGAGCTTCAGGCAAATCCAACCAATATTTGAGTCAGTCTTGAGCTCCAAACACGCTCTGTATTCCTCTTGCATGTTTCTGGTACTCCCTTTTGCTGCATAGGCACGGCAAAGTTGCAAATGTCCTAGGAATAGGTAGCTACGTGGAAGCGAAAGGGAAGAAGCCTTTCCAGCATGGGCAATGGACTCTACTATATTTCCCTTCTGCAAACTGATTTCAGAAGCACAAAGCAGAAGCTGGAACTTTTGATACTCGCCTTCCTTCGAACATGTCTCATCAGAGAGTGCCACAGAGATTAGACGCTCAATAGCACTACAAAGCTGGCGAGGAAATCTCTGCTCACGTGCCTTCTGCACGAGATTCAGAATAAGCAAGTATCTTACACCGCTGTTCCAAGGTTCTTGATGCAAGAATCTGCAAATTGGAAAACATTCATTTAACAGAGATTCTAAGCACGGGTGGGTCAAAAATTGAGTTGTAGATGATAAAAGGATCAGACACCACTTTGATAGTGGACCAATTCAGATTCTAAAAATACTAAAATGATGCAGAAAGATTCTCAAATACCGTTGCAGTTCCACAACAACAACAGGAGCATTCAGATACTGACAATGGCATGTCGGAAATGAGAACCTTGGAGCTGTATTGCCAATTACATTGCAAGCAACCGATCCTCCACCAAGGACCTCCAATGCGGACTTCAGGCCTTCCTTATTTGCACACTCAGATACATTTATGATACAACACCTACTAGCAGTACAGGCATCTTTCATTCCTTCACCAGCTAACAAAATATATCCAAGCAGGTTCCTAATTCCAACAAATTATATTTCCGAGTTATGATTACAATACCAGCATATCACTACAAAATTAAAACCTAGCGCGCGATCAAAAACCACCTTATCAAATTACTATGAGGATACATATGAATAGCTTTTCTGAGGTGGGCAATCCCCTTCTCAAATCCAAGGAAATCTCCTGCTCCAGTTTTCAGCTGCAATATCCAGAGTGTTGTCATTTTAATCCAGAGTTTATACCAATACAGCATTCAAAAAAGAAGGGGCCAACATGATAACCGGGATCAAAAGGCTCACCAATTTGCTGAGTGCTATCAAATAGTGCATTGCAACTATTTCTTCTTGTGATGTTATATAGCTACGAGTGCTTGCAACAATCGACTGAAGTCTATCACTCAGATCAAGAGAATGGATGGCAGATACTATAAAGCTGATTTTCGAACTCTGGAAGAAATCCTTAGGCATTTTCTGGATGCTGGTGATAGCAGAATCTAACCCAGATATACAATAAAGTAGACTACAGATGAAGCTGATTGGGAAGGCTATTGAGGTTTTTTCCATTGTAGAAATCCTACCAGCCAGATCCCTAATCACTGAAAGAGCCGAATCATTCTGACCAGTCTTCCACAGAGAGAAAGCATATATTTGCAAACCTCCGGCATCAAGCAAACCTTTTCGAAATATTTTACTAGATATTAGTAAATTTAGTAGCATTTGACTAAAAGTTAGTATGAGTTGCAAGAAAACCCAGTCTTTAAAACTGGGGGATGAATGGTCTAACCTTTTGACTTCAAATTAGCGCATTCCATAACAGATTCTTTGAATCGTCCAGCCTGCAAAATAACTTTAAATGAGTACAATATTTGCATTCCTATTGATTATTGAATTAAATTTAAATCTAATCTCAAAACAGCTGTTAAAAAGACATGTTAACGGAAAGAAGGGTGGGCATCTCACCTTGCTGAGTGACCTGACCAAGTTTATCGATACTTTTCCAGCATGAGATTTTACTGAATTGTCGGGGTAAATACTCATTGCAGCTAGTGCTAGCCTATAAGAAGCAATAGCAGTGTGATAATTATGCCTTGCCTCGCAAACTAGCCCGTGGAGGTTATGGGATTCAGGGTAATAAGGGGTGCGCTGCACTGCCTGCTCAATGCAAGCAAAAATCTGCAACACAGTTTCAGGAGGGGGACTACTTAAAGCTCACTTGGATTAATAAAAATCCTGTGTAGATATTAAATATATATATATATATATATATATATATATATATATAAGTGTGTGTGTGTGTGTGTGTGTGTTTATACCTGCGGAGATGATATATTTCCCTGCAGTAAAGCAAGCCATGACAAACCAACTTGGAATTCTGCAAGCTGGAAAGAATTATCTCAGGCCTCAATTAAAGCCATCACGCTTACAAGTAAGTAAACCACAATTAAATTAGCACTTACAGGTGCTATCTGTGCAGCTCGTAAACAACTCTCAAAAGCCTCATCTGATGTTGACTCCCTGAGGTGTTAATTAGTCTATGTGGGCAAAATTGTCGTTCGTAAACATGAGAAATTCTTTTTCACAAAAAAAGGATCTACCTCGCATAAGTATCAGCTGAGCCAGCCCAAGGTAGCGCAAGTGTAGGATCTATGCTTCTAGCACAATCAAAAGCCTGCTTTGCAAATTTCATTTCATCCGATTCCCTGAAGATCTGTTTAAGCAACCGAAATTACAATCAAAAAGGGGGAAACCGTAACTGAAATCATGAACATATGTGAAACAAAATGCAAGCCTTGATAAAGCCAGGACATCAAATACAAGCCAGAAAGACAAAAATGTTAAGGAACAATACCTGGCCCATAAAAGCCCAAGCAACGGCTAAAGATACATCTAAATGCAATGCCCGGATCAAAGCATGTAGTTTCAAAGCACTATTATCAGACATACAACCCAAAGCAACCCAGAACTCCGAGTTTTCGCATTCCAGCAATAATGCTCCCAGAGCCATCTTTTCTGGTAGCTTCCTGATAGAATAATAGACTATTACAAGGGCGCACATCAAAAACTAAGAAAATGCCAAATAACGTTTAGTATAATCTTACCAAGAACTTGAAGTATCAGAGTCATCGCCTAAACTTGAAACAAGATCACAAGCTATGGCTATGTCGGTATAAACATTAGCTTGCCATGGGGCTAAGTGTAGAGCTCGCTGGTAAGAAGCTTTGGCTGACAATGCAGCTGAGTAACATATGCTTCTCCAAGAGAGAATTGAATCACTAAAAGTCTTCAAAGTGAATTCCGAGTTTTCAGTTCCACCAGACCATGGAAAGCATCTTGCGTATGTAAGCTGCTCAAGGATTACACATTAGATACCCAGATAACGAGCGAGCTTTACACTTAAAATACAAGGACCGCCTAAGTACCTGAATATCTCCATGCAATTTCCATATACAAGACATACTGCTGGCCAGTTCACTGCTTGCTTTTGCAGCTTTACGTGCATCCTACAGTGATTTTCCATTAATCGTTCTATCATTTAGGTATATTCAATTTCAATATGGATGAGATCAACACAAAATCAGAAGAGTTTAGTATGATTAACCTCCAATAGCGAAGCTGCCCATCCAAATGCGCCCAAATTTATGCATTCCTTTGACCAACTAAGCAATCCAGAAGCAAGACCATAGAGCACAGAAATATCCTGAGGTGAAATCTTCAGTGCTTGCTCAAATAGCTCCACACCCTATACAAATACTATATGAGACTTCTAGAGCCACACAAACAAACTTTCCAAAGAGGTCATTTTAAATAGACGCGGATACAAAGGTTACCTTTCTATATGAACCAAGCATCAAAAAGATATTTGCACTCTCCACTAATGCAAAAATTTTGGTCTCATCTAACTCAATGGCACGGCCATACGCCTGTTGTATCATTGAGAAATAAGATCACAGTAAAAATCAACAATAAACCAAAACCACTCCAAGAAACTGGGAAACTACAAAAAATGAAACAGCGATTATTACCTTGATAGCAGCAGTAAACATTCCAAGTCGCTGGTAAGCAAGGCCTAGAGCCTGCAATGACAGACAGACAAAAAGAATTCTTGTCAAATTCGTTAAGATAATCAATGTAACGAAATTTTAATAACTAGAGGAAGAAGGGAAAAGGACAATTACTTCCCACAAGTCAGACATGGTAGGATAACCTCTAATTGCATGTTGAAGGCTTTGAACAGCTTCAGACCACTTCTTCTGATGAAGCTGTGATAGAATCCATAACCATAGATCAGCCAGAGCAAGACAATAAAGACAGATTGCAGGAACAGAGAAGGCCAATTGAACAAAACCTGAATATAACCCAATCTGCAAAAGGCCCAAAAAGCCTTTGGAGACTTCTCAGAAGCGTCACGACAAACCGCAATTTCCAAAATCTCTTTCCCTTGTCTATCAAATAAATCGCACAAAGCTTCTCCAGAATCAGAATCATTAGGGTTTATCAACACTGCTCTTTGGTAACACTTAGCAGCTCGATTAAGATCAAGTGTCACACGCGAGTAGTAATGCCCTAAATACTTAAAGGCCACCGCATTATTCGGGTCTGATTTCGCCGACAACACAAAGTGCTCCGCCGCTTTCTCTGAATCTCCACCATTATCCCATAGATACAAACCCTGCAATCAAAATCAAAAATCCAATTTTTTTCCATTAGTAGAAGATACAAAGAGAACCCATAAAAAGAAGGAACTATATTCATGATCGGAAAACAATTTACGAGTTCGAATTGTAGAGAAGAATCATCTGGGTTCTCCTCTACAGACTTCTTAAGTTGCTCCAATTCCATCCCCCACCGTCGTCTTCCTCAATGTTTTAGAGCGAATTTAGACTGAAAGATCGAAGATTTGGAAACCAGGAGAGAATAATTTTCAATCTGAAGTGAAAATAAGTAAGAACGGAGAGATTAAACATGTGAATTTCTTCCTTCTTGTTTACTCTATCTCTCTACTCAAAACCCTAACTTTCCTCTTACCGGAAAACAAGTCCTCGGCGTCAAGATACAAAAACCAAGCTAGCAATATTTTATTAGACCCCTGTATTATTATCAAACTCAAAATTACATCCTGAAGTTTTCTTTATTGCTTATTAAACCCTGGATTGATTATTAGGCCCATAGGCCCAAGTGTTTACGCTTAAAGACCCGGTTTGATCGTTCGGTTTTCTCTCGGTTATTTTCGTTACACGGGTTAAAAACATTAATTATTAGTTCTCGGTTTATTAAGATTATACATACAAACACTAGTTTTACAATTTCTCACTTGAAAAAAACAATTGCAATTGAACACTAATTGTAATCAAATTATTTAATCACATCAGGAGGCAAAAAGAAAAACTTTTCTTGAATAAAACCTTCACGTCTTATTTCTTGCTCCTACCAATTCTCCGGCGATTACATACCGGAAACTCAAATTTTCCGGTAACCATTCAAAATTCTTACTCTTCCTTTCCTTCAAACATTTCTCAGCAATTCTCCTCGCATCTTCTGGTAAACACTGAGCTGTTGCTTCCATGAGCTTAGACACATCCATTGACATGTCTTTAACATAATGCTGAAAGATCTTTGGCAACAAAATCTTTGTCCCTTTGTAAACACGAACATTACTTCTGATATACTCTTGTTTTGCTTGTCTTAGATCCCGGAAGATTCTATCCGCCGTGTAAACTCGAACCTAACCAATAATCTTATACAGTTAATTCTAATCTAGGATGGTGTATAACTGAAATCATTTAGAGTTGAAATGGTTTCTAATTGTTACCGTAGGATCTGTGAATGCCCCTGAAGATATAGCGAAATGAGCTAAAGCCTCGGGGTATTCCAATGCGTAAATGTGTCTAACACTGCAAGTTTTCGACTTTCTTGAAGGCGAAAACAGAGTTTGGAGTAACTGCAAAATGTAAATTACGCATTTACTATGTGGTGAAAAGTGAAAGTGAAAGTGAAGCAAAAAGGAAAGAAAGATGAAATGGTTTACAGGTGATGGTGATGTGTAATGAGGTCTGATTCCTAAGATTGAGCTTTGGATGATAAACGGGTTTATTCGATAGCCTCCAATATCATAAGCTGCCTGTGGTTATATATAAAGAGAATTGCTTAGTAAAAACATCAAATAAATGTTGCTCTACTAAATGTTTTATGGCTAATAGAGATTTAACCTTCAAAACCGATGTGTTTCTTGCGCGGTTGTGAGTTCCATAAGCTAAGTAAGCCTTGAAAGAAGAAGATTATGGCATGAAAAGATTAATACCAAGGAAATTAAGATAGTAAAGAAAGATCTAGTTTATTATTACTTACATGCATCACAAGAGCATTGTGAATGTTTATCCAAAACGCGAGCTTCTCTTCGCGTTTCATTCTACTCGGATAAACTTTCTCAAGATTTTGAACCAATGATCTGCATATATACCAAATTGTTCAAAATACAAATAAAGATCAATTCAGTTATATATATGTAGATTTGATACCTCCAAATTTACCTGAAGTTTTGCAGCATAAGAGCAGCGTAACCGAAACTAGCATCGTCTAAATGTACTCTAAGAGCCTCTATTACAACAACACCACAAGGCAAAACATTGCCTTGATCTTGACAGTGATTCAGAAAATGATCCTCACTCGCGCAATTCAAGCTCCATTTATCGTCATAATTAGATTTGGAAGAGAAAATGGTTGAGGCATTCGACAATGACGAAACCGGAGAAGCAGGGAAACAAGTGGAATTGGTACTCGTTGATCCTCTTGAAAGTGTACAATACACAGAAGAAATGCATCTCATGATATCTTCAGAGAGTTTATTTGGGTTTATGAGGTTACTATGATCAACTATATGAGATGATCCTAGAAGCTCTCCAAGACTGTGATTACCAGAAACTACTCTAGTCCCTTCCTGAAAAAAAAAACACATAAACAAGTCACTTAATTGTTTCTTTGTCGATTGATTTGTTTAAAAAGAAAACTTGATTAGAGTTAAATTACCCTTGAAGATAAGGCTTTTAAACTAGTGCTGAAACTCCGAGGATAAGAAATTGGTTTTTGGTAAGATTGATAATGAGTTAGTGATGTTGGTGAAGTAGTCACAGAACGAGATAAGGTATTAGTAGCAGAGAGATTAGAGAAGGCATTAGGAAGTTGCTGCTCGAAAGATTTTCGGTAAAGAGATAAGAGATATCGTTCCATGTGTAGAATCTCTATCTCAATTGATGCAATTTCCTTCCTCAATTCTTCTGAAGACTTCTGTATAAAAAAAAAATCAAGATTCAAGACATAGCAAAACAAGAAAACAGTAAGATTAAAGATTTGATTACTAAGTTATAAACGAACCTTTGGGATCAAGCAGAGACTGGTGTTTTGATGAGTTATTAAATTCTTCTCAATTGGTATAATCTGTAAGGAAATTAGAAACATCTTTTCACTTTCATGTTAATGAAAAGTTCATCAAAAAACCATATAAAACCCAGAAGAAAAAGGGAAAAAAAAAAGCAGAGTTTTTTTCTTATTATTTTAACAGTAAAAAGTTTTGCTTTTTGTGGAAAGAAAGGAGAAAAATGAAATGATTTCGAAACCGTACAGATTTTCTGTCGGAAGAGAAACTTGAAGGTGACATATCAACTACACTCTGCAAAACCATGTTCTCTCTGTTCCTACAAGCAAGCAAGAACAAAGAAAGTTTCAATTAACTTTGATTCAAAGATTGATTAGTCTCTTACGCAAACTGAAATCACTTACCTCGGAGAATATGAAGAAGAAGAAGTGGGAGAGGAAGAAGACGAAGACGAAGAAGAAGATGAATATGCACAATTCATCAGAGCCATCATTTTCTCTCACTCTCTTTAAAAGAATCTTACTCGGAAACTCAAGATCATGTTTTCTAGAAGAAAGAAAAAACAGCAAAAATAAAGCTCCAAGCCTTTTTGCTTCTACTCTTATGTTAGTGTGACTTCAAGACCTGAAAAGGGAATGACTTTGTAACTTTCCAGGAAAATGAGTAAGTGAAACCGACATTTTTTTCCCGGGTATTACCCAGTTTTTACTCCACAAGACTTTCGTTAAGATCTGAATATGTATTTACAGACATAGTATTATTTTTTATTAGTATCTGTCAATGTCTTCTGTTTTCGTATTTATGGCAATGTTTTTCTTGCAGTGATGATTACAGTAGTTCATACTTCATAGTCTCTTTGCATGTCTATATTTTAGTCTTAATCAGACCTCACAATAATATAATGCGATAATCAAACTAAGTACTTCAAGAAATAAATAAAAATTGTGAGAATCATTAAGAAAAATTAAAAAATGTAAGATAGGATATTTGAATCTACGATAGGTTATACTCTATACTCTAAAATGAAAATGATTCGCAGATACTGCAAATTAGTGTTTTCATATGTGAAATAAAAAACATGTAAAGAAAAGTTGGAAACCATGCAATTAATGCATTTGAGCTAATATAAACAATTTATTAAGTGGGGACAAATTACTACAGTACAAAAGAGTTGACATGGGGTCATAAAATACCAATAAATATGTTGCAATCACTCCCATACGAGAAATCGGACATTTTTTATATAGCCCGAAATAACTATCGACCTGAAGTTTGTAATAAAAATTAAACACCTATTTTTGTCAACAAGTTAAAAATAGTTTTATAATGATTTCATAGAAAAATAAATCAGAATAATGACAACCGATCACTGGCATGTAGTATTAGAAAATAAATACAAAACTATATGCAGAATCTATCAAATTATGAAGAAGAAGAAAAATCAGAAGTATTGAATAAGTAAATTTTGTAGAAGAATCTAACAAGTAATAGTATGACTAAAATGAGCATCCGTGCCATTGCATGTTAGTGGTCATAAATGAATAACCACGACAGCTGTCCCCATAAATTATGATGCCACCCTGTCTACTTTTCTTATTGATTTTTATTTTATTTTTTTGTATGGTTAAATGTATCCATTAATTACTGCTATTAATACTGATTAGAAACTTATGACTTTAGAGTACAAATTCATTAAGAAAAAAGGGGCAAAGTCATACCCATGTCATTCTCTTTTAAGTTTGCTTCGTACTATAAACGGTTGGAGTAGTAAATTAGTCTTGAATTAGATTTTATATTTCAAACTTATAATTGTTCTCTAATATTTCCAATATTTAGTAACGTTACGTGTAATTTATAATTGACTTTAGAAGAAGCTGGAGTGGCTCATACATACCTCATAGTTAGAAAACCCAATTGTTAATTTTAACATTAACACCTTTGAATGTCTACTGTACATTTTCTCACAAACGTCATGTGCTAGTAATAAGATTTCGTACGAAAAAATAGTATATTTTGGGTAAGTGTGATATTCTATCTGAGATTTTGTAGCCATCTAAAGATAGATGAGATCACGAATGTGAATGTACAATGTTTTCTCTACGTAGACGTTTGTGTACATATATAGATGAATGCAATATTTGCCAATATATATATTTTTTGCCAAGCTGACTAAGACAGTGATATATAGAAAAACACGACTGAATACTTTAATAATTTGAGATTTTTTTTGAAAATCGATTTGAGTATTAATTTCATCTCAGAAAATGAGTATAGAAGTGGTCAAGTGGACCAACTTTCGTTTTCAAGTTAAATAATTTGAGGCTTTCTTTAGCACCGACTTTTATGCCAACACAACGAGGACAATTAAATCGAAAAGGAAACTCATTCACGTTGGGTGACCCATTTAAAATAGTTTATCTACCATTTTTAGATTTATATACATATTTATTGGATTTTTTTTTTCTGTACTATTATCATCTCACAGTCTAATAAAACATAAAATAAATGAACATGTATATATAACAATTGATAACAACTAGCTAATTTTACCGGCCACGGTACTATCTAATAAACACATGAAATGCCAGCTTAGAGTAACTTACTTCATTTATAACCGGTGTTCGTATAAAAACATTTATGATTATATAAAGTAGCACTAGCACCTTAAAAAATAGCTCACTTGTAATTTGCATACTCGATCTCATACTCGTACTCGTTTATTAAAATTTCTCGCCAACTCCCACTCGATCTACTTAGTACTAGTTTATAAATACTCATGATCTCATTAATCCAAGTACTATGATAAAGAACCAAGCAAAGAAAAAAATACTAGTCTACTTACTATATGCATAGCATGTATACACACATTTAGCAGCGTTAATAACGGCGCATGTATTCTTGCATGATCGAAATATTCGACGTGACAGGTGCTATCTAAAATTCAGTGCCAGTCCACCAGATTTCTAACTCATATTTTTGTAATAACATAACAAGTCAATTATTTAACTAATCTATTTTTTTGTCAGATTGTTCTAATTATCATTATGATATAAAATGCACGTGTGGAAGCATAATGATTCTCTAACAAATGGAAAGAGGAATCACTTTAATCATTGTTTATTAACTAAGGTTTTGTTCTTTTCTAATGACCGATCACAGGCTGGGATCCACAACTGCAAAACAAAAAATAATCGATATCAATATTTCAGTTCAAATGGGTCTCGCTGTTCAACCCTAAACCAGCCCATTAGTTAATTGGGCTTTTTATCAATTAGCCCGCCCGTCTTTCTATGTAGGCACCAAACGCCGTGTTGGACCACGACGTATATCCTTTAGATGTCAGCATTTTAATTAGAATAATTAGCATTAGTTAATGACTTTTATACATCTCAAATTAATTTCAGCCACGCCTAAACATAAATCATGCAGCTCAAAAAAATATACTTAGACACAATATAATATATTTGGGATTTGATCTCGATACGAATCACGAACAATATATTGTATTCATAAAAATATTAAAACAAAATAAAAATAAATAAAGAGGGAACCGTGGGGTTGTGACAATGAGACTTGAGAGTGCACGTGAAAACATACTAAGAGGAGACGGTGGTGGAGCCATTATGTCAACGAGTTGTGTTTGTTTAAACGTAATGAACCTTGTTGTGCATTCCATATCTAATTCTCATCATTTTCATTTTTATCTTCTTGGTCTATCATATCTTTCTTGCTTTCAAAAAAGTATATAAAAAGTCGTAAATTTATATCAACACTTATAATTGAGTTTTACCACACACACACACACACAAATTAAAACCTATAATTGAGATTTGAGAAGAAGAAGAAAAATCATGAGAGATCCAAAGGGGGCATAAAAACATATCAATCAAACAATCAGAGTCTCAGATCCCTTGCTGGATGTCACGATTCCTACATGTATTTGTCATTTTATGAGACGTGGGCTTAATAAATAATTTAATTTAGTCTATAGAGTGTGTATGTCTATATACTCTAATATTTAAATACCGGGATCCATACAATATGAATTCTGTGGTGCCAGCATGTACGTGTTTTTCTATCTTCATTAGTGTACAACGAAATAACGTATGTTAAAGCAAGAGAGTAATGGATGGAATTAATGAATTTGAGAATATGGAGTAAAGAGCAAAATTCCTAATATTATCGGAAGGTGGAAGATAAGAAGGAACCGTGCTGGTTCGGAACCGAAGCAGACACCGGAGCTAAGCCAGATTTTTCGATGGTTGCTGTTTGGTCGAACATTGCTTTCAATTGTCGCATTTATCAGACTCCTCCACTGCACGTGCGTACTGTCCACGCGCCGGTGGCCCATGAGGATTACTCAGTTTTCGAAGTAAATTACAAATGCAAAACGGCATGAGAGGAGTCAAAGCAGGGACACCGGACACACCAATCCAATTTCATCCTCTCTTTCATGTGCACATAACATTGCATAATTATTGATCATGATGTATATCATTGTCAAAAAATCAAAGTCAAGGTGTTGGATAGGTAATCAGTCCCAAACGGTAATTGGTAGAACTATTAGGCAACACCGAATATTCTACTATATATATTTGCAAAATTTTGTAGAATGATCATCAGGATGTGTTCTGTTTAGTAATATATACTATGATTTAAATTTTCTTATTTGGCTATTTTAATTCGTGTATAGTTTTTGAATATTTGAAGATTGAGTACTTATGCTATGGTTAAGCTAGCTAGTAATAGTAATATCATGCTATCTTGTAGTATATGATTGTTATAAATTTATCACTGTGACTATTCAATATAATGTTCCCATACTCCACATGAATTGATTTATATTTATAATGTTCGTAAAAACGATTTCGTAAGTCGTAACATACACAAAAAAAAAACGAACATTAAAAATAACATGGATCATAACTAGATTTTCCCTAATTACTTTCACGATCTTGAAAGAAAAATGCTAAGCTCCTGTCCATAACCACCCCCTTGGTTTACCATGTGAAACGATTCCAAGTCACTCGATCCGGTGACTCGCTCGAACTTTGCTCTCAAATACAACGTCTCGCCGTTCGGAATCACCCCTGCGCCAACGGAAACAGACTGCATCAGCCTGAGAAATCCGACGTCGTTTTCAGTAGTTTCTCTCCTCACCGCAAATCCAACTTTCCTGCCGTTGCAGTACATAGACCAAACCGGAACGTTAAAGATACTAGACCGGCGGTTGCTTTTGCTCCGGAGAGCTATGCGGAGAAAGCCCTCTTCCATCTCCCGAGCAAGAGCCGCTGTGGGAACGGCTAGCTCGAGGAGAAGGAGAGGCGGAGAGGAGGGACGAGTATCTTCTTGGAGGCAGAAGCTGACATGGCCACGGCGGTGACCAAAGAAAGTGCCGGTTACGACGACGCCAGTTTGGTCGGAGGAAGAAGTGGATGAAGAGACAGAGACGGTGTCGTTTTGGTCGGAAGGAGGAGGTTGGTACGTGCAACAATATGGGATTACCCACTCGATGAGTGATTTGAGGGTTCTTCGGAGTCCGACTTCACGGGCACAGTCAACGTTCGTCGGAGAATCAATGATTTGTAGATGACTTTTTTGTTTTCCTATATCCATAATCGTTCTCATTTTTTTTCTTTTTTTCTTTGTGATCGTGTAAGTGAGAAGAAAATGAGAGCAAGTTTGATGGTATATGTATAGGTGTGATCAGGTGTATGTGAAGGGGATGTTTTTTTTCGTTTAGTATCAAGTTATTAGTACTATTTTGTTTTTGTTGTAATTTTCTATGTAATTTATACATGCGTGTACATTCGTCTTCTCTGTTTTCAAGTGATTGATTCTTACTTAATTAGTGTGTTCACCAAAATGGTGGTAAACTAAGCTGAATTTAGTATTACGTTTCATGTAATTGCGCGAAACAAGAGATCCAAAATTATGAAAATAGTAAATGATGTTGATAAGGAGAAGGGAATAGAGGGGACTGATATAATTGGTTGAGCGAACAAGAAATGGCCCCACGTGTAATGAAGAACCCAATCGATGCGTTTATGTTTTTTTTTTTTTTTCTACATCTTAATTTCTTTTCATTGATATACTAAAATCTTACATATATGGAAAATTATTTTTGGTGCGGCAATATATTAGAAATCTAACTAATAAATGTAAATGTTTGAGTTTTTTTCTTTCATATGTGAATTTCTCAATAGACTAATTTACGATATTTTTGTGGAGTAGATCTGCTATATATAGGTATAGCCTTGTGTACACACAACCTTAGCGTTACTCAATTGTGATTTTGATATAATAAGGAAAACGATTACTTCTTTTGGGCAATCTTCTCAACAGCTAGATAATAAATTACCCAAAAAATGATATGTTTTGCTTTCTGGGTTATTTTCTAGGCGTTAAGAAAAAGATGATTTAGTAATAGTGAGTCTACACATAAAAAGTAACATGGCAATGATGGTATTGAGCGTGAGAAGGCCGTAGAAGCATGCATACTGATACTGTTGAGATGATTGATTTCAAATACTTTATGCCGTTACAATGCCACGAATAGTCAGTATGTGTTATGTGCTGTAGTGGGGACTTTACATGTCCATTGTGCACCAAAAATTTTAAATTACTAACGAGAAAGATAAGTCAGTAAAGCCTAATTTACGGGTAAAGCATCATATATGAATCTTTATAACAATCAACGAAATTATAATAATGAGAAAAAATCTCAAAAAAAATGTGAAAAAGTTTACATTATATACAAGAGTTATACTTTAGTGGTTCATATTTGTATTGTTTAATTGTTGTTATGTGTCATGATTTTGGTTCAGATATGGTATTATCTTCTTAAAAATCGTAGACGACATAAACAATTCTCCTTTAGAACTATGTATATTTTAAAAGTAGTTTATAAGAATATAATCTTCACTTGTAAATAAAATGAACCTCTTCTGAAAATTGCTGCAAAGAAGACTAGAGAGTAGAGAAACAGACAACTAGAGCTTCTCGAGAATGGGCCTGTTTTAAATGGGTCAAAAAGCTAGTCTAGTGGGCTGATTAAAACTCCACTGTATTTTTCTCATGCAATGAATCAAACTATGCTACGATCCCCAGTCACTCGTTCATTTCTCGCCCGACTATATGGAGTATGAACAAGATATATCTAAAAGTCAAATCCACGTTTATTTTGTGTTTACAATTCAAGAACAATCAAATACATGGAGTATTACGCTGTCTATAACGAAAAAAATCATTCAGTGAACGTTTGAAAATGAATGATTAACACATTGAAAATGTTTGGTTACCGAGAAACTGACTAAAAAAGCCTCAAACCTTCTCTTTGTCAGCTTTATCTCTCTTTGTTTCATATTTGATTGGGACATGTAAACTCAATAGTTTCCATTAATAGTGACCAGGGTGTGGTGTGCATACACGTCAAAATTTTAAAGCCTAGCCAATAGGATTATAGAAGTGAATGTGAATTAATGTGATAGTCCAGATTCGGATAAAGACACAAATATGACAAAGTTTGGATAATTTAATTCTTATTTTCATTTAATTAATTTTACATAAAAACGTAATCATATACCGAGAATCGAATCGAAATTTTCAAATCACTAAACTATTTGTTATGGTTTTGCCAGTTGACATTTTCTTGAAACATTTACAAAAGCAAAAGGGTCAAATAAGGCGATAAGGTTATAAAAATTCTAAAACTTCAAAGGTCCGATCAACGGTCCGATCTGACGCGGGGATGTAGACCAAATCGGGAAATATTAAGTACTACTATATTTTTATTTGAAGTCTTGTACATAAGTTGGGGATACAATTAATTACAAGAAATAATTAAGAAGATAGTTTAGTTAATGTTGTCGCCGCCATATACACTCTGTCATTGTCTGAGACCCTACTTGCCAGTCACACGGAGGACTAGCAGCCGATACATCTAGTGATTTAAAATCTTAGGGTTCACACAATTTCCATTTAAAAAAAAAGATTAACTAATATGACAAAATACACCACGAGACTTTTCAATAACTCTATTTTGGCTGTGTTATGTGATTGAGATCAATGCGACCCTCCCTATAAAAGCAAATTAAAAAAAAAAAAAAAAAAAAAGGAAAAGAGGACTATCGTTGCATAATACTTGGCTAGTTGAGCAAAATATTTTCTGGAATTGGTATTTCGGTTTTTTTTTTTTTTTTTTTTTTTTTAAATTTGCTTTTAGAAGGAGGGACAATGTATGATTATAGATTAGTTTTTGATTTTAATATTTGTAATATCTAAATTAAATGGTTTTATTCTTTACACTAACAAAATTGTAGAGAAGAAGTGACTTATATTTGTCAACATGCATCATGTGAGTTTAAAGTCTATGGTAACACACAAAGCATGTATATCTCGGTCCAATGAGTAATTACTAACTATCAAAAAATTTACAAAAAGAAATAGTAATATTGGGGAAAAAAATTAGAGAAATTGTTAAAAATGCCCCTTTTTCAATATCCCTTTTCAAAAATGCCCCCTTTGAGAGTCCATTTTTAAGTTTGCCCTCTTTTAATTTTTAATGACCATTTTACCCTTATTTGAAACAAAATTAGGTCCAAAAAATACAAAATATTTAATATTTTTTGGCGGGAAAAGTGATCCCGCAATTTTCCCGCCAAAACACTTGTAAAAACCTTTAAAATACCTTGTAAAATTTTGCCGTAAAAATTTTTCCCGCCAAAAAATTTTCCCGCCAAAATTTTTTTTTTGCGGGAAAAGTGATTCCGCAATTTTTTTGGCGAAATTTTTTTGGCGGGAAAAATTTACAAGGTATTTTAAAGGTTTTACAGAGTATTTACAAGTGTTTTTGTAAGGTTTTACAATGTATTTTAAAAAGTTTTACAAGGTACTTATAAGGTTTTATAAGGTATTTATAACTTGTAAAACCTTATAAAATAGCTTGTAAAATCTTATAAATACTTTATAAATACGTTGTAAAACCTTTTAAAATACATTGTAAAACCTTATAAATACCCTGTAAAAAACCTTTAAAATACCTTGTAAATTTTTTGCGGGAAAATTTAACGCCAAAAAAATTGCGGAATCACTTTTCCCGCAAAAAAAAATTTTTGGCGGGAAAATTTTTTGGCGGGAAAAAAATTTACGGGAAAATTTTACAAGGTATTTTAAAGGTTTTTACAAGTTTTTACAAGTGTTTTGGCGGGAAAAATTGCGGGATCAATTTTCCCGCCAAAAAATATTTTGTATTTTGTGGACCTAATTTTGTTATATTTCCTTATATATTTGTGATATATTTTATTAAAAGAAGGGTAATTTAGTCATTTTGTACATAAAAAGGGGTATTTTTAAAAATAGACAGCCAAATGGGGTATTTTTGAAAAAGGGTATTGAAAAAGGGCATTTTTGTGAGTCTCCCAAAAAATTAACTAGAATTTTCATCGATAAGCTTTCAAAACATTGAAAGTTTCATGTGAAACTATATTTGCTCTTTCAAGCAACTTTTATGTTTTAGACTATATTCCTGCTTCATGTCTTGGTCTTAATTCTAACATTTGGACTCAAACTCCTTTAGTCCTTTAAGTAGAACTGAATAGTATCGTTGTAATTAATTGGTTGAACAGTGAACTAACAGGATTTGGATTACAATATTAAGCTTTCTTATGAAAGGCTTTTGTTAATAGTTTACTACATTACCATCTTACATCAGAAGTATAAAGACTGACACAAAAATCAAAGTCTAAAGCTTAACTTGCCATTTAAAATAGACTTAGAACGTTAAATCTCATTGGCCGTGAAGCCAAAGCTTCCATTGGTCTCTTTCCCATCCCACCACACCCATTAAATAATCTCTTTACATTAGAAATTCCAAACTTTTTCTCCAAGTTATCTTTACTTTTAACTTGGATTATCTCCTCATGAAATATTTTATATTTATTACTTTAATTTGCTCTATAACCATGTTTCCTAAAGTGGAGCTTTGACTTACCCAAAAAAGAGTAAACAAAATTTTGTAAAAATGTTATCAATCATCGGATGGATCAAACTTGTGACTGGTGAGTTACAAGGATCAATTTCATCTAATCCGTTCGACAAAATTTAATGATATAATATCATATCATATATTACAAAATAATTAAGTACGTGTATCATATAATCTCATGAAACTCGCAACAGTGTGATTGAGATTTGATTTTTAAGCTATCTTAATTATAAAATATATGTAACAAAATGGGAAATTAATATATCACAAAAGCGAAACTGAAAGCTGTAATTTACAGATCATTTTGAAACATTACACAAACATTTTCGTAACGATAACAAGAACAAACAAAAAAATGTATCCCTTTAGTTAATTATTCGATCTAATTAAACGAAGAGCCTTCGTATATAGTAGAGAGTCTCAGTCTAAACGATCGAACCGCCAATTTAGCTCGACCAGACGTATATCTTTTCAATTTCCTAACCGAACCAGACCGGGAATAACCGGTTGTATCTTTAAACGGCGTCGTTCTATTCGTTAACTTTCCTTTTTGCAAAATCGTTGCTTCGCCTCCAATTCTGTTGTTCACGGCGGCGATCCGATTCTCGTTAGGCTGATTCAACGTCACAACCGGCGAGATTCTTCCGCTGCTTCTACGACGGCGATTTTTCTTCCCAGCTGATTTCTCCATAGCAACGCTGGCTTTCACGGCAAGAGCCGCCATATCCGACGCCGAGAGACGGTATTGTCGTTTAGAAATCGGAAGAACGAAATAGATTTGATCCGCTTGAAGAATCTCATCAGATTCAATCGCTGGGATAAAATCGTCGTAGTAGAGAGAATCGGAATTACATAGAAAATAGGAAGACGATCGAGACGAAGACGAAGATGACGAAGAAGACGTCGATTCAGATTCCAGAACCTGAGATGCTAACACCGGTACATCGTATTCACGAAGATCGCCGTTAATTGTCACGATTTTAGCCGTCGACGGCGAAGAATCGTACTCGTTTCGATTAACGGAAACACAAAGACCCATTTTGATTTTGAGTTTGTTCAAAAGTTTTCAGGTAAAATCCCAATTTGAATTTCTGGTTTGGAGAAAGAAAGAGTTTTTTTGATTGATAAGCAAAAAGAGAGAAGAAGAGAGGAGGACGCGTATAAACAGAGTTGGTTCCAGGTGGGATATAAATAGAGAAAAATTGGTGACGTCAGCATTTTATTTAACCGGCCGTTACATGAGGAAAAAACGAAACCCGATTACGGTTTGTCTTTTTGTTCAAACCGGGAGCTGACGCGTACGCTTAGCTGTGTGGATTGACTGTAGTGAAAGGAGTCTTGTTTTACAAGGCTATATTCATTATTCTTATTTTAAGATATTAATTTAAATGGTCACTATCCTATAAAGTCAAAAAATGTTTGACTAATTTAAACAAATATAATTAAATCAGTACTGTTTAGATAGTTTTCTATTTTCCTTACCAAAAAAAAGAGAGATAATTTTCTATTTTTAACTCACTGTTCAAATTGTCCTTACTCCGTACTCTGTATTCAGCATTAACTATTACATCTAAGTTGGTAAGAGAATCTCTTTGTAGTAATTACTGAATACTAATTCAATTTGACCAGCGAATGTAGTCAAATGGTTTATGTGATTGTTGATGGATAAAAAAAAAATATTAACTTACATTGGTTAATTAGTATAGTTCCCTATCAACTAGTAGTCCAAACACAATGTTTATCGTTATAAACTCTCATATTGATTAGTTAGTGGAATTTTTGCTGATAATTTTTGTTTTGCTAACTATAGTAATTGATAGTTAAAAGTATCACACACCCATATAGTAAAAGTGTGAATACAATTCAATATGGTTGTTTTTTAGATGAATGTATTGTACAGTTGTATCATACGTAGATGTGCGTATATATTGAGATAGCCTTTCTTATCCATCTATCTACTATGCAACATTGACCTAAGTAGTATATTAAATTGTCAACTTTGCCCAACTACTAGAAGATACGCAAATAGAATAAAATTGTCAAAATAAAATCTTTACGTTCATTGTATAAAATACATTAGATTGACCTGAATTTGAAACCATTTTCGTGAATATGGAAATTATTTCCGAAATTAAAGAGGATATGTTTGACTTCACGGTTTTAGGCAGCAAACGTTTTGGGAAATTTAACAGATTATATGTTCCGTACGAGTGAAGATATGTCAGCGATGACGTGGCGTCGAAGCTCTCAGCCGTAACACGTGACTCAAAATTAGCGATAAGGAGACCAAACAAAGACAATAAATAAATAAGCGTGGGGAATAAGGAAACCGCAGCTACCTTTTTTCTCTCTTTTTTTTAATGTGAAAGACCACATCAACTTGTATTTGACTTTCATCATCATGGAACTATTTTGATACTCATAAAAATATCATGCAACTATTTTGATAAAGTAACGAGAAAAAACAAATCCAATACCTCTAGTGGTACAAAGAAACGCAAATGATCAAATCAATAACTTTATGTATAAATAAATGCTATTTTAAATGATGTGTGTTTCCTAGTACAGTCGTAATGATATTAAATACTATTAAACAAGATGTTTTAGAAGTATTAAAGTTATGTTTTGATTTTGAGAAATACATATGAGTCGAATTTACAGAACAGTCGATCTTATGGAACGTTGTCTTTCACATTTCATGTATAGTACTATGAACAACTTGTAAAACTGTCAAATGCTTTCACTTATCTTATTTTCCTTGTAAAACTGTCAAATGCTTTCATTTATCTTAACTCTTAAGCCTTGGACTTTTACCTTATTTTCACTTACCGGTAACATTTTTGGTATATTAAATATTTATGTTCAATAAATTTCGCATGATTACAAAAAATAATTTGTATGAAACATATTTAAAAGTCTAATACCAATTAGACAGTATGTCATGCATGTTAGGACATACATATATACTTATGAAGTTATGATTCTAAGATCATCCGAACACGGGAAACAACTCAACTACAATTAACTTTAATTACCAATGTAGTTCTTATTTAAAAATATCACCTTACTCATGCTGGCTTGTATTTGAAATAGAAGGGACTTTTTAGTGGAAAATGTACTTTATTAAACGTCATTGTGGAGTAAATAATTTGAATAAGTCTATGTAACAATATAATACTTAATGTGCAACTAACACTTTACATGTGTTTGGATTAGATTAACTATGTACTTTTGACATTTGTATTTTAAATATGCTTCTCAATATCCGCTAAAAATGTACTACATTTGAATTGATTAAATAACTTAATCGTTGCATCTTTATTATACTTTGTTCACTAAAAGAAAAAGTGAATTGATAAACTATTCAAAAAAATTAAAACTATATACACGATCGTATCCAAATTCAATAATGTTAATAAAGTCCGCAGCTAAATGCTAGGGAACACCGTACGCATTTAATTATTACATCGAACCGAGTAAAGTCGAACAAGGTCGCAGGCCATGCAAAAAGAAAGAAGGATTCACGTGTTCAGCCGTTGACTTTGTAGCTAATACTACGTACTAACCAACTACGTACATTAGTACTATTTAATATCCCTATTACAAAAATACTCGAATATGTAATCCAATTCAAAAGATTTTCCAGAGTTTTAGGCAAAACTTTTCTTGTTGGACTATTGTAATTAACTGTTAGAATCTAAGTTTATTGATTGGTGATGAGACTACTTGTGGTATCATAAAATGTTCATAAAAAAGTTTTCATTGATTTATCAAGTTGATGGTAAATACATTAATTATTTGTTGTCATTTACTTGAAGATATCTTTAAATGTCGGTAATGGCAGCTTGGCAGCTGAACGCGTAATTTGTCATGTAATTACGAGTAACTTCAGAGAAGTCCGTTAAAAACACGTTTTGTTTGCAGAGTCAATTCCAACTTGGCAATTTCCACAAGTCTAATGTTCGATCAACTAAGAAGTTATATAAATTTAATTACTTCTTTGTTTTCGTTTTAAGATTCTTTTGAAAACTAGATAGATAAATGCTTTATATAAACATAAATAATTTAAGTATAAAATGTTTACAAACTAAGTAAAAAGACATTTAAATATGTTTATACGTGTGCGTATTGTCAGAACGGTCACGCTATCACGTTGCTAAGTATTTTAAAACTTGTCTACGGCTCAAAATAATGTAAAACATATTTATCCTATTGGATATTATTTCAGATGTGTTAGGATCAGAACAAATATTAACTAAAGTTGTTCATGATATTTTGTCCTATGCGCAGGTGACGATGCTCACATGATTAATTATCTGGAAGAATCGGAATTTATTTAGTAACCACTTAAAATGTCCCATGATCCAGAAAGATTAGCTACCAAAAATAGTATCTAAAGCCGTTTTGTTTAGATAAGCTCCTTGCACGTCTGCTTTTGTTCCTTGCCAGAAATTTTCCTAATTTCTGGTTATATCTAATACTCCCTCCGTATTTTAATAAGTGTCGTTTTAGAATTTTTACTTTTTTGAATTGGATGTCGTTTTTAAATTTCTATGCAAAATTTATTACTTTTTAATGTTTTATGACATCATAAAACATTAAAAAGTAAGAAATTTTGCATAGAAATTTGAAAACGACATCTAATTTTTTTAAAAAAAGAAAATCCTAAAACGACACTTATTAAAATACGGAGGGAGTATCTAATTTAACGTGGTCGTCGTGTTCACATCAACTCTATTGTAAGCCTTAATTGAAACAATTATAGGCGTTGCCTAAAAGGACTAGCTACATTGGGCCATAAAATAAATGGCAGAGAATTGGATCATACTTTGTTATCATCAGTAGGCTTAAAACGCTATTTTCATTTTTAACTAGCTTGTGGGCTTTATTATATGACCTGCAAATTTGAAAATTGCTCTTATCAGGCTCTCAAGTCTCAGTCAAATATCGTATTAAAGAGCTTGAGCTTTTTTGTTGTGTCACGAAACAAATTCTCAAAAGTTAGTCATAGATCGCAAGCCGTGGATTGCGCTTTCCTCCGCATCTTTACGAGTCAGTTGTGCCCATTCCATTTCTTTATAACGTCATCAAAGGTTGGAGTGGAGGAGCCATCAAGTGGCTGAGAACAGCAAAAGTGAGATATTGTGTCCCAAAACTAAGACATTTTTCGATAAATATAATATAATTAAACTTTTGAAAATGATTTATTTTTTTTGTTGGCATATCAGAATTATGCCATTGTTAATTATACATTTTTCAACAACTTTCGCGTATCTTACATCATATTTAAATTCAGATAAGAAATGAATTTGATAACATAAACCACTAAGTTACATACCTTAGTCGAATATATTATTTGTAATTTATCTTATAAAGTAACATATGTTTTCTTCGTAATGAGGTTATTTATCCCAATCGTAAAAGTCATCTCTTCCAGTTTCATATCCTTTCCACCATCTTGTACGGATCATAGGTTTTTCTCTTCCACCATCTCCAAGGACTGACCACTTACAATAATCACAGTGGTCTCTCCGATCTTTAAATATAGTAAACCAATGATCACCACCTCCTTTCCATGTAAAATGACAACGGAATTTTGTAGTGCCTTTCCAATTTACCTTAAATCTGAAAGACCAAATGTGAAAGAAACGGATATGTTGTAACCCTAAGTCATCTTCTGAAGACTTACAATGTACATTCAAAACTTCATGGTTTCTTACTACATTAGAAATCACAATAGTTTTTTGTTGAAAAGGTAATAACCGTCTAGCTCTCCCTATTGGTTCTTCTGATGCAGCATCTGAAAACGTTAACAATGACAACACCAACACATAAAACACAAATCCGTAAATCATCAGTTTATAAAACTGATGATCACAGAAGAAAGCCATGATTTTGATTAATCTCTTATAATATGAGAATTGACAGAAGTTAAATGACAATATTTATAGTCTTTGTTTATTTATTTATAGAAGATCAATACAAATATTTATAGTATCTTATATTTGACCAAAAGAATATTTATAGTATAGTACTACTATCTCTTGACTATTTATAGTTTGTTGTTTCTTGTTCCTATCGAGAGAAAAGAATACAAATTTAATCCACAATCAAACCGCTAAAAAAACAATTCTCAAATCTATCAATTACTGGAAAATATAACAAAAAGGATTGATGAATAATATATATGTACACAAAACTAATACAAATTACCAGGCCTATAAATCGTAATCAATTAGTGAAAATTTTAGTTTATAATCCTAGCTACCAGAAAAGATAAACTCGTCATAATCCACAAAATGTATATTTGTTATTTTACTGTGACGATAATACACTCCCCGTCTACGATAAAAACAACATACCACGAACCATATTTTCAAAACTTAAAAGGTGATGGATATTATATATTTACAGCAAAACTGAAACTACGTAAAAAGCATATTTCAGCCCCTTATAACCCCAATATATATATTTTATAAATAAAGAAACATGTATGTATGCTTTCTAATTGTCTAATATATATCCATATATTCCTAGCTTCGTCTCTTCCATGCTTCTTTTTCAAAGGTTAGACTTATCATTGATGTCGTGTTAAAAAAAAAAAAAAAAAAAGACTTATCATTTATGTTCTCTTCATCCCTTGCATGTTTCCATGATTCCCTATATGATTTATGCATTTATATATAATACTCTAAATTATATTTGTTCAATATTAAAAAGTTATATTAATTTGGTTTTAGTTTATCTAATTATGTAATTTCTTAGAACTTCTTCTGGAATTTCTTAACTATGTTTTTTTTTTCAAAAGGTCAATATTTTATAATGTTATTATAAATTTTTATAAAACATTGCAAAAAAATTAACGGAAATTATATTTTGTTAAGCCGAGAGTGATGATACAATATATATATATATTTGAATTACAATAAAAATAAATAGTTGATTGATTGCTTATGGAAATTTCTCTTTTTTTTTTTTTATCAACAACTTACACATATTGATTTTACACTGTATTTAAATCCAGATAAGTACACGCCAACAATAATAACATAAACCACTGAATTACAAACCTGAGTCGAATGATATTGTTTTCAGTCGATCTATTAGAAGGTCGCATAGTAATTTATGTTTTATTTATTTTGAATCTATTTGTCCCAATCGAAAAAACCTTCATATTCAAGTTCTTCATCTTTCCACCATCTTTGATGAATCATAGGTTTTTCTTTTCCACCATCTCCCAAGACCCGCCAGATACACAAATCACAATGGTCTCTCCGATCTTTAAATATAGTAAACCAATGATCACCACCTCCCCTCCATGTAAAATGACAACGGAATTTTGTAGTGCTTTTCCAATTTACTCTAAATTTGAAATACCAAGAACGAGCGAAACGGATATGTTTCAACCCCAAATCATCTTCTGAGGAACTGCAATGTACATTTAAAACTTCTGCGTTTCTTACTAGATTAATAATCATCACAGTTTTTTTTTCAAAAGGTAACAATTGTCTTGCTCTCGCAATTGATTCTTCTGATGCAACATCTGAGGAAACTAATAGTGATGACATTGATATATAGAGAATAAAACTGTAAAGCAATAATTTTGTGCACGAAAGATTATAGGAAAATTCCATGGTCTTAATCCCCTAGAATCTTAGATTTGATAGAACGTTAAATGAAAATATTTATAGTTTTTATTTATCTATTTATAGAAAATTAATAAGGTTTTTACAATGTAATATTTATAGTATTACATGTTGTTACATGTTGGGTATTTATAGTTTGTGTGGTTTCTTGTCCATATCCAGATAAAGAAAAACAAATTCAATCAAAAAATTAAGTTAGTACCAAAAAAAGACAATGAAAAGAACTTAGAAAATTCTATATATATAATATCAAAGTACACTCTTTTCACATTGAGGACTACCGGTGGCATTACCAATTTCTTATTATCTAGAAAAAACCTATTCTAAATAAAACACAGTTAAAATCTCACACACTTACCAAATCAAATGTATAATATCCTAAACGAGCTTTTCCATGTAGAGTTTCCCCCTTTTTTCTAAACGATTTTATTGATCTTTGCAACCTTTGATACAAAGCTGACAAAAATCGAGCTTCCTCCAAAAACAAAACCAATGAGTTGAAAGACAACTTCTAGATCCAAAAGTTGGTGGAACAAGATATTTTCTATAAAACTAACCGAAAAACTAGAATACAACTAATACATATCATAAAATTTAACATCAAAACACCACTAAAAGATGAAGCAACCAAGGAAAAAGAAAATTAAATGTAGATGCATGAGCATCCAAATGCCGAAAGTTATTAGGATTTAGCGAAGTATTGTTTCAAAGAACCACGTTATATTGTTTCGAAGATAAGACTTTCTAATACAACGAGTTAAAACTACTTGATAACCAATTTAGGGAAACGAATTATTTGAAACTGTTGTTAACAAACGATTTCTAGTGACATAAGCCTCTTTTGAGCCGAAGCTCCTTTTCTTGAAATTAGACCTAGAAGTTTTTTGTCCCAGCTCACCAATGTTTATAAGTTCAGACACTACTAACATATCTTGATCCACAGTTTATTATTTAAAATCTCGTTTTTAATTCAGTCGTTGGATTCAAAGGATACCAATCTTTTCTTCGTCTGTATCATTCTCATTGACCATTTATAAGTTGATAGAAATATATTTGTCAACAACATACTAAAAATACATTTAAATTTCAATGATAAAATACATCAACAAATACTAATACAAATGACTAGACTATAAAAATAGAAATCATAATTAACTAGTTAGAAACTTTAGTTAACAATCCTAGTTAACATATTTGTTATTTTATTGTCACGATAATAGTTATAAGATACAAACAAGTCTGTTGAACCAATATACCTCATTCGAACGTATATTTACAGCGAAAAACTATATGAAAACATATTTCAGTCCCTTTGAGTACAGTCTATACCTAATTTCTATATGTATATGGAAAAAAAAGCCAAACAATACCTGTACATACATATGTCTTCTCATAATATATATTCCTAGCTTCAAAAGGTTAAAAACCAATACTACCATTTAATTACAACATAACGACAGTATTTTCTATACTACATATAATTAGCTTCCGTTAGTATATAAATTTTTAGAAAGGAGCACGGTGTGGGACGCCCTTCCGTCTGCTTGAATTCCGGTGATTATATATCGGCGGCGTCCCCGGAGAAAAATTAAAACCGCTCTCATCACCGGAGCTCGAAGACGGTTGATCTCCTGACAAGTAATCACATTTAACGGTGGAGATGGAAAGACCACTCATCAGACGGTTGAAAGCAGACGTCTTGCGTATCTTAGTTGGTGTGGTCGCTTCATCAGATTCCCACTCACCTTCGTACTCTCTCCCATGCTTCCCTCTCAGAGAGAAGGTTAGACTTGGGTCACGCTTCATTCCTCCAAGCTGAAAATAAACCAAACAAAGGGTAATACGGTCATTTCACCAAAAATAACAGAGCAAATTCATTGAAAATAGAAGAAACAGAGAGAAGAAGAGTTTACTTTGCAACCGAGAGAGCAGAAACGGAAAGAATCAAGAAGGCTTCTGCAACAGATTTCACAAGTATTGGTGACTCCTTTGCCGATTCTTGGCTGAGGACGTTCGTTCAAGAACACGATTCTTGCGCTGTTGATTATATATGTCTGAACACAAGATATGTCTATGAACTTCTGAATCTCGTTTACTCTCACAACGTTGTGGTAAGATGATCTCCGTATCTGCAAGTAATGAAAATCCCATTTACTTAACTCTGTTATGTGAATTGGTAAGAGGGAAAGACAGAAATGGTTTGAAGTTGATGAAAGAACCTGAAGGACACGATGGTTTCTGTGATTGAGTACACAGTAAGAGCAAAAGGCATGGGAATTGCAATCAAGACAGAACATGTTGCATTCGCTTTTGTTGGAAGCGGCGTGGATTGAACATGGGACGAAGTAGTTTGCTTTTAGCATTGGGATTAACCATGGTGGAGGACTTAGATTGTAGTTATCTTCTTCTGCTCTCATCATCATCGGTACCTGAAGAATTATTAGACCAAGGTAAATATAAGAATCTGCAGAGATACTTAAAGGGAAAAAAAAGAGTAAGAAGGAGAATCAATTAACCACCATAGTTATTGTTGTGAGTTTTGATAGCCAGCTTCAACAGTGAAGAAGAGTAGATTTGATTGAAAAGACTGAGAGAAAGAGAAGAGAGGATTTGAGTTTAGTGGAGGAGGCGGCGGCTATAATAGCTGAAAAAAGAGAAATTGAGGTTTTTCTTGTTTTTGAAGTCGGTCACGATATTTATCATCAGAGGTTTTATAATTTCACATGAAAATCATTTAATATCTCCTTTTTAAAACTGTTTTTATATAGTTTTCTTTAATTACTTTATTTGGCTAAAATAAGTGTGTTTCTAGTTTTGCTTTTAAGAACATGAGCGACACATATGTGTATATTTTGTGCACATGTGTGGGTCTATAGAAATAAAGGAACTTAAAACAAAAGTTGTATTATTGATAATTTTGAATCATTATCGCTCACAAATGATAATAAATCATTTTATTTCGTCGTCCGCGACAAAATATCAAATTAGCCGACTTATATTATTCTGTCCTACATCATTCCCAACGTAGGAAGATATTTTTTCTACCAAATTTGATTGTCTTAATATCTTGTGTTTAATGTCTTAATTTTTATTCATTATGTTTGTGATAGATAATGATATTCACATGTAACATATTGCACGAATTATTGAAAGGGCACGCCATACAAGAGAAGTAGAGAACTCTCGAGTTTGGATGCTAAATTAGCTATATAAAACAGGAAATCATTTTAATTTTATATCTTCAGAAAACAAAGAGAAGATTGTGGTCAATATTAGAAACACGTGGCTAGAGCTGAAGAGCTAGAGAGATGGACGGACACGAGAGGAGACAGAACCGAATTGGAGATTTTGGTCTGAGCCGTTGGATTAAAAAGACAATCTTTTATAATGTAACGTGGCTCACGCTTTTGGCCTTTTGTAGTTCACCCACATGACCAATCCTAGACCGTCGGATGAAGAAGTTGAGTGGGCCGTACATAAGCCACCTCTTGAAATCGTAAGGTCCGAAAGCGTCTGTTACGTGCCAAAAAGTTCATATCATCTAGTGAGTGTTTTTGGCTGAAAGAAAGTGCTTAAACTAGTTTCAGGATTGTGTGTTACATTTTACGGTCAAAGTCACAACTACGAAGGTCTGTGCAAACCTGTACGGCTTATGAAAACTGTTCACATATGATTTCTTATCTGCTCAAACTGTTAGAAGCTTAGGCTTAGCACATATGTCGACTGATATATTTAAATAGTAAGGTTTTAAAAGATATTTTTACTAGTGGAGTAGTTCAATTTTATCATCAGTTGACAAAAGAAACTACATACTATTACCACAGTTAAATCCATCTGAATATTCATACTGGATAGCTTATTGGGGGCTGGTAACGAACTTATGAAGTTAGCAAGATATTTTCAATTTGTTCACACACACAAAAAAAAAAGATATAGTTTCAATAGATATGATCAAAAGAGTTTGCAATTAATTTGAGATTGCGTGAAATGTCGAAACTAGGAGAAATAACTCGACATAAATGTAGTTCTAGTCCCTAGCCAAAAATTATGTAGTTAAAGTCTTTGTCTTCTACGTATTTTAGCCTGATATCTTCTACATAGAGTTTAAAGCAACAAGTCTTCCGGCGACATCCAATAAAAAAGTATTTTTAAGTATCTGATCTCTACTCGAGAAAGAGACCTGATATCATATTTTATGGAATAATGTATCTAAAGAGATAATAATAAAAAGAGAAGTGTGATCCACGTAATCAGATAGTAGCTATCTCTAGAAAATTACACATAACAACTAATTGTTCAAAATGCTGGGAGAAAAGTCGACGAATCATCGTCTTCTTTTCTGCGATCTTATCTCTTTCAACTACACACAAAAAGAGATTAGTTTTTGTTTTGTTTTGTTTTGTTTGTATTCATAAAGTGAAAAATAAAAAAAAAAATAGCAGAAGAAATGAAAAGCAAAAGTAGAAGAAAAGAAATGTCACATCAGGAGGAAATATGAATTCTATTGGTTTTGAGGGTGGAAGAATTTATCTCGTTTAGTTACTTTTTGATATTTTCATCTGATATAATTTTCTTCTGATTTTTTTATGACTGGTACATGTGAAGAAAAGAAAAAAATCTTCCTTTTTCATTTCTTCTATAAAAGGCAACCAGTCATTTCTAAAGAGTAACTTTGAGACAATTGTGGGAAGAAGAAGAAGAAGGTGAAGATGGGGCAATGCACTCTTGACCGACCTCAACAATAGTAGTCAATAGCACGAGACTCACGTGACCGTTGTGGTTTATTTTGTGAAGAATCATCTTCAGTCTTCACTTTTTAACGTCCCTTTAAAATGTTTAGATAGTGGCTAATAACTACTACTTTTACATAGCATTACGAAAAAAGGTATTACATTACAATTTTACAACAATGTTCAACTACGTCCACAACTCTACCGACACGATAAACCCCCCAATGTTTGTTAAGTAAAACAAATGTGAATACCTTTTAGAACATTACTCTTAAAACAAGGAATCACATGTGCTAAGTAAGTAACATATGGTATTAAACATATTCACACATTGACATACTAGCTAGTCTCTTCATGTCTGAAGCATGGCAAGCAGATTGTTATGTAATGGATCAGAGACATGGTCAACAAGATTTTGTACCGGGCCTTTTCCAGTGACAGCAGCCTGTGCATAAAATCCAAGCCAAGCGACCATCGCCAATCGTCCGTTTTTAATCTCTTTAACCTTAAGATCTTCAAAAGCTACCGGATCCTCAGAGAGGTTCAAGGGATCAAAAAGCGTCCCTCCAGGATAGTTGATGTCTCCTGGCAAATATATTCCCAGTGGCTCTAAGGCCTCAATGCCACAGTATCTTGCATATTCCGGTCCTACCTGTATACGAAAAACGTTTTTGGTAAGAGAAATGTATGATATGAAGCAATAAGTGTTGAATTTGATGTCTTAAGGTATAGTACCATCAAGAGTACTTGGCAAATGGCAATTACGATGACACCTTGGCTTCCAGCTACGTGAAGCCCTGGAATGCCGAGGTAGTCCAATGTCTCTCCCTGGTGAAAATGAAAGCTTACACGATCATGCTACTGACACTAGTACTTTAATGGGAAACATGTTTGAAAAAAAGAGCTAAGTAATGAAGGAAACCTGAAGCTTCGAGTAACCGACTCGCCACCATACGGGTTCAGCAAAATGGAAAGCTCCTGTGAGATCAAATACTTCTGGGATTAGAGCACCCAATGCTGCAAGCATGGCCCAGCGAGCATGCAGTACTTCAAAGCTGCAAAAGCAAACAGTATGACTAAACTACTATTTACCAAAAACAAGATCTGACTTGAGTGAATTTCATAATGTTTCTCACATGAATTGGTAGAAAGTACAAACAAACAAGCATGAGGAACAATCACAGTTAGCAAGAGGAATCAGGACAGCTTCGAAGTTCTAAACAATACAGAACAAGGTTATAAATAGAAAGGAGAAGACTCACTTGAAGTACTTATCAAAGGTCAAACGATCCTTGCCAAGCCCTGCAATGTCAAATCCATAATCCCCCGGAAGTTCTCCTGTAAGGTATGGAGGATAATCATATGGGATTGGACCAAACCAACGGGGCCGTTCTTTTCCATACCACTTGCTGCACACTTACAGGAACAAACCAAGGAAATGTCTGATCCATATTGTTACAGTAAAATAGCACTTTCGAAAGTGTCTATCAAAATCATTGTTACTGCAGAAAACTGAATTTATCTACCATCATATCAAACATTGCCTTCACATACTTCAAAAAAAAAAAAAAAACACACTGATAAACTCAATCTTGATTACCTGTCGTTTCTAGCTTCCTGAGCTTTAGCTTTGAATCTAGAAGAATTCTGTACGGCTTCCTTCTTTTTCTCTTCCAATCTCCGCCGTAAAGATTCTCCTAGTGAGCTATTTGCGATTGCTTTAACCGCAGTGAACGGAATCGCCGAGAAAACCAACACTCCGGCGAGCTAAAAGAAAAACAGCAAAAGTTAACAAAACCGAGGATAAAACCAAAAAGATAATTTCGAATTCAACAAAAACCTCTTGCCACGAAGCTCTGCAAATCGAACGGGACCTTGTCACAGCGATTCTACTACGAGGAGGCCCCTGCAAGTGTATCCTCGGAAGAGAATGAAATGAAGAATAACTTGAGGAAAGTGATGAAAGCTTCTCCTGTAACAACAGAGCCATGGAATTGGCTCACCTTGAAATCTTGATTTGGCTGTTTGTTTCACTCTAGAATAAAGAAGCAGAGGTGATGAAGATAGAAGCGGTCGAAAAATTTCCAAAAACAAAATAAAATTAAATGATTCATAAATTATTAAGACTAAATTTTCAACGTTACGATCTGACCACGTGTCTTGGTACTTAAAAGCCCAATTACTTAATAGCCCAAGTCGCTATACCCATAAACGATCAAAACGATGCCGTTTCATTCCAGATACAAAACGCGCCGTTTCGTTTCGAAGCATTCAAAACACAATCATGAACTACGTTTTTGAATGATTGAGAGATTTATTAATCATTAATTCCGTCTGTTCTAAGTCCGCTGGTTATTAGATTAGCTACAATCATTAAAAAAACAAGAAATTATAATTTTAGTCTTCGTAGATTCGACACTCGTCGGTCTCTGGATTCTCCTGGCAGAAACTTTCTAATGGATCATGGTTCAGTAGCTTCAGCTTGATCCTCAGATCTGCTCTGGCTTGACTCACTTCTTCCACTTCGTCCCACGCGACTCTACACTCCTCCAATCTCTCCTCTGCCTCGCAAACCTCCGTCGCTTCCTTCACTTTCTCCTCTATCATCTCCGATAGCTTCTCCTCCCTCATCTTCGTCCCCTTATACTTTGCCGTCGCCGTAGTCACCATCATCAGCCTGAATCGCTTCGGTACTGTTTCTCTTAGACGTAAAATCTCCGATCCAGTTGAGATTAGCCGGTTCTCCCGGTGTGACGGAAGCAACACTCTCCCACGCATCACCGTCGCTGTCGCCGACATCATCTTTGTGAATTTCGTTTCGCTTCTTCTGTCTGGCTCAAAATCCCATTTATTTTAATTGGGCTGGTTAATTGATTAGACCATCTTTATTGGGAGGTGCTTAACTTGGTTCTTAACTTGGTTCTTAGCTCAATTAAAGGTGCAAATGATGATTTTGCTAAGGAATGGCTCTTAGCTAAGAACCAAAAATTGGGCTAAGAACCAAAAATTGGGCTAAGAACCAAAACTAAGCACCTCCCAATAATGTTGCTCTTATGGGTTAAATTATCACAAAGAGGCCCTCCAATCGCTATCGTTCTATTTGCCACGTCATTTATTGAATTTTTTCAATTTTTTATTAATGCGGCATTATCCAAACTACACTCATCAAACATTTGACTTTTTTTTTTTCCTTTTCTCTCGTAAGGTAGTTGAGATAAGCACAAGGCAAAGCTGACCGACCCCCTTTACCTACTACTTTTGTTGTTCTAGGTGTTCACCAACTTTGATGTCCTGTATCATCATAATCTTATGTTTTAATTATATACTCTCAACGTATATCAAATCTTATTGTTTTTGAGGTCTTATCACACTAGGCCTATATGAACATAACTATAATAATAAGGTTGTGTTACCTTTCTTTTGCCATTTTAATGGTTTTATGTATATTTTACTACCTTGTTACATATAACTAGATTTTAACCCGCGGTATACCGCGGGATGATTTAATTTTAAAATTAGTATAAAAATATTTTGTAAATTGTATCTCCTTATAACATATTTATTTATATTATAGTTTATAATTGTTATTAAGTAACGGTATACCACGAGTCCACGAGACAATTATTAATAAACGGAGGATTTAACCCGTATTAAAGCGTTATATAAATATTGATTCAAATTCGTCCGCCATATAAATCCTTTCCGAAATATAACCTGTTCCGTAATTTTTTAATCCATCCCGTGATTTGTTTTTATTTTAAAATTTAATGATTATTTATTATATATAAAAGTTTACAAATCATATCATCCTCTAAGACCACGGGACATTATACCACGGGACAATTTTTGGTTTTATACAATCTTTTCTAAATGAGACTGATTTAATATGTCTAATATTTGTGGTATTAAAAAAGAAGATTTAATCCGTATTGAAACGTCGGATTAATGATATTTTAATTTTTTTATTATTGTTGATTCAAAAACCCGTCCCGCCAAACCCATCCGGCAAAAAAACTCATTTATTTTATTAATGTTCTTATTTATGATACGATTCTGAATCATTGTTTAAATAATTTAATCGATGTAGAACGTTGAACACACATTTTCGTCAATTAGATAATATATGTCCGTTTTTTAAATTTCGAATCACAGTATATGCAGAAGAAAAAAATTGATTTTTTTTTACTTTATGTATTATATGATGATTCAAAACAGTTAAAAACAAATCAAACAAAGATGATAGGAGAATCATAATTATAAATTTTAATCAAATCTTCTAAATATCTAAATTATTAAATATGGAATATCCGGTGTATGAGTTGGGTTTAATTTAACCCGATCCAAGTTTATTTTTGTGAAGGAATTTTTAAAACGGGTCGGATATCCGATATACCCGTAAGATTTTTTACCCACCCGTCACAAAAAGTGCTGCAATAATACTAGTATAGATTTGAGTACCAAATCATGACAGATGAAATTCAGTTACTAGATATCTTTAAATAATGAGAGCCCTTTTTTCTTATTGTCAACAAAGTAAAGAAAGCCTTAAAAGCCCAAATCAGGTCAAAATAAAAGTCATATACCCATTTTTTAAAGATCCATGTCCATGTGCATGATTACTTAAGTATACATTGGTACACAATAGATAGATATTTGTATGGATAGTTTTTCAGGCAATACTTGGGGAGGAGGGAACGAGAGAGTCGTCTCCTTATATGTTTGCCTTTATTCCTTTCTTGTAATTACAATATTACCATGTAAGCATATTCCTCTATTCAATGCTTTATTCTCAAATATTTCCTTCTTCCTTATTTTTGTTTTTGTTTCTTGCTCTTTCCGTATTTACCCTTTACCTATCCTTTGGTGCTCATTCGCTCTCCCTTTTAGCATCATCATAATCCCATTTTGCTTTTATTTTTCCTTAGTTTGAAAGTTTGGTCGCACTTAGGTGGGGAATTTGTCAACTCAAACTAAACCAAAACCTAACCGCATTTATAAACTAAACTTAAAACCAAACATAAAACCATCAGTTAGATAAAATTTTCAGTCTAAAACCTTTTAAAACCCAAAAAATATGAACACACCAAACCGAATTAAACAATTTGGTCACTAACCAAACATTTTAAAAAGTACATTAACAAACCGAAAAAGTTGAGACAAGGGTAATTACGTCCAATGGCAGTTTCGTAAATAACTAGAATAACAAGGGGTGATCGAGAAAAAGCGTGGACTGGAAACAAGAAAAAAAAGAAGACCAAATTTTGGCTGTTTGGTTGATCGTATCGCCAAGTCCCCCGCACACTATATAAATACTTTTGACTGGCCAAAGAATTTTTTTCTCTGAATCCTCCTCTCTGAGTCTCTCTGACACTCTCACCAACCTAATTTCTCCAAAAACCTAAAAAGTTATCGCCCATGGATTCAGATTTCGGAATCCCCAGAGAACTCTCTCCTCTTCAACAACTCCGATCTCAGTACCACCCTGAGCTTCCTCCTTGTCTCCAGGTACTTCTTCTTCTTCCTCTTCTTATTCGTTTCTTCGTACAGTCCTTAGATCTCTTGCTTCCTTCTCTATTTCACTGTCTCCAATGTTTGGATCTCTATGTTTTTCATTGAAATCATCTGCTCTGCTGTTTCGTTTTCTCACAATTCCGTCACCTCGCGAATAGTTTATTGTGATTTTATACTTGAGGAACTTGCAATGTTGGTTCCGTTCATGCAGATCTGGTTACACTGTTGTTATAATCGCGATCTAGGGTTTATGATCCTCTAATACTCGTCCGTTTGCTTTTACGGGTTCTGATTTAATATTTCAGTTTAGTGTGGTAGGTAGAATTGCCTTTCAACGTGAACTACCATCATGGAGTGATAACATTGAGGCTTGTATTGTTTGAATGTGATTTTATGGATTAGTGATTGAAGCGTAGTTGAATTTGTTCTTGATTCAATGTACATTACAGGGGACTACCGTCCGTGTGGAGCTTGGTGATGGAACCACTGTGGCAAAGGCTGGTGATGCTCATATCATTGCCCGTGCCTTTCCGCATACTCTTGGCCAGCCGTTGGCTCACTTCCTCAGGGCAACTGCTAAAGTTCCTGATGCTCAGATCATTACTGAACATCCAGCAAAGAGGTGTGCATGCATCTGCATATTTTTAGTTCTCTGTAGTTTCTTGTTCTGTGGTTATGTTGTTGGTTAAGCTAGCTGTTTTCTATTGTAGGGTCGGAATTGTGTTTTCTGGAAGACAGGCTCCTGGTGGGCACAATGTAGTTTGGGGTCTTTACGAGGCTCTCAAAGTGCACAACGCGAAGAACACTTTGCTTGGATTTTTGGGTAAGTCCTGTTTTTTATCTGTTAGTTAGTTTTCTTATTTCTTTAAATTCACTGTTTGCTAACTATAAAGTCACGTCTTACTTCTGTATTCATGTGTGCCTGCTCATTAATTTGAAACTTGCCTGTCAACAGGTGGTTCTGAAGGTCTATTTGCCCAGAAGACCCTGGAGATCACTGATGATGTCCTTCAAACTTACAAAAACCAAGGTTGGTTTTTGATAAAGACGTTGTTAAGATCATTCAGAATTTTATCTCGGCTGCTTTCTGACATATATGTCCTATTAGGTGGCTATGATATGCTTGGAAGAACCAAGGATCAGATTAGAACAACCGAGCAGGTCAATGCTGCACTAAAAGCTTGCACGGATTTGAAATTGGATGGCCTAGTTATCATTGGAGGTACCTAATTTTCTTCTTTTTTGGGTGTCTGTAATAGTAGATGTTATGTTCTTAATTTGTGTAAATCTGATTGTTAAAGTTCATCACAGACTTTTCTAAATCAATATTTTTATTGGTTAGGTGTAACATCAAACACAGATGCCGCTCATCTTGCTGAATTTTTTGCTGAAGCAAAATGCCCAACAAAGGTCCTAATTTTCCCCCAATTTTTCTCTTTTTTTTGTCTGATCTAGTATTCATGAAACACTTTAGTGACAGTTGCACCTCAATTAATGTCATTAACAGCAGAAATTACCTATATGTTTCAGGTAGTTGGTGTTCCGGTCACTATTAATGGAGATCTTAAGAATCAGTTTGTGGAAGCAAATGTTGGTTTCGATACTACTTGCAAGGTAACTTTGAAATTGAGCTCTTTTTTTTTTCTTTTACTTTGTAAGTTTTGTAGCCAACATTCTTTCATTTCCCTCATCAGTCTTTTCAGGTTAATAACATTTTATCTCGTTATTTAGACTAATATTATTCTACTCTGTACAGGTGAATTCTCAGCTCATTAGCAATATCTGCACCGATGCCCTTTCAGCAGAGAAGGTAAATGTTAATTCCTTCCAAACGTTATCATGTCTTAGAAAGATTGCTAGGACACTCATAACCATTGAACTGTTCAGTCTAGTCATCTTAATGAATTCTTTTCCTATCGATATATGTAGTTTTGTTGGTTAATATTGTGAAGTTTATTATAGTTTGGTAATTGCGAAGTTGGGTTCTTTATGATCCTGTTATCAAATTTTCGTCTAAATAACATACTTCCCTCCGTATTGCCAGTATTATTACTTCGTCCGTCTCATGGGTCGGAAGCATTCACATGTTGCCCTTGAGTGTACACTTCAGTCTCATCCCAACATGGTATTCTTGCAATTTCTAAATATATACAATTGACATTCATGGCAATGCTGTCTCTAGTTTCTCATCTGCATGTGATGCAATTGTCTCAGGTGATACTGGGTGAGGAGGTTACAGCATCTAAGCTCACAATATTTGACATCATAAAACAAATATGTGATGCTGTTCAAGCAAGAGCAGAACAAGGTCTGAACTAAACTGAGATTGTGGTATGTTGGCAGTGATGTCTTTTGCTTGTTCACTAACTATAGTGATAACCCTTTTATTTGTATCAGACAAAAATCATGGAGTCATCCTAATCCCTGAAGGGCTTGTTGAGAGTATTCCTGAAATCTATGCCCTGTTGAAGGTAAGATTCAATACTGGCAAGCATTTTTATATATCATTTAATGAGCTATATTTTCTGGTTTCGTGAGTGTCAAAACATAGTAAGTATTTACATGTTGACGTTGTGTGATGCAGGAAATTCATGGATTGCTTAAGGAGGGTGTGCAGGCTGATAATATTTCTACTCAGCTGTCACCTTGGTCATCTGCTTTGTTTGAGTTTTTGCCTCCATTCATTAAGAAACAGGTTCTACTTCTTTAGCATGTGACTTTTCTTTGTTTTTTTCTCACATGTAAACGAGTATGTATACTTATGATAAATTGTCGTCTTTGTTGCTGCAGCTACTTCTCCATCCCGAGTCTGATGATTCTGCTCAGCTATCCCAGGTAAGAAGAATGGAAATGATGGAGTTACTGTGCTATAAAAAGTTGGAATTCTAATTGCTCATTTACTTTCTTCCCTAGATTGAGACGGAGAAACTTCTGGCTTATCTTGTGGAGACTGAAATGAACAAGCGCTTGGTATGTTGCCGTCTTTTTCAGTAATCACAATCCAAACCAAACTTACCAATATTTTTTTAATAACCTTGCCTGAATATTCAAGTTGTTCATGGAATGTAACATCAATCTTGTCTCTAAAACTAATTTTTGAAAATGACAGAAAGAAGGGACCTACAAAGGGAAGAAATTCAACGCTATCTGTCACTTTTTTGGTTACCAAGCTCGTGGATCACTTCCATCAAAATTCGATTGTGACTATGCCTATGTATGTGATCGCCAACTGCACTACAATGCTATTGCAACTTTAATATTTTGGATATTCACACCATTGATTATAACTTTCATGCAGGTTCTTGGACATGTATGTTACCACATCCTCGCAGCTGGTTTGAATGGTTACATGGCAACAGTGACTAACCTGAAGAGCCCTGTAAACAAATGGAAATGTGGGGCTGCGCCGATTTTAGTTAAGTTTTGTCGCTTGATTTTATGGCTAAAGTTTGTTTAGTATATGTGTTATTTCTTTCTGACTTCAAGTTTCAGTTTTACTGACCCTCTTTGTTTGTTTAACCTTAGGCAATGATGACGGTTAAGCGTTGGTCCCAAAATTCTGGTTCTACTTCGATTGGTAAACCTGTAATTCATCCAGCTTCAGTTGACTTGAAAGGCAAAGCATACGAGTAAGTTTTTGTTCCTCACTAAACAACATTAGAATGAATTTGAAGTCAAGTGATAATTTGTCAAATGGTTTTGCAGTCTATTGAGGCAAAACGCGCAGAAATTCTTGATGGAAGATATGTACAGAAACCCAGGACCGGTCCAGTATGATGGTCCAGGTGCAGATGCAAAGGCGGTAAGTCTGTGTGTAGAAGACCAGGATTATATGGGGAAAATCAAGAAGCTGCAGGAGTATCTGGATCAGGTGAGGACGATAGTGAAACCGGGTTGCTCTCAAGATGTTTTGAAAGCGGCATTGAGTGTTATGGCGTCGGTGACTGATGTTCTCACTACAATCTCATCTTCTTCTACCAGCGGTCAGCAATTTGCTTAAAGATCCCTTTTTAATTTGTTGGTTTTCCCTTAACCATAAACTCCATTAGCTCTCTCTTTTTCCATTTTGAAGTCAGTCTCCTGATTGATGCAAACTTTATTGTTCAAAGTTGAGTTTAGGAAAAGAATTTTCGAAGTTAAAGGATTTGGATAATGCTTTTAATGGAGAAGTCTGTGTGTCGGTTCACTAATCTTCTTGTTACCTTCTCGATCATAACTTTTATATGATGCGTTACACAAAGACTTATTTACTAGTACACCAAATCAAAGTACCCTACGGATGGGATATACATGACACGTGGCCACAAATGAATAAATGTAAAAAATAAAATAAAATAAAATGCTATAGTACGTGGCAAATAAAAAAAGAAGGCGTTTATCAAAAGACCGCTCCACTCTCCAGTTTGAATTTCGAAAAATCAGTCCGTTGTGAAAAAGCCCAACAAAAAGGAATCTACAATTTCAATCTCATTTAATTATATAACCGATCTACACTTTGTTTTCACTTTCCCAATAAGAACCAACTGAGAAGAACCAACTGAGAGAGAGAGAGAGAGCGCCGGAGAAGAAGAATTTTGGAGAGAGCGATGGACGAGGGAGTTATAGCAGTTTCCGCCATGGATGCTTTCGAGAAGCTTGAGAAAGTTGGGGAAGGGACGTACGGGAAAGTTTACAGAGCCAGAGAGAAAGCTACCGGAAAAATCGTCGCTCTCAAGAAGACGCGTCTCCATGAGGACGAAGAAGGCGTTCCTTCCACCACTCTCCGTGAGATCTCCATCTTGCGTATGCTTGCTCGTGATTCTCACATCGTCAGGTTAGGGTTTTACCTCTGATTCGTTCCCCATTTTTCTCGATCCTGTCTCTTTTGAGTCGCGTTAGGTTTTGTATAGTCGATTTCTCTCACTATCTCGCTTGTTTTCCAGATTTGATAGATCTCAATTTCAAATCCTATTAATTGTATATGATTTAGGTCTGTGGAATTTGTTGATAGATGTTTCCTAGAGTTTGATCTCGATGGCTGTATCAGTTAGCTTTCCAATGATTGCAAAATCTGTTGCTTCTACGGAATTCTGATTGTCATCTTCTTCAGGTTGATGGATGTTAAGCAAGGACTAAGCAAAGAAGGCAAAACTGTACTGTACTTGGTTTTTGAATACATGGACACTGATGTCAAGAAATTCATCAGAAGTTTCCGTAGCACTGGCAAGAACATTCCAACCCAAACTATCAAGGTTTTTAACCACTTGATCTGATTGTTTTTGTCATCATCTCTGTCTCTCACTTCATTTGTGCTCACTTGAACTAAACACAACATTCTTAAATTATTCGCAGAGCTTGATGTACCAACTATGTAAAGGAATGGCATTCTGCCATGGCCACGGGATATTGCACAGGTGAATTTGTTCTCTGGTTTTCCCTTTTAAGTGAGAATTAATGATTTGAGAAAATAACCCGCAAGAGAGATCTCCTGTTCTTACTACTTCTCCTGGTATCATAACAGAGATCTGAAGCCTCACAATCTCTTGATGGATCCCAAGACAATGAGGCTCAAAATAGCAGATCTTGGTTTAGCCAGAGCCTTCACTCTGCCAATGAAGAAGTATACCCATGAGGTAATCTATGTTGACACTGTTTCTTGTATAGTGCTTACATCCTATCCCAGTTTGTATGTATTCTATAAAGCTAGAACTTATGGTTTTGAATCGGCTGTCCATTGCAACAGATATTAACTCTCTGGTATAGAGCTCCAGAAGTTCTTCTTGGGGCCACCCATTACTCGACAGCTGTGGATATGTGGTCTGTTGGCTGCATCTTTGGTAAGTGTTCCCTTTCAGCCTCATTGATTTCACTAGTCACTGCAATATCATCTTGAGTTACTAAACAACAACAATTAACATTGTTTCTTCACCATTTACAGCTGAACTTGTGACCAACCAAGCAATCTTTCAGGGAGACTCTGAGCTTCAACAGCTCCTCCATATTTTCAAGTAAGTCTTTGTCCTGATTCTTCACCCTCCTACATGACAAACATAAGAAAACCTTTTTTCAATTTATCGCCCTTCCTTGGTGAATTCAGGTTGTTCGGGACACCCAATGAAGAAATGTGGCCAGGAGTGAGCACACTCAAGAATTGGCATGAATACCCACAGTGGAAACCATCGACTCTCTCCTCAGCTGTTCCAAACCTCGACGAGGCTGGACTTGATCTTCTATCTGTAAGTCCAAAGTTCTTTAATTAGCTATCAAAACAAACTCAACAGACGAACTAATTGCGTTCTTATCTTCCTGGAACAGAAAATGCTGCAGTACGAGCCAGCGAAACGAATCTCAGCAAAGATGGCTATGGAGCATCCTTACTTTGATGATCTGCCAGAAAAGTCCTCCCTCTAAGGATTTAAGTCGTCAGTTAGTATCTTTCCCAGTTTTATGTTTTTCTTGTTTTGCTTCTTTCAAGCATATCTCTAGTGTGCTGCTTCCCGCTCTATGAATCATCCTTCTCTTTAGCATAATATCACTTCGCATTGTTGTTTCTTTCTGTTCGAAAATTTGTATCAACGGCTTTAACGTTTTAAGAAATATGCATAATATCACCTCTGGTTGCTGTTTCTTTCTAGTTTTTCTTCTATATATTCTCTATTATGCATGATCCAGTTATCTGGAAGGCCAGGAACAATTCTTGAATAAATAGAACAAAAACAATACATGTAAAAATGATGGAGTGTGAGGGATTAAGCCACAAGCCACATGAAGAATGTTGGCCAAACAGTGAGTGAAATCGAAGCCAAAGAGTAAGTCCAGAGCATAATCACTGAACATTCACTCTCCCCGGTTCCGAATAACTGTGTAATTGTACCTGCAAAGTAAGTGATTAAATCTGTTAAACTAATGATGCATCTGATCAGATGCACTAAAGAGTTAGTTTGCAGCAACGAACCTAGATTCATAGCTGGTGGGACAGCATACTGAAGAAGAAGAACGAATTGGTACAATGGTTCTGAGGTAACTAAGTCCAACTTATATGCTCCTCTTACGATTAAAACACCGCTCATAGGCAGCAAAATATATCGTGCTACCAAGACGCCGATAATGCTGGACTTTTTCATTCCTGAACCCCTCAAACCTTTGAGTAGATTTCCTCCTATAATCATGGTCATAGCAGGAACAGCCCCATCTCTTCAGCCAAGAGAAACAAGACACAGAACAAGCTTTCGAGTGAGTGAATATTTTCCAAGAGATGATTCATTTTCAAGTACTTAGTCTATTCTACAATTACCCCACTAGAGTTACTGAATCTTGAAGAACCCGGAGAGGAGCTTCCGTGCCAATTATCAGCTTCCTTAAAGGAGTAATGAGCCCGATCACAAGCGCGATCATCTGAAAACAGAATAACAGAAAAGGTGAGAAAGATTACACTCACTCTCGTGTGAGCGAGTGATGTCTCGAACTACTGAAACACAAACCGCAGCTATCGTTGATGGAGCAAATATGGTCTTAAGGTTGACTTTCTCTGACAGTGAAACCAATCTCCGCTTGACTTTTTCCCACCTCCCAGCCTGTCACATACACATACACACAGTCACTACCAACTTCTTTGATAATGAATAGTTATTGATCATGTGAATATGTGATGAGACCTTTTGGTTGTCTTCTTCTTCTTCCTTAGAAGAAATAAATGGAACTTTGTAGCTGTCGTCGTTAGATTCAACAGAGGGAGGGGTTTCAACGGGAGAGTTCGACAGCACACGCATAAGATTGTATACGTAAGTCCATATGTAAATCGATCCCATCTGATACATTACCAAGTATTGTCATGATACATACTGAATAACAAAACCTTGAAGAAGAAGATGAAGAAGAACTTACTGCCATGGAGAGAGCAACATAACCCATTCCATATTTTTGACAACTCTCAGGATCTCCAAAGGGACCTCCTTTTTCTTTACAAACGGCTGGGATTATAATGAGTGGCATATTCCCCAAATTCCCTGTTTTTGGGTTTCATTCATTACCACATTCATAAGCAAAAAACACAAGTTAAACAGATTCTGACATTCATGTTAAAGTTTGTACCAGCTGCACAACAACCAAGAATGAGACCACGAAGATGTGAAGGAGGCTTAGTGATGACAATAACAATCCAGCCTAATAACGAACCAATGATGAATGTCAGCAGAACATTAACCGGCATAAACCACCTGCAAATCATCAAATTTCACTGTAGTTAACCAAAGACCAAAGATATATTTGAGTCAAGAAGCAATATATTGACTTACATTTTGACCAAGCTTTCATATGTAACACTATCAGCTAAACGGCTTCCAATAAGCGAAGGACTAAACACATAGAAGACAATCTATACACATCAACAAAATGAAAACAAAACAGAGATTATTAAAATTGTTTAGATTTGTCAAAGAAGAGAGTGATAAATTAACGGACGTTGTTCAAATATTTGCGAGCATCTTGACCAAGAAGATTGACACCGTCGAGAGCCATATAAAATCCAACAGATGTTATCAATAGAATCTCAACGACTGGTTTCGATGAAGTTATGAACAGCTCCAAAAGCTTCACCATCTTTTTACTATCAACGCTCGAATCTGAAAATATATGTTGACTGGAGCAGAAGAAACAGAGAATTAATGATTTTTTTTGCAAGACCACGAAAACAGAGCAATCTGAGAAATCGAAGGGAATGGATTTTTTTTACCGTTTTAGATAGAGATTATCGTCGTCGGTGGTAACAGCTAGACGACAGTGAGAAGCCGCAGTAGAATCCAGAAAAATCGGAACTCTCTCTCTCTATGAAAGAGAAAGAAAGACTCTACAATTTGGCCTAGTACAACACTTGCATGGTCGCCTCTTCACTCTATTTAAATTCTTGTCTATCCAAAAACAAACAAATGCTTTTTTTAAGAAACTAATCTTTTTATTTGGCGCAAACTAAGAAACTAAGCTATTCCATTTTCTTAACTAAGGTAAATTATGATTCTATGCATATGGGAAGGGAATTTCATATTTTCATCCTAAGAAATATTATTATTTAATTTTAATATCATTGTATTGTATGTACAACTTGGACTGTCCGCATGATCCGGGTCAGACTTTTACATCTTTAACAAACAAAAAAAATTGAATTGTTTTGTTCCGTATAAGAAACAAATTGTATCATAGATTTCTGGCTAGCTCCTTTCTGAATACCAACTTTCACAACTTATGATAACTCGTAAGTTTCTGTCCTTTGATTTTAAAACTATAATAGTTATATTAAGACGTTCTTGTATATATTTTGCAATTTTTTGTAACCTAGTTTATGTACAAAAAGAAAGAAGAAACAGGTCCAAAATTTTTGGAAAACTTAACTCAAGCGGGGTCTTTGTTTGTTTCGTATAGCATTCATGAGAATAATAAGGCTTTATCTGAGAAGACAAATTATATCGTAACCGTCGTCATGCCTTTCGTCACATGACTACGAAACGTGCCCCATGTTTTTTTGTGGTTCTTGCCCAATATGTGCAGACATTAATTAATGCAAAGTGTTTGTATATCGAATGGAAAAGAACAATAATGTTTTTTTTTCTGAAACCTTTTTTTTTCATAAACTAAAATGTTTCAGTGACATAAATTTATATTGTATGTTTTGTTATCAATAGATTAGTATACGTTTATTACGAAAAATCAGCATGCATTTTAACCCTGATGTGGAAGGTCATAAACGTGTTCGTAGGTAGGTGTTTCAGTGTTTGTCGATACTAAATTGTTAGAAACGTTTACATCATTATCTTAAATCCGATGTGATGAGACTCTAATAAAAGATTATTTGATATTCTAGTGTGTTGCCGTCTCATTATAGAATTTAGTTTGAGGTAGATCAATTTTTGTTAATCTCGACGAAGCGTAATAAAATCTTTAGTTTGGAACTGTGATTACCTAGAAGCAAGTTGACAACAATGTAACTCGATACGCGCGCTGTCACTTGGTGTGAAGAAAAGAATAAACACAACTATAAGTGAATTAATCGTCACCCAAAGAACTATAAATTTGATTTGCACTATTATGGAGAAACATACATTAAATGTAAGTGAGCAACCTGATAGTGTACATTTTCATACACAACGTAAGAAATTTGAAATTCAAAAAAAAAAAAAAAAAAAAAAAACTGAAAGAGAATAAGATAATAGTGTGGTGGCCTAAATTAATTGTGTGATGGAAGCGTACCAACGAACCGAATATAAATGACAACGGAAACTACTGTGTGCGAGTTGAGTTTTCCAAAAATTGAGTTTTTGAAAATACTACAACGATATGGTCATATGGATTTATAAATAAAATATTTCCACAAACAGAAAATTGAATACAATGATGAAGACACATCAAAAAAAAAACCCTACAATAACAATGACATGTCTGTCTATCTCTATTTGGCTCGTCATATTAGTACAAAACTAACTGTTCAGTTAGCTTAACTAGTCGTAAAAGTGGGATATATAATGAAAAGCTCTTGTGTGACTCGAATCCTATAAACCCTTCACCTTCTCATGTGAAGCAATTCTTTAAACCACAAGATATTAAACCATCCTTATTTATAAGCTTATTGTATGCAACAAACCTAATGAAGCACATGTGAGCTATATATCTTCTTATTTATCTACTTATTAGAGTGAGCATGAATAAACCTATCTTGGATTCTACTCACACAAGAGACTTGTGAAGATGTATTTTTGAAAGAAGTTAACATTATTCGATATTCTATTATTGCATAGCTATAATGATACAAAGACCACGCGATAAACGTGATCAAAAGATACGCCAGTAACCAAAAAAGAAAAAGGAACAAAGATATGTTAAATCGAAATGGTCCACTCATTCTAATGTCCGTCAATGAAAATTACACACTTGACATATATTGAAAATCTTGATTTGTACTAAATATATTGGAGATGCTGGGGCATATATCAAAGACTAATTCAAAAGAATGGTCCCTATTTCAATAGAATTATGCTTGATCTATACCATTTTGTTTCGAATGAATGCTCGTATTTGTTATTTTTTGGATCCACATCAATTCATTAAATTCTCAATTATTTGCTACCTTGACAAGTATACTACTGAGAACATCATCATCACCATAACTGTAAAGTTAAGCATTAATATATGCTAATCTAATCAGAGACTTTGATTGCACTTCCTCCATCTTTCGTAACAAATTAAAACACCACAAAAATCGAGTAAATTACACAGAACCACTGAGAATATATTCTATGCAACCCGCTACACAATTCTATGGAGAATGAAGTTCGGAAACAATCGAGACAAACTAATAAACATACGTCGTCCTCTTTGTGTTTTGTTGGGCCTAGGATTATTTTCATAATAGACCTTAGATATTGAGCCCATATTTAAACCTAATGGGCTTCTTTAAGTATATGGGCCATAAAGGTCCAACTTTCTGAAAATTCATTTCCAAATTGTCGAATACCTTTAAATAATCTTGCTATTAAGATCTTCGTTAAAAGCCTTTTTTTCTTTCTTTTTTTGTAATGAATTTTTGTGTTCAATATTATCACTTTTTAATCGTGATTTTTGATCTGCCTATCTCTCAGTTAAATTGATTTTTTTCCGTTACTCGCTCTTTTTTCTCCGCCGGCGTCCTTCAATTTCGCCGGCTGCTAACGAACCCTAACCCGCGACTCCACCGTCTCCGGCGTCGTATTCTTCCGGCGAAACCGGTAACCATATATTTGGTTTCTATGCACTCCATGATCTCTTGAAGCTCTGCTCTGCTTTCTAATGCTTTAGTCGCCATCACTTTATATGTTCGAATTAGAGCGATAGAGCAAATCAGTACGACAGTAGGACTCAGACGTTTGATGCATTCCAATTCTCAATTACATGCTTCTTGCATTCTCTTTGGAATTTTCTATGAATTATTTATGAATTCTGGATTGATCGTATTTACGGCTTTTGAATTCTTTGTAATTGTATATCTCAGAGAAGAAGCTTTTTGATGGCGGATACCGAAATGCAAGAGCAGGATGTGCCTTCTGGTGCTGATACTGCTCCCGTTGATACCAAAGGTGTTGTAGAAGAGGAGCCTTTAGAACCAGAGAAAGACCAAAACTCTATTGAAATACCTAAGTCCCCTGTTCTGGAGGATAAGACTCTTACTTTGGACAGTGATGTTCATTTATCTGATGCTCCAATTACTAATCAAATTGAGGCTAATGAAGAGGTAGGTGGTCACAACAGTGTTGATGGCAAGAATGGTGATGTTGATCACTCTGAAAAGAAGATTACTAGTGATGCCGGTCAAGAGGAAACAACACTTGGGGAATCAATTCCTCTCAAGGGGGAACCGTCTAGTCCGCATGTTCCAGAAAAAAGTGTTAAGAAGTGGAAGACATGGTTGTTGAGTGATTCTGAGGTGATGACAGCACGTTTTTATCGCATTTGAGACAACTAGCCTGCTTGCATCTGCGTTAATCGTTGAATATCATTTATTTTTTTGGTGAGATTTGTGTTCATCAGCGTCTCTATTTCATTACGAACTCATGTGTTTTTTACAGGCCAGGGAAGTTGATGAAGCAGGGACACCACCAGATCAAGAGGCGTTTATTAAAGAAGTGGAGGCTTTCCACAAGGAGAATTTCCTTGAATTTAAAGCCCCAAAGTTTTATGGACAGCCCTTAAATTGTCTCAAGTGAGTTGTTGAGAGTGTTGCTTTTATTCTTGGGAAATCCCATATTTTTGGTTATTCCTTGTTTGACGTCTGCATGCTTTACTTTTAAATGTAGGCTATGGAGAGCCGTCATCAAGTTAGGTGGCTACGACGTGGTAATGATCTACTTTCGAACTTCGAAAGATTTTATGTTTACTAAGATCTTCTCCTCCCTCTCCCCGTTTCGTAGGTTAAATATCTTCTAGATTATTGTATACAAGTCATGTGATTTATACGTTTTGGATTGTATAACTCGTGAACAGTATCCTAGAAAAGTTAGTTCTTTTAGCTAGTGAATGAGAAGATGATTTAAGACCAAGGAATGGCTGCCGGGAATAATTAAGTCAATGCAGTATGTGTTAATTATGTTATGTCTCTGTTTTGGCAACTTAACTTGCTTAGTGTCATCTGCTTTGTTTGAAAGTTTAGACTCAAATCTAGCCCACCGCCCACGTTGCTTGAAACTCTATGTCTGTGGTATTCAAAATTCCTGTGATTTTCATTTTCTTATATAGGTCACCACATCTAAGCTATGGCGGCAAGTTGGAGAATCCTTCCATCCTCCGAAGTATGGCTTGTTTTGTCCTCAAACTCCTCAACCTTTTCCGTTTTTTTTTTTTTATGAAATTGACTTTCCACATGTTTTGTTATTCAGAACATGCACTACAGTCTCCTGGACATTCCGCATTTTCTATGAAAAGGTGAATTTCATTTTTGTTCTAAGTACTGAATATGCATTGATACTAACGAGTTAGTACTAGTTCAGTTTAGTTCATACATGTTCGATTCAGACAATCCTCTTTTGCTCCTTTTTCGGTAGTGTGTCTCAGACTTGCTAGTTTCGTTTTATCATTTATGTTGTGGTTTAGTAGCCTCCTAACAGTTTATTTGGATTGACTCCTTTGTAACATGGAGTCTGGTTGATTTCTATCCTATCAAGATGTAGAAACTTCATTATTTGTATCCTTATTTTCCCATTGCAGGCACTTTTGGAGTATGAGAAGTATTTAAGGCAAAATGGTGAGCTTAACCTTCCTGGTTCAGCTTCTCTTCCGTCTTCAGGCCTTGAAAAGGAGGTTAGAATTCCTATGAAATTGTGTAATTCTTATGCTTTTGGGTAGGTGAACACTTTGAGAGGAGGTCAATTTAAGAGTAGGTTAACCATGTTGTTAAATTAGATGAAGTGAAAGCTCTGCAGTTCTTTCATAAAATGATTTTATACAGATGGGAATTTCGGGCATGCGTAATATCAGCTTAACATGTTGAATACTACTCTCTGCAATCTGATTGAATAAAGCTGTACCGTTATATGTTAAATGGGAAGCATAAGACAATATGTATACAACCCAGATAATTACCAATCTTAAGCTCCATAAAACAGAATTTTAAACTTTATTTGCCTTCCCTTTTTCTCTCATTGATATAAGGGCACTTATGTAGGCAACTAGCCATCAAGCTTCAGGGTCAGGCAGAGCACGAAGAGATGCTGCAGCTCGTGCTATGCAAGGTTGGCATTCTCAGCGCCTTCTTGGATCTGGGGAGGTTACTGAGCCTATTGTTAAGGTTTCTATTTAGATCTTACCACGTTTCATAATTCACCATGCACAAACTTGCGCTTCAACATGATTCTGTTTGTATGTATTTTTTCAGGATAAAGGCTTGAATTCAATCCCAAAGCAAAAGAACCTCAAAAACATTGGTAATATTCCTAAGCAATGCAATGGCTATTGTTCTCCACTACCTACAGAATGATTACCTAATGCCACCATGTTTAAATGTTCTTTTCAGGTGTGCAGAAACAAAAGACAACAACCGGCATGGACCTTGTTTTTTCACATGAATCAGAAAAACAGTTACGAAAGCTAATCATCTCCTGTATCTTTGTGTTGCTTATGCAAGATTGCTTTACCATGTGCGATTGCATACAATCTTATCCATCGAGAAAACTCTGTTTCATTGTCAATGTTTGGTAGATCATAAGCACTGTTCTCTGGGTGTAAGAACTGCCATTCCAGAAATAACGCAGGATATTAAATGAATACAGAGAATTTTGTAACATGTCTTTTCATTTCTTTTTTCTCATCAAAGCAAAAGATTAATAATATGGTTTTGGCTTGATAGGTCAACTGCCGAGGTTATAGATGTTGGACCTCCTGCAGACTGGGTAAAGATAAATGTCAGAGAAACTGTGAGTACATCTGCCGTTTTTCCTCTCATATAATGTAACATTTACCCAATTCTTGAAATTAGAGGCATGAGAAAGAAAAAAAAGTCAAAAAAAAGACTGCCTGAAGAAAGGGAAATAACTGCAATCTGGCTCTTTGGTCTGAATCGGAATTCTGAAATGTTACCAAATTTATTTTGTTGTCTTTATTTACAGAAAGACTGCTTTGAGATATTTGCCCTAGTACCTGGACTTCTTCGCGAAGAGGTGAGCTTTTCTCCTTGGAATTCAATCTCTTAAGCTTCTTTGATCAGTGTCTCGTCACTGGCGTGTACCAAGAGATGAATGTTTAGTTCAAAGAGTGTGACTGATTCCTACGTTATAGATATGAACATATACTGGATTCTAATCTTAAATACACACACTGTTGTTAGTTGTAATGAATTTCATAGTAATCTTTTGTGTCATCGCACACAGAATATAGTTCCTCAGTATAGTTGATTTCTACTTTCAGGTCCGCGTTCAGTCAGACCCTGCAGGGCGGCTAGTTATAGCAGGCCAACCTGAGCAACTTGACAATCCTTGGGGAATCACACCCTTCAAAAAGGTTAGAGTCCTCCAAGTCTAACACTCCAAACAGAGCCATGTTTGCTAATTGAAGGATAGTTGTCATTTGTTTTCAATTTTGGTTTTCGTAGGTTGTGAACTTTCCAGCAAGAATCGATCCACTTCACACGTCAGCGGTTGTGAGCCTACATGGTCGACTGTTTGTGCGAGTCCCATTTGAGCAGTGACCGGTCTCATCCCAAGTGAGCTTGTTCTTTATTTGTTTCTTTTAGGAATTCGTTTGTATCAGAACTAAAAACAAACATTAGCAAATGTGATAGTTCTGACGTAACTTGAGTTCTGAATATTAAGGTAGAGAAACGAATATTGATGTTCCATATAAAGTTAGTAGGAGGCTGCTCCTGATACTTGAGCGTCAAGGATGCAACCAACAATAACAGTGTAGTATGAATTTGGGAAGGTTATGATTTTCAAATTACTTGTTGTTTTCTTATAGGATAAGTTGATTATATATATCTTTTAGAAAATGAAGCTTTCATTTGTTTCTCTTTTTATTTCAGTTTCAGGTTTCACATAAAGAAAACTTACAATTTTATCAATTTAGTTGATTAGGTGTAATCCATGTTTAAAAAATCGCTAGGCGTTAGTCGGGCGCTCGAGCCGGGCCTAGCGCCTAGCCGAAAAATCGGAGATTAAACGGGGATTAATCGGGATTAGTTTTTTATATTTTTTACTTATATATTGTATATATATTATTTGTGTGAAAATAAAATCAAAAGCGCAAGTTGGTCCAGTGGTTTTAAGGACGATTCCGTTTATATGGGTGGGGAGTTCGAGCAACTCCAGCGACATCTTTGTCTATTACCAAAATACCCTCGTCTTCTACCTCTTGAAAATGAGAGATCTCTAACCCTAATCCGCCGTCACTGTATTTTTTCTCACTTTTCATCATTTTTTTTTTGTTTTCTTAGTGTTTATTGGTAGATCCATCAAGTATCTATCATTTTCAACCTTTAAAAGAACAAAAAAATCAAGTTTTTTCAAAACTTCCGATTTTTGATCCGATTTTAGCCTAATCCCGGCGGTCCCTTGCCGCCGAGCGACTAGCCGCCGCGTAATCGGCCGCCTTGGCCGCGTTTTTGAACAAGGGGTGTAATGAAGTTTAGTGGGCTGAAAGTTTGTCTGGGTTGCGTTTAATGGGCTGAAAATCAGGCCTTACATATATGTCGTGTTGTTTTCGTGATCCACAAAAACCTTCAATCTAAAAATCTCTTTTGGAGTTACCGCCTACCGGCATGTCCATTTCGAATATCAGGAGCCGATAAAAATCGAAGTCAGATAATTCGGATGATATAAACATCATTCGAACTAATTCTGATAAAATATGAGACAAAAAATTCGTATAGCTAAATTCACTTCTCAAATTTTCAATAATTTGGGAAGGGTTCTTTCGAAAATGGATAAAGGTTCATTTCTAAAGAAGTATTTTAGAAATTTATTATTTTGCAAAAAATTAGGAAATTTTGAAAATGGTTTGGATCATGTTCATATATTTTGTAAAAATTAAAAACCTATTTTTAATTGGTTTCTTTTCTTCGTTTTTAAAAGAAGCATTCTTCGTTTCTTTTCTTTTTTGCTTAAGGAAAAAAGTATTCAAAAATCTATTTTTTTCTTATTAACTACAAATATTGACCTATGTACATGTATATTGAGGAAAGACAAGACAAGTAAACATTATTTTCATGTATCTAGAATTTATGTAGAAAGTATGATATATATTATTTTCATGTAAAACATTTACAATAACAAACCATAATAAAAATGTTGTAGAATAATTCAAACCAAGATCCTTTTAGTCACATATTGTTTCAAGCTTTGGCCCATACATTAGTGTAGATATCTTCTTCTTCTTCCCTGGAACAATCAATCCAATCATAATTCATATATAGGCAAACTTTCGCATTTACGTTTACTTATCAGCGTTCGTAGAACATACACAATGAACAAGATTTCTTAACCCAATTGTTGCTCAATTGCATGTAAGGCACATGAGACATGACATGAGCACATGGAAATCTTAAAAAGATAAAAGTCATAGTGCATGTATCTAAAAGGCCTCAAAGTACATTGCCCTTTAATCTTTATTCTCTTTACATGGTTCAAGCCCTAAAAAGTCAAATATATGAAATTATGAAAAATAAGATGTTTTTAATCCATCTCTCATTCCCATTGTATAACAAGTAAACCTGAGACTCAATTTCTTATATACATAAATGTGTCGTCTCTTAGAAGCTCATTGGAGATATATCACCACAAATCTCTTTTGGACATGCATTGGTCATGTACAAGCTTTTTCTTTCACTTGATTTTTTAATCTTTTTTAATATATGTTTTCATACGGTCCATACATATCTCCCCTAGGGACTTGATGCATTACTCATTTTCACACATCTTGGTACTCAAAAACCCACTTGGCTATGTTGTTGTAGAATTTCTTAGTCCTCTAAGACCATCTCCAATGTCCAACTCTATTTTTTCTTTTATTTTAGAGTTGACTCTATTTTAGACTGATAAATTAAACTCTGAGACACAAATGTTTTTCATGTCTTCGTTTTGGCAGGTCATGTGATGTTCTCGTGTTTACGCCATTAACTAGTCGTCGTAACCGTCGAAATATCATGTTTATATCTTTGTAACGGATGAACGAATCTTTTCTTATAATCGACAAATAAAAGAGTATGCATCCGTAACCGCTATCTTTAAAACAAACTCATAAAATTCTAAAGCGTTATTTACTTTTTTCGTAAATTTTTAAAGCGTTATTTACTTTTTCGCAAGTTTAAAGCGTTATTTCCGTGATTGATTGATAGAATCGAAGAAAGATTCATATCGATCTCATCGAAATACTAAGTAGAACTCAATTGGGTGAAACATGTATAATCAAATCAGGATTCCATGCATAAACAAGATATTCATATAGAGGATTTCCAAACCATAAAATCTCGAGGATTTATGTATGGTATCTACATGAAATGAAAAAGAACCAGATGTTTGATTTGTTGGTTGATTACTTGGTATACATAGTAACATAGACAGAGTGATTATATTACCTTTGATACCTACTCCAAAAAGGGCATTACACATATACCATATCCACGAAACCATTATGAGCCATTTCAATATTTACATAGATGTACTCAAGAACTTTATTGTTATCCAATTATACGAAGGTAACTAAGTGATATATAAAAATTGACTTCTAAAAGCATTTTTATTGTGAACTCAAGCATATAAAAAATGATATAGAGGGACAGCACGAAACCCTATTGATTAAAAAAGAAGAGAAAATGGAGATGGAGAAGTATATTTGAAGACGAATTCAAATAGTCATATGATCAACTAAATTTAAAACCAAACGAACCCCAAATCATTAAGAAGTCGTTATCATAAGATAATTTTTTTTCTTCTTATAATTCTGAAAAATGAAATTTGGTTACAGCTATGTTACGGACATAATTTTCAATTCTAAAAAGGTGGTCTTGGTGCGGCCGCTGCGGCTCCCCAACCAAGCAAATGAGGATCACCGGAAAACTGATCATAACCACTCATGTTACCTCTTAACTGTCCTTGACCGGCTCCAGAAGGTGGTGATGATGACGTGGCCGGCGGTGGACCACCTCCTCCTCCTCCTCCTCCTCCTTCTCCAACTTCTCCAACTTCTCCTCCTTCATCTTCAAGCGGAAGTCTTTCGAAAGTTGCATTAGAGAACGATGCAGCCATTAGTATCACTGGACCCGAAGCCACAAGCGGAGCCACCACGTTTCCTCCGATCACCTGACCTTGAACGCCGGAAAGAAAGATAGAAAGACCACCGGATCCCGGCGGCGCAGGCGGAGGTAACACCGTACCGGTGAGGGAAAGTATCTCAAACCTTCCATGTAGAGCCACAACACCTCCGGTTCCACCATTAGCCCCATGAGCCGCTGCCGGCTGACGGATACTGACGTTAGCCACCGTGCCGTTACCACTGAGTATGGAGACACCCCTCCCTCTCCGGCGAGCGTAAGTGGTAACGCTCTCAACTATGTCGGCTCCAGATGAGACTTCAAGAACATGAGATCTAAGCACGTTGGGGCTATCTCTAGTAACTATCACCGGTGGCTTCGGCTTGTTCTTAGATCCCGGAGGACGTCCACGTGGACGTTTTCCAGGAGTTGAACCCGAGGTAACTGGGTCGGAACCCGGATCCTTGTTGGAGTCAGATTCATCATCTGATTGCTGCTGCTGAGGCTGAGGCAAAGGCTGAAGTTGAGGCTGAGGTTGAAGCTGGTGTTGAAGCTCAGGCCTGAAGAGGTTGTGAAAGTATCTAGAAGCTCCTCCGGTTTGATCGTAACCACCGTCCATGACCGCCGCATCTACTGACTCTTCTTGCTCTTGTGGCTCATATATATAAAGATATTGTGAGGGTGAAGATAGAATTCATATAAGAGAAACTTTGAGATCCATTGGAGAAGTCAAATTTCAGGGGGTGAGGAGCCAATGGCTTGAGTTGATCGGTTACACAAGCCGACAAAAACAGAGGAGCTACGAGACACAAATCAAAAGGGTATACTTTGTGTGTTAAGCCCTAACTCGCTTTAGGGCAAGAGAGGAGAGATTCTTCACCCGAGACGGTGCCGTATTAATTGATGCGAAAAGGAATTTAGAGAAGCTTCAAATTAATTCATGTGCTGAGGACTGAGAGTGAGTGACTCTGCAATACTTTTTTCTTGAACGAGGAAAGCAAAAAAAAAGAAAAGAAAGCAATAGATACACCGAAAATTTAGCTGAATATCATTCCTTTCGCATTAAAAAAATAATATACATACTGTATAGTGGCATATTAATATACGCATAATTGCAAATTAATAATATACTTGAAATCCATGAAAAGACAAGGGTTTCGAGTTTTCTTCTCTGGATATATTCATTTCCTTTTTTGGCTTATAGCTTCAAACGAGAAAATAAAGGAAAACTTTTAAGAGTTAAAACTTATAACTCTTATAAGAAAAGGAAATTAAGAAAAAAGTTTGCAATTTAAAAGCCAAAGATAATTTGAATAGGAGATTGAAGAAACATGCTGATATTAAATTATTGGGAAAAAAAATTGTTGGAAAATATTATTTTTGTTAAAATTGTAGGAAATTATTATATACAAACCAAACAAGAAGTCTAGATATAAATTATTTTGTTTAGAGAGAAAGTCATATATTAATTTCCCCACATTATAATGTAATACACTCTCTCAGTTTCAGATTATATGTCGTTTAAAGCTAATTCTTACATATTAAAAAAAAGTTGCACTTTTACTTTTCATTAATACACAATATCAAAAAAGTTATTGGTCAATACATTATAAGAACATAGATAAAGCATGAAATTCTAAAAAAACATCTCTATTGAAAATATAAAACGATAATTATTACTCTCTCCGTTTCAATTTAGTTGTCGTTTTAACGCTTAAATTTTGTTTCATAATAGCTGTCGTTTTAGTTTGGTAAAAATTCCAATTTTATTCTCATTGTTTTAATGTTTGACCAATAAAAAAATTATAGAATATATTAAATAAGAATAAAGTAAAAAATTTAATTATTATTTTTAATTCTTGTGTAAAAATCTTCTTAAATGAATTAAAATTTAAGTGTTAAAACAATACTTAATTTAAAAGGAAGGGAGTAGATAGCAAAAAATCAAATGAAAGTGAATATAAATTGTGTCGACAAGAAAAAAAGTTAATATAAATTGTTAGCCATGAAACGAATTGCCTTGAAGCGTGTGCATGTAACGCCTTCTATTATCAATTTCATCATTTTCTTCTGAAACGAGGATTCTGTCTATTCAAAAACAACTTTGGTCATATATTCTAAATTACTTTAAAAATTTCTAAATTACTTTAAAAAATTATTCCCAGCAGTCCACAATCAAAATTTTTTAAAAACTAATATTAAATTATAAATATATAAAGAACATAGACCAATCTATTTACTATCAATTGATTGTAAGTTAGAAATTTATGAAATTTAATATGGTGCGAGAGCGTCATATATCCACATCGTTAAAAAAAAATTTGATTTTAAAATGGAATTTGGTTCAAAAATAAACAGATAAGTGTCAAAATGTGTTAAGTGTCTACATTAAAAATTTGATATCCACATCGAAAGTTTGAAAAAACCAACATTAATTAGTATACAAAAAACATGAATCAAACCATTCTTTGCCATTTTTTATTTATGAAACTTAAAATTTATTAATTTGCTAATTATGGTCCTGCATGTAAATGTCTTTTTTAATATATCAAATACAGAAAAAGTAAGCCGATTTTTATTTTTATTTTCTGTGAACGAGGTTCATTGGACCTCCTCTCAATCTTTTGCTAAGAGATGTTACTCAACATTTATTACTATGCGATAATGGTATTGCAAATTAAATGTGTTTTTCAGTATATCTAACACAGAAAAAAAAAAAAAAAAGATTTTTTTTTGTCATCGAGATTCATTAGATTTTTTACTGAGAGGTGTAATCGAACTCTCGTGTTTAAGTGGCATTCATATAATAGATTGCAACGCCACTTGTTCTAGAAAGATTTGAGCTAGTATGTTTATTCTTTGAAACGTTTGAATATGAACCGTATTTAGAAAACTATTGTTATGCATAATTGCTTTCAACGTTTCAGAATACTTCTAATTGTTAAACCGTACCTTAGTTGATTAATTAACAGCATTTAATATTAATTTGCACACATATTCCCTCCTCTATGCTACTACTCGATCTTTGTGGTGCCAAGCTATATATTAAAGAAATTGAAATTCTTACCAAAGTTTCCCCACTTGTTTAATAGGTATTATTATTTATCCACTTTTACTGTACTAGAAGGGGGTCGGACATAAGTCGCATAACTAAGAATAATTTAGTTGATAAGAACGAATAATTAACGATATCTTTTTCCTTCATACTAAATGAATATTTGGTGTATCAAATTTTTCTTACAACTAACTCATGGTTGTCTAATGTGTATGTGAGGTAAAAAAATACATATGTCCATATCTAAAAGCATTTATGTGCACACATTAAAGTATTTGATGATCGAAGCATGTCAGTACTTTACAAATGATTCATATGTGAAAGCTCTAGAATATGCAACGAACAAACAATAAGTATTGATAACATATCACTTGGTTGCATAGCTCTGAAGAAAATTGAAGGCTATCTGAAGATTGGACCAAACATAAAAATAAATTGACGAGGGATAAAATTCACCATTAATAACCGTTAAATAAGGTTAACATAGAAATTTCAAAAAAAAAAAAAAAAAAACATAGAAATGTCTAGTTTCTAAATGGAAAGATAGAACACATGGAGGTAAGTAACTGATAGTTATGAGAGGAATAAAACACAGAAGATGTGGAAAGACAAATAATTAGTTATTGGAGTGGAAGAAATTGAGATATTAAATTATCAAAAAAAAAAAGGAATTGAGATATTTTTATTTTGTTCATAGAATATTAGAATGGAATGATATTCTTGTGGAGAAATGATGCATAAGAAAAAACTCTCAAGTTGATATATCTACATGTAGTAGAAATGAAATGTGGATCTTGTTGGGACGAAAAAGAGAATTGCAAAGATGTGTGGATTAGTTACCTTTGAAGCAGTCTCTTTAACGTGGATGCATATGCCTCACGCAACCAAGTAGTCTCAATCAGAGCCGTTCTTTTACATGACCGGCGACAATCCGACGACTCATGACGTGACGATGCAATCGCACAGTCTGCTTGATACACACGTGCACGGGGCAAAAGTCACGTGCGGTCAAAATGTCAGAGCAGAAGCTGAGCTGTTGTACCACGTGGAGGTGGTCGGAAGCATCGGTACTTGTTCCACGTGGAGGTTTCCCCCAATCTATCTTACCACACAAAGGTATTAAATACCTCGAGTTACGTTTTTTCAAATATTTATATAAATTTCTCATATCCGAAGACCGAAACCTTCAAAATTCAATTACGTTTTTTCTTTTTTTCATAATCATAAGTTCTGTTAAAACACCTACCGGGGTTGAGTTCTTTTTAATCAAGGATCGGTTCTATATAAAATATTAAAAAATATATTTTAAATTAAGTTTGAATATGGCCCATAATATTTTCTGTATCTAATATTTGTAAAGTTGCACTTGAAAATGATTGACTACATGGTTATAACATGATACACGACATATCATCAAGTTTTATTATATTATAGTAAAAATAAGATTTAAGTCTGAATTAACTGATTGAGAATTGAGACCATTACTATATATATTGGTCGAATCTCACAAACTACAATAAAATTCTATTAGTGTCATATTCAGAAGTTTTTTAAGATTAGTTAGTCGTAATACATGATCTCCCCCATTATATAGTTTCCTACAAATAAAACGATCATCAACCTATACATCACTGGACTACAACACATTTGTGTCAAACTTATTTATTTATATACAAATGAAACCAAACATGTGTGACCTCCGAATCTATATAATCGTTGGATTGGACCTCAAGTTGCATAATGCATTGCATCTGTTAGTAGATTAGTAAAGTACTAGGAATTAACACCCATACAAAATTGAATTCCTTTCCTCCTTACTTTCCACGTGGCACATTATGATTGATTAGATTTTGAACTGAGATCAGCTCGGGACCCGTACATAAATACTCTCGTCGTCGGTCCATGTATTGTTTTTCCTATTACAAGATCGAAGTTCGGTCTTTATCAAAAAAAGAAAACGGTCTTTTTTTTTTTTTGTCATCTGATTTTATATATGAATACTTTAAGCTACAACGAGCAAAGGTTACACAAAAATTAACCCAACCTTAGATACAAAGATCTCCCTATCTCTTAGCCCACCAAAAAACCTTTGAACAAAAGGCCTATACCAAAAATGCTCTAAACCAACAAGCACTACACAAAAGACTTAGCCCAGTCAAGGAGAGGATATAACTCTCTCATCTTCAAAAACGCCATGTAACCACTCGGGGAAGCCTGCTGCGACATAAGAATGCAGTCTCACATCTCCCGTCACGCTTTGAGCAATGAGATTAGCTCCTCTGTTAGAACCTACGACTTCTACTTCTAACTTCCACATAGAAAGACCCTTCAAAGCTCTTGTCAACTCTTGGGACTGAAACCTAAAAGACGGCCACGCCTTCGGCCTGTTAACCATTCCAACAAAAGAAGGGTCCTGAAAAGCTAAAACCACCTTAGAAAGTCTGTGACTATGCATACTCTCAATAACCCATAACAAGCACTTAAGCTTTGCTTCAATCACATCCCCACAATTAGAGAAAGGTCTTCTACTATGCATAATCACCTTTCCATCACAGTCTCTTACTACCCAAGCACCACCTGCAAAACGATTTCTCTTAGCCCATGAGAATCCAATATTGCATTTTAACCAATCTCTTGGTGGTGGCCTCCACTTGATACTCTCCTTAGTCACCAAAACCTCATGTTCCTCTCTTCCACTGAAATCACAAATCATCTCTTCCCCTGACTCAACAATCTGAGCCTCATTCCATTCAAGGACATCCTCTTTGATCTTCAACACTGTCTCCTCGGCCGTGAAGCACTTTCCATCAAAAAAACGAGAATTCCTTGTTTTCCAAATTCTCCATAAAATCCAAGGGAAGCTAAGCCTCAGATCCAATGGCCATAGAAAATTCCTTCTATTGCTTAGGAGATGCGCCAAATTAGAGAAAACAGACCCCTCATGAAAACCTCCTTGAGGAGAAGGAAAATCAGACATTGCCCATACTTGCCTAGCAAAAGTACAAGCAAAAAGAACATGCTTTACGTCTTCACCTTCCATACCACAAGTCTGACACCTAACATCCATCTTTGAGCCTCTCCTATTCAAGGCCTCAGCAACTGGTAAGGCCCCTGACATACACTTCCACAAAAATACCTTAATCTTTGGATCAGTTTGTAAGTCCCAAACCTGAACCTTAAGGTCATTGATAGAAGGTAATGCAATCGCTTCTCTTCTCACATCAGACAGATTGTAAGTAGACGCCCACCAATAAGCCGACTTCACCGTGAACTCACCACTTTTATTATGTCTCCAAACATAAAAGTCATTCATAGAAACAACCGGTTTGATCTTCTTAATGATTCTGATGTCACCAGGAACAAAGATCTCCCTCAAAATGTCAGGATTCCAATCCCTTATTCTTAAATCAATAAGAGCAGAGACTTTCAGACTAACATCAAAGAAGTAATTTCTTCTATAAGGAGCTCTCATACCTTCCTCCTCATCATCAATCCAAGGATCAATCCAAACATCAAGGGACTTTCCATTTCCAACCTTTTTCTCAATTCCTGTAATCAGCAAACTCCTCCCATGATCAATGCTTCTCCAAGCATAAGATGGCCTACTACCAATTGGAGCATCTAAAAAATCAGAACTAGGAAAGTATCTACTTTTCATCACCTGTGCCAGCAAACAATCAGGATCCTGCAAAATCCTCCATGCCTGTTTGGCCAATAACGCTTGATTGAACATCATGATATCCTTGAATCCTAAACCACCTTGACTCTTTGGTAAACACAGTTTCTCCCAACTGAGCCAATGAATCTTTCTGCTATGCTCACAAGCACTCCACCAGAAGTCAGCCATAGCAGAAGAAAGATTCTCACAGGTTGTTTTTGGTAACTTAAAACATGACATAGCAAAAATGGGCATTGCCATCGCCACAGCCTTCAACAGAATCTCCTTCCCACCCTGAGACAAATTCCTTGCATACCAACCAGAGAGTTTACCTTTCAGCCTATCTTTAATATAATCCAATAACTCCACCTTTGAGCCACTGAAACACTCAGGCAACCCTAAATAAGTACCAGCCCCTCCCACATTATAAATCCCTAAAGTACCTTGAATATCAACTTTAACTTCAGGCAGTACTTTTGAACCAAATGTGATAGACGACTTACTTAGATTGACAGCCTGACCCGTGACAGCTCCATAATTGGTAAGGATGTTTTGCAACACCATACTCTGATCTTTGGAGGCTTTGCACATGAAAAGGCTATCGTCTGCAAACAGCAAATGGTGAATTTCAGGACCATCCACCGAGAACTTGATACCTTCAATTTTCCTTTCTCTCTGAGCCTTATTCATTAAATGCGTAAGACCTTCAGTGCATAACACAAAGAGAAAAGGGGAAAGCGGGTCACCCTGCCTTATACCTCTCTCCGGGACAATTAATCCATAGGGATGATCATTGACTAATACTGAGAAAGTAACAGTAGATACACACTGCAGAATCCATTCAACCCACCTAACATGGAAGCCCAATTTCAACAAAAGAGATCTCAAAAAACACCATTCAACCCTGTCATACGCCTTTGACATGTCAGACTTGATGGCCATAAAATCCATGGAGATGCTAGGATGAGTTAAAAGACTGTGCACTACTTCATGAGCCACCAAAATATTATCAGTTATCAATCTATCAGAGACAAAAGCTGATTGATTAACTGATACAATCTGAGGAAGCAAAGGTTGAAGCCGCTTGACAATGATCTTGGATATGATCTTGTACAACACTGAACAAAGGCTTATAGGTCTTAAATCCACCATTTGAGAAGGATGATGTGTCTTTGGCAGCAAGCAAAGATGAGTGTAATTCCATTCAGGAGGCATGATCCCAAAATCAAAAAAATGCTGCACTTCAGCCGTGACTTTTGGACCAACAAGCTTCCAATACCTTTGATAAAACAACGCAGACATCCCATCAGGACCTGGGGCACTAGCTGTTTTAATTGAGAACACAGCCTCTCTCACTTCTTCAGCAGACACTTTCTCCACCAGCTTGTTATTCATCTCCTCCGACACTCTAGGCACAAAACCACTAAACCAATCATCAAAGCTGGCAGGATTAGAAGATTTGAAAAGGTTTTGAAAATAGGCCGCAGCCACTTCCCCTTTAGCTGCCTCTGATCTCTGAAAATTTCCATTGACATCAACCAGTTTCTCAATCCTCTTCCTACTTCTATTGTCTTTCACACTTGCATGGAAAAACTTAGAATTTCTATTCCCACTTCTCATCCATTTCTGCCTAGATTTTTGCTGCCAAAAGTGCTCCTCTTCCCTGTAAGCCACAGCTAATTCCTGCTTGAGGATTCTAGTTTGCCTCAAATTAGGCCACACCTTAGACTGTAACTTCTCCAAAGCTGCCTCACATCTATGAATCTTGTCCAAAGCATTCATATCATTATTCTTCTTCCACCGACTTAAAGATTTTCTGCAGACCTTTAATCTTTGAGCCACAGAGAATCCAGGATCATTCCTTTTAGAGTTCCACGCCTGCTCAACAGCTTTATGAACCTCTGGCTTGTATAAGAATCTCTTATCAAAACGAAATTGGCCTCTGTAGGAATCTTTTGAATTAATCAGGCTTACCAAAACCGGTCTATGGTCAGACCCTCTCACATCCAAAAAGGTTTGATTAGAAGCAGGGAAATACTCAAACCAGTCTTTATTACCAAATGCTCTGTCCAATCTACTCTGAATCCAATGATCCCCTCTTCTTCCAGCCCAAGTAAATTTATTACCTTGACTTGGAAGCTCCACCATTTCACAATTCTCCAACAACTCAGAAAAAGGTTTGAAATAGGAATCACTCCTCCTGGGCCCTCCATTCTTTTCACCATTATTCAGAATGGCATTGAAATCACCAAGCATAACCCATCTGTCTTTCCGACCAATAGCAACTCTATTCAGTCTCTCCCAAACAGCTCCCCTCTTAGTAACATCTGGTTCACCATAAACACAAGACACAAAGAAATTCTTTGCCCCAAACTGCACCTGTAGATCAATAAGATTCTTATCCAACGATAACACCTCAACCTCTATATTATTCTTGCAAAAAACAGCCAACCCTCCACACTTTCCAACAGGTTCAACCGTAATAACCCTCTCATAACCTAACCAACATTGAAGATCCACCAGAACATCTCTCCCATTCATTGTCTCCATCAGAAACAGTAACTCAGGATAATGTTTTTTACGCATTTCCCTAAGTCTGGGAATTACCAAGTCGTGAGACCGTCCCACACCTTGGCAATTCCAACTCAACAAGCTCATTGGGAAGTAGGCAATCCCCCCTTTGGGATCACCTCTTGAGAGTTAAGCTTTGTTACTTTTGCAGTGCTTTTACTCTCATCATCTGCTTTTCTTTTTGTCTTCACCTTCTTCTCCAACACCAATAAATCAGTCAAACTTTCCAACTCCAAATTTGGAACAAAAGGCTTTGGCTTTCTATTGTTTTTGGATGGTCTTTTCCTAGACTTGACCAGTTTCTGCCCAACCCCGGAAGATCCAGCCTCAAAGAGACCAGAACTACAAACCGTTGAGTTGTGCTGAAACGGCTGAGAAAGAGCAAGACTGATAGAGGGATCATTCAACCCAAAAGGACCAAAAGACTCCACTAACCAGCTCCTTTCCTGACTCAACATAGTATCACAAACCAACGATCCACTCCCAGGAACCTCCACAGCATTCGCCTTGAAGGAAGATGCTTCACCATCATAATTGAATACAACTCCTTTCTCCTTAGCCATATCTTTGTGAATTAAAGGAAGTGGCTCAAGACGCAAGATGGACTTACTTGCTAAAGGATCCTTTTCCACTTCACCCACTGACTGCCTCACTCTGTCAATTCTCACCAGCTTTTCCTCTTCACTTGAGACCCTCAGATACTGACGCATCCCTTCTAACACTACAGGCGCAATTCTGGGTCTCCCTGTAGCCGGGTCAATACCAACCTGTTCTTCACCAAGAACTCCAAACAAAGGATCAGACTCCTTCAGCACCAAAGGCCTCTTTAATTTTTGCCCTGGAAACCCTGTTCTTCTAGCCGAAGCAGCCTCTTGTCTCTTAAGAATGAGAATAGGACAGACATCCTTCTCATGTGTCATGCGCTGACACTCATAACATCTTTTCTGCACTCTTTCATATTCAAAATACACCGAAGCAGTTCCACCTTTGGGCAAATTGACAACCTTAGACCTTCTCAAAGGTCTCGAAACATCAAAGATGACTTTGACTCTCACAAAATCTTCAACCTGCGGCTTATCCGGAGTGAAAACCACTTCAACAACTTGCCCAATCTGTTCCCCAAGCAAGGTTATGGCTTTCTCTGTATAATAATTTATTGGCAAATTCCATATCTGAATCCACAAAGGTGTGAATTGAAGATAGTTATCTGGAGGATTCTCATACCATCTGTCTACCACAATAGTCCAATCATTGAATGTATGGACTCCTTTAGCTAGCACCTCTTCCAGATCATGCTCTGTATTGAAGAAGAACTGAAACCGCTCCTTAGATAACGCAACCCCTCTTACTCTTCCTTCCTTTTGCCACTTTCTCGGCATATTTCTAATCAAATTCTTCATAGACTGACACTCCGGGTTGAGTGTTCTTCCCACAATACTCAAAACGTTTTCCTTACAAGAAGAATAATCCGGCAAATCCGGCATATCCAACGGTACATCTTCTTCACCAAGCGACATAGCCATCATCGCTCTATCCATGGCCGACGACATCCTTCGAAACAGTGACCAAACCAAACGAAGATCTTCCCCCACCAAAAGAAAGCAGCAGATCTGAAAGATAATCGTCTATACAACACCTACACGGAAGCAATTTTTGAACTGAAAACCACAACTTGCAAGATCTGAAAAAAGCTCTCACGAACCCTAGAACTCTCTTTTCGAACAGCAGAGAAACAAGGAAATACACTCGTAAACAGGATGAGAAACACTTAAGGGATAATGTTTTAATCCACACTAAGCTCTATTCCACACTAATGAAAGACACTAGCTGAGAAAGAGGGTCTTAAGCCCAAAAGAGGGAATCTAATTTTTTTCACAAGTTATAATGTTTTTTTCAGAACATCTATTAAAAAAGGTTTCTTTTTTAAGAAAACGGTCTTTATAAACCCAAATTTAACACATATATATGTATTACCAAAAATATGTATGTATATGTAATATGCAGAGTAAATGTTTCCATTCTCTTGTAATACCTTTACATTTCATTACTTAATGATATTTAATTATTGACATTCATAGCAAACAAATAAAAATGCATAGTACATGTTTTATATAGTTAAGAATAATCAAAAGCAAAATTTATATGGTTAAACTAATGGGTTATGGACTAATGTAATTATTTGCCAACAATACTGTGGAGCGACTAATAATGTAATAAGTTATCACAAATCATTTTAAATTGTTGACAAACGAAGGTGATCATAATTCAAAATCATTGAATTTTATGACATATAACTTTAACAAAAAGTTAACAAAACGAAGGTAAAAGAAAAACGAAGGTCAACATTTTTAACAAATACCCTTTTCTCATTTTCATAGATCTTTGGCGACTAGTTTATCTGCCACTATAACTCGGTACCCCATCCACCAATTATCATGTCTTTTTCATTATTATATTTTATGAGCTTTATTGCCGAAAAAGACGACAAAACCAAAACTAAAGTCCATTCGAATTTTAGTGCTTTTCCCAAATGTATTATGAGCACATCTTTTTTTTTTTTTCTTAGTCATTCAGATTTGAACAACCTTCACGACGATGAAGTAAACTAGAAAAAACCACCGAATAAATACCAATATAGGTTTACACGTATTCTTGTAAAGAACTAACCTTCAAATGCCAATGATCACTTAGATTTTGTTTGTAGAAAATAAAAAGTGAAAAACTCGTTATGTAAGTTGAAGGACTAGTCGACTAGAGTTCAATCATAAGTAGATATGATGCATACATGATACATTAAATGGTGAAATGGTCGATCGACTCTAATATATATAATTCTGAAATTATATTAAAAAAATAATAATAATTCTGAAATTAGTTTGTCCTTCGGTTAGATTCGCCTTGTTATTGAGAAAAGGATGACATTTACGAATTACGAACTTTACAAAAATAGAGGGAAACAATGGGCGCAAATTACCAAAAATGGCTCGAGAAGATAAACGCCCACATGACGGACGTGAACAAAACATAGTTTTTTGGCCCATGAAACTTGAAATTACTGTTAACAGTTTATTTGGAGCTTTTGTGTAAGTACAGGTAGTCTAAGATAGCCCAATAACAACAAATGGGCTCAGTCTCAAATTCAATTTGATAGATGTTTTGTAACTTATATTTTATTTGTATGCATTTTATAAAACCATTTAAAATGAAACATTGAAAACCTGAAAATACTGAATGAACACTGTATATATTATTATTATATATGTCATTTGAATCCCAATCATGCAAACATGTAAGTCTCAAAGCTATTGATCACTTGACTAGTGAACAAAAGAAAATATATTTTTTCTCTTTTCCATTTAAATAGTGCAACTTGGAATGATTTTTTAATAAAAAATCTCAGAGGTGTGTAGTAAGTAGAACACAGAGATGATAATATTATATAGATGGACTCTTCTGGAGGAGAAAAGATCCGTATCTCTACCAACAACTACTACACAGAGAGAGATGTCCTAACTCCTAACACAGGGAAATATTTTATATATATAACAAAAAATAAAAATTAAGAGGAAACAAAACAGAGAAAAAAACTCAAAAATGTCCCCAAACGCAACTGCATACACAATTTTTTTTTCATACAGACCACTTCCTAACAAACAAAGACAAAGCTTAGACAAATCAAAGAGACACGAATTATCCATGAGAGTGAGAAAGAGAGAGAGAGAGAAAGAGTGTAAAATCTCTCTCTCTCTCAATCCTCAATCCAAAAAAAGATTTCAAGTCAAACAAACAAAACAAATAGTTTTTTTTTTTATTTAACAAAAAGGGCAACGCACACGCACATGGCTTAAATCTGTCCACCAGCGATTTTGGAGTGAATGAGTTGTAAAAAGCGTTGCCCTTGTTTTGGATTGTTGTCCTTCTTTGTGAGTTTTGAGCCAGAGAGATTCATATCATGTTGTTGTTGTTGTCGTTGCTCCAGAGATGTCTCGGCTGGATCTGTTGTATTTCATGTGACTTCTCACAAGCTGTCCAGCTGCAATTGCTGACATTAGAGATAACTCTCCCGCTAAAACTGCTCCGGCCACTATCGTCGCTAGCCTCCTTGAGTTCATTCCCGGCGACTCTTTGCTCGCTCCTTTCACTCCGAGCAGGTTTAAACACGCTGATTGAGATGCAAGCTGTGTTCCTCCTCCCACTGTTCCCACCTGATAATCCAAACCACAAAACCAATAATCAAACTCTCTGAAATTTTTAAGAGACTTTACAAGTGAGCTCAGAGAGAAAGAGATTTGATCAATTTACCTCGATAGATGGCATAGTGACTGAGATATGGATATCTTTGCCGTCATTAATAGCTTCCATCATAGTGATGCATTGAGAGCTCTCCACGTTTTGAGCTGGATCTTGGCCAGTAGCTATGAACACAGCAGAGACTATGTTACTGGCATGAGCGTTGAACCCACCTAGAGAGCCTGCAACAGCAGAGCCCGCAAGATTCTTGAGCATATTGAGCTCGACCAAAGCAGCCACACTCGTTTTTAAGACCTTGTTCACGATCTCTCCTCTGATTACTGCCTCGCAAACAACTGATTTACCACGTCCCTCAATCCAGTTCACAGCAGCAGGTTTCTTGTCCGAACAAAAATTACCTGAAGAATTAAGATAAAGAAATGTGAATTCAGAAGATAAAGAACCAAAATAAAGATTCTCAGAATTTCACAAGATAGCATCATCAAACAAAATAAGAGCTTTAAGTCTCAAGATGACACTAAGCTGATATACGGAGGTTTTTTCAATCAGATCAATCACACAAAGAAGGAACTCACCAGAGATTCCAATCACATCCATGTCGGGAAAATCATCGGTAAGATATTCGAGAACATTCTGCACACCTTTAGATACCATATTCATCCCCATGGCATCACCAGTACTACAACAGAACCTTACATAAGCATTCTTCCCCGCGATTGTGCATTTAACACTTTGCAATCTTGCGAATCTGCTTGACCTGCATCCAAAAATTCACTTCTTCGTCAGTAAATCCCCTTGCAAAATTCTCAATCATAATTTAATCACTCCACAAATACTTTCGATGCAATTTTATATCACAAATTCGATGTAAAAGCTTCTAATCAAATCTAGTTGAACAAGTCTTCTCACTGAGAAATATATCTTAAATTTATGCCCACCAGACGACATCAAACGCATTAAAAGTCAACAAAATCAAATCAAACGGGAAAATATTGGTTAAGAAGATGAACCTGTTGAAGACTACTGTCAAAGTATCAAAGTTCTCTGGATTTTCCAAGAAAAACTTAAGCTCGGAAGCTCGTCTCGCGGACGCGAACCGAACGACAGGTGCTCGAGTCATACCGTCCTTGAGAACCGTACTGGTGGCTCCACCAGAGATATACATGGCTTTGCAGCCTCGGTTAGTGCTAGCAACCAAACAACCTTCGGTTGTAGCCATAGGAACAGAGTACTCATAACCATCAAGCAACAATGGTCCAGCAATCCCCACAGGAATCTGAATATATCCTACAGGCATCTCACAGCATTGCCCCAAAATCGATTCATAATCAAATCCATCCAACGGTAATCCTTCCATCGATCTCCCGGTGACTCTCTGCAACGCCTCCCGCCGAATCGTCGCCGCTCTTTTGCAATCACCAAGACGAGATTCGAGCGAGTACGATGGGATCACTCCGTCGATAACGGATTTCACAATCTCCTCGTCTTCCTCAGGAAGCGATTCGGTAACAATAGGCTCCGGATTTGGTAATTTAGCAACGGAAACGATCGGTGTCGGTGGAGAGCACGTGACGAGGCGGTGGTCATCTTCATCGATCGTATCCGCGAGATCCCAAGCATCACCGGAAGCGCGTGATATAAATGACTGAACAAAGTCAATACCAAAAAACCCTAGGAGATAGATAAACGAAGCGATTAGAGCAATAATGGCGCCGAGTTCTGTGATAGTGACGACGTGAAGAGGCGTGTTGTAACGGATCTTGTCACGCCACCGGTGGAGGAGATAATACGCGACGGAGAAGAAGAGCGTGAAGAAGACGGCGTTGGTGAGATATAATGGAAGAGGAAGCGCGTCGGATGCTTTAGGTGGAGGAGCAATCGTTGTAGTCCGGCGACGGTGATCGTCATCGGAAGTGCGGGTTTGATAAGAACGGAAAGATCCGTCGGAGGTGTTGTTAACCGGTGGTTTAGGAGGCCTCCGTCGAAGATCCATTGGAGGGAAGAATCTCTCCAGAGGGAGAGAGAGGAGAGAGGAGGAGGTGAGGTGGCGTGATAAGTGTGAAGGAGAGATTAACAAAGTTTTATAGGAGACGAACCCGCATGTCTGTTGGGGACCAGCTTGCTTTTTCTTCATTATTTTTGTTTCCATTTTTTAAACTTTTTTTGTGATTTAATTTATTTATTTTTGCCTAATTTTCGTAAACTCATCTAATTTTAGGATTTCACGTTTTTTTTTTATAACAAAATTTGATGAGGAATGAAATTAGTTGTCATACGAGGATGTGAATGATGATTGATTCACAAAAACCTGCATTAATTATAGATATATTTGTGTACTTCAATTAATTTGATATGTTTTCCAACGAGCCAACCTGTCTTACATTATCGTTTATTCATAATAATTTCTTCAAAAACATACTATGTTATTTACAAAATCACTATGTTTTCTAATTGTTGTTACTGTAATTTTGAATTAATATGATCCGCGAGTATTTTTTCCATTTCATATGAAATTAAATATGCCGTATATGATTTTATAGGTAATTTTGAATCGTATCGGTAAAAAATATTTTTTTGAATGGTTCACTAATCATAGGAGCATGAAAACAAAGTGATTCAACAATGTCGGTAGTATCATCTACTTTTATACTACTATTTTATGTTGGAAACTATAGATATGATCTTTTATCGTGGAATGTATTCATCTTTTCTACGATAACGAAGAGATGAATAATCATTTGCGAAAGAAAAAAGAATGTCATGATCATTTGTCTAATTTCCATCCATAATTTGGCTATACACCTAATTAACTCTACTTTACATAAGAGTCCAAATGAACAATTTTTCAAGCTAGCATATATAGTCATAGTAAGGATATATCTGTTGCAAATTAGGCCGCAAAGACTAATGGTCGTAATTGACATTTGATTCATCTCCATAAATTATGATGAGGGTAGAAAAGTATAACGTTTTGAAAACAAAAAACGGTTAACATATTTAACGATGTAATAAAACAATAACGCATCTTGAACAATTGGTATAGGAATTTGAAGTGGTTGCAAGTACGCAGCATGTGTAGGAAAAAATGTCCCGTTTACATACTCACGAGATTGTATGGCTTTATGATCTTTCATGATATACTGTACCAAAAACATCTCATTACATAACATGTTAAACTAAAATATGTTTAAAGATTTTCTTAAACTATCATTTTTATAGTGCGGTACTTTTTTATTATCCGATGTCCCAAAGGGACCATTTTGTAGCACTACTTAATAAACTCAAAAGGATCACTATTTGATAAGATATCCTCTTTATAACATTTTCTTTGGGTAAATTTGGGTAATTACATTGTCGAATTAGAGGATGCACGGTTTAATTTACTTTATAAGGATCAAGTTAACATAATTTTGGCTTTCCTACTCGCAACAAAATTATTCCAAGTATTAAAAAATTTAGAAATAGCAGGTTTTCACAATCCTTTTAAAACAACTACCATTCAATCACTATGCGTTGAACATTATATAAAAAATTATAAATATCAGTCTGAATCTCTAAGATAATAAATTCAGCGTGGAAAGCCCAAGAAAATAATCAAATCACGAAAGAAACTTTGAATTCCTTAAGGCAAACATTTTTAATATACATGAATTGGTTTGGCTCATATTATACATATGAGTTCTTAACGAGATACACGTTATAAACAAAAAAAATGCTAATCCAGACAAACTTCCTATACTAATAACCATTTTGTCAACTATATCAATAAAATTCAAAAATTAAATAATTTTAAATTATTAGTATAATTTTATTTTTATAAACGTGAGAAGTTTTAAAATTTAAACCAGTAAATAATATTATCATTAAATTTTTTAAAAATGTTAAAAATGCTAATCTAGACAAACTTCCTATACCAATAACCTTTTTGTCAACTATATCAATAAAATTCAAAAATGAAATAATTTTAAATTACTAGTATAATTTTATTTCTATAAACGTGAGAAATTTTTAAATTTAAACCAGTAAATAATAACATCATGAATTTTTTAAAAAATGTAAATGATAGCAACTTAGCAAGCAAAACACAAGACAGTATTAATAAAAAAGGATAAATTGTTAAAATACTAATTTTGTGACGTAGGTCCAAATTTGATTTGTCCTGAAGCAGTGGAAGTCACATTGTCACGTTCTGGTGGATCTCGACCTTACTCGAAGTAAGCTGACAAATAAAACCTACCTCCCCTAGGCCCTAAGTAATTAAACTTTTAAAAATCCATTGATGATTGAATTGCTCCTCCAATAATATTCGTTTGCTTTTAAGTTCTCAGATTCCTTCCTACAAACGCACAAATCCTTCATTTTATTAATTAAAAAAAAATAAGATGTTTAAAAGATAATTACAAGATGTTTGGAAGATAATCTTCAAGTTATATGAAGATCCTTTCACCAAAAAAAAAAAAATCAAGTTACCAAATTAGACCAAAGCGGGCTATGATGATATGCTGGATCTAATTTTGAAACAGTACTGAATAACAGCTTTCATTAGGGGACTAGGTCTAAGCAATAATGTGGTCCTTTTTGTCCACTAGGATGTTTTCTTGTACGACGTAATTAAAGAATCTCTTCTGTGTCTTAAATTGGGTTTGGTTCTCATTGGAGTAAGGTCGTATGGAGCCTAAATCGATTGTACTTGTGGGAATCTACGATTTCAGGGTTTCTGATTGCAAGATTGGAATCCGAAAAGAATCGACGTTTCCATTACACAGAACACTCTGCTACTTACTGTTATGTCTTTTAGTCTTCGTAAATGGTTTGCCTTGTCTCGGCCACGAGAACATGTTAGTGTTCTTGAAACTTCTCAATTTTCGATCGTGATTTTTGTCTCCACACAACCAGGGACTAAGTTATTGTGTTATGCTAATAATACTTGATTCTTGATTTGTTATTAGGTTTGATGTGAAAGCTTTATATGTTGGGAAGGAATTGTGGAGAGAGACTCTGTCATTACAATCAGGTTCTCGGGTTTACAAGTTAGAAGGACTAAAGTCTAATTCTTGTTATGAAGTGAAGATATCATACCCTGCTTCTGTGTGTAAAAACTCTGTTTTTTTTTTTTTTTTTTTAATTACTTTTGATCAACTTTGTTGTCAAAGGTTTTGTGCTTTTGAATTGACATCTGATGTTCTTGGCCTTAAACAGATACCAGCTCGGTTTTCGCTGAAACTACTAAAGAACCGTGAAATGGGATTGAAGCTAAACCAGATGAGGAGATTACTAAACACTGAGAAGTTGATGTTCAAGGTGGAAAGTCTTGAAGAAGTTAACAATAAGGTATTGCCATCAAGAATATATATAGCTTTTGTTAATTCCTTCAAACATGTCCTCAGCTTTTGGTTTTAGGCTGGATTGAATGTTTTGGTGACCGTGGAACCCGAGGGGATTGTGGCAATACCAACTTCGAACGAAAGATCTATCATCATTTACAATATAGGCAAGCTCTTACATTATGTATCCATTTACATTGAGAGATAAGCACTCTTTTGCATCTTTGTACCTACTTCTAAGTCTCAAAACTCTTTGGTAACAAAAACAGTTTGTGAAGAACAACTCATGGGCATACCTTATTCAAGCTGGTCAGTGGTTATATTAGTAGCTTTGTGTCTTGTGGTGGCGTTTATAGTTCCTCGATTTCTACCATCCTCTCTTCTTATAAAAGATCAAGGTGCAAATTCGTCGCATCGCAACCACGGAAAGGATCCTTGAGATCATACAAGTTAGTGTATATCTTGTCCGTTATATATTCATCATTTTCTTCATCTTAGTGTTCTTTTGCTCTTTCGTTTAGTTTAAGCGGAAATCTCCAATTTTAGTACAAACTGACAAAGCTCTAGTTATCTAAATCTTTCTTTTGGACTCACTTTAAATCAGTTCTTGTTGTTGATTTACTCAAATTACAATGAATCTATTCTTGCACAATCCAACATTGTCTTTTCTTCTTTTGTTTCTTTATCACTAGAGACTTTTCTGCCCAATAGCGTCTGAGAGAAAAAGTTTCAAATTAGGCTGTGTTAAACTAAAAACTATTGTTCATGATAAAATTCAAAGTTCTTTCTGTTTCCTTAAATTAGTAATTCACCTGCGGAAATGACTGTAGATTTCTAAGAAGGGTCAAATTAGGTTTTGTGATATACTATTATGTGCATGATAATATTTTTCTTAACTTAAGAAAAGTATCATGTAGAAATGTTTTCCCCTCTTCAAATATTCAAATTTTAAGATTATCACATATGTTAAAAAGATATATTAATTGATAACAAAAATTTTTTTTAACTAAACTTGATTTCTTATAATTCCTTGGATACAAAAATTCATTTAATATTTCAATGTCTGTAAAATTTAAACTTGCAATCTTTATCCAGCTAGCTTAATTCCCTCAAATTTATACGCTACTTCATTTAAAGATGAGTAGTTAAAGACAGATGTGATGACTTGTGTATAAATACTTTGGGGCTTGTTTTCTCTGTCGTTCACTCCAAAGAGCATCTCTTAAGTTGCTAAAGAGAACGACGCCAATGGCTGAAAAGCAAAAGGTCTGTGTTACTGGTGCTGGAGGGTTTATCGCTTCATGGCTCGTCAAGTTTCTTCTCTCTCGTGGCTACACTGTCCATGGAACCGTTCGAGATCCTTGTAAGGGAGAAGAAAGAAAACAAATCCTATCCTTTTTTGTTTACTTTGTGAACTTTTGAATATTCTCTGTTTCTTGAGTTTGAGAAAGTTGCATGCACTGATTCATTGGTCTCAGGTGATGAAAAGAATGACCATTTGAGGAAACTGGATAATGCTGCAAAGAATCTGAAACTTTTCAAGGCAGATTTGTTTGATTATGAAGGTCTTTTCTCAGCCATTGATGGTTGCTCTGGCGTTTTCCATATCGCTTCTCCTGTGCCTTTTGAAGGAGTTCCTCTCACAGAGGCAAGTTCTAATCAAACATTGATTCTTCTTTTGTTTTTTTCTTGAATCACTAAAAAGAATCTTAGAGCATAATTCAGGAAGAACTGATTAAACCAGCTCTCACTGGCACCAAGAATGTTCTAGAAGCATGCACAGAAACTAAAGTGCAGAAAGTTGTGGTTGTATCATCAATTGCTGCAGTTGTCTACAATCCAAAATGGCCTCAAGATGTTGCTAAGGACGAGGATTGTTGGTCAGACACTCAATACCTTCACTCACTTGAGGTAATATTGTATCTTGAAGCTAGCATATTGGTCAGATTGTCTCTGTTTTATATATATAAACCAAAGACAGTAACAAAATTGAGTGTTTTCTGCGACGCAAAACCTGAGGATCTCAGGGTTATTGGCGTTATTACTATCTTGCCAAAACATTAACGGAACGTGAAGCTTTAGAGTGGAGGAAGAGAAACTTTGCTGAGGTTGTTACGCTCTGTCCGTCTGTCACGATAGGCCCTAGGCTTCAATCCAGGCTTAACTCTAGTAGTTTGGGACTTCTCAAATTCATAAAAGGTGATGTTATATATGTAATGTGTGTTCTCATACCTCCTATTACATATTTTGGTTAAATGATTGATTCATTCTTGAAAATTTGATGAATTGGTGTCTCTTCTTAGGCGGTATAAAGTCCTTGTTGAGCGATCAACTGTATCTTGTGGATGTGCGTGATGTTGCGGATGCACTTTTGTTGGTGTATGAAAATCGAGAAGCAAAAGGAAGATACATATGCAATTCTCATTCACTTCACATCGATACTCTTATGGAGAAGCTCAAGAATATGTATCCTAAACGCAACTTCCCTGAAAGGTAAGAGTAAGAACCAAGGGTTGAATTAAAACTTTGAGATTTCGGTCTGATCTGATGAAATGTATAATGGCAGTTTCACTGAGGTAAAAGAGAAGGAAGTGAGGCCTCTAAGTGCAGAGAAGTTGAAGAATTTAGGGTGGAAGTTTAGGCCATTAAAAGAAACCATTGATGATTCTGTTGTCAGCTTTGAAATAGCTGGTGATCTTCCAAAGGCATAGCTTACTCACAGTGACTGTCTCTTCACATTAAATAAAGTGGTTCCATGAATTGGTTTTTGTTAGAATCATTTCATTCTCAAATCCACTATCTATCATCATATTGGTGTTCTTCTTTGTAAAACTTCAGATATTTATCACTTTCAGAGTCTCACGGTTTCTTTATATATCTCAATACAATTTGGTTTTTATTGGATTTGAATCCGACCACTAGACTTAAAGTGTCTGAATTGTAGTCCGCGGCAAAATAAAAACCAATTCAAATGCCGTTATAGCTTTGTAGTCTAGTAGGTACAAATATAATTGTCGTTATAAGTTTTTGTAGTCTAGTGGTTACGGTTCCTTAATATCAATGACATTTGGACCACATTGTGGACTTGTGGGGTTAAATGAGTCACGAGCTCATGAACCCCTAGCCATTTATTTGGGATTTTCCGAGTTTTACAAGTTTGAGAGTGACTTACAAGTTTTATAAACTGATATAAAACCAGAAATCGTATCGAAATCTGGATTAAATTAACACCCCATTAACTAAAGTTATTATTTTTTGCCTTCGCACCAAAACGAATTCACAATTCTGTAACGTTTACTTACAAGTTACAACGGAGAGATTTGATTCAGACAAAACATAGATCGATGATTACGACGTTAATTACAGAATTAGAGTTATAAATATGGGCCCCACGTCATTTACAATGGCCAGAAACAAAAGTATCTTTCTCTCTCTCTTCTCTCTTCATCTTCAACAAATCACGCACCATCATCATCATCATCTTCATCGTCATCACCAACTTCTTCATCATCACCATCAATGGAATTCCCTAAACCAAACAACCCTTTACCCTAAAATCGTTTCATCTTTTTTTCCTTCTTCTAGTTTTTTAGGTTTTTAATTAACTTTTGCTTCAAGTTTTTTTTTCTTCTATAGATTTCGAAGTCGACCCTGTAGCTTCGTTTTTGTTTATAATTTCTTGTGATCCTCTTTCTTTAGTACAAAAACCCTAATTTCACCCACCGACTTCTTCTTCTTCTTCTTCTCTCTGTGGCCCATCCTTAAACCCACACTGCTTTTGCTTTTCCTTTTTTTTTTTCCGGGAAATTTGATCTCTTTACCTTTCGTCATTATTAGTAGGGAATGATCTTTTAGGTATTTTGTTTCCCCCAAATCTCACTTTTTCTCCCTTCTTCTCCATCTCTATTTCACACAACCGAGTAAACCCTAGAATCTCCGCTTCTAATCCAATGGGTTTCATCACTTTCACTGGGCTTAATCATTGCAATTATCTCTAGGGTTTACTCGGTTACCTTTATCATCATCGCTTAGAAGAATTGATCCTTGTTCATAATTCTATCTTCTTTCTTTGGCATAAAGTTTCAATTTTTTCTTCTTCTTAATTCTCTTTCTCACTCACCTGTAAGTTAATCATGGCGTATCAGCCTGTTCCGGGTTCTGGGTTTCACTACTTGAATTCTCCTTTTGGTGATACAACTTTCACTAAGGTATTCGTCGGTGGCCTTGCTTGGGAAACTCAAAGTGAAACCCTTCGTCGGCATTTCGAACAGTTCGGTGAAATCCTTGAAGCTGTTGTCATTGCTGATAAGAACACTGGCCGATCCAAAGGTTATGGCTTTGTGAGTCCCCTCTTCTCCTTCTTCAATCTTTCTTGCTCTGGAATGTCTCATAGAGTGGCTAAATGTTGCTCTAAAGATACACTTGAAACTAGGATTTTGTCATATAACTCTTATGGATCGTGTGAAATAGTTACAGAACAAAGAAAAGTCATTAATTTTGGTGTGATTCTGTTGCAGTTGTTTTGTGAATGATTGAGTGCTCTGTTTCTATTTCATATGGAGGATTTATAGGTGACTTTCCGAGATCCAGAAGCTGCTAGGAGAGCTTGTGCTGACCCAACTCCGATTATAGACGGTAGACGTGCAAACTGTAATCTTGCTTCCCTTGGGAGACCTCGGCCTCCATTGCCCTATGCATTGATACCTAATATGCCTGGTCAGTCCTGCTCTCTTATTTAGAATGGTTTGCTTTGGTTTAATGTTCTCTACCTATATGTTGTTGTAGAATACTCGTAATTTAGTGCATTGGTGGGTTTTTGTGTGTGGTTAGGACGCTTAAGACCTGCTTCCCCGTACATTGGAAATGTGCAGGGTCCTCGTGGTTCACTTATTGGAAATTATCCGTATCAGCAACCACTTCCATATAACTACCAGCAAGGAGTTGTCTATCCTTATGGGTGAGTCTTGCCATTCTTATATCACACAGTACACTGATGTCTTTGCGCAAGTGTCTACGGTTCATTAAATTTGTTTCTAAAGTTTGTTTTTCGTTTCTATCTCAGGGTAACCGCTTATGGACCCGAGTACATGTACTCACAATCACAGGTTGGCAATGGCTATGAGCACTTGCTGTTATTTCTCTTTTTCATGAAATGTCTTGTAACTTATGTCTTTGCTTGTTTCATGGTTTAGGGTTTATATGGTCCATACATGGGTCAGCAGTACCTTCAGGTCTACGGAGTACCTGGAGCAGTGAATTCGCCCGTTTATCAATACGGGCAACTAAGTCCGACTATTCCCGGTGGCCATGGTTATCCAGCAGTTCAAGGGTATTCAGTTCCAGGAAGCCATGTTCTGCAGCTTGGTGGACCCACTGTCAGTGCGATGACCACTTCATCTATGTCTGCTCTTCAAGCTCCTTACCCTTCAGGTATGCTCTGAGTGATCAAATCTCAAGAGTACTGGCTCGATCGCTTCTGAGTTAGAGGCATTATGGAAAAACTAAGTTTATGTGCAATTAGTTATAGTTATGTCCTCTTTTGAATTATGTATGTCAGGTATACCAGGCCCTGCTCCTGTACAGTCGCATATCATTGTCCATTCCCCTCAATTTATGCAGAGTAGCGGTTCTGACCAAACAACAAGGTGAGAATTAACACTATGCTTTCTGTACTTTGAGTGTAGTATTGAGGAATTATGCACATTTGTTTCTTTTTTTCCACCGCTTATATGATTGTAATGGTTTCAGTTATTCTTGAGGACCGAGGAGAAAAGGAAGTTATTGAGGAAGAAAAGAAACTGCTACTAGATGTGGCAGCAGAGACTTCTTGTATTATTAAGTCTTGCACGTTATTTATCTTGCATCCTTAAGGTATGTGTTTCTTTTTCTGCATTATTGTAAATGCATAAACAGAGGATGGTCATCATCATAATGCGTTGATCTCATTAACGTCGGGATCTTATTGATGTACAGGTTATATAAAATAGTCTTGCTCACGGGAAGGCTCAGAAGGAAAAAAGAAAAGGAAATTGGAGTTTCAGGGTTTACGCTTCCGTTTTCTTACCCATCCATCAATGTGTATAAAACACAGTCACAAAAAAGCTACTGGCTCGAGCTCGGGTTGAGTTTGAAGGTACCATAGCGGGTTTCCCTCGGAGGGGAAGACCATTAGTAATAAGTTGGTGTACAATATGCATATATATTATATACACACATACACAAGCATATACATATGGTAGAATCAAAATCTGATTCTTTTCTAGTCTAAAGTCCGTAATACCACTACACTTCCTTCAGGTGCAGGAGTGTAGTGAGTAACATTGATAGGTATATATCCTTTGTCCCCAAGTCCTGCATTGTAAGTAAAACATGTTCATGTCCTTTGTCTGTGATGTTCATATTTAGGGTTCTTTCTTCTTCCATGTCTGAACACACTGATGAATTTTTTATCTGAAGCTTACTTCAAAGTATGGAGTTGGCTCTTTTCTCAGAATTTCATTGAAAAAGTGATTGTTCAGTAAACAAATTGCTTGATAAATTCTATAATTTAGTTCCGCTGATAGATATGAAAGGCATTCTCAGATGAATCTGAAAGACTTGACTGTCTGCAAAAACAAAGAAAGGGTCATAAGCAACAGGTTTTGGTGAACTATGTGATAGTTGTAGTGTCGTCTGTCTTACCTTTTGGATCTTGGAGCTTTGTTCAGCAGATTCTTCATCTGTAAACTGTAGTACCCAAAGATGGTCATTGTGTTAGACATTAAAAAAAAAAAATCAAATAGGTTATTGTGGCAATAAGACTAGAATTACCTGCCCTGTGACAGTGTATAAGCGGTTGTACCAACCGTTTGTTGCCATTCCAATTGCAGAGTACAAATGCTTGCGAGCTTCTCCAGGGTTTTGTAAGGTGTACTCGATGTAATAGAATCCTGATCATAAATCGTGTCAACGAAACAAAGCAGATACTTCAGAGATTCTCATTTAGTTGAGATTTTCGTATTTACCCTTGGAAGATCTGCTATCGATTAGCTTTGCAGTCACTCCTGCTGGTTTTTGCCAGCTTCTATCCAATCCACTGACCTATAAATAAATGTCATGTCGACACTTATAAGGAAAATCTTTTTGCAGAGAGTTTGTTAGTTTGAATTCCAGGTAGAGAGACTACTAACCAGTGTTTCAGCAAAAGCTTCGACCTTTCCAAAAGATTCCATCCTGGTGAAGTCCGGACCTAGTCCAGTGATCGCTATGCTCACTGAGAAGATCCATATACATCACCTATCAGTTAACTCATAACTTCTGAAGCAGAGAAAGTAAACAGAAACTAATCTTGATAAATTTACCATTGGAAGTTGAAGTTTCCTGAGGGTAAAAGGCTGTGATTGACTTGAATCCATTAGGTTCTGCTTGCCCGACTTGCCAATCTTCTTCGTATGAATGCAAATCAGATTCTTTCATCAGTCATCATGACTTGTTCACTAACATAAGTCCTCTAAAACAGAGTTTACCTTGTGGGATTGATATCTCGAATTTGTTCGCTTCATCTGTGTACACACGGAAAGCTTCTGATGCATCTGAGATAAGATTAAGAAAGGTTTTATAAAGCTTCCATATTCTCAAGGAATCAACATTAAAAAGAGCTCAACAATACTTGTCTCTGCAAATGCAGGTGAAACGGCCAATGGAAGGAAGAAAACAGAGGAAGCTATCTGTAACATGGCTTCTCTTCTTTTCATCCCAACATGATCTCTAGAGCTGTTAACAAAAAAGATTGAGACTTTAAACAGATTCAGAACAAACCCATAAAGAAAGGTAGTGAATTTTACGAAATTCGATGTTGTTCCTCGCTGGAGCTGTCTAGAGCAGAGATTGCTACAGGAATTGATGAACATCTTCTGGAATCTGGAAAGAATTAGCTTCAAGAATATGAATTTTGTACAAGAACTACGATGAATCAGTGAAGTGTGTGTGAGAGATAGAGATTGAGAGTACTTGTAAAGCTCTTCATATAACGAGACGAAACACTCTGAGGAGAAGAAAACCATGGAGAAATCGCTGCCATGTGTTTCAAGATATGTCCGCTTCTCTGTTTTCACCAAATCTATCTCCCTTTTCCTGTTTCAATTATTATTATTTTTTAATTCTAAAATAGTTTTTATTTTATTTTAGTGACTATGGATTAAAATTCAAGTTTTATAATTTTCGAACATAATATAAGTTTTGTTTGTTTTTTTCGAACACATGCTACTATGTTCCAGTACTTACTAATTTCGATACAACATTTACTTAATTTTTGTTTTTTATAAACTGAGAATCCACAGCTATAAATATTTTTACTATTGAAAATGTTGAAAACGATCAATAGTGAATGATATCGCAGTTTGAATATTCGAAGCATGGTTTAGTTTCGCATGACGAATCATTAAGCAATTGACGACTCCGAATTGGTTAGAAGACCTTCTCTTAATGTTGATGATTGTTTTACTTCTTTGGCTCTTTTCAAAAGTAATCGAAGGGAGAAAGTAGCGAGAAGTAGCGTCCGCCAAAACCAGGCCTTTGCATTCTTGGGATCCACTCTCCTAGCCAGCCATAACGCATAAACTGCTTCACTAACATGCGTTGTCACCACAATCCCCGATGCTATCCGCAACACTAACATCGACCTGAAGATAAACAGCGCAATGGCTCGAAAGAACGGTATGGGTCCAATGTCCGGTAGCCATGAGACTGATATAATGCTAGGCAAACCGATCACACAGAAAATCCACGCGTAAATGCTTGGACCATCGACCTCTCTCCTTTTCTTGTCTTTAAAATATGTAATGGTTTCGCTCATGGCTTCTTCGGGCTGTATCGTGGGCTCGTACCCGAGTTCCTCCTTGGCTTTGCGGATCGAGTAGTAATGAGTCACCCCCACCTGTTACATTAAGAAAAACGTTATATATAAGCTCATGCCAATTCATGTTTTTGATTGATTTCTTGTTCTCTAATGTAATCAACAAACCTTATAAACTTCAGGTGGAAGAATCAATGGTTGTGGAATCCACCTTTGGTTTAGTACTAGTGTTAGCACTGTGTATATTGCTTCAAATATTTTTCCTAGTAGAACCGCAAGCGAAATAGATAGCGATAACTTGGGAAGATCATAATCAAGATTCTTTAAAAGTGGCTGAAGAAATTCGAAGAAATTTATTGGATTATCTGCATAAATAAACCACAAATCGGGTTCGAGATAAATCGATAAAAGCAGAGTATACAAAAACAAAGTTTGAGAGTGTAAATTTTACCATCAGAAACAAAGTAGGCCTTCCCTGAGGCTTTCGAGTGTTCATTGAGTAAATCGGTGGTTGCCAACATGAGCGCGGATACAATGTTATCCACATAAATCCAGTCGGTTTTCGAGCTTGCATCGCCGATTTTGAAGAGGAATAAACCCAATCTTGCATCGGAGATTATCCTATCAAGATACTTCTCTTCAGCCGGCCCATAAACAATCGGGCAACGAATCGCACACGTAGATAAAAGACTTCCACGTCCATTCCTATATTCCCATAAACATATAGAAGACATTAGCACACAAGTGGAAGACATTAGTAAACAACAAGATAAATATTGACTTTGCACTTACTCAACAGGACGACCGATGTTCTCTAGAACCAATTGTTCGGCAATAGATTTAGTCCGATCATATGAACTAACGTATTGATCGGAAGCTACTACATAAGGTAGAGTTTCATCTCCACTCTCAATCTCTTTCCCACCGAAAACGACACCGTTTGTGCTTAAATACACTAGCCTCGTGATCCCTTTCTTCACGCAGGTTTCCAAAACGTTACGCGTCCCTTCCACGTTGACTTCCTCGATCCGATGAGTCCGAACCATTTCCTTACCCGAACCACCGTACGAAGCAAGATGAATCACACAGTCCACTCCTTCAAGGGCCTCTTCTACGTCCTCTCTACTCACAACATCCCCTGAGATTATAATGTGAACAAGTATAATATGTTAAATATTCCAAAGTTGGAAGTGGTGACAGATATAACCTTTATATAAAAGATGGATCAATGTATTCGGACTCAATTGGTTTTGAGTTGGAAGCACGTGATTCAAAAAGTATACACTCATATATGGTCATAATCTTAATCTCGAGCTAGTTGATTCGAGTAGAGAGTCAAATCAAGATGAATACCATTTATGCATTGGACGCCAGATTCTTTGAGACGGTCTGACCAAGGAGAGGTGGTGCGGCAGTCCAAGGAGCGGACTTGAAGAGCGCCACGACGGAGCAGCTCAAGGCACACGTTGGAGCCGACTAAACCCAACCCACCCGTCACGGCTACGACTTTGCCTTCTATCCCTCTGTTCTCCTCTTCATACATCTCCATTTTTCGCCGTGGTTTCTTCTTCGATAGTTTGATTTTGATCGTTCTAAAATGGTCAACGAAGAGTTATATATTTAAGTGGTTTATTACAAGGTAATGGCATGGTATGATATAAACTAAATATATAGGCGTAATGCACGAATACCTCGTTGTTGTTTGAAGCACGTGTCTAGGCCAGCTGGATCACGATCACGTAGCGTTGATTGATTGTCACGACGAGAAAGTTAACTTGTTCATTTATAATCCTAATCCGCAAGTTAAGCTCCTTGTTAAATAGTACATTTTCAAGTTAATCTCCTTTCTTGTCATTGTCAATAAGCATTATGAATCAGATCAATGACATATCGACAATAATAGTAGATACTACTATATCAATGAAAAACGAATAAACGTTACTTACAAAAAAAAAAGAGGAAGTTTTGGTTTGCCGGTTGACTACTATACAATTTAGTGTTTCACTTTCTATTTCATGTTTAAAGTTTTAAAATCTAAAATATGCAATTTTAAAAAATTACGTGTATTAATTTGATGAATGGCATAGGCTAAATGATGAATACTGAACAATACCTAGTGTTTATTAAACTAAAAAGCATGTAAAAAATGTGGATATTTTTGGTTAGTCAGACTGGTCAACAAAACGCCTGACACATGGCTTGTGCAGAGTGGTTACTTTGACCAACTAAGTTATATTTTGGCTTCCTCACCTCACATTCACCGGTAAATCCAGTGACGACGACGACGGTCACGTTGCTCCACGAAGCTTCGCAGTCAACACCATCATCGAAACTTACCGGAGTTCCCGACGGTACCCTAAACCAAACCCCTTCTCCGTTTTCGCTTTGCTGATTTTCTTCATGAGTTACTTCGTTTTGAGAAATTTTCTGGGTTTTCGGCATTGTAGAATCGAGATTAGGGTTTTTCTATTTTGGGTATTCTCTGTCTCCTTTCCGACTTTGAATCTGGTTCTTTAACTCTAGGAAGACGAAAACTCATCGCTATATCGCCGCCACTTATTCTAGGGTTTTAATAGCCAAGAAGAACGGAATCGAGAAATTTTAAAAACTAATTTCATAGACCTGTTTGAGCTTAGATTTTCAATGATTCGTACTTTGAAACGCATTGATTTGAGAAATCTAGCTCAAATGATTTGAGTTTCAGAACTTGATTCATCATAATTAATAACTTTGTTCATGGATCCAGCTTATTTTGTTTGTTTCTTCCCTTGTACTTTGAATTCTATGTTCTTGGAATCTTCCTTCAGAGGATTGGACCCTTTTACTCATAAAGTTTTAACCTTTGCTCTGCTTGTATAGGAAAATCTTATAGGTCTCTTTGCTTTTACATCTTCAAACTTGACTTGTGCTTAATTTGATTGCTATCTTTTTTTCCTCTGCTGTGATGTTATTAACAGGTAGGTTTTGATTTTATCCCTTTGTGGAAAAACAAAAACACAAAGCAACACCATGAACACTGAGAATAATCAGACTACTACTACTACTCACTCGAAAGTGATCTCACATGTATTCTTCACTGGTACTGCTAAGCAAGGCTCTGCTGGGCCACCTGTTGGTCTTGTAGATATTGGCGTCAGCGAAGTTGCTTACATCTTCAGAGTCTCTCTCCCTGGCATTGAGAAAAATCAAGGTAAGCCTTCACATTTCTTTTCTCCTGATGTCCTTTCGTTGATAATACTGTTGTTGGAATAATGGAAAGTGTTGTCTCAATACGAAATTTCCTTCTAATTCACTACCACCTGTTGAAACCGGAATGGATTGGATTATTCATGTTTTGGGTTTGGTAATGACAAATGACATGAAAAGAAAGCTGCACTCTTTTTCACTATCTTTGTATGAAAGAACTTTGACCCGAAATGCTATGTTCTGATCTGTTGATAGATAAGATCAAATGTGAGATTCAGAGGGAGGGAAGAGTTTGCATCCAAGGAGTAGTACCTGAGATTGCGATTCCAAGTGACACCGGATGCTTATACAGAATGCAGGTGCAACAGCTCTGCCCGCCTGGTCCATTCTCAATCACGTTTAATCTTCCAGGACAAGTGGATCCTCGCTTGTTTTCTCCACATTTTAGACCTGATGGGATCTTTGAAGTTGTTGTCGTCAAGCTCGGAGTACGCATCCCAACTTCATAGTTCCGGTTTTCATCTAACTATGATATCATCCATTCTTAATCACCATTTAGTAGCAGTGGCCGACCTGTAAGTCTTTGGTTCGGATTCAGAGGTTAGAGACTCAAGAATGTTCTAGTTTCTTTTTTTTTGTGTAAAATCATGTTCAATGATCCGATTCCTTAAAGATATTTTTAGAATCAGGAAAAAGTTTTAACAAAAAAAAAATTGGCTACCACATCTTACAACTAAAAACTGTTTGCACCAAAAAGGGGTTTTTAAAACTTATAAATCCAAATTTTATAAATATTATCAAAGTCAACTAATGAAGTGGACTCGATCCAGGGAGGTGTTGTGTTCCTCACAGTCAAACAAAAGCATATTCCATATTGTCTTGAAGAAGAAAAAATCTCCAAAAACACATTAAAATGAAAAGACAAAGACTTCTATTGTTCTCATTCTCTGTATCTTGAAAAATACTAAAAATCGACGAAACGATGCCGGAGTTAAGAGTGTTATCGGCTTTAGATGCGGCGAGGATACAGTGGTACCATTTCAAAGCCATAATAGTCGCCGGAATGGGACTTTTCACCGACGCTTACGATCTTTTCTGTATAGCTCCCATCATGAAGATGATAAGTCAAATCTATTACCACAAAGACTCAATCGGAACCGCTATTCTCTCAACTTCTTACGCAATCGCTCTTCTTGGCACCGCTTTAGGTCAGCTCATCTTTGGTTACTTAGGCGACCGAGTCGGACGTCGTAAAGTCTATGGTCTTTGTCTCTTAATCATGGTTTTTAGCTCTTTTGGTTGTGGCTTCTCTGTTTGCACGACTCGACGTTCTTGCGTTATGGTTAGTCTTGGATTCTTTAGATTCGTTCTTGGACTTGGAATCGGTGGAGATTATCCTCTCTCGGCCACGATTATGTCGGAGTTCGCTAATAAAAGAACGCGTGGAGCTTTTATAGCTGCCGTGTTCTCGATGCAAGGGTTAGGGATTTTGATGAGCTCTGCTGTGACTATGGTTGTGTGTGTAGCGTTTAAGAACGCAGCCGGAGAGGGGAGTTCGGAGAAGACGAACGTGGCGGGATTAGAAACTTTGGCTCCGCCGGAGTCGGATATAGCGTGGAGGTTGATTCTTATGATCGGAGCTCTTCCCGCTGCGTTAACGTTTTACTGGCGAATGCTCATGCCTGAAACCGCCAGGTTCGTAATTTTTGTCTTTTTGTTCACCAAATTTTAACCTTTAATATTACCATAGTATAGAGTATAGACTATAGACTATAATTATATATAAATATATGCACTATGTTGTGTGGCTTTGCTTCATATAATCCCACATACAAACCTTGGAAAATTTCTAGACTATTCAATAACTCTTTCTCCTAAATTTTGTTTTAGTAATATTTTCGAATATTAAATACATTGAAATTTGAAACGGTAAGCATTTTCACCGTGGAATACTTCTAAGTTCTATCGTCAGAGCATATATTAACCCATGTATATATATTTTATGTATCTTGCGTGACTTTGTGAATTGTTAGCTATTGTCCACTTACAAACCTTTGGAACTTTGGAAGTTTTCTAATTGTCAATGAAATCTAAATGTAGAATTATAAATTAAATTACTAAAAAGTTTAGTCGTGTGCAAAACAAAAGTTCTAACCATACGTTTCCGTACGAAATAATGTTGGAGAACCTGAAATTCAACCTAAATTCGATTTGATGTTGATCAGATGATAAACATAAAATAATAGTATGTGGGTAATAATGTAAAGAGTGGCAACTTCGTGGTTTGTTCCTAGGAAGTAAGTTGACTTGTGAGGGAGAAATATACCAAACACAGTGGTATATACCTTTTAAGCTACCTCTCTAGATAACGTATTTCAATAGTATTTCATTTTAATATGTATGATATATAGTTTTAGTATGTTTTTTCTATATAATTTATTCCTCCCAGGTATAAACTCCAGCTAATTAACAGATTTTTTATTTCATTATAACTAAATTTAATCTCTCCAACTTATCACCACGTACTCTCTTCCTATCAGGTTCTCCCACTTTTTCTTATTTTTTTTTGTACAACAAGTTCTCCCACGTACTCTCTTCCTATCAGAGTTTGAATGCTCTCACTTCATAAGAAACAAAAAGTCTAAGAGATTGGTCTTTTCCGTTCCGTGTGTAGTATGAGTTGTGACTAATTTTTATTTAGCGACATCTCTCACTAATAATAAACTTAATTTATGTTGACAAGAAAACCTAATTTGGCAGAAAAAGTTTGTTTTAGTAACTAATTTGTTAGAAATCTCACATAAACTCTTGTTATAGAACAAAATTTTTCATCGTCTTTTAATTTTTTTTCTTTTTTTTGTGAATTTCATTGAAAGACAAAAATAAACTAATTACAAAATGTATAGTGTATATTAGAATAAATGTCAACTATCTATATAACCAACTATTGTTACATATTCCCTCTGGGTTTTTTTTTTCTAGAAAAAACATTTGTTTCAAGAAGATAGATTTTTTAGGTTTTCTATACAATATTTATTAGTTATTATTAATGAATTGTAAACTTCAAAAAAGAAAAATTGAATAGTATTAGTTAGAGTTATAGGATGTAAAGTACAAAAAATAATATATTTATAATCAATTTTTAATTTGTTTTCTTAATATGTGTGAAAACTCATAAAATACATCATTTAGGAATAGAGTGAATATTTTTTCGCAAAATTTTAAATATTTTAACCCTCCCAAGTAACTAATTAATATGATACCTACTAATTAAAATTTTTGAAAATGCATGCAGATACACAGCATTGGTGGAGAACAATGTAGTCCAAGCAGCAAAAGACATGCAAAGAGTCATGTCCGTATCCATGATATCTCAAATAAGCGAAGATTCATCATCGGAGCTAGAACAACCACCGGCTTCCTCCTACAAACTCTTCTCTCGCCGTTTCCTCAGCCTCCACGGCCGAGACCTCTTCGCAGCCTCAGCCAATTGGTTCCTCGTCGACGTCGTCTTCTATACAAGCAACCTCCTCCTCTCTCAAATCTTCAATTTATCCAACAAACCTCTCAATTCCACAAACGTCTACGACTCCGCCTTCGAAGTATCTAAGCTCGCAGCCATTGTAGCCGCTTGCTCCACCATCCCTGGTTACTGGTTCACCGTTTATTTCATCGATAAAATCGGTCGAGTCAAGATTCAGATGATGGGTTTTTTCCTTATGGCCGTTGTTTACTTAGTCGCTGGGATTCCATATAGTTGGTATTGGTCTAAGCATGAGAAGACTAAAAAAGGCTTTATGGTTCTCTACGGATTGATTTTCTTCTTTAGCAACTTTGGTCCTAACACGACAACGTTTATCATCCCGGCGGAGCTATTTCCGGCGAGGTTTAGGTCCACATGTCACGGGATATCTGGAGCTGCCGGGAAGTTTGGTGCCATTGTTGGCACTGTTGGTTTCTTGTGGGCCACGAAACACCATGAAGAGGACGGTTTTCCAGACGTGAAACGCGTGAGAATCGCGTTTTTGATCCTTGGCGGCGTTTGTATTGCTGGAATGTTCGTAACGTATTTCTTCACTCGTGAAACTATGGGAAGATCATTAGAAGAGAACGAAGACAAGATTGGTACAACGTCAGGATCGTCTTCTGCGAATGAGTTACTTCCGAGACAATACTGATTTCGAGATCCCAACAAAATCAATCGTATTTTGATTTTTTTCCTCTCTAATTAACTCTTAATTTTCCTTGGTTTTTGATGGTTAATTGATACTCAAGTTTCTTTTGTTTTTGTTTTCTCATGTTTACATGAATCTTTTTTTTCTTTTTGATTCTGTCATACTAAAGGGGGTGTACATAAATGTCAAAGCCTGATCCTTTTTTTTTTTCTTTGTCAATGAAGCTTGATATCTTTCATATTCAATTATTATCATGAACCAAATGTGATTGTTTGATCAAAAAAAAAAACAAATGTGATAATTAATTTATAATTTTCCGTTTTGATATGTCATTATGAATTAGTACCTTTTTTTTTACTTTCAACTTCGTTCTAGAAGAAACTGATTATCTAGCTATTAGAAAGATTTTTGTCATAGTAATTTTCTATGTAGAATTTATATAGAAAATTAAAATAATTAATTTGTATCAGATTTGGATATCATGTCTTCCTTAAAACAACAATAATATTCTTAGTTTTATATTTTGTCACTTTGCCTTTTAGATTATCCATTTCTTATTAAGCAGTCCTATTACGGAATTAGCATATGGATTGATGATGTACTAATACTTTCCTCGTTAATAACTTTTTCAGCAACTAACTTTATTCTTTAGTCACATCTTTATCCAGTTATTTATTATACGAGTTGTAGCGACGAAAATAGTTTCTAACATTAGGAAAATCTCACATAAGTTCTTCATATTTAGGAAAATAAAGTATTGTAAAAATTTTAGGGAAAATCTGAAAATACAACCATGATCATCAACTAGACATTTCACCTTTGGATCTTTATGACATGAATATTCATAGTCGTACCAATTACTAGTTAGGGATACAATACAAACATACGATTGAAAAAGCTTTATCCAGAAATTCAATAATACTATATGATATATGTGCACGGTTTTATTGGTCCCCCCAAATATGCAACTTTTCGCCCATATTTATGAAGGCTTCGTCTGTCCCAATATCCTCAAAACCTTTCACATTTATTGCCATCCACGGTACGGACGTCTTATAAATGTAATACTACTAATTTCCATAACCTCATATTCGCATTAACCAAAATAATCATATATACACATCACTTTATAAGGGATTACAATTTTGTACTCTACGAATCAGACTAGTCTCTTGACATTATTGTATATAGGCTATGATTGCTACCCAAAGATGAATGATGAAATGATTATTATAGTTTGTAAGTTTTATCAATCATATAGGGGGTTATATATAGTATTAATTAGTTAAGCTTCACATTTGATCATTTAATGATTTGGGAAAAATAAAACCAAAGTGGTAGAAATTAAAGAAGCAAAATGGGAGGAAGAAAAGATAAGCTTGTGAAGGGAAATGAGTGAGAGGTCGTTCTCTGGTGGAGCAGGTCGGTGCTGCCATTGTCCTTTCCTCTTCCTCCTTCATTTATTGTTTCTCCACCTTCTCCTTCTACTTCCTTCTTTTTTTTTTGGCAATTTTTCTTATGAGTAAGTCATGGAGGGTGACTTAATTAGATTTTGTATCTAGTCGAATATCAAAAAACTAGTAAATTTTGGTGATAATTAATCACTTGTGTTCTGAAATATTTTTAAAATAAACATATGGTTCGATGTATATATATTGTGCAGTTTAATTCTAACAGGTGTAATTGATATTTACTCTTAATTGCATTTAATATTCAACTTGGTACTTCACTTTATCATTGTCCAAAAAATATTCTGGTATTTTTTGTACATATAGTTTATATTTTGTTGTCATTTTTCTGAAATAAAAATTTGTTATAAACTTATTTTTTTTGTCGACTATAAACTTTTTAAAATGAACTTTGATACAGACATTTTAAATACAAACAGACAAAGACGAGCAAGAGAGTAGGGACCCTCTTGTCATTTGATTGACATATACAGATATATACTATAAAAGAAATGTGACAAACAGTCATCTATTTTCATTTTAGTGATTTTTGTTTCACCTAATATCTGAAAGTTTAGTGTCACATTATACTGTATATTAATAGCCCTGTAATTCTGAAACAAATTGGACTATTATTTTATACACTAGTTCTGTTTACACAGACCAGTACCGTTTCTGCTCATTAAGTGGTTTAACTTTTTTTTTTTTTTACACAGCCCTTTCTTCTTCAAATATTCTGCCAAGTTTAATGATAATTATCGCAGACAGATTAATTTTCATAGATGAAAAAATTACTTTGACAGGGGCCAATAATATTGTTTTGTGACGCAGAGGAACAGCACTATAATATATAGTAGACCGATGGCATCACTTGGACAATAATTAAACTGAAATAGAAAAAAATAACAAATCTGAAAAGGATAAAAAAAGAGTGTCACAGAAATATCATCAGAGCTATAAAGATTATAGACCCCCTGAGGAAAAAATAATTTAGATTTTAAATAGTACAGAAACTATATATAATAAGCATTTAATAATGGATAGGCTTAGGTAAGCCTATGCAAGTACAGCAGGTTTTGAATTATTGGATGAAACATTTGTTTCAATATTAGATTTTACTCTTTAAAAATTTAGTTATATAAATTATTGGAGTAGTAATGTTTATTTAAAAAATAAATGTTATAGGGTTGTGTAGGGGTTAGGGTAAAAGAATGACTTGGGAGATTTAACATAAGATCGTGTGGGCAGTTAATATTTAGTGAGATAGATAGTGTAGTACGTTTGCATTTATTATCTTTTTACCTGATTTTTTTGTATCATTCTACACACACACGTGCCACCGCCGACTTCTGCTATCTTTCTACTGTTTCATTTTATTTTTTAGCATACGTTTATGTCAAACATTTAATATCGACAATATGAATTAAAAGTTTTTTTTCCAACCATTTGTGTCCAAATATTTATCTATTTATGTTGTTGTTTATCATCTAGTATTTGTTTTTAGTTCTAAAGTAAAAGATTTTTTACGTAACTCTTGTTTTGTTGCAGTCTTGAGTTTGGCAAATTCTTTTTAACATTTGTTCTCACAATATTATATTTGATTATTTTTCCCCATATAAATAGTTGTGTAGAGACAGACACTTAACGGATTTATTCTTAAAAAAACATTACACAATAAATGTACACAATTAATCTAAATCCATGTTATATTATTTTTTTTAAAAAGAAGAAGTAGAAGAAGCAAATTTGTAACACAGAATTGAGTTAACCGTTGGAGAAAGTGGTTAAGGGGAAAATAAGGAAACGAAGGAATTGGTATATATCTCAGGGGAGAATGTGTATAAAAAATAATAAAGAAAAGAAAAAGGTCTGACTCATGAATGTATAATGATATGCTTACACCCGCACGCATAAACCTCTGCCATCTTTTTACTGCACACTCTTTTCCTTTTTTTTTCTTTAAAGTAGAATTTTATTTGCTGATAACCATAAAACGTAAACATTTTAGATTACATTATTTCTTTGACATTTCTTGAAATCTGAAACTTTCACTGCGACAGCAAATTGTTTTGTTATAGAGAAATGGGATACCTAGAGAAATCGACTTGGAGTCTGAAGATAACCTTATTATCGGTATCTTTAATCTAGCGGGGGTTGCATTGCATATTTCCAAATAGTTAGTGGAAGGCACAAGCTTTTTTTTATTTATGCAAAACTCAACATTTTATGGATATTGGTAGAATGGTACTTTTCAACCATATATCCACCCAAAACAGTATGCTTGTTAAACAGCTCCCTCTCTCTCGTTTTTATTCAAAATTTCAAACTAAACAAGAAAAAATGTCAGTTTTTGTTGAAAATGAATAAAAATTCTGACTTAAAAACAAAAGCCAAAACGTCAACACCATATTTAATCATATATTACATTTGAATTTAGATAAAGTACAAAAACAACACTGTAATGATCCATTGACCAACCGAGTAGTCATTAACGAAAGATCATAACTTAACATCACCCAGTCTCAATCAAAACTCCAAGACCATAAGAATTTTGCTAAAGCAGTATAGTGATAAAACACAAAACGGCAAAAGTTGTTTTACAAATTTGAATGTTATAAAATTTAATTATTATTTGCATAGGAAAAAATAGAAAGAGAGTCCCCAGGTGAGGGCAAATAGAAGCCCCTGCTCCCTGAATTTCACAGCCTTTATCATCAATGCTCCTCTAACCTCAAACACTCAAAATCCACACATCTATACACACACCTCTACGTACACACCCCATAATCTCTCTCATTATATCTTCGATTTATGTGCCATTTTTGTATATAAATATATAATCTTGCACACAATAAGGTTATACTTCCCATCACCTTTTGTATCATTGCTCTCTCTGTTCTTCCTTTTGGTGTCTCTTCAGTGTAACAAAAGTCTCTTTTTCGGTTATAATAAGTAAAAAGATGATGCTTGCGGTGGAAGATGTGTTAAGCGAACTCGCCGGAGAAGAAAGAAACGAGAGAGGATTGCCACCTGGCTTCCGGTTTCACCCGACGGACGAAGAGCTCATTACCTTCTATTTAGCTTCCAAAATCTTCCATGGAGGTCTCTCCGGCATTCACATTTCCGAAGTTGATCTTAACCGTTGTGAACCTTGGGAACTACCCGGTAATATTTTAAAACATTTTGTCTCTTCTCTCCTCTAAAAGTTTTTTGTTTTTGGAATCTTGTTTTAAGTTTGAATGTTTTGATAAATCTTTTAACAAAAAAAAAGTGTAATATTTTGAAAATTTTCTTATATGAAGAAATGGCGAAGATGGGAGAGAGAGAGTGGTACTTTTATAGTCTAAGGGATAGGAAATATCCGACGGGTTTGAGGACTAACAGAGCAACTACTGCTGGATATTGGAAAGCTACCGGAAAAGATAAGGAGGTCTTCGCCGGCGGCGGAGGACAGCTTGTTGGGATGAAGAAGACGTTGGTGTTCTACAAAGGTAGGGCTCCACGTGGCCTCAAGACTAAGTGGGTCATGCATGAGTATCGCCTCGAAACCGACCATTCACACCGCCACACGTGTAAGGTAAATTACTTTACTCTCTCACTCGTGCGTCACTTTCTTTAAAGAAATTTGTATTTTATCTTGTCAATTTATGAGTTGACTTTTTAAAACCAAAAGTTTGTATTTTCACCTTCGTTTTTACTTTTTAGTGCCCTTAACTTGTTAGTATTACTTTATTCACACACGTTCGTTTCTTATAACATTAAATTCTTTTAACATTGCGAATGTAATAGGAATTTGATGTTTTTATTGTCCATTAAAGTGTTGACTTTTAAAATCGACAAGTTGAAAAGAAAGGTTTAACAAAAATATTTTACTTTTTTTTTTTCCATTTTCATTTGTTTTTTTCTTTATACTTTAATTCGTGTTTCGATTGTATTGTCATTATTTTGTTTGGCTTAGTATGGGGAGGACAGGGGAGAGAGCAGTTTAGATGTGATAGATTTGATATAAACCTGTACGTGTGGTGTGGATGTCAACACCAAACACACCTTGCCGTTTTCTGTTCACCGATGCTACTGTTGTGTCGTTTTCCATCACTATTGCTTTCTTCTATTCTTCTATTTCCCATCCCTTTAATTACACTTAAAAACTATCATCAAAAATCAATTTGTCAGGCTCACATTTCAAACAAGATTTATATCGATCTTGGTTAGGTGTAGTCATTACATATAAAGGAGTATATACTGTGTAATAACATGTTTATTTTTATTTTATTTTTGGTGGAAATTCACAGGAGGAATGGGTGATTTGCAGAGTGTTCAATAAAACAGGAGATAGAAAAAGTGTTGGAATCCACAACCAAATCACCTACCTTCATAACCATTCACTCTCAACAACACATCATCATCATCATGAAGCCTTACCTTTGCTTTTAGAACCTTCCAACAAAACCCTAAACAACTTCCCATCACTACTCTACGATGATCCCCACCAAATTTACAATAATAACCTCCTACATGGATCATCAGGCCACAACATCGACGAGCTCAAAGCCTTAATCAACCCAGTCGTATCTCAGCTCAACGGAATCATCTTTTCGCCGGGGAACAACAACAACGACGAAGACGACTTCGACTTTAACCTTGACGTGAAGACAGAGCCGTCTTCCAACGGTGGTAATAATAACGAACTTGACGTACGAGATTACTTGGAGAACCCTCTGTTTCAGGAAGCGAGTTATGGTCTTTTGGGTCTTTCGTCTTCTCCTGGACCTCTTCACATGCTACTAGATTCTCCATGTCCTTTAGGTTTCCAGCTGTAGAATCTTCTCCCTTGGATTATATATTTGGTCTTTTCTTGTTTTCACCTTTTGTAAAATACAAATCGTTATATATAAATATTATTATTCCTAAGATCCAAAAATCTTTTGTAGAACAAAATTTTCAAAAGTTATGTGGCTGATTGCTGTGGCCTTGCAGGTAAAAGCTATTATTGTGTTACTTTTGATGAACTGTATTTGTGGGCGTTTCACTATTCGATGTGATGTCATAAATACCAATTATATTTGCAACTATTCTGACGTCATTCTTGTTTTTATTTTATTTTGGCTTTCGATGGACTATCCCTCATTCATTTTTTTCTTACTTGTGTTCAACATTTTGGAACTGCAAAAATAACATTTCGGTTACAGTGCTAAATTGGACCGGTTAGGCGGGCTACTATGTATGTTTACTTGTTTAACCAGTATAAAATGAAAAACAAAAACTAAAAAGAAATAAAAGCCCGATTTAATAAGTTTGGTCATAGTTTCGGACTACGAAGCCCATTAAACACATGCGAGGCCCAGAAATCGGTTTAACTAACTAAATATCTTAAGAATCTACAGCATATAAATAAATTATGAAAATTAATTAAGTTTGAGATGGTAAACGATTAACAAGTGGTATGTGATCTTGTTCTTGATATATGTATGATCAATAAATCCAGAATTTTCAGATTTAAAATATAGTATTAATTTATGATGCATGCACATATTTATTCCCAAACATAAAATAATTAGTGTATGAGATATGTAGTCTTATCCAAGCGTGAAATTTGTAAGAGAAATTGGTATGTCCATCAAATTAATTTGAATTTGAACATTACGTTCCCTTCTGATAAAAAATGTACAATTTTGTCAAAACATTCAGATATTGTCAACCGATGATGATTTTATTTAACTGTAACACCACTAGCTACGGAATAAAGCATTCATAATAATAACAAAACTAATGTAGCTAACTTATAATGCAAAAACAGGAATCATGGGAATCTTCGGCCTGATTGGGAATTTTAGTCTCATCATTTTTCTATGAGAATGTATAGGTCCTCCTTTTAACAAACAAAAAGCATGTCTTCACTTTCGACTTCCTACTCTTTATTTGTGATTCAGTAGAATAAATATCCATTATTCTTTAATATGAGAAAGTATTAGAATGTAGAATATGACTAGAGAGCCAGGCAATACAATGCTATCATCTATACATGGAGATAAAGGGATAGGTAATAGATTATGCACATGCATTCATGTACAACATACAACGAACCATATAATATTACTTTCAAAATAAATAGCTCATTTAAAAAAAAAAAACAGTATCAATTTCTTTAAATTTGAACATTAAATACCATGTTCCGTTTTTTAAAGGTGATTTATCCATCCGTCTTATAGATTCGACATTAGTCAATTTTGAGTATATGTATATACTAGATAACAACCCGCACTATGTGCGGGATGAAGTGATTCAAGTAAAATTATTATGATAAAAATTATTATCCGGGATCCAAGATACGTTTGTGTAAAATGTAACATGTAATAATTTTTTTTTGTTTTATTCAAACTTGGGACTATTTATATAAGAATACGTTTTACCCGTGGAATATTTGAACCTTGAATAAAGCTTCAACGTGATAAAGAAATTATTGACGAAATGTTACCATTTATGGCAATATGTCTTTCCGTATGTTTTAAAGATTTCGAGATTTTGTAGTATAAAAATAAATTTTTTATTATTATTTAAGTATAAGAAATCCAAAAATTTAGCAAAGATGATATTTGATAGTTTCCGAGTTAAGATTTTGTAGTGTTCCAAATATAAGATTCTTATATTATGAATGGATTATTTACGAAATGGTTATAATGTGACCGTTTGACAAAAAAAAAGAGGTTATAATGTGGCCAGATTTTGGTTTATATATAAATGTGGTTATAATGTTTTTATTCGAAAAGTTAGAACCACTCCAAAAAAATCGGATTTTTTTTTTTTTTTTCCTTCTAAATTCATTGATATCAAATCAAATTACAAAGTCAGTATACAGAACTTCGGAAACCAAATTATTACATAAGCATATTTATGCACCATAAATTGAGAAAGATACACAAACTGAAGTGAATTGACGATGTTTTCCGCAGATAGCCTTACTCGCTAAGGGATTATTAAATCCATTATCTTCCTTCATATTCAATTTTTCTCTTATGCGAATTGTGTGTGTGGGTAGCATCCCTTGGCTGAACCTCCGTATTACACACCGCATGATAAAACCCGATGCTTCCGATGACAGTTCTGACATGTAGACATTATGATACCAAAACTTCCGTATCATAGTCCTTTTAACTATCTTTGGCTTTGTTTTTCTCTCCATTTGATCCCAATAATGACTTATTACTTGTCGGTGTGGTACGAACCATCTTCTGGCTAGAGTTATACGTATCCCATGTTTCTCCATAGCAACCACTGATAGCATATATCGCCAACTTCTGTGTCTTTCTTCCAATAAATCCATATGGATTATATAACTCCTACCGCTATGTGTCTTGTTTTTTAGAGCCACACAATCCTCAACTAGAGTGTTTCTCAAATCTTCAACAAATCCGAGATAAATATCAAGCAATATCTCAATCAAGTTTTCTTCCATAACTAAAAGGAAGATGAAAACTCGATAGAGATAACGCCAAACAGTTTTGGGTGGAACCTCCAAAATGTTTACAAAAGAGCACCAATCCATTGAAGGAATGGTGAAGAAAACACTCGGACTTGAGTAATCCTTACCATAGATCTCAGAGAAGATGGTTATACCGATGAGGATCAATCTACTTGCCAAGACAACGCTCTCCAAAAGTGGAGAGAAAGAAACCGTCATTGTCAACCAACAAATTGCCATAGCCACGAAGGTGTTGTTTAGAGGCAGAACCAATCGGTGGAGACATAGTGGGATAGTGACGGAGGAGATCAGCGACCGGAGGACAATCACGGTGGAGAGTACTTTGATCGCGTTCGTAGTGGAGATAGAATCGATAGAGAATCGATTCAAAATTTGGAAATCAAGATTCTCGTCTCGATGGATAGGGAGAAGCGGTGGGGGTAAGCGACCGAGTAGGCGGAGGGTAGGATCCATGGAAGACGAAATTCAGTCGCTAGTGCCACTTCTACAATCGTAACTCCGACAACGCAAATTATTTGCTTTAGAAGAGAATTAGAATTAACTAAGAGAAGAAAACGAAAAGCGAGAGCCGCCGACGAGCGTCGGCGGCCCTAAAAGCAAATCGGAGAAGAGAAGAAACCAAGCGGAGGGACAATAACTGTTTCGTCTTTTCTATCGCCCTTCAGAGACAAAAAAATCGGATTTTAAGTATCCGTAACATGTATAAAAAAGAGATTATCTTATTTATTTAAGTACAATAGATATAAAATTTTATGAAAGATTTAGAGATTTTGTAGTTTTGAATTCGAGATTCTTGAACAAAATGTATATCTTTTATCATTTAAATATAAGCATAAATATATATATATATATATATAAATATAAATAAAAAGATTTTTTACCCATCGGCTAGAGAAGATTTATATAAATGTATATAAAGAAAAATATAAATATAAAAATTTATTAATATAAGATAAACACAATTTTTTTCCTTTTTAATTATTGAAAATAGATTATTAATATAAATAAACAAAGATCCCGTGATTTGTTGTTAAATATAAATATGATATCAGTTGCCTAATTATTTGCTTTTTAATTATAATTTCGTTTTTTTGTTATTTGTATGATATATGTATGTATTAAGACTAATGGCAAAATCTGTAAATAGTCTAGTAAAATTTGGATAATAATTTAAATGGGTGAAAATTCACTCTGAGAGCGACATGTCAGCATGACAGTTTAGTTAATAACACGTCAAGATAAGGTTTATTTTATAAAGTGCTTCTCTATTAATATATAAGGGATTGGAGAACTCTGTCGTCAATAGTATATAATGCATTAAAATGATTTGACGTTCAACCTCTGTGGGATTATGGTTATATAGCTTGATTTCAGCTCGAAAATTTCATTGATGGAATTGGAGCATAATGATTATATAGCTTGCTTTCAGCTCGAAAATTTCATTGATGGAGCATTAGTGCATTACTACCTATATCATCAAATTTATAGTCGTTCCAAAAAATTAAGATGGATATTTTTGTGATATAAGGCTATATTCAATGTCAATTATGCAATCTAGTTTATTTCATTTTAAAACATAGCACTTAGCACATGGACGCACTTTCCATAGTGGAAAAACTCGTGATGAATGATAGCTCGCGATGGTGGACCATCACTATTCGTATGTGTTTTTACTCAATGGTTACACGGAGAAAGATAAATAATCCCTAAAATCAGTTATTTTTTCGTTTGCGTAATTATCTACATCTTGACTAATTATTTTTAAATTACGTTCTAGTTGTCTTATCTCGCACTTTAGTTGTACTCTAAGATTTTGGCGATCTTTTGTTAGGTCATTGTTCGAAGACAAAAATAAGATCATCTTCATGGTCATTTTCGGAGTTCTAATAATTTAAAGCGGTGTTTGATGATTTAGTGGGATACAGGCTCGTGTTCCCAATATTTAAATGCTTTTAACAGAAAACATGAACAAATTAAATATATAAAACCCGACAATTAGTTTGCTGCTTTATTAATGGAAAAGGGAAAAAGAAAACTCACACAAAACACATTACACCATCTGTTCTACGTATACTGGTCCATCTGTCTACTTTTTCACATTCATTATGGAATATTCCATTAGTTAATCGAATTTGTAGCAACGAACAACCAACATTTTAGGTAGATAAAGTCCCTTGATGCTTCTATCAAACGTAAACTAATCATGACAAATACTATGTATTTTTATGTCTTACATAAACCCATCTAAGGCAAATTTAATTCCGGGTAATTTGGATTGTAGTTACGTATAAATGGTGTGGTCCAACGTCTTAGTTTCAAGTTCTTGTAACTATTTCATGGTCTGTAGCTTTAAAGTACTATAAATAATTCATTGACAAAAAGAAATAAAGATAAACTTTCCATTCCATGATAAAATTTACAATAGATAAAACATATATACATGACAGAGTAACATTATCCTTTAAAATTTCTTCACATGTTTACCAAAAAAAAAAAAACATTATCCTTTAAAATGATAAAGAACACTTTTTAATATTATAACCGAAATCCATTAATAAAAAATAAAATGGGATATGTCTAAAAAAAAGAATCAAGGTAAGAAGTTATCAGGATCATCTTCACGTTGCTTGATTCGGGTATCGGGTTCGGATCCTGAGCTTGAGCTACCGGGTAACCCGCCACATTTATGACACCTGGCAACCACCAAGATTTGACGGCAAGAAGGACAAGAAGAGTGTGATCCAAGCCACGTGTCGATACACGATACGTGGAAACCATGTCCACACTGCGGCAACACCCTGAGCTCGTCGCCGGCGGCGAATTCCGTTAAACAGATCGCACACTCCACGAGTTTCTCCGCCGGCGGAGAATCCGGCGAGTAAGTGAGCTTCGGTAACGATCGGAGGACTTTCTTTTTCAAACCTTTGTTAGCCGCAGCTACCGGTGGTGGATGAGTTTGATCCGATCTGTTTCTAGAGGCGATACGGCGGAGCCATGCGCATCGAGAGACGGCGATTAAGCCGATGATACATGTCAGTGCACAAAGAAGAACCGCGAGGATGAGGACGAGGTCGGAGTTGAAAGGTGGAGGAGCTTCCGTCGGAGATGTAGAATTGGTTTCTTGGAGAAGACGGAAGAGAAGGCGCGCCATTGTTAAAGACTTAGAGAGAGAGAGAGAGATTGGTTTGAAAACTTGAGAGGGATTAGGAGTGTGAGCGTTTTTTGGGGAGGCAAAGAGGAAAGGGATTTATAGTGAGTGAGATCTTTTTTGTTGGGTATTTCATATTTGCTTTATATTATAAAGTTTGTTTTTAATATAATATCACTTTCGGTTATAAGGTTAGTTTCGTAAATCTCGAATTGTTATTAGTTCAATATTAGTTGTTTGCCTTTAGTCAATAATTCAAAAGACTAGCTCATGTAAACTCTATGAGTCCTTTTCTTCGATATTTTGTATGTTAATTAACGTTCTCAAGTTTTTACGGATGGGCAGGTCGGCAAGAAAGAAAAGGTTACGTTTAGATAAATACATAGTAGACACATAATTTTAATCTATATAAATATCGCTCTATACATTAGTTAGAGAGTCAATAAATATTGCTGTAGCACACAACTATTTAAAATTAAACTGTCGCTGTATATTATATCTCATTTTTCCAAATTATGAGATGTTTTTAGTTTACCTAACATCTATATACCAGAAAATTAAGAAAACATAGGCTGATATCTTTTACCAAAAATAAAATAAAAAATAGGCTGATATTGAAATGGTCTGATTTTTTCTGAACGTTCCAAATATTGTTTATTTGCTTAGATGGGATATTGATAGTTTTGGTGGACTATTTTTTGCTAAGATTAAATTTGGCGTTTGTAATGAAATGGTGCGTGTGGGGGCATATACATGATGGGAGTGGAAGAAGCGTGTGTGTGCGATGCGACCATTGAACACCAAACCACGATATAAGTTGATAACGTGTGTATCGCTTATCCTTTTTTTTGTGTGTATCGCTTATCCTTAACATTATTTCTTCTCGAACCCTATAAAGTTTTTATGAATTGTTAGTTTGTCATCCACAGCAACTAATCAGGCGGAATCTGCTGTAGTGGGTTACCTATGTTACATAATTATAGGAAAATTATGGAATTTATGAACTTTTTTTGTTTGTTTATGAAGTTGTAATTGTAATGGAGTGTTGTCTGTTGATAATTGATTTCACTAAGTTGGATCAAATTACCAACTCATAGATGGTCTACTATTAGCAATGAAAGTGGAGGGAATAAAATTTAAATTATTCAAAACATTGTGTATATTTTAAATGACAATTTTTTTTTAATAGATTCTATATTTTAAGATTTAGTTATCTTTCAAGTTTTCACAAAAATAGAAGGGTTAGAATTACTCTTATACATTTGTTAGATGGACATGCCATTGGTAGATCCTACATTTTGCACTCATAATTTTTTGATAATATTTGAGAAATACTGATATTCTAATTAGTAGCTATTCCAAATATGGGTTGAAAATTTATTTCAATATTATAAGTGTTTGCCTCAGTTGATGATACACATGTTCAAAGAAACTTAATGACGTTTGACGACCTAGTGGAGAAATGTGATTCTCTACTCTACGTACTACTATGATGACCTTTGAAATCACGAAAAGAACATTTTAAACAATGGCTGCTAGAGAAGATATATAATATTGGAATACAAAATCTAAAAAACAATTCTTATAAAATGTTATGTTAGGACTTGGGACAAGATACTTGAAAGACACCAAATCTAAATAAGTACCCATTCTTTTATAGTGTTATGTTAGGACATAGATGATCTACGTTTTGTGAACTACTGAACTCGTCGCAACTCAAAAGTACTAAAAGATTATGACTTACAAAAAAATTATGAGTTAAATGCCCAGACAGTTGGTTATAAAAACGAATGCTTGATTTAAAATCCTTTTTGAAAAGAAAAAAATTCTGGTCAAGGACTTGCAGTCAATCAAGCTGACATGGCAATTGGTGTTGGGATAACGACTAATGTTTAGATAAGATCAATCTTAAATCTTAATCCTCCAAAACAAAAATGAGTTTTTTTTTTTTCTATACATGGGATTCATCGTCTTTTTGTATATTAAGCCCATATATAGACGATTAGTTATTTAATAATGACGGTGCGATTGCATCACCAATACCACCTCTAAGTGATCAAAGAAAATAAATAAATTGTAACTTTTTCAAACTCTATATCTACTTAACATTTTTGAAGTACAAATTTGCTCCTCTAATCGGGTCGGTTTTTTTTCTAATTTTGACCCGGAAATCTTTAATCGGATCTTTCCTTAAATTATGGCAAAATTTAAAAACGAAAATACCTAACAAAATCTAAATTATATATATTTTCTCAACTAATTACTATATCTAAACTATTTATTTATGGTATATTCTTTACAACTTTTATAGATTAGGAAATCAAATATGATAATTTAATGATAATATAACAAATTTGAGCTAATATCCTAAAACCTCTCTACCTAATTTTAACATAAATATATGATTCTCATTTCACTTTTATTTGATCTTATATCTATATTATTTAGAATTATTATAAAATATATATAGTTAATATATTTTAGTTTTTTTTTTCTGCATATGTTATGATTCAAATTTTTAAAACAGACATATATTACTCAATCGATGAAGAAAAAAAAGTATGTGTGTAATATATATTAACATTTTTTAAGAACAAATTGCACATTTAATCGGGTCGTTTTTTTATTCTGACCCGAAATTGAGTCATTCAGATCTTTTCTTAATTTCTACAATTATCTAAAACGGGACAGTATACCACGGGTGAGATCCTAAAATTAACAAATCAAAATACAATTATTTAGTATTTTAAGATACAATTATAAATTATTTTTACGGGTTGGTCTAAAAACACATACTAATTTTAAAATATATATATTATGGAAACCATTTGAAAGTAAAGTTTTAAATTGACTCGAATTATATATCTTTTAAATAAAAATGTTATTAAAAAAATAAAAAAATGATGTTTAATTCCACAGGACATGAGTATATGGTGGGACGGGTTTGAGTCGATATTAATACGGGACAATATACCACGGGTGAAATCTTAGAATTAACAAATCAAAATTTAATTATACAATCTTAAACAGTAAACAAAACAAATACAACTTAAATTTTTTATTTTTTATATACAATGCATGTGACCCGCGATGTACAACAAAAAAATATCATACACAACAAATTCATCAGTTTATAAAAAAAAAAAAATTAAATAATTAACCCGCGGTGTACCGCGGGTCATATCCTAGTATGTTCTATTTGTCATGTATCATGTTATATACGGAAAGTATAATATTTTATCTGATCTTTTGGCCAACAAAACTAGGAAATTGTATCACCAAACCTGCAAACCATAATCTCATGGTATTCTGTAACTTTAAAGTTTAAAGAATGAATAAAAAACCAGGTCAATGACTAAGAACAATTTCTCTCTCTCTTTTTTTTTTTTTTTTTTTTAAAATTATCTCGTTGATATTTGAATATTCATCAAACAAAACTATATATCAACCAGAGTACCATTCAAATTATTCAAATACGCCACTTTTTAATGTAGCTACAATTAGTATAAAAACTAAGTTAAAGTCACAGATGAAAGCATCTTAATATTCAAACATCTATTTAGAAGAATAATCTTAATATCAAAAGTCTCGTACTATTACACTTGAGAGAAGTTTGTGGCTTTGAAGTCTCAACCACAATCCCGAAATTCCATTTTTGGCTTTACAGTTTTCTCCAAGCACCCTTAGCCATGAGAATAATGCCACGTACACTTAGAACGAACAACTGAGCTAACCTACGAAAACGAAGTTAGGGTGCAGAAACAACAATTAGTTTACATACACATTGATATGTTAAGCAGGTTCTTGATTAATAATTTTTCTCCTGGATATTATAACTGTATATATAAAGTAAATATACAGTTATAATATATAAACAAAGAAATGAAGGTTAATTATTGTGAAACTTTTTTATTAACAAAATTATTCATGCATATGGAAGATGTTTATAATTCTCCTGGCTATAAAAGAGGTATAAAACATAGAATCAATTATGGATTTGCCATTTTTTGGGATGGCATTTGTGGATTTTGCCCTTTTTTGAATAGTTTATGGATTTTGCTCTTTTTCAGACTACAGAAATATGATTTAACATACGTTTTATTCGTTATGTTTGGGTTTAGTCGGTTGTGGTTGTTCTTAGGGTTTAGTATTTTGTATAAACTACGTGTTTTTACCAAAAAAAATCCGAAATACGTACATTTTTAAGGGTGAAAAAATGGCAAATCCATAAGATTTTAATGAAAATGACATTTTCAAAAGATTTTGATAAAAAAAAGGGCAAAATCAACAATAATCTCATAAAACATATGTGTAGAACAGTCACCTCATCGGCCTAATATGTAAAGAAGGAAATGAAGGTTCATGTGAAACTTTTGGCCTCAATGGTCATCATAGTTTGTGCGAAAGATGATAATAACAACTAACTAAAAAACATGCATCAACACTCCAAAAGAATTTGGCAAAGAGGGACGCCTGTCCATTTCTTATTCATAAACTTTTTCCCTTTACTTATCACTCAATTTATATACACTCTTGTTTTTTTTGTTTTAATACATTTTCAACCATTTGTACTATCAATTCTTACCTTTATAACTATGTAAACAGCTTTGTTTTGAAGTCAAGAAAATATCATTATAACCAATTTTAAGTTAAATATCTTCGTTGAAGAAATCCGTGGTTGTTAACTTATATATTCAGCACCGAAAGATCATAAGCTTGTATACATTTTGATATAACAACTGCCGGCTCTCTTTTCTTCTTTTTTTTTTTTTTTTTTCTGTCTTGAACGTTACTACTAGTTTATTGTATATCGTTGCATGGAAATTAAACGTACTAAATGATTAAGAGGAAACTAAATAAATGAAAAACGAGAAGAATAATACATGAAACAATGTGTGGTAAGAAAAAGGAGTAGGAAACGTGTGAATTCATGAGTTTCTAAATAGAGTTAGATGACAAAAATTAAATATATAAAAAAAGAGACCATTACATATTTTTGTTGACTCTTTCTCTTCTAGTGTACACTTATCACTTTCCGATTACCCACCACCCACTCTTGCTTTCCGTCACATGCTCCGCCTTTTTATTTATTTTATTGGATTATTATTAGACACTAATAAACTATAGTCCCCAAAATTACACAACTCGTTACATAAATATTGTTTTAAAAAACAAACATTCTTTTTGGTCAACATAAACTGAAATGAACGGATATAATGAGCTCATGACTAGACATATGAAGCAAACAAAAAATCTAAAAACTAAAAAGAATCATAAATTGTTGACTAATATCTAAAAAAACCAGAAATTCATAAACGAATTCGTGTAGAGTTTTAGTTATAAACTGCTTTTACCAGCTGGTGTAGTTTCAGGCTAACAATACCAACCCTTAACCAAAGATGTAAAACTAATTAGATTGCTATTGTTAGCCTGAATTTACATCTTTGGTTAAGAGTTCGTGTAATAATGGGATATTCTTATTATAACATTGTGGAAATATACCGGCGGAATTGTACATATGCAATAATAATCTGCTCTCTGCAGGTCACATGTGAACATGTAAAGCACATTTTACTTTTTGTTATTTTTATATAAACCCTTTTTTGGACTTTATTATTCCATCATTTTTATATTATATATGCATGATCATATAGTATATTACATTTAAATATTTGATAATGCGTAAGTGTTTGCTTTTACATATCATCGAAGTAGAGAAACCTGGAACCAAATTATAGGATTTAAAGAAAATGCATTGAATATGACCAAATTAATCTAATGCCAACCATGAGATTTTCTCCATTCCCCATTAGTGGTCTAGAGAGACAGCCTAATAAGAAAAAAATTTCCATGTTATCATTCAAAAGCGGACATATAATATAGCCCTCTTTCAATTGAAGAAGTGGCTTGCCTACTTACTGCCTTGTGATCAGCCTTTCCAGTTTCACCAAACAGATTTCAAATGAACTATTTTCCATCCATTTCCTTGAAGTAATCTACATCACATATACAATTTGGAGAATTAATCACGATTTTTCTTTAGCTATTCTGCAAACATAATAGAAATGTAATGATTTACTCTATTATACGATTTTTTAGATCATGTTCTTTCCGTTTAATGATTATACATTTCACTCCACATCATTTGTTTAGGAGCTTTATTCTTGAAAATAAAAACGAAAACATTTATATTATTTTAGCTTTAGGTGATTTGTCTTTGTTGTCATCATTTAGATATTGAAATTTGTAGGCGGATATCACTTTATCACACAGATAGAATCAAATATTATAATCACAATGGATAGATAAACTTTTCTCACGTATAATAAACGAGTTATTACCTGACATCATTTACATACAAAGATGATGTCGTTTTCAAACACAAAGATCATGATGTGTAAAAGACAAAAAAAAGTTGAATGAGATGCATGAATAGAAAGATAATTGCAATTACTTTCCAAAATATCTTTACAAGTTGGGGAATTAAAAGTATGTAACAAAGATTTGGGATAAAACTTGTCACATCTAGTGCAATTTTTTTAATTAACAAAATTTCTTTTGGGATAAAACGAAAAGCGACCTCATCACTTAGAGAGCTTTCACATATCGCCGCCTCTAATAAAAACATTATTGTAGATATTATGATTAATATATGCATAGAGATCACGTGGATTTTTAGTAAAAGCCACTAACAAATCTAACGATAAAATTGGTGACTTGTCAGAGTCTCTTTTTCAGTTTTTCTTTTACCATTTGATAACGATCTTTGATCCTTTTTTTCTCTTTTTTGAGTGATGATGATCAGTAAGCAAATCTTGAGCATACCCCATCTTCGGATTCTGAAGATCAACACTTTGTTAGGTCTTTTTAACTCTTATTTTGGTACTGATGTTGATGTTCCGATCAGCACCATCTCATTTTCAGTTAAACCAAACCGGTCTGAGTTAGTTGGTTTTTTGATGGTCCAGGTTTGGAATTGGTTAGTGAAATCATGACAAATTTCGGGTTGATGGTTTAGCATGTTTTTACCGGTTAAGTTATGTTTCCATCACACTGTTCAGGCTCAATGGATCTCTGAGGGATCTAAGAGTGTTACAGTCTACTCATAAAGTCAAAGTTCAAGTAGATACGAACCCTATTATACCACATAAAAAAAAAAAACTACATTTCCCTTAACTTCACAGAAGCTAGCAATAGTAACGAAGATGATTTGGAAGATCTCTGAATTTGATTAATTGGTAGAATTAAAATGTGTTCATCAGTAGTGGTATCAATACATTTCTCAGATGATGATGAATATAAAATGCAGCTACAGGTCATACCGCAAGTTCCATTTTCCCTTCATGTTCGCGTTGAGAGTCCAATTGTTTTCTCTGATCTGCATATAAGGGACCTGAAAGAGAGAAGGCAACACATTGTTTTGAAGAATCCAAAAAAAATGGAAAGCATTTTTCAAGTTTTACATACGATATAAAGCCTGAAAATGATGACAATCGATTTCAAGAGAGTGATGCTTAGGCAATCATATAAGAGGCCAATAGGCATATAGATGGATTATCAATGATACTATGAAGCGAAAAGACTTTGGTTTCAACAAACGGTCTACTTCGTGAGCTTATAGATTGATAGATTTTCACCTCAAGAGCAAATTTTGGAAGAGTTAACATACTTCAGGTACGAGAGAGATACCTTATCAAACATTTCGTAGCCAACTTTGATCCGTACATCCTGATCTTCCTTAAAATCCATTATGTTCCAGGCAAATTCTGCAGCTGCTTTAGGGTTCCTCTGTTAGCACAAAATGAGAACAGTTTGGTTAGGCATAATGAACAAGCAAGAAACATAACTTCAAAAAAAGTTCCCGAGAGAAAACAAAAACACCGAACCTGATTTAAGTCTTGATCAAAATCACACCGGCCTTTAATATTAAAGGTTACACGCTTATCAGCTCTTACAGGAAACTCTTTTTTGCCGTGTACAAGACACCGAAGCTTTTGGCGTTTATCATAATGCAATCCTACTCCAAGGCCAGTTGAAGCCTAACGGAAATTTGTAACACTATATTAGTATTAGTCTACGGTGGAAAATGTTTCAGGGCGAAGAGAGAAGAAACAGCAGAAAATTGAAATCAAACCTCAGGAAAAAAGTGTCTAATCATCGCACAAAAGTAACTCGGGGCCCCAGTTCCAGTATCTAGCTCTCCATGAAGCTATCACAAAACAAAAAAACCATCAAAAGAAAATAAGAAATAGAAATATGATTGCAAGATAGTAACAGAAAGCCAAACATCTAGAGCAGAACAAGCAAGCCGAGTACACATACTGACAACTAGTGAGTCAAGATTCCGGGAAGCCCATAAACGTTCCTTTTGCTAATAACCATTATTAAAGAAGTTAACCATTCAGACATCATTTTTCTTCTAGTTCCTACACTAGATTACATTCTCAAAACCCAAAACCCTAACAGCAAAATGATAATACAGAATCCTACAAGAACTCCAAGCAGAGAGTGAGAGACAAACCAACCACTCCTCAATTTGGCTCCTGCAAAAGCTCAATGCTGGAAATTGGAACAAATCCCAGGTCAAAATTTATTAGCAGCAATTTCTCTCAGATTACGTTTCATAACTCCAAGAGCTGCTTCAAAGTAATCTTATTTTCTTAGCCAAAAGTTGAAGATAACACAGTTCACTTGTGTAAAATGCACACAACATTCTCCGAAACACCCAAAATAAAAACCCTAGATAGACCTCAAAAACTTAAACTTTGCAAATTCCAAGAGACTATTAGGCATTCTTAAGCTCAAAATTAAAGAAACTACCCAAAAAACTGAACAAAGCTAAAGTCGAATACGAAGGAGACGAAAACAAAGTTTTCACCTGTAAATGGGTTTTCGAGTTCACCGGAACCTTCTCTTTGGCATGAATTTTCATAGACTTGGAATTGCAGGTATACCTCAGAGAAGTCTCCATTTTTCCACAAAACGATTTTCTCTAGAAAATCTCACTGAGCCAAAACCAAAACCTCACCTAGTTTTTTCACACTTCGACTACTGTATCATCCTCTGCACCAAGGTTCACCATAATCCAACCAATAACTCACCGCCATGTGTCTAGTAAAAGAGCTATCTCTAGTCCCTCAAGCCCATATTTAGGCCCAATATATATGGGCTTTGACTAGAACCCGACCCGACCCGGGAAAATAGTCAAGATTTTGTAAATGCTTAAGGTCTCTCTGGTTCTCTGAGTGAGTAAGCGAGTTCGAAGACTGGTCCGAAAATTCTGACAAGGATGAAGCAATCAAGTGTCGTCGATCTGTTGCTTCTTCTGCTGGCGATCGCTCTTCTTACGACGCCGGCGTTCTCCGATCTGGTTTTATCCAAAGTCGAACGTCGTGTAAGTCTCAGTCACTCTACCACACAATATCTTCGATCTGGTTTTTGGATTCACGACGTTCCTGAATCAATTCACACAATTTGCATTTTTCGATCTAACACTTCGAAATCAGTTCACAAGATATATTAACTTTATATTGATTTCTTATAATCTCGTTAGGACTTGGGGTAATTTGTAGCAATTGGAATCATTTTAGAGAATCTTTTAGCTTCATTTTCTGTTTTCTTCATCCAATTTTGTTGCTTTTTTGCAGATTGATGTTACTTCACAGATTGCTCGCGTTTCTAAGACTCTTAAGGTAATTTCCATGAGGCTTTATGTTAGTCAGGTTCCAACTTACCAAGTCATATGCTGTGTTGGTGTCTCTAAGTCCTGTTTGTTTTTTAGGTCGTCAATTCTGGCTCTGAATCAGTTTCTGAGTTTATTTTGACCTTCCCAAAGTTTCTTGGGAACAACTTGGCTTACTTATCGGTTTCCCATAGTGAGGGAAAGGGGAAATCTAAACGTACGTTAGTCAATCTCTCTGTGAGAGAAGCTGATTCGAAAGGAATACCCGATTCAATTAGTGTTTACTCTGTCGCATTACCCAAACCACTCAGTAAAGGCGATACTTTGACGCTAGAGGTAGTTGCTGCATTCACCAATGTACTTCAGCCATTTCCGGAGAAGATTACTCAGGGTGAAATCCATCTTGTTATGCTCCAAGAAAGTGCACAGTATCTCTCTCCTTACGCTGTCGAGTCTCAGTCTTTGTCTATCAAACTACCCAACGCCAGAATCGAATCTTACACCAAGTTGGAGAATACAAAGCTCCAGGGATCAGAGCTTAAATATGGCCCATACAAGAATCTCCAGTCGTATTCATACTCTCCCATAGTTGTCCACTTTGAAAGCAAGGCTGCATTTGCTGTGGCTGAGAATCTTGTGCGAGAGATAGAAGTTTCTCATTGGGGGAATGTACAGGTCACGGAGAATTACAATGTTGTCCACCGAGGGGCTCAACTCAGGGGAGAGTTTTCAAGGTTAATACTCTTACTAAAGCTTTAATCTGTGTTTTAATCGCTATTCCAACTCACAAATTGATTGCTTCATTCTCTTCATATTCCAATCGCAGGTTAGACTTTCAAGCCAGACCTAATCCCCGAGGAGCATCTGCCTTTAGGCATTTACTTGCTAGATTACCCCCCAGAGCCCATTCCATATATTACAGGGATGATATTGGAAATATCTCCACCTCTGAGATGCAAAGTGATTCGAAAAAGGTTGATATTTTGGATTAACGAGATTTGGTCTTCCAAATATTACTGCTGTATGTGTTTTGATCTTTTTGCTGGTTTGGTTGCAGACAGAGCTACTAATTGAGCCTAGGTTTCCTTTGTTTGGTGGGTGGAAAACTTTTTTCACGATAGGTTATGGTTTGCCACTTAGCGACTTCTTGTTTGCTTCGGAAGGAAAGCGATTCCTTAATATCTCCTTTGGCTCCCCTATACTTGACCTTGTCACTGAAAAACTTATTGTACAGGTCGGTATTATACACTTTTTAACTTATAAGTATTTTTTTACCTTTTTTAATTTGATTTTCTTTAGCTTTAGAATGATGTGGAATCAAATCAATCAAAGCAGTAACCTTTCATCGTGACTAGATTGACCAGTGATAAACCAATATGGATGATCTCATGCACTAACATTGAGTGAAAGTTTCCTTGTCGTAGCTTGATGTTCTTTTGTGTATTCCATTGCAGGTGGTTTTACCTGAGGGGTCAAAAGATATATCAGTTACTACTCCATTCGCTGTCAAGCAGTCTCAAGAGGTAACAAATTCTTGGCTTTCTCTCTTCGTGATTTATCCTGTCTGATACTATCTCTGGTGATTATAAGTCTCTCCTTGTTTTTTAATTCTGATATTTGATTTCTTCACGTTGCAATCCTGTTCATTTGCAGATCAAATATTCACATTTAGATATAGCTGGTAGACCAGTTGTTGTGCTTGAAAAGAACAACGTTGTCCCAGATCACAATCAGCATATCCAGGTAATATAATACGTCAGAAATGCTGTCATTCTAAATCCACAATATTCCTACTTTAATTGATCATGAGATTTGTTTTCTGTACAGGTCTACTATAAGTTCAGCAACATCAATCTGCTGAGTGAGCCATTAATGTTAATCTCTGGATTTTTCATTTTGTTCATCACTTGCATCATATACACACGGGCTGACTTCTCAATCTCCAAGTCCTCTCCGACATATTTGGCGAAACTTCAATGGGATGAGGTACACTGGAACCTTTTCTCAAACAAAATTTCGCGTGATTTATTGATATTTTGTTTCTCTCAGTGTTAGATATTTAAACGCTCCATTTGTTTGTTTGTTTGTCAGGTCCTAGCAACACTCCAGGAAGTCCAAAGCATCATCCAAAAATGCTTAGCCACACACGATAAGCTTGAAGCATCGCTGCGTGATCTCTCAAGAACTGGTGACATTCAAACCTGCAAAGCAGCTCGCAAATCCACTGACAGTTTACTGAAAGATCTTTCGAAAGAACTGAAACCATTGCTGGGTTTCTTACAGTCTTCTTCATTAGCCTCTCACATATCTCCAAAGGTTCTAAATTTCTCCCTCCACCTCTCTCGCCTCTCTTAGTCTCCGCTCTGCTTAACTGTCTCTTTTGTCAATCATTCCATTAATGCAGGTCGAGGAGCTAGTTGCGAAAGAGAAAGAACTTGAAGAGAAGTTAATGGCCAAACATACCACTGTTGTTGAAGGGTACGAAAAGAAATCCTCAGGGCGTGATATCGAAAACCGGATTGCTTCTCAGCAGCAAAAGATCATAACTTTGAGGCAAGAAATTGAAGATCTTCTAGAATTCATTGATGAGATCTAGAAAAGTTAAATGTAGCAGATCCTTTTAAGCTTAAATACCAGACTTTTGAATGCACTCCCATTAGAAAATTTTTGTTCTTTAATGAGCAGTGTTTATCAACTTTGAAAGACAGCTCTAGTTTCTCTGAGTTGAACAAATGAATCAAATTATCTTAAAATCATTTACAAGAATGTATATAGATCTAACCAATGTTGGTGAATATACCAGAGAAGTTTGGGATTTTATCGATGTGCCTCAACGCCTTCTCAGCAATCTGTCGCGTCCTAAAATCTGCGTTTTGAAAGGCGTCCACAAGTGCTGCAGTTACTTTTTGTTCTTCTCCCACTTCTCTAGCTATTTCTTCAATACGTAAGATCCTCTCAACCATCCACACAGCTCTAATCCTTAAATTCTCTGTTCGATTCTCCAAAAGAACGTTTAATATAGGCGTAATCCCGTCTGCTTCATCAATCAATCTCACTCCTTGTACAACATCTAAACCATCTTCTAACAATGTAGAGAGAGCTGCAAGTGCTGGTCCAACCACCTTCTCGTTTTCATGGTCTAAGAGATCAACCAACTTATCTACTGCTTGTCCTTCAACGAGACAAAAGCTTTCTCTCACTGAACATATCCCTTGATGGATCTTGCAAATCCCTAGAACAACAGGCGGTTTGCTCAGACATGAAAAGATCGATACACAGTAGTTTGGAGGAGGCAGTTCCGGTATCTTTGTAAGATTCTTGGATTCAAGTGAAAGATTCTCCAATGCTATTGCAGAAGCCATCTGGATGTTATCTTGACTGTTGGATTGAAGGAGATCAAGGAAATGTGAAGTAATATTGTTCTCACGGCAGAACGAAATGGCGTGGTGAGTCTCCTTGGTGAGTGCGAAGGTGATCCGAGCGAGAATACTAACAAGTCCTTCGAGAAATGTTCTCTCGAACCGGATTCCCCTAATTTCTCCTTGGCGAATACCAACAATCTTGGAGATGATTTTCTCAAAAGCACCTTCTCTTAACAATCTCATTGTCAGACCCAAATCTCTCTCAGGAAGTTCAGCTAGAAGTCCAGCAGCTGCAGCTTGTTCCTCAGTGATTGTTGTTGTATTCTCTGATATAATGGCAACAAGGCTTCCGAGCTGTCCAACAGTGCCACGCAACGCATTGGCTAGTTCTTCACTCATGTGTGGGGAAATGTTGTGAAGAAGCTTGATAGAAGCTAAACGCAAATCATCATTCTCATGAATCTCAACAAACTGAACCAAGCTAATGATGGCAGCTGAGTTTCTGATCGCAGAAACAACATTAATAACCGAGTTTGGACAGCTAGTGAGTCCAACAAGAACCGCCAACAGCTTTCCCTGGATTTCTGGACCTGTGTTGCTTGTTAGTTGGAGTAGGTTCTCCACTATTTCCTCTGAAACAAGAGTTTGGTGATGAGGTCCAACAGGAACTTTGTCAAATTCATAGCCAATGTTCACTATATTAGCAAGAATGGTGGCGGAGACTTCTTTAAGTCGAATTGGAAGCTGGTTTGGCCCAACATAGAACAAGTCTTTGATAAGCGGTGGGAGAATTCCGGTGTTGATTAAGACTTTGGCACTTCCTTCAAACGATGAGATGTTGTTAAGAGCTCCCAAAGCAGCTTCCCGTTGACGCATGTCGCGAGTTCTCATAAGATCGATAAGAGAAGAACCCACGGTCTGAGCCACAATAACTTTCACATCGTTATTTAAGGCAAGAACCCCAAGATAGAAAGCCATAGAGACTTTTGTTTCAGGTGAACCTGCAGATGCAGATCATGTTTCATAGTTATCGTTTCATTAAAACCAATCAGAGAAAATCAGTTTATTGGTAATGAAAGCAGTGGTTTGGTACCTTCAAGAAGTTTAGCAAGAAGAGGCTGCAGTCTACCATTGGTAGCCATCTGTCGAACATTTTCCTCTGATCTCTCCAAGTTTGTCAAAGTTTTATCAGCTTTCTCAACAGTTGAAACATTCTCTGATTTGCTGCTTGTCAGACCAACCAATAAGATGATTGCTCCACGGATTGATCCAATCTTCTCGCATAATGCTTCAGATTTGGAGAGCTCGAACAACACAGAAACAGCTGCCTCCCTCCCCTTTGATGGCTCTTGGGACAAAAACTTAACTATAGTACGCACAGTGTCTCCTTCAGCTACTATTGCCTGAAACACACTAAAGACTTATTAACAAAGAGATAAGAGACAAACAGAGAGACAAAAAAATGATCAGAGAAATAACCTTGCTCTCTTCATCTCCTTCAACGACTACTTGAAGAGTTTGTAGAGCCTTATACCGCACTTCATGACTACTACTTTTTAACATATCGGTAATTAACCGAACAAGCTGAGGATTGCGCACGCGTTGCCTAATTTTACGTATATTCCTGCAAATCTCTCGGACATTCTTCAAAGCTAGCAAAACATTAGTCTCAGCATTTCCCAAATAAAGTGACTGACGAGCAATATCAAGCTTCAAAGCATCATTCCTAGCTCTCCACTCTTCAATAGTGTTCCGTAAAGCAATACTCGGGCTTAGATCAGTGATACTCAGCTCCTTGGAAGTTATAGGACAAGATAGAGGTCGACCGTTGTCGCGACATTCTTGGAACCATTTCTCAATAGCTTCACACTCAAATGTCTGACCATTCTCTAAAGTTACTGGATTATGCATAACTTGCTTTGTCAATGGACAGATAAAAGCTTCGTATATATTATCAATCCCTGGCTCGAATTGTGAGCTATTATCTGATTGGCTTCCATCCCAACTTCCACTTCCAGCCATATGATGAAGATGAATTGATTCCTCTTCACTAGCTATAATAATAAGACTATAATGTAATCAAAGATCTATCTTATATACCAAATTAAGCTAAGTTCTTCTAGCTTTTATGAGGGGAAAAATTTAGCAGTTAAATCAAAACTATACCCTAATAACAAATTAAGCAACCACTTTTCCAACATAATCATCATTCATATAACCCTAATATAGCAAATATTACCAAATTTAGAATCGCGATACAGAATTTAGTTTATTCTCAGAATAGCATTAGTAGTGTATATAACAAACACACGTACCAGTGCAAAACACACAAGCAGCCCTGAAGAAACTGACCTAGCCAAGAACAAAGAACCTTAGCTTCGTCTTCTTCTAGCTTGAGAAATTGAGAACGATCTCTGATTAAATTCCAAATCTTTGAATAGAAAACGTGTTAAATCGAGTTAATTCCATGTACACAACATCGGTGTATCTACTCTTGTCTCAAGTATGAATCCGAAAGAGATATTTTTGCCTGAATTTGAGACCGGAGGAAAAATGATGGAACTAGAAGAGAGTTTCAGTCAGCTAAGCAAAGACGGAAAAAAAAAACACACACACCGACAAAAAAATAGACATATTACCAAAAAGCGTGGACTATTATTGAGAGAAGTCTTGGGAAAACACGTGTGAACACCGAGACTAACCAAATAAAACGTTTTGGTGTCATTTTACATGATGTTTTTAGTCCAAATTTTTTTCTTCTTTATATAATTTTCAATATACAAAACATTAGTTTTGGGTTCAATTGATTCTATATTAAAAGATTAATTATTTTTTCTTGTTTTGGTTAAAAAGTCAATTATCTAATTATTGGTCTGATCAATAAAGTTAAGGGAATACAGTATATACTAACTAATCATCAAAATGTGCTGTAAAAAAAAAAACTCATGATCCAATCATCTTTTTTTAAATAAACCACTAAATCTATCTATAATCTTCAAAAAATCATGATCCAATCACCCATTTTCTGAGTGGCCCAAAAAAAGAATTGCAGACATTTATATGGATTTACATTTATATGGATTTCTTGAAATGGGCTAGAATGAAGACCCATTTTGGCCCAATAAAATTTCAAAACTGAAAAAACGTTATCCCAAAACAATCCATACAGTGTAAACCACGTGTATTGCAGTGTCGCACGAGTAACCCGTGTCCACGTTTTGGTCTGCACGTACGAACTCATTCACACATGTGTAACCCAAAAACAAAACGCAATAAAATGAAATAGAAACGAAACGACTGTTTATTAGAGAGAAGAGAAAGGCGGAACAATAGAGAGAAGAGAAGAGAGAGAATGGGTGAGGTAGCTGATAATAATACATTGATGAAGAAGAAGAAGAAAGGTAGGCCATCACTGCTTGACCTCCAAAAGCGAGCTCTCAAACAGCAACAATTGCTTCAGAGAAGAAAGCCCGATGAAGAAGAAGAAGAAGAGCTTAGATCCGGTTTCAGAAACCCTAATTCCGTCGCCCGATCAAATCGCCGGAATTCGAATTCTGACGACGACGATGATGAGCGGAGAGACAAAAAGCATCGCCTTTTGCACGGATTGAATTCACACGACCGTCGTGATTCTTCTAATTCCAAATCTATCGGCGGCGATTTGGACTCCGATGCTATCAGACGCCGGAAAATTGACGGATCTGACGATACGGTAGTTAAAGAGTACTAAAAAACAATCTTTTTGGAAAATTCATTTGGGGGAAAAAAGTTTTAATTTAGGTTTTTTTTATAAAGATTTTGGCGCGTTAATTGAGGTTCGTCTTCATGCTTAAATATGGTTATTGAGTGAGTGAGTGATGAGTTTTGACTATTTCCTTTTTTTTTGTTGGTGGGAAATGGGAATTCATAATTTCAGCTTTTTCTGTATATTTATTTTTATTTTTCTCCTCTTTTTTTTTTTTGTCTTGGTCGAGAAAATCTTGGTGTTAATCTTTTCTTTTTTTTTGAATATTATATAATATTCTTTTGATTCTGGTATTAATTCATAGTTATCAGAAAAATTAAAGACGGTTTCTGCACTGAAGAGACAATCATGTGTCTGAGACAAGTTCTCACTTTGTCTTTTACTATCAGTTTAGTTTCTTAAGTTTCCTTAAAAATTTCTTAAAAATTGTACTTGTTCTCACTTTGTCATAAATACAGACACCTGTTTTTGTTTGTTATGATTTGATCTTTTTAACTTGAGGTTGATGATGATACTCTGTTTTTTTTTCGTATTTCTGCAGGGAGAAAAGGCTTCGAAAGCGACAGACATTCTTCTTCAAAGTATGTATCTTTTTTTTTCATGTTTTTTTTTTGAAGTCATGAAAAGGCAGAAACTTGGGATTTGTTTTGTGGTAATTAATAAAATAAATTGTGGTATTTAACTTGTGGACAGGAGGGTCACTTGTGGAGTCTACACCTTTGCCAGACAAAAAGTTGCTCTTGTTCATCCTTGATAGAGTTCAAAAGTATGTCAATTTTTTGTGGCCTCTGACATAGCTTCCTTCTTCTCCATGTTCTTCAATTTTAATGTGTTTGGTTTTTGATTGATTGTTGTTTTACTATACTTGAAGGAAGGATACATATGGAGTGTACTCTGACCCAGCTGATCCAGAGGAGGTGAAGTGTTCTTTAATTGCTTAAGCTTTTTGATGTTAAAAGTATTTGTTTTGCCTTGTCTTATCTGTGATAGTTTGGTTACAGCTTCCTGATTATTATGAGATTATCAAGAATCCGATGGATTTCAGCACATTGCGGAAGAAATTAGAATCCGGGGCATACACTACCTTGGAACAATTTGAGGCAAGTCTTTTAATTGAACGTATAACAGTCTTCGATGCTCTTTGCCTTTAGCTAAAATGGAGTGTTCAGCTTTCATAGTTTTGATTCTTCATATTGTCAAGTCTCGTTCAATAGTTTCTCTGGTAGTAACAACATTGTGTTTGCCGACAAGTGTGTTAACTATGTAAAAAGATAACTATCTGACAATTTCATAGCCACAGTGTGTTAAACTCTGCAACAATGAGAAAGTGCAGATATACTGTTAAAAGTAAAAAACTAATGGGGTCTGAAATGTTTGTTAATTGTCAGGAGTTAACCTCTCTGACCCCCTTCCATTTTGTTGCAGCAAGACGTATTTTTAATATGCACGAATGCCATGGAATACAATTCTGCAGATACAGTATACTTCCGACAGGTTTGTCTTTGCTTATATATAACCTTGCTATTTTGCTTCCTTTTGTTATCATCCATTCTCTGATAGTATATCTATGGCTATAACAGGCACGAGCTATGCTTGAGTTGGCTAAAAAGGACTTTGGAAATTTGAGACAAGAAAGTGATGGAGAAGAACCAGTGTCACTGTCACAACAGCCTAAAGTGGCCAAAAGAGGCCGTCCTCCAGGCTCGGGCCTTAAGAAACAGCTTGAGCAATCTTTGATTGATCGCACGACTTCTGATATATCAGCTGACACAGCAGCACCCACTTATGCTGGAGATGGCTCTAGATTATCCGGTTCTTACAATCTAAGAAAAAATCCTCCTTCTTATGGATTACGTCAAGCAGAAACTTCGGTTAGAATCAACCATAATACCGAGAACCAAAGTGGCTTGATGATAGATTGGGAGAAAGAGTTTCCACGTAAAGATCTTCCTTTTCTAATATTACCTTCTTCAGACTCCATTATGTCAAATACATTTTGTTGACATAAACCGTTTTCTGTAGCTTCTGTTGTGAAGGCTGTCCATAAATACGGGATGAAAAATGTCGACGAGAACAGGCGAGATACCTACAACCAGATTTCTACTTCCTTGCAAGAATCTTCGATTTTTACAATGCTTGAAGATGATTTAAAACAGTTAACTCCAGTACGTGCTAGCAACTTAAAAGATTTCTCCTTTGTTCTAAGCAACAAAGAATCTGACCGTTGTTTCGTTATTTTACCAGGTTGGATTGAAAACTGAATATGGGTATGCTAGGAGTCTAGCACGGTATGCAGCAAATCTTAGTCCTGTTGCTTGGAGATTTGCCAATGCGAGGATTGAAAAATTGTTACCAACTGGAACCGAATTTGGTCCCGGGTGGGTTGGGGAGAACCCAGAAGCGCCTCCTGAGAATCCTCCTCAACAGCAAAACTTATTGATGGGAAAGCAAAAGTGTTCGAATGACTTTGCGTCTGATGATCATCATCAGTCAAGCAGAATCATGTCTCCGACAACCTCTGTCTCAAGTTCCATTATAGGAAACAGACATTTCTCCCATGAAAGCAAAGAGTCTGTGCCAACTGCTCATGTATTGAATCAAGAAACCGAGAGCAATGGTATAGTCCGTGCTTCCAGCGGATTTAACCAACCACAAAACCAGATGCTGGAAACAGCTGTTTCGCAACAAGGCTTGTTTCCGAACATAAAACAGGGATTTCAGCAGTTGCCACCGGATCTGAATGCTAGGCTTGTCTCACCAAACTCACCGGGCTCGAACCACCAGGCGGGTTCATCGCAGCATCCGGATTTAGCATTACAACTCTAAGTAATTCCTACTAATATTGAAAGCTTTACCGATATAGGAGGGAGAAGAAGAGGCAGAGGCATGTGATTCTTGGTACAAGGTTGAATATATAGGGAAAGTTTCTGTACAGATTGTTGCAATTTTCTGATTTTTTTAGGGTAAAAAGAAAAGGAAGAAAATCGATAAGAGTACTCTCACAAGATGTATGAATATATAATTTGTACAATTTTCTAGTCCATCAAATTAGAGTTATGAATGTGCATTTGACTTACGTTTCAGACTTTCAGCTTATGAGAGAGGAATGTATATCATGTACGTTTTGGTTTGGTCCTGTGAATCTGTGCAAACTTACACAAACAAAACAGTAACTGAAATAACGGGTTTATACATGATATAACAATATCCATAAAAATCGAAACTGGACAGAACAAGTTCTCTCGTTGTTCAGTTTAGACATAGACAGTGGCAGAACACAAAACCTCAACCGGAACACGACCAGAAGGAGCATGATCAACTACGGTCACAGCTTCAGACTCAATAGTGCCCCAAATCTCACCTTTCTCCTCGCGTCTTTCCAACGAAATCTCAGTACACCACACATCCCACCAAACACCCCACGTAGCCCTAACCGAGGATACCACAATGTTTACACCAAAATTGCTCAGCTTACTGACACACTTTTCGTACACAGAGGATCTGACGGAGGCTGAGTTAGGAAACTTCAACCGTAGAGCCTTCAAGCCTTTCACTTCCTTCCACTCCGAATCTTCAGACTCACGCCAAACCAAATTCCCAAACTTATCACAACTGTACAACAACTTCTCAATCACACAATAGTAACTTTGGGTTTCTGGATTCTTCTTTCTTCCCCATTTACCATCACGCGGCGAGTAATAGAAGCTTCCGTCCCACAAACTCACTGCGTAAACCTTCTCCTCCATTACTAGGGTCTCACGGATCAAATTATCACCTTCACTCCGATCACGCATTGGCACCAAAGTATCCCAAGTTTGAATCTTTGGATCAAATACCTCTGCCCAGTTCGAGCAGTCAAAATCCTCGCACCCTCCAAACACATAAATCTTTCCATCTACAACTCCAGCAGCTGCGGAAGCTCGTGCCACTCCCATGGAAGGAGCGTGGCGCCACGTGTTTGTCCGACAATCCAGGAACAAGACATGGGACGTGCGATTGTCGTTTATAAACCCACCTATTACATAAATCCCCCAATCCAGAGCCACGAAAGAGGACAATTCAGGAAGCTGAGAGGGGAAAGAAGGGATCGGGATCAGGTCCCCTGCTGCGGCGTTTTCTAGGGTGGTTTTGGTATTTTCACGCCGGATGATGAACCAGCGAGAGGTTGGGTAAGTCTTGGTGCTTAAGCATACGTACAGGCATTCTTCGGTACGACCCAATAGCGATCGTATCTTGTAGAACTCAGGAGAAACTACGAGAGAGCGGTATCTCTTGGAGACGAGAGATAAGGCTAAGTGGTCCAACCTCGGCACTCGAGCTAGGCAGCTCAAAGTTACTGGATCTGGCAACGACGATGATGGAAACAACAACGGAGACGTTTCCTCCTTCGTCGATGGCTCTTCGGGGGCGGAAGTGGACATCTTCGTTTGTTTGGGAAGATTGTGTTGTTTCTTCTGTTGTTGCCTTGTTGGATGTTTTTGATTGATGAGGTCCAAATCTGTTAGTTTTATTTTAAGCACTTTTAATAAGAGGGAAAAGGAGTGGAACCCATTTGGTGATCATAATATTCAAATATTTAATGAATGTTTCTGCAATTAAATGGAAATAAGTTTATCGGAGACTATTAAAATGTCAATTGTATGGATTCATTGGGCGTGTTCGTTTCTTAAAAACGAACACGCCCATTGTCTTTGACCATCCCCGGTAAGACAATGTTTTTGGTGGTTGGTGGCTTGTGTTTGAGGATTATAAGCAAGTTATGCAGAGAAGAAGCAAAGAGGAACATAGTTTTGGTGCTTAAAATTGCAGTGGAAGGATTGGCAGTGCTTGCTTGTTCTTATACGAGAAAGTGTACATTTGGTGGTAATTTCTCCTGTTGAAGATCCCATCTTGTTTCCAGTTTTTGTGTTTAGTTCTCTTCTTTTGTGTTTATCTAATCACACAAGTATGTTGTCTCGTTTGTCAGAGACATACATAGTAAGAAGACATGAATGTAAATGATATGATTGCTTAATGAAAAGTTATTTTTTTGGGTTTGATGATTAAGTGATAAAACTTGAACATTACTTCTCTATCTCTTTTCGTTATGAGTGATGTTGGAGAAAGAAGAGTCAAGGATTTCACTTGTTTACCAAATTCGAAACATGACAATAAATCTTACATGTTATACGTTATATGAATAAGTACAGAGAGCTTAATTTAGTTACAACCGAAAAACAAAACAAACGTTGAAAAAATAAAAGAAAACAAACAGAAGGAAAGAAAACGACGCGCAGTTCCAAAATTAGGATCCCATTGGCTCCTTTAATTTCTCTTCCGTTGCCCTTTCAAAATTTTCACAGTTGCTCTCACCACTCTTTTGATATTTCTCTCAAGATTTTTCCATTAGCATATATAGAGAGTAAAAAAGCCTGTTTCTTCCTCTTTTAGTATATATAAACAAAACCATTTTTCACCATTCAAAATGCCATTTGTATAATTTTAGTTCTTTCCAATTATCAGATTCTTCCTAAGGAATCATTTTCCCATTTGTTTTTCTGGAATTATAGAGAGAAAGAGAAAGTCTCTCTCTTTCCCATTATAATCCCGGTTCTTTCTTCTTTCTTTAATTACAAGAAACCTAGGTTTTTTTTTGTTCTGTTTCGTGTGTAGGGTTCCGGGAGCTGCGTTTGATGATAATGTTGGACATCATCTCAAACCAGCTCCGTCTCTGAATCCATTCTTGTTATATTTACATTCAAGAAAATCATCATCACGAGTTTATAAAGGAAAATGAGGTGTTTCTCTTGTCTCACCACGCAAACTAATGACATGAGAATCAACATTGATACCCTTTCCGACCTAACCGATTATTCCTCAGGTTTTAGAAAAAATCTCTCGGTTTTTCTCTGAAAACAATCTCCATTTTTTTTGTTTTCTTGATCATTCGTGACTCTCTTTTGTTTTGCAGTTGCCACAAAAAACGATCCAAGAGGGACAGGGTCAAAATCTGGCATTTTAGGTTAGGACATATTATGGATGATTATTTAAAATCTTTTTTTTTTTTTGAAAATTATGATGAAAACATATGTTTTCTGGTTATGGTTAGTTAATGGGAAAGTGAATAGCCCTAAACCGGGAGGTGGCGCTCGGAGTTTCACGTTCAAGGAGTTAGCGGCCGCCACCAAGAATTTCCGGGAGGTGAATATGATTGGAAAAGGAGGCTTTGGGAGTGTCTACAAGGGACGTTTAGATTCAGGACAAGTAAGCAATGTTCTGTTTTCACTCAAAACGTTTTTAGAATTTAAAATGTTGTAAAAAGATTTGATGGGAACTGAATTTGAGCAGGTGGTGGCGATCAAGCAATTAAATCCAGATGGGCATCAAGGAAATCAAGAATTCATAGTTGAGGTCTGCATGCTTAGCGTCTTCCATCATCCAAATTTAGTAACTTTAATCGGTTACTGTACTTCTGGTGCTCAGAGACTTCTCGTTTATGAATACATGCCAATGGGTAGCTTAGAAGATCATCTTTTTGGTAAGTTTGTGTTTCCTAGTTACCCCGAAATCAAAGAGTTTTCATCATGTTTTTACTATTAACAAAGTTCTCTCTTCTTCTTGTTGTTGTTTGAATCAGATCTTGAGCCTGATCAGATTCCGCTAAGCTGGTATACGCGGATGAAAATCGCGGTTGGTGCAGCTCGTGGGATTGAGTATCTTCATTGTAAAATAAGCCCATCCGTGATTTACCGTGATTTGAAATCCGCAAACATTTTGTTAGATAAAGAATTTAGCGTCAAACTCTCTGATTTTGGACTCGCCAAGGTCGGTCCTGTGGGGAACCGGACACATGTGTCCACGCGAGTCATGGGTACCTACGGATATTGTGCTCCAGAATATGCAATGAGCGGAAGATTAACCATTAAGTCGGATATCTATAGCTTCGGTGTAGTGTTGCTTGAACTGATTTCTGGCAGGAAGGCCATTGATTTGAGTAAACCAAACGGAGAGCAGTACCTTGTTGCTTGGGTAAGTAAGATCAACAATTGGAACCAGATTAAACCGGAACTCAATCTCTCGTTTAACGGTGTTTTTCTTCTTTTTCGCGTTTATGCAGGCTCGACCATATCTCAAGGATCCTAAGAAATTTGGACATCTAGTTGACCCGTTGTTACGGGGAAAGTTCTCGAAGAGGTGTCTTAACTACGCGATTGCTATAACCGAGATGTGCCTAAATGACGAAGCGAATCACCGGCCAAAAATAGGAGATGTGGTGGTGGCATTTGAGTACATAGCCTCTCAGAGCAAATCTTATGAAGATCGAAGAGCGGCTCGCAAGTCTACGGACTCTAACCGGTTAAGAGGGGAAACAAAACAGAGTTACTAAATTGTATGTCATAAGTGAAACCTCTGCTAGTATCAGAAGGTTCCTGATAACGCCGCATAAATAATGTTTGTGCTTTTTTTCTGGGTGTTTTTGTTTAGTCAGCTTTTTAAGAATGGGATTTGGTCGGATAAAGAGGGTTTTTTTTTTGCTCGAGGTATATGTTGCTTTGTAAAAATTAAAACTAAAAACTAAAAATGAACTCTTACGTTCAAATATATATATAGGTACATACGATGTTATTGATGGGTCATTAATACAATTACATATATATGCGTACACTGTACACAAGTTATAATAGTTTTTTTTTTTTTTTTTTTTTTTTTTTTTTGGTAAAAGGTGAAGATTTATACCATTTTTAGTTTTTTTACAGAGAACAATGACAACAAAGAAAACAGATAGACCCAAAAACTACTACAAAGACAACATTACCGAGAGGCCACAAAAACGATAGAGAAACAAAGGGAGGATCACACTTTGGTAGAGGAAGACACAAACTAACAACATTGCCGCGAGTAAACCGCGATCCGAAGCCAGTCCTCAAAACCTTGGATGGAGCGGAGCTTACAGCTTTGCCGATAGCAAACGCGTCGGTCACCTGCAAAGAACAACCAAACAGAAAAGCTTGGCAAATGCAGCTGCCTCGTCCTCAGACACGACCACACACCAAATGAAACACATCGGCGGCAAAGGAGAACTCAAGCTGCCGAAGAAGAACCATAACTGATGAAAAACCCGCCCCTTAGCCACCAAATGCACAACAACTCCGAGCCACATCAGTCCCGCCACAACGGAGAACCATCGACACTGGTACAAGTTATAATAGTTTTGATGAATAAAATTTCAAATGAGTTAGATTTAAATACAAATACTTTCTAAATATACGTATCTTCGAATTTAAACATCGATCTCAGAGTAGATAAGAATGTGACATATACAAGATGCATATAATATAGTCAGGAGCGAATCTTTTGATTATTTCTTGCAAGAAGAGGAAATTAAATCATAAATGCAAGTAGGTGAACTGATTTACGCGGACGTCGAATTATCGAATATATATATTTATGTCAACTTGCATTACACTACTTAATCCGATTTACACATATTATTTCCCATGTCTACATAGATATATAATATTCGCATATTGCAGGGTTTATGATTGAAGAAGAATAAAATAACATCTCCCCACGTTTTCTACGTGACTCATCGGTCTTATTGTCTTGTTACTACATATGCAATGTTTCAAACTTTACGTGGACTGTTAATAACTGTGTGTGTCAGTGTGTGAAAGAAAGAAAGAAAGAAAGCCACACAGATATCGACTGTTAAAAGAAATGTTTTGTTTTAACCACTTTCTCATTGTAGATACTAGATACCACATACTTTTGAGTTTTGACCCTCGTTGGTCGTTATCATTTATTTATAAATTTTCTTATAAAGTTTTCCATATGCTGTCACGTTTATACTCGGACCCGCCATTGCTAAACACTGTTCTTCTTTTTTGACCTCTTCCCACTGATATTTATTTTCTTCGTTTTTGTTTTTTGTAATAAATCATGTTAATAAAGCTTCTTTCATATTTGCGATGCTATTTACTGTTTCTTTTTATTGTTTTGTTTTTTTCCACATGTAAAAACAAAGAAATTTGTTCACTAATAATATCTTCCATAACTCACTCGATATCTGCGTTTTTATGAGTTCTTGTTACGTCATTGAGGTGACGTATATGATCGTTATAGTCGATATAGATCATTAACAAATGTGAATGGTAATTTGGTGTGCGATGAAAAAGAAGTACGAGCAAGTTGTAATTTTGTCTTTTAAAGAAACAATACAGTTATTTACGTACATAGCTTTATTGTAAGAGTCAGTGAAATAAAAAATGATACTTTTATTTTTAATAAGTTAAACGAACTGAAAAATTATGATTCATTGGATCTGACTGATAAAAACTTTAGAGAAAATGGAAGAATTATATAAAAAAAAATGGAAGAAAATTTAACTTTAAATGAAAAGTGTTTCTTCTCGGAGGGAGGTAATTTTCTCACTAACTCTACTTTCTAATTTTTCTAGCAGAAAAATAACTATTCTGACTTTAACTAACATGTGAATATAATACATGGAAGTATTTAACCGTGGCCTTGAAATGTGTAATTTACATTTTCACATTTAACCGTGGACATGGTATGAAATGAGAAAATGTAAATACGTCTAAATCAAGGACTAATTAACGTTGAAATTTTTGGTAATAAAATATATATTTCAACATCAACCAATCAAGTAATAATAATCACGTCGATATCAAATACTCATCCTTTTATGAAACTAAAATAAATAATAAATTTCCCCCAAAGAGAGAGTTTTGCTTGGTCTTTCCTCTCCGTTTCTCAGCTTCTTCCTCAATCTTTCAATTAAAATCCCCAAAGGAGAAAGAAAGAAAAAAGGGAGAGTTGGAGAAAAGTTTCTCTCTAAATCTTATGATCGTAAAGGGTGAAGCAAAGATTACTCAAAACAGAGGAAAAACAGAGTAAACAGAGTAAAGAGCTGGTTTGATCTTAATGGGGAACTTCTGTCCTGGCTCTGGATCTTCCACTGTTCAACATGAACAGAGCCCTGCCTCCACCAAACCCCTCCCAGGTTCATACACACATCTCTCTGTTTTTTCTTTTTCTTTTTTGGGGAAAATCCAAACACTTTAGATCTATTTACTCAGTTTTTTTTCTTTGGTATTTTCTGATGATTCATGAGTTTCTTTCAGTTCTTGAATTACCTAAAAAAAAAAAAAAAACCTTTCCTGTTTTTTTTTTTTTTTCATTGTGCTTTTCAACTATGAAAATGTCAATGCTTGCTCTGTTTTTCTTTTATGTTAAAGTCTCTGTTTTTATTTTCTCGAATGAAGAAGTTTCAATCTAATTAGGTCGTGTGTATCAATCTATACAGTGAGACGTGTCCACAACCCAGAGAATAAAAAGTTTCCTCCGGCACTAGTGGCGATGCCGGCGTTAAATCCCAAGTTTCCGGCGCCGGAAACAGGACATAAAACGAGACCAGCCGCTACCCCACCTCGTGAAAAACCGCAACAGAGGACGAGATCCGTCGCTACCCCACCTCGTGAAAAACCGCAGGAGAAGACAAGATCCGTCGAAAACCCACCTCGGGAAAAACCGCAGGAGAAGACGAGATCCGTCGAAAACCCACCTCGAGAAGAACCGCAGGAGAAGACGAGATCCGTCGATAACCCGCCATTAAAGCCGGTAGAAAAACTGGGTTTAGGAAGAAAAGCAGTGCCACCGAGCGGGAAGATAGTGACACCAAATCTAAAGATGTTTACATTAGTGGAGCTTAAGACGGCTACAAAGAATTTCCGACCAGAGTCTGTGATCGGAGAAGGTGGATTCGGACAGGTTTTTAAGGGATGGGTGGATGAGAAAACATTAGCTCCGTCGAGAGCTGGCGTCGGAATACCAGTCGCCGTTAAGAAATCAAATCCTGATAGTGAGCAAGGCTTACATGAATGGCAGGCAAGTAACTCCCAACTTTCCTTTTTTATTTCAACTTAACTAAAATTGCGTTAAAATCATTAAAAGATTCTAATTGGAGGAAATCTACCATTAAAGATACTAATTGGATTTGGAGCAAAAATGGACTTTTTTTTTTGTCTCAGTTTCTTCAAAATTAGGAATGTCATGTGTACTTTTAAATATATACGTATGTATATGTGCAAATTAGGAAGAAAAAAACAAAAAAACAGTAATTGTTACTTTAAAAGTATGTAAACACAACACGCCAAAAAAAGTAAGCACAAATTTGGGTAAAAACAAAATTATACATTTTCTTGTCACACTTTTAGCTTGCTAGTCGTTTTCTTGCTCCATATAGTGAAAGTATATGAACGGGTCTTAAATGATTTAGTAACCCTTAGTAAACTTGTACTTAACTCTAAATTTTGTTTATGATTTATTTTCAAAATAATGGTATATTTGGAAGTTTTGTTCTGTTTGGTTTTGGGTGATAATTTAGGGAATTTTTTACTTATAATCGATTAACGTTGTATCACCGCCGGTCTCGCTAGAATCCGACCGTGTTTATTAGTTGGAGATTATACCTATTTTCTTAGTACCTAATAAAAGAAGAAGAGGTCAACTTGACATTTTAAGACAGGAGAAGAAGACGAAGTCAAAGGAATTATCTCGTAACATAATTAGTCAATCGGAAAGAAACAATACATATAATAGTCAATGTATATTTAATGATAAATACAAATGATATGGTTGGATATTTTCTGTTCGCCTCTTCAGCTAGAAATTCCGTTTTAGTCTTAAAAAAAAAGTTGTGAACCATTCACAGCCATATATTTAACAACAAAAAAACATTCACAAATCACAACCATATATTGTGTCGACAGATCATAAAAATATTATGTGAAATTAGTATCTCGATTATAAAAATGATAACAAGTAATCTTGACAAGGTTTTCGACAAGGAACGATGATAAATAAGTATCAGCTTATGAATGGTCGATCTACAAAACATATAACTATATAAAATAAACAGTGAAATACAAAAAAAAAAAAAAAAAAACATCAGTTACTCTTAAAATAGTCATATCGAATATATAATTGTTAATGTGTAGTGTTTATAACTTTATATATTGTAAAACTGCAGTGTGAAGTGAGGTTCCTAGGGAAGTTTCATCATCCAAATTTGGTGAAGCTCTTGGGTTATTGCTGGGAAGAGAATCAGTTCCTCTTGGTCTATGAGTATTTGCCAAAAGGAAGCCTTGAAAATCACCTCTTTTCAAGTATAATTTTACTCAATTGATCCATTATAATTACCTTCTGTTATACACATATTTATATACAAATATGAAGATATATGCATGTAATGTTAATGCAGAAGGAGCAGAGGCATTGCCGTGGGACACACGCTTGAAGATAGCCATTGAAGCAGCCCAAGGACTTACCTTTTTGCATAACTCCGAAAAGAGTGTTATCTACAGAGACTTCAAAGCTTCCAATATTCTTCTTGATTCCGTACGGTGTATTTTTTTCATCTCTAGCTCTTTTCCACGTTTTAAACAACTTTGCATGCTGTTTCTAGAAGATATGTTCTGCTTTTTAGTAACATGTTCTTGCCGTTTTTTTCAGACCTTCCACGCCAAGCTTTCAGACTTTGGACTAGCTAAAAATGGCCCCATTAATGGATTCTCACACGTGACCACACGTGTCATGGGCACACAAGGCTATGCAGCTCCCGAGTACATGGCTACAGGTAAATAGAACGTACACATTATACTATTAAGAAAACATGTTTTAGTTGTCATCGGTATTTTCCTTTGATTATTGGATTAACTTAAATGATGTTTATAGGTCATCTATATGTGAGGAGTGATGTTTACGGGTTTGGAGTGGTACTCTTAGAGCTCTTAACCGGTTTAAGAGCATTAGACCCAAACCGACCATCTGCGCAACAGAATCTTGTGGAATGGGCTAAACCGGTGCTGAACCAGAAGAAGAAGGTTCAGAAAATGATGGACCCACGGCTCGAGCACAAGTATCCACTTTTGGCGGTGGTCAAAACCGCCGAGCTTATTCTACGGTGTCTGGAGGCTGACCCGAAAAACAGACCGCCAATGGATGATGTGCTCAGAGAACTAGAAGTCGTAAGGACTATCAGAGACCAACCCAAAGAAGAGAGACGTAAAAGGAGTAGTGGTTCTGATAATAACCGGGTTCGTGGAAATGATTCACCGTATGGCCGTAGAACCGGTAGAACCGGATAGTCAATTGGATCAGGCATATATGTATACACACTATATACAGACGAACCACCTTTAATCCTTTTTTTTTTTTTTTCTGGTAGTGAATTATATGTTATTAATTTCTAGACTTAGTGAAATATTTGTTGTACACTGAGTCAAAATAAAGCCATAATTTCTATTTTGTCAAAAGTTAATGTAATCCATTTTTTTCATATTTATCCTGAGAAAACTCTTAATTTATAGCCAAAGTAATTTTTTGTTTTAGGCAATTAAATTTTGATTGTCACTTCTTGACTCTTGTTTTATTTTCTTCCTTATTATTTTTCAAATCCACGTATACACAAAAGAAAACTTCAATTATTTTTTTTTAGAAGAAAGGCTCTTTACACGTTCTCTCTTTCTTTGGTGCGTCTTTAAAATAGTGAAGAAAACCTATGAACAATGCTTACACAACACAAACTATATGCAATCTTCGTCTCCTCTCTTAAAATGTCTCTTCATCTTCATGTCATGAAAGGCATCCACTGACAGAAGAACGTTCTGGAAGATAAGAAGAAGAGAGCTGAAGCAAAAGCTTAATCGTTTGTCCTGGAAAAGATCTGCAAACATCTACACACTCATCTACATCGTCGTCACATCTCAACAGAACCCATTCATTGTCTTCATCTAAGTATTTCAGATCGTATCTGCTCACATCTTCTATACTAAATCGTTTCGCTATTTCCCACAGTAAATCTTTTAACCTATGCGAGTTTCGCATCCTAAACCGGATCTTCTCCTCCTCATAGCTTACCTTTATCCTCAAATATTCATCCTCTTGTGATGATGTTGATGGTGATAAGTGTGTGGTTTGCGTTTCCTTAAAGGATACTGAGACTTGTCTAGTCTTATCCGTGGGATCTTCCTTGTTTACTTGTGTTTCACTGGAACAGCTTGAGCTGTGACTACACGAGGAACCAGGGGAATTTGCATGTTGTGAATGTGAAGAAGGCAAGAGTGTCGTCATCTTGGATTGTTGTTGTAGGGATGATGCTTCTGGTGAAGAAGCTAGATTTGGGAAACTCGCGTAGAAGGAGCCTATAGGAAGATGATGACCCGAAACACCTTCTACCGAGTCGATGACCCGTTGGATTTTCTGAAGCGAATGACCAACTTTCTTGATCTTTCTCGAAGGCCATCTCTGTATCCCATGCTGTCTGCATATTCTCTTCAATGTTGTTGGACAAACTGAAACAAATTCCAAGATCAATAACAGAATCTCTGATGAACTGAAATTCAAGAATTAAGAATGTAAATGTTTTGCTTACCACCGATACTCTTGGCAGCATCTTTGAGACTCCCTGCGAAATATTGGCGAAGAACATCCAAAGTTATGTTTTTTTCGGCTTTTGTTCGCTTTTTCTCAGTCACTCTATTGAAACCACTACCACAAGAGAACGTGTTGTTGTCATTTACACTCAAACCTTTGCCATAGTCAGAACCTAGCTCGCCCATCTCTGTTGTTCCTCCATCAAATACTATTCCTACATTTTGAGGAGTACTAATACTCTGAGGTACTTCGGATATATTCTCTATCTTTGGCAATGTCACTCCTCTCTCTATGACCTCGCTCACCATTGAATCTCCCTCTTCTTCTAGTTCCTTCTCCGTGACTGTCCTTAAGCTTCTAGGTACGTGCGCCATTATAGTTGACAGAGCATTCAACATTTTCCTCTGTTCCTCGATATCCCGGCAATTTTTAGGCAAAAAGAACTCCAAGACAAAATCAGCTGAACCCGTGTGGATACAGCGTAAGCGTATCGCGACTGTGCCATGTAAGCCAAACATAGTTGCGTGGTGAGAGAGAGGGTACTCAGATTTCTTGTAGCTAGAAACATCAGATGAAAAGCAAGGACCATTGGTCAAAAAGGCTTCTCCAACAACTCCTTGACCTTTCAAGAGATGATGCTCAGAGCAAGCTTCGTGGAATTCACGGACTGAAGGATCACCAACATAGCAAGCATCATCGATTGTGGATACACAATGGACATAGTTCTCATCGTTGTGACGGCAGCCAGTTTTGCTTTGTTTGAGACAAGAGACCCATGTTTGTGCTAATGGTAGTTTATGCGTCTCACAAGCACATCTCAAGAGGTTTCTGATTTCAGGTAATGCAGCTTGGTAAGAGAAGTCAGGTCCCTGATTTAAGAAGGATTTGGCTTGTTGTTAAGTAAGCTAAATGAAGATTAATAACAAGCAAAAAATGTAAAAAACTTTTACCTTTAGAGAAGGCGGTATCGGAATTTCTGTGCTCCTAAGATCAACTGCCTGTGAAGAAAATAACAATGCTTAAGGTTCCAAGAAAGCTTATTTCAAAAGACAAAGGAGACAAAGCAAAAGAAACAAAAACCTGAAGTGCTCTGCAGATGCTTTCAAGGTCAGGGCTTAATTTAACCATTTGAGTGGTCATTACAACCTCAATAACACCTAAGCAACTCTGACTACCTTGTTCAAACACAGGAATAGCTAACGTGCCTCGAACATCACAATCTTGAGCATGTTGTACCCTCGGATACTCCTCGTTCTTGAAAAACCTCACATCAGGAGTCCATTCAGGAACTTTCCCCAAGAAAACTCTTCCAGGCAAACCAACCAAGTCCCTGGAACTGGAACCTGAATCCTCCTGTTCAGTAGAGAATTGATAATTCTCAGAGATCTCTCTGTAATGAGCAAGCCTTTGGCACATTGGATCATGGCTAAAAGGTTGTTCCTTTGTGGTTAAAACTCGCTTACCACCTCTATCCACAGGCACCCATAACTGTATAAGAGAGCCTCTCTCACTTGTAAAATCTTTAATGTGTGTCACTGCTTGAACCAATCTTTCCATAACCGAAAAGCCATGACCACTTGGTCCAATCCACCACCGTCTATTAAAGCTAGAGAGATCTCTCCCTTGATTTTGATCCTCAAGACTCGATCTTTCTGCAGAATCTTGACCATACATCTGAGATAAGTTATTAGATGTGTCTTGCGTTGGAGACCACATGAAGGAAGAAGGGTCAAAAGGGGTTACAGAAGTGGAAGGACTAAAATTAAGGAACTCGGATGCATCAGTTGTCTCTAACCAGCAACCTTCTAATAGTAATCCGTCCATGAATGAAGAATCCATAGCCGGATCCATAGGAAGAGAATTGTTTTCCATGGCTCACTCAAATCAATGAAGCCACATCTGAAAAAAACAAAGCATCCATTTTACCAAAACCCAAACAAAATCAAAGCAAAAAACTTGTAATAGAAAAGAAACTGAGAATCAAGATATTAGTGAAAAGCTCCAATTTTTTTTTTTTTTTTTCTGTTGATTCTTACAAGTTGGTTAAAATACCCTAATCCCTTGTGGGTTAAGAGATACTGATTTAACCTCAATCAAAGAAGGAATCTTTTAAAAAAGTTTAGCACTAATCTGATTCTTGATTTAACAAAAAAAGATGAGATCTTTGAAGTTGAGAAATGGGAAATAAAAAGAAAACTCACAAAAAAAGACGTCAGATTCTCGGAAGATTCTTGAAGTAGGTTTTAAATGGTGTTTATCCTTTTAAATTGAAGATTCTTGGAAAAGAAGTGTCCTTAAAAGACCACTTGTCTTAGGAGAGACAGGAGAAAACAAACCCAAATCTCAGGGAAAAGAAAGCTGTAAAGATGTCTTTGATGGGTATGTTCCTGGTGAACAAGTAAGGTAATGTGTACCTCTTCCTCATAAATTACCAAAACCCAAAAAAATAATTATTTTTTGAGGCATCGTTATCTCATATATGCATCGGGAAAAAAAGAACCCTTCAACTAATACTTTTTTATAAAAAAAAAAAAAATCAATTTGTTTGGTCTCTTTAGAGTATTTTACACAACAGAACAAGACTGTCTGTCTCTCTCTCTCTCTCTCACTTCCAGGCTGCGTGGGTGTTGGAGGACGGAGATTCCCATATTCTAGAGAGAAAAAGAGATATTATTATTTTTCATATTTTTTTTAGAGTTTTGGGCAGTGAATTTCTTAACATGTAATAGTCTTTTTTTTTTTTTTTTTTTTTTCCTTCCAACATGTAATCTTTATAAATAAAAAAAAAGCTTAAAAGATATTTCTATGTAAGAAGTCAACTTTTTAATGTTGAGAGAAAATATCAGCAATTAGCACTAATAATAAATAAATAAGTAAAAAAAAGGCCATTGATTTGGAATCAATGTAATTTATTAAGCAAAGTTTTGGTGCCAATAATAAGGGACCAAGTAGAGTTGACAAAAATTTATAAGGTAGTAGTATATAAAAACTATGAATATACAAAGTTGAATTTTCGCCGCTGACTTTGTTATTTTACTTGTTTATGAAATTGGAAAGAAAGGGTGTATAATAGAAAAAACGATTAACGTCTTTGATTTTTTCCAATTATTTACAGAAGATGATCTGATTATTCTTCCATGTGTACACTTTCGAAAATTATACTATTTGATAGTTGTTAAAAACAAATAAAGATTCTAAAAACATATATAGTTTAAGAGAAGATGTCAAGTAATTACTTAACTTAAAGTTGATACAAAAAAAAAGTTTAAGAGAAAATTAATAATTGATGGAGCAAGTTGGAATGTAAGAAAACAAGTGGGGGAGCAGGTTTTGCTTTTACCCCATGGGTAAAAAAAGGAATCTATATAATAAAACTACAAATAACAAATTATAGGAGTTAAGTTATTTTGTTTGTCCCATTGGTTTATTTTTTTCTTTTGGTCAGCGTTTTGTCCTATTGGATTAAAAGATACTTTGTAATAGAAATGGTGGGCAATGTGTGTCCCACTTAGCCTCGTTGAGATGTGACTATTCTTGAAGGAACAATTGTGTTTCCTTTGTAAAACCATTCACGTATGTAGAAGAAGTGTCAAAACTGATTAGTGTATTTGGTAGTGGTCTACAATGTTTTTTAGTTTTCAATTTATACTGATCACTGGCTAGAAAAGCATAAGATATGGTTGTGAGGTAGTTGATATTATTAGATTACTGTTTTGTTGGTTGAGATGATTTTTCTATGTCGCAACTTGCTTTTGCGAAGAAGCAAAATACAACGCGTCTAGTTTTTGTTCTTCCCCGGCCCCTAGCAATCTTTTCTCATTGTTACCGTCTTCTAACTATTTGTTTATTTAGGTGAACTGAATTTAGAAAACAGACGTAAGTGAGTTTATGATTGAAAATTGAAAGGAACTACAAACTTTGATATAACATGTATGGAAGAAGATTCCGACTATATAAAAAATGAAAGTTATTCTTCCTTGCCATGGGAATCTCCTCTCTGATTTGGTATTAAACAATAAAGTTTTGTTTAAAAAGAAAAAAGTTAGAAGATTGGTCGAATAATGAATAATCTTTCATCAAGTTGTGATAATTTCACACGTCATACTTTAGGTAAAGAGTTTCTATTTTTGTTGTCTTGTCACACGCAAATTGATAATAGCTGACAATATCTTGGTTGGTAAACTGGTTCCTATGGTGTGATTCACTTTCATCTTGTTTTTTTTTTTTTTGTAATCGGAGATATTAGACGAAAATCTATATTATGTTTAAAATATATAGTAGAATTAAAACTGGTTTTTGTTTGCCACTTAAGTGTTTACTATGACCAACATGAAGGTATAGTGAATGGATAAATAGGTTATTAACTTTAATCAATAAGACAAATTTCAACAACTAAACCAAAACACAGTACTGTTGGTCATAGTATCAACTCTTAACATGATTAATTGTAAAAAAAAACGTGATTATTTGTTTCAGCTTTCAGATAAGCTTTCAAATTCTTAAACTCTTACCATAAGCATTTGTTAAAGATTCAGTTCGATTAAAAAAATTCAGATATACAAATCAAAATCGTAATAAAACAAAAGAAAACAAACTATAAATGGAAGAAAGAATAAATCAGCAGCGTTTCAATTTTTCATGACCTAAACTGAACAAATGAATTTTGATAAGTACCTGTTTGACAAAAAAAAAAGATAAGTACCTCCAAGCAACTTCAAATTATATATTAGTATCTTACATCAACAGATACCGATACGAACCCACAGTGAAATAAATAAAATTCTATTTCTATTATTCAATTTATATGTTTTTAATTTTTATATACCAAGAACTTTGAACCTAAAACCAGTTTTGCATCTTTAGTTTCAGCTAATTACAAGATGTTTGGCAGGAACTTAACTATAATAGTCGAACCAGAAACTAATATTTAATATATACATCCTATAAAGTTTTCCTTCATATGTAATCAAAGCGAAGCCAACTTGATTTAGGCATCATGTGAAATTGAATTTTCCCAAAGACGGATCTAAGATTTTGTAAACTACACCTAAAGCTCATCATTGTACCTATAAGCAGATTTTATATTCACCACTACACTATTAAATACTAAAGATTGGATTAGTGTGCATAGTTTACAAACACAAGACGTAAGAGCTTATCGCAAACACAGACAGTAACAATGCATAGAAGCAATCCAAGTCCGTAATAAGAGAAAATTGACATTTTATCACGATTAATCTGTTGTAATGGAACAGTACTCATTGAGCAAAATTAAGGAAACAACATCATTTTTTCTAAGTCTCTGATCTAAGACCAGTAAGAGATCAAGATGCTTTGGATCTCGTGTGACAGACACATGGCTCTGGCTACCAACCTCACTCATGTGCGTGATATTTTATAAAAGGTCCAATTGAAATTTTACGATTTTATAATTGTTATTATTTGTCTCTTCAGTTTATATTTAATTTGTTCCCATTGCTCAACTTTTGAGTAACTATTTGTTTGCATTAATCATAGAGAGTATGATTTCAATGATATTCATTAGGTAAACTATTACGCATATATTTAGTACTGATACACATAGGATTAAGAGAAATTAGATAGCTACAATAAGGTCTTTACAATATTAATTGTATTTTCTTAATATGCCATTTCAAGATGGAAAAGCTATAGCTACTCCAATCTTACGTTGAAGTATTTGAGATTATGTACGAAAGAGTGGTTTAGTCATGCATCAACTACCTAATCATTCGTTCGAACATGACAAAACATATATAACACCGTTTTGTATATGTCTTCCACTAAAACGATAGACGATGTGTTTTATACGAGAATGGAATACCAGATTTCCATGAATATGCGATTCTGATCACTCTTTTGTTGTTTCTTATCTCTTTTTTACTCATTTTATCTCTACTTAATCATGTTCACTCACATATATAATCGCGCTAAAGTGGTTTTTCACATAGTTTCTGATCACTAAAAAAATAAAAAATAATGATAAAGTAAGAGAAAGGTTTAAAACCCATGAGAAACAGTTCTTAACAAATGACATGTTATATATAACTGGCTAAATTGTTCTTTTATTATTTAATATTTAAATAAATAATAAAATTATATGAAAGTGCTATAAACAGTCTTTAGCGATAGTGTCAAATAGATAGATGTACAGTTACTTGTTAAAGTAAAGCTTAGATAGATGTACAATTACTTGTTAAAGTAACTTAAGGTTTGATTGGTTCTCTAGCAACCACTCGTTTACGAACAGTTACGGTTGCTAGCGTTTAAAACTAATCACGCAAATCGCTTTTTACTATTCTGATTTACTCAAAATCGCTAAATTTCAAAAATTCTTTTCCGCAAGCTTTTGACAGTTGCAAATGGCTCAAACAAAAGAATCATGTGAACAAGTCCTATTTTATCATCAAGTCCTATTATATTCATGTTAATTCTCAAATACTAATCTCATAATATGAATAGTTATTTATGTTTTACTAAACTTTATTTGTTTTGACAAAAAAAAAATATTTTTTTTAATAATTATTTAGTACTTAGTACTTGATTTATGGTTTTTTCACTTTGCACTATTAATCATGTTCAAATATTTTATATTTTATCATAATAAAATAATTTTAGTGTTTTAATATTTTTTTTTAGTTATATATGATATTTGTTTTGGTTAATTTTGGTTAACTGTTATCGCATTTGTTGGTTAACTAATCATAAAACTCTTACAAACACATTCTTTTTATATCACCAAGCCAATTATAAATAACGCTTAAAACCGTCCGTTTGTGCGAACGTTCCTAACCGCATCTACTGTATTTAATAAACCATTCATGCCCTCATTGATTACTGATTTAGTAGATATAGATTGTCATTAGTGTTTAACCCTAAGTGAAGCTTTGCTCTCTCTTCTTCTTCTTCTTCTTCTTCCTCCGCGACGCGTTTCTTCTTTCTCTCTCGCAATTGCCAAGAGGTAAGCTCCTTCGATTCTCCTCTTAGACATTTTTGTTCAGCGATTGATAAACCCTAAATGTTCCCTTTCTATTGTAGTCTTGTAGATACTTAAGCTAGATTTATGCGTGATCTAATCGTAATTAGTCGGGATCTAATTGTTGCGTTCGATTTGAATCGTTGTCACGTAGAAACCCTAATTTTGCTGCATCCTTATGTACTCGCAGAGCTTGAATACTTCCAGAATTGGCTCTGATTTGAAGCAATTTTGAGTTTCAAGGTGAAGCTAATGAGTAACTGAGTGTGAAAATCTTAGATTCCACCGACATCAGATCCCTTTTTCTCTGGTTTCATTTGATATGTCGACGAACGATGAGGAAAATGGAACTTTAATCGAGGTTAAGAATGTTCCAGAACCAAGCCCAGAGACTTGGTATAGTGTTTTTCTTCGTCAAGCTTCAGTCTATGGTGTAGCTGCAGGGTATTGTCTCTCAGCTTCTCTGCTCTCAATCATCAACAAATGGGCAATCATGAAGTTTCCATACCCCGGTGCATTAACCGCTATGCAGTACTTTACAAGTGCAGCTGGTGTTTTGCTCTGTGCTCAGATGAAGCTAATCGAGCATGATTCGCTTAATCTCTTGACAATGTGGCGGTTTCTTCCCGCAGCTATGATATTCTACTTGTCTCTGTTTACTAACAGTGAGCTTCTCCTCCACGCCAATGTCGATACTTTCATCGTGTTTAGGTCTGCTGTTCCGATTTTTGTTGCGATTGGGGAAACACTCTACTTGCACCAACCATGGCCATCTGTTAAAACGTGGGGATCTTTGGCTACTATATTTGGTGGAAGTTTACTTTACGTATTCACGGATTACCAGTTTACAATCGCAGCATATAGCTGGGCTCTTGCGTATCTGGTGAGTATGACTATAGACTTTGTTTACATCAAGCATGTGGTTATGACCATTGGCTTGAACACATGGGGACTTGTTCTCTACAATAACCTTGAGGCGCTGCTTTTGTTTCCACTTGAGCTACTTATAATGGGAGAGTTAAAGAAGATAAAGCATGAAATCACTGACGAGACTGATTGGTACTCGTTGCAAGTGGTTTTACCCGTGGGTTTATCATGTCTATTCGGATTGGCTATCTCTTTCTTCGGGTTCTCATGTCGCAGGGCCATTTCTGCAACGGGTTTCACTGTTCTTGGAATTGTGAACAAGCTATTAACAGTTGTGATCAATTTGGTTGTGTGGGATAAACATTCAACGTTTGTTGGAACCTTGGGGCTCTTGATTTGTATGTTTGGTGGAGTCATGTATCAGCAGTCTACCATGAAGAAACCGAATGCAGCACAAGAAGTTAAACCGCAAGAGCAAGACGAGGAACAAGAGAAACTTCTAGAAATGCAGGAGAACAAGGAGAGTAACAACATCAATATAAAGGAAACTCTGAAATCAGAAGAGAAACTATGATCATAGTGGCTGGAGTTTCTTCGGTACTGATATGATTTAGTTTTCAAGTAAAGAACTACATTGTACTTAGTCGTTATGCAATTCTTTTGTAACTAGAGGTAAGAGTACTGCGTTCCTGATCCAGTAGTTGAATAATATCGATTTCTTGTTTACATTTTGATGTGTTTGGATTTATTTCTTGTACCCGATTCAGATTTATATGCGAGTAAAGAATTCTTATGTGTCCTCATTGTGTTGAGATCTGTTATCAGGTAAAAGTTACAAAAGTTAAAAAAAAAAATATTTGTGTTTGAAGAGTCCATCTAATCTTGGTAACTGCTGCTAAGCTAGTTTATGTTATGAGAGCACCTAAGGTGTCATTTGTGATGAGTAACGTTCGATTTTGAGCCCAAAAATGAAAAATTAAAAATTTCCGTCAACAGCAGGGTTCGAACCTGCGCGGGCGAAGCCCAATAGATTTCAAGTCTATCTCCTTAACCACTCGGACATATTGACCATTTGTTATATTGTTGTAACATGTTTGATATATTATCATCAACACTGTCCTTCGTAGCTTAAGAAGATTGTAATACTAAAAAAGTAAAAATATATATTAGCAAATCTAATGGTTTAAACTTCACTGGACATAAAAGTCATAGGTATTGTACGGTCGAGATCACCCAAAATTTCTCTGTCAAATCAGATCCACAATCTCTCTCTCTGCAAATTCCTCAAGCTAAAAAGGAAACCATTTACATGTTTACATGGCTCAAAATATCAGGAGAAAACAGAGCCTGACAACGCATATCAGTAGGATAGATAAGAGTAATGAGTTGTTGTTGTGATTATACGTTCAATAATGTTAAAATGCCTCATTGAATCGGCCAGTCTTGTTTCGTGACTCACACTGATCATGGCCCTGGAAATTGTTCACGAGCTTTCTCACATTGCTTGCATTTTCCAAGCATGACAATTAATTAGCTTTCATACAGATGCCTACCATACCTTTTCACAGAATAGTTCATCAAAAGATACACCATTTACTCTATTAACTTATCCTAAGAACAAGTGGAACCAGAGAAGAAGCGGTAAACTAGTTGAGTAGGAGATAATATATTACACACAAAGAAGCTATCAAGCTTATTGGCAGTGATTCTTTTACCAAGTTCACCCAGGGGGATTGTTCTGGTGCATATTTGTAGTCGGAATGTTTTGGAACTCCGTGTGGATTAAGTTTTGGAATACTCCTGGCATTGTGTTGTGAAATTGCCCTGCCAATACCGCCTGTGACTGTCTTGGAGCAGCCTGTAATAGAAAACGATCAGAACACTTAACCATATGAGTTGTACAAGTCTACAAAATGTCAATGAGTGGGTTGCATTCGGGATGCAGATAGGAAAATCAAACATACCACATGTTGAAATCCTTCTAGGCTTCCCTCACCAACAGTTTCAGATTGAGCCACATGCTGCACAAATGAAGAAAGATCAGTGAAACGTAACCAATCATAAACAAAGTTACGCATCACATCATCAGGGTCTGACAGTTTAGCGGAAATAGTTGTTTGTCTTTTGGCCATATGTATAAAATTATAGCCTATCGAGTACCCATAAAAGATTAATTGATGATTCTGATAGCATAGTAGAAAAAGCTAGCGGACCTTTGCCTTTTTAGATGTATTGCTTAGGCTACTTCTCTTCTCCCTTCTGGTTTCAGCTTGCCATGGAACATTGCCTGCATGTATGTTATTGTTAGGTTCGGGTCCAATCTGATTCGATGTGGATCCGTATTGATTTTCTTCCTGGACAGGATGTCCTGCTTGAATTGCAGCTTCTTCACACCTGGCGGGATGTTCGATGGTAGCAATCTTAACAGCACATTGCTTAAAGGCTTCTTTCATTGCAAACATGGCGATGTCATAACTTTCTTGGGAAAGAGATCCTTCCTCTCCCAATATAATGGCTCGGCGGCAAAGATCATTGAAACGGCGGATATTAGACTGCACAAGTTCAAGGTTTCCGCTGATCTGATGTCTGTTTCTAGCTGCATTCGTCCATCTTTGCAACACATAGTTTATCGGAATGGTGAAAACACCCGACATTTGGAGAACAACAATCGCATGTCTACAGAGATATCCCTTGTACTCAAAGGAACGGCAAGAGCAGTAAATATCTGACTTAAATTCATCCCAATCGACCAAATACTTCTGATTGTCGTCAAAGTCCTTAACACTGTAAGTTGTTCCTTCCTCACTCTCCTTGGTCAGGTGACAAGCAGCGGCACCCAGAACCTCAAGTTGGAATTTCCTGAATATTTCATGGGAGTATACAAGTAACATTTGCTTCTCAAAAGGTGATGGAGATTTCAACTCAGGTGCTTCATGCCAAGCATCAAAATCTGCTTTCGCTTCCTCTTCATACCTATCTTCTAGCATTAGCCCATATCCTTCTAAGAACTCTTTAAGCGAGGTTTCGGCGTGAACATACCTATCAAACAAAGAATTCACACTTTCTGAACGACAACGTGTAGATAAACCCGCAAATGTTATTCCCCTCATAAAGGTAGGTGCCCAGAACTTACGTTCCTCATACAAAGACCGCATCCACTGAACATCTCTAAGATGAAACTTGTCTATCAATTTCAACCACCTCCTATCAAATTCCTCCTCAGACCATGACCTGTATATACATTTGAACAACTTTTTCATGAAAGTGTCTTGCCACATACTCCAATAATCCAAATTCCTAGGAAGCCGATCCAGCACATGCCACAAGCAATAACAATGGCGAGTTTCCGGTAAAACCGCAGCAATTGCAGCTTTAATAGCATTGTTTTGGTCAGTAAGCATAACTCTAGGCTTTTGACCACCCATTGCCACTAACCAAGATTGCATCAACCAAACATAAGTGTAAACTGTATCATCTGCAAGCAATCCACATCCAAGCAACACAGGTTGTACATGATGATTAACTCCAACAAAAAGAACAATTGGTACTTTATATTTACTCACGAAATAAGTTGTCTCAAAAGAAACCACATCACTAAAACTTTTATAATCTTCAATCCCTTTAGCATCAACCCAGAACACATTCCTCAGAAGATGATCTTCACTGAAATCAACAGCGAAAAAAAACTTGGGATTCTCTTCTTGCATACGCATAAGAAACTCAAGCAAAATCTCTGCATCACCAGTATCAAGAACAAGTCTCCTTCCTTTATCATGTTGATTCCTCATATAACCATCTATAAAATCAAGATCGTTATAAGCACTGAGATGCTTGCAATCAGTCAACGGACTGTTCTTCTTCCTCCTTAGACGAGTATCGGTGGATTTCACAAGCTCTGTGTTTCTATGGCTCCGGAAATAATGAGCTTGCTCTGGTAAAAGTTCGTGATTATGCTCTTTGACGAAACTGTAAACGTACCATTTCCCATCTGGTCTTCGTTTAACATGCATACTTGCTTTGCATCCGATTTTAGGAGAAGCTCTAGGGTTTATCGCATCATCGGATTGTTGTTTGCTTCCATAGCGTATGCAAGAGAATTTTGCATCGATGAATTCCTTTGAAGCTCTTGATCTTCGACTGCTCAATTTCGCAGTTCCGAAGCCAACGGATTTGGCGTAGTCTTTGTAGAACAAATACGCATCTTCGTGAGTCTCGAATTCCATTTGAGAAGCTTGAATCCACACCAAAATTCGATAAAGATCGGTGACTACAAGACGCGAAATAGATTGAGTAACATAAATTACGAATCAGAGAAGTGATTCATCTTCACCAGAATGGTTTTTGAAAGATCCGAAGGAACACAGAGAGTGAAACATTAGACGAGAAGTTGAAAGAGACTTGCAATTGCAAATCTGATGCGGAAGTTAAATATTGGGCCATAATGGGCCTATCTTTTTAATCAGGATACTGGGTCGTATTGGGCGATTTGGTTTGGTCTTTGACTTCTTTTCAACTTTTTTGGAAAATGTATTTGACTATTGAGTGTCTAAAAATAAAGCTATTGGAGAATTTTGCCCAGAAAAAAAAAAGCTATTGGAGAAAAGAGTTTTAATGGAAAAAAAAGAAGGAAAAAGCAAAAAGGTGAAGAGCCGTTAGGCCAAGTTTTAAAGATTTAAATCATCTGACGACCACAAAAAAAAATCATCTATTAGCTTGAGATTGGACAAAAATTAAACTAATCAGATTGGATATAGTCTAATAATAATGTATAAATTGTTTTTTTTGGGGTAAAATCGTTTGGTTTGAATATTAAGGAAAAATAATAACGATGCGGTTGGTGGTCGACGACATTGAAATAAAAGTATAAAACATGGACCATTGGACCGTTGAGCGTGGTGGTAGTAATAAGTAATAACGAAGAAAATAAGAAGAAGAATTTTGAAAACGCACATGGTTACAAATATAGCCGTTGGGCTCCTGATTTCCTTTTTCCATTAGGTTTATATTTTCTTCTGAGGTTGCATCCAACGGCTCAGATTTACTAGCCGTTTATTCTAAAAAGGGAAGAAAAAATAACAACATTTTTGTGTGTGTTGCAGACATATATCCGCTCTTCACGTCTTCAAAATCTTTGATTGATCTACAGTCTCTTTTACCCTTTTTTCCTTCAATTTTGTTTTAGTTGTGAGAGAAAGAAGATAAAGAGAGAGACTCTTGAAGATCATTGAAGAGAGCCAGAGTTCGATTTCTGTTTGCTATTATGGGATTTTGCTTCTGACAGAGAGATAGAGATAGAGAAAGACTAATAGTTTCGTTGAAAGAGCGTAAAGGTAAATAATTTAGGTTGATTTCATCTGGGTTTAAGAGATTACATCTTGTTCTTGATAGTCTTTTAGATTTTTAAATCGGATTCAAGACCCAATTTATAATTTGGATTTGTTTTGACTTGAGACATGTTTCTGCGATTGCCAGGTACGGAAGATAATAATGGGTGGATCAGATGAGAACAGACACGGAGTCATTGGACCGATGAATCGACAACAAGGTAGATCAGAATCAAAACAAGAATCCTTATTTAATCAAAACCCAATCTTTTGTTTGATTTTCTAAAAGAATGATTTTTGTCAATTTTTTGGAAAAAGGGGGATTACGTGGAGGAAAGGTAATTCCGACGAATGGACAGACAAGAAGAGCACTGAGTAATATAAACAAGAACATCATCGGAGCTCCTGTTTATCCTTGTGCTGTCAACAAGAGACCATTCACTGAGTAATTTTATTTATTACCTTCTTCTTTAATTGATTCATTCTTTAATAAAAAGTTGTATACACTTGTCTTAAGAACCAATTGTTTTCTCAGGAACAATGGGATATGTAACAAGAAGATTCCACCTGTTCCAGTGCATCGACCAGTTACTAGGTGAGTGATTTCATTTGATTTCTGCTTCAGTGTCACAATTGTACTATGAGTTTGTTTAATTCTTGATGTAATTTCAGGAAGTTTGCTGCTCAGTTAGCTGAGAACAATCCCCAAATCCACAAGGAGGTACCTTTATATTGACTCTAACTGAATTTGGTAATTGAAAAGGTTGTCTAATCTCAAGTGTGTTTTTTTTTGTGGTTAGGAAACCAAGAGACCAGACTTGATATCGAACGAAGCATTAGATAGAATCATAACAGATGTGGAAGAAGGAGACTTTAATGAACCAATGTTTGTTCAACACACTGAAGCCATGCTTGAAGAGATTGACCGAATGGTAACAATATTGACAAATTTGTTTAAAGCCTCTCTTTTTTTTTGTTGGTTACTCGGATGAAGAAACATGTTGTCTTTTATCTGCAGGAGGGGATTGAAATGGAAGATTCAAATGATATTGATATTGAAGTAGAAGAGTCTGTGATGGATATAGACAGCTGTGACAAGAAAAATCCTCTAGCTGTAGTTGAATACATCGATGACATATATTGCTTCTACAAGAAAAATGAGGTAACTTTTAGTGTTCTGTTTCTGTATCAATATGATCATTCTGGTTTCAAGATTGAAACTTTTTCAATTATTTTGCAGTGTCGTAGCTGCGTACCGCCTAATTACATGGAGAATCAACAAGACATTAACGAGAGGATGAGAGGAATCCTTATTGATTGGTTGATTGAGGTATAGATACACACACAAAAACAAAAACATAAAATTGTTCTGCTTTTGTTAGTTGTCTCTATAAGTGTTGAAATCTTATCAATCACGTTGAATGAAACATTACAAATATATACAGAATCATCTAAGGGTTTTAGAAAAGTTAATTACAATTAGATCCCTTAACTTATTAGTTTCTCATACTTCTATACACCCCCTCAAGATGGAGGTAGCTTTGCAACTCCAATCTTGATACAAGCTTGTTGGAACCGTGATCGTGATAGTGGTTTCGTAAGGGTATCTGCCAATTGATCATCTGTGGAGACATGAGAGACACGGAGCATTCCGTCTTGTATTTGATTGCGAACGAAGTGATAATCAAGAGCGATATGCTTCATGCGAGAGTGGAAGACAGGGTTGGCACAAAGATATGTGGCACCAATGTTATCACAGTAAATAACCGGGGCTGTCGGTAGTGAGATCTTCATTTCAAAGAGAAGAGAACATAGCCACCGTACCTCGGCTGCGGTGTTGGCGACCGCTCGGTATTCTGATTCGGTGGATGAGCGTGCGACCCCGCGTTGTTTCTTAGACGACCAAGATATAGGATTACGGCCAAGATAGATCAAGTAACCATTGGTGGAGACGTAGTCTTCAGTGTCGCCAGCCCAGTCAGCATCAGAAAAAGCATGAAGTGTCATAGGGGAGGAAGCGGTAAGTTGAATACCATGTGTTGGTGTGCCTGCAAGATATCGGAGAACTCTTTTGGCTGCATTCCAATGGGCATCGGTTGGTTGGTGGACGAATTGGGAGAGACGATTAACTGCATATGCGATGTCCGGTCTCGTGAATGACAGATATTGGAGGCTGCCGACCACTGAACGGTATTGTGACGCATCTGGGAGCTTTTCGCCGGTCAGAAGTGTGAGCTTTGGAGTGGTTGGCAATGGTGTCGTCACTGGCTTTGCATCGAGCATGTTGTTTTTGTTGAGAAGATCCATGATGTATTTCCTCTGCATGAGATGAAGACCACGTGGTGAGCGGGTTACCTCGATGCCGAGAAAATAGTGGAGATCCGTCGGGTCTTTAATTGAGAAGCGATCTGCAAAGGAAGCTAAGACATTTGACACCATTATTGCATTATCCCCAGTAACAAGGATATCGTCAACATATACGAGCACATAAGTGATGGTGCTGCCCGAACTTAATATAAATAGTGAAGTGTCGGCCATGGAGTTTGTGAAGCCCGAGGAGAGGAGGAACTGCTTCAATGCCATATACCACGCACGTGGGGCTTGTTTAAGACCGTATATGGGCTTGTGCAAGCGACATACATAGGATGGTCTATCCTTGTCAACAAAGCCAGGTGGTTGAGACATGTATACCTCTTCGGTGAGCTCGCCTTGTAGGAATGCATTGTTAACATCAAGTTGTTTGATTGGCCAGTTTTTGGCGGTAGCTACATCAAGAACTAGTCGAATCGTGGTGGATTTGATAACAGGACTGAATGTTTCTGCATAATCTTTGCCATATTGTTGATGAAATCCCTTTGCAACAAGTCTCGCCTTGTATCGTTCTAGAAGTCCATTGGAGAGATATTTTGTGGTGAACACCCACTTGCAGCCAACAATGTTCTGTGCTGCATGTGGTGGGACAAGATCCCATGTATGATTCCCCATTAAAGCATCAAACTCGGAAGAACACGCTCGGCTCCAATTTTTATCTTTCAAGGCCTGGACAATCGTTGTAGGTTCTGGAGGTCGATGGAGGTTGGCGGCGACAGTAAGGCTAAGTTTCTGGTTTGGTTTAGTGATGTTGTTTTTGGCCCGAGTTTTCATATTGTGGATATTTTGTGGTGGTGCTCTATTTTGGTTCTGTGGCTGAGAGACGGCTTGGCGTGGATTGGATTTTGTTTGTGGTTGTAGCTGAGTTGTGGGATTCAACTCATTTTGACGTGGAGCAGTGGGCTCAAGCGGATTCGGTATTGGCTGGGGCGAGGTTTGCGACCCATTTTCAGAATGAGCAGTAGGCTCGGAGAAAGGAGAGGAAGAAGATGAGGGATTAGAGGACGATACCTGAGTGTGGGACGATGGTGATGACGGCGGGTGAAGGTCCAGTCGTGGGGATCCCGTTTCCAGTGGCGGCGAGGCAGGTGAAGACGCCGGCGATTCCATGGTTGGAACAGTCGTCGACGAAGGCATGGTGTGAGGAGAACGATGGTGAACAGTGGACTGGTGGGCTGTTTCTGTGGACTGGGCTTCTGTGGACTGGGATTCTGTGGACTGGGCTTCTGTGGACTGGGATTCTGTGGACTGGGCCTCTGTGGACTGGGCCTCTGTGGACTGGGCCTCTGTGGACTGGGCCTGATTTAAATGAAATGTTGGGCCTGTTTGAAGTTGGCCCACATTATCAATTGGGTTACCATCTTCTTCATCGTGAGCTGAGAGAGGCTGCTGTTCACGATTTCCAAGCTGGCCGGTGGTGGGTAATGGCGGAGCAGTGACCGACGACGGTGGCATCACCGGAAGTTGGGTGATCGGAATCATGGACGGAGGAGGGTGCTCGGCCATTACATTTTCGCGATGTGGTGGTTGTGATGCTTTAAACGGAAACGTTTCTTCATCAAATTGTACGTGTCGTGAAACATAGACTCTCGCCGTCGGAGGATGAAGACAAAAATAGGCACTTTGGGAAGTCGAGTAACCGATAAATACACACCGCTGTGATCGATCCTCAAGTTTATGTCTTGTGTATGGTCTCAACCATGGAAAACACAAGCAGCCAAAGACGCGTAGCTTCTCGTAGTTTGGTGGTGATCCGAACAGCTTCTGGAATGGTGATTGCATTGAAAGAAGTGGTGTTGGCATCCTATTGATCAAATATACGGCCGTCGAGAACGCATATGACCAACATTCCTTTGGTACCGATGCGGTGGACATGAGAGTGAGGCCGGTTTCGACGATATGGCGGTGTTTGCGCTCAGCTAGGCCGTTGTGCTCAGGCGTATGAGGTGGGGATGTTAGGTGAGTGATCCCAGCGTTGGAGAGGAAGCTTCTTAGCGCCACAAACTCACCCCCATTGTCGGAGAATAATGTTCCAATTTGGTTTTGGAATTTGTTTTCAACGAGAGCCTTGAATGCCGTGAATACACTTTTGACATCGGACTTGCGGAGAAGTGGATACAGCCATGTGTAGCGAGTGAAGTGGTCCACTAGAACAAGGTAGTATTTATGGTTATCAACTGAATGAATAGGTGATGTCCAAACATCGGTAAAAATATATTCAAGAGGGCGATGTGAAACAATTGATGTTTGAGAAAAAGGGAGTTTATGGGTTTTATTAATAAGGCAGTCGGAACAAGACTGTTGTTTTTGTGAAGAAGAAGAAATAGGAAGCAAAAACTTGGAAATAATAGTTTGCAAAACAGAAGAAGAAGGATGCCCCAATCTTGAATGCCAATTGATAAGAGAAGCTTTTGGACCCGACGACGACACCATAGCCACGGCTTGAGAAGATGTCACAGGCCACTCATACAACTCGTTTTTAGTTCTGCCTTGGAGTAACGGGACTCCCGTACTGAGATCCTTCACCTGAAAAGAAGCCGGGAAAAATTCCACAGAAACTTGATTAGTGTTACATAGACGGTAAACAGAAATTAAGTTTTTCTGAATATCTGGAACACATAATATTTTATCAAGGAGTAAAGAACGAGTTTGGTTAGGAAGTAGTGCTGAACCCGTGTGAGAGATGGTCATGGTGGAACCATCCGCAATCATGACATCATCACCGCCATTGTATGGTTGGTGAAGAGACAAGTTGTTGAGATCGGCGGTGAGGTGGTGAGTGGCTCCGGAATCGAGGATGTACGGTGAGCCGACGGCAACATTGGCTCTGGGCTGCCAAGGTCGAAATGGATTGGCAGGCGGCGGAGTGGACATTTGGAGCGCTTGGAGCTGAGGGCAGCGTCTAGCGCTGTGTCCTTGCGTGTTGCAATATTGACACTTGCCAAGATACGGCTTGGAAACACGAGAATCAGACCGTTGTTGGTATTGATTTGAATTCCAAGAGTTGTTGTAGTTGTTGTACCTCTTCCCATTATTGTTGTTGCGGTTGTTGTTTTGTTGGTTGCCATTGTTGTTATTGTTGTGCTGAACGACATTGGCAGTGACGGGAGAGAACGTTGACAAAGCGGCTTGACTCTTGGAGAGAAGCTTAGCCTCGTAGTTGAGCAGCTTTTCGTGGACTTCAGTGATTTGTGGTGGTGTGTCCTTTGCTGCAATTTGATCAATAACTGGTTTGAACTCTTCTGGAAGGCCGTCGAGTATGTGTTCGATTTGATCGTCGTGTTCAAGCTCACTACCAAGGAGAGCAAGTTGATCAAATCGGGTAACAATGCCTTGTATGTATTCGTCAACCGATTTAGAGCCCTTGGTGTAGAGCTTGAGCTGATCCTTCACGTTGCGGATGTGGGTTCGGGATGGATTCGCGTAAGTATTGGCGAGCTTGGTCCAGATCTGAGCAGCGGTAGTGGTGCGACCAACAATCGGTTGAACAGAGGAGGAGAGCGAGCCAATGAGTGCGCTGTAAATGAGTTTGTCTTGGCGGCGCCATTTGGTGTAGTCGGGATTGGTTGAAGTCGTCGTTCCTTCGGTGATGGTGGCCGGCGGAACTGATTTGGATTCGTCAAGGTGATGAACAAGTTCATACCCATCAAGAAGAGAGTGAACTTGGAGCTTCCAAGTGAGATAGTTGTGTGTGGTTAGCTTTGAGATGTTGGACATTTTGATATGATGAATGGTGTTTGTGTTAACAGAGATCATTTCACTATTGTTTTCGGAGGTGGACATGTTTGACGGCTGAGAAAAAAAATTTTAGGTCTTAGGAGCTTTTTGCTCTGCTACCATATAAGTGTTGAAATCTTATCAATCACGTTGAATGAAACATTACAAATATATACAGAATCATCTAAGGGTTTTAGAAAAGTTAATTACAATTAGATCCCTTAACTTATTAGTTTCTCATACTTCTATAGTCTCAGTATAAAGCTTACTGTGAAAATTTGTTGCAGGTACATTACAAGTTTGAGCTGATGGAGGAGACGCTTTACCTGACAATCAATCTCATAGATCGATTTCTTGCGGTTCATCATCATATCGCGAGGAAAAAGCTTCAGCTTGTGGGTGTAACAGCTATGTTGCTTGCTTGCAAATACGAAGAAGTTTCAGTTCCAGTTGTTGACGATCTTATCCTGATCTCTGACAAGGCTTACACTAGGACAGAGATTCTTGATATGGTAAAATCTTTCACAAGATCTAATCTTGATCATAACCATGGATTATCTGGTTTCTATGTAGATGATCATTCTTGTGTCTTGCAGGAGAAGTTAATGGCAAATACCTTGCAATTCAATTTCTGTCTGCCAACTCCGTATGTGTTCATGAGACGGTTTCTCAAAGCTGCACAATCTGACAAAAAGGTTTGTGTAGTAACTTACTAACTTTGATGATAATCTTCTCTCTTATGTTTATATATAAAGAATCAAAACATGATTATAAGGTGTGGTTTTTTCAGCTTGAGCTTCTATCATTCTTCATCATCGAGCTTTGTCTAGTGGAGTACGAGATGCTTCAGTACACTCCTTCTCAGTTGGCTGCATCGGCGATCTACACAGCTCAGAGCACACTTAAAGGATTCGAGGATTGGAGCAAAACCAGTGAGATCCACTCAGGCTACACCGAAAAAGCGCTTCTGTAAGAATACCAAAGCTTTAGTATTTTATCTGATTTGAATTCATCACAGGCCTCTCGAGGTTCTGAAAATGTTTTGGTTTTGATGATACAGGGAATGTTCGAGAAAGATGGTTGGTTTGCATCACAAGGCAGGGACAGGGAAGTTAACAGGTGTTCACAGGAAATACAATACATCCAAATTTGGTTATGCTGCAAGAATTGAACCAGCTGGGTTTCTTCTTCTGTGAACGAACCAACCGGTTAAAATTAGGTCACACGGAATCTATAATGACTTGACCAAATTTTATCACTGAAGAGAGAGCAACATAAGTTGCATATATGGGGGAAATTTCTGAACACGTACGTATCTCTGTGTGGGTTCACTTGTCTATGGATGGTTTAATCTTTTCATTTCCGTTGCTAAGAGAATAATAGAAAGTGTTTTCGTACTTAGAAATGCTCTTAACTCTACCGTTTGTTTAGAAAACGGCACTTTATTTAGTGTTCTTGATTTCAACATATTTTTTCACTCTTCTTTCCAAATTCCAAGTCAGCAGCATCTTTTACCACTCCCAATCACAAGTTCACAACACTTGTGAAAATAAATAAGGTTTTGGTTTTGTGGACATAATCACTTTGATCTCTTGACTTGGTCGTAAAAGTCGCTCGATTTCTTGAAAAAAACATTAATGATAGAAGAACCAGTCAATTAAATGAGAGGATGTATTATTGGGGATATTGTTACATTTATATAGTGTGTTTACGTAGTGTGATTGGTGTATATGAAAGAAGGAATGACTAATTCTCACTTATTCACACACCAATCACACTCATAATAAATTTAGTTAGTTCTGAATATATCAGTTAGAATGACTTTGACATAACTTGTTAGACGGAAGACTTGTTTATAAGAAGTACCTCTTTCATGAACTTTTATTGCAAAAAAAAAAAAAAAATGGATGAAAGTGGTAGTATTGCCAAAATGTGTCTTTGCTTATCAATGATGTTGCTGCTTTTATCCTCATCCCTTGAGAACTCGTTCGTCTCAGCTCTCCCAACTGGTGAGTCAAGTTTTGTCGTTGTTTTACTTTCTAACATAGTCGACAAGTTAAAAGAGTAGTATACTTTTCATACAAGAACAATAAGAAACCCATTCTTAGAAGATTACTTTAAAAACTTTTTAATTGAATCCTTTCTCACTAGCTTGTTATGTTTGCAAGTTTTCCCTTAGCCTAAACCTAACATCATATGATATACTAACGAATCTAAGATGTAGAATGAAAATTGTTTTGTTATCTTTGGTAAGTAAATTAAGAATAGTGCAGAGGAGACGTATGAAGCGACAAAAATAGGCCAAGCAAGAAGAAGTGGAGTGAGAAGAATGTTGATACCAGTGAGATCTAGCCCTTCATGTCGAAGTAGTGCCGGTGGAGTATCTAGCAGCCATTCAAAACGGGGTCGAGGTTGCTGATTATTTACAAGACCAAACCATGAACTCCCGGTTCCATCATTTTACAACTACCTATGCTGAATGGTTTATCTAGCTCCTACAACTCTTGTCTTATCCGACCATCTTTGTCTGATTAAAACCATAATGAATAAAATCACTCTTAGTATATCTTATGTTATGTATATAGTAACCCATCAGATGACCCTCTTCTGGTTTCTAAGCATTTATACATCTCCAAGACTAAAAACCATTATAGAATTTTGCATAGTGCTCTGTTCTACAAGAGATGTGAGAATTCTCTCAATAACGACCATGTGAAGAAAACATGACAATATTTCAAACATCTTAGTAACCCACAACACAGAAGTAGTCCCTCTTTTTTTTTTCTCCTCAGTCCTCTGCCTCTCTTCTTGTTACAGATTTTACTTACTGTGTACCTTATTTGGAAATATGACATCACGAATGAAGAGTCATCAAGGTCGCGCAATTAGTAGTAGTCACAAATGAACATGTAAAATTAATCATATTCCCACAGTTAACTCTCCGTTTAGTGGTCAATGATACTAGTTACCGACACTAGAACAAAGAAAACTTCTTTTTAGATGGTGAACGAGTTTACCATTTGATTTACCGACATCGTACAGAACAATGGTTTTTCTTGTGGAAATATCTGTTAGATGGACTTTGATGTCTACTACTAGTGTCCGTTGACGTTGACGTTGACGTTGACGTTGACGTTGACGTTGACGTTGACGTTGACTTGGCATAACATATCCACTTTTTCTCTAATAAACAGAAAAGAAAAGAAAACGAACAGTGAATTTCTGAAGGGGTACTTGTTTATAAGATGTACCTCTTTCATAGAAATTTAAACTATCGAAAAGAGAGAGAAAGATGAATAAAAGAGAATGTGGTAGTGGTAATGTTGCCAAAATGTGTCTTTGCTTATCAATAATGTTGCTGCTTTTATCTTCATCCCCTGAGAACTCGTTCGTCTCAGCTCTCCCAACTGGTGAGTCGTTGTTTTACAGTTTTTAATATAATCAATAGACTAAAGGGTACTATAATTTTCATACAAGATAATAAGACCCTTTAGGCTTAGTATTACTTTCATACAGAACAAACCCACTCGTAGAAGATTAATTTGAAACTAACATCAGTTAAAAGAGCACAAGTCTTAGGCAAGTTGTTTATTTTTCTTGTCGAAATACGAACTAATATGCATACAAATAAAAAATGGTGCAGGGGAGAAAACAGAGGGAGCAAGAAGAAGTGGAGTGAGAATGATGATGGATGCAAAACGTGTTGGTTATGTATACAGAAGCCGCTCGGGCCGTGGTCCAGTCATGGTGGCCGAAACTAAACCCTGAAATCGCGGTTGCCGCAATTTACCACTACCTGTGTCGAATGTTTTATTTCCTACAACTCGTGTCTTCTCCGTTTGATCCGCCCATCTTTATCCGACTAATAAAAGAATGAATAATAAATGAATAAAAACGACCGCTTTTAGAAAAGCATCATTTATGATTTTCCGATTTCTAACCAAATTTCCACCTCCAAGACTAAAAAGACGAATCATTATAGAAATTTGAATCGTGCTCTGTTCTACATAAGATGTGGGAAGTCTTTCAATGACCACGTGAACAAAACATGTCAATGTTTCAAACATCTTAGTAACCCAAAACACAGAACTAGTCCCTCTTTCTCTCTTCCCTCCCTGTCTTCTTGTTAGAGATTTTACTTACTGTGTACCTTAAATGCATAAGTGACAAGCTGAAGTTGGCGGATTCTCATGGATACTGCAGAGATTGTCTCGAGAGTCGAAGCTACATTACGAGGGTTAACTAAACTATCTCCTCACAGGTGGCACGGCTCCCCTTCCTCCTGTTCCACGTCCAGTACCTTGACCCTTTATGACAACATCAAAGTTCGATTAATTGCCTTATGTTTCCAAACATTTTTTTCTTGACCTGTAAATCAGAAGCATAAAGGACTTAGGCAAAGGTGAACTTACTTTGGCTCGCATTGCAGCACCTCTTCCTCTACCTACACCTAGTGAAGAGCTCTTTCCCTGCATTGATCAAGTAAGCAAGATGTTATTAGCTTCCATGTTAATAAAGCATAGATGGATTTGATATTCTCCATCACGTTCAAGAAGTATACCTTGCCCCTAACATCCTTGAACATTGGAGCATTCTTTAGCATGTCCGGTATGACTATAAACCTGTCAAAATGTCACATATCAGTCAGCTAAGTTGAAAAAGAATACTCCAACAAAAGTAAATAAGTAGGAAAGAAGCAGATATCAAAAGGAGTTTATATAGCAGCACCTGACTAAGCTGCCTCGAATGAAGACATGCTCAAGCTGTGATACCTTACCATCCTGTTCCATAAAGAGCCCAAACGTAAGTTCAATAACAATCATGAATAGAAGATAGTAAGTTCTATTCAAAATCTACAAATGTGTAAGAGCATATATATACTGTAACACTTCAAGATTAAACATATGGTCTTGTAATTTATTAATCGGAAACTCGTACCACAAATTTACAAGTTCTACTAAAGCCATATCACTGGTGAATTGTAAGGAAAACAAGACATCTGTCTTTAGCCATCATGATTCAACATAGTAACAACTTAAGCAAGACCTTTATCATCTTCCTTGTCTACTACTAGCATATACAGGAACTAAACCCCAATCACTACTAGGATCAGTGTTTTTACTTGCAGGAATTTCACAAGGATTTAACCCAACCTAAGCCGCCAAATTCTAGAATACATTCTCAATTCTTTCCTATTCTAGAGTTTTCGCAGCTCCTACATCGGCAATGGACAAGAAACGAAGCCCTAGTAAAACGTTACCTTGGCCTTATAGGTGATGTTCTCGAGCTGACAGTTCCAATTATCCTCACACTCAATCATACTTCCTCTGTAGAGCTCACCGCTCTTCATCTCCACCGACACAATATGACCGGACGATTCGTGAAGAAGCTTCACCGGAATCCCCAAACTCCGACTCATCTTCGATTCACTAAACCCTAATTGAACCTTCCCTTTTCCTTTTTTTGCAGCGAAAAAAGCGTTTCCAGTTGTAAATTACACTCTTAGGACTTTTTATTTAGATTTTGGGTGGGCCCATTAGTTTATTAGGCCCATTAAGTTATTAGGCCCGTTATTTGAATGTTGGTGTCCCTTTTGTTGCTTTGGATAATTGGATTAGTACAAGAGATTTGTTTGGTAATTAAAAGCTCCTCAAAACTTGTGACAACTCAGATTCTCTAAACAGATGTGGCAATGTAGCCAAGCTTCTTCACAGATTCTGATTTAATAGCCAAATTTGGCTTCTTGTGGTCATGATTAATAAAAGATTTCATATTAATTGTTGGAGCGTTACACAAAATAGTTTGCCTATAAATACAATAAGCTAATCCACAGTTTTTATATGATTTTAGTAGCTCAATAACCATAGAGAGAAAGATGGAAGGAACAATTAGGTGCTCGGCGAATTACGTCCCGCTTACTCCGATCAGCTTCCTCGAGAGAGCCGCCGTCGTCTTCGGCCCCAGAACCTCCGTCGTGTATGGTGATATTCAATACACGTGGCAGCAAACACGTGACCGTTGCGTCCGCCTTGCCTCTGCTCTCTCCAACCTCGGTCTCTCCCGCAACGATGTTGTAAGTGGTTTAACGACTTTTATTTATTGGTCATATATACTTTTTTCTTTTATTTAAACGATTTTTTGATCAGGTGGCTACTTTATCGCCAAATGTTCCTGCGTTATGTGAGCTTTATTTTGGAGCTCCGATGGCTGGATCAGTACTTTGCGTGTTGAACACGACCTTCGATTCTCAGATGCTTGCGATGGCGCTGGAGAAAACGAAGCCAAAAGTCTTCTTCGTTGACTCTGAGTTCCTCTCCGTCGCTGAAGAATCTCTCAAGCTCCTCTCAAACATCGAAGAACAACCTCTCATCATCACAATTACAGAAAATCCAACAGAGAAATCAAAATATGAACGATACGAGGATTTTCTCTCTTCCGGAAACCCTAATTTCATACCCCTACGACCGGTTGACGAATGCGATCCAATCGCCCTCAACTTCACATCCGGAACCACATCGAAGCCCAAATGTGTCGTCTATAGTCACCGCGGTGCGTATCTGAACGCAACTGCTACTGGTGTTATGAATGAGATGAAACAAATGCCGGTTTATCTGTGGACAGTTCCGATGTACCATTGTAGCGGGTGGAGCTCTGTTTGGACAGTTGCGGCTTTTGGAGGAGTCAACGTCTGTCTCAGGGAAGTCAACGACAGAGTTATATTTGATAGTATCGTGAAGCACAAGGTAACTAACTTTGGTGGCTCGCCTCCGGTTCTCAACATGATTGCCAATGCACCAGACTCGGTCAAGAAGTCGTTCCCATGGACCGTACAGGTTATGAGCGGAGGATCTTCGCCTCCTGAGGTAAAAACTAATCATAGAGTTTTGAATTACATGTTTGTTCAATCCGGCTTATTCGGTTTGAACTTCCATATCTTTAGGTTAAATATAATGCCTTGCTTTATACGTTTGCTCCGTCACAGTACATTATATTTTACATAGAATCATAGTATAAGATATTAATTTATTTGGACAGGTCATGTTGAGACTCAAGAAGCTAGGATTCAAAGTGATGATGGCATATGGATGCACGGAGGTGTATGGACTAGGAACAGCTTGTTTGTGGATGCCCGAGTGGGAGACTCTACCTGAAGAAGAGAGTTCAAGGCTCAAGGCTAGAGATGGTCTCAACCATTTCGCCAAGGAAGCTGTCGATGTGTTGGACCCAACCACCATGAAATCGGTTCCACACGACGGAAAGACTATCGGGGTGATTGTTCTCCGGGGAAATACCGTCATGAGTGGTTACTTCAAGGACAAGGAAGCCACTGAAGCGGCTTTTCGAGGTGGATGGTTCTGGAGTCGCGACATGGGTGTTATAGATCCTGATGGGTAAGTAAATGAATCATCCATTACTTTGAATATTACTTTGGATTTACTAATGATTATGATGTTTCTACATCCAAAGCTACATACAATATAAAGATAGGTCACAAGATGTTATAACATGCGGAGGAGAAATTGTGGGGTCAAAAGAGATCGAAGGGATTCTCTATAGTCACCCGGCGGTTTATGAAGCAGCGGTAGTTGGTCGACCGGACGAAGCTTTAGGAGAATCGATGTGTGCTTTCGTGAAGCTCAAGGAAGGAGCTGAAGCGAAAGAGGAAGAGATCATTGAGTTCTGTGAGAGAAAGATTGGGAACAAGAACAGGAAGATGGTTCCAAAGACAGTAGTCTTCTCGGATGTTCCTAAGACTCCCACTGGGAAGATTCGGAAGAATGTTCTGAGAGAGATGGCCAAGAATATGGGTTATGTTCCATTGAAAGCTGTGGAGTAAATGAAATGATAATTTATCAATGCAACTTATAAAGTTAAAAAAAAAAAAATGGTGAAAACTTTAAGCTTTAGTTTATATGTTCTGTGATGTTCTATGTAATTTTGACAAGTATAAAAAAAAATGAAGTCAAGGCAAGCTATCAAACTATAATAACCAGTCCAGATCAAATTAAACCGGAGAGAAATTGGAATGCCCAATCAGAAATATATAAATGGGCCAAATGTGAAGACACGGCCCACTAATTGTTTTCCATCAGATTGATAAACCTGAAATGTTTGTTTTCTTTTCGGCAAGCTTCTCTTCTCTTACAATCTTACATGGTCGCACTCGCATCTCTTAGTGCAGATTGCTAGAACCAGATACATAATTGTAACGAGTCTCGAAAAAATGGAAATGTTCGCTTACTGATTTAGAGTTTAGATTTTAGTTTATTGAAGTAAGTTTTCTCCTTTTCGTAAATTTCTAATCTCGAAGAACCTCAGAATCGAGCCTGGAAAACTATGTACAGAGCTCTGTAAGTTATTTTGGCAAAATTGGTTTTTTTTTTTTTTTGTTGCCTAGTATTTCATTGACTTTGCTTCGTGTTTGAGCAATGAAGGTGGCTTTCTCCATTACGATTTATTGTGAGCTCGTCTTCGTCAAAGTTCACACCTTACGTATCTCGGGTTAGTTATCATTTCCCTGTGTTTCTTCAATTAAATTTGAAAACTTTGCAATTTGATTAAATGGGTATTTGATTATAGGGACGAGGACTAAGTGGAATTGAGAATGGGGCTGGTTGTTCTTGTTCTCGTAGTGTCACGACATTGATTGGTATGTCTGATTTTAGCCTCTTAGTATGGTCTGTTTGTCTCTCACTATCTATTTCATCTTACTTGGATTATGAAAGACGAGATTTTGTGACTTGAGAGTGCTTGCTTTCATCTGCAGGTAATGAATTCATTCGATGCCAAGATGAGTCAAAGATCTTACAGGTGCAGATTGTTGATGCGCTTCGTTCCGGAGAGAGGCCTGGAGCTTCAGCTCTGCTTTTTCAGTTTATACAGGGGAATTATTCACTTAGTGCTGATGATTTTCATGATATTCTACATTATTGTGCTCGATCACCGGATCCTGTGGTAAGTTTGATATATGACAAAATCTCCCTTTGGATTTGTTTAATCTTTGTTTATCTTTCACAAGTTATATTTCAATGAAGTTTTGGTAGGGCTGAGATGTAAATCTGTAATTAATTTCTCATAATACAGTACTCTTGTTGTCTCTGACCTCAAGCCAGTAAATTGTTCGTGTAGTTTGTCATGGAGACTTACAGTGTAATGTGTAAGAAGGAAATTAGTCTGGACAGCAGATCTTTGTTGTTCATTGTACAATCCCTTTGTAATGGGGGGCACTTGGATAAGGTATAGTTATTCCACTCAAATAACCAGTATTTTCTTACATAATGCGACTAAAGGAGATGAGTGAATATTTTTGGGCATATTTGTTCAGGCATCAGAGTTTATTCACGCTGTCAGAGAAGATGATAGTATCTCTCCTATTCTGCCCGTTTATAACTATTTTCTTGGCGCCTGTGCAAAAACGAGAAGTGTATATCATGCTAGTAAATGTTTGGAATTGATGGATCAACGGAGAGTAGGGAAGAATGAAATAACTTATGCAGCACTTCTCAAGGTTTGTTAAGAATATATCTTATTTCAGTGCCTTTATCTTTTTTCTTTCAAAAGGTGTTATATGCCAACTTCAAAATTTGGAGTGTAGGAGATGTGGACAGGACTTATCATTTTATTTTTTGTCCCCATTTTTGTCTTAGCTTTACTGTCGCTTAAGGACTTCCTTTTGTTCCTTGACATAGAGGTTTCATTTGCATTGATCTTACTTTCTTTGTTATCTGATTAATATTATTTTCAGCTTGCAGTTTTTCAGCGCAATCTATCAGCTGTCAATGATATCTGGAAACACTATGTCAACCACTATAGCCTGGATATACTTCCTCTCAGAAAATTCATATGGTCCTTTACGAGGCTAGGGGATTTGAAATCAGCATATGAATTATTGCAACACATGGTGGATCTAGCTTCAAGAGGAGAGCTCTTTGTTAAATCCAACAGAGGAAAATTGCATTCCACGACACTGGATATTCCTGTACCAGCAAAAGGTGAAACAGGATCAGAGAAAGTTGCTTTTGGAGTAAATGATCACAATGTGGAGTACAATTCGTCTTCCAAAGTGGCTTTGCCGAAAGGTCACAACAAAATCCCTGCAACTAGGGTCCTCAGGTGGTCGTTCAATGATGTGATTCATGCATGTGGACAATCTAAAAACTCTGAGCTAGCGGAGCAGCTAATGCTTCAGGTATCTCCCACTCCTTTCCCATTCATCCATTTCGTGTCCTTATCCACTCTCTATGCTCTGCGTGCGATACTGTAGAGTTATGAGAAAAAAAACTCTTCGAAACTTTTGTAGGAGACAGTTGCAGCATTAACGAATCTTTAGTGGGAACTTTGATCTTCTGTCTATTACCTTGATTGAAATTCCGAAGCCTTCATGATCATTGATACCAGCTCTTTATCATCCTTGTTGGGCTATAAAAGCTGTTAAATAGCTGTCTGCTTCCCTTGTCTTTTATGATTTTATCTGGTTCGGGTCCTGCTTTGTGGTATTAGCTAAAACCTCATTTCGCTGACTTTCTTCTTATCCCCACTAACAGATGCAAAATATTGGGTTGCTACCATCAAGCCACACATATGATGGTTTCATTAGAGCTGTTGCATTTCCAGGAGGATATGAATATGGCATGACACTGGTAAGAGTTTATATACTGTACAAGTCACCTCTTTCATACTATCTTTCTTTCTGTAGTTTATTTTTTTTTTCTTATAACGATTTCTCTTTATGTTTTATATCTCTACGCAGTTGAAAGTAATGCAGCAGCAGAATCTGAAACCATATGATTCAACGCTAGCTACGGTGTCAGCCTATTGCAGTAAAGCCTTTCAAGTTGATTTAGCTGAACATCTGCTGGATCAAATATCTGAATGCTCGTACGCATATCCTTTTAATAACCTTCTTGCTGCATATGACTCCTTGGTTAGTTATTTTGATTCTACATATTGAAAGCCAGTTACCGTAGATACCTCTTTTACCTTTCAATGTTTGTGTATTCTGTTACAAGTATTTTTTCCCGAAGCCTCAAGTACATGAGTTTGATTTTGATCCTAGATGCCATAGAAAGTTCAAAAGACCATACTTGTGACTATGTTGCCACTCTAATCATAGGAGACGCTCGGAACAAAGGGTTAATGTTCTGTTCTATTAGTTCTTACTCGAAATATTTGTACAAAAATAATCTGCAGTCTAAGTGGTTGTCATGTTTTATAGGTCTTGTATTATGTGTCCATATTTAGTACATAATCCTTGAACCTAAACAACTTTGTTCTGTTTATCTATGCGTGTCACTGTGAGATTCAGTTTCTTACTATTGCTTTGTAGGATCAACCAGAGCGTGCTGTCCGAGTTTTGGCTAGAATGAAACAGCTAAAACTGCGTCCAGATATGAGGACCTATGAACTGCTCTTTTCCTTATTTGGTAATGTAAATGCACCATATGAAGAGGGCAACATGTTGTCCCAAGTAGACTGTTGTAAAAGGATTAATGCTATAGAAATGGACATGGTGAGAAATGGTTTTCAGCACAGTCCTATCTCAAGGCGGAATGTGGTTAGTTTCTGCTCCATATTAATAAATAGGTCTTGACCTGTTTGAAGCAGGTTAATCAAATATAATATTATTCAGCTAAAAAGCAGCTGGAAAATCCTTTTTAAGACGATACTATCAATCTTTACTTCGTCATTGTGTTCGTATGTGTTATATATCAGAACAATGAACTTATTGTTTACACTTTCCTTTTTCTTTCCCCAGCTTAGAGCCCTCGGAGCTGAAGGTATGGTGAATGAGATGATCCGACACCTGCAAAAGGCTGAAAACCTCAATGTTCACAGCAATATGTATCTAGGAACGCCTACATACAACATAGTTCTTCATTCACTTCTTGAGGCAAACGAAGTAAGTTTTGATGGTCTAATTTTTGAAATTTTCATTGGACCAACATCTAAATAGCAATATTGATCGCTGTTCTTAAATTACATGCAGACTGACATGGTGATCAATATATTCAAACGTATGAAATCATGTGGCTGCCCTGCAGACGTTGCTACCTACAATATAATGATTGATTGTTGCAGCATTATTCACTCGTATAAATCAGCTTGTGCCCTAGTTTCCATGATGATCCGTGACGGATTTTCTCCAAAAGCTGTTACGTTTACTGCTCTGATGAAGGTAATAACAGAGTATCTGTTTACAATTTTGAAATTTTGCTGCCATTGTTTTTCAAGAACTTGCTACAAGTATTCAGTTCAATATGAAAGAATTCTACACAGTACAGACACATTCCAAATTTTCTTGAACCATCGCTCACACTCAGAACGTCCAATTTTTTGGTGGAATCTAGCTGCTTATTGTTGTTCATTTTTTTTCATTAATTAAAGCTGTGTATTTCCTCTTAGATTTTGTTGAATGATGGGAATTTCGAGGAGGCACTCAATCTCTTGGACCAAGCTGCATTGGAAGAGATACATCTTGATGTCTTATCATACAACACCATTTTGCGTAAAGCATTCGAGAAGGTAAAGATATCTGTTGTAAAAACGCTAAAAGTAATGAAAGCGAATAAACTGCATTAGTATTCACATTTGTCTGCAGGGAATGATTGATGTGATTGAGTACATAGTGGAGCAAATGCACCGAGAGAAAGTGAATCCAGATCCAACGACATGCCATTATGTTTTCACTTGTTATGTGGAAAAAGGGTATCATGCAACAGCTATAGAAGCTTTGAATGTTCTGAGCTTAAGGATGCTCAACGAAGAAGACAAAGAGAGTCTTCAGGAGAAGAAAATAGAGCTTGAGGAAAATTTCGTCATGAGCGAAGACCCTGAAGCCGAAACAAAGATAATCGAACTGTTCAGGAACTCTGAGGAGCATCTTGCTGCAGCACTTCTAAATCTAAGATGGTGTGCGATGCTCGGGGCCCGGATTATATGGTCGGAAGACCAAAGCCCCTGGGCCAGAGGACTCTCCAACAAGTATGGTTAGTATGTAGAATGGGAAGTGTTCAGTTCGTGAATAAGAGCGGTTTTGGTCTCTTCCTCTTCGCTGGTGATTCTAGTTGGTGACGTAACCATTCTGGAGGTCACCAATCAACCAGATGATCGATTCGTTTTGGTGGTTCATTGAGACGATTTGATGAAACGGATCAGCAATACGGTTGAAACACCTAAAAAACAAGGCGACACGAGATCGAACCATCAAATGCGATTGAGTTTGTTATAGTTATGTTTTCTGACAATGAAATTAACATTATTTTTTAAAGGTAACAAGTGCAATGCATATGATGATATATTGAAACTTGATAACTTAAAACAAAGAAGAGAATAATTACTGTGAAAACATAAAGGACAGATGGAAACGACAGAAACAAACGTAATAATGTTACAACTTGCTCCTGTTTTTCTCTTTTTTTCTTTTGTATTTTACTCATCCAAATACAAAGACATTGTCCATAGATAGAGGACCAATCCTTTAGTTAGCTGATTTCAAACCATAGAATACCAAACCAGAATTTTGCTAACTATAGTATATCGTACAACAATGCAAAACAAAAAGAAGATACTTTCCTGAACTAATAATACAAGAAAAGAAAAAAAGGAAGAAGAAGATATTTTCTCTTAAAACAAAATGATTTCTGTTTTTCTTTCACTTAATTACTGAGGTAAAAGATCTTCACTGCACAAATCGTAGATATAGAATACTAAATAGTAAAAGTAATTACTCACTAACTATATCTTTTACTCACAATTCTCTACTTCTTTTGTCAACTATTGGGGACATTTTTTTTTGTTTTTTTTGGCCGACTTGGGGTCGGACATCTGTTTGTGTAGTGAAGATCTATGACTATGAGTGTTATATATGTGTGTATTCCATTGATTCATATAAAATCCCTGATAATAATGTTTTTTCTCAATGAGATTAACCACTAAAGTTAGGCAAATATGAATTTAACCGAAACTAACTATATAAGTTAACACTCATTTTAAGACTAATAAAATAAATCAATGCTGCCGACTACCGTCTTTTAGATCACTCACTATTTACGACAAAAAAAAAAAAGATCACTCACTATTTTGATGATCTTTTTTTTTTTTTTAATTTTTTAAATTTTTTTACCCTTTTATTAATTTATTAAAAAAAAGTATAAAGTAAGCTAATAATTTCATAATTTTAGTCAATAGTCATCAAAATTAACAGATTTTTTTATTAAACAGATGTAATAAGACCGAAAACTATCGTAGCTCTCTCTCTTCTCTATAAGAAAGTGAAAAGGAACTCAATTTTCTCTCTCTATCTCTGATGATTTGAAGAAAAGAGAATAATATTGTTGTTGTTTGTCTCTCGTGATCGAAAGTTCGAAACAATGCTTTGTGATTCTCATATACAGTAACATTCTCAACATGTTTTGATTCCAAAAATCCAAACTTTCATTCTCTCTCTCTCTATCAATCTCTCTGTTGCTCTGAGTGGCGAGGTTGTTACACGGCGGCCGCCATGAGTTTCCATCGGCGGCGCTACCCTTACTACAACCGTCTCCGTCGTCTCCTCCCTCTCGTTTTCGCCGTCTTCTTATCTCTCCTCATTCTCTTTGCTTTTCTCTCTTTCCTTGCCCCGTTTCCTGGGGATTCCGATCGCCTTCCTCCACGCGTTCGCTACTCTTCCAATGATGCGATCAAAGCTACAGGTTTCCGTATTCCGGTTAGTGGGTTTTATTATTCGTCGCTAAAGTTTGAAACTTTTCCGACCTTTTTGATGATTTACTTGGATCCATAACAGAGAGCTGGAGGCAGATCAGATCGTGATATTTGGCGTTCACGAAATGCTGAGTTCTTTTTTGGATGCAGCAATGCGAGTAGCAAATTCGCAAGTGCGTAAGACTCTTTAATTGTCTTACGAAAAGTATGAAATTTTCGATTAGTCACACTAAATCCGATTGCTTGTTTGTAGATGCGAAAGCAGTGACGAGAAATGATCGATACTTGGTTATAGCCACTAGTGGTGGTTTGAACCAACAACGAACTGGAGTGAGTTTCTTGACTTCTCTTGTTAATACCTATCTCCATGGATTATCAAAATACAAGCTTTTGTTTACTCTTAATCAGCTAATGGATCTAGCTATAGTGTAGTTATATGGCAATTTGTTCTAAGTTGGTTATGGAATTTTAACATGCATTCTTCTACAGATTGTAGATGCAGTTGTTGCGGCAAGAATTCTAAATGCTACTCTTGTTGTTCCAAAGTTAGACCAGAAGTCTTACTGGAAGGATGCCAGGTTTGAGACAGAATAAGCTTTTTCTTATAACAAATGTTATGCATCGTAGTAACTTTGTGAGTTTTGTGCAGTGACTTCTCGCATATTTTCGATGTTGATTGGTTTATATCATTTCTGTCTGACGACGTCAAAATTATAAAGCAACTTCCACTGAAAGGAGGCCGAACATGGAGTACAAGTAGAATGCGTGTACCACGGAAATGTAACGAGAGATGCTATATTAACCGTGTTTTACCTGTTCTTCTCAAAAGGCATGTAAGTTTCCTTCTTTCGCTGAAACTTTTACTTAATCTGAAGCAAATTTTCTGTTGTTTTACTCCTCTATCTACTATTTGCGTGTTGGGTGTCCCAAATCATTGTCTTCACAAGTCTTACCATTTAATTGTTTTCACAAGTCTTTGGTACTATTCTTTGGCATACCTATTTCGTTGATTGCTAGCATATCGATATTTGATTCGAAACATAGAACTTGAAGAATATATTACACACGAAGAAGTGGTTACCTTTTGGATTAAGCATCTCGCTATTGGCTTATATCACTTTTTCTGTATTATGCTTCAGGCAGTTCAACTGAACAAATTTGACTATAGACTTTCAAACAAGTTGAGCGATGACTTGCAAAAGCTAAGATGTAGAGTAAATTACCATGCTCTAAAGTTCACTGATCCTATACTTACAATGGGTAATGAATTGGTCCGGCGCATGCGATTGAGGAGCAAACACTTCATTGCTTTACATCTAAGGTAGCACCGCCGCTCACCTTTAAATCCTAATATTTCTTCTTTTTTCACTTCATCACTGACTAAGGGCATTGTTCTGGGGAGAATTAACATGTAGCACAACTGAAACCTTTTAGCATCCCCTCATAGGTTGACTTAGTTGGTAATTCAACCATCCTGTGGTCAATGCTCTTATCTTTTTGTTATTGGTAAACCTCAGTATTCTTATCTAATAAAGGAGATTGCATCGTGAAACGAGTGGAATCAAATTTAAACATGTGTATCCTCGAGTTCATCTAGTAACTCCTTCACATTTGATATTCTAGTCAACAAGGAATCTTTATGATATTCTACATATACATCTTGAAGGTATAAATACTAGAGCGTGTTTGATGCAAGCGATATTGAATTTGTTGCAGGTTTGAACCTGATATGCTTGCATTCTCGGGATGCTATTATGGTGGTGGTGATAAGGAAAGGAGAGAACTTGCAGCAATTAGAAGGAGATGGAAAACATTACATGTAATGCCTATTCTGTAATGTTTAAGAAATTACATGCAATTCATTGTACACTATATTAACAAGCTACTAATGACTAATATTGCAGATTAACAACCCAGAGAAGCAAAGGCGACAAGGAAGATGTCCACTCACTCCAGAAGAAGTCGGACTGATGCTTAGAGCTTTGGGATATGGCAGTGATGTTCATATATATGTCGCGTCTGGTGAAGTATATGGAGGAGAAGAATCATTGGCTCCTTTGAAAGCACTCTTTCCACACTTCTATTCAAAAGACACTATAGCTACAAAGGAAGAGTTAGAACCTTTTTCTTCGTACTCTTCGAGAATGGCTGCACTCGACTTCCTTGTTTGTGATGAAAGCGACGTGTTTGTAACCAACAACAATGGCAATATGGCAAAAATATTGGCTGGGAGGAGGTACTGAAGCATCTTCTTCTTCTTCTTCATTTTTTGGAATGCAAGTGTTTTAAGCATTTTCAGTTTGTTTATTTAATGGAATTGCAAAGGTTTAAGCTTTTGGTTATATGAAATTTGCAGGAGATACTTAGGACATAAACCCACTGTTAGGCCGAATGCAAAAAAGCTTTACAGATTATTCATGAACAAAGAGAACACGACGTGGGAGGAGTTTTCATCTAGAGTCCGTTCGTTTCAGAGAGGGTTCATGGGAGAGCCAAAGGAAGTAAGAGCCGGTAGAGGTGAATTTCACGAGAATCCATCGACGTGCATATGCGAAGATACAGAGGCTAAGGCAAAGGCGCAAATGGAATCTAGAAAACTTGGAAAGAAAAACAAATCCACAAATAAAGACACAGCAGTAACAGTAACCAATGATGATCAAACCGAAGAGGATGAGCCAGATTGGTCGGAGCCAGACTATGAGGAAGAACAGAGTGATCTTAAGGACAGAGGATTATACAACGGGACAAGTCTAGATTACGATGATCCATCTACCTCTGATGAGCCAGAGCTTGAAGAAATGCTATCAGATTAGTTAGATTCGCATCAGTGAGCTTCACTTCATTACACTGAATCTATCCTCTGCTTGGGCACTTCACAGTGAGTTTTCCAACCTTGGGGCTAAGCCTTGTTGTCACCATTTTGCATGTAATGTCTCATGTACATAGAACCGCGCTATAGAGCATTGTTTTTTTTATCAGGATCTGAGGACAGATCAATTTTTTCAGTCATATTTTAGTATTCGGAATTATGGCTTTACCAGAGTAGCAGCTAGAAAAAGGGAAAACAAGTAGGCATATGTAGCATTATGACATACTGGTGATTACTTGATCCGGATATTTTCTTTATAATAAACTGAATTATAGCAGGTTCTTTGACTTTGTGAGTATTTTCACGAGGTTTGTTTTTACATCTTTATGACTTGTGCTGAGAAAGATAGTGATGAACAAAGACACGAGTAAATGTTTAACAATTGTAGAAGAATAGTTTTGGTGTTATGATTATTATCAAAACGTTCAAAATTTGTATAAAATGATAGCATATGACAATGCAGCTTTTCCTTTGAAGCCTTCTTCGATTGGGCGACCTATCTTCTTGGCAGGAAAGGCTTGACGGATTCGATCACAACCTAACATATGCAAACACCAAAATTATGAGATGAACTCTGCAAACTGCTTTGAGATTTTAAAATTGGCGCAGTAAATCGTTTATTTCTTTTATCTCCATAGTTCTTTAGGTTGTTGTTACAAGCAAAGTTACGTACCCTCCCGTCATATGACAATGATGCAAAAATCCAAGGCTCACGCGAGCTCCAAGCAAGGCCTGTGACAGCAATTATTTTAGTGACTTCATCCAGTTTTAGTGTAAAACTATGGTAACTAAACTCAGTTTGTTCCAAGAGTAGTTACCGTAGACACTGTCTTCGTAGTCAGTATAAGAATTTAGCAACGGGTTCACACGCTGACGTGATGTTTCCGCCGGGCTGCACACCATCGGCATTAGAATGAAAGTTCAAAACGAAGTTGGAGAAATTGTTGTGTGCGATTATAAAGAGAATTAACCTTTCTGAGGTTTTCTTCTCACTAGATACTGAAGCAAACCACAAGTTGACAGCTGAGTCTGTTCCAACGCTCTGTGTTTGGTTAAATTAATCAGAAACTGACACTTTAAATATACATAGTGAGTGACAGAATTTGTTCTTGAATCATCAACTTGCAGCTTGTATTGAAAAAACTATATACGTTTGGTTTTGGTTAGGTAAAAGTATATTCATAATTGATCCAGAACACTTCAGCTTAAAGCTGTTAATACTGACAAGCACAGTAACAATATAGATTTGTTCGATTGTGCTATGAAAGAAAAGGTGGGAGAAAATGAGTACCAGAATTAGCTCTTCATACTCAGGGTTACACCTGACAGCCCATGTCCTGTAAAAAAAATCAGAACGAACAGTCACGCTAGAAACAAATTCCAGGTCCAAAGCATTAGATTTGAGTGCAAGTGAAGCAGAGTCATGGAAGGGGAAAAATAACAATCCACAAATGAGCATATAGCTAGATTACCAGTGTGTATGACCAGGGAGCTCTTGCACAGGAACCTTGGTCTTTCGAAGATCCCAGAGATGTATACCAGATTCATCATCTGCAGAAACCTACATAATCGACATCCAGTGCATAAAGACAAACATCTCATACCATTTCTGTAAAATAGGGGACCTCCTACCTTTCAGAACAAAAGTTGTTGCCAGGAAAAAAAAAATTACATGAGCAATGACACAATGAATTCCTTGTTCCTGCCCATTTGCAATGTATATAACAGATTGTTCTCTAACTGTGGAGTGCTGTGTTTTTCTTTGTTGGAATTGCTTGACAATCATTTAAAATATTTACATACAAAGTTAGAAGTCTTACGAGTATATGTTCTCTCTTGAGATTGTAGTCAACATTACGTACATGGGCACGTTCAATTGAATTAACCTTCCTGTAAATATGCAAACATATCAAACTCAACATAAAGGTATCTGATTTTGGAACCCAAAAAGTAATAATGACAAACTATTGTCTAGATGAAACCCGCTAGCTGTGCATGCAGGAATACGGTATATTAACTTTCATGCGAACATAAGAGAGGAACAGATATGACATACTTCATAGTACGTAAATCCCAAAACTGGATAGATGATTCAGAAGTTGCTGCAACAGAATTCACGTCATGTGGATTCCATGCTCCACCAGATAAAGAATGACGCATACCAGCCGACTCCTTAGATAAAACCTACAATTAGCAAAAAAAATGATTAAGCGGAAAGTAGTTCAAAGGTGGTCTAGAAACACAGGAGGCAAAAAATGATTTTAAAGAGTTTTTTCCTCTCTCTTCTTGTAGCAAAAATCACCTCAGCACTTTTCTTTGACGAGTCTAAACTCCACAAGACAAGGTTTTGTTCGTCCATGCTGACTAACTTGTCAGAATTTCCAGAGGGACACCAAAGAACGCTGTTTCCACAAGAGTCTTCATGAAAATGAGGATAAAAAAGTAACAAGTTCTGACACTTTTGGACTACTGCACTTATTATATGCACACTCAGAGTAGATAAACTCCTGAAACTGTAAACAATGAACTCACCAATTAATCTTACCAACATGTGCATCAAGGGAAGCAACGCACTCCAATGTTGAAGAATTCGATTGACCATATGGCTCAGGAATCTGCCATATTGCTGCTCCAAATGACTCGCCTTGAAACCAAAACAACAACATTGTAACTCTCGTCTTACATTTTCAATTTTCGAGCTGTGGTTCGACCAAAATATGAACTTTCCAACTAAATATGACTAACAGGATGGATCATAGTTTCAATTTCTGAAAAACTATACATTCAATCGAAAAAATCCGATTTTTTTAACTTCAAAATCAGCTCAAAATTAGTAGTTTCGAGATAATAAGAATTACCAGTGGAGAAGACAGTAGAGAAAATGCGTTGATCAAAAGGGCAAGAAGCAAGGTCCCAAATTTCATTAGGATGCGAGAACAAACCCTCACATAACAGCTCAGATCCACCAGATGACAAACGAAGCAAATGAACCTAAAAAAGATCAACAAAATCAGAATCTTCCGATCCATAAACAGAACGAAACAGATCTTAATGATCAAATCACCTCGTTTTCTTCTTTCAAGCTTAAGGTTCCAGTGAGGAAGCTAGTGTGATCTCTATCTGCTTTCACATCCGATATACATCTGGCCTGAAAACAGCAAATTTCCACCATTAGAGAAGCTCGTAAATGGACAAAGGATCGGGCATGAAGAAGATCGTGAGCTACCTGATACTTCAAACCATAACCAATACCCGATGATCCACCTTGCATTGTGTTCTCACGCCTGAGCCAATGTTACGGATTTAGGAAGAAGAAGATCTCTCTTCAACGATTTGCCGCTCTCTGATTTTGCTGGGTTTTGAGAAGATGATACTAATGGGCCAATATTCAGATATTTAAGCCCATTTTACAAATTGAATCATAAACTGTTTTTTTTTTTTCTATGGTTGACATTTGACAAAGTGGCAATAATAGTTTCTGTATCCAAAAAGAAGTAAATAAACTAAATTAAATACATAATCTAAATAAAATTAAATATATAAACAAATTTGAAAAATTAAATAATTTTATATATGCAATAAGTAAAAACAAAATGAAGATAACAAAGAAGAAATATTATATATTAATTTTAAGGTAATTAAAGAAAAATATCTAGAGCACTAATAACAAATTTGGAATCTCATTTTTTAGTAATTGAAGGGCTAATTCTATTAAGGGAGACTCACAAAAATGCCCCTTTTTCAATACCCCTTTTCAAAAATGCCCCCTTTGGCTGTCCATTTTTAAAAATACCCCTTTTTATGTACAAAATGACTAAATTACCCTTCTTTTAATAAAATATATCACAAATATATAAGGAAATATAACAAAATTATGTCTACAAAATACAAAATATTTTTTGGCGGGAAAATTGATCCCGCAATTTTTCCCGCCAAAACACTTGTAAAACCTTGTAAAAAACCTTTAAAATACCTTGTAAAATTTTCCCGTAAAATTTTTCCCGCCAAAAAATTTTCCCGCCAAAAATTTTTTTTTGCGGAAAAGTGATTCCGCAATTTTTTTGGCGTTAAATTTTTGGCGGGAAAAATTTTCCCGCCAAAAATTTACAAGGTATTTTAAAGGTTTTTTACAAGGTATTTATAAGGTTTTACAATGTATTTTAAAAGGTTTTACAACGTATTTACAAGATATTATAAGATTTTACAAGCTATTTTATAAGGTTTTTACAAGTTATAAGGTTTTACAAGTTTTTTATAAGGTTTTACAAGTTATAAATACCTTATAAAACCTTATAAGTACCTTGTAAAACCTTTTAAAATACATTGTAAAACCTTACAAAACACTTGTAAAAAACCTTTAAAATACCTTGTAAATTTTTCCCGCCAAAAATTTTCCCGCCAAAAAAAAAAATTGCGGAATCACTTTTCCCGCAAAAAAAAAATTTTGGCGGGAAAAATTTTACGGGAAAATTTTACAAGGTATTTTAAAGGTTTTTTACAAGTGTTTTGGCGGGAAAATTGCGGGATCACTTTTCCCGCCAAAAAATATTTTGTATTTTGTGGACCTAATTTTGTTTCAAATAAGGGTAAAATGGTCATTAAAAATTAAAAGAGGGCAAACTTAAAAATGGATTCTCAAAGGGGGCATTTTTGAAAAGGGGTATTGAAAAAGGGGCATTTTTAACAATTTCCCTTCTATTAATAGTTATATACTGATATATGTGAACATTCTAATTAGTACAATGCTCTCTCATGAATATACTAAATCATATCTTTGGATAACAACAAATACTTTTCTTTTCCTTTTGTTGAATAACAAAAAGTAAAACTTTTCTTGCAACCCAAACTATCCATTTTTTTACTAGTCCAAGTCTTTGAATAATCAATCTCTTCAATATACTAGTCTCTCTTTCCACAAAGATTTGATGTTTTGAGTTTCTTTTCCACGAAGATCGATATTTTGTATTAGCATTGTTATTACTTTCATTTGTAGCCAATAGAGAGGAGAGAAATGGAATTAATCTTATTATATAAACTAATAAAATAATATATAAAAGTTATTTTTCTTAATTTATGATAATACACAAAACATCATTCTTTTAGTCAATATCCCCCTAATACAATTAATGGTAACAGTTACACTACACTTTAATACGTTTCTATATTCACATTGATGATAATTAAGCACTACAAAAACTATTTTACCAAATGATATAACTTGCAAGTATTTAAAACATTTCTTCACTAAGCAAAAGAAGAAACGTGAAAACCAAAAAAATAATAATACCATTTCCCTTTAAAAAACGTAATCAAATACGTATAAAGTTAATTAAATCATCCATATATATAGCTTCATAGACATTTCATATCTTTCTAGAAGAAAAACCAATAAAAGAGAAGGTAAAGAGAAAACAATAACAAAACCCACGCTTAATGTTGATTTCACCTTCCACCCCAACAAACCAGCGCCTCTCCGAATCAGTTCAAAACTTTTGAAGAAAAATAAATACAAAAATCTCTCTCTCCGCAAATGAAACGTGTGTGAGCAATCGACGGTGGTTATTTCTCAGATTAGGGTTACGATCACTTACGCCACCGTCATGTACGTTTCCAGGAAAATCTCCGACGTCGATCGTCGTCTTCTTCTCCTTCTCATAATCCCGTCTCTCTCCCTCCTCGTCTTAATCTCTTTCTCATCTCTCTCCCTTGATCCTTTTCCAACCCTAGCACCTCTTCGTAACCTAATCTACACTCATCCCCTAACCGTCACCACCGAAACCTCCGATTTCACCGTCGATTCGAACCCTAGCGACGTTATTCCAGCGGAGGAGATGGAAAATCGACGGCGGAGGAAGAAAGAGGAGTTGATGAATTCGAAGATTGCGGTGTGTTTGGTAGGAGGAGCTAGGCGGTTCGAGTTAACCGGACCGTCGATTATGGAAAAGATCTTGAGGGTTTATCCAAATGCTGATTTGTTTCTTAATAGTCCTCTTGACAAAAATTCGTTTAAACTTCGGTTGCTTACGGACGCACCAAGACTCGCGTGGGTTCGTATCTTCGAGCCTAAGCCGATCAATGAGACTGAGCCGATGGTTCGAGTCCTCACACCTATGAATTCGCCCAATGGCATTAAGGTAATTATCAACTCCTTTAACTTTCTTACCTTTTAAATTCTTACACTAAATTTCAATTAATTAAATGCTGGAGTATTTATGGAAAGTATATTTAAGACTTTATCTACATAAAATTCGGAAATATATAATTAAGGATAAGAAAGTGGTCAGGAGGGGTCCGTTTAGTTGGAGAGGTTTAGGGTTGGTGTAACCGTTTCTTGATCCGTACGTTACTCATGTGAAGGAATTTTTGTTTGATGATGGATTTGGTATTTGGTAATTGGTATTTGGCATTTGGTATGTGGTGTGATCACAATCCCATCCATTATCCAATATGATAATTCATTTTTTTTCCTCGTTACTTTATAACAAAATTGCGGTCAAAAATGGCGTTTCAAAAGGTAATGCCGATGACACTATAATATGGGTGTGATATTAAGTAATTGTTGACTATATTTGTTAATATAAGTTAATTGCCTCTTTCTCGATTCGGTTAATAGTCTATGAGGTTGAAGATTGATTTTATGATTTCTTGGAAATTTTCATTGTCTCGCAAGTTTGTAGTCCAACTAGTCCGAGACTGAAATTGACCCATTACCTTATCCGGACCCACGTTTCCCGATAAAGAAGATCTTGATTAATCTGACAGCTTGTAATTTACATATGTTTGTAGGGAAAAAGGTATCCTGTTTTTTCTTGTATTTTTTTTTAAATTCATGGTAATATATTTTTATGAAATGGTTAATGCGTGGCATGATGATGCTAATGTGTGGCGTGGTGATGATGTGAATCCGGAAGCTTTTCGTGTATTTTTTATGAAATAAATGCTTAATGCGCACCATGCAGTAAGTATATATACATTGGTTTAAACTTTGTTGAGTCAATATTATTCATAACATTTTAGAACATTTTGACATTTCATGTTTGGAAAAGTGATTCGGGTATACATGATATAATTAAATTACTCTACCAAATCTAGCATTTTAACATCTGGTGATTTGTTTCTGCTATTTATTATTTTGTTAATCAACTGTTTTCTCATGTGTTTTTCTTCTTGGTCTCAATGACAGGGCTTATTACAGTACTTCAATCTTGTAGAAGGTTGCATCACGATGATAAAGGCATACCAAAACGAGAATAACTTCACATACGACTGGATAGTCCGGACCCGTGTTGACGGTTACTGGGCTGACCCGCTCGATCCGGAATACTTTATACCTGGTCAGTACTTAGTCCCACCTGGATCCTCTTACGGTGGTCTCAACGACCGTTTTGGCGTCGGCGATCTCAACACTTCGACCGTAGCTCTCTCGCGCCTCTCCCTCATTCCCGACCTCGACTCAGCTGGGTTAACTCATCTCAACTCCGAGTCTGCCTTCAAGGCTCAGCTCACAACTCACCGTGTCCCTTACGTCACCAAACCTCTCCCTTTCTGTATCATGACCGATCGGACCTACGATTTTCCTCCGGCTAGATACGGAGTTCCAGTGGCGGCTCTATCGAGCCGTGGACCGTTGAATGGTGCCAAGTGCCGTCCTTGCACGGTCGCGTGCAACGGCTCGTGCGTGGCGGAAGTGATGGGAAAGCTGAATAAAGAATGGAGCTGGACGGAGTGGGAGAACGGGACGGTGGAGCTTTGCGACGCACATGGGGAATGGGAGGAAGGCTGGGAGAATATTTTTGACAAAACCGCCGGTGAAAAACTCGCACTTGCGAGGAAACGAATCAGTGGTTTGGATTCAAGGAGATGTGTGGAAGAGTTTGAAAATATGAGAGGAATGACCGTTAAATGGGAAGCTCCCGCCTCTGAACAGATTTGTATGTTGGGTTTACGGCCCAATTAGAACATATCGGGCTTTAGGTCCAATTTAATTCGCTAACATATTTTCCCAATCTTTTTGTTTTGTTTGAGATATATATTTGAGGTTACATTTGATAAAATGCAAACTAGATATAACTATATAAGTGCACATTGAAATGCAAACTAGATCTTCCTATTCTGTATATTCAGTGGGTATATAGATTTACCACATGGAAGAAGCAAATCTATTCGTTATTTGAATCTGTTACAGGATTCGATTTTTTCCACTAGTGCAGATTTTATACATCTTTTACGCATCATTACATGTACATATATACACTCTTAAGGAATAATGATTTTTATGATTTTTTAGTTTTACTACTGAATTTGTTTGCTATGGATTTGGAAGACGGGCCAACCAAGTAATACACGGATATGTATATATAACTAAGTTATCTAACACTCACGTGACATTGCATTTGGCAGATGGATTGGAATCTCGGCACATCACGCGAGGAAAGATGCGGATATATTATACATGGCCGTCTAGAATTTTCGACAATCACCAATTATGTTTTGTTTCGAATTAGCTAATCTCATACGTCATACCACTTCCGTTTTATATTTTCAATAATGATTTTTCATAAAACTTTCAGTTTTCAGTTAACTAATGACATAAAATTATAGTATTTGTGAAGAAAAAAAAATGGAAAAGGACATTAAACATATAGTCCCTTCAATGAAAACAATAGCCGATGGAGAAGTTCCTGCTGAAAAATGGGCAGCTCGGAAGCTTAAGGCAAAAGCAGCGCGGTATACTCTGATCGACGGAGAACTCTTTAAATGGCGAGTTTATCTAAATAAATGCATTCAATACATGTAAAGAAACATGCTAAACCACGAATACACAACGAATAGAACTTCAAATGAAAAGGATGGATCGTCTTAAATGTTTTATATCAAATTAAAACTGTATGGCAAGCTCTCAATCCAGTTAGTCATATTAATGGTGTCTTCTCCAAATAATGACGACATATCATTATTATTCATGACCATCAATCTCAAATTCACCACAAAGAATTATAATCAAAATAATTGGAAACATCATGTGGATCTAAAACACTTGAATCGAGAAATATCTCTAAAATCCGATCACAGAGTCTGTGGCTCTTAACATTTTATTTCAGGTCAGTTGCAATTAAGTCCAGAAATCAAGTCACATGCTTTAAAAAATCTAACTCTGTTAGCGTTAAGTAAGGTCCTCTTGATGTTTGTGGATCTACGCCGAAACACTCGTTTTAAAAGTCCACACGCTTGCACTACCTAATTATCTAATGCTTAGTGTAAGTAAAATAACGATTTAAGGGCTAGTTTAGATTATACAATTATATATCTTTTTTTTCGTGATCGTGGTAGGACAAAAGTGAAGTGTCGTGAACAAGAAAACCGTGATTTTTGATCCTTTGATGCATAGTTGGAGCTGCACTTCTCTGACACGTACCAGCTCACCCCTCGTGCTTTTGTTAATTACTAGACACATAATCTTTAGTCTAACAGTTTATTAATATGATGAAAGACCGGTAGTTAGTAAATAGATTATCATAGATGTACATTGTAAAAAATACGAATTAGTATGATGAATATAAAGTTTGAAAGTCTTGGGTCAAATTGATTTTCTGTTATCGTCGATTAAAAAACGTTTTCATGTTATTGGACGTGTACATGTTAGAGTTTTGTCCGGCGTATATTCATTACCTTAAACACTAAATGCCGTTGAGATCCCGCTTGTGCTCATCTTCTGTCGCTGATAGAGTTCATATAGGACACCAATAACTATAGATTTTGACATTTTGTTACGCCTTCTTTGGTTGAAGCCGATCATCTTTTACTTTTAAAGGATTCGTTATTGTTTATTTGTTCAATGATTTTATCTATATAAGTTTACATTTAATTGATATGAATGTTTATTTGAACGAACCAATTCGCCGAATGTATAAAATTTCTATGATTAAAACTTATAACTCTGTATTCTTCATATTAATTATTCAATTCATGTTGATGATCGTTCATAACCATGTGAAAACAAATCTGTCTTAACGGCTTAACGCGTCTAAGCCCCCCCTAACAATATAGTTTATGGAAGACTCAAGTATGTTTTTTTTAATGAAATTATGTCATAAATAATACGATACTACCGAGTGTGCATTACTCTTTAGAAAGAAGAGCAGTTTTGGATTGGAGTTCTAGCTAGGGTGGCCAACCCACGTGTGTCCCCTCTCCGCTTGAAATGGAACATTTGTTATGTCTCTTAACTCGTTAAATCTGATTAATGTATTCATCAATTATTCACCTTATATCCTATCTATGATACTAGAAATTAGATAACTATTACCTACGATATCTATCTCCTTTAACATTAGAATCTATGTAGTTATTTACATAACAATGACATAGTCACATAGCATTGAGTTTGGCTTTCTAGTTTATATAAAAGTGTAACTCGGAAGTTGACCTAACGTTCAGGTAATCAAAACGTCTAATAAACAGGTGTATATAATCGTGTAAAATTGAAACAATAAAATAGGTACTATAATGTATACTCTTAACCGAACTAAAAAAAAATATAGTTGGGGAAATAACAGAGCAATTATTCTCAAAAAATAGTGTAACTCTCCCACGTGCACATCATCTCATACTTCATTACCTAAACCCCACCACTTGCGTATATAAACGCTCCTTCTTCTTCTTCCTCTTTCACCATTTCAAAAATCAAACCATCACAACAACTCTCTCTTCTCTCTCTCCGCCGAGAATGGTTGGAGTTTTCCGACGATCACTCTCATTCCCTAACAAACCTTGCGGCCGATCATCTCCACCGTCAAAGCCACGTGTCTCTCACCACACAAGATCCATCAGTCTACCCTGCCGATCTCATCCCTTAATCTCACACGTTAACCACGAGATCTCTCAGCTCAAATCCTGGTTCTCATTCGCCGGAGAATCCAACCGCCGCACCACCTCTTGGATCACCGACGGACTCAGCCTCCTTAAGGACGTTCAAGAAACGCTTGCCGATATACTCCAGCTCCCACAATCTCAAGAATCTCTCCGAAACCGTCCTGTTTTCTTCGAGAATCTTCTAGAAGATCTTCTCCGATTCGTTGACGCTTACGGAATCTTCCGTACGTCGATCCTCTGCCTCCGTGAGCACCAGTCCGCCGCTCAAGTCGCTCTCCGTAAAAAAGACGACGAGAAAATCGCCTCTTACCTAAAATCTCGCCGATCTCTCGCAAGAGATATCGCGAAACTGACGTCATCTATCCGCGAGCCGAAGACGAAACACCAACACTGCCACGTGGACAACGTTAACGGAACGTACGGTGACGTAGAACTTGCGTCAGTTATAGGTGACGTCATTGAAGTCACTGTTTTGGTTTCCGTCGCTCTCTTTAACGGCGTTTACTTATCTCTCCGAGCCAACAAAACGACGCCGTTTATTGGGTTTTTGAAACGATCCGAGAAAAAAGAGAAACTAGACGAAGGAATCGTGGAGCTGAAGCAAGTTGAAGAGAAAAGCTTGATTGGTTTAAGCAAGAAGAAGAGCGAAGAAGTAAAGAGTTTGATGAAGAAGATGATGGAATTGGAGAATTCTATCCAAGAAATCGAATGTGAGAGTGAGAAAGTGTTTAGGGGTTTGATTAGCACTCGAGTCTCATTGCTTAATGCCCTAACACATTAACTATCTATCACTCTCATTCTTTTTCTTCTTCCTTTTTTTTTTTCTGTCTATTTTGCTTTTTTTGTCACATTATTTTTATTATTTGTATGAGTTAATTACATGAAACAAAATAGAAAAACAAATAAATAAAAGATACTTTACATTTTCTAATTGTATCTCTAACTTTTAAAATTGAACTATGAATAGTGACTTCTTCACAAATCAGCTGGAAAAAAAAACGGAACGAACTACAAAATGTGGCAGAAATATTTGTATGCCTAATATTTGGAGACGTTTTTATTTGAAATTGTTAACAAATTTCATTTTTCCATCGTATATACTAGAAATTTTTCCAGCTTAAAACATAACCAACCCGAATTATAAATGAATCGTGGTTTATTACCGTATTACCAAATATTATTGCCTTTTTGTTTTTGTTTTAACATTATAATTTAGAAACATACCAAATTTTGATCATAGATTTAGTTGCTTCTACGAGATATCTGATGATTGTTATAATTTAATTTTATAAAAAAAAAAAGGTTCTTTCACAAGAGAAACAAATAATGGTTGCGCGTTAATTAAGAACCAAGGTCCACTTATTTTCACAAGCCATCTCATCCCATGGCCATGCATTATCATTTATTTGGTAGACAACAAAACATTAAACATAAGAACACAAACAGCATGCGTGAACAAACTCACTTGACACATATACTTGCCAGAAATAATTGAGAGAAAATTAAATTAAAGGACATAAATAAGAAGACATATAACAATTGTAAGCAATTTCACGTCGATGGATTCGTTTTGATATTTTGTGGCATCTCTTAAGTTTTAATTAGTGATAACTCAGAATACCACCACATGGTTTGTTAGGGATGCTTTTCAATTATCATCTTGATCTGATTCGGATTAGGACTTAATTATTTGACTAACACCGTATTAAACGTGGGGTTTGCTGGAAAACAAACCGTAGTAATTTAACAATTAATTGGCTAATTATTTCCTCTTACTTAAACAAATTAGAATCTTTCCCCTTTTAGCGGCGGTACGTGTTGGCTGCTATGACCGGTTCGACCTATGAGTTCAATAACCGGACTAATCACTCATACGATACGATACTGAATCCGGTTTACCGTTGGGCTATAATTGGGTTGGTTGCATTGAAATGCAACTTGAGTGTATTATTGTTGTTTGATAAAAACCTTTACTTAGTTTGGAATAATAATGTTATTACAACGAGGCAAAAATTGACAACTCGGATTTGGTCATGACTCTAAGCCAACTCCCAACAAAGAAGATAACACAGATGGAAAAAGGATATTGGTCTTTTCAATATGAATGATTAGTCTTTGATTAATTTAGGACCCAATTAAAAGTTAATAGCACTATTTAGAATGAACTTTACATGTTCCTAATAATTAAGGACTTCAAATATCTTACCCAATTATTGGTCACTATTTGTTATACATCAATTATGTATATATAGTTGGGTTTTTTTTTTTTTTTTGATCAAATATAGTTGGTTATTGTTGTCAATATGTATAGTTGGGGTTTATTTAGATGTTAGGTTTTATCCTTTATATCACGTGAATGTTTTTTATAATCGAATGTTTTTGTGTTACGACACAAATTCATATAATTTCAAGGATGTTCATCGTTTAATAGTTGATTATTGTAAAAATATATGCATACTAATTTGTATATACATATATATATATATATATATAACATTTCTTTTGTCAGAGTATAGTTTCATTTATCAATGGAATGTGGTTACAATTACATGTATCTATTCTCTTGAGGAATTCAGTTTCACTTCGTGGCCCGAAAATGCCAAATGGAAAACGGTGTAGCTTATTATTAGAGAGAAAATAACAAAATACACCGCATTTAAATCATGTGTTACAAAACTTTTCTTATTTTATTGGTTTATTTATTTAATTATTTATTTATTTTCAGATAATTGGAACTAGACATGTTAGGTTATGTTTAGCAATTATTTCAGGTTAATCAAATAAACTGATTCTCAGGTCTATTGAAAGTGATAACAATTGATGGCATAACAAATTTAGACACAGTTTTAAAACTTTGTGGGGTTAGACGATGCTACACTTAAATTTATGTGGATCTATGAAGAAGTCATAATCTCTCATTATATATATGTGGTATCTTTAAGAAATCAAAATTTTTTAGTGGTGTTTCCAAAAAGTTGAAACTTTGTGTGGTTTGAAATTTGAGTATAAAACTTTGTGGGGCTGTATATCGAAATCCTTTTTTAATGCACAAGTATATGCATGATTAAAAGCAATGGTTCATTTCACGCCTTAACATGTCCCCCATGTTTTAAGTCTTTCTTTAATAAGAACTTCGGTTTCTATTATTAACAAATGTCACTGAAGACTTTCCCTAACTAATGGGCCTTACAATACGGTCATATATATAAGTAGGCCCATTGTAGCCCAAAAGTTAAATGTAAACCCGTCAGAGCCCAATACGTATTCCCAATCCTCAATGAAAATGTCTCATTTATCCCCACACCGCCCCAAGTAAGTCTTTAAATAAAGACCTAAAACCCTCAGTATCCACACCATTATTTTCTCAACAAAAACTCGTTTTTTTCTCCCTTCTCTGATCTCTCTTCGATATAACAATAAACGAGTCGAGAATTTTTCTTTAGGGTTCTCTTCTATCTCTCGTTTAAATTCGTTCTGAGCCACATAGAGGTGTCGATCTTAGGCGTAATCTGAAACCTAAATTCGATTCATCAGTCAGAACTTTTGTCGAAGATGGAAAGACAAATCATGGATTCTAAAAAGGTGCAACGGAAAGAGGAATATTTGCCAACCAAGCAAGTTTCAGATGAATCAGAACAACTTGAGAAGAGTTGTTTGACAGAAGAAGAAGATGCTTGTTTGTCTGATGCTAGTCATAGCAGTAAGAAGAGGATAAGGGAAGATACGACTTGTGAATCAAAGAAGATAAAGAAGCATAAGCCAAGCGAAGAATCTTGGTTCAAGACGTTATCTGATGATGACTGGCTTTTTGGTAACAATCAGCAAAAGAGTCTTACTAATAATAAAGCAGCTATCAAGAACGATGAAGACATGATCATGAAGTTGCTGCAGAAATCATATGGAGATTCCTTGTTTCCTAAGGCTCAGTTTTTGCCTCAATTCGAAATTTTTGTATTACCTTATACAGTTCCGTTTTAAGTCTCCATATTGTTTTCTAATTCATCAGAGTTAGCCTTAGCCTGTGTGATCTGTTTGGATGTATATTTCATATCCTATCATGAATATCTCTCTATTAACTCATAATTTGTATAAATTTTGTCGTACAAGAGTTTCCTTTTTGTAGATTTCCTTTTTCTTGTATTAGTTATATTTTTGTATATTCTTATCATGAATATCTCTATTAACTCATAATTTGTATATACCTTTTTTTGATAACCAATTTGTATATACTTTGTCGTACAAGAGTTTCCTTACTGTAGATTTCCTTTCGTTGTGTAGCTCTTTTGTATAAATTTATAATTTGCCCTGTCAAAATAAATAAAAGAACAATTCATATACCTACTTCATATCGTTTTTACTTTTTACATACAGTATTGTATGTGATAATAACGACAACAAGAATGAACAATGAATTTTAGTCTTTGATTTCAACTACAGTAAGTTTAGTTTTTACTTGCACTAAATTTTCAAATTGATATATTTTTCACACTAATATACTTAATTAGTATGAAACCACATCATTGGTATTGCCTATTCTTATTATTATTTTATTTGTTTCTAAAAGTTTTTTAGAAAATTAGATAAAGCTAAGCGTGGATAACACCTAGCTAATATACAGTCTGTACTCTATAATAACCTTAAGAAAAGTAATATTTAGTATACTGATATAGGAGACATGAATACAATAACAATAGATGTACACGTAATAACTACAATAATGTTATGTATACGAAAACTTTCATAAAGACATCCAGGTTGTCACAAAAACCAACTTGGTTGATGGTTTTGTTTAAGAAGTCTTCCCCGTTCGTGCACATTCCCAGCTTTCCCCTAATTGGAAAACTATTATATTACATGTATGCGTGTATATATCGTATAAAAATGGTATTTGGACATTTCTTGATATATGAAATCTCCAATGATGCATTATAATAAAGGTTTGCTGAGATTACGAAAGCGACCTCGCAGCCAACAGTTATTGTTTCTTGTTGCTTTCATATTTCCGCAGCCCATCCAAGTTTGCCGCACATGCACGCAGTCTAGCAACTGAAATTTGGAAATTAAATCATTTGAAGTTCCAAAAATATGATCATGTTGTTGAATCAAGGTAATACAAAAAGATATGTAGGATTCACCTAAATAAAAATAAAAAATGTACAAAATAATCAAGAAAAAATTATACATTTGTTGTGATAGTATGATGGTTTTGGTTTTGGTGTTTCTTCTTTTTTCTTTCAAGCGGAGAAACTCAGACGGAAGCCCATACTATATGGCGTAAACTCATTAGAGTTACTATGTGCAATCATTTACATATACACGTCGGTCATTTGATCACTTGAACTTTAGTTTGAATGTTATGTCCATGATGATCTTGCATAAAAGTTATAATTTGCTAAGAAGCATGTTCGCCTATGTGATTAATTGGTTGTTTCAGCCATATAAGAGTATTCAATGCCAACCAAAAAAATAGGAAAATTTATCACGAAGGAGAGGAGTGTAGATTTGTCGTTAGACTGTCGGAAGAAACTTAACTACAACAGCCAATTCCAGCCTGTATCTATATTCGTCTATTGACTTACCTCTACGTGCAAGTATATGTATATATATACAAACTCAAACATGCGTGTACATAGAGACACATACATATATATATTGGTGAGAGTATTAACGAGAAATTAAACCTTTCGTTCGTTGACTATACATTAATATCTCTATAGAGTGAATCAGCCATGGATGGTACTTCATCATCTGGTGCACACGTGCGTTCAACAAGCTGGTCCGAAGACGTTAATCCTCTGTCTCGAGCCATTGAAGATCATCTTCTGATACTAAAGAAAAGACCAGAGTCCGCTCGTCGGAAACTTGGAGTTTTAAAGAATCTGTACGAGGTTGTCGAAGTTTTCCTCCGTTTTCAAACGACCAAAACTCAAAAATCTTTCGCCGGATTTGAAGATGTTTCCGACGGATTCATCGAGGTTCTTGATATCTGCAGCACGATCAGAGACGTTCTGATGGAGATAAAAGAACAAGTCAGAGAACTGGAATCGAGCTTGAGGAGGAGATTGATCAGAAGCAAATCAGGAGAAGATCAAGAAGCTTTCGTGGCGCGTGAGCTAGACGCTTACGTGTTTAAGAGAAGAGCATTGAGCAGAACGATTGTCAAACAATTGAAGAAAACAGAGGAGAAGATGAGGAAGAAGAAGAGAGATTGTGGAGAAGTCATTAATGTAATGAAAAGAGTTGAAAAGACTAGCTTTGATGTTTTGGTTTCTTTGTTAATCGAAGTCGTGACGAAGAATCAGAGCGTTCATAAGAAGAGATCAAGAAAAGGAATTGTGTCGAGGGTTTTTAATAAGAAGAATCAAGAAGTTGATGCGGATGAGCGGAAGAAGTTGAGAGAAACAGAGCATGAGATTGAAGAAACAGAGAGAGATTTGGAGTGTGTGTATAAGAAACTGTTGAAGACAAGAGTTTCTTTTCTTAACATGCTTACTATTTGAGATTGTATAAATGTAATTTTGTTCATGTGACGTATTATTGGCTTTAGTTTAGGCAAAGACTCTGAGATCATATTGATCTTAAGAACTTGTAAAACTTTGTGTGCAGCGATCTTAAATCATATTCAAACGATTACTTGTCAAGAACACGAGTTCGAGAGAAAAAATTATTAGCTGATCAATTCAGTATTTTGTGAATATTTCGTAAGTTAATACAATCACAAAGACTGAGCAACATCACTCAGTTTTCTCTTCAGAAGTTGTTGCAAAACAGAGCAAGGGTTAATTTGAGATAATGGGCTTATTAATTGGGTTTTATGGGCTTTATTTTACTTTTGATGGGCTGTTTACAAAAAAGTAGCTAATCATACGGGAATTGCTAAAGAATTCAGTTTTTTTTTTCTTTTAATCACGCAATAATGTCTTCTTTTTTAATCACGCAATAATGTCTCTACATGATGATGACAACAGAAAAAAATATAATGCATGGTTGATTATTCGTTATAATTAGTAGCTAGCTATACCTTCCAAACGGGAAATCGAATAATAAGATTGCTCCACTAACAACAGAATAAAAATGAATGCATTTGGAGTTGGAGGGATATGAATCTAATTATAGAATTTGTGGGAAGATCTTTCACAAAAAAAAAAATTTGTGGGAAGATATTAATTTGTTGAAAATAACCTGAGATATAAATCTTAAACACAAAATCCAATCCATCATGTATTCATGTGTCCGAGCCGTCGAGGTGGTTACATTAGTGATAGAGAAATTAGAAATGTGTATTCTTATTATCCACGTTATAAAAAAAGGTATATTGGTATTATTGTGAAACTGTGAATTTGCTTGGTCGAAAAACATATTGAGAGGAGGTTAACACAATCGCATGTATTTTGCGAAAGATAGATTCCGGATTAAAAATGATTATGATTATTGTTTTTGTTTTGCTCTAATGTAAGACTTATACATTCTTGTTGATAATAATAAATAGATCCACTTAATTCATACATAAACATATATCTCTGACAAACACGTAACACAATAATTAAACTCTGATCCAAAATCTAAACATTTCTCATTTCATTTAATATTTAATTTGTCTCGTCTATTCCAAATTGTTGCAATTTATCGACACAGCCTGGCACCGTCGCTCGTGCATGCATGGTGTATACCTAAACCAGTAAACCTTTATATAACTTCAAGTACCCAACAATATAATTTTTTAAAAATTAAACTATATAATATAAAGAAAATATCTAAACGAATCCACAATGTACCCTAATCCACGAGTGCCTAGTCTTACGTACAAAGAAGGTTCATTGTGACCTGTTTTGAATCATTTAAATCATTATTTTGATAATACCTCCAAAATGAGCTGTTCCCCAGATGTCCCACGTCCGTACAAAAACCCAAACTTAGGAACCTTCATCGTACTTTCCCTCAGATCCCTCTTACCCTCTATATATATATAATCTCATTCTTACACACATTCAATATATCTCTAATCTTCGCTTAAAACTCTCAAAAAGCCCTAAAAACCAATCACCAATTAGATCAAAAACTACCTTTTCAAATTCATTTCTTGACATTCTTATAGCTAAGGATCTCGAATAGATTAAGATCTATGGCTCAGATTAACTTTGAGGGTTTGAGAGAGCTACATGACTGCGTAAACTATCTCCTCGATCACTGTCCGAAAACAAGAGAATCTCTGTCTCAACAAGGACAAGAGAAATGTACGGAACAAGTTTCAGAAGCATCATTGAGGATGTTAGACATCTGTAACGTATCCAAAGATGTGATGACGCTCGTGAAACACAGCTTGCACGATCTACAACTGACTCTACGTGGCAGCGAATCATCTGATGTCAACGAGAAGATCGCTGCGTATAATCGGTACAAGAACAAGCTCAAGAAGGAGACACTGAAATGCCTAAACTGTCTGAAGAACATGAAAGGTAGCGGGGGAAAAGTGGCCATGCCAACAGAACAGAACCTTCTGTTTGTAGCAGAGGTTTTGAAGGAAGTGAGAAGAGTCGTTGTGACTATGGTTGAGTCTTTGTTCTCACTTGGTTGTATTCCTTGGCTAGAGAAGAGATCGAGCAAAGGATCTTTGTCTTCGATCTTTACTATTCGGTCTTCCTATTTGTTAGATGATGTATGGGACGAGACCGCGGTGCAAAGTGCGACTACGAGGTTGGAGGCAGCGGAGATTGCTGTAGAGGAGCTTGAGGTAGAGTTGGAGTCTATTTTTCGGCGATTGATTCAGACGAGAGTTTCACTTCTTAATATTCTCACCAACTAGATAATATATGATAGTCCGGTTAGGTTTTGCTTCAAGCGGACATGTTTAGTTAACATTATAGATTGATTTGTAAACTTATTTCTTTCTTTTTTTGATAAACATTTGTAAACTTATTTCAAGTTTGCAACATCATATTCTTTTATTTTTTACCCGTTTCCTAAAAAAATAGTTCAAATGAAATTGTTATTCAAGTAAAAGTTGAATTTTAATGTTTATCTATTCACAATTTCACATTGTTAGAATAGACATTTTCAATTTGATTAAATTGCATTTTTTTTGTTTTCAAATATAATTATATATACCATTTACGATTTTAGTTTCACATGTATTAATTTGTATTCTTAGATCTAACCCCACGAATATAACTAATTTATAGTGTTTCTTTGTAATTCGTATCATTGGAGCCTTGAAGGCTGGATCTAAAAACACGAATCTCGCAATGCATTTTATTTCAAATTAATTTGTAGACAGCAAAATGACAACATCATCATGAAGTGCAACAGAAGAAGTAACTTAAAACAGAAGCAGCAAGTCTTACAAAGTTGTGTACAATAACAATTCACGTCTTCTTCACAGTTCTCTTTATTTCGACATATGAAGCTGAAAATTAAAAAAAACAAGAGACCATCCCTTTTGTCGTCATGATCTTCAAAGGTTCAGTGAGACCTAGCAGAAAAACCCAAAACCAGATTAGTCTCAAGTAGTTTGAGCAATGCTTATATGGTTACATGAAAGGTGAACTCGAGGATAACTACAAATCATCAATGTCTCAACAAAGAGAAAACTCAAAACATGTACCACTAAACTTATAACAAACATTCATGATAAAAGGCACTCAATTTTCATTCACTTAACTTCCAAGAGTGTCAATGATTCATTCTAGTAGATATAAATCAAGAACATTCTATAGAAAAGTTAAAGATCCTCTAAACTGTCACCATTTGTATGAATCAAAACCAGATCAAAGCTACCACTCTCTTCAAAACCAACTACATAGCGTTTAACAAGAGATCTTGTTAGTAACTGACAACTTAGAATTGCTAATCCACATTATGCATAGACATTAGCTTTCATTGAGGAATTGCTGCACTGTACAAACAATATTGCGTGCTTACTACGATTTTTTGATCATCTTTCTTAATGATTCCAACAACAATACTACTAATACAGAAATTACCTAGTGATGATCCCCGTGACCGTGATCACCATGGCCATCCCAAGGGTGCCTCCATCCCTATCAATTGCCAATAGCAAGATCAGATTCAGACACCACGAAAGAATTAGGACCAATATAAGTTACAAAAGCGAGACAAAGATAAAAACGAAAGAGTCTTACCATAACTACAGGACCATCTTGCTTTGCCCTGTACAGAATCCAGAACCTGAAAATATCAAAATTTTGAGTTCTTAAGATGTGATTGCTAGGGAAAATTAAAACCTAGGCGATTACTTCTTCAACCATTTCAATATCTGATTCAAATCAACATCTACCTGATTAGCTCCGATACACTAATTTGACAAATCAAAATTTTGATTCAAAAACCGAAACAGAAGATCAAATGGATTCTAAATACCAAATTCCTCAGATGATCAATTAGCCCAAAAATCCAACGATGAGATCTAGATACGATCGAGATTAGCTAAGACCCAAAAATCAAAAGCGAATTAGGTGAGAGAGAGAGAGAGAGAGAGAGAGAGAGAGAGAGAGAGAGAGAGAGAGAGAGAGAGAGAGAGAGAGAGAGAGAGAAATGTACCACATAACGGCGCACAAGCCTTTTCCGGTGACGGTGTGCCACGTCTTGGGAGTGTGAACAGTGACTCCCTTGTAAGTTATACCTCCGCCATGTCCTCCTCCACCCATTATCTCTCTCTCGAAACCCTAGATTCCCGATTCGCACTTCAATTTCAGACCGAAAGCTTTCTTTCTCCTCTGCTTTGACAAATAATACTACCTGAGATTTGATTCTACCATGTGAGTCGCGACTTTTAGTAAGGCCTCAATTAAAAGGCTTCGGGCCCAAGCTAAAGACCAAAAGCCCATTTCCTTATCTGTGTTTTTTTTTCTTTCTTTAATTTAAGCTGCAAAGCTACCACATCTCCTTCGCTTAGTTAAACTAATCTTTGTTTTAACAGTCAAGAAGACTCAAAATCAAATTTAATGATACATTACAATTATGAGTAATTAATTACAAGATCATGTTGTTGTTATACACAAACAAGGACGACCCTTCTCCAAAAAAAAGTTATCTACAAGACCATTTTCTTCAAAGTCGCAACTACAAATTGTTAGGAAACTAATGACTGAAGCTGGCTCTGTCCACGAAAGAGAGAAGAGATTGAAGCTCCCTTGCAGCTGCTTCTCGTGGAAGACTTCTCCACATCATCATAATCATGGGACTTGCTCCTTCTCACAAGCATGATGATGTGATCCAATAAACTTCCATCGCAAGGAACCTTTAAAGGACCATCTATGGTAGTCCCAAACTCATCTTCAGCCATCTCCAACAACACTTGTAACATCGGGTGATTCAAATAATCCAATGGTAAAACGAATCTCTTCCCTTCGTTCGTGTACATAGCGAAGTGCCCTTTCTTCCTTTTTCTCCATTTCTCCATCAATTCGGAGAGTCTAATCCCCTTAGAATATAGTTTCTTCATATGATTTATGTATGTGTGTTTCTTCGGCTTTGATATTTTCGTTGTGAATATATCTGTATGCAACCTTAAGTGCCTCACTGCTTCTGTGCATATATAGCAAATATTTGGACCAAACAGTGGATTTTGGTATGTGTGGAGGGAAAAGGATGTTCGTGCTTATTTTATTGTTTTTAGTTGCTTTTCAAATTTGTCCACAAATTGGATCACGACCACTCGTGAATTTTTATGTACGTTCTACAAATATCGAGAGACTAAACTGCAATTTTTTTTGGTTACTAACACACTTGTTTTTAATTTGCATCAATGAACTTTGACAAAGCAATATCACCACCATTTTTGATAAGGGCTCGTCATGTTGTAAACAGTATTTCATTATTTGGTAAATTGAGTGAATCAAATCAAGCTAAGTTAGTGTATTGACAGATCATAACTACATAACATTACAAATAATACTATAACTATTACCACTTTTTTTTAACAAAATACTAAAGTGGTTGCAGAGCGCAAAGGTAGTGATGTGAGCGTTTCGAGCTAGTTGCTTGCTACTTTTCACTTTTCATTTTATAGTGCTCTCTTCTGCTTTCATGAGTGTTCGTTGGTTTTTTCTCTCTCTCGTCACATGAAAATCCTGCAAATCATTTTTTAAAAACTTTTACAGCCAACAAACCAAAATCATATCACCATGATATTAAGTGTAACATAGATAGATGGAAACTATCTTTAATCACAAAACGCTCAAGTAAACAAAAAATCTTCCGTGATCGTGCCTAGCAAAAATAATGCAACCCCATACTACTTTTTTATACAGGAAAACAACCTTTACAACCACTTTTTTCTGATTTGTCTAAGCTAAGCCCTGAAGTTGCAATCCCTGGTTTCATATCTCAAGTCAGGTCGATTCTTTCAACGGACAAAGGCGACGTGTCCCAGAGTCAGTCTGAGCTTTAACTGTTATCTTCATCAATATATATGGGCACAATGCTCATGCCAGGAAAGAGTTGGGTTGGTTGCTTGAGAAGATAAAATGTTTGCAACTGCGCAGTGGTTTCGGTCTTTACATAGAGAGAGGAAGAAGCATTCTTCGCTTCTTCTTCCTTGCTTGTCTCACTTGCTTTGTGATTTTCATACAGACGAGTAATAGTAAGGTGACACAAACCAGGATGAATGCGAGCTGCAACCTCCTGAAGTAAAAGGATACTGCTGAAAACACCAGGAATGCTAAGATCACTAGTTCCCATATGACAAATACTACAACATCGACCCTGAATCAAAGCAAACGAAACAAATTGCATAAGTACCACTATAAAATGTTCACTGTCAAAATACAACAATAGAATCAAAATTGCAAGAGTAAAACTGTATAGTGCCATGCCATATGATATCAAACATAATCATGTTTTGCATCTAAAAAACTGTGTTCTGGTGGGATTGATTATATCTTCCATTGAGTTGTCGAAAGAAAAAAGCGGGTCATCAAGACTGAAGCCTATAAAACGCTCTAAGTAAAAACACCTAAGGCCATTCGAATTGCACAATTAACTTTATCGTTCAAAGAATGATAAGGTCAAAGTTATCATTGATGTCACAGAGCAACTAGACAATTATATAAAACCTTGAAGCTGGAAAATACAACTTAACACAACAAACTACTGATAGAGTCAAAAGAAAAACTCTTAATCAGAACCTGTGGGTTGTGAATTAATCTTATTCACAAGAATGTAGAAACTATTTGTGCTACTAGTCAATTTGAAAATTTCTTCAAACGAATTCAGATATGAAAAAGATGGTTCAACGAGGACAAGTCACTTGTCATATCAAAATTATAGTTCCTTGTGTAGAATTCACATAGATATGTTACCTAGATTCTAATTGAATTGAATAATATATCACGAAGGTAAAAAAAATCAATGGATAAAATCTAATACAACTCTAAGCGAATCACAGCAGAGAAAAAGGAAAGCATAAGCAGGAGATCTTCTCTAACCTGGAGGAAGTGAAATTGGAGGTTGAAGAAAAGAAAGAAACGGAAGCCCAATCATGTTTTGATCTAATCTGATATTCCCTCAGCTGCTCTGCTAAATTCGATCTCGTTATCATCGCCTTCTCCACCAAGTCCCCGATCACACTCTCGAATCGACGGAGAGCTCAACAAGCGTCGGAGGAGGATCACGAGATGTAGGAAAAATCTGTCACAAACATATAACTATAATCTAGAAATCCAAAACTATGGAAAAACAAAATCTGTGAGTTGGAAAATTTCGAATCAAAATTTACAGCGACGAAACGATGTTCGATTCGTTAGCAATTCGGCCAACGTTGCGTGGAGTCTTTCTCTCTCTCACTCGGTGTCAACAACCGGGTCGGGTTATAGATCCGATTTGGATTCTTAAGCACATACCATGGGTATTGGGCCATACTTTATTGGGCCCTTTATCGTTACTATGTTTTAAAAAAAAAATATTGGTCGGAACTATGTTTTTAAAATTTAAAAAAAAAAAAAAAAATCGTTTTAGAAAATAGTAGCATCGAAAAGAAAAAATTAGCGATGCATCGATTGATTCTCGTGTCCCACCAAATAAAGCGAGTGCTAAATATTGTTGAATATTCTTGATTTGACCGCAATAAGGCAAATATCACGCCCATAAAACTCAAACGGACGGTGAAAAAAAGGAGAAATACCAACGCATGACGGTCGTTACTTACTTAGCACTAAACTTAATTCTACATGTAATTAAGTATTTTTTTGTCGTTAAGTTCAGAAATCAGAAACTTTCGAATTATAGTATTTGTATACCTCTATGGCTCTAAGTTGTGGATTATAAGTGTCGGCTACAAGTTGTCGGTTCGCTATCACCGAAAACATTATCCAAAGAATAAGTTAAAGCTTCGGTGTATATGACAACAAGAACCAAAAAGACGAACAAGTTAGTATTGAAAAAGATAGGTTTGTTTTGATATGTGTGTTGGTACGTCACGGTTCGTGCTACGTCTTTATTAAATTTTCAGACCAGAGACTATACGAATCATGTGGCACGTCGGTTCATTTTTATATTAGGCGAATTTTAAGAGATGATGTATTTACCGATTAGCATCTGTCCTTCATTAATATTTTTAATATATCTTATTCAATAGGTCGAAAATGACATCCCACACATTAACATATTTCATTAGAAATCCAAGTAATCGTATGCTCATTTGTCTACTCATGATTTCATTATCTACATCTAAGTTTCTCTTTAAAAAATGCATTAAAACATATCCGGTTACGTTGAAAAAATTCATACACACAACCTTTATCCATAAATGAGATTACGAAAGATGGTGCTTATATGCCCCAAAAATGGTAAAAAAAAGATGATGTTAACTTTTTAATTTTTTATTCGTTCAAAATCTTTAGTTTTAGTTTGTTTAGGTCCACGGTCATCCTTTAATAATACTTTTGGCGGATTCACAAGCATAAATCATCCCTCTCTATTTGTAGCATTTAGGACTAAGACTTAGATCCGGTAGCACTGTCACAAGCATAAGTCATCCCTCTCTAATCAGTTGAGCCAATAGTACTAATTAGATTACTCATCTGAATTTTGTTGGATTTGTTTTTTCGTTTAACGTATCTAAGATCACGTATTTAGAATTTCAAAGATCATGCGTCCCTGAATTGGTTTGTTTAGTGAATAATAACAAGTTAATATAAACCCCCAAATCGTTGATGATTCCTAGCGTGATAAGAATTAAAGATTCACGATCATATTGGTTTGTTTGTAACGATTAGAATTGAAAACAGGAACGTTATAAATGTCTCAGAATTCATCATTTCTTTTCTTCTCGAACAAGCTTATTCCAGCGTGGCACTAGTCAATAAGTCAAGTGGACCCACGTAACCGACACCACGTCTTTATGCCAATCAGTATAGACTTTTGGGTCCCACGAAAGGACAACTTCCCACGTTATAGTGACACGTGTCATAGTTTAATTGATTAATCTAATTTTCTCTCTCTGACTCTTTTTTTTTTGTCTACATCCGTCGTTCCATTTTCTGACTATAGTTTGCCGCTAACTCACTTTCATCGTCCGATTTACGCTAATGCTTGACACGTGTCTTCCAGTCTATGGTGCGTTAAATTGTTAAATTCTTAGGACTCTCTCTCTTGTCTTTAATCCATTTTTGGGATTTGCAATATAGTTCCTGTATTTCTGAATATATATAAAGAAAGCCCCAAATTTTAAGAAAGCGCAATAATGTCATAACGACATCCCATTCTTTTTTTTTTTTTTTTTTTTTGAACACCAACGACATCCCATTCTTCCTTTAAAATCTCTTTTGCGTTGTCAAAGAAAAAAAGCTTTTTTTGCTGGTTGTATATATTCCGTACTCTTTTTAAAGTTTGAATCAGTTTTCTTTTACTTTATTAATCGATCATTGAACTACAAAGTCCACATAACAAGTATTAAACCCAAAAAATACTTATGAAAGTCTAAAATTGAATTAAAAATAGTAAACGTCTAGAACAAACTCGTATGTTAATCTTTAACAAAAAAAAAACTCGAATGTTGAAACTGTTTAGTTCTCACTATTTTTGCAAAAAAAAAAAAAAAACTATCTAGTTGTCATTCCTATCCATTAATTTTTGTTCCACTAAATTGCTTTTAACATGTAGTATCAGATAATGTATTAGAGAATGGCCTCTGAATACTGTGCTCTGATCACGTAAGCAAACTATTTTTAAATTAATTACTGAATTCTTCTTAATTCATTTAGAATTTTATCTAATAAACAGAATGATAATTTACGTGGGGACGAAAGAGGAGATGCCATAAAAAGAAAAAGAAAAAACGGGCAATTTTGCAATTTCTTATAATTAGATATATGTTTTTAAATTATAAAAAAGTGTACAAAGAGCGTGGAATCCGCGGTGGATTGGACCCCTCCTGAGTCCACAACACTATATAAGACACTTTCTTCTCTAATCTCCATCATCTCTTATTCTCATTTTGCTTTTGAATTTCAAACTCTCACATATTAATACTTTCAAATCCGTGTTTCGATCTCAAATCTTTTTTTTTTCTGATAACTATGGCGGAGGAAATCAAGAACGTTCCTGAGCAGGAGGTGCCAAAGGTAGCTACAGAGGAATCATCATCGGCTGAGGTTACAGATCGTGGATTGTTCGATTTCTTGGGAAAGAAGAAGGACGAAACAAAACCCGAGGAGACGACGATCGATTCAGAGTTTGAGCAGAAGGTTCATATTTCGGAGCCGGAGCCGGCACCGGAGGTTAAACACGAAAGTCTCCTTGAAAAGCTTCACCGAAGCGACAGTTCTTCTAGCTCCGTAAGTTTAGATCTGATCTGTTGATGATAACTATTATTAACATGTTCGAATGATTTTATCTAACTATATGGGTTTGAGTTTTTACAGTCAAGTGAGGAAGAAGGTGAAGATGGTGAGAAGAGGAAGAAGAAAAAGGAGAAGAAGAAGCCAGTTGCTGAAGTAGAGGTGAAAACAGAGGAAGAGAAGAAAGGGTTTATGGAGAAGTTGAAGGAGAAGCTTCCAGGACATAGTAAGAAGCCGGAAGATGGTTCAGCCGTCGCTGCGGCACCGGTGGTTGTTCCTCCTCCGGTGGAGGAAGCGCATCCAGCGGAGAAGAAAGGGATTCTTGAGAAGATTAAGGAGAAGCTTCCAGGATACCACCCAAAAACCACCGTAGAGGAGGAGAAGAAGGACAAAGAATAAGATTATGATTAAAAATATGAATAATGATGGTTGATTTGCTTTGTTATTTTTTATTGTGTTGGTTGATCATCTTTTGCTTTTGTGATGTGTAAGTTTGTTGGCTTTTTTTGTTGATTACAGTTTTCTTGTTTTTCTCTTGTATATGGTTTTTAAAAAACAAAAGATTTCAAGGTATTTTAATGATATGAATATTTTCATTTGGTTAAGTGATGATGATATAGATGACATAAGAGTTATGTAACGGCCCAAGTAAGGTATTCTTCAGGCAACATGATCTAATTTCTGTGTTGATAGTCTTCAACTATTGTTCAAAGCCGTACACATGACCCCAGTTTGATTAACAATCAAATTCGTATTTAGTATATTAAATGCGTTGTATAGAAGAAACATGATTCGTCACACGATCGTGACTCTTCTTTTTAGTGATTGATTTGGCATTGTGGTCGACACAACTGCTCATAACGTGTAAGAAAATGGAACAACTTAGATATTTTTGTAGATCAACTGACGTAACGTATAATATGCCAGTTTTGATAAGATCAAATGAGATCCAGCTAATCACAAAAAGTTTCCATTAATGGACCACATCCTTAGTTAATAATAATGTCTTTAACGCTCATTAGTGTGGGCATCTAACTATCTATAATCTCGTAACTGGGGTTTTATGATAAAACTGATAAAGGGTTAAAAGCCCAATGGGCTCATTAATGACTAAATCAAGTTTAGATACCGAAACCAAATACGACGCCGTTCTTTCAATATGACTCCGAGTTAGGTCGTTGTTTTCACCGGTCGCCGACTAGAAAACTCAAGAGTTTGATTCACCGGAGAAGATGGAGGCAGGCGAAGCGAAGAGCAAGAAAGCAGGAGGGTCTCGTCTCTGCTGTATCTGCAACCAGAGACGACCCGTCCTCAAACGACCCAAAACCCTTCAACAGGTAAATTTTGAATTAAGATCAAATTCATCGAGCTGGGTCGTTGGTTGTGTTACTCTTGTGGCATTTTGCGTAAAGCCAATATTTCAGAGAGTGTTTCTATGATCGTAGTTTATCAATCTACTGCTAGTTAATTTGTTATGTATAAGCAATGATGTGAGTATTTGTAAAAAGATATGCAGAGAGTGTTTCTATGAGGTTTTTGAGGAAGAGATTCACCAAGTCATTGTTGGTAATCGTTTATTTAAGTCCGGTGAGCGAGTTGCTATAGGTGCTTCCGGTGGAAAAGGTAGTTTCTTTACACACACCAATGGTGGTTTCTGCTTCAAAGTTTAAACCTTTATATTTTTACGAATCACTCTGTTTTAGTTTGGTGTTTGCGCCATAATGTCTCTCCAACTGTTTATGTTTCTTTTATTAAAACACCGAAAGTTATTTACTATACTGATGCACCTTGGAGATCTTTCTTTTTGTGGCCAATAACTCAAATGTTTGTGCTGATGTAGATTCGACAGTGCTGGCATATGTATTATCAGAACTAAATAGACGTCACAATTACGGGCTGGATCTTTTTCTTTTGTCTATTGATGAAGGGATAACGGGTTATCGTGATGATTCTCTCGAGACTGTTAAAAGGAACGAAGTTCAAGTAAGCTTTTGAATTTATGTGTAACTGAATTTTTTTTTTTTTTGCTTTGGTTTATATGTTGTTCATGAAAAAGATACTAACATTGCATTGCATTGCGCAAAAGAATAGTCTTAAGAAGATCACTTATGTAGATTTGTCATTTCAAGGATTTTTTATTTTTTCCTTTCAGTATGGGTTGCCTCTGCAGATTGTTTCGTATAAAGATCTGTATGGGTGGACAATGGACGAGATTGTGAAGATGATCGGTTTGAAGAACAATTGCACCTTTTGTGGTGTATTCCGTCGACAGGTGAGGAGCAATTTTCTTCAATAGCATTCCCTCTTTGAGCAAGTGTCTTCAGACCGATCTTTTTCTGTTTTATGATTTCATGTCTGATTTATCTTTTGAAGGCACTTGATCGAGGAGCTGCATTATTGAAAGTAGATAAGCTTGTCACTGGACATAATGCAGATGATATAGCGGAAACAGTTCTCTTAAACATACTGCGAGGGGATATCGCTAGGTAAATATATGTGTGTGATGGTTTTTCTTGGCTACAAGATGTCTCCTGTCCCTCAATTGATTAATTTGTAACTTGGCTATTGTAGATTGAGTAGGTGCACATCAATCACTACTGGCGAAGATGGTCCAATTCCAAGATGTAAACCTTTCAAATATACATATGAGAAGGAGATTGTCATATATCCTTTGCTATTAAATCCTTTTTTTCGCTATCCGAACCAACTTTTAACTGTCAACAGAAGATATCGTGAGACCTTAACATAGTGACACGTATGCTTATTTCAAGAAGCTGGACTACTTCTCCACCGAATGTAAGTTGTTTATTTTCAAGGTTTTGTAAAGTTTTGGTTTTCTGTTCTTAAATATCACTTGAATAGAGCTGTAGCTAACTAGCTTCTAGTCTAAGTCTACTACGAGCTGAATGCATAATATGGTCATTTCTATTGGAGTTGAATCATTTATTCTGATTGCAGGCATATACTCTCCTAATGCTTATCGTGGATTTGCTCGTGAGTTCATCAAAGATTTGGAACGACTAAGGTTCTTGTTCAACTTTTACTGTTTATATTCACGACAACCAAATAAGCAAGTAAATGTTCAACTTCTGTTATATAAACCACAGGCCAAGGGCTATTCTGGATATCATCAAATCTGGTGAAGACTTCAGAATTGCGACAACCACGAAAATGCCTGAGCAAGGGACGTGTGAGCGATGTGGGTATATCTCTAGCCAGGTGAGACCTCTCTCTTTATCACATCAAGTCATGTTATAAAAATGAACTAACAAAGCCTAACAAGATGTGCATTGGCGTTAATATAATGTGGTTTTGTGTTTTTTTGAATGAATGCTCTTATACGATAATGCAGAAATGGTGCAAAGCTTGTGTTTTGTTGGAGGGATTGAACCGTGGTTTACCTAAGATGGGCATTGGAAGACCACGAGGAAGCGGAAATGATCAGAAGGACACAAAGGCTAGGTCTACTGCAAAATCTATAGAGAGCAAACAATGCGGATCTCTGGAATTCTAAACTTAAGAGAAAAACCAAAGCTATGAGACTGCAATGGATGATATGACAATTGCCAAACTGGTTCTGTATAGAAGTTGTTATACTTATATGCCCATTGTTGTAGAATTTGTCGTACTAGAGAAATTTTAGTACGGCACAGAAGTTTTTGCAGCTGGTTCTCTGGTTTAGTAGTCCTGGTTGGTGATTCTTGAACCAGCAGTATTACGCCATCAATGACCTCAACCACTAGCTGATCAACCTTAACTCATTTCAAGTCAACCTGGTTTTCATGAGTAATAATTGACGTTTATTTGAAATCGAAAACATCGCTTAATTTGTTTAGTAATCTATTTAACAAAGAGACCGACTAACTGTATATAACCTTTAATGTCCTGCAATTGAGACTAGTCTTGCTACTAAGTTTTCTTTAACCATCCACCAGTTCTGCAACTTAAAAGAAAAAGCAAATAGTACTATGCAAAATGTATCTATAAAACACAACTCTTGTTCAGGTTTTAACGCCACTGCACAAAATGTACCCAAATACGATGCCGTTTCTGGTTCTTAGCAATGTACTAAGAATTCGAATGTTGTTGTCCACACATGGAACACCTAATCCATGTGTCTTCATTACATTTTACAGTCACCGTACGCGTTTGGTATCTTTTTGGTATTTTTTTTTAATTTATTCTTCTTTCTCTTTTTCTTTTTTGTATTATTGTGTGATCTTTTCAAAGTGTTGTCATTTATACAGGCCTATCTAGATCAACACTTTATTCCATAATTTAGGACCCCACGGCAATTTCAAATTGCTCTGACGCGTCGCTTCCTCACCCAATTATAATCTTCTTGTAGCAAATTTCTAATTTGGTAGTTAAATGTTCTTTTTCATTCACTTTACCTTAATTTTTGGAGAGTTAGTTTTTATTAAAGTGCTAATGACCCATAACAAAGAAAAGTATGAGAGTAGTGAGAGGCGATAAATCCGGAAATGTAAACGCATGTCAGGTTAATGTTTTACTTTTTGATAGCTACACGTAAGGTTTTTTTTTCTTCTGATTACTTTTGGATCCTTCTACAATATTTTCCTTCTTTTTTGCCAAATGAGTAGAGAGATTCATTAAAAGCCAAAAATTGAGAATTACCACTGAAGTTTTGCTTCTGTCCAGAAATTGAAGTTACATAAAAGAGAAAAAAACATTCGAAAATGCCAAAGAAAATGAATTGAGCTTCCAAACGAATTTGATTTTACCATCAGGAAGGGTCCCTTCTTCATCCTCTAGCAACTTTAAAGGACATACATGATACAACAACCCAAAAAAAAAAATGAAAAGATAAAACAATATTATTCCTTTATTCGAATAATAGACGCATATATAAGTTTCTTTTTGATGGCCGATTATTTTGTTTGTGTTATCTTCGTTTCGAAGTTTTATACAATTCTATACGTCACAATATTGAATATAGGCTGTTGTTTATTGGGTTCTCTTCTCTACGTTTTGTTTATTTTTTCCAACGTGAGTCTTTTTACTAATTGAATAGAGAATAATTACACTAGGATATATGTATTTCTGTCTCCATTCAATAATTGGAAGACCTTATCTTCGGTCCTTTAATGCACATGTGACATTTGACTGAAAAAATTATACAGTAAGGAACACTCAAATCCAACTATACAAACCAATATATAAATGGTATTAGTATTACTGGTTAACGCTAGTAAGAAAAAAGAAAAAAAAAGTTTCTCTACATACACCAGTCAAAAAAAAAAAATGGAAGAATTTGTTTTATACTGAAAATGTCATAAGTAACTAAAATAGAAGAATTATTCCAATTATTCTCTTTTCAAAACTAGATAGAATTTGTTTTTCATCTTAATATGTGACTTTTCTTTTCCTTATTTTTTTTTCTCATTTACTCTACTTTTTTAACCATTCACACTCATAGTAATCTTTATATACCATATTTTTTTTTAATATGAATGTAAAATTTTATTCAAACAAAAACTTTTGATACAATAAATGCATCATTTAGCTTATATGTTTTGAGAGATTAGAAACAGGTTTTATACATCAAAAACATTTACAGATTGAAATCTTTAAGACAAGAAAATAAAATCCGCTAGGTGTGCCCACATATTTTCCCTTCCAAAACAGTCGGTAATCAAATTACCACCAAGGATAACGAAGTAGAAAAATCCAAATTGTAATCCAATATATAAAAAAGTTTAATATTACCACAAATAATCGGTTTGTTTCTAACTAAATTGTTTTGAGGGCTCATATAAAAAATGGCACCAAGTTGCTTAGCCATGTGGATTGTGGGGAGACAAATACAGATTTCAAAGTGAACACAGAGTCGCTCGTGGGTCCATCCACCGACACTGACCTTTGTTTTCTTCTCTCTTATTCGTTTTCTCTAAATCTCTCTCTCTCTTACTGTAATAAACCTCTTTTTAATACGTGCCGACTCTTCTCTACATAAACTCTACACTCAAATCTGTGTCTCAAAGAGAGAGAGAGAGACCACGCCAAAAATACCTTTCTTAATTCACCGGTTTTCATACAAAAAAAATGGCGGCCAATGCCTCATTCGCCGCCGCATTACTCATCGGACTCTCGCTTCTCTTCGCCGTCGTGGCGGAAGATCCGTATAGATTCTTCGAATGGAACATCACTTACGGCGATATCTACCCACTCGGCGTTCGCCAACAGGTACTGATCATTCTCTCGTACTGATATCAGTTTAGGTAATTCCCGGTTTGGTTTATAGATCCGTTTATTAATAATCTGTGGATCTCGTTGCATTTTCCGGTTTAGGGTATACTGATCAACGGTCAGTTTCCGGGACCGGACATTCACTCAGTTACTAATGATAATCTCATCATCAACGTCTACAATAGCCTCGACGAACCTTTCCTTCTTTCATGGTAACTATTTTTAAATCTTGTTCTAAATCTAAACCAAATTTCAAATCAACAATTTTAAGTTTAATTCGATATTTTGGTACCTATAATATTGAATTCTGTCGTTGTCGATTGATAGTAGTGGCTAGGTGTAGTAGTTATTTTTCTTTTTCTCGTGAATAGTATTTTCATGTCCTTTTTTTCAAAATAGTGATGTAAAAATAAAAACGTGTTTAAAAAGAAGAACACTGTGGTACGTAAAGATTTGGTTTTGGCCACACCTTATGTCGGACTCGGTCCACGTAATAATTTATTTATCCACAACGCGACATGATTAGTTGTTGGGTGATTACGGTTAAATTCAATTACATCATATTACTAATTTACTATATAGTTTTTTGACTTTTGCTTCTTTTTTATATGCATGGCAATTTCTGGACAGTGACTACATATTTTAAAACATTTACATGTGGGAAAATGGCCCACCTTACCAAATTATTAGCTGTATAATCCTACTTTTGAGTTTACTTTTTATTTCCATGGTAGCACTCTTTTTCAGGGGCCTAATTTAAAATTCATCATAGGTTTGGGGTAAAATTGATTTCTTGAGCATTTTAAGGGGCAAGATTAACAATTCATGATAGTTTTGGGGTTAAACATAAATAGTTTTGAAAAATATCGCAGGAATGGAATTCAGCAGAGGAGGAACTCTTTCGTTGATGGAGTGTATGGAACGACATGTCCAATCCCGCCGGGGAAGAACTACACTTACATTCTTCAGATGAAGGATCAGATCGGAAGTTTCTACTACTTCCCTTCTCTCGGTTTCCACAAAGCCGCCGGTGGATTTGGTGGCATTCGTATCCTTAGTCGACCGAGAATCCCGGTCCCTTTCCCTGATCCCGCCGGAGATACCACCGTCCTTATCGGTGACTGGTACAAATCAAACCACACGGTAATTATTAGAACTATGTGATCTGATTTTCTCATTAACTTCATTAAATGAACTTAAAAAGTGTTTATATACAAGATGCATAAGCTTAAAACAGAGTGAAACAGAGTATCAGCTTAAAATTAGTTAAAACAGAGTAACTAACTCCATAACGGACTTCAACTAATTTTCTATTTTTTGGTTTGTGTAGGATTTGAGAGCACAGCTTGATAATGGTAAGAAGCTTCCTTTACCAGATGGTATCCTCATCAATGGTCGTTCAAGTGGTGCCACTCTCAATGTTGAACAAGGTTTTTTTAACCCTTCCTCTTTTTGAGTTCTGATTGATTCAAGGCATTACTCAGAGCTTATACTGATGATGTGAGTTCTTCTTCTCCTTCTTCAGGTAAGACATACAGGTTGAGGATATCCAATGTAGGGTTACAAGACTCTCTCAACTTCCGCATTCAAGACCATAAGATGAAAGTGATCGAAGTCGAAGGGACACACACTCTTCAGACTACTTTCTCTTCGCTAGATGTTCATGTCGGCCAATCTTACTCGGTCCTTGTAACTGCGGATCAAACTCCACGAGATTATTACGTGGTCGTCTCTTCTCGGTTTACCTCTAATGTACTCACCACCACGGGTATTCTCCGTTACAGTAACTCTGCTGGTGGTGTTTCTGGACCTATTCCCGGTGGTCCAACCATTCAAATTGACTGGTCCTTGAACCAGGCTCGAGCCATCAGGTACATTTCTTTAGGAATTTCTTTATGTGATATGATAGTTTTGGTTGGTTGTGCCTAAAATTTTACTTTGTTATGTTTTTGTGTCTTGCAGGACTAACCTTACAGCGAGCGGACCAAGACCGAATCCACAAGGATCGTACCACTACGGTATGATAAACACTACAAGAACGATCAGACTTGCTAGCTCTGCTGGTCAGGTCGATGGGAAGCAACGGTATGCAGTGAACAGTGTATCATTCAAGCCAGCAGACACTCCTCTAAAAATCGCGGACTACTTCAAGATTGACGGTGTTTACAGAAGTGGAAGCATACAATACCAACCCACTGGTGGAGGAATATACCTCGACACATCTGTTATGCAAGTTGACTACAGAACCTTTGTGGAGATTGTTTTCGAAAACTCTGAAGATATTGTTCAGAGCTGGCATCTTGATGGTTACTCTTTCTGGGTTGTTGGGTAAGTTTCATTCTTCGATTCATAAAAAGTGAGTTCGTGATCTTGATCGCTATAAGAAATTGGACTAAAGATGGTTCTTATGATACAGAATGGACGGTGGGCAGTGGAGTCCAGACAGTAGGAACGAGTACAATCTACGCGATGCAGTCGCTCGCTGCACTGTGCAGGTAAACCACAGCTTTTGCACACTAAAGCATAATCTAATCATGTTTTTCGTCAAATGTGAGCCGTTTGATAACATTCATATACAGGTATATCCGAGCTCATGGACAGCTATATTAATAGCACTCGACAACGTAGGAATGTGGAACCTAAGATCCGAGTTCTGGGCGAGGCAATACTTAGGACAACAGTTGTATTTACGTGTCTACACACCCTCGACTTCTCTCAGAGATGAATATCCGATCCCCAAGAACGCTCTTCTCTGCGGTAGAGCCAGTGGTCGCCGCACCAGACCGCTTTGAGCGTGCGGTTAGATAGAGAGATGGTAAGCCAAACCAGCTGACGCGTTCTCGAGGCGGGTTTCTTGTTTTACACATTCTTCATTTTGCTAATGAATGATAAGAGTTTATGGTAAAATCAGTATATCAGTTTGTAACGATCTCAGCTCGAGGTCTCATTCTTATATTCTTTCTTTTTCTATGGAGCGAAACTTTTATTCAATATAATTCTACAGTTTCATCGTAAAGCTTATCCTCATCAACAGTGTTACAGTTTGATACGATATGAATCTTCAGTTATTAATTCAAATATGTAAAGTGAAGATATATTGTGGTTGTTACTGGTTAGTAGACTCAAGAGTATCATGGCCAAATGTTGATGCTCCCGGTGGGGTCTTGTTGAACCACTATGGTCTAAACCAAAGCAAGTAAGAAGCATATATCCCATTTAAAGTATCATTGCGCCTTAGGATAGTACTCAAAGATTCATAATTTAAAACATATCATCTTATCCACATCGTCTAACTTGGCCGATCACTTTATCTAATTCCTTGGCTTTCTCCACCTGAAAAGCTATTAATGTTCTAGTATACAATTTGATCGTATGTGTTATAGAATAAGACAAAAAAAAAAAAAAAATCCTATATCCATCTTATCTTATGTATAGGCATTGGGATTTGAATTTTGACTGATCTAGAAAAGCGACGTCGTTTAGTGTATATAGAGAAAACGACTTATCTAAACGTTGAACACTGAAAGGAGAAAAATCAGCTGGGACACGGAAGCTGAGCTCTAATCCTGATCGGAGATGGGGACTAGCGATTCTGAATTCAATTCTGATCTTCTTCTCGCTCACAAGCTTCCCGAGGTTTGTTTTCGTTTCTACATTCTTATTGATTTCTGATCAGATCTTTCGGTGATCGAGCCAAAACTTCTCTGTAATCGCACTCTCTTTGATCGCGTTTTTTTCCTTCTGGTTTTGCTCACAGACGCGATACACCTACAACGAAAGGTTTGCATCTTCACTCTTCGTGTTTCTCTTCCTACTCTTGTATCTGTGTAAATGAAGAAGAAAATGATAGAAAATCGAAGGAGATTAGGAAATTGAAAAAATTAACGAAACAGATGGATGAAGAATTTTATTTTCACTTGTGTAAAATAGAGATGTAGCAATCTATGCTTTGGGTATCGGCGCTTGTGGCCAAGATGCTGTTGATTCCGATGAGCTCAAGTTTGTGTATCACAGAAATGGCCAGGATTTGATCCAGGTATCTCTCAATGATTGATCTGGAATTTAGCTGTGATGTTTCTATGTTTTTTAATTTGAGTAATCGATGTTATTTGCTTTAAATTATAGGTCTTACCAACTTTTGCTTCACTATTTACACTTGGATCTTTGACAGAAGGTCTGGATTTGCCAGGTTTTAAGTAAGCAAAAATGTTCTGTTTTATGTTTATTTATTTTGGTTTTAAATGAGATAGCTCCAAAGACAAGATGATGTTTGTTGTATCTTGTCTGCAGATATGATCCTAGTCTCTTGTTGCATGGACAGCAGTACATTGAAATATACAGGCCATTACCTTCCAAGGCTTCTGTAAGTAGCTTTTACCTGTTTATTGGAACTGTTTTGATAATAGGATTTGCTCTAGGAACTGTACCCTTATACTGATTGGTTTTCAAGAACTTTCTGATTGGTTTCTTCTTCTATGTCCAAAGTGGCCTTTTGCTTCATTTTTCTGAATTGATGTTGTTTGTGTTGGCGCAGTTAGTTAACAAAGTAAGCCTTGCTGGATTGCAAGATAAAGGTACTTGTTACTGCTGTTTCTGTTTTGTGTGACTCCAATTTTAACCAGAAAACTAACTACTACAGAGAACTAAAAGTTGACTTTTTTTAAATTGATCTTCTTTTTTCTCTCTGATGGCAATCTTTTAGGTAAAGCAGCTATCCTTGAATTAGAAACCAGAAGTTACGAGGAAGGGTCAGGGGAACTGTTATGCATGAATAGGTAAAATACGTCTCTGTAAGTACTTATTCTCGGAAATTAAGCTTGGACACTCGTGAACTAAACTTGGGACTTTCTCTGCAGGACGACTGTATTCCTAAGAGGTGCTGGTGGTTTCTCAAATTCATCTCAACCATTTTCTTACAAAAACTATCCAAGTAACCAGGGCTTAGCTGTGAAAATCCCACAAAGACAACCTTTGACAGTGTGCGAAGAGCGCACCCAACCATCGCAGGCAAGTTAATTCGTAAAAAAACTTATTTGGATTTGTTTTGTGCTGGATTTGGTGTACTTTTGATAGTGATTTAAGTTGTTTATGTTCCCTTTGACGCCTACTTGTTTACTTTATCTGACCCTCTGGTTTATATTTCCTGGCAGGCATTGCTTTATAGGCTGTCTGGTGACTATAACCCTCTGCATTCAGATCCAGAATTTGCAAAACTTGCCGGGTTAGTGAACCACTTATATAGCTTCTCATTCAGACATTGTCATTCTAGATCATACTTTCCTTGTTCGCTTTTTTCTTGTTACATAGCAATGTTTTAATTCAGTAATTCTGAGGATATAACCATAAACGGCTGCGGCTACATTTTTCTGCAAGAAATGAATCTTAAGTTCCATCATAGTTTTGAGCTATCAATGCTAACTTGTACCATTCTTTCGATGCTATATGAAAGCTCTTTTGTGTCAAAGAAGTTTTGTTATTTGAGCCCAACAGATTAAAATGTTTCAAATCCCTCATTATTCATTGTACTACTCAAGGCATTACATGGAATCTTTGGGTAGTAGTAACCACTTAAATGTATTTTTTTTCTTTCTTCCAAAACTTGCACATCACTGCCACACGACTGACACTTGTTTTATTGAAGATTCCCACGCCCGATATTGCATGGGCTATGCACACTCGGGTTTGCAATCAAGGCAATCATCAAGTGTGTTTGCAAGGGTGACCCAACTGCTGTCAAAACCATATCTGGACGATTCCTCACGACTGTTTTTCCTGGCGAAACTCTAATAACCGAAATGTGGCTTGAAGGCTTGAGGTAGAACTCTCTCTCTCTCTCTCTCCCTCCCTCCCTTGTATTGTTCATTGGTAATATATTACATAGATTATCCATATTACTGTTATAAGTAAAACTTGAACTTAGCTTTTCATGTTTTCACAGGGTTATATATCAGACGAAAGTGAAGGAAAGGAACAAAACCGTGTTAGCTGGTTATGTTGATATTCGCGGTTTATCTTCGTCACTTTAGAATGTTAGGTCCTTATATTGGGCTGTCATGATATTGCAAAGGTAATAAACATGCAGAAGACTCTTGATGTTTGCTTGGCGTAAAGAGCCATTAATAAAACTCTTTGATGGCGGTCACAATTTACTGAAATGGTTAGTTGTATTGTATATTCGTATCTGTTGTAGTAAATGTAGAATGGCGCAAAATGAAAGTGCCAAATGCGTATAGGATAAAATCAAAATGCATTGAACAAAATCCTTTTTGGGTGTCAATGTAACTGGAACATAAAGCGTGAATTAAAAACTGAAAAATGTGTCCCAAGTTTGTGTTTATATGTAACTGTCACTAACTCATACAAGGTCCTTTTTTGGACACAACCAATTGAGAAAAGATATTTGGTGCCTGTAGGTAAATTTTTTACTCCGTCCATGAAGCATTCACCATCTTTGCCATGAACGAATACCGATCAGCCGCTTCATCAATCTGATGAACATCTCAATATCAGTTAACCATGGGAAAATGTATGTTCTATATAATGTAAAACCTAAGAAACGATAATTTTTTTGCATTACCATCTTTTGGGTTGGGCGACCGGCACCATGGCCAGCCTTTACTTCAATACGACCAATTATGGGGTTCGTCTGAGGACTATTCTCTAAGCTTGTGCACAGCACGTGCTGCAACGTCTGCAGATGTATATGAGTTTTAACAATCTGCTGGCTACTTAAGGTAAGATTAAAAATAAATTAACATTAAAGAAATTAAGTCTGGAAACAGACCGCAAGCAACTTCAAAGAGTGAAGTGGCACAACTCTGTCATCGTGATCAGCAGTCAATAGCATGGTTGATGGATACTGAACGAATTGATCGGTTTGTTGCTCCCATGGCCTCTTCACATTGTGCAGAGGCGAGTACCTTTTGACATTCACACCCAGATTTTAACTTTGTATCAGCATTGGGAAACAAATCAATACAACATCATATCATAAGTTAATATACTTACTTTATCAGCCAATGAAACTCCTCTTCATTCTCGGAGCAACCATAATCAGATGTCCAGGCATGACCTATACATACGTAATACCTCAACTATATATACATTATGCAAAAAAAAAAAAAAAAAAAATTGCAGATAACTGAACTCACTCACCTATAGTGAACTTGTGAAACCGTAGCATGTCCATGACGCCCACATGAGCTAAAGCACACCCAAAAAGGTCTGGCCTCTGTGCAGCAGAATTGAAAATTTTATGAATAAGTGTGGCAACTAATTGAAGTGAAATTTGCAAATTATTAGCTTTATAAATATACACAGACTTGCCTGATTTATGCAAGCACCGATTAGGAGTCCACCATTGCTGCCACCTTCAATACACAGCTTGCTCGGTTGTGTATAACCAGCGGACACGAGATACTCTGCCCCAGAAATAAAGTCATCGAAACAGTTCTGCTTTTTGGCAAGTGAACCTGCTTTGTGCCATTCCTCACCATACTCCCCACCACCCCGAATATTTGCAAAGCAGAAAACAACACCGAGATGCTTGCTAAGCACAATGCGGCTGGCACTAAAAGACGGTGTTATGCTTATGTTAAACCCGCCATATGCATAGAGCAAACATGGGTGTGAACCATCAAGCTTAATATCCTTTTTCGCCACAATAAACATTGGTATCTTTGTTCCATCTTTGCTGGGATAGAAGACCTATAAAGAGGAGCAGAAGCCACTTTATCATATGCAAAGTAGAAGTAAATTATGAAAGAGACAGGAATATCCACTACAAGAGAGCGTATAACCTGAATGGCTTGAAATGCTTCCCTGTCAAATCCGGGTACAGTAACCTCCCGGAATACCTTAACTTCTGGAGATTCATTGGCTAAGTCACACTTGTAAATCACACCAGGAGTGAGGAAGCTAGTAAAGCTAAAGAAAAAGGTATTGTCCTTGCGCCGAGCAGAAACATCAGATACTGAACCAATATCTAGAGGTAATTGGTGAAGCAATGAACCAGATTTTAAGTCCCTAATTTGCAGAATATGCTTTACATCGCTCATGTAGCATGCGACCAGATGATTCCCATTGACTGCACAAGCTGATGCTAAGACATCCTTCTCGTGTTCTTCAACAACATCAGTCCAACTGTTTGGTTCCTTTAGATCAACCCGGACTAATTTGTACTTAGGGGCATCTTTATTTGTCAAGAAAGTAAACAGAGTCTCATCATTTGAGATAACACTATATTGAGCGTCAAACGTGTCAACAAGCTTAATGAATGGAAGAAAACTGCTGCTTCCTCTGAAACTCTCAAGACCTCCAGAAAATGAAGTCATATCGCAGTAGTATAATTTGTTGACAGGGTCACAACTCTCTCCAATGCTCATGAACAGATACTGCAAGAAGAAACAACATTATGAGATTAGACCTAAAACTAAGAATCCAAGTTTCAGACTACAAAACTAGGTAACACAGTTTGAAGTCATGACCATCATTTAGAAAAAGGGAAAGGATCAAAATGATTTTCTGACAGTACTTACAGAAAAAAAAAAAAAAAAATTGAGGATTAAGAGCGTAATCAAAGTTAAAGAACCCAACATAAGAACTTCGTGCGTTACCTTCCCATCGTCAGTGACTTCAGCTCCGAACATATATTTGGGATTCTCATGATCTCTCCAGCATAAGATATCTTGAGATTGATCCGTCCCAAGGAAATGGTAATACAGCTCATGATAAAGGTTAGAATTAGTCTCAGTACCAGCATCAATATCCTCTCCTTCTCTGCAAAAGAACAAATAAAATTGTTAAGAGTGACTTAGCTTTCTTAACTATACTGAAAGGCTTCTTCCAACACATCTCGTACTTACTTGGGAGCTGGGTAGCGACCATAGAAAAATCCTTTACTGTCGTGCGTCCATGTAATGCCGGTAAACTTAACCTGTTGTTCCACGAGAGGATCATAAATATATCAGAAATCTTGACGGTAGAACTTTATTGATCAACCGCACTAATCAGTACCATCTTAAATACCATACCCATGATAAAATATCAGGCTCCACTTTCTTATCCTCAACATTCATCAGCTTAATCGTCACCCAGTCGCTACCACTTGAACTAAGACCATAGGCCAAGTACTTAGCATCCTCGCTGACAGAAAAGGTGTTTAAGGCCACAGTTCCATCATCACTAAGAGTGTTCGGATCAAGCAAAACCTCTGGCTCAGCATCCAAATCATCCTGAACCCGAATGCAATCAAATTCAATGAGAAAACAAAGTTAAAAATGCATGTATGTACTGATACAAAAGCCATGGCTCTCAACAAAATACCTGCATATAAAGCACACTTTGGGCCTGTAGACCGGTGTTATGGAAGTAAAAGTACTTATCCCCTTGCCTGAAGGGTGAATCGTAACGCGGATGATCAATAAGTTTCGTTATATTCTGACGGAGCTTCTCCTTGGTTTCGCACTTTTCAAGCACAGAATCTGTCAATTTCACTTGGTTCTCCACAAACTCCTTTACTTCTTCAGCATCAGGATCCTCTAACCTAGCAAAAAAACAATCCAGAATGACAAAATTCAACGCAAAAGCATAGCAAAAATGAACAAATCACACAAAATCTCCAACAATTTAGGAATTAATCTTAAGGTCAATCTCCAAGTCAAATCCAATGTCTACTTATTCCTCAGAGAGCGATATGCAGAACATTCAAAATCCTATTTGGACCATTACAAAAACCTAAACGCATGAGAGAAATTGCAGCTGGAAACGAGCTCTTACCAACGGTACGGATCTCCGATCTTGACGCCGTGATAGTTATCGACGACAGAATCATCACGCCGAGCCGTAGGATAATGTAATTGCTCGCCTAACACCGAAGAAGATCCCATAATCGCAGAGCTCGAACAAGAACAACGAGAAACAGAATTGGGTCGATTGGAGAAGGTTTCGTTTAGGAGAAGAAAAGAGGAGAGAGATGATTGGCGTAAGGTATTTATACGGAGGCGGCGCGTGATTGTTGGGACGGTAACAAACGCGAAAACGTGAGATCGCGCGTGACTTGAAAACGCTGTGAGCATCGGTTTTCTCTCTTCTTCTCCGAGATTATCGTTAATATGTCAACATGGTTTCGTCGTTCTATCGAATACTTATGGATATGGTACCAAAATTTAATCAAATATGTTCTCATTCAAAAATTTATTTGTATGAGTCTTTTTCTAGATTAAGATTGTTTTTCTTTTTATTTAATCAGCTAGACGAAGATAGTTCAATTTTGACCTTAAAAATTTTGGAAAGAGTAACATATTGAAAACACGATTTATTTTTTTGACGTCTAGATTTATTATTTATTGCAAATCATAAACGATTCTACAACGGACAATTCCTTCCGACCATTATTAGATCCATGACAGACGACACTTCCTTCTCCATGCTCTTGACGGACACCTTCAATGATTTACGACCTGACGACACTTCTCTCTCTGCGTAGAATCCTGGCGAACGGCTATAATTGTACTTCGCTGAAGATCTCCTGCACACTTGCCTCCTTTAATCTGCAAATTTACTAATAAATCGCAATATCTGGGACTCGAACCCCAAACCTCTTGGTGTAGAAGCATTAATTAACACTTGGTCAACCAATGGGCCAAGGGGTCTTCTACATTGAAAACACGATTTAAGTATTTTTTTTTGTGGATAATTTGATCAGAAATATGAAATACCTAATCATGGATATTTTTCAAGATACCTGTGATTGACTGATTGGTAGACTTTGCAAAAGTTTATATCCACTGCCAACTGTATATATATTAGGTTTTTCACTTAAGAAAACATCTTGATCAGCTACTAAATCATATAACATATGATATGATTATTGATTATAGTATGCGAAAATGATGCATAGCATATGCTGTTGATACCAAGTTTAAAGCCTTTTGGGCTTAAACTTTACTCACTCAGTTCTTTTTTAGATGATGTTTTAGACTAATTCATTTGAAGTCTGAAACATGGAGGGAGTATAATATAATTTGAAGTCCATACCTGCCGAATAAACTTGAGCCCCAACATAAAGCCCAATAAGCTCTCGTTTTCTTCACGAGTCAAAAGTTTAGGACGAAACTAAAGAACATTTTTTCTTTTTTCTTACTAGAAAGTAGGTTTTGGACTACTGCATTTGTTTTCTTCAAAAGTCTCGATTACGCAGAGTTTGCAGAATAATAATCATACGCTACACTACAGAAACATAATTACTGGAGTTTTTGTGAATTGACCGAACATAAAAAAAAAATTACAAGATAAAGCAACTTTGACCTACATAAACGAGAACGGAAATTTGGGAGTCACGCGCATAATTAAATCGCGTAGAAAAGTTTGGAGATTTGCCTTGAAAGGATAATTTAAATGCTACTGACACACTTCCAATGATGAGGTTACTAGGGAAAGTTCAAGTTGAATTCTTATTTTCTTTCATTTTTTCTTTGACGTAGAGCACTGTAATTTTTCAAATTAATGGTAAATGTATAATTCTATACCCTATTTAAATCCGTAGAACTATACTGTAGGCACATTAAAGACGTCGTGCATTATACAATGGTTACTATCTCATCGTTAAAATCCTTGTTTGACCTTAAAATCTAATAATCGTAACAATAGTAAGAGCACTGACATAAGTCCTATTGTAAACTTGATTTTGCTTTCATTTATCCTCCACAAAATAACAGCTAGTTTCTTAGTTAATCAAAATACAAGAAAAGTTGCAACTCATTTGGTACCATCTAAAACCTAATTGATCAAAAACCAACATAAAGAAACACAACATTGTCGGAATAGTCATATCTCGGCATTCATACCTCAACAAAAAGTCCTGAAGTTAGAATACATACATCAATACATCATGAAACATGCGACTTTACATGAGTATATATATATATATATACAGACTCCGACTTTAACAAAAGAAACATCATAATAAATCCTAAGAAAATACTGACATCTACTTTAAGATTGAACTTATATTTCTCGAACCATTTATCAGATTAAACACATCTCATCAGATAATATAGAAACAATCATAGAAACAAAAAAAAAAAACCACTTGCTAATAGCCTATATATATAGATTCCAACTTAAAAGAAAACAAGACATCATAATAACATTGTGTGGGCTTCACAAACATAAAAAGGAAGAGTAAATTCTCCTTTTCACTACCATATTCTCCTATGACTTCATCTACCTGTACCTTTATAGCCAGTAATGGGTCCTCTTTCTTTATGAAATAATTTACCTTTCCTAGATGATGTAAACGTCTCAAACGCCACCACTACTCTGAAATCTCACACTTGTCAACGCCGTTGCAAATTAAAAGATGAAGAGTTCTTACAATCATATGTGAATGCGATCCATAATCTTTGAAACCCACGAGAGCCTTGATCAAGGAAAGCATCAAACTTTGAGAGATAAATCAAAGGAGACAACAAATGACAAATGAATTTGACTTAATCAAGAACAAGTAATGATCACATATTAGAAAAAGTTGAGAGTAGATTCGAGATAATACCCACTTTTCTTCAAACTTAGATCTTAGTATTCATCGAATGATCTTGATCACTATCTTGAATATATCAAATCATGAGGGGTTTTACAAAGAAACCCTAACAGATCTCTACTGGCAGTATGCCCACCTCCCCTCACAAAAACACAACGTAGATATGTACACTTATACACATAAAGATAAAGAGAGGAGGTGGACAGAATGCCAAAGATCTCTGTAAGAGACTCTTTTGTCAAACTCGCATGATCAAAAACGTTAAAGATCCAAAAAAAAAACTTCACTCATTTCCTTTCTGTCGAATGTAATATTGAGAGGTACTCACACATTAAGGAGCAAAAAGGGTTTTCTTTAGAGAGAAAAATAGAGAGAGAGAAGCTACAGAGAGAACATTTAGATGAGAAGCGAACGGTGAGAATATTTATGAGATTGAGAAAGAGGCAGATGGGTTTCTCTTAATGATGGTGATGTACAGTTGTTGTTTGTAGCAGGAAAATTTATGAACCAAGACTTAAAAAAAAAAAAAAAAAAAAAAAAAAAAAAAAAAAAAAAAAAAAAAAAAAAAAAAAAAAAAAACGAAACCCTAGATTCTGTTGTCACAAAGCTACGGAGAAGATCGAACAAACAATCGTGTCTCGAGAGGTGGAATTTTTGCTGGATGGGTTTAATCAAATGAGAGGAGAGATCAAGTTTAAGATTCGATTTGAAAAGACATAAGATCTAACAACTATGAACAGAAAAACAGTGAAGAAAGAGAGACTGGAAAAAACGTGGAAGAAACAATGAAAATAGAAGAAACTCAATGAGTTTTCTCGGGAAAACAAGTAAATAATAAGGGATTAAAGGATAACGCAATCTTTCTTCTCTCTCAATAAAATTCTTACTTTTCCAAAGTCCTAATGATATAAGCGAAACCCAATAAATTTTCTAGGGATTTTTTTGTTTTCTCTGCTTCTAGCAGCATATTGTCAAAAGGAAATTCAACGGGGTTCTCCTTTACGTCTACGACCTACCGTTCGTTTTCCTTTTTTCTCAATTTTTTTTTCCGGCACCATATTTTTAATTGACTATGGTTTAATAACGTTATTAAAATTTGCTCAAAATTATAACAACCAAATTATTGATGAGAAAACGAATATATATAGAAAACCAAAGATTTTAAAATTTAAAAGAGATTTTACCTTAAGAAGTCACAAATCATGAATTTATAGGATACAACCATCGAAGTAAATAGAGAATTAATTGCAGGCACAACTTTAGATTTATTAATCAGAATCCACATTTGCTAACTCACCCATAACAATAATTTATTATATTTTGATCAAACGTTCGATGGTAGAAGTTCTTTTCTTCGAGAAGACACGAGTTTATCTGTTTGTGACTTTTAAATTAAAACATTTTGAAATATATCATTAAAACATGGACGTATAAAGAAATGAAGAAATACGTAAAGAGATATATTTGTTTTCAATGTAGTACTCCGTATTATATTATTGAGAATCATGTAAAAATTAACAATTTCTGACTTCAGTTCGTGTGAGGCAACTTCCAATTGATGGGTCCATTTAAACTCCACCATGGAGTGGATTGCAGAATCCTAGGCTCATGTAGTATATAACACAAAAATTTTAATAAAGATTGTTTCAAACTTTTGACCTATTGTAATTAACCATGATACACTAATTAAACATCTTTTTTGTTTGGTGTAATCTTTACACTAAACCAAAAACAAAAAAAAAATCGACGTATATTCAAGCAGAAGGTCAATCCCTTTTTTTGTTTTCTTACTTTAAATGACGAAAATATACAGATGAAATGACATCATTTTATAATATATAATAGAATCATATTTCCCTTCTGTCCACTGATAGGTCGCACTCATCACTCCCACAAACTGCAAAGTCTCATTTATTCTTTGTGACAATTTGTTTTGGCATACTCATACTTATTTTCTTTTGTTATTTGATTCAGTGGTAGTATTTTCATTTTCTTATAAATGGAACATACTCCAACAAAAAAAATGGACTTATTATTAGTAGTGTGGATGAGAAAACAAATGCATGCCTTGCGTGCATTAATTGCAACAACTCATAATTCTCCCCACTATTTATTGCCTCAAAATCTACCACCCCCATCCAACTTTATCTCCATTAAATTCTTACACTTCAAAAATTTTAAACTTAATTTTGTTGGACTTAGATTTGTTGGCTTTGTAAAGGTAAAATTATAATTATTCAGACTTAATTTTGTCTGCTTTATTAAGGTCAATGATACTATATGTTTTGTACAATAGTATTTATATTTTCGAAACAAATATTATGCTCAGAAATTAAACAAATGGAGTATTTACTGAAGAAGATATGCCGGAACAACCGGGTTGACAAAATAGATTTCGTGTTTACTGTTTTTTTTGTTGTTGTTTAATTTCGTATTTCTTGGTAAAAAATGTAATACACGATTTTTTTCATCTAACAATCGATCCTTAGTCTAAATCGAATTAATTGTTATTGACTATGAAAATAAAGAAAAAACGACGGGTTTGTCGCATAGTGAAAATGTCAGTGGTATGATTGAGTCATTTAAGAAATGGCTTCAAATTTTACTTTCCAGAACATCACCATGCTATCGATTTAAACACATGTCTTCATATGTTTTAGAAAGATTATAAGAGAATATGTATATACAAATATATGAATAGATATCGAGCTTTCTTTTTTGACGTAATGTCAAACTATGGCTGTATTTTGTAAGCCGTCCATATACATGATACACAGAATTATTGAAAAATGTTATTCATGCCATTTTATTATGTTTTCAGATTTGAGGCATGAAAATGAGAACTCGACTGTAAAAAAGGTCAACACTTTTGGTTCGCTTTTAGAAAGGCTTTTTATTCTGCATTCCATCTTCCGGACATTTTCTTTTCTTTTTTTCTTTCAAAAGGTTAATTAATGACTATCACAAAATGTCTAAAAATATTCAAACGAAAAACAGTTACATATATACTATATGGCTTTTAATTTGTTTGATGATGACATTGATTCATTTGTTTAACATATGGGTTTAAAATTAGATAAATAGTTGTAGGAGCATGTTTATATGATTCGTTTTACGCAGAGCTCGATGCATGGACAAATGCTTTTTACCCCACCGCATGATGGCCTAAACTGATAATCGTATTTCGTTATATAATATGCTGTAAATACCAATTTTCATTATTATTAACAAAAAAATAATGTACTTTCAAATGTATTTTCGCTAGTTAAACTATGCAGAGGTTTCAAAAAAAGGCAACAAAAGTAAAAAGAAAATGTAGGGATAGTTGGTAAACTATAATTGCGAGTAGTGACTTTATTATACAGAAAGAGGAGCAACCGTCGATATGTATACACACACATAGCACAACAAATCCTTCCTTTGTTAGTGTCGAATCAGTATTTTCAGAGATAATCATTCCTCCCCCTATAACTTTTGTTTTTGGGTTATATGTTCTTCGTGATATATAGCTAGAATCTGATTTTATATATATCTGTATCTAAACATTTTTTTATTACTATAGAACTCTATTTTAAGTCAATGCGTTTATATATGTTATAGAAAGTTTACCATTAAATTCACAGTTTCACACCTATATATAGTCCATAAAAGACGAACCGAATGCATCAATGAAGACGACAGAAACGCCCTAAAAATATCGGACTTGACTTGTATTAGAGTTGTAAGTTTAAGTAATACAGTAATGTTTTTATATGAAAAATTGTACGAATATTTTGAAACACAGCATAAAATATTGTATTTAATTTTTAGAAAATAATAAGGAGACAAATTTATTTTGACTATAACTGTAGAAATTTTTGCAAGATTTGATTTTTGGAATGTAGGCTAAGACAAAAAAGAAAAGAAAATGCAATGTGGTACAATTGACCAAAAAGAAAGAAAGCAATGTGCTACGTTCTATTATTTTTTTTAGATTTGAGAATTTTTAAACAAGAGTGAGACGTTAAATTAGCAACATGTGTAATTATTAGTGGCTAAATCATATTTCAAGGTACTGGTAAATTGTAGTAAATCATATTTCAGGGGAGACAGAGTTAACCCCGGAAAATCCTTAATCACCGTTTTAGCCAAGTTTGTTCCCATTCCCTTTTCCACTTTTTTCTTATGCAATATGCATGCGGGACATTCTCTCTCCTTCATGCTCATCATCGACATCATTTTCTCCGGATTAATGTATTAATTTTCTTTAATTTCCTTTTATTAGGTTTCACATATATTCATAATTTTTTCATATTTGGACATTTATGTTATATATAGTCATTACGGTCTGTACTTATATTCTCCGTGGGCTTGTTCTGAAAGCAAAATATTGGTGAAAAAAAGAATATGTATGTACCAGTCCCGATATCCAATTATCTAGCAATGCATCTTGTAGCGCCATGACCATTAAAAAATTCAGAAGAAAACAATAGTATAGTTTAAAAACAGGAAAGATCTAAGAGAGCTTCTATGAACAGAAGATCTTTTTAACACAGCATGTTCACGTGAAGCCAGAAGGTGTTCATGATTGATTCGATTTTGTTCTTTATGCAGTTCCCAACAAATTTTGTACTATAAGGATTAAAGCAGAATACAAAACTAGTCAAATAGAAAATTAGATGGAAAAGATTGTGTTAGTAAAAAAGGGTATTGGGCTTTTGTTGTTAAGTTTTCAAAACAAGAATCATGAAGTCTTATGACCATATATATAATATACACAAACAAAACACATCATCTACTTTATAAAGATCTCTCTGCTCGTCTAGTCCTAGTCTAGTGGCCACCAATAATACCTCACCTATTTTTATAAGTTTCCTCATGTATCCTTTAGGACGAATATATGTATATACACACCCATGTTTTTGAGTCTTTTGACCAAGGAATAATAGCTAAACTTGAGTTTCATAGACCATGCTTAAAATTAATGAGATTTTTTTATAATGGTAAGTATCAATTTATCCTACCAACAGACCCTAGCAAATGTCCATTATCATCTGCTTTGTACAAATTATTTAAAAATCATATTGTTTCTATCTTGTAATCTGAATACTTCACTTTTGAAACATAGCACAAGTCAACATACTTCTCATAGAAAAGCACAAAACCCTTTTTTCCTATAGTCTCCATTACTCTTTCTCACTAGGCATCCAATATATATATTTTTATCATAAGTTAACAAAAATCCACACATGCAAAATTTTCACTTGCGTATACATTTAACTTATAAAATCTTACGTCATGAAGACGTAAGGGCATGACATTATTGTAAAACCCGGTACAGACAATGAAGTACATATATATCTCTGGACTCTGAAGACCAGAACCTTTGAGATCAATAGGAAGGTTTGATTAGGAAGATAGATTAGACATAAAAAGATTTACTTGTGCCAGACGGCATAGCGATGGCCACTTGTTGCTAGAGTCCAGTCTCCACCAGAAGGGCACCAAGAGCCGTCTCCGAGCTTCATGCACAGTTTCTCACCAACAATGGCTGCATATAAGTTAGATTCTGCTTTTAAAACACGGATCGTTGACCTAATGTGGATATCTTGTCGCCTCCTAATGTCAATCTGTCAATGATTAAAGAAAAAAAACAGAGGACATGTCTTAGAAGATATCGAAAATGTTGGACTGATAAGCAGAGAGATTGAAGTGAACAAAATACCAGTTTGACAATCTGATCATGAATTGAGCTTCCCCAATCGTAAAAGTGATCGTAGAACACACAGGGAATGCCTGGATGAGTAAGTATATATGCATATCCCTACACAAACACAAAACCGATCTTCTTCGATTAGGGAGAGACTTAAAATGCAAGGAAATGGACTGAATTTTGTTTTGAGAGCTTCTTTACCTCCATAATGTGGTGTGAAGGGAACGGCCAATGAGCCTATGAGAACAACAAAAAAACAGCCACAAAGAAAGTAAGCAATGACATATGAAGGCTAAAAAGCAAATTAATGATCAATAGAAGAAATTGTTAAGTAACCTGAGTAGAGCCAGTATCATGGTTATCAAGGAATGTGACAGCTCTTGAAGGCCACCATCCCATTACACCCGGTGGCTTCCCTTGGGCATCACATAAACGCCAATACTGACCCTTTACGGCTTCCTGTTATAACAAGAAACATTTGTGTTTCAATACAATGGTGACATTTTGTAAGCAAAACTTTATGAATTTTAGAGGTCTTGAAAAATCTACTTACCTGCAGAATTCCTTTAGTTGTGAAGTCAAATGCAGCAGAGATCTGTCCCGTGGCATCGATCCAACTGATTATACGCTGTCTATGGCTATCTGTAGAAAAAACCAGTGTCATAATTCCATAACACTACAATCATGGAACTAGAATCATTTGTCAAACAATTGAACGCTACAAAACCTTGATTATAGTCTAGACCATGGCCATTGTAATTGCAAGAATCCCAACATTCTCCAACCGAGAATAATGGTTTTGCTGCTCCAATGTATTCCTTCACATAGTTTGCTGAATAACTGCATCAATTACATTCAAAATTCACAGATTAAGAACTCCACAAGCAAACAAACAAACAAATCATCTCAGCGAAAACTTACCCCCTAGCAAAGTCAAAACGAAAATCTTGAAACCCGACGGTGTTGCGCAGCCAACGAAGCCACCCGATTATATCTTTCCTAACAAAATGCTGAGTGTGATCAACATTTGGAACTCCGTTAAAATTATCCCCTGTGCTTCGGTTACCCTGTTTTAGTAGAAAACTTTTTTCTTGAGCTTAAAGAACATAACGATATGTCAAACATGTAATTTAATCATCACTCACCAGTCCACCGGTACAAGAAGTCACGGCGTGTTCATCCCACGGTAACGAAATTCCATCATATCGGTTATACATTCCACCATGTCCTCTCGTTGTCCCAACACGATGATTGATGACTATATCAGCCATAGCTCTAACTTTGTATTGTTTCATCTTTCGAAGTAAGGATTTCAATAGATGCTCAGAGCCATATGCTGAGTTTAGTGAATAAAGGTCCTGTGGAAGGTAACCTGAAATGATAGTAAAAACCGTTTCTGCAGTTAGTAATGGTCATTCATTTCAAAACTCAAATACATCAAAGCTCATTATGTATTGGAATCAATTTCCTCTAACCTTCTGGTGCAAGAGACTGAGATGGTGGTGGTAACCATGCAGAAGTAAAGCCAGATTTGGCAATGTCAGGAACTTTTCCGTCCAAGTTTCTCCACCAATCATGTTTATGAGACTCCCAGTTATAAGCCTGAAACAGAAATCCTAATTTCTCTTAGGGTCTACAAGACTAGGGTCAAACCACAACTGAACAACTATAAGTGTTACACTATAAAACTAAGATGAGCTTACTTGGAGAATGACTTCCCTTCCATCGCGTACAACCCGACCTGATATAGAAAACCAATAGACATAATACTTCAGCTTTAACACTAAGAAACTAAAGAATCATGAACAAGGCTTAATCCTATATTAAATGCTTTGTGTTTACCAATATCAGTTTGGTCGTTGCATTCATCAAAGACCTGCAATAGTATTCATGCTTTAGAAAATAGAAAGATGGAACAACAATTTTGAACATAAAGTGGTAGAGAAAAAAAAAACAAAAGGCACTTACATTGTTATAGTAGCCCATGTCGAGACAAGGTTCAGTAAAACCGAAAGCCGAAAACACTGATCAACGAAAAACGGTTTGAATTTAACAATTACCTGCATCCAGAATGATACCATTTCAAAGAGATCAGACAATAAGTGATATAGGTAGTGCTCTGAAGCAGCAAACTAATAATCAAAGATCCTAAATTTCAAACATTTCCACTAAGATAACAAAACTACTGAAGAACAACATTTGTTTCAGGACAGATATATCATACAATAGCCAAATTCCGTTTTCCAATTTCAGATTGATTATAGTCTAACCAAGAAATTAGGCAGTGTAACAGGATAAAAGAACAAAAGAAGATTAAATACCACGGAAACGAAGAAGCTATATATCACAAGTCCCTTAATCAAACAATCCTGCATATATATAGAGAGAGAGACGAAGAGAGAACGTGAAGTGATTGAACAGTTTCTGATCCCAAACGAATCAGAATCAAATGTCAAACAACTTTCGGCCACACAAAAAACAAACCTTTTATAAATTGTGAAAAGGAAGAGGAAGAGAAGCAACGGAGCAAATTGGAGTATACCCACAAAACACAAAGTGACGATTCGATTCTACGGTATTATTAAGAGATGAGCCAATCACAGAATACAATACCTTCTTCAAAAAGTATAAAGCTGTAAACAACTTGAGCGAAGAATCTCAGAGATAAAAGAGATGTCTTTTTTCCCCTTCGTTGAATCTTTTAGGGTTTTTGGACTCGATCGAGAAACGAAGCTTCATAATTCGCCAAAGTTTGCGTTTTTTAATTCTCCTGAAAGAAAAATCTAGACACGCGTTGACTGTTAGATTAAAGTAGATAACTTGACATGACTAATCCAATTGAAATAGTATACGACGCGTGTATGTACCATGAGCGATGCCTATATCTGAACGGAGAGATTTGAAAGTTTCGTACTTTCATACATAACATAGGGATCAATGAGAAACAACGGCTATATTTTGCTTGCTTGCTTGCCACAAGAACAACTTTCCCAAAGATGTGTGATCAATGGATATAGTTGACTTTTTCAAATTTGACTTGAGATATAAATAAGAAAAACTTTTGGGCTTGAGAATAAGCCCATATATAAAGAATATTAGAGGCCCAGTTAAAGAGCGGTCTGATACCGAAACGACGTCATATAGAAGCATACCTCGGTCATCTTCTAGGGTTTTGACTTTTGTTCGGTAGCCATTAACGTAGTTGCAGAGGAAAGCAGGAAAATAGAGAGTTCGATGAACTCACGCCACTATAATGGAGGCTCAGGAGTTTGAAAACCGAGAGATTTTCCCCGGTTCGAGGTTCTTGATCGAGAATCACATCATAAGAAGCTCAAAATGTTGACCACCACCACCGATGAGGAAACAGACATGTCCTGCGGCGGAGGTGTCACGGAGCGTCAAAAAATTGCCATAATCTTCGCGTTTTGCGGTGTAGGATACCAAGGGATGCAAAAGAATCCCGGCGCGAAAACCATTGAAGGCGAGCTAGAAGAAGCTTTGTTCCATGCCGGAGCTGTACCAGAGTCCATTAGAGGCAAGCCAAAACTATACGATTTCGCACGATCTGCAAGGACCGATAAAGGAGTTAGTGCTGTGGGACAAGTAGTTTCCGGTCGGTTCAACGTTGATCCACCTGGATTCGTGGATCGTCTCAATTCAAATCTCCCTAATCAGATTAGAATCTTCGGGTACAAGCATGTTACGCCGTCGTTTAGCTCCAAAAAGTTCTGCGATCGAAGAAGGTATGTGTATCTGCTTCCAGTGTTTGCTCTTGATCCAATCTCGCATCGTGATAGAGAAACAGTAATGGCTAGTTTGGGTCCAGGAGAGGAATATGTTAAGTGTTTTGAGTGCTCAGAGAGAGGTCGTAAGATTCCAGGTCTTGTGGGTAATTGGAAAGGTACCAACTTTGTTACTAAATCATTGGATTTTCAGTCAGACATTTTGTCGATCAATGGACAAGGAAATGTGATGGCTGCGACAAAGAGCAAGTTTTGTTACGGTGAAAAGGAAAAGGAAAGGTTCAATAGAATACTAAGTTGTTATGTTGGATCATATAATTTCCATAACTTCACTACAAGAACAAAAGCAGATGATCCGGCTGCGAATCGTCAAATCATCTCCTTCACTGCTAATTCTGTTATTAATCTTGATGGGATTGACTTTATTAAGTGTGAAGTCGTAGGCAAAAGCTTTATGCTTCATCAGATTCGAAAGATGATGGGTCTTGCTGTTGCAATCATGAGGAATTGTGCTTCTGAATCACTTATCCAGACTGCTTTCAGCAAGTAAGCTTCTTGTTTTTTTTTGGTTTAAAGCTTTGCAATGTCTATGATTTTGTTTGTTTTTGATACTCAATTTGGAAATTATGTAACCAGGGATGTAAATCTTACTGTACCAATGGCGCCTGAAGTTGGACTTTACCTCGATGAATGCTTCTTCACGTCTTATAACGAAAAATTTGAAGACAGTCATGAAGAAGTGTCCATGGAAGCATACAAAGAAGAAGCTGAAGCATTCAAATTGAAGCATATTTATTCTCATATCGGAGCTACAGAGCGAAAATATGGAAATATGGCTCTTTGGTTACATTCCTTGAACTATAGAAACTATCCAGACCTAAATTTTGGCAGTCATGGAAATAACAGAGTCCAAATTTCTTGTTCAGAAGAAAGTTAATGAAACCCACCACGAGGAAGAGCAAGTCATAGTCTCTAAGCAAAATGATTGAAGCTTAGTTTGAAGATTTTGACATTGTTTTTGTTCTTATCATTCAACAATGTTGGTTAACTATTCTTGTAACTTTTTAATCAATGATTTATTTTGTGTTATAAGGTGACACGAAGGAATTGATTTGTTATCCTCCAATGTCGTCATCATATAAAAGATTTTCTTTATGGAAGAAGAAAGAAGAATCTTATTTGAACAATGTTTGTAGAATAAAAATCGGTAAAAAATGATTATAAGGAAGAAACGTGGAACCGAATCTACAGGCAGAGAGACGTGACGTTACATATGAGCAGAACCATATATAAAATCCCTAATCGCACGTCAACCTCTCCGAAGCATAAGGCCCATAACTTTTTTTCAGTTTTTACTATTTTAATTGTTTTTTAAATTGTTATTTAGGGTAAATAAAATGTCAGACTTCGATTGACCCGATGAGTTTTAGGGTGTGACTCCTATCTTCGTCTGCACTAATAAGTACTACTTTAACTTTCGCTTACCAATGCATGTCAATACTCAACAGTGACACATTTTTAATTTTCAGAGGTTTTTAAATGCCCAAATCTTTGATATTTAAAGATCGTACCAGTTTTAAATTCCTCACCTAAACATTACTTGTATTTTGAAGTATATCATTAGTGTATAAAGTGCAAAGATCGTATTTCATTTTCTTAACTTTTTTTTTTTTTTGGTTTTACCATATTCTCAATTTTTCGCTCACATTAGTTTCACATTCTTTAATTTTTCCATGTATAAGAATAAAATAAAAATGTAAGAATCTAATAAACGAAACGGTAAAGAAAAAAAGCAAGGCAGTCTTTTTTTATAGACAGTATCGATGTTTTCATATTAGACTAAAGAAATTTGAAATATTTGATTAGTACATTGGAAAGAAACAGATGTGACTAATTTCGACTGCTCGTAAGCTTAAAATCTAAAGTAGGTGGGGTGCAATAATATCAGTATTAATAATCTGTGAAAAAGTAATTAGTAGTATCAGACAAATTACTAAGCAACATCATTCAAAACGCCTCGAAAATAAAAACAATAATTTGAAAGCAAATATACACAATTACTATAAAGTATAAAAATTTAAATTTCCTTATATCTATGTGGTATATATTAAAACACACAAAAAGAAAGAAAATGACAAATCCTCACGTCCGTTACTTTTAAATCCTTAGCAAAAAAAAAAATTAGATTTCTTATTTCTATTTCTTTCTGATTTAATCACAAATCTTATCTTGAATCGTTATCTTTCTCTTCTTTCCTTAAACCAAAACCCAAAAAAGAGAGACCAGACAAAAAAACACACACACACAACCCCTCCCAAAAAAAAAAAAACCTCTACTAATAGTCTCTCTATAACGATGTCATCGGACAACGAATCGACACCGTCTCAGGCGACGGTAGAAATGACCGTAACGTCGCCGGCGAAGATTAAAGAGTATCCAGAACCATTGGCTTCACATGAAGTTGTCGTTAAAGATTCTTCTATCTTCTGGGATACTCTCAGGCGGTTTCACTCAATCATGTCCACTAAGTTCATGTAACCATTATTCTTTCTCTTGTTCTTACTTTATAAATTTAGTTTTCGTCATTTATTTTATTTATTTTTGTATGATATATGCAAGGATTCCTGTGATTGGAGGAAAAGAACTGGATTTGCATGTTTTGTATGTGGAAGTCACGAGGAGGGGAGGTTACGAAAAGGTCAACACTTTTGTTTTCTTTTTCAATACACAATTTTTTTTACTTTATGGTAATTTATTACTATCATATTCTTATATGTTGAGATTGTTTTGAAAATGCATGTAAATTAAAAGGTAGTCGCAGAGAAAAAATGGAGGGAAGTTGGAGGAGTGTTTAGATTCTCTGCGACAACAACAAGTGCTTCGTTTGTCTTAAGGAAACATTATCTCAATCTTCTCTTCCATTACGAACAAGTTCATCTCTTCACTGCTCGTGGTCCTCTTCTTCATCCCACAGGTTTTTTTTTCCAAACCTTCTTCAATTAAATACATGAACCTTTGTGACGAGATTATAATCCTACAGGCTATGTTCTTCAATTATCATAGATTTCTTTCTACTGAGATTCTTTAATTCAACTGTTTGATAAATGCTAATCAATGAATCATAAGATGCTTCCCATATCGTCTTTAATGCCCTAAGACTAGAAAGTTCAATTCTTTGTTAACCATTAACGATAGTCTAAAAGGCTTGAAACTAGGATAAAATAATAAAAATGAAATTCCAAAATGTGAAGACATGGGTTCAATCGTGGGACACATTCTTACTACAAAAGTGGGAGTTCAACGATTGTATATACCCGAATTTTATTCATCATTTTTTTTTTATCTTTATAGTTATTGTAATTATGTTAATATCTTCGAACTAGAAATTATTTAGCGACGTTATTTATGTCACAAATCACATATAAGAATATCAATTTTGCAGCTACATTTCATGCCAATCCATCAACGAGCAAAGAAATGGCTCTCGTCGAATATACTCCTCCGAGTATAAGATATAATAATACTCATCCTCCTTCTCAAGGTTCGTACGTATTCTCTACTCATCTTTTTTCTTTGTTTTATATCATCATTTTTATGACAAAGCATGATTAAGGTCTTAGTTAATGATATGTGTAACTTATATTTAGGGGCACAGTTTAATTTCTTATGATAATTGTATAGTTAGCTTTATGTACTTATCATAAAATCTTTGTGTTTATCTCAATACTTTTCAAATATAGTCTAGAATCATAATGGTCCCACTGTCATTATGTTTGATGCAAATTTATTTGGATTTTGTTGGATAATAAACCTAAGATGTGGACCAAACCGGAAGCTTATAAGAATTTGGTTCACATACAAGAAATTTTTATAAGATAATGTATTTAAGCTTGCTTATGATACATGTGATATTTAATACATGGCACAGGTTCGTCGAGTTTCACAGCCATTGGTACAATAGAAGGCAAATTCGATTGTGGTTATCTGGTAAAAGTGAAGTTGGGCTCAGAAATTCTTAACGGCGTGCTTTATCACTCGGCCCAGCCAGGCCCATCTTCATCTCCAACCGCTGATCTAAACGGTGCCGTTGTACCTTATGTTGAACCTGGGAGAAGACGACGTCGTTTAGGTAAAAGACGAAGAAGCAGACGTAGAGAAGACCCAAATTACCCGAAACCAAACCGGAGCGGTTACAATTTCTTCTTTGCAGAGAAGCATTGTAAGCTTAAGTCTCTTTATCCCAACAAGGAAAGAGAGTTTACGAAAATTATCGGCGAATCGTGGAGCAATCTCTCTACCGAAGAACGAATGGTAACAAATTATCTTATAAACCGGGACCGGTTAAGAGATGAAATTAGATTTTTTAGTAAACCGATAACTGAACCGAGTTGGTTTATCGTTTGCAGGTTTATCAGGACATTGGATTGAAGGATAAGGAGAGGTATCAGAGGGAGCTGAATGAGTACAGAGAAACGTTAAGGCTCAGGGATGGTGACATGACAAACGGCAAGTCGTTTTAGGTGATTTATTTAATACGGCAAGTCGTTTTGTTTGTAGGTCGTTTCTCTTTTTTAAGATCGGACGCCTCGCCGTTTATTTTTCTAGCTTATGGTAGTGTCCATGCTTAACTAGGCTTAGCCGTGCATTTGGATTTTATCGGAAAGTTCCTTTCGAAACTTGAAATGTCTTTTTATATTTTTCTGAATTTTAGATGTTCTAATATTTAATCTTTTTTCTAACAATTAGCATATAAAAAAGATGTTGTATTAGCTTCAATTTGATTCGTTGATTAGTAACTAAGAACTAACTAAACACCACAAGAACTATGAATAAAAACATGGAATTTTCAAAGTCTCCTCCTAAGCTTATCTAGTTCTGCAACGTTAGACAAAACAATCAAATAATGCCACGTCACCTTGCATAACATCTAGGATAACCAATCACAGCAATCCCATGCAGATAACTTTCTCGCTTTATCTTACCACATAAACCTCACAAACCCCTTTTGGGAAAAAATCCATATTTTCTCTTCAAATCTTATCCAAATCCCATAAATTTTCAATTCCTTACGAGTGATCACCGAAACACTCCAAAACTAAAGAAAATGGCAGCATTTACATCAGCTACCGTCACCATCCCTTCTTTTACCGGCCTAAAGCTCGCCGTCAGCTCTAAACCCACGACGGTATCCACCACCATCAGATCATCCTCCGGCACCGGGACGGCACCTAAGCTCGCTGTGAAGTCTTCTCTGAAAGATTTTCGTGTCATCGCCGTGGCAACAGCAGCTTCGATCGTTTTAGCCGGAAATGCGATGGCTATGGAGGTACTTCTAGGATCCGACGACGGTTCCCTTGCTTTCGTACCATCTGAATTCACGGTGGCTAAAGGAGAGAAGATCGTGTTCAAGAACAACGCAGGGTTCCCACACAATGTTGTGTTCGACGAAGACGAGATCCCTAGTGGTGTGGACGCGAGCAAGATCTCGATGGACGAGACAGAGCTTCTTAATGCTGCAGGAGACATTTACGAGGTTACTTTGACAGAGCCTGGCACTTACGGTTTCTATTGTGCGCCGCACCAGGGTGCTGGTATGGTTGGGAAACTCACCGTCAAGTAAATTGTCTCGAGACTCTCTTGTTCGAGTGCAAAGCTTATTCAAAATTTATATAGAAATTTAATTTGGAAGAGTGTTGGATGATAAAAAAGGATTATATAAATGTTAATTGTCGTCAGTTAGTGGTTTCACTGGCTCTTTTGAACATTTCAAGTCACGGCCATTCTTTGTGTCCGTGAAAAGAGCTTTTAGTTTGAATAAAGTTTGTTTTAGGTCTCTCTGCGTTGCGTTTTCTTGCGTTACTTTAGTCCCAATATCTGAGTCTTTTAGAGGCCCAGCTCACCTATATTTACGATTGGGCCTAACGGCTCATGTTTTTTTCGGGAAATATAGGAAACAAGTTTAGTAACCAGCCAACAAAATTGCATTAACAAATCACGAAAAATAGAGAAGATCACGTGATGAAATCATTGATGATTTTAAATAACAAAAATGAAGACAGTTCATCGATCCAAGGGTCGGCCAGGGAAAAATTGTATATTTTGGTCGTCTGGTTTGATTTGAGGCCAAACAGGGAAAGAGACAAACAACACAGATCAGCACACTCATAAATAGCTGATAAGTAATCGAGACTCTCTTTCTCGAATAGAGAGTTCCACGTCGAATAGGATTCCCATATCTTGACAAGTCCAGTTGCAATTACGAAATAATTTACATTAGTAATTGGAAGAAAGCTCGCAACAGTTGTCACATTTTGTGTTCTAGAGAAAAGCACAAAGTGATTAACATATTTGAAGGTTTCATCTTTCTTATATTATATGTTTAACATTTTTATATAATGTTTAAAATGTATAAATCATGATTTCGACCAGCTTTACTAATAGTTTCCGGTCGAATATAACAGCTGGAGGTGGATGTCGATTGTGCATTGTGGTCTACAGTTGGAATGAATAGAGTAAATTAATTATCGGGTTCATAAAATATGATAAAATTGGACCAATCTATAACGAACTTGTCCTCATTAATACATTAATTATGTCGTGTAAGCAAAAAGAGCACGTGAGAGATGTTAAAAAGGCAAGCTGTAATATGGAGTGATGAAAGATTCGTGTTGAAATACAGACGGATTGCATAACACATCGTCATGTGATATGATCATATGAGTCATGTGATACGACCAATTTACCAAAAACCATGATTTTAATTTAAACAATAATTGGAAACTCCAATGACCAGCTAATAATAGTCATTAAAGTAAAGTTATGAACTCACGGATCCTGGACAAAAGTATAACTTTCTTTTTTTCCTTTTTTTTTTGGTAATCAGAGCTTTAACATTAGGGCATAGGTTAATTCGGGTCAAGAAAATTATCTACCTACCCCATTCGAGACCATAACTAAAAATTTACGTCACGGAGTCACGGACTCGTACCCATTTCATTAGCTATCTCATCTTTTTCCCCTAATTCATTTGATTCGTAATTACTCTTATTTAATTATGTAAAAACAATTCCTGAGTTGTACGGAGAGCGAGAGAGATATATATGAAAATAATTTAGGTGACTTCACATAGAGAAATATTATAACAGGCCTGACCCTACAACGTGGAAAGAGTGAAATGCTTGTAGAACTTATTAAGGATATCATAAAAAGAAAAACATCTCAGATATATAAGTTCAAGATCGCAAATAATGATCTCATGGCATTTATATTCACATGTAGTCATATAGATCTGGATCTATAAATAATTGTAGTTTGTCATTGTTATAACTGATGTGAAAATACTAAATATAAACACAAAATATATACATAGAAAATACTGATTTTACTACTGGAAGTTGAATGCTCGCGAGCATACATCCAAACAGATGTTCTAAGATGAAAATTGTAACTTTGTAAGATACCCTATATCAAATTAGATACAATATATAACATATCAATAGTAATCAAATAAGTTGTATTATTATAGTTGTTGTGTCATAATTTTTGATTCAAAATTAGTAAGATAAAACTAAAAATACCCATGTAAGCAAATATTATATGGCAATTATTTAGTGTCTGAATAGTATTAGGTAAAAAAATATATTTTGTTTTCCTTCTGTCACCTTGTAATTTCTATAGGCAGTAGTGTGGACCATAAAATTTTGTTACTTGCTAAAAAGATTATTTAATTGCAAGATTCTAAACTGGATTATTCCTACAATACATCTTTGTAAATAAAAACCATTAACTCTGTATAAGAGTCGTGAACTTAACGTTTCTATCTCTCTCGTCCTTTGCCTCTCTCATTCTCACTCTTCAAACAAAAAGAAATGGACTCGGTGGCTCTCTACTGCACCGCCGGTCTCATCGCCGGCGCCCTCTACTGGTTCATATGTGTCTTAGGTCCAGCAGAACGAAAGGGCAAACGAGCCTTAGATCTCTCCGGCGGCTCAATCTCCGCCGAGAACGTCAAAGACAACTATAACCAATACTGGTCTTTCTTCCGCCGACCAAAAGAGATCGAAACCGCCGAGAAAGTTCCTGACTTCGTCGACACGTTCTACAATCTCGTCACCGATATCTACGAGTGGGGATGGGGACAATCTTTCCATTTCTCTCCTCATATCCCCGGAAAATCCCACAAAGACGCCACAAGGATCCACGAAGAAATGGCCGTCGATCTCATCAACGTGAAACCTGGACAAAAGATCCTCGACGCTGGTTGCGGCGTTGGTGGGCCGATGAGAGCCATCGCGGCCCATTCCAAGGCCCAAGTCACTGGAATCACCATCAATGAGTACCAAGTGCAACGAGCCAAGCTTCACAACAAGAAAGCTGGACTTGATTCTCTTTGCAACGTCGTTTGCGGCAACTTTTTAAAGATGCCGTTCGATGAAAACACGTTCGACGGCGCTTACTCGATCGAAGCCACGTGTCACGCTCCTAAACTCGAAGAAGTATACTCAGAGATCTTCAGAGTGATGAAACCAGGATCTTTGTTCGTGTCCTACGAGTGGGTCACCACTGAGAAATACATAGACGATGATGAAGAACACAAGGATGTGATTCAAGGGATCGAGAGAGGAGACGCACTTCCTGGACTAAGAAGCTACAAAGATATTGCTGCGACGGCGAAGAAAGTTGGGTTTGAAGTTGTGAAGGAGAAAGATTTGGCTAAGCCACCGTCTAAACCGTGGTGGAGCCGGTTAAAGATGGGAAGACTTGCTTATTGGAGAAACCATGTCGTGGTTGTGATTCTTTCTGCTATTGGTGTTGCTCCTAAAGGAACTGTTGATGTTCATAAGATGTTGTTTAAGACTGCTGATTATTTGACCAGAGGTGGTGAGACTGGAATCTTCTCGCCCATGCATATGATTCTCTGTAGAAAACCAGAGAAAGCTTCTGATGAATGAATGATGAGAATCTTCCTTGTTCTTCTAATTTCCTGTTTTGTCCTTTAAGAATCTTTTTGTCGTCGTATTAATTTTATCACTTTGTTGTTCAGTGTATTTTTTTTTTGTTTCATTTCAATTTGATTTGTTTTAATTGATGATGGATCACTGGAAATTTGGTTTTGCTTCTTCTACAATAGTTTCTGAAAGAATTCGCCGGAAATTTTTTATCAGAGTGATCCGCCGCCTTTTTTAGATCTGTAAAGTGTACAAATCTCTGTTTAGTTTTAACTTCCGAGTTCCGACGAGATCTGCTGAGGTAGCGCCGGCGAGCAAACACGTGATTAGCACGTATATTTAGACTTTTAGTATCAATGGGGGTAGTTTGGTAAGTTGAGATGTGCTTAGGTGTCAAATTGTGTCTGTAGTAGTGAGTAGTGGTTGTGGCCTTGTGGGATTTGTGGGCTGTCCGATATGTATGCGTTATTGTCGTCAACGGTTTAAGATTTGATTTTTTTGATTTTATTTTAGGCTTTATGGTTTGTCGCATTGCGGTAGTGGGTGCAGCGTGGTCGCACGAACTCCGGCTTACCTTAGAAAAATATATTTTTATTTACTTTTCTCAATTTGACTTGAATATGAAAAAATTGTTGTCTTTTTGCGTAGCAAAAAAAAATTGTTGTCTTTCAGTCCTTCACGAAAAAAGTTTACTAAACACGAGTCTGGGTCAAAACTATAGTGCGCTTTGATTAATATATGGGCTTAAGGCCCATTTTTATTGGTTTACCTAACATCCAGTTCCACCGGAAGTGGATATGCTTATATTCGTACGTGACATCAACAACAATACATGTCCAAGTCAATGGCCATTAGGGTCGAAGCTGAGAAAATACCCAAACTCCAAACTATGACAGCTGACGCAATCTTTTGTTTTCTTTGGCCGATACATTTTCCGTTTACCAGATGGAAACTACAATGTCGAATTTATTCAACCGGTTCAATTAGTCTTACTTGGATGCTGGTGGAATTTTCCAGAATATTTTGTCTTTTTGCAACAACTTAAACAAAACCAACTTCGATTGCTTTTAGAAATAGCAATCTCACCAAGTTCACATATTCCTTTTATATTCCCACAAAAAAATCTAAGCAACAGTGAACACAATCCACACAATTTAAACAAGTGGACATAAAAGTCTTGGACCCATTTTAAAACATCTATACACATTAGACCATTCACTGATCTCTAACCAAAATCCTACACACACTCTTACACGATGGCCACCGTCTCTAACTTCTTAGCCAAACCAATCGCCACCGTAGTCCCACGGCCTTCCTCCGCCGTTGCTTCGACCTCCTCCTTCGTATTCTTTAACCATAAAACCAACTCTCTGTTTCGGAGGGAAAACCTCCCGAAAAGACTATTCTCGGCTGTGAAAGTGAAGGCCGGAGCGGCGTCTCCGGGGAAGGTGGGTACACCCCCGGCGAAAGACGAGAAGGTACAAAAGATTCACAGTGGAGAGGAATTCGACGAGGCGTTGAAAAATGCAAAGAGCAAACTTGTGGTTGCAGAGTTTGCTACGAGTAAGAGTGATCAGAGTAATAAGATATATCCGTTTATGGTGGAACTGAGCAGGACCTGTAACGACGTCGTTTTCTTGCTCGTCATGGGTGATGAGTCTGACAAAACCAGAGAGCTTTGTCGTAGAGAGAAGATTGAGAAAGTTCCTCACTTTAGCTTTTATAAAAGCATGGAGAAAATACACGAGGAAGAAGGTGATTTCCTAATTTTCCCTAATTTCTTCTCTAATTAAAAATATAACCTGATTTAATATAGAAAGCCAAAAAAAAAAAAATTGGAATTAGACTTTACTCAACCGATAATGCCCCTGATTTGTTGAGCAAATCTCTCAAATTAAGGAAAACAATCTCTCAAATTCTCCTAGATTTTAGCAGATTTTGGACACACAGTACACTTGTTTAATTATTAACTGTTTTCGATGTACGATGATTATTTATTTAGGTCTAGAGTATTGTTATATGTTGATGTTGTAACACTAACCATAACGAATTTTAAAAGGGAATTCAATATAATTCTATATAAACATAAGCAAACGTGGTAATATGTTGAATTGTTGATATTGTAACATAAGTAAAGTAATGTAGTGGCAAAGACGTAAGTAAATGGAAAAGTTTGACCATCGACAGGTATTGAACCGGACCAGTTAATGGGAGACGTTCTATACTACGGAGACAACCACTCGGCGGTGGTGCAGCTGCACGGTAGAGCTGACGTGGAGAAGCTGATCGACGAGAATCGCACCGGAGGCAAGCTGATCGTGCTCGACGTCGGTCTGAAACATTGTGGTCCTTGCGTTAAGGTGTATCCGACAGTGCTGAAACTGTCCCGGTCAATGTCGGAGACAGTCGTATTCGCTAGAATGAATGGTGACGAGAACGATAGTTGTATGGAGTTTCTCAAGGACATGAATGTGATTGAAGTTCCAACTTTCTTGTTCATTAGAGATGGAGATATTTGTGGCCGGTATGTTGGTTCCGGTAAAGGAGAACTCATCGGAGAGATTCTTCGGTACTCAGGTGTTCGTGTCACTTATTAATTTGTATCAAAATTCAAATTTTATTACATCTTATTTTAAAAAAGAATGAGTTTTTGGTCTTTGTTTGTACCATCCGAAACCGGTTGATATGAAAAAACTCAAAATAGTGTGATTCTTGATTTGAGTTTTTGCTTTTGCATGTTTAACTTTGAAGGCACGGAAACTTGAACGGATTTGAATTTGTCCGTAAGGGAATGAGATGTTTATGATTTTTTTTTTGACATCGAGATGTTAATGATTTGTACCTACCCGATGAAGATGTTACATTATTCCCAATAAATATATACACATTATCATCATTTTGTATGTGATATTAATGGTTGATTGTGATTTACATTTATTATATGGACAATTTGGTGGTGGAAACACATTGGTTGTTAGATTTTTTTTCTTTTTCAAAAGACATTGTTGTTGTCATGCGCTCTGTCACAGAAGGAAAGACAAAAACTAATCTTGTAATTGAAAAAAATGTAGTGAGAAACAGATTTTTGTTTGGACGGAGCAAAATTTATATTCACAAAAGACTATTGAAATGAACGATCATCATCATCACAACTTAACATATACACATAACAACAAAATCCTGATTCATTGTGAATGATGATCATTATACAATTTGAACTGCAGTAATTAATATAGTATATTAAAAGGAAAAAAAGTAAAAAAAAATGTAAACGAAATTTAATGATCAAGTGGTTTGAAGATGAAGTGGTTTTGGTGGATCCATGGTTCTTCTCTTCCACAAGTTAACTTCTTTCTTTGGTTTTAACCCTAAAGGAGCTGAGAAAGGGATTATTATGTCGTCTTCATCGTCGTCATCGTCGTCTCTAAAGTAAGCTCCTCTCTTCTCGTCGTCGGAATAGTAACCACGGCGATGATCAGCTGGGGATTCTTCTTCATCTTTCATCTCGACCGTCCAATCAAATCCACCTAAAGCTTCACGGCTGCTTGCGAATTTCTTCATCTGACCTAACGAAGGCACTGCCGCGGTGGAAACCACCGTAACAGGATGTTCATCAGCGGCGGATACGGCGGTGGGATGAGATTTTCTTGATATGTTTCCTCCACTCGCCGGCGAGAACGAGAAGATACGCTTGATCTTCGAAAGACGACCTTTTTCATCTTCTTTGGTTAAAGACGAGGTTGAGGTTTTGGAGATTTTAGGAATCAACAACGGAGTTGTTTTGTTCTTTTTACCGGTGGGACATTTAGACTTACCAAGCTTGATTTGACCGATACAAGAGACTTTAGGTGAAGTAGGTTCGTCCCAAACAGCATCGCTTTTATTTCTTCTAACCCGAGCCGCGTTAGGAACCAAAGGAACCATAGGACCAGAGAAAAACATTTTGTTAGCCGCCGTGTTATTGTGGTGGTTGTGGGTGTGGTGGAGATCTCTTCCGGGACTAAACGGTGGAACTCGATGTCCAAACGACATAGCTTTAGGAAGCATCTTCAAAAGCTTGTTCTTGTTCTTAGGTTTTGAAGTCGAAGTATGATGTTTAATGTCCATCGATGATCACAACAGCAAAATTCGCAGACAAGAACAGAGGATTCTTGGTTTTATGTTTGGTCTATTATGATGTGAGAAGAAGGAAAAAGAGAGGAAATGAGTTTGAAAAAGTCAATGATGAGTGCCTGGATTGGAGGAGTTTTGGTCAAATGTGAGCTAAAAAGGAAGAAGCTAGACCTTTGTGATTGTGTTTATACGGCCGACTTTATAAAATCAAAATGCGGAAGACATGTTTGTTTTTGTTTCAAGTTTCTTCTTTTTGTTACTATCTAAAAGCTAAAGGGCACATTTTTTATTTTCCAAGGATGATGATTAGTTAATTACTAATTTGACTTTAGTTTGGGCCTCATTAGTCCAAAAATCAAAATAGTATAACATTTCTTAAAGAAACGGTGGTGATATTTGGGACCTACATGCAAACAAAATTCAGCCATATGGGAAGGTAGAAGTTAGAACTTATCAACGATGCATTGAACTAGTTGGAGCTTTATGAATTTCTACTTTTTGTTAATTAGCATTTATAGTTCTGTAATTGAAACAACTCAGAGAAAAAAAAATGTATTTCAATCGATAAACTTTTTTTTCTTCATATATTGTATGTTTGAATTCTGATAATAATATTAACACAAATCATTCAGTAACACGTTTTGGTAAATGATGTCATTAATTAACGAAACTATATTTTAAATCCTACGTTGTCTTTTTTAAATTACTGAAACCTTGTCTAAATTAGTGATATCTTGTGGTTTACTATTTCGTGCGTCAAAGAAAATTAAAAAATGGGAGAATATTAGTCCACCAAACCCCGAACAACTAGTAAAAGATTTAAAATTATAGACTGAAAATGTGACAAAAACGAAATAGACCAAAACAATGGAGAAAAAAATGCGAATCTGTCCACTGGTCAGGATTAAGAAAATCATATTAGTGAAACACGATGCTAAACCACCATATATTTTATTTAAAGCTACCTAATTATATTTTGGTGTCTGTTTCACTGATGGCTAATAAGTTAAACTACGATGGTTCGGACGGACTTCTGTAATTGGTCCAAAACACAAATCGTACCAAACCAAGCTACAGTAATTTGATTTCAGTTAATACTGAATACCGGTTTACACTTAACCATATTGCACATCTTTTCATTAATTCTTCGTCATGTGCTTCTCACGTGACTGACTCTTCTGCTCTCTTTTTTTTTTCTTTAACTCGGGAATTGTCTCTTGCCCTAGATTTGGATTTTCGATTTCAGTTCTCTCTGACTCGATCCTTCTCTGGCCGCGAATTCTTAATTCAGCGGTTGGGGATAAATTATGGTCCAACTAGATCTGCAGAGCTTTATTCTCAGGGCTCGAGTGCTTAAACTTTACCGACAAGCATTGAAGATAGCTCACAGAGCTCCTGTTCATGTTAGAGGTTCGTGTTTCTGAAAACGATTCCATATCTCTGCTTTGTCTATCTATGAATTCATCACATATTGATTCGTGTGTTCATGTTTTGTAGGGGAATTGAAACAGACTGTTAGGCAAGAGATGGAAAAGAACAGAGACTGCAATGACAAACAAAAGATTCGGTATCTGATTAGTGAAGGTTTAGAGAGAATTAAAGGACTTGATGAGATGTTGGATATGCAAGGCCATTAGTATTGGTGTAAGATGATGCTCTTTTACATTTTTTTGTAGCTTCTGCTTTAATTGAATGTGATGCAATGCTAGATTCTTCAAGTAGAACGTCTGGTCATCTTTGTGGTTAAGCTCTTTCTTGCATATGTTATTTATCTCTATTGATTGATATTTTTCAGCGAGCAATATCATATTTTTTTCCTACCTGGACTTCTAAAATGCTTTTAAGATTTATGTTCTTTTTGACGTTTTACGCAACAATATAACTTCTGTTGTAGTTATCTTTCTGCTGCAACCCATCCACAAAGCTTATCATGCGAGATTAAACACTTTCTTGATGGGTTGCAAGAGAACATCACTAAAATAGAAGTGATATTGATGGGAAAAACGTCAACGGAAACCGATATCTTAAAAACATTTTACAAATCCAGGTAGAAGAGAGTATGCTGTTGCTCGTTGAAAATAACAATCTATAAAGATGAAGAAGATACGCAAGAAAGAGTTCTAAACACAAAGCTGATCAAACGGTCTATTTGAAGAGTTTAACATTGCATCACCTTCAATTATGTTGAAGGTAAAAGAGCATTTGGTTTCTCATAATTATTCAATAGCTTAAAACATCATCTGTTTGACATAGCTCTTTAGTCGTTTTGTGTCTTCTGACTTCTTCTCTTTTCGTCGTTAGTACTATGTATTTGAGTTTGACCGAGCAAATATCCATATCCATCTGCTGTATTTAGAGTTTTAGACTCATACACTTCATATTCTGTGAATGTGCAACAATTCCATTTTTCTTCTTCTCAATGCACGTAAAAGATTGTTTGTTTGAACCCTTATCTTGTTAGCATCTTTAAAACCTTTATAGCATATTTCAAATTCTCATCGTCATGACGATTCGCGTTCAGAGGAAGAAATAAAAAAATGCTTCTTTGAAAGCCATATGAGGAAGCTAACTCCTCACTCGCTGCCTCTGGAGAACACAGAGGTCTAAAACGCTGAGTGATGGTGCGTTATGGGTTCAAATCTAAATCCGTCGTCCTCTTATTAGAAGTAGATCATTTGCGAACTTAATGATTATATTGGGCTTAAATGGGTCAAACAATTTTAGCTCACTTGAAGCCCAGTCTGTTATTGAGCATTTGTCGCCTCTCGGACTCGGAATCGGAAATTTTCAATGTTGGTGTTGAGAGAAAGAGAGAGATGATGGCTACGAAGCTTCAGAAATGGCGAAATCTGGCAGGTCGTCTAGATCTGATGGCTCGGAGAGATGCTGTATCGTCGAGACGTCTCTTGCACGAAGGTCCAGACACCGTAGAGGAGCTTCTCGATAGACATCTAGCGAAGAAAGAGAAACCAATTATCGACGACGATGAGGCCGAGTTTCTGAATAGGCGGCGTCTGACGAGCACGCGCCGGGAAGCGTTGAGTTTGTACAGAGACATATTACGAGCGACGCGGTTCTTCACGTGGACTGATTCTAGGGGAAATCTATGGAGGGACGTGTTGAGAGAGAATGCGAGGAAGGAGTTTGAAGCGGCGCGATTTGAGACGGATCCGGAGGTTATCACAAGGCTTCTGATCGGTGGAAGCGACGCCGTTTCGTCTGCTTTAGATAAGCTTGCGGAGAAGCAAAGGGAGATGATCGAGAAGAAACGCCGTGGCGATCAACCCTGATTTGGCGGATCATAGGACATGAATGTTTCAGCTGAATGATCCTTTTGAGTTTAAAGTGGAATGCTTATAGGCTTTCTTCTTGGTAAATGGTTGCGAGAAGAAGAAGCTGAAAGATTTTTGGTTTCAAAGATCATTTTGGGTTTGATACCATTAGTGTTGTAATTCACTTACACACTTCGTTTGTGAAATTTTTCTTCATGTCATTGTGGAGTTTGTATACACTTCTACAAAGCTATAAACAAGGCTTTTGATTTTTGAATAACTCTTTTCTTCCCAGAGAGAAGAAAGATTATTTTACATGTGTCGTTGTCTCGAGAGATTATTTTACCTGCAAGAACAAGAGTTCGATGTTCAGTATAGCCAAAAGCTTTGTAACGAAAACAAAATCTCTATGTATGGTGTGGTTAGTAAGGAAGCAGAGAGTGTTGGTTTACTTTTTCTAATCCGCTTCTACGAAGCAAGCCTACTATCTCTGCAAGATCTGATGGCGGTGGACATGAAAACTTTACGATTTCCCCAGTGCACGGATGTGTAAAGCTATCAAGGAAAACAGAGTAGAAAAAGCAGTTATTCACTGGTTTTTCGTAATCGAGGATTTAAGATCGAGATTCGAGTTCTCTTACCCGAGAACAATAGCATGAAGGCAAGGCCTATCCATTCTGGAAATCAGTTCTACGATCTCTTCTTGATCACTGCGGGAGACTCTTTTCTGCAGAAGAGAAAGAGCCATGCTTTTTGTTCCACCATACACTTCATCACCCAATAGAGGAACTCCCATATACTTAGCATGAGCACGTATCTACTTCAAATCAAGGTGAAAAAGAGAAATGTTTCAGAGATCACAAGTTCAAAGCAGCTGGATCAAACAGATGACTTGAGGCAGTAACAGAAACATAAAGGCCAACTCAAGCTCTTACAGACAAAGATGTGAAACTTAAAAAAACAGTTTATAGATTTTGAGTATTCCTTCATATGGACAGAGTTTCATACTGAACAATGTAACGATACCTGATGTGTACGGCCGGTTTCCAGTCTCCACTCAACCAATGAAGAGCCACCTCCAGCGAATGTTTCGATTACCTTATACCTAGGACAACATAAAGGAACATTGTTTGAGCATATCAGTATCAGTTAACCACTCTTTAAGATTTTTTTTTTCTCATTCTGAAGAATAGATGCAGTGTTAAAGTGCTTGGTGCACTTGTAAAAGACTGCTCTCATCACCTACTAGCAGCATGGCGGGCTCTTCCACCACTTACTCCTCCAGGTATAGCAGCCATACGTATCCGATTACTCGAATCACGACCAATCGGTATCTCAATACGTCCCTGTGGTGGAGAAGGAACCCCAGTAGTAAGACTTACATAAACTCTCTCAATTGTGTGTAGCTTAAACTGTTCTGCTAGATGGGCATGGGAATGTTCATCCTGCCATTCACTTTTCTCGTTAAATTAATAAAAAAGCATAGTTCATAAAGCAGCCACCAAAAGAAGAAGAGAAAACACAAACCTTGGCTACAACAAGCAATCCAGTTGTGCCTTTATCTAACCTATGAACAATACCAGGACGAACAGAAGCAGCATATGAACTAGAAGAAGTCGTCATCTCCTCATCATCTGAAAAAGTTTCTTCATCGGAATCATCATCTTCCGCGTTTGAATAAGAAACACAAGGAAGACTACAATGGTGAAGTATGCCATTAACAAGCGTGCCAGTAGGATTCCCAGGAGCAGGATGAACAACCTAAGAATTGGAGAGATATTCTTAGTGATGATTCTAAAGTCATAATCTAAGTATATTGAGAGAATGTGATTACCATGTGAGCTGGTTTGTTAACAACAAGAACATGTTTATCTTCATAAACTATATCCAATGGTATATCTTCAGCTTCAGCTTTCAAAGGTTGAAGCTCTGATATTGTACAATTAACCTCATCGCCAGCTTTGACATTGTGCGAAACCTGGAAGAGAGTGAGTGAGAGAGAGATTGAAACTTGATTAAGAAATTGAATTTGTTTTGAAGAATCGAATCCGAAGTTAAACCTTATCAACGACTCGACCATTGACGGTAACGAGTCCCAATCGTATACTCGACTGTACACGAGCTCGACTAACGCCATTGACACGAGAAGAGATCCATGAATCAAGACGAATCTTCCCTTTCGCGACGTCTACTGTCTCCTCGATTCTGAGTCCGGCGTTATTAACTCTGGGGATGATAATCTCCGTCGGACTACAGGCGACCAAATTGGGGATTCCAGAACTTGCTCTGACGAAATTAGAAACCCTAGGGAAGAAGGAGAAGAAGAGAGAGAGAGACGAAGAAGAAGAAGAAGGATAACGAAGAGATTTGACGGAGGTTAACGCGAAACTCGGCAGCTGAGAGATTGAGAGCATCGTCGTCAAACTTCAAAAATCTTGTTTCGCTTCTCTGAAAGTGAACCAAAAGCCTCTAGATAAAGTAGAGGGTTTCCCACTCTTTCCTTTGATGCCGTTAAAAAACAAAAAACAAAGCTTCTAAAACGCTGGGCCTATTGTAAATGGGCCTTAAAAGGCCTTTTTCATTTTAAATCATACTGACGAAAGTACAACACAATTCATTTGTATTTGTATACATCTCAAGGAAAATAACATAGGAATTGCTTAATTCTCATTGCATTCGTGTTTATTATTAGTTTACTTTATATATAGTAGAAGCAAAGCATTCATCATTGTAGTTGAATATATCATCTAATCAGTTTGGGTTCTGAATCTGTAGTTCCTTTCCTCATCATCGCCACAAATTCCTCGTAGTTTATCCTCCCATCCTATCAATCATCATCATCATTATTAATCATTTTCTTTTAACATTCATCATCATCTTTAACTAGACCAAAATAAAAACAACTAGAAATAAATGTCTTTCTTACGTTGTCCGCATCAACATCATCGATAACTTCATCTATGGTTGCATCATCACCCATACCATACTGAGTCATGGAATGTTTAAGTTCGTCCCTTGTGATAAATCTGATTTTTGAAAAAAGAAGAGTATGTTTTGAAGACAATTCGATCTTTAATGTAGTAGTTGTGTTCATTAAGGTGAAGAAGGGGATGGTTATAAGAATACAAACCCGCTTCTGTCTTTATCGAAGAATTTAAACGCTTCTATCAAATTCTCTTCTTTCTCCAATCTATGGCGATGCATTGTTGCAGTTATAAACTCAATGTAATCAATCGTCCCACTTTTGTCCACATCAGCCTATAAATGAACAAAAACCATTGAGAAAGTTTAGCTTTTAGATAACTTCTTTTGCATGGTTTAATAATTAACCAGTTGGATTTGTTTCCTTTTCTTACAGCTTCCATGAGTTGTTTGATTTCAGATTCTGTAAGCTTAGATCCAAGACGATGTAACCCGCTTCTTAGTTCATCAAAAGTTATGGTGCCACTTCCATCTGTATCCATGTTCTTAAACATTTGCTTTAATCCCTTTATCTCTTCTTCCGATAAGTTTTCCGCTATCACCTAAAAAAAAGAAAATTACAACGAATTTTAAACTTTTTCATATCGATCTTGAAATCATTTTAGAGATGGAGAATTATTCAAAGTTACCTTCAAGGCAAGTTTCTTGAGCTTGTTCATTGCGCGGAACTGCTTCATCCTAATAAGAACAGCGCTATCGATTGGTTTATCTGATATTTTGCTGTCTGTCATCCAAGGATGTTCTGTTTTTTTCCGATAAAAATCCGCAACAAAAGATCGGTTAGCAAGGACTTAGGAGCAGAAGGTCGAACATGTTACAAATGTATACACATTGCAAACATACCAAGTGCTTCAGCTGCGGTAATCCTTTTTTTAGGATCTATTGTCAACATTTTTCTAATCAAATCTTTCGCGCTTTCCGATATAGTAGGCCAAGGAGAAGTTTCAAGATCCAGCTTGCCTTCTAAGATCGCCTCAAATATAGTCTTCTCGGTCTCTAAACAACATTAAGTAGTACCAAATATCAGGTCTCCAACATTCTTCAAATTAACTATATGATAATAAACTTTAGATTTGTGCTTTTTTTTGTTTGCATACCTCCCCAAAATGGAGGAACACCACTGAGAAGAATGTAAAGCATGACACCTGCACTCCATACATCGATCTCTTTCCCGTAGTTTCGATGTAGAACTTCAGGTGCAACGTAGTATGCGCTCCCAACTATATCTCTATACACTTTACCTACAAATATTAATCATATAGATATGGTTACTTGTAAGGGTTTCAAAATACAGAACCAAAGTTTTAGCTAATTTACATTCAAACAGCTTCTTTTGATTTTTTGGTGTGAATCAAAATGTTCAAAAGAATACTGTATTTCCCTATAAAATGATTTCTGTTTTTTTCTTGTTGTCAACTTTTAATGTTGTGGGAAACATCTGTTGACTTGGGTTGACCCAAGTCGTTTTCGAAGTTGACTTGGTGTCCCACACGGAGATACAATGTCGCTATCTTTTTTTTTTCTTGATTCTAACACAAGTTTAAACATTATGGTTTATCTCCTAAAACACACTAACTACTCAATGTAAAAGCAAAGACAAATCTTTGAAACAAGAATCAAATACTTAATTTGGTAACACGAGAAAAGAAACACCCATAATTTTAGTAATCTAGAAGATGACTTTACCTTCTTCGATGAAAACAGAGAGTCCAAAATCTGTTGCTTTGATGGGAGAATCTTCTTCATTACTAACAAGCAAGAAATTCTCAGGCTTTAAGTCTCTATGAACAACGCCCATGAAATGACAAACATGAACAACATTAACGATCTGTCTGAAGATATTAGCAGCTTCTTTCTCAGAGTAACTTCCTTTCTTGATTATACGATCAAAAAGCTCTCCTCCAGAACAGAGCTCCATAACCAAATGAAGATTGTCTTTGTCTTCATACGCACCTCGAAACTCGACGATGTTTGGTTGACCAGTAAGGTGTTGCAAGATTATGACCTCACGTCTCACGTCTTCGATGTCTTTGCGACGTATGAGTTTACGTTTTGAGATGGATTTGCAGGCATATTCTCGGCCGTTAGATTTGTCTGTACATTTGTAAGTGATTCCGAATTGGCCACGGCCGAGTTCTTTGTGGAGGTCGTAGAGAGCTGAGAGATCGATCATTGGTCGGTTTAGGATTGGACCGATTTGAGAACCGGAGGAGGCTGAAGGAGGAGGAGGAGGAGCCGGTTTGGGTTTGGGCTGAGGATTGGAGGTGGGATTACTGGTTTGACCTTGGGAAACAGTTGGTTTAGGGAGAGGTTGGTAGTGATGAGGAGGGCTAGAATCGGAAGAGGAAGAGATTGGGATCTCATGGGTTTGTGATTTGCAGAATTTGGAGAAGCAAAATCCCATAATTTTTTTTCTAAGAAAATATTTGGTTCCAATGTTTTTGTTTCCCTGGTTTTTGGTCGTTTTATGTGGGTTTTTAAGCATGTGAGCAAGCAAAGTAGATCGGTCTTCGACTCCTTGGTCTTATTCTTTTGGTCCTTATATTGGATGTTTTTTTTTTTTTTGAAATAAAGGGAAAATGAATACATAAAAATGAAATTTAAAAGAAATAAAAATAATGTTGCCTTTGTTTGGTTTTGTGGGGGTGCTTTGCTTTTGCGTTTAGAGAAGGTTAGGGTATCATTTTTCCTCAATGTGGCCCTTTGGAGGGGGTCTCTCTAGGTTCTCCTCTTCCTTTGCAACAAGATTAATCAACGCGTAAACTTAAGTTTGTTTTAAAGGTACAAAGTGTTATATATTTGTAAAATTAAAGTTAGATGACTAATTGATTATAGATAACGAAGATTGCGATTGATTGGAAAATGGCAAAACTCGGTTTAGTTCAATAATCTAATCTAATTGATTCCTTTATTCGGTGGTCTATCGTGTCATCATGATTGTTTTCCACAATAATTGTTAAATTTGGGCTAATTCTGGGCTTCCAACTAAAAACCAATTGACAATTAGTGGATTGGCCCTAACCCTTTATATATTATTGATTGTCCCATCAAACTTCCGATGTGGGACTTGGATTGTATCTCCAACAATCTCCCCTTCAATCCAAGGACCACATGGATCTTAACACACCTCCTCGATCCCTCACTCGGACCGATAATAAGCCCCTTTCTCGGGCCCCCATTACTCGGGTTTGAGGTATGTCCGTATCCACTTTTCTAGGTCCACCAGAATTTGAACATTGGGCTCTGATACCATGTTAAATTTGGGCTAATTCTGGGCTTCCAACTAAAAACCAATTGGCAATTAGTGGATTGGCCCTAACCCTTTATATATTATTGATTGTCCCATCAAACTTCCGATGTGGGACTTGGATTGTATCTCCAACAATAATAACTGCAATTTTAAAGATACAAACGCAGTAGATTTTCCAAAGGCTATTACTAAATTACCACTTTTACTTTATCCAGAAATGGATTGACAATGTACTTATAATCCCATTTATGAACCAATCTCAACAAATTCGTACAAAAAAGAAGGGAAGGTAATACAATACGACATCGTTTTATCGATTTTTATTTTCATTGTGGAACACAACAGATCCAAAAAAAATATCACCAGATATGGAGACACAGAATATATAGCTTTTCTTTGTTTTCCTCTATATAATAAGAACCAAATAATACACATCACAAAATTCACACTTTTTTCTCTCAAAAGAGTTTCGATAAGATAACCTCCATTACCTCATTTTAAGTGGTTGAGTCGCGGCTGTAGAATTGGTCAAGTGTCTTTGCAGGGATACGGTGAAGAAGCTCCCGCGGGAAGATACGGAGCAATGTCCAAGCCAAGTCCAGCGACTGGAAAATGTTGCGTGTGTCATAAGCTCCTTGCATCACAAACTTCCTCTCAAACTTATCCAAAAACTCTAGATAAAGCAGATCCTCTGAAGAAAGTGCTTCTTCTCCAACAACAGCTTTCATCGCTTGAACATCTTTCCCGATTGCATAATTCGCATACAGCTGGTTCGACACATCTGAATGATCTTTACGAGTCATGCCCTCGCCAATAGCACTCTAACAGAATGAGAAACAATACGTTACTAAGATCTGGAGATAGAATGCAAAGGGTATTAAACAAAATGGAGTTGAATCCTAACCTTCATTAAACGAGAAAGGGATGGAAGCACGTTGATGGGTGGATATATCTGTTTTTCAGGGAAGCAACAAAGATACATTCATTCAGGGCCGCAATCATAATATAAGCGAAACCAGTAAGATTAGGGACTGGCGGTAGTTATTTCTTACCTGTCTGTTGTGAAGTTGCCTATCGATATATATCTGACCTTCAGTAATGTAACCAGTAAGATCCGGAGTTGGATGAGTGATGTCTGATTAATTTTTTTAAAAACAACGAGTCAGAACTAAGTTTTCTCCAAATACAAGATATAAATCTGAGGATTGTTTTAAAGATATGTTTTTTACCGTCATTGGGCATAGTGAGGATTGGGATTTGGGTGATGGAACCTTTTCTTCCTTCAATACGCCCAGCACGTTCATAAATAGTTGCAAGATCAGTGTACATATAACCTGGATATCCACGTCTTCCGGGAACTTCTTCTCGGGCAGCGGAAACCTACAGTTTCTCAATCTTATTATCAAACTTGAAGAAAAAGAAAACACAGCATAAATTAGGAAATAAAGGGACTACTCCGGTATCAAAGATTCATTTTACCTCACGAAGAGCATCAGCATAAGAACTCATATCCGTCAATATAACAAGGACGTGTTTCCCACATTCATAAGCCAAATATTCAGCTGTTGTGAGGGCAATTCGAGGAGTGATGATTCTCTCAATGGTTGGGTCATTGGCCTGTTGGAATAATGGAAGTTCAAATCCGTTTTAAGCTAAGAAATATATAAATACTAAAAAAACACCATGATATGGCGATAGGCTATAGAAGTCAAATTTACCAGGTTCAGGAAAAGAGTAACTCTCTCCATTGATCCATTTTCTTCAAAATCTCGCTTGAAGAACTGAGCTGTCTCCATGTTCACACCCATAGCTGCAAACACAATTGCAAAATTGTCCTCTCCATGATCCTGGAAAAACACAAGAATGAGAAAGAATCATTGATATTATGAGACAACCAAGGTTGAAGAGGAATGCCTACAAACAAGAAATTCAATTTTGACAACAATTGAGTTTCTTTTATTAGCCTAGAGCATCTAGAATTGAAGGCCTCTAGAGGTAACCACAAATCCATCAACACATTTGTAGCGAAATAAGAGCTTTAGCGAATTGTTCTGATCATAAAATAATATATATATATATATATATATATATATATATATATATATATATTTGTGGTGGTACAAGTTATAAAGGATTACCTCAAGTAGATCAACAGTCTTTTCCAAGCGCTTGACAAGACCAGCCTGACGACAAATCTGAGCAGCTATCTCATTATGTGGAAGACCAGCAGCAGAGAAAAGTGGAATCTTCTGTCCACGAGCAATGGAATTCATGACATCAATGGTCGAAATCCCTGTCTGTATCATCTCTTCGGGGTAGGTTCTTTCACTGGGGTTGATTGAACTTCCTATCAATATAACAAATTGACACATTTAAGAAAAAATGAAACATTGCTTCAGAAATCTCAATGGAGCAATTTTCCTCTTTGAAGCTCACCAGAGATATCAAGGTATGCCTCTGGCAAAATAGGAGGGCCATTATCAATCGGCTTTCCTGAACCATTAAATATGCGCCCAAGCATGTCCAATGACACAGGTGTTTTCAAAACCTGAAACACACAAACCGGTTTTAAAAAAAAAATGCAGGAAGCCGAAAAATCAACCAATCATTTCAACACATCTGCGAAACACATGAGGGACGAAGGATTTACGGAATTACCTCTCCTGTGAATTGCACGGTGGTAAACTTGTTGTCAATTCCAGATGTTCCTTCAAAAACCTGAAACCCTTAGATGAGTAAGTCACTGAAAAAGTAACTAGATTTACATAGTTTGTGTTTATGTATTATCCAATGTTTGAAGTAACATGGACAAAAAAAATTCCTAAACCTGCACAACCGCTTTCTCGCCGTCAACTTCCAAAACCTGACCACGTCTCGTTGATCCATCTCCTAATCGAATATTAACAATCTCCTGGTACTTTGGACCCTGATTTATCATTACAGTACAACAAGTGTTAAGTTTCCCTGACAAAGTAAATTAGCATTGCTTAACAGTCAAATGATGTTTCGTACCTTCACTTTATCAAGAATGACCAATGGTCCAGCAACACCAGAAACAGTTCTATACTCTGTAATTCAAAAGACTCATAAATCAGTCTTATACTAAAGAAAGATAGCTAACAAGAACATTGACAAACAAGGTCAAAAAGAGCCAGAGTACTAGAAAATCCCTATAAAAACCAGATTTGGAGGATAAGTTCTGAATCAATATAGTGTGATCCATGATCGGTGACTTACCCATGCCGATCTCCAGAGTCCCTTCTTCGATGTCGAGATCATTCGCCCCCATTTTCACAGATCAAAGATAAACCAAATCGAAGCCGCTCCTGAAATCAATCAACGACGCAGTCCACAATACAAAATCAATTGAAATTTCGATCCAATCATACAAACTCGGATGCAGAAACTAGAAAATCCGGTGAAAGTGAAAGAAGAACTTGGGACAAAGGAAACAGACGCAATAGAATTTTCCGATGATCTAAATCCAACAAGATACGTACCTGGAAAGTTTCGATTCGAGCAGAGAGAGAGAGAGAGAGTTATGGTTAATGAATTAGGAGTCTCTCTGTGAACGTAGTTGGACCATATCTCAAATCTATAATTTTTGTAGAGCGAGAGGCTCTTATTTACGTGTAATTACATTTAAAGACCAAACTCTATAAATTGCAAAAACGGCCCATTACAAGATTGCGTTTCTGCCATGTCAGCATTAATGAAATCAACGGTTAGAGATGAAAGAGAGGTGTCTCGCTGACTCGCTTAGCTTCTGAGTAATCGTAGCCGTTGCTTACACTCACCGACACCGTCTCTCTGTTTTAATAATCTCCGGCGATCCTGGGAAGAGAGAAAAAGTGTGAGCTCTGCTAGAGAATAATGATTCGAACGATTTTGGTGTTCATTGTCGTCGTCATTGAGACGCGAGTACAAGCGCAGCTAGTGCCGCCGGTGAAGCAAGATGGTTTCGTTTACCCACCGGGTCATCGTTTTGACCCGGATACTATACTAATTGAGGCGTTTTTTGACCCGGTTTGCCCGGACAGTAGAGACTCTTGGCCTCCACTGAAGCAAGCTCTTCATCACTATGGTTCTCGCGTTGCCTTTCTCCTCCATCTCCTTCCTTTACCGTCAGTACTCTTAGTTCTCTCTTCGCCTTCAGTTTCTGGTTTGAGCTTAAATTGAGATTGTTCTTAGCTTAATTTCAATTTTGTTCTCCTGAACCTGAAGCTACCACATGCCATTTTAGTACCTTAATTCATGTATTATTGATTCTTACTATCATATACAATCAACAATAACTTGGGAGTGGTCTGGAGTTTGAATTATGTTTATTCTTATCTGTTTTATGATTTGTTTCATGAAAATGTGAATGATTCATCTGAATCTTTTTTCTTGGAATTTGGAATCTGCAGCTACCATGACAATGCATATGTAACCTCTCGGGCCTTACACATTGTGAATACCGTAAACGCCAATGCTACTTTCAGTTTACTGGAAGGGTTCTTCAAGCATCAGGTTTGTTCAATGTTAATATTAAAAACTTGTCCCATCTTGTAGAGAGCTAAAACTTAGCTATTTGTGAACTTATCTGAAGCTGCTGATTATTGTTTGCATTTATTAATGTTTACTTGTTCACTGAAACAGTTTTTTTTTTTTTTTGACAGCCATTGTTCTACAACGCGAAAACAAACCTCCTGACAAGAGCTGCAGTTGTGGAGAAAATAGTCGAACTTGGAACAGTCACGTTGGGAAAGTCATATCAATCGGTCCTCAAATCCGGCTTCAGCGAAAAAAAATCAGATCGTGCTACCAGGGTTTCCTTCAAGGTAATTCCTTTAGTAACGAAAATTTCTTACAGGAAGGTCATTGGCTGCATAGTCATCATCTTATTATGCTGCCTTGCATCTATATCCCACACAAGAAAATGAGTAGCGGCAGCCGTCAGGGCAATAGAAGAATACTGAGTTTAATGGCCTGAATCTTTGCCTATCAAGTATAAATTTGAGACCTATTTGTCGATAATACCTCGTGGCTGTTCTCGGTTACCTGAAAATGAACAATAGTAACTTTTAGTTCATATTTTGCTTTCGTGGCGTTGTGTGTTGCAGTATAGCGGTTCAAGAGGGGTTTATGGGACACCAACCTTCTACGTTAACGGGTTTGTATTGTCTGATGCTGCTTCCCCCTCAAATTTTGGAGGATGGAAGAAAATCATCGATCCTCTGGTTCAAGCACATAAGGTGGAAGATAACTTCATTCCCTTCCTTGGAAGATCTTAAGTGCTTTTGCTGTGTCATGCTACTATACCACTATCTGTAATGTATAAACTTCTTCAAAATTTGTATGTTGTTCATTGTAAATTTGTAATAAAGGAAAGTGATCCATATAAAAGTTGGCCAGCCCAGTTATATCAAACAGAGATTGTATTGTAATACATGGCAATAAATTTTGTTTTTTTTTTTTGAACGTGTAATTTTTTTCTGTATAGACAATCAATTTATCAAATGGACTTTTGATTTGGCCATGTAATACTTGTAATCTATTGCTTTGGGTTCTACTCTATATTAATGTAATAAAAAAATATATTTAGAAAAAATATAATTATCAAAATCACATGTTGAATTTATTGTTAAACTCCGATATTGCTATTTATCTAAATAGATTTATTATTTTTGTACACCAAATTATCCATATCTTAAAACTGTGGCCTACTTTTGTTTTAAAATAGTAGTGAACCAAACGAATCCTCCATCTGTCTTTGTGTTAACGACGTGAGAGGAAGTGTGTAGATTTGATCATGTGAGAAAGCTTTGTTAATACATATCTGCGGATTCACAGCCGAATATATAACCTCGACGGAAAACATAAGCTAAGGTACATTTTTTCAGATAATTAAAACAGAATTAATGGACATTTTTACTTGATTCTCTATTTAAAAGGGCAAAAGAATGACTCATTATGTCATCATTTCACCGTTAATTAATTACAACTAGTTACATTGTTTCATTTTTCAGATTGTACAACAACAAAAAAACACTTAAATGCTTCTCACGTTTGTTGAGTCAAGACTCCCAACAATATTTTATTTTGTAATTATGGATGGTTACAACAATTATATTGTAACTAAAATTCAAAGAGGCATTACTTTTCTTTTCTCCTAAGAAAACATAGATCTCAGTTTCTTGTTGAAGTTTAGCAGTTTTTTTGGTAAAAGGTTAAGTTTTATACCATTTTAATTTGAGACAGACGATTACAGAGAGATACAAGAAGCAGAAAAGACCAAAAAACTATAAAACAAAAGAAAAAAGAAACATAACAACAAGCAAGCAAATAAATTTGAACAAAACGGAATGAGCGACGAGACGGAATGAAACCACCACAGAGAAGGACAAAAGCAGAACGCAACATGAACTCAAAATTGCCGCGAGCGTCCGCAAGCAAAGCCCGTCCTCAAAACTTCACACCAGCAGTACTTACAGCTTTCTCGATCACGAAAACGCTCGATAAACTATGGTTGAGAAACCATAGACCGGAACCACCATTGATCAAATCTGCGTCAACACTAGCGGCTTGGGAACTGCTCATCAGAGTCCAATGTTGTTGCTAGCACGAGAGATGGATAAGCCGGCTCCATCTTACTCACAACATCAGTCTCCCCTACACACTTCCCCCAGCGGATACGCAAGCTAAAACCAAAGTAACCGAGCAGATTGTCCTTCACGGCTCCATTCACCATGTCCCATTTACTCCAATTTGCTTCGCCGAAGTACAAGCTTGCAACCTAACCTACAACTATAACAACAGCTACACACAAGGCAACAAACAAACTGAGCCACCAACAGAGCCACAACAAAGTCTCAAAGGTTCAACAAAACCGGAGACAGAACACCTCCATTACCAACCACCGTCGCAGCCCCACTGAGCAGCAACGGAGACCCGCCACCGTCGAGCTCCGCACCAGAAAGATGCCACCACCAAAGAGCCGCAGGTGAAGAAAAAAAAACGATTCAGATCACGATCTCGCGCCGGGACAGCAAAACGATTCAGATCAAGAAAAACGATTCAGTTATTATATGGTTGATCATGAAATGTTCGAAACAATATTAAATATTGGTGGTACAATTAGATTTTTTGCGTAAAAGCTGATAAATTTTTAAATATTCGTCTAAAGCATAGAGATAACACAGACACGTTCTTCAAATATTAAAATGAAACTACAATTTTGTCTTTTTATTATATTTATAGATTAATTAATACTAGTTAGTACCGAAAATCCAGATTTTGTCTATTAATAACGTGTAGATTTGGTTCTCATCTAAACAATTAATTTTATTTTATTTTCTGAAAAAGCCATTTAGACTTTTTCCTTCGCATTTTGTGCTACTGGATAATCTTCTTCAAGTTTTTATTACAAAGAATTTGGACTTTACTCCCTCACAAAAAAAAAAGCACAAATAAACCGAAAAAATCAATGTAAACCGGAATCCAAAACATCCCCGGTCACATATCGGTTCAGAACCCAAATTACCGGATCAAATTTAACGAGTAACGAATAATCTGTTTTAAACGACCGAGGATGCTAAAATTAATAGGTGGTTATTACGGTTATTTTATCGGTTCAGTTTGAATAATTTGGTTCGGTTCAATTGGGTTTAGAGGAAAATCACGAACCGAAACCGATTAGGGTAGTGCAACGTGTGTGTGTCGAAGAGAAGTAGTGCGGCTGATATATATCAGAGAGGCGCTTTGCATCAAAAGCTTCTTCTTAGGGCGTATAAAGGAGAAGAAACAAAGCCGTACAAAGAGGGCTCTTCCTGGGCACATAAAAAAACCACCATTTTCGTTTTATCTGAATCTTCGTCTCTCTCGAGAGATCTAACCACAACAACTCCTTAAGGTAAAAAAGTTTCAAGCCTATTATTATGGATTTTTGAAGATAAATCCCGATTTTATTCCTTTTTCTTTCTGGTTTTTGTGTGTGTTTGCTACAAGGATTCGACAAAATTCAAAAACCCTAGTTTTCTCACTGATTTTCCTTTGGGTGATTCAGATGGATAAGTATCAACGAGTGGTGAAGCCGAAAGCGGATACGCCGATTGATGCGAACGAGATTCGTATCACTAGTCAGGGCAGGGCACGAAACTACATCACCTATGCGATGACTCTTCTTCAGGTATTCGATGAATCTGAAATGTGTTAATTCACAATTCATGGTTTTTCTTTTGTGGCGTGAGATATGGTTTAGGGTTTATCAACTGTTTTTGTCAAAGAAGTTTTGAATCTTGAGATCAATTATTTTGTGGTTTAATATAAGCTCTGTTGTAATCTAGGCGTTATATACTCTACCATTAATTTGAATTAAAAAGTGATTTAGAGTTTTTTTGCTTCATTTATGTTAAGTCTAGAAGTTTTGTTAACATGAGTTTGCTTTCTGATTGAATAACTTTATGTGGTGAAAGATGATTTTGTTAACAAATTTGGTTTGTTTGTATAGGAAAAAGGGTCAACTGAAGTTGTGTTCAAGGCAATGGGAAGAGCTATCAACAAGACTGTGACCATTGTAGAGCTGATTAAGGTATTTTTGAGATTTGTCCTGTCCAATTCATTAAGTGTTGTTCAGATATTTGAAAATGTATTTTTAATATGTATTGCAGAGAAGGATTCCTGATCTTCATCAGAACACATCTATTGGATCCACAGACATAACAGACACATGGGAACCAACAGAGGAAGGCCTTCTACCGTAAGAGGCTTATAAAACTTTTATGATAGCTCATTTTTATTATGTTCTACTGTTTCATGTTTTGTCACCATAGCAAACTTTACTTATTTCTTTCCTTTTTGTTGTGTATTGAAGTTTGGAGACTACAAGGCATGTGTCAATGATAACCATTATCCTATCCAAGGTTGAGCTTAATACATCCTCTGTTGGGTGAGTTTCGTGTTTTGTTTCTTGTTTTGATGTTTTTGAATGATTCTTTTGTGGTCCTTAGTAATAATCAGATTCATAAGTTATTTCTCAAGCAATTGTATGTTGGGAGAAGCTGTCTCTGTCCTACAGAAAAATTGCTTACATTTTTTGACAACCTTCTTTATTGTATGCCTGATTTTTATAGGTGGCGTCATAACTTCTTTTTCTAATAATTTCGATCAAATGCTGTTTCAGGTACCAGTGCCCAATTCCTATTGAGATGGTGAAGCCAATGGGCGATATCGATTACGAAGGACGAGGTATGTGTCACTCTAAATGACTTTGTAAATCCCTCTTGTACTTTCTGTCTTTATAAGTGTCCTTTTTCATTTTTCTTGCAGAGGGTTCACCTGGCGGCAGAGGGAGGGGAAGAGGAAGAGGAAGGGGAAGAGGAAGGGGGCGAGGCGGCAGAGGTTAGATTACTTTAGAAATGCCCTATATAGATCTCCATGCTTATGTGAATGTTGAGTATGATTTTGAACATATGATTCATGGATATTTAATAGTGTCATATTTCATTTTTTGCTGTCAGGAAATGCTTATGTGAACGTTGAGCATGAAGATGGAGGTTGGGAACGTGACCAGTCCTATGGTAGAGGAAGAGGACGTGGTAGAGGACGCAGCAGTCGTGGTCGTGGAAGAGGAGGATACAATGGTCCTCCAAATGAGTATGATGCACCACAAGATGGAGGTTACGGTTACGATGCTCCTCCTCATGAACACCGTGGATATGATGACCGTGGTGGTTACGATGCCCCTCCTCAGGGTCGCGGTGGTTACGATGGTCCTCAGGGCCGCGGTGGTTACGATGGTCCTCAGGGCCGCGGCGGTTATGATGGTCCTTCTCAGGGCCGCGGCGGTTATGATGGTCCTTCTCAAGGCCGTGGCGGTTATGATGGTCCTTCTCAGGGCCGCGGCGGTTATGATGGTCCTCCTCAAGGCCGTGGTAAAATAATCAAAACACTTGTTATTCTTTTTACCCGGTTTTTGAACTGTAATTGTGTGAATAAGCCATGAGTTTTGAATTGGTTTGCAGGGCGTGGACGTGGACGCGGAAGGGGAGGACGTGGAAGAGGAGGAGGTCGTGGTGGTGGTGGATTCAACAACAGATCAGATGGACCACCAATCCAGGCAGCTGCTTGAGAGTGAGGTTTCTTTTACACAAACATAAAAAGAAAAAAAAGCCCAAGTCGTTGGATGTTTTTTTCTATCTCCTTGTTCACTCTCTTTCTTTCTATGTTTGCTTCTTCTGTCCATCAAGAAGACATGTTTGCCATAAGTGTATCTCTTTCCCCTTTTCTTTATTATCCATTGATTCACAGTTTTTTAGTTTGTGGTCTGTTTTGTTTAGAGTTCCTTAGGATATGATATATGTTCAATTTATTTTATTGTTGGTCGTCGTCTTGGGTTTTTGTTAGAGAAGAACTACTGAGGCATCCTCTTTTCTTTCTTTTTCCTTTCTGTTTTGTAGTTTTTGTTTAGAGGTGAGAGTGAGACACAGTTTGGACAAATTAACTCTTTTCTTCTTTGGTTATCAGTTTTAATGTGATGGAACAGTTGATTCTTTTATTTTCAAAGTACCCCTGTAATGTTGAACTATTTTATAATCAGAGTTAAAAGTGGCGATGCACTGCGCACACGAAAGCAACTTTCATAAATCATAAATGACCAGTGAAGCAGAAGCCATCGATTCTCGAATTTGTTCACTGTTGGGTTATCGATTCTCGAATTTGTTCGCTGTTGGGTTATCTTCAAAATTCTAATAAGACTGACTATAAAAGAGGTCTACGACAAAGAAAGCTCATAAGTTAAACGACAGCGTATCATATATGACACTTATAAAAAAAAGTTAACGCCGTTGCCGGGGATCGAACCCGGGTCACCCGCGTGACAGGCGGGAATACTTACCACTATACTACAACGACTTTGATGTTCGAGTTGCTGATATTAACAAATATAATCACAAATTTAATATCTGTCTTGAAGGAAAAGAAAAAGAAAAAGAAAAAGGAAAACGTAGTGCTACTTATTATGTTCTTTAAGCTCTCTCCTCAAATCAATTTTATCTACCTTTGTGAAGAAGAAGAAGACAGAGATTTGCGAAAAAAAGATGACTCAAGACGTAGAGATGAAAGATAATCAAACCCCAACTCAATCCGTCGTCTCTGTTCCTACCTCCACGCTACAGAGTAAATCTCCATCTTATGCTTCAGTTTCGCTTAATCTCACATTGCTAGGTTAGTTTCAAAATTGAATTCATTGGAATGTTTTTTTTCCCAGATTTGAAGGAGATTGCTGCTCTGATCGATACCGGATCTTATACGAAGGAAGTCCGCCGTATTGCTCGTGCTGTGCGTCTCACCGTCGGACTACGACGGCAGCTCACTAGTTCCGTGATCTCTTCTTTCCTTGATTTCGCTTTGGTTCCTGGATCTGAAGCTCACACTCGTCTTTCTTCTTTTGTTCCCAAGGTATGATGTGTGGCTTCATGTAATTTTGCTTTTTCTCCCTCGGAACTGTGAGCTTATTAGGTTCTGTAACTTGCGGATTTTAGATTCTCATGCATTAGTGTTTACACATAATTTGATGCAATTACTAACGATTGAATCTATAATAATGGTTCAGAGTGATGAACATGACATGGAAGTTGATACAGCATCATCGAATTCTCAAGCTCCTCCTAAGCATTTACCTGCTGAGCTCGAGATTTACTGCTACTTCATTGTTCTTCTTTTTCTCATTGATCAGAAAAAGTACAACGAGGTTTACTTCTTTTATCTCTCTGAGGGTTTTCGTTTACATAGTTTGTTTATTAATCCTGCTGAGGTCTTAATGCGATACGTGGTTGTGCTTTCTTAACTTTCAGGCCAAAGCTTGTTCTTCAGCTAGCATTGCTCGCCTCAAAAACGTTAACAGGAGAACCGTTGATGTCATTGCTTCGAAATTGTATTTTTACTACTCTTTAAGCTACGAGCTGACAGATGATCTTGCAGAGATACGTAGGTAAGTAGTAGTTTACAGTCACTTTGTTTTCGTTATAACTTTATCATTTTAGCTCAACAGTCAATTATCTGATTAACGTGTTTCTCTTTCTCTTGCAGTACTCTTCTTGCTCTTCACCATTCGGCGACACTCCGCCATGACGAACTGGGCCAGGTGCGTAATTTTCAATATTTCCCAAACAATCAATTGTATGAAACTTTTGCTTTGATTATTAAAACTGCCTTTCATGTTTCAGGAAACACTTTTGAATTTGTTGCTCTGCAACTATCTTCACTACAATCTCTACGACCAAGCAGAGAAGTTGAGATCGAAAGCACCTCGATTTGAGGCACACTCTAACCAACAGGTAACCTCTCAATTATGCCTTCATGCATTTGGCATCGTGGCTTTCTAGTTCTAAGTTATTCTGTGTATATCTAATTCTCTGATGCCCACCTTTCATGGTCAATATCCTCAAATTGCATTCACATATTCTTTTTACTCTCATGATATGTTGCTATGCCATGCTCATGTTCATTTATGTATGTTGCACTATGGTTATAGCTTCTGTATTTCAGTTTTCTTGTTTCTCTTTCTGAAACTGCTCGCTGATCAGTTTTTCACAACAATACCTCGCGTTCTTTTGTTTACTTTATTTGAACCTACTCCTTGTTTCTTAGACACCCATATTCACAACAGTATATATATTCTCTCTAGCTGGAGGATACGCATCTCATGATATGATTTACAGTTTTGTAGGTACCTGTTTTACTTGGGGAAGATCCGGACGATTCAACTAGAGTACACAGATGCAAAAGAGAGTCTCCTCCAAGCTGCTAGGAAAGCACCTGTTGCATCTTTGGGCTTCAGAATTCAGTGCAACAAGTGGGCTATTATAGTTCGACTGCTGTTGGGTGAAATACCAGAACGGTCAATCTTCACTCAGAAGGGAATGGAGAAGCCTCTGAGGCCATACTTTGAGCTTACCAATGTGAGTTCATCTTTGCATCTGTGACATATACTGTAACTAATGTCCTCTTACTTATCATTGTTTGACTTTTGACAGGCTGTGAGAATTGGTGACTTGGAGCTGTTTGGGAATGTCCAAGAGAAGTTTGCAGAAACATTTGCAAAAGACAGGACTCACAACCTCATAGTCAGACTCCGACACAATGTGATCAGAACAGGACTGCGCAACATCAGCATTTCCTACTCCAGAATCTCTCTACAGGACGTTGCACAAAAGCTAAGACTGAACTCAGCGAACCCAGTGGCTGATGCAGAAAGCATTGTGGCTAAAGCCATTAGAGATGGAGCAATCGACGCAACCATCGACCACAAGAACGGTTGTATGGTCTCCAAAGAAACAGGAGACATCTACTCCACTAATGAACCGCAGACTGCGTTTAACTCGAGGATTGCGTTCTGTTTGAATATGCACAATGAAGCGGTTAGAGCGTTGAGGTTTCCGCCAAACACGCACAAGGAGAAAGAAAGCGATGAGAAAAGGAGGGAGAAGAAACAGCAAGAAGAGGAGCTAGCTAAATACATGGCTGAAGAAGACGATGATGATTTCTAGATTTCATACAAGTTCTTCTATTTTGTCTGTTATGAGAATCGTTATTTCGAATTATCTGACTTTTTTCTTGTTCTTATGCACATCAGTTCTTTTAATTTATGATAATCAAAAACTCAGAACTTTGTTACAGGTCTTCATTCGGATTTGAATTTTCAGAGCTCTATCAAATTTTGGTGATAATTCACCGAAGAAGTGAAGTTTGTCTTGTGTATATAGAAGATAAGAAGAACGTAAACAACTAAACATCATCATTCAAACCCAATATCAGTAGATGGGCCTAGTATAAGGCCCATTAGTTATCTAATTACAAATCGGCGAAGTAATTCCGATTGTTTTTTCCGCCGTCGAAGGTTAAACACTCGAAACGATTTGTTCTGTGCTCGTTTGAAACTTTCGGAGAATGGAGATTCAGAAGCCTGAGGTAGCGAAGGATCCAGAAATTGAGGATACAATCGAATTAACTAAGCAAAGGAGACACGACGAAGTAGAAGATTGCGACGAGCGACATCAGCAGCAAGGTCAAGAAGATGAGGAAGACGAATTGCGAAAGCTTCTGCTTTCAGATATTGGAGAGCTTCCGATTTCTCCTCCTTCAGCTACACAAGTCAATTTCGTTTCTTACTTCATTACAGGTTCTCAGATTTCAACTACTTGTACCTTTTGATAGTGTGAAGTGAATTAAAACCCTTTTACAATGTTTTGCAGATTTTACGAAATCGGGTCATGATCAATATATTTACCGTCACGCTAATGGGTATGTCAAAGATTGTTCCTTTTGCTGTTTCATTGTGCTTATGAATATAATCTCTTTGAAATGATGAAAATTGGTTTTTTTGTTTGTTTGATAGTTTGTGTGTAATTGGATTGGCTCCTACGCATATAGCTTTTAAGGATGAAGGTGGAATCACTAACGTCGATTTCAATGTCGGTAAGTCTGACCGTAGCGTCTTGAAAGTCTCCGGCAAGCGTAAAAAGGTGGCTTTCTTGATGGCCTCAGTCTTAAGACTTTTGCTAATTGTTATAGCTTGAAGTTTTGCAGTTCGAAATTGTGTGTTCATTTGTCTTGATTGAGTCTAGATTCTGGCGTTAGCTAATGTTTTTGTTACTTGCTGTTCTTGCGCAGAATGCGTTGCGCTCTGAATCGAATACAGCATTGTGCAAAGTTTCCACTGCAAAAGATTCCTACATTGTGAGGTGCAAAGCTTTTTTTTTCTGGTTTTACTTTCATTTTTCCTAAGTTCTCACTTGCATAAAATTGAAGTTGTCTTTGTTCTGAGTTGGTTTTTACTAGGTGCTGCGTTAAAGGCTCTCTTTTGGAGGTCAACGAGAGATTAATTAAGCAACCAGAGCTTCTTAATTCATCGGTAAGAAATAAGAGAAGATAAGTTTGAATTATCAAACTTTCTTTTGTCTAACAAATCCCCAAACTTGATGAACCAATGAATATCTCATGTTTTTTTTTGCTATGAGTCTCTATTGTTGCTGTATCTTCTATAACAATTTGAGCTCTTATGTTATACTCATGTCAAGAATTATGCTTATGGAATCAGTCGGATCACTCAAATAACTTGATCATCGTTTCTTTGCTTAAAGCTGTGATGTTCTGTATCTTGATTCTTATAAAATCTAATTATTTCAGGCTGACCGGGAAGGGTATGTTGCGATAATCATGCCAAGACCTGCAGATTGGACCAAAAACAAGGAATCACTGATAACTATGGAGGAATATAAAGAAAAGAAAGAAATGTCTTTATGATAGTCTGCCGAAACTTTGGAACCGTGTTTGCTCTGAAGCTGATGCCGATGATGATTAGGGCCACTAGGCTTAAGTCAGATTAGGTTAAGCATTTTGAAGTCTAATCTGTTGAAGTTCTACAATATTTTATGAAACTGTTGTGTTGTGTTTTGGCTGACAAAACAATTTTGTAAGCAAAATAATTTTGGGTCTAATGTTCTTCATGAAACCTTTTTACTTTGCTGTACCAGAAACACGAGATTACAAAATATATATATATATTTTTAATTTTTCCTGGTAAGAAATTATATAATTCAAGCGTGTGTATCACAAAATTCAGCTGTGATAAGTTTTATTTCGAGGAATTGTGTTTTTTTTTTGTCAAAGTCCAAAGTCAACTACAAATGGGAATATATTTAAAAAAAAAAAAAAAAAATTTGTAGATAAATACTAATTCAACTAGGATTAAGAAGGAATCCACTATATAAGTTTTATTTCTTATGTTTAGACTCAACCCTTTATTCAAGAGATCGAGAAACATTCTTTCCACACCATTATAATCAGAATAAAAATTCAGTCTCAAACGTATTAAATCGACATATAGTTGGATTAGTGCATTAGCAACCGTCCATAATGTCTAATTATCCAAGACCGTTTTCTATTACACCGTGGTTTCCTCTCCCGCAGTTTTCTTATAGACCTGTGTTTGGTAAGTTATTAATTTATATATTTGTGTTTTCTATAACTATTTTGAGTTTTTAACTAACTTATGTGAGTAACAGATTTAGCTCATCTTCCAGAGTTAAGGAGGTTGGCATTAGACTCCAATTTATCTTCTTTCATGGTTTTCCAAATTGATTATTATTTTAGGTAAATAAACTTTTATTTTGGTTAATCTACTTTTAATTATTTGTTTTTGAGTTTATAGATTTCTTAGAATATATTTACGTTGATTGATAATGTGCAGCGATGAAAATTTAGCAAAAGATTACTACTTGAGATCTCAAATGGATAATCACGGATGGGTTAATATCTTCATTATTGCAGAATTTCCAAGAGTAAGTAACTTCAGAATTTAATGAATATATCTATGTTTTTGAAGATTAAGGTGTATATATAATATCAACTATTTTTTTTTATGTTTTTCAAACCAGATCAAAAGCATGACTAATGATATTGAATTCATATTGCGTTCAATGAGATCATCAGCTACAGTTGAAATCCAGGTAATTTACTAATTACACGTAACAAAAGTTGTATAATGTTTTTTTCCGTATTTGTTTTACTTTTTTTTGCCACCAAAAGTGGATAACTATGAAATACTATTAGTTACTGAATGTTGAAACTGAATTGTGTGTAGAATCACAAGTTGAGAAAACGCTATGGATGGCAGAGGTGGATAATCCAGTGAGGCTCCATATACTGCTACCAATAATGAAGAGACCGATAGCGTTTAATATCAATCGTTTGTGGTTACTAAAAACCTACTATGTCGTTTGTGGTTACTAAAATAATTATTACCTTTGTTCTACTGTAGAACTTGTACATGCCTTTGGGTTTTTTTTTTATATACAGTAAGAGCACCTACAATGGGGTATCTCTGAGGATATGAGTTTGTGTTCATTTACTAATAAAATAATGTTCTAGATTTAACTATACTATAATGTGGGATCCACTACTCTGATGTGTTTGGCTCGCGCGTAAGCCACACGCAGTAACAATATTTCAATATCAAAAATCCGAACCAACCACAAAAGGACACCTGTCCCTCACACCCGAATGTATGTTTACACTCGCCTTCCGACTCCTACACAACTTTTGCCTTATTTTCGATTATTTAATTACACACACTCGACCAACGAATACCCCACTGCGTATGGTCTAATGTCAATCCACTTACTGTATATTTAAAAAAAAAAACCACAAATCTTCCGCTCTTTCGTAATTATTGTCGAACAAATTGTGCAAATAATGTTTTGCATCGTTGACATAGGGCTTGCGTAGTTCATGACGCTCATGTCAAAACCTTATAATACCAATATTAACCTCTTTAGCTAAGGTTCTATAATTGAGGAGACGATACATCAATCCGTTGTCGTCCAGCGGTTAGGATATCTGGCTTTCACCCAGGAGACCCGGGTTCGATTCCCGGCAACGGAGCTTTTTGTTCTGTTTTATTTATTTCTAAAACACTGGCACTTTAAGACATATACGACAAGAACAAGAAGGATTGTTTTCAATTTATTTGATCATATGCTTAATCGTAATGAAATAGATGACAACTTATCAAATTACAATGCTTTTACATTTTTTTGGCAATCTCTTTAAGCAATAACTTTTTAATCTTTCCTGTAGAAGTCTTTGGCAACTCTTCAACAAACGACACCGTTTTAGGCACCATGTAACGTGGCATCTTCTTCTTGCAATACTCAATAATCTCTTTATCCGTGGGTTTCCGGGTCAGCCCGGGTTTTAAACTCACGAAAGCACACGGCGTTTCTCCCCAAAACTCGTCAGGTCTAGCCACCACCGCCGCTTCATTCACCGCCGGATTCGTGTACAACACTGCCTCCACTTCCACACTGCTCACATTCTCTCCTCCTGAAATAATCACATCTTTCGATCTATCTTTAATCTCTAAGTAACCATCTTCGTGAATCACTCCAACGTCTCCGGTGAAGAACCACCCGTTCTTAAACGATTTTTGAGTTCCGATCGGATCTTTTAAGTATCCGAGCATGATTGAACTTCCTCTCATCACTATTTCTCCGAACGTTGCTCCATCTCTCTCCACGCTCCGACCCGATTCTGGATCCACTACATCGATTTCGCTAAATCCGACGGTTCTCACTCCTTGCCGTGATTTCAATCTCGCTTGGTCGCTCACCGGTAATCGATTCCACTTTGGTTTCCACGCGCAGGAGACGTTCACACCGGCTGTCTCCGTTAATCCGTAACCGTGGCTAACGATGAAACCTAGAGATTCGGCGCGGAGGATCACCGTAGCCGGCGGAGCAGAACCGGCGGTTAAGAATTTGACCGGGTTCTTAAGAGGCTGATCAGATTCTTGACTCGCCGATAGAATCTGAAGCACTATTGGTGCGCCACACATGTGAGTCACGCCGTGATCACGGATTAGACGGTAGATTAACGGCGCGTGGAGTTTACGCACACAGACGTTAGTTCCTCCGACGGCGGCGATTCCCCATGGATAGGTCCAACCGTTAACGTGAAATATCGGTAAGGTCCATAAGTAAACCGGATTTTTCGGTACGGCCCAATCGGTTAAAGAATCAAGCGCCATGACGAAAATACCCCTGTGGCAATGAACCACGCCTTTAGGAAACGACGTCGTACCGGATGTGTAGTTGATCACAATCGGGTCCCATTCGCTTTCGGGTCGGATCCATTTAAAATCCGGATTGCCTCTCTTGACTAGATCACTGTACAAGTAACAGAATTTTGAACGCTCCGTCACTACAGCTCCTCCTTCTTCCTCCTCCTCGTCGGCGATTAGGACGAGAATTGGCGGATTGAGCAACGTAGCGATCGCTTCGACGGCGAGATCGGAGTAAAACATGTCGACGAAGAGCAGCTTAGACTCGCAATGGCGGAGAATAATAGAGACTGTTCGTGCATCAAGACGCGTGTTGAGGTTGTTAAGGATTGCGCCACACATTGGAACTGCGAACTGTAGCTCGCACATCTCAGGAGTGTTAGCAGATAGGACGGAGACAACGTCTGATCTTCCGATTCCAATGGAAGACAGAGCAGACGCGACACGGAGGCAACGGAGATTTGTTTCGCGCCATGTGTACACGGTGGAGTTGCCGTAAACGATGGAGGTACAGTCTCCATACACGGTGGCTGCTCTCTCGAGAAAGCCTAACGGCGTTAACGGTGACGAGTTTGCGGCACTTGGCTTCAAGTCCTCCATTTTCTTTAGCTCTTCTCGAGTGACCACAATGTGATGCTAAACAGAATGAAGGAAGATTACAATGATAAGTGTTTATTGTATATTGATACATTTATATAGAGAAGTTATTTCTTATAGTAAAGATAGATACAAAGTTTAATGACAAGACCTCTTTGACTAGTCATTGTACAAAATGGCCTCATGGGTTCCCATGTTTGTAAGATGTGTGATCTCAGTCTCAGACTAGCCCACTTGATTAGCCAGACAAACAATCAAAAGAAATATATTTTTGTATATGTAATCCACGTTCCATTGATTGGAATCTTTTTTTTCTTAGATGCAAACAAAGATCACATGTTATTGAAGACAAATTAACGTCCTTTGACAACGAAATCACAGTCTACAATTATAATACCAAAAACGTGATAAGATGTTAATAAGATACGAATGAGTAATGCAGATAATGTATATTGGAGTAACCACTTTTTTTTACTTTTTTTTAGTCCTGGCGTAGATGAATCTTAATACTTGCGAGTCTTTTACACATGTTCTTTAACGCCTTAACTCCATCATGAAGCTATCGTTTTAAACTTCATTGTCAAAACACTCGGTAGTCGTAGATGTCCCATGATATGGTACTTTCATCACAGAATCTCACCGGTTATAAGTAACTGAAGGAGATGTAGAAGAACATCAGGGAACTATCAAAATTCTGCTTTCAGAGCATACACCAACTCTCACCAATTCAGTTTCTCTATTTCCATATTAACATTCCTAAAATCGAATGTTGAAAAAACCAGTAAGGACTTAAAAGTGGCGAGCAATTGATTCAACTTAGACCACCTCATCTAATGCCATGGGACTTGGAAGAACAGACACAAAAGCAAGTGTTACAGATGTGGAAAGAAGAGGAATAAGATATTTGCAAGACAAACCAACATCACTCTTTTAAGATTTTCTAAAAGCACAAATTATCCATCCAACAAAAGAGTAAAAAACATTGGTTCTTGATAATAAAAGAAAGCAAAGAGGAGGAAGAGAACATAGTCATGAATATTAAAAGCAACACTTGAAAACGGCAATAAACATAAGGAAGAAGAAACTGGTTGCTTGCTGCTTTTCGATTATCTCTGAAGATCATCATTCAAAAGCCCATTGGTTCTCTCTGCGCACCTCCTCTTCTTCCTCCGGTGTGAAGTCGTTCTTGATGTTGAACGTTGTGCGGATCTCTTCTGGAGTCTTCCCTTTGATCATATCGGCCACTGTCTGACATGTTAGGTCAAGCAAGTTCTTGATGTTCAGGTAATTAGCAGCCTGCACAAGATCCAATATTGTAAACCATTAGATCATAATCCGAATCCAAAACACACAGATATGAATAAATAATAACCCTAATTTCAATTGATTAAGAACCCTAACAATTACAATCTCAGACGAATTCAATTTCTGAAACAAACACCTAAATTTCGAAACCCTAATTTCCCAAATCGAAAACCCTAGAATCCCAAAATCAAAAAACAAAAAGCAAAATCGATGAATCGAATCGAATCGAGGGAAGAAGAAACATACCAGAATGAGTTCAAAGAGGGTAGCCTGATCGATCTTCATAAACTCAGTGTCCCAGTTCTTGAGGTCTTCATCGGAGGTAGCACCATCGACGGCCTCGGTCTTGGCGGCAGCAACCTCAACGTGCTTCTTGCAATACTCGATCACCTTCGCGAGGATCTTGCTCGTGACGTTGGGAAGAGGGACTCCGTTGTCGACGCAGTCGTCTTCAACCATGTGCGCTATGGTCTGTGACTCGAGAGCCACCGCCTCTTCAACCTCGAAAGATTCACCATCGGAACTCTTCAACACAATCTTCTTCGAAGACATCTTTATGGAAACGAAGAGAGAAGAAGATTTAGATTTGGGAGAAGAGATTTGTTCTTTGAAGAAAATTTTGAGAAGCGATGAAGGAAACAAAGGGAAGCGTCTCTCTATATATATTAGAAAAATCCCTAATTTTGATAAAGTCGGTTGATTGTTAAAAAAATAAAAAGTCATTCGCAACTCTAGGAAATAAGGAAATTGTTTTTAATTTCTTTTCTTTTTTCAAAAGATAAATAGAAAACAATCCTAATCTCATTGAACTTAACTTTTTTGTTGTTGTTAATTTCAATTAATGAAATTAGATTATGAAAAACAAACTTTAATGAGATTTTTTTCTATATTTATTTTGGAAATATTAACTATTGAGCAGTTCGTTTGTATTTATCTCATTAGTTATTATATAATTTTATATTTCCTTTTTTTTTTTCCTGTATCCAATTCCATAATTGTCAAAAAAGCAAAAAATAAAATAAAAGTAAATCACTGTAGGATAAGAATGAATCAATCAAATCAGCTTTGTTAGCTTTAAAATCATGAATTTCTGAAACCTTTTTTTTTTAATAAGCTAACAATATGTCATACAATAATAATACATTTAACTATTTTTTGGTCAAGAGTCATACAATATTATGGTATGGATTTTATTCTCTTTTCATTTATTTCTTAATCGGTCTTTATTTTCTTAGATATTATCTTCAACTTTGTTTTATTTTTTCTTTTCTAATTATAACTAATCTTATATTTCATCAAGATAAGGTGTATCATATGGTAACTTTTTTAAAAATGCATTCAGTTTTTTTAGTTATAAAATAACTTCTTCTTTTACATGTTTTTTAATTTTTTAAAATGGACATGTGTTATATAAAACGCATTATAATTTTTTGTTATGACATATATCATATTAATTTATATAATATTATATAAATTAAGTAACGTTTTTTGGGATTCATCAAACTAAAGGAGATCTTTTTATAGCCTAGTGTCTTTTGTAAAGTTGCCAGAAGTCAGCAAAGAGCTATGGATTGCGGCTCAAATGAGAGATCTTCATATGAACAAATGGTTGGGATGTTTCAATATGATATCATCCCAACAAATCATAATCCGTGGCTCTTAAGTTGCTTTATTACTTCTTACTAGTGTCCGGATTCATTCTAGAAGAAGATACATATGTAGAATACTAAATTTATTACCTAACAAAACCGTGGATGGAGGATGATGATTCTCACCTAACAAATTTTAGTATTTAACGTTTGATAGTTGATATATCTTAAAGATACTGAGTCTTATCATAAAGGTCCAAGGCCCATATCTGAAGTCAGAACCCAAATATGAATGCCAATGTAAGGTCCATTTATACATTTAATTATTTTTTGTTGGGTTCACCAATATAAATTCTGGAATTTTAAGGTTGCAATCTTTTCGAGATGGTAACCAAAACATGTTAAATAGGTATTGTAGACTTGTAATCTCTTTGTTGTTGTTAGACAGCTAGAAATTTGAGTATATTGTTAGTTATAGCAAATTTAGAAAAAGTTAGAGAAATGGATCATGCGAGCATCTGTTTGAATTCTTCAATAGTTTATACTTTGACATGCATCGATAACTACGCAATCTCCGTGATTACTCTTGATCTCGATTTATGATATTCAAAAATCCAAATACTTACTACAACTTATGAGTATCAAATCCAAACTTTACTTGTTTGTATATCGATTATCTGATTTATTTACTTGAATATGGAAATGCATACACTGTAAACTGTAAACTGAAAACAAAGAGTTTGTGAGTATAATATAGGACTCAAATTTTCAAAGTCTATTTGCAGAGAATTCACTCTACAACTCATCATGCTCGAATTCGTGCTCGATTTCGAACTCTTTCAGTCCATCGTGGAGGAAACTCGAGTACCACTGGGCTGATAATTTTTCGTGGCGCGTCAAATTATTTTTGTAATCGACGTAGTAGAGCCCAAATCTCGCGTTGTATCCATCTTGCCATTCAAAATTGTCCATCAATGACCAAAGAAAATACCCTGTAACATTTACTTTATCATCGCTGCATTAAAAACCCAGGAAAACATTAGTCATTCTGAAAATAAAATAGCATTTTAATCGAACTAAAACTCAAAATATGATTCGTTAACAGACCAAATTGCTTGGTGCAAGCTCAAGAGATGCTTCTGGATATAGTATGTTCTGTGGTGGTCTGAGAGCGCCACTACAAGGCTTGAGTCTTGCTCGCCTAGATCCTCTCCGTATCCTTAAATCAAACATTCAAAACTCAATATTTATATACAAGTAAAGAAAAGAAAAACTCAATATTTAGGTGATAAACGTTTCTCTAACCATTCTCGGTGATCATGATTTCAGGATTCCCATATTTGTCCTTTATATATTTCAAGAGGCTCCTCAAACCCTTTGCGTAGACTTCCACTTTTGCAACATCAGGCTAAAAAAAAAAGACAAAGTATTTATAAAAAAACATCAATTTTAATATTTTAGTTTTAAAAGACAAAGTAATCACATACCTTGTTAGCAAAAGCATTGAATTTATCCACATACCTTGCTGAAAAAAGAGAGGGAAAAAGTATAAACAAAATTAATCAAGTGAGAACATTGAAAATAGTCTAACTTTATAGATCAAAATTAAGAAAACATTAAAAACGAGACTTACGTTCCCAGTCCACGAGGGAATCACTCTGCCAACTTGGTTGCGAAGGATCTGGCTCTTCGTCATGCAATGCAAACACTGAAGTGTAATAGTTGATTCCTACAAAATCAGCTGAATTTTTCAACTTCTCCTTTTGCGCCTCTGTGAATTTTGGCAGTCGATGTCCGACATGATCCTTCATTGATTGTGGATAATCTCCATACGTGGTTGGATGCAAATGCCTGCGGGATCAGAAGACTATTTGTCACAAAATTTTGATACTAAATGGTAATTATCTATGAAATGATTTTTGTTACCATCCCAATATGAAGTCAATCAGGCCAGTTACAGGAGTTTCGTGCTCTTCTTCCGAGAGCTCATGAGACTCAAACCAAGCTGGACTGTGAGCAATCCCAATTTTACCACCTTTACACTATAAACAATAAGAAATAAATGTTTATAAGTACTCGTTAAATTACGTAAAATATTCACAATGATACTAGTTAATGTTTATATAGAAACCTTATCGCATTTCCTAAAGGCATCAACGGCATCGGCATGTGCCAAGAGCATGTTATGACTCACGATGTAAGCTTCGTGTCCTGACCGTCCATCGTGACACATATCTCCATGTTCTTTGATGTACTTAGAACAACGTCCTGGTGCTTTGTTCCCAATGTCGTAGCCAGCTCGACTGAACACCCATGGTTCGTTAAATGTGATCCAATGCTTCACTTTGTGACCGTACTCTTGGAATGTGAAGTTTGCATACTCCGTAAAATCCTTTCTGAATATATATAAATAGGTTAATCGTATTTGAGTTGTAGACAATTAAAAAAAAATCATGATAAGTTTTCAAAATTAATGAAAATCTTACATTATGCGGTCGCTTAAGAAGCCACCGTATTCATCTTCTAAGTCTTGAGGAGTGTCCCAGTGAAAAACGGTAACTAATGGTGTTATACCTGAATTTTGAAAATAAATTTAGAGGTATAGCATTAGTAATATTTTTGATGTAATATAATATAGAGTTTGTGAAGTTTAATTAGTTTATTGGAAAGAAAAAAATTACCATTTGCGAGGAGCTCATCGATCAGATCGTGGTAATACTGCACACCTGCTTTGCTTATTCCTTTCTCCATCCTACCATCTGTTAAAATTTTTAATAAAAATTATGTTATCATTTACTTGTATTATATAAACTAATGTTATGATCAACGAGTGAAATATAATTTGTTGAGATTCTTTTTAACTTACGGGGGAATATTCTGGGCCATGCAATGGAAAATCTAAAGCCATCAGTGTTCAGATTTTTCATCAACTTGATATCTTCCTGTTGAATATAAATTTAAAATTAACTTACTTTCAAGAGAGCTTCACAATCATATATAAACTAAGCGTAAGTAACATAGCTAATACCTTGTAACGATGGTAGAAGTCGACAGCAACGTCGGCATTGTGATAATTACATTTATCTGAAAAAGTAAGATTTAGAAAGAAAAAAAAAACAGATGATTTTATATATAAATGACATTTTTTCACTAGGCAAACTGATTTAAAAATGAGAAAAAAAAAAGAGTGGAAGAGAAAGTGAAAGAGACGTGGGAATTTCTTGGTGTATACGTCCCACATGCTTGGACCTCTACATCCTTCATCTACAGCTCCTTCAACCTATTTAGTTTAACACATACATCACTAACTATTTATAGAAATTTCTAAACAATCACTTTACAACATAGTTTATTGATGTAAAAGTCCGTATATATAACTATAATGTACCTGAAAAGCAGCAGTTGCGGTACCAAAAATGAAACCTTTAGGAAAATTGGCACGAGTAAAGTGTATATCGGTACTAGAACAGGCATACTCATTGGCGACAGTAAGTGAGCCGGTCAGACCGAGGAACAGAACTAAACCTAGGAGAGGAAATTTATGAAACCTCACCATTATAGTGTATCGAATAATTGAAGAAGTGTAAATGGACAAATATGTTGGAAGGGATTTTTGCTGTTATATATAGAGACTATAAGACACTGGATTAGTATATGACTTTATTTTATTAGTTCTTAAAATTGAAGTAAAAGACGGGAAGAGGTAAGCCACGTGATTCACTTACGTGACCGGCAATGAATATGGGAATGTCCTAGGAGATGAAAAGTGTGTGTTATGAATATATAAATTGATTGTTCCATTAATTTGTTAGTAGATTAATATTTTCAGTGAATTTATTTTATTTGATGATGAGGAAAAAATGTTTTAATAAACTTTACAAAAAGTAGTAAGTGGTGTATTCAAACAACGAAAAAGGTATATAGAAACAATGCAATCCGTGTGAAAGAAGAAAAAACAAGGACTACTGATTTAAAGGAGACTTGTTAGGCATGAGTCGCATGACTATACATTTTTTTTTTTTTTTTGCTATACATGATGATGTACATTATTAACAAAACATGCATGCAATATTAATCCCACCACAATTTGTGTATGTTGATTATACGACTCTCTAATTTGTTGAGGGATATATAATTCCGACACTTAAGGAAAAACAAATATCCACAGCAATTAATCTAAAATCACGATTTAATTATAATGAGATGAAATAATTCAGTACACTTTTGTTGTTGTTGATTTACATGTTTTTATGATGTAAATAAGAGTTTATTTATGCTGTCTGTTTTTATAAGTGTTTTTTTCTAAATCATTATTTTACATGTAAATCAGCAGTATCGTCGTTTCTTCTTCCTCTGGTCCCGAAAACCTACTTATATATAGTGCTGAACCACCTGTTTTGTATTTAAGACGAATCAAAAGTCTTGCCTCTGTAAAACATCTCTAGTGTTTTAAAGTTTTAATCATATAAAGAAATACAATCATCTCTAGTGTTTTCCTTAATGCATTTTAACCTTGAACAAAAGTGTAAAGCTTTATTTAATTTTATTTGTTTCAAATGTTAACCTACATGATTATTTTTTATAGTTAAAAGGTCTTATGAGACAAAATATGCTAATTGATCTTATATATGTAATCACGTCTGAATAATTTTCAGAAAACAAAATGATCACGAGTGAAGAATCGGAATATGAGTGTACCTATAGATACCAAAAAAAAAATTATTTCCCGTGAGGCCGAGATTTTTAATTCACTTTAGCCCGAAGGAGTAAATAATTTTTGTTATTTGGTTTGATTTGAATAAATTTGCTGGGGACGAGTAGCTCAGTTTGTTTACTTGATTCAAAACTTCTATAAATATCGAATTCACAAGCTTGCAATTGGTGCTATATAGCCATTTTCGGATTTATCTTAATATAAAACGGACAATACATATCACTGAATATACATTGTTTACAATAAGAAAAACGAATAGATTGTCATCTATAGTAGTACTGTCTTATACATTATAATGATATGGTGATAATTAACTAAGATTAAAATAAAACATTGTAGGAAATTATAAGAAATTAGGCAAGGCCTTTCGCTATCTGATAAACAATAGGTTTAGATATTACTTCGTAGGCTCTCTGGGAAGGGTGAGCGAAGTCATAGAAGACGTATTTATCTGGATTGAAGCATGGTATTATTGCATTCGGCATACAACAACAGGCTTTTCTCGCTTCTAAAAACCCTGCAAATATATGTATTGTTGTAATTAAAAACAAATGATGCGGTTATGAATATTTGAGTCACAATAACCATGATATTATTATCACTTGGTTACTTCATGCATATATTTATATATGGGGTGTGCATATACGTACCATAGGCCTTAGGATTTTTGACAAGATCCATAAGAGTACCGTACATGTCGACGTAAACAAACTTTGCACCTTTAAAATCATATTCTACTGCATAACTTGTAAGACCTTTCTGCAATTTGCTGTTGAAGTCTTCCGTTACTTTATTCAAGAGGAAGTTACACCATCCGAATACCCCACCGAATACGGCTCGATGGAGAGGCAAACATCCCACAGGCATCACTCCCATCACCGCGAATTTTCTCGCTCCAAGATCATATAAATCCTTCAAATATAGATACATAAACCAAAAGAGTGTGAACCGTTACATCGAATTCATACTACTAATCTACTATATATAATATATATCAAAAATTTTATTTGATCTTACTTTTAGAAACTTTCTGGTCCAAACAACCATTTTACTGGTGTATGTATTTGTGGACTGTAATCGTATAAGAGCGGGAGCGACAAAGTATCCAAGATCATTATTTCCTTCAGAAATAAGAAACACAGCGTTTGAAACTATTTCTTTTACTTTTTTCTTACGTTTCACAACTCTCTTTAGTTTCTTCAAATAGTCTTTAAAATCTTTTACTTGGTCACCTGCCGATAAAACTCTCTGACAAAACCACCCACAACCATCCAAAAATAAATATTAGAAAACACTTTTTGAGATATATAATAATCGAAATAACAATTAAGTTTTTCTTCTTTCACCAGTGTTCTGGATGTAAGATCGTCAATTCCTGAACCACCTGATGCAAAACAAACGCCAGTTTTAAGATCTTCAGAATCGATGCGACGAATCTTGCTATAAGCTGGTACAAGTCTTTTGATCTGTAAACCTTGGGCTACAATAGAAGACTTCACCACATGAGAATACTACCTGGTTATATATATGAATAATATTGGAAACATTATTAAACATTGCGATACTATACCAACTATATCGGTGAAAACTCTTCCATTTCCGAATCTTCCCGTCGGAAATTTATAGTCAAAACTCAAACCATACGGCCAATAATTTCCTTTGAGAAGAGTAAGAAGAAAATTGTTGTTGCCGGTATCTAGGACTGAATCACCAAAAGCAAAAAGCGCAGAAAATGATGTATTTTGTCCAGCCGCTGATGAGAGGACGTAAATGGAAAATAATGATAACACAAATATTTTTCCCCTAAACATATCGAAAATAAGTGCAAAGTTTTTCTGAACATTTTTTTAATTTATCCTATGTTTTGTTTTATATAGAATTCATTTGATTTTTCAAACTATGTTTAGACGTCTAGTTCTTTCTTGTCGAAGGAAGCCAAAATGCATGAGAGTACAGTACTACACTACACACCGAATGAATGTTAGGAATTAGGATAGTGTAAGACGATAATAATTCCATAAATCTCATGAAAAATGCCATTTCTAAACATTTTTAATATGCAAAACATTTTTTCAATCAAAAGTTTAGGTCCAAAAAGCTATTTATAATGCAGCCTAGTCTGCTAGTAGATTAGTTTGTTTTGCTTGCTATTACTAGCTAGTCTAAATTTTCAGAAAATAAAATCAAGTTTTATGAAAAACTTGATCATGAGTGAAGATTTAGAAATATATATGAGGTCATAAAACTTATAAAATATTAACTATAATTATTCAAATTATAAATTCTTATTTTACTTTCACTCAAAAAAAGACATAGATTTTTTCTTACTTTAGTCCAAAATTGTTAAGTTTGTTGATTTCTTATTTCGTCTTTCCTTTTCTTTTGGTTTAGGTTAATTTTACAAATGAAAATTAAATCTGTACAGAGGAATATTATAAAAATTCACAGTAGTACAACTTTTAAATGAGAAAAGATATAGAAGATATTTGTTGAGCTTCAAGAAGTTTGCACATATGATCGTGGAGGTGGAGTCGTCATAATACTGAAACCAGACAGTAAGAAAAGAGTTTGAAGTAGTTTGCTAAGAGCTGTAGAGTTCAAGAAGCTTCGCTCTCATAGTGGGATGATGTCGCCAACTATTGAAACCGGAGGATTAAGCTTAACAACTGAAGCATGACGCGATCGAGTTGCACTCTTTTCATTTGAAATAGTCTAGAGCTTAGATGAGAAGAAGCGTGACTAGTCTGATGTATTCATTTGAACGCCTTTGTTCTTGATTATATAAACTGGACTAAACATTCTTTTTAACAAGAAAAACAGAAATAGATCGTCATGTGTGAATTTTCTTCTCATATATATAATTAATGATGCTAATTATCACGATGAAAATAAATCATTGTAAGAAATCAGGCAAGGCCTATCTTGATATCCTCGACAAGCTTTTTAGCAATTGTTTTGTAGGCTTTCTCGGAGGGATGAGCAAAGTCATAAAAGACATATTTATCTGGATTGGAGCATGGTACTATTGCCGTAAGCATACAACAACATCCATTCTTCTCATGTGTAAATCCTGAAACCATAGAAGTACACAATACTTAACAATTTTGGTCGGTCCTGAGATTCATATGTCTAAAGCAACACTTAAGATGTTGTTCCTTTAATTTGAATCTTGATCATGTAAAAAGGAGATTACGTATTTACGTACCGTATTTCCTATGATTGTTGATGACATCCATAAGAGAGTTGTACATGTCGACATAGACAAACCTAGCACCCCTAAAATCTGATTCTCCTCTCCAACTTTTTATTCCGCTTTTCAATTTTTTGTTGTAGTCTTCAGAGATTGTATTTGCCAAGAAATTACACCACACGAAGAACCTACCAAAGATGAGTCTTGACATAGGCAAACATCCCAATGGTATCACTCCCATCACCGCAAATTTTCTTGCTCCTTGATCATATAAATCCTTCATACATTTAGAAAAACCAAAAAAATGTGAATAAATACATATATAATAGTATTGATGAATAAAATTTCATTTTCTCTGTCTTACTTTTATAAATTTTTTGTTCCAACCTACTAATTTACTGGTGTATATATTGGGAGTCATTAATCGCATACCAGCATCATGAATCGCATATGTGATTCCAATATCATTATTTCCTTCAGAAACAAGAATCACTGAGTTTGCAACTATTTCTTTTGCCTTTTTCTTGCCGACTATGCCTTTTAGCTTTCTTATGTAGCCTTTGAAATCTTTTACTTGGGCGGCCGGCGATAAAACTCTCTGACGAAACAAACATCCAAAGAATTAGTTAAGATACATAACCCTTTCTTAACCGGATAACAAATTCAATTAGTTTTTTTACCAGCATTTCGGATGTAACAGGATCAACTCCTGCACCACCTGATGCAAAAGAAACACCAGTTTTAAGGTCGCTTGGAGCAATGTACAACTTACGATAAGCTGGTACAATTCTTTTGATCCCCAAACCTTCGGCTGTAGTTGAAAAAAAAAACTTCACTATATGATTAGCCAAACAATATGATAGAAATTAGACATTCCAAAGAAGCATTGTAAAGAACTTTAATATTATACCAACTATATCGGAGAAAACTCTTCCGTTTCCAAATCTTCCCGTCGGTATTTTTTTGTCGAAATTCCACCCATATGGCCAGTAATTTCCTTTCATTAGAGTCAGGAGGTAATTGTTGTTACCGGTATCGACCATTGAATCTCCAAAAGCCAATAGCGCAGGAAAGGATTCATTCGCGACAGCTTCTATTGATAAGAAATAAGTGGAAAATAATGCTAACAGCAACATTTTTTCTTACATATAGAACCCTAAGTTCATAAAAAAATTTCCCGACAGTGTTTAGTTTATCTTATATATGTTTTATACAGAAATCAGTTGATAGTTTTCTAACTATTTTTAGACGTCTAGTTTTTGTTTGTCCAGGAAGGCAAAAAGCATGAGAGTTCAGTATACACCGAATGAATGTTAGCATGTTTTAGCTTTAAGAAGATAATAATTCTATCAATCACATTTAGAAAATGCTAAAATAATATTATCACTATGTTTTAGTGCATCTTTTTATTGCTATGTATAAAAGTCACGGCTCATCTATTAAGTATATCATGTAAATCAAGATTTTCTTATAAAGAATAATTAAGTTAAGTAAACCATTGATCTAATTATTACCATTTGTTTCAAACAAAAGAAAAGTATTTGGTTGTACATGTACCTATATTGATTTGGTAAATTAAAAATCAATATAATTGGAAAAACAAAAAAAAACTAAAATTCCAGTATGATCCCTTTGCATCCTTTTGTATGGATCGGATATAGTGCTTGTGAATGGTACTGGTTGCGGTTGAATAGAAGTAATTCGTCTATATTTGTCATTTGCCATTCACAATTATTTGTCCGAGTGGTACATATCGAAGAAATTTTTTTATTTATATCGGACTTATTTTTATAAGAAAAATTGTTCACAATAAATGGTTGTCCAACCTATAAGTTAACTGTAATTGGTTTACGGATTATTATGAGTCAAAGTGCTATTTAATTATAATGATTATTTTCCTACAATTGGCAAATAAAAAAAGTTTGTTCAATATACATTTGTAAACAAACGCCTTTGTTGTTCTGAGATTATATAAAATGAACAATACATAAACTGGATTATACATTCTTTAACAGAAGAAAAACAGAGAGATCGTCTTGTATGATTTTTGCCCTCTCATTTATATTATTAACGATGGCTGTTATTAAGATTAAAATATAAAGCATTGTATAAGAAATCAGGCAAGGCCATTCTTGATATCCTGGACAAGCTTTTTAGAAATTGTTTTGTAGGCTTTCTCAGAGGGATGAACGAAGTCATAGAAGACGTATTTATCTGGGTTGGGACATGGTACTATCGCCGTAATCATACAACAACACCCATTCTTCTCATTAGTAAATCCTGAAACCATACAAGTACATGATACTTAGTAACTATATAACTTTTAAAGCGATAGAACAAACGTGGTTGACAAGAATCGATCTTTAAGAATGAGGAACAGTTCTTTATCGAAAAAAAAAGAATGAGGAACAGTTAACTGTGACATATTAAAATCAATAGTTTTTGCTAGTGTCGTCATTCTATCCCCATCAAATTCAGATACGATAAAATTCATGTTGTTGGCAAAAAATATTGAAAACCAAGGGAAAATGATAGTGGGTATTTACTTACCGTATCTTCTATGATTTTTGATAACATCCATAAGAGTGTTGAACATGTCGACATAGACAAATTTTGCACCGCTAAAACCTGATTCGCGTCCCCAACTTTTAGTTCCGCTCCTCAATTTTCCGTTGTACTGTTCTGCAACTCTATTCGCGAAGAAGTTACACCAAATGACGAATCCACCAAGAAAGATTCTTGACATAGGCAAACATCCTAATGGTATCACTCCCATCACCGCAAATTTTCTCGCTCCTTGATCATATAATTCCTTCATACATATAACAAAAAAATGTGAACGAATATATATACTTCATATATCGATATATGCTTGATCAGAAAATCATTTTTGGTCATACTTTCATAAACTGTTTGTTCCAACCAGCTAGTTTAGTGGTGTATCTAGCGGGAGTCAATCCTCGGAAAGTAGCAGATGGAGTTCCAAAATATGAGATTCCAATATCATTATTTCCTTGAGAAACAAGAATCACTGCATTTGCGACTATTTCCTTTGCTTTTGAAGGACCTGCTGTGGCCTTTAGCTTTCTTATGTAGCCTTTGAAATCGTTTACTTGATCCCTTGGCGTTAAAACTCTCTGACCAAATCACCACCAGGCCAAAAACAAATTACAATATTTATTAAGTTAAGATATATAACATTTTTTAACAGAAATAACAAATTTATTATTATTATTTTCACCAGCAATTTGGATGTAACAGGGTCGACTCCTGCACCACCTGATGCGAAACAAACACCAGTTCTAAGGTCGCTTGGAGAAACGAACAACTTACGATAAGCTGGTAAAATTTTCTTGATCCCCAAACCTTCAGCTGTAGTAATAATAAAATTACTATATCAGAACAGTATTAGTCATGTCATATGATTATCTAAGCAATATGAGACAAAATTAATTAGGAATTACAAAGAAGCATTGTAATAAACTGATATTATACCAACTATATCAGAGAAAACTCTTCCATTTCCAAATCTTCCTGTCGGCATTCTCATGTTGAAACTCCTTCCATATGGCCAGACATTTCCTTTCATTAGAGTCAGGAGGAAATTGTTGTTACCGGTATCGAGAATTGAATCTCCAAAAGCCAAGAGCGCAGGAAATGATCCATTGGCAGCATCTGTTGATAAGAAATAAATGGAAAATAAAGCTAACACTAATGTTATTTTACTACACATATCTAGCCTTAAGTCTATTTTTGTTTTCAACGACAGTGTTTAGACTCTCTTATGTTTATAGAGAATTTAATTAATGGTGCTTCTAAGCTCATGTCAGTAGTATATATACAAGTGATTTTCTAAGTATTTTTAGACGTCTAGTCTTTGTTGTCTAAGGAAGCCAAAAATGCATGAAAGTGGTGGGTACACACAGGATGAATGTCACCATGTTTTATAAAGATAATAATTAACTCCATAAATGTATACAGTAAACCAAAAAAAAAAATATGTAGTCATTTTACACCCAAAAACAAAGACTTTAGAATGAATGATTTATATATGATGATTTGTTTGTAACGTCAACTTTTTCGTCATGTAGACTCATATTCATCCATGTACTTGAAGAGGATCTAACTACTAGAATGGTAAGATGTGAAGTAAGAAAATTATGATTGACTGTCCAAAAAATAAACCAAGAAGAAATATTTATTTAAATTGAATACAATTTTGAAATAATACAAACAAGATGAGATAAAATATAATCAATCGTTATGCCGTGACAATAGTTTTAATTCAGACGAACTGATAAACAAATTTGTTAATCAACAATGAGACTAACACTTTGTAAGTTTTCTCTGTAGGATGATAACTGTCCCAAAACACATGACTAGACACGTCGGGACATACAGAAGACGTGATTTTATTGCACAACACAGCAACTTCTATGGCTCCTGTTCCACAACATCCTTTATTGGCCACTTGAAACCCTACAATAACCCAAATCATAACTTTCAAAGATAGTACCGTACGTTTTATATTGAAGTAAAACGAATAGTACATGCATCAAAGTTTAAACGAAATAAATCTTTGCGTATTACCATAATTTGCAGGATTCTGGATGATGTCAAAAAGAGGATCATATATATTAATGTAGATCGGTTTGATACCCGGTAGAGTTTTACGCAACGAATCCAATTTTTGGGAGAGCTTTGAATTGAAAAGCTTTGCTGCTTCGTTGTAAGTCTCAGCACAATCTCTCATAATACCTCCTCCTAAGGTTCTCTGTGATGGTACACACCCAATTGGTGGTGCACCAAACACAGCTACTCTTCTCACTCCATATCCATATAGTTTCTGTCAATTTCATTACATACAAATCATTATAATTGATGTAATAAACTTTACAAAAATCAAATCCACACATAATTACCTATTCTTATTTATAAGCGTTTTAAAAAAAATACCTATTCTATCGGAGATGATAGAACAAGAAAAAATGAGACACATCAATTATTAGTTTACATGATACGACGACATTAATAAAATGTTAATTTGGTAGCTAGCCGTATATTCATAATATTCTTTCAATAGAATGTAGAAAAGTCTACACTAAAAGTATTAGGCTTTAATGTAAAATATGAGAGAAGCTTACAGTCACAAATTCTGAGGCAGAGTCAGACATAAGAGTAGTGTAGGAATCGATGTCGTATTCAGGTCTTGCATGAATAGTGTAGTATGTATTGGCTATGTCGTCGCTGCCTGCTACCAATAAGAATAAGCTGTTGGCTAATATGAAGTCTTTTTTTTCTTCCCCAACTATATTCTTCACTTTCTCTATGTACTCCTCGAAATAGTTTAATTGGTCTTCTAATGATATTACTGCCTAATATCATCAACAAATAGAAATTAAACCAAACTAGTTAAAAGTATCTAATCAAATATCTCCATAGGAGTTTGCAATAAAGAACACCATGATCGTTAGATTACAAAGTATTTACCACGAGTTTCGGTGTTATAGGATCATAACCAGAACCTCCTGACGCAAATGATACACCGGTTAAAAGATCTTTGGATTTTAGATTCGGATCGAGGTATGCTGGTACAATTGATTTTATTCCCAGTTCTTCGGCTGCAAAGTAAGAACAGGACACAAAATAAATAAAGTTATTGTAAAGAGATTTGTTAACTAATATCATGACTGTAGAAGACTCTAGCCGGAATTTTCTTATTCAATTTTGGTACACATAATTATTGAGTCAATGTTACTAGACTTAGTTTAACTACTACTTCTAAAAGGGAAAATAAAAGAAATGATTGCTCAAATTTAATTTGCCGTAGTCATTACTTGTGACCTAGTAATTAATGGTCGTTACTCGTTATATATAAAAATGCGTGAATTTTTTTACATTAGCAGTTCGCTTTAGAAATAAGAGTAAAGAGAAGGAACCTAGCAAATCGGCAGGGACTCGTCCGTCGCAGAACCTCCCCGTGGCAACTCCGCCTTGGAAATCAATACCGTAAGGATGAAAATCACACTTAACCACGGTTTTGACATTGTTGTTCATTCCCGTGTCGACTATGGAGTCTCCGAAAGCGATTAGCGCCGGAACAATCAAGTTTGGCGGCAACTTCACGGCGGCGATAGTCTTAGTGAGAAAGAGAACAGACAACAAACATATTTTCCACGACGACCAAGACCAGCTTGAATTGTCTTTCATGTTGCTTTAATGTAATCTATAAAATAAGATTTCTTTTGTTATAGAAATGAGTTTGCTTCCAACTTCCAAGTTTTACAACAACATAACAAGGACAAACAGAAGATACTAACTCAACTTTTCTTCTATGCTATCACACTTATTTATATATATAGACACATGTCGCTATAAATTACTATATTAATGTGCATATATTTATAATGTATATATGTGTAATGTTGTGTCGTGGATATGTACATGTTGTGGACCGGTAGACTTAATTAGGACAAGACCGAATTAACTGCTTGGAACATTTCGAGATATACTGTACTAGTAGATTAGGTGTTTTCTTCTAATTATTTTGAGGGAATAGTATTAATTAAAATGCACTTTTTGATAATAATCCTCGAGAAAACTGAGATAGTGTAATAACCTCAACCATACCAGTTTGTTTTTTTCTTCAGATAGATACTTGGCTACTATTAGTGCGTATATCGAAACACGTAATGCCAGCAGAATGTGACAGGCAGAGTATGACAGGGAGGCAAATATATCTATATTAGTGCGTATGTGTATCAGCGCTAATTAAACGGGGATTAGTTAATCGCTGTCAGAGTTTCTAGACTTCATATGAGCATTAAATGCTCTGCTCCATTTCATATTTTGATTTTGCCACGAAAAGATAGTCATTTCATAAAATGAGTAGGTTATATTTCGGTTTTGGGAAAAAACATAAACTTATGATAATTGTATTAATCTTATACACTAAATTTACTTTTAAGTAGGCTATATCATAAATTTATTTTTATTTGGTCAAATTTTGTTGGCTTAAATGTAGTTTCGATGGGCTCATATCATACGTATTTACGTTGTTGACTGGAATTGGTTTCGTCTGAATTTAAATTGCCTAGTCTATATGTCACATGTAAAAGTTAAAACAATAAGAATTGTTGCCATATGTTTTAGTTATTTGGGTTATCTTCGCATCAGTCCGAAAAATCACCAAAACAAAAAAATAGCGGACATCACCATTCCACGTGAAAAATATCAAAAGAGAGATAATACTCGATCTATCTCTACAAATTCTAATTGCACTTCAAAATTCAAATACACGCAAAATCATGCGGTTATTTTTAACCTTTTTTCTTTTTCTTTTTGCGAACCATTTTGACTTGAGTGTTTGAGGATTTTCTGAAGACATTACATCGGTGTTACAAATAATCTTGATTCTTCAAAGTAAAAAAAAAAAAAAAAAATCTTGATTCTTCTCTTCCGTGAAACATGTTTATCTACCCTTCAGCGGTCAACCATCAGCGATCTCAAATAACAACGTAGAAAGATAAACATGTTTTTTTTATGAAAACCCTTTATCCAAAAAAGAAAGAAAAGATAAATATGTTTTTATCAACATATCTCTGCACAACTAGTATATATATAATAGATTTGGGCAGATTCTTGTAATCTGACATATATTTTATAATCTCATATGACAATTATGCTACGATGAAACACGATAATTGTGATACTAATTAACTTAAGAATCTCAGTTAAGATCTTTGAGCATGTGATGTAAACTGTTACCAAACTACAACTTTGTAGGTCATCATAATTAATACAACCAAGACTTCTAGAGCCCATCAAGCTCAGCAATATAGAATATATTGTTGGTATTATTTTGAGTCTCTAGCATATAATATATCATTTTTTGGATAATACATATCTAGTTTTATTTATTGATGTAAATCATATGATTTAATTTCCTATAAATTAAATATCGACATTGTACGCATATGATATGTACGAAATAGAAAAAAAAAAAATTGAACAAAGACGTAGGGACCGTAGGGTAGATGTAGATCACAAGCAATAGGTGATTCTACAATTTCCACTTAACTGAGTGTGAAGAAGGTAACTTTTCTATTTATGTACACGTGAAAAAGTACAAAAGAGACATTACGAAGAAAACAATTGTGGCTAAAATATATAAAAAGCAAAATGTTTGCATATTTCTAGAGAAGCTTGCTGTTAATGCTACCTACATAACGATGGTCCAAATCTAATAATTATAGAATATAAATAGTAAGCCAGAGCGCAAGTATCCGAAAAATCATGCTAATTAATTAAGACTAAGATATATAGACAAGGCTACTAGAATGTGAAATTTAATTTAATGATTCACACAACCATATTATCGCCCAACCACTATCTAACATAATTATGTTTCTTCTATAAACATGTGCAAACAAAAAAAATTCATAAATATCTTCAAATGCTTTAGGGTTTCTCCGTTTTATATTGCTTTTTTTTGTTAAAGACCGTTTTATATTGCTTTACATATTTAAGATGAATGTAATACTAGATAATTTGTAGACAATTACAATGTTTAGAATTCTTCTTTTACAATTATAGTTAAATTAGAAGAAAATATGTGATGCTCAAATAATATATTAATCCGTATGAAAGATTACAAAACGAGCAATTTCGTTATACATAATACATATATATAAGCGATATTATGGAGTCATCTTATACTATTCACATATATCGTAGAAGATAGACCCTGTGGCCTGTACTATCGTAGTTGTATTCATATATAGTAATAACTCGACAGCGACAAATTAAAGTAAAGACCAACTAACTAGTTCCATGTATAATGAAAACAAAAGAAAAAAAAGTGTATAGAAGGCATTTGTGTTTTGAATTCGATATGATAAGCAGTCATTATTGTTTTCGAAATTAAATTGATCATTTATTAGTGGGTCCAATATTACTCACAGAGTTAATAGGTCAAATTTTTGATCCTGTCTACCAAGGTAGATAATTTAGATTGAGATGGTTACTGAATTACTTACTGGATTACAATTTACAGCCAATTGTTTCGTATAATAAAAATCAAAATGTTCGGTCCTATTTTTTTAATTATTTTACCGCTAATTTGGGTGTTAAAGAATTATTAGGCCGAATCAGTCGTGGGAAATGATGCATGGCCTAGTAAATCCTATCTTCAAGTTTTAATTTGTGGTCGAAACAGAGATGTACCTATATGATATAGGCTATATCTTATTCTTTTAGGAACCTTAATCAAGTTTTCTTCTTTATTTTCAAATCTATATCATTTATTGGCCTAAGTTTACGATTTTTTTATTTAACATTTTTTATTCAGTATTTTATCGAATTAGTAAAGCAAACAATGGTAGAAACAACAGTTAACAATATGTCTTCACAACCCAATAGGCTCTTCAACTACTTGACTTTTCCTTCTTCTTTCTCATTGTGAGTGGGCTCTCAGCTCTAGGCCTCTCGTTCAACCTTCTGAGTTCAAAATAAGGTCTTTTTTTGTTGGGCTGTTTTGGTTCTAATAATTGTGGGCTTTTTGTAACAAATATGGTGGGCAACTCCTACTAGCATTTTATTTTAGATATATACATGCACTATATAGCCAAATTTTATTTTTTTTCTATGCAAAAATAATCAAAATCATCTTTAATTGATCCTGGACCTAAGGACGCTAAATATGAACCTAAATAGCTCCAAAATGTCTTTACTACAGTCTGCAGTTAATCAGTTATCATTGCATGGAGATGGCTCACAGGAGATGGGCGTTGGATCTTGCCGCGAGTGATTAGCTGTAGTTCGACGTACAAAAAAAAAGGTATGTAGGCATAAAAGAAAGCAAACATATCGAGAAAACATCCAGCAATTTGCAAACAGCAAAAGAGGTGATTGTTCAAAAAAAGAAATGATAAACCATCTTTACTTATCTATTGGTCACAGATTGGAAAATTTTGTAGAGACATTTTTAAACTATTTTTACGATTAAGTCTTCCCTCAGTCGGATGGAAACTGTCTCAAAATACATAATCATATTCTTTTTATCCCGGTTCCACAACATGCATCCTCTACAATAAATCCTGTTACATTAATGAAAAAACATACAATTTCATTAACTTTTTGATGACAAACAAAAAATATATATGTTTGGAAATTAATTGTTTATATTAATAAGAGCGACCATCTTTACTTAAACGAACCATCTTTATATCAAAAGAAATGATAAACATCTTCACTTACAGATTAGAAAATTTTGTTGAGACATTATTTAAACTATTTTTACGACTATAATTCTGTAAGTCTTCCCTCAGTCGGATGTAATCTGTCTCAAAATACATAATCATATATTCTTTTGGACGAACATTTCGAGATCACGTCTAATATATTAGATAGTAAACATCAAAAGACATGATAAATCAAGCTATGACTTGCATGTTTTGTCGAGATCATACATATCTCTCAAAATATTTCGTGGCCATAATTCTGTAAGTCTTCTCAGTCGGATGGAAACTATCCCAAAACACATATTCATCTCTATTTGGACATACATCAGCTGCAAAGTTGTTGCATAATACAGTAACTTCAATTAGTCCGGTTCCACAACATCCTCTATCAACCACCTTAAATCCTGTTACATAAAACATACAATTTCATTAACTTTTTGATGAAAGAAAAATGTTAGACAATTAATTTTCTATTTATACGAACACGATTACCATATTGTTGAGGGTCTAGAATGATATCAAAAAGAGAATCATATATATCAACGTAGATTATTGTCTTCTCTCCTAAAGTTCTTGACAAAGAATCCAAATTTGCAGCGAGCTTAGCATTGTAGAGCTTTGTTGCATCATTGAACCTAACAACACAATTTCTCGTTGGTCCCCCTGCTAAGGTTCTCTGTGATGGGACACATCCGACTGGTGGTGCACCGAATACTTGGATTCTTCTCGCTCCATATTCATGTAATTTCTGTGAATACCAAATCATTAAAAAGTTTAAGAAAGAAAAAAAGAGTTTAGGTTTTATTAATTATATATCCATACGACCATACGTACTTGAGCAAAAGATCGAGCATTGTCGGCCATAAGAGTAGTAAAGGAAGCGACATCGTATTGGTATTGAACAGAAGGAAGAGCAAAGTAGGTGTTGGTTATATCATTACTGCCACATATAACCATGAACAAACTGTTTTTAATTATGAACGTTGTCCTTTCTTCCCCAACCATTTCCTTCAACTTCTCTATATACTGTTCGAATAATTTCAATTGCTGCGATAAAGCTATTCCTCCCTTTAAGAACAGCATATTATTATTATTAAAACAAAAAAAGACTAATTACCTTAGAAGTAATCATATATGTTTTATAGATACTGTAAGATTTAGAAGTTTGATTACCGATAATTGGGTCGTGAAGGGAACGTAACCGGCACCGCCAGACGCAAATGTTACACCGGTTAAGAGATCGTCTGGTTTCAAATTTGGATTTCGGTATGCCGGTATAGTTGGTTTAATTCCGAATTTTTCCGCTATGATAAGCAAGTGAAAATAAATATTACCAGTTAGAGATTTATATTTTTTTTTGATAAATTTTTTTTTGTCATCTGGTATATTAATAACAAGGAAGGATATTTTTTTGATAAATACATTTATATTTTTGATAAATAGATTTATATATTAGAAATTTCCTTGCCCTTAATTTCTTTGATGTTTCGCTTTTCAGTGTACGTTTTTTTTTTTTTTAACACATGCTTTTCAGTTTACATATCTCAAGAAAATGACACATACTTGGAAACTAAAAAGAAAAAAAGAAAAAGAGATCACATGTTATGGAAAAATATTCAACCACTGAATTAATTGTCCTAGACTCCTAGATAATGCGTCTAATATTTAACCCTTCCATTAATATTGTGATGGTGCCATTGTTTGGAGTTCTTTGTGCATGCCTTGGTCCATCACATATCTTTTAATCAATACTGTAAATTACATCCATATTAACACTACTCAGTCACTGAGATATTCAGTACTACGTACGATACAATAATTGACTTCTATAGATTTTGTTTTTTTTTTTTTTTGACAAAAAGGGTTTTCTATAGATCTTTATCGTTGAAGGCTTTAACAGTAATAACTAATAAGCTGTGTTCATAAAACACAAATTTATATAACTAAAAGTGAGTGTTTAGTTTTTATCTACTGGGTATCGAAATATAATCAATCACATCAAAGAAAACAACGTGAAATTTACCTATAAAATCAGTCGCAACTTTGCCGTTGGAAAATCTTCCGGTAGGAATTCCACCGTCAAAATCGATGCCGTAAGGAGGATAATTGCATCTAGCCAACGTTGTCATAATGTCGTCATTATTTCCGGCATCAACGATCGAATCTCCGAACACTATTATCGCCGGAATCGTTTCGTTTGGCGGAAGCTTCACCAAAGCGTTCGTGGTTGTCTTACATAACAACACGAGAAAGAAAACACACCAAAACGGGCTCGAAGAAAAAGAAGTAACGTGATGAACATTTATACTGTTTTGTTTCATTGTTACTCTTTTTTTCTTTGGAAGCTTTTGGAATGATGAGTTCATGAGTAAATATATATATGTAGAGCTTGGATCGGCAATGTATATGTATAACATTAACATATGAGGATACTTTTTATTCAAAATGGCTAATAGTCTAGTCTAGAACATTTAATAACGAACTAACTAGGTTAGCATCGTAAACCCTTTTTCTTTAACTATAATAAATTTTGGGCATAGTGAAATTAATTACTATATTTGTCGAAGAAAAACAGTAATTGGCTAATTGCTTTCGGGCCTGCGTTGATCAGATTTAACTGGGCCTTATGCTTAATTTGTTTTTGTCAACCTTGGGCCTTATGCTTAATTAACACCTACTTTTTTTTTGTTAAAGATATTTATTATTATGTAATATTGTTAATTTGTTTTTGCCTCTCTTTTTGGTTTGGTATTTGATCTTTGCGATAAGTTTGAGTTCCATCAGGATTCAGGACTGTGACAAAGTGATTTCGAGGACCATAATCAATCTTTTCTTGTTGAAAATGGAAAAGGAACAAAGAACAAAATTAAAGCATATAGAAATATAGACGAATCTTGTATATATAATATAACCATCAAAAATCATAAGAGACAATTACAAGCCTTGCAAAAGAGAAAGTTGACCAGTGTAATTTCTCATTGAATTGAAATGATTATTCAAAAGTGTATGGAACAAAGAGCTAAGATATAGGAGCTATACGATTAGAAGAATCTGTTGAGATATCTATCCAAAAGCTTTGCAACTATAATTCTGTAAGCTTTTTCAGTAGGATGAAAACTGTCCCAAAACACATAATCAGATCTTATGGGACATACAGAAGCTGTATAGTTGTTGCATAGCGCAGTAACTTCTATTAATCCGGTTCCGCAACATCCTTTATTGGCCACCTTAAATCCTATAAGATTCATAACAAAAATATACACTTTTACTATAAAAGATTTGCAAATGGGATGTTAAAAAAATATAAAGTAATAATGATTGATTACCATATTGATGAGGGTTTAAAATGAGATCAAGAAGAGGACTATAGATGTCAATATAGATTATTGTTGGGTCTCGTAGAGTCCTTGACAAGACATCAATATTTGCAGAAAGTTTAGTATTGAAAAGTTTTGATGCATCATTAAACCTAGCAACACAATCTCTTGTAGGTCCTCCTGCTACGGTTCTCTGCGAAGGAACACATCCTATTGGTGGTGCACCAAATACAAGTATTCTTCTTGCTCCATATCCATAGAGCGTCTGCCACCACATAAATAAAAAAAACAATTTTTAATAAAGACAGCAGAATTACTAACCTTACTCGTGACATTAATTATTGTATTACTAGTTTACTACTAACCTTAGCAATTATAAATTGTTTTTACCTGAGCAAAAGAGCGAGCGTTGTCGGCCATAAGAGCGGTGAAAGAAGCGACGGTGTAGTGGAGCTGAACCGGAGGGAGAGCAAAAAAGTTGTTGACGATATCGTTACTACCACATATAACAACGAACAAGCTATTCTTGATTATGAACTTTGTCCTTTCTTCTCCAACCATTCCCTTCAATTTCTTTATATATTCTTCAAAATATTTCAATTGTTGTGGTAAAGGTATTCCTCCCTTTAACAATATATAAAAAAATGTTGTTATCTTAATAGTTAACTTCTTTAGGTAACGTAAATGCATGAGAATTCTTTAAATACCGCTATTTTGGTCGTCAAAGGAACATAACCAGCACCACCAGAAGCAAATGTTACCCCGGTTAAGAGATCTTCTGGTTTTAAATTCGGATCTCGGTATGCCGGTATATTGGGTTTAATCCCTAGCTCTTCCGCTGTAAAAACAAATAAACTATGAAAATATAATATAATTACTATTTTTTTTTGTTGGGTTTTACACCATTTTATAGAGCAAGAAAATCAAGCTATTCACGGGCTGCAAATCATTAATCAAGTTATTGCATTCGATATATAGTTCTTTTTGTTAATAATTCGATATATATTGTTATCCAATAAAAATAATGCATGGTAGTGCTCTATGTAAGTTTTTAATAAATTATTAATGAAGAAATAAATCACAGGTGAACTAACCTACAATATCACCGGGGACTTTGCCATTGGAGAATCTTCCGGTAGCAACTCCACCGTCAAAATCAATGCCGTAGGGAGCATAATCGCATCTAGCTTCTGTTATCATGTCGTCGTTATTTCCGGCATCGACAATTGAATCTCCAAACACTATTACCGCCGGAACGGTCTTGTTTTTCGGGATTTTCACTAAAGCATTTGTAGTTGTCGTAAATAACAGCACGAGAAAGAAAGTACGCCGAAACAGTATCGTCGAAGAAGTGCGACAAAAATAAGAATTGATGCGATGATGACCAGAACGACGTCGTTCCATAGTTGCTAATTACTATGACGTATCGATGTAGTGTGTTTGTGTGTTACAACTTAAAACAAAACATAAAAAATTTTGCTTCTTTAAAAGCTTGGAACGATGGATATAAATAGTCGTCCTCTCGTTTCCTATAGATATTTATATATCCATATATGTCTACGTGATTTGTTTGGTTTAGTTGTTGTCATTAATTGCAGACATTGACATTTTTTTGTCTACATGTTATTCTAATATCTAAGTGCGTGTTATGGTTAGAGGATCACGCTTTTTGATAACTAACAACGTACTTTTCCAAACAAATGCCAAAAATCCCTATAAACTTTGTTTCACACTTATAATCTGTTTGATTCAAATAAGATTAAATAAATCCTCCTAGGTTTGTCAATATCCAACATAAATATGCATAGCCTTCTTCTTAGCAAAAACAAATTATGCATAGCCTTTTCTTAAATAAACACAAAGGTTTAGTGGGACGTATATTAGTGTCCACCCACTAAGTCTAAACTATTATATAAGTATGTATTATATTTGAAAATCGATCAAAAAAGTAAGTAATATATATGATTGTCCTATAGTAATATATATATATATATATATATATATGATTGTCCTAATAACCAAAGAAAAGAAAGAATGATTGTTCTTCATTCAATCACATGGACGTTAATTAAGAAATAACTATATTATATTATATAGTAAAATGGAAAATTTGAAGTTTCATAAAATGGAAAGTTGTTACGGATTGGCAATAAAAGTAAAGGATAACTAACTTCACGTACTGACTGTTTTAGTTTATTTCATTTTCACAGTGGAGTGAAATTGAGAGAAGCAAATGCTGTCACCTTTTTGGCCCTTTCAAAGATTTCACCATTTGCTTTTCTGAAATATGGAGAATGAATTTTAAAATACTGACTTCAAAATACTGACATTTCCAGTTTTCGTACCAATATTTCCTACATTTGGTTGTTAAAGAGCCAGATAAGTCATGAACATTGACACTCATATGACTAAGAATATAGTATATATATACACAGGTCTTATGATTTGTACCAAAAGATGTGTTTGTTACATTATACACCATTACCACCGTATAACTATTAATGTTTTAGATTTTTTCTTATTAATTAATGTTCTATTAGTTTCTATATAGTTTTACTAGAGTAGATACTATTAGTCTATTACTAATGTATCAACTATTCCTAAATAATTGTCGACGTCACCACGTGGTAATGCTCTCTTTCAAACTCTATCAGTGTCTTCTCTGTATAGGTGTTAACGTCGGTATTAAATGAGATAGGACCCATAGTGCCACTATCTGTTCACCGGTGTAGCAGTAAATGCAAATTGGTGTAAGAAAGAGTACAAATTATGAAATAAATACTTCAAAATTCAAGCAATAAACACGTAACAAGTTTCCATATATATCTCACTCTTATCAAAACAGCTATAGAGCCTAGAGATAAATCATATAAAAGCCTAAACATTTAATTTAAGTACCCGTGATAGCAATCGTTACCGGTTGCTTCTTCCTTTTCGTTTTTATATTTTCCTCTTCCATATACAAATTGGTAGTTTGAACTCTGAAGAACGTGTATTCATTAGTCAAAAGTTAGGCGGTTGGTCGATCATATTCATGAGTCACATTGTTTTTCATCCATATTACTATTTGCAAAAGAAAAGTACATATAATTATTTTTTTTAGAATATAAAGTATTCAATTTTTTTCAAAAAAAGATTTAACCGTTTGTTTGGTAAATAAGACGATTGTAAATTCATATTCCAAATTTACAATCACCTTATTTACTGTTTAAAACCGTCTAATTTAAAACTATGTTAACCAATTAAAGTCAATTTTTTTTCTTTCTGTAAATATTAATCATACAAGCATGCTTCTGCTAACATATCCCGAGAAACTATTCATTTTTTGTTGAAATACGTTATGGTCCAAAAATAAAATCAGAATTGGTTTATAAGCTACAACTTGTAAACAAACAAAATAACGCTTTTAAAAAACGAGGTAATGAAAAAAAGAAATGATTCCACTAGCAGTACAGTACTAACCAATGCTAATATGGTCTTGGTCCAAAAGCATCGAATCAGGCAAGTTTGCTCCAATCCTATATGTAAATGCTAGTTTAAGCGATTGTGTAGTAAAATATATGTTTAACAAAATACATATATTTTTCTTCAAAAAAAAAAAAAACAAAATACATATATTAATCTAAGTGATAATGTAAACACAAATCACTAAATTACATATACTCGTTGGTAAATAAACCATGAAAAAACAGAAATTAAGATAACTGTATTAAATGATACAATCATACATTCATATCAAATGGTACTTTATATCACATCAACGACGATACAACAGTTAACACTTGCGCATTTATACATGTCTCTTTCTCTTTAGATCAGACATATACCGAATTTTGTTCTGTTCTTTAATTAAGAGATCATCAGCTGTGCGTAGTTGCGTACTCATCTTCGTAACCTAATTTTTATGTGCATGCATAGGGACTTTACTTTACAACAAACCAATACGGTGAATTTAATTCGAATACTAAAAATTGCGGCACACAAAGGTAACGTTTTTACTGCAATTTGTTTTTTTTGTATTTTCAGATGTTAATATTCAAGACGCGGCTAAGTTTTATCCACCTGTCCACATGTGATTCGCCTAGTATCCACACTAAAGTAGAAAACCAGCAGCAAAAACCTGATTTCGTGGGGTCATAAAGAAACAAAATACAAGCTCCACATTGTATACCGAATCATCATCTCCAGATTCATGTTCCACGCTACTTGTTTCCATAACTTTGCAACAACTAACTATATTATACATATCTACATCTTGAACAAGCATCATAAGAAAAAAAAAAAAAAAACAAGCATCATAAGTTATAACCAATGTGACATTTAGTCAACAATACTCATACGTACTGATTTTTCATTCATAACCTTAATTAAGCTGAAACGAGTAAAAATTGGTCTTCACTATGAATTAAAATCTATAAGTTGAAATGTTATGAAGAACACAAGTAGTAAATCAATCAGTATCAAACCCCCCAATAAAAGAAAAAATAGTTGTCAACACTTTCATGCACTACTAATACACAAAGGAAAAGAAACGAGTTACCAATTCATTGAGAACTTTATTCATTCGCGTGTGTATTTGTACAATTAGATATTCATTCTCGGCTAGGTCACTTAATAGAAACTATCCAAATGTTTAATATAAACTGTGTAACATCGATAAAAAGCTTTAATATTAACTTGAGAAAACTGAATTTTTTTGTCGTTTTATTTTTCTACAAATTTGACAATTATTGAAATTGCAGTTGAAAAGATTCAAGGATTTCAGCGGCAAAACAGTGAATTAATTGCAAAAACGAAACATTTTTTTTTTTGGGATATACGCATAGTTTCATTTACCAATTTTTTCATAAACTTATAAATAAAAATAAAATGTTACATGCTTTATTGCATTATTCATGTTCGCAAATTATGTAGCGTATGTAACAATATATCCGAATGATTAACTCGTTTACAAAGATTTTCCCTCTCCCCTCTACAATCTCGGATACCAACAATGTCTAGGAAATGGGGAACACTGAACCACACAATGTAAAATCATACACACGCACACACACGTGCCTTAAAACGTCACAAACTCAAAGACGGCGACGTTTGCATAAACGGGTTCTTGCTGTGTCTACAACATCGTCAACATTATCACCAGTAGACGACTCAGCCTCCTCTGCCATATCCCTCTCCCCAAGTCGTCTCGTCACCTTTTCTTTCTTTTTCATTTCCAGAAGCCTCCCGGCAAGATCTTTACACAAGTCCGTTTTCTGATTCGTCATCTTCCTCCAAAATTCGGCTTCTGCTAACGCTTTTCTCGTACGAATCTCCATTTCTCCACATTTTTTCTTCATATCTTCGATGACCTTGTCTTTTACTCTCACACAAAAGACAGCTCTCTCCTCGAGACTCCTTAGTTGACCATACAATTCTCTTGTCATCTGGTTCTGCACATTTCTTAACTATAAGTATATGTTGATGAAAAACATGAAAATATCATAATAATAAGCACAGATGAAAACCTGTAACATATGGTTAATGTCATTTGCTTGTTGATGATATGGAGCAATCAAGCCTAGAGGAATCGCAGGATTCTGTGGGACAGTTCCATTGACTGGTGTAACACTCAGAGACAACTTCGTTTGGGGTTCTTGCATCTTTATGCGAAGAAGAGAGTCTCTTTTACAAATGTAGATGCGAAGAAATGTGTGTGACAAAGAGATAATGAAACCCTAATCATGGACGTTGCAAGTGTGTACATTTATAGGAAAAATCAGAAATGTGTGAAACATAGAGACGCGAATGTTCAGATGCAAACGCGTCTGTAAAGAAACTGATGAGTTTTACAACTTCCAAAACTAAGGCATCGTTTCGACGAACGGGCTTTTAGTTTTTCGGATACATTTAGGCTTTATTAAAAGGAGTTCTAAAGCCCAATAACCAATTTTAGGCCTATGTTTCCATTTAATATTAGAGAAAAAAAAGTCAAAGGGTGAAAGGGTCTTCGTAAGAAAAACCGTAGCAAATCTCGGGGACTCGGGACCGACCGAGCAAGTACATTAGTAGCTGTAATAATTTACTAATATACCCCTATGCGATATTTAACGATTAGGGTTTTCTTTTTCTCTAATGTGAACTTACGGAAAAGTCCTCAATGTGACCGACTTTGCCCGAGTCGGTGAATCTGTATCTCAAGCGTCTATAAATACGGACCTTACCCTTCACATTAGTACTATTGTCGAGAATTTTCTAGGGTTTATCTCCGAATTTGGGTTAGCGAAATCGAGCTTACGGGATTGTCTCGATTATTCTTGTTTGGGTTTGCTTGAATCTGAAGCTAACCTTGGGTTAATTGAGTTTAGAATCGATTGCATCGCCTTTGACCATTATCCTCCGATTGGATCTGAGAAAATATGTCGCGCGTTCTCACTTGCCCACCGCTTGTGTTTGCAAGGAACCAAGCGAGCGTTCATAACTTGGTCGAATCGACTAAGGTTCGTTGAGCTACAGATCTGGTTTCTTGCTTCAGTTTTTATTTCGTGATCGATTTTTACGGATTTTCTTAAACCTAATCTTGGATTTCGTCTTTCATAAATCGTATTTTTTCTCTGAAACCCAATCGTGTAGCTAATTGTACTGCGATTACCATTAGGATTTGTATATTAGGTTTTACATAATCTCATCATTATTGTATCAGCTATCATTAGGGATGAATCAGGTAAGCTGCATTGTTTTCAATTCTATTAGTATGATTTGATAGGTATGTATATGATGTATTTGTTGTAATGGTGTTTCCACATTGAGTGGGATGGTTGAACCGGTCTGGTTGTGTAAGGCGTGGAGTCTAAAACCCTTTATTCTAATGGATTAAAGCTTAAAAGAATCACACTTGATTCGAAAAAGGCGCACCGGATAGAGAAGAAGGAAAAGAAGGAGAAGAGAATAGAAAAGATAGAAACTAAGCGCCCGAAATCACAGAAACATTCGATTAAAGCTGTTGATAATCATCACAAGCTAGTATTTCTTCCCTCCAAGAAAGTCTCAGATGAGTCTGTCCAACTTGAGAAGAGTGGTTTGACAGAGGAGCTTGAGGAACCTCAAAACCACCTTGGATATTTGTCTGATGGAAGCCATAATAGTAAGAAGAGGAATAGAGATGGCTCTCCTCCAGCTGTTGACAGTCTCATCAAAGGTTTGTATCTATTCTTAATGGACACTCAAGAAGATCATGTCGATATCTGTTTTTAGGTGATTTACATGTTTATTTTCACATGTATTTGCAGCTACACCTGTAGCAGGTAAACCTCTACGGATTCGGTTGATCTTCAAAAAACCGAAGGATGAACTTCCTGCTCTGCCTAGAGAGGATCCTATTTGCCCCTCTACTACAGTTGCAAAGTCTCTCAGTCACCAAGATGTCATAACAAGTTCTATATCCGGTTCGAAAACATCTGAGCTTGAAGAGAATCTGCCGTCAACATCTGTAGTAGCGGCAATAGATGAAACAAAGAAGAGAAAGAAACACAGACCTAGCAAAGAAGATCAATACAATGCATTGTTTGATGGTTGGACTCCCTCTTCCCTTTGTTTTACTGATTCTTCTTCCAATGACAATGGTGATGATTGGCTATTTGGGAACAAGACGCAAGAGATGCTTAAGCCCAAAGCAGCAGTCAAGATTGATGATGACATGGCGATGAGACCGGGAGATTCATCTTGGCCTAGAGCTCAATTTTTGTCTCAAGTTGGGATTTATTCTTTACCGTATACCGTCCCGTTCTAATTGCTCGATTCTTTTTGTTCTAGCTTTAGACTAAGCTTGTACAGTGTTTGATTGTTTGTAACACCAATTCTAATCTAACCCAATTTTGACAAGGCTTTGTTACATAGATATATATTAGTCGTGCTATTCAACCATCTATGAGCTTGGAGATGTGAAGATTCTCTTGTCTTTAATCGCAGGTTGCCAGATTCTATGAGCTTGGTTCAATTTAACATCTTAGCAAGTCTCCAAATATGAAGAACTGTCATAGCCTGATCATATGTCTCGTACAGTTTCTTTCTAACAAAAAATACACTTTCTGAATCGTGTCAGCAAAACGTATGTAGAGTGCCAAAATTCTTCAATTCAATGTAAAAGAACCTCCAACTTGTGATTGTAAAATTACCGAAAAATAAACATTCAATTGGCATATTTTTTTGACTAAAAACCCACAAAACAAATCTCGTTGAATTCGAGATTGTGAGATGATGATTTAAACAAATTAGCAAGAAAATAAAAATAAAAGAGCAAGTCTAATATTCGTGGGGAGCCCAACTGGAAAAAAAAAAAAGAAACTGCTGACACACGGAGGTGAAGAAGATGAGGACGCTCGCCGGAGTAGAAGACGAGGATAAGTGGCTGGCGGAAGGAATCGCCGGAATCCAGCACAACGCTTTCTTCATGCATCGCGCTTTGGTCCGTTTGCTGCTCTTATTTTCCTCCGCCGAGTTATCTCCTTTTTTTTTTGATCTGATGAATCTTTCTATATCGTCTCTCAGGACGCGAATAATCTCAGAGAAGTTCTCAAGTACTCTGCTCTGATGCTATCGGAGCTCCGAACATCCAAGCTCTCTCCTCAGAAATATTACGATCTCTGTAGATTCCATCGCCAATAACTTTGAATCTCTCTCGATTTTTTGCTTTGTGTTGACCGTTTTCTTATGATATTTCTCTTTCTGATTCGGCTAATTTTAGATATGAGGGCTTTCGATCAATTGAGGCAGCTGGAGATTTTCTTTAAGGATGAGAGTAGACATGGATTACCTGTGGTTGATTTGTATGAGCTTGTTCAACATGCCGGCAACATATTGCCCAGAATGTAAGCAGATTCATCATTGAGCTAGTTTCCATTTTTCTTGATCTGATAGAGATCTAATAGTCTCAATCATCTAGCTATATAGCCAATATTAGACTTTATCATTGGACTACAGTTATGAGATTAGACTAGAAAAAGGCAATCTTCTCCTATACATCTATTGAGGCAGCTAAATTAATGTTTCTCTTGGGCTGCATTGATTTACCAGGTATCTGTTATGTACGGTAGGGTCTGTTTATATCAAAAGCAAGCAGGCTCCTTCTAAGGATGTTCTTAAGGATCTTGTGGAAATGTGTCGAGGTGTTCAACATCCCATTCGTGGCCTTTTTTTGAGGAGTTATCTTGCTCAAGTGAGCAGGGATAAGTTACCTGAGATTGGCTCAGACTACGAAGGGTGGGTTTGCTCTTTCGTTTTCCCATGAGATTTGGCTGCTTAGCTGTTTGTTTGTTTACTCGCCTTGCGATCTTCTTGTAGAGATGCAAACACTGTGATGGATGCTGTGGAGTTTGTGCTACAAAATTTCACCGAGATGAATAAGCTCTGGGTTCGAATACAGCATCAGGTGAATTTTTCGATCTGTCAAGACTTGATGGTATTTAGATACGCATAGCACCTCTGCACTTGCATGCCTCTGACTGAAGCATAAATGAACGATGTAGAGCATGCTTTTGGTCATGCAGGTTGTGTGGTGCTTGTGAATCATTGATATTGGTGAACCTGAGCTGAGGTGTTCCTTGGACTGCAGGGACCAGGAACAGTTCGAGAAAAGCAGGAGAAAGAGAGGAACGAACTTCGTGATCTTGTACCGTCGATACCACTACTTGAATTAATACCCTATTTTGCTATGTCACTGCCCATTAAGTTGTATTTAATGTTTTCCCCTCAGGTTGGAAAAAATCTGCATGTTCTAGGACAGATCGAAGGTGTTGACCTTGAGATGTACAAAGAGACTGTTCTTCCTAGGGTCTTAGAGCAGGTTCAGCAGCTCATTTTTGCATCTGTTACCAGTTCCTTTCTTATAGATGAGTTTCAGTTACTGTATAATCTGCTAAATCTGGACAGGTCGTCAACTGTAAAGATAAGCTGGCTCAGTATTATCTGATGGAGTGCATTATTCAAGTCTTTCCTGATGAGTATCATTTGCAGACTCTTGAGGCCTTGTTGGCTGCTTGTACCCAACTGATGGTGGGTAGGCTAGCAATCGAGATTTTCCTCTTTCCTACTCTCCAATGAAATTCTAGTTATCTAAATGCTTCGTTTGGTACTTTCTGATGAACTCTTCTTATGCTGCCATTATCTCCTGAAAGGGTCTATCTGAAATGTCTGTATTGCCATTTGCCATTCACTATTCTTGTTGTTTTTTAGGATTTCGGGTATTCTTGTGAGTATTTCTTGGTGACTAGGGATTTGGCTCACCAATTAGAATTTTTTGGAGGTCCCTGATCTCTTACCGTTTGACTGAATTTACAAAACTTAGAGCAGGGAATCCTCAACAAAGAGCACTTTTCTTTTTAATTGACTCTCTGCACTTTTCTCACTTGAGTTATTTGACATTTTTCCTTCCTCTCTGACCTTAAGAAATAATTTCTCAGCCAACGGTTGACACCAAGATAGTGTTAACCCAACTAATGGACCGGTTGTCAAACTATGCTGCCTCAAGTCCAGATGTAAGTGCCTATTGAGCTATCATCCTTCCTTTTTATTTCTGTTTGATGTTAGCTAGATGTCTTCTTATTCTAGAATTCTATGCAGGTGTTACACGAATTTTTGCAAGTGGAAGCTTTTGCCAAATTGAGCAATGCAATTGGAAAGGTGGGCTCCATTAACGGAAAATCAATTATGAATGCAATTTTCTTTTGGCTGTTGGATTCTTGATTCATAACGGCCCTTAGAATGGTCCTATGTAGGTCCCCAGTACCATGAGAAGTAGTCAGCTTGATTTTAGTTTGTCATGTTATTTCCAATCTTCGCTCATCTTCTCGTAATCAACTCTTTTGTTAGGCATCGTCAAATCAGCTACCTTCCTTGACATATGATGGAAAATAGGCCACTGCTGAACATGTCTGTGCTCTAGTTGTTAGATTTGAGAGTTCAGTAGCTAGAAGAGGAGAACATGTAAACTTATGCGGAACTTAAAATTGTAAACCATTAAAAAATCAAGCTATCAAATTGCTGGATGATGCATCTTGTTTTTTTTCCCGGTCATCCAACTGCCTCAGTTCATATTGTAAATTCTGTTGGTCAATAGGCTCAATTCTTTGAGTCTTTGCTTTTCCCAGCCTTCTGGATATGATGCTTTATTTTTCTTGAAATACATCTATATGACTTATGAACTTGGTGTGGGCTACAGGTGATAGATACACAGCTTGAGATGCCTATTGTTGGAGCTATGACTCTGTTTGTCTCTCTTCTGACTTTTACTCTCCGAGTTCATCCTGATCGGCTTGACTATGTGGATCAAGTATTGGTATGGTTTCCTTTCGTGGCCATATTTTTAATAAATTTATAGTCAGTATTGTCTCTGTAGCTTGTATCTACATTGTATAGTTTTTATATCGATTTTCTGAATCAGATTGGTTTCTTTATAAAGGTGTAAAATGCATTTTTAAAGTTTTATGATTACTTGAATCTGGTGTAACACTGGTGTTAAACTAACTCTTGATCCGAAAACTTTGTAGGGTGCATGTGTAGTAAAGCTTTCCAGTGTGCCCAAGCTGGAAGACGCCCGTGCAATGAAACAAGTAGTTGCACTTCTTAGTGCTCCTTTAGAAAAGTACAGTGACATAGTTACAGCTCTTACATTGTCAAATTATCCGCGTGTTATGGATCATCTTGATGATGGAACGAACAAAGTAATGGCAATGCTTATTATTCAAAGTATAATGAAAACTGATTCGTGTATATCAACTGCTGATAAGGTAATACTACTTACTCTCTCCAATTAAAGATGTAAATATGTTTACTGTAATAATATGCCAATTTTGTGTTCACTAGGTTGAGGTGCTGTTTGAATTGATAAAAGGACTTATTAAAGATTTGGATGAAACCAACGCGGAGGAGGTGCTTTCATTTTCCCTTCGTGTTTTTCTGTGTGGTTTGCAGTGAGCAACTCCGATCAGCTCTAATTTAACACCTTGGTCCTGATGGATTTTCTGTGTTTTTCTTTAGCTTGACGAAGAGGATTTCCAGGAGGAACAAAATTCAGTAGCCCGTCTCATACATATGCTTGATAATGAAGAACCAGAGGAGATGCTAAAGGTTAAACATCATAAATTTACTAAACTTTCAGGTTCAATATTATATGCATTTCGCTTCTGGACCTATTGTCTCCCCATGATTCTACTTGATATTTATGGTATAATAAAGCGACTTGTACTGTTAACATCAACATGGCTATTATTATTCAGTGGAACAATCTTAGTCTGTTGCTCCATTCACCCAAAACACCCTACTGCTCCATGCGCCACTACCCTGAAGCGGCCTGCATCCGTATATTGACCTGCAGACCGGCTTCAGGCCCATTGGCGTTCTTAGAAGAAATCAATAAACATTGGGCTATGACGCCATGGTTTCTTCATAAATCATTATCCCTATCGTATAAGCAAATGAACATCTTAACTGGGTATTTTACTGATATGCAGATTATATGTGTTGTGAGAAGGCATCTTATGACAGGAGGACCTCGACGCTTGCCTTTTACTGTTCCCCCACTTGTTTTTTCTGCAGTTAGGGTATATCTCTTATTTCACCTATAACATGCTTGTATATAGTTATATGCAGATTCTCTGCTTGGAGACAAGTGGTTGACTTACGAGTTGCTTAAATGTTTCTTTCATAGTTGGTGAGGCAGCTAGAATCCCAGGGTGGAGATATAGCAGGAGAAGATGTTCCAGCAACCCCGAGAAAGATTTTTCAGATTCTCAACCAGGTTTGTGAGCTTTTTTTTCTTTTTCACATATCTGAGATAGAGAAATATGTTTTGTTTACTTCACTGAGGCTGGCTTCTCAGGAGTTAAAAATCATTCTTGTGAATTGTTTATCTCGGTTGACAAAAACAAAAAAAATTGTTTCTCTTTGATATATTCAGATTATCTTTTAAAATTAATGCAGGAGTACCCTTTCTAAGTGCACTTTACTGTGTATTTGACGTATTAAGTAGATCAATTATCAATCAAAACTAATGCATTTTTTCAATATCAGGTTATTTGGGATAGTTTTAGTTTTCTCTCTGAGCTGCATTATGCGAAAATTAAGTTGTTTATGACACACTTCACGTTTAATGGTCAATATTATTGTAATCCATTTAACATGTGCTTTTTTATTTCAGACAATCGAGGTTCTTTCCTCAGTTCCATGTCCTGAACTGGCTCTAAGGCTCTACCTCCAGTGCGCTGAGGTAATTTATAGGGTTCCGGTTTACCAAAAAATTATGAAAAACCTTTGAACATATCCAGCTATTATTTCGAGCTCAGAATAACGTGATTCATTAATGGAATCCAGTAATCTGTTGTTCATTTTATCTCTGTTTGCCTTTAGCAAGGCATAATCTTACATAGCATTCTCAATATGTTGTCTTATTTTGGATTCATGATCAGGCCGCAAGTGACTGTGATCTTGAGCCTGTTGCTTATGAGTTTTTTACCCAAGCATTTATATTATACGAGGAAGAAATTGCGGTAATTTCTTCATTCCTTTCTGAGTGAACTTCACACAGAGATAACTAAAAGTCTCCTAAAATTCTATACTTTCATTTTTCTTGTGGTGCGTTGTATTATAATATAGGACTCGAAGGCACAGGTAACCGCGATTCATCTGATCGTAGGAACCTTGCAAAGGATCAATGTCTTTGGTATTGAAAACAGGGACACCTTGACACATAAAGCAACCGGGGTACAAATATTTTGCCAATGCTTTCTCATTTTACAAGCTTTCTTCTCAACTGCTATCCAAACGCCTAAATTGTGTTTTGTTTGTGACCAGTACTCAGCAAGGCTTCTTAAGAAGCCTGATCAATGTCGAGCGGTTTATGCATGCTCTCACCTCTTTTGGGTCGATGATCCAGATGGTATTAAAGATGGAGAAAGGTAAGTTCTTTTCCCCTGTCATTAAAATCACATTGTCATTAGCCGAGAGAAAACTTAACCATGGGTAAGTCAGTGATCTTCATTTCTCCAGAACTAATTGATTCTCAATGTTATTCTGCAGAGTTCTTCTCTGTTTAAGACGTGCACTGAGGATAGCAAACGCAGCTCAACAAATGGCTAGTGCAACCAGAGGTAGCAGCGGACCAGTCACACTGTTTGTCGAAATCTTGAACAAGTCAGTATACTTAACAACAACAAGCTAACAAAAACATCGGACATTGATTCACACACAAAGCAGCATCCCAATACTAATAATGGTTTTTCATATACAACAGGTACATTTACTTCTTTGAGAAAGGGAATCCACATATCACTCCATCTGATATACAGAGCCTCATAGAGTTAATCAACAACGAGATGCAAAGCGACAACGGTAACACGACAATCCACTCAGACCCGTTCTTTACAAGTACATTGCGTTACATTAGGTTCATAAAACAGAAAGGTGGTTTGATGGGTGAGAAATATGACCCTATCAAGTTGTGACTTATATTCGCGACACAAGCCTCATCAAATCCCGGGAGGAATTTACTGCTGTATTTTCCAAAGAAATGGTGAAAACACTGAAAAGGATGTGTGTACACATGTTTGTTTTCTTTTCGGTCCATATGACAAAATGGTGAAAACATTTGTAATTTTTATTTTCTTTGTTCCTAATACTCACCTGTGTGTATAGAATCCTCGTTTCTGTAAACCATTCTTTGAACCTATGCCTCAATTCAACGTTGTTTCTATTGTATACAGTCACAGACATACATCACAATACGTTTTTAGTTGTCTGAAGCTCTACATGCCAATACAAGACCATAAGATCAACAGAAGAAAAGAGATTCGTGAGCTTGAAAAAAGTCACTATAAAATTAATTAAGTTCATCTGTTAAAGAAAATACAAAATGGATCCCAACAACAATAACAAAGACAAAACAGTATTAAGAGATTAGTCTACATATCAAAAGTACAACAACAACAACACACCAAGAACTCATCCCCTTCTCTTACCCAGAATCCTCTTGGCCTCACTTCACTCATTAGATTCACCAGCAAAAAAGAAGAGTAAAGACCGAAACAAGCCGGATTCAACAACTATACAATGTTGCTGGTGTTTTTCTTCTTCAGCTTCGTTTGTTACCTAAATCTTTTTCTTTTTTAAAGATGATTCGATCACAAGAACACGCATTTGTTCTTGTTCTTTTTCTTCTTCTTCTGTTTCGGTGGCTGAAGCACCACTTTTATGGCTGCGTCAAAGACTGCTTTCACATTCTGCAAAACCCAAGACCCAACATTTTCACTCTCTTACCAAAACCATATCCAAACAAAAAAGACGTGTGAGGTATTATTTAGGAATGTGTGTAGTGTACCTGCTGCGTCTTTGAACTACATTCAATGTAGATTGGAGATCCTATCAGTTTCTTTAATTCCTCTCCCTGCAGACAAACAACTTAAAGATCAAGAACTCGCTTGGCAAAAACTATTGTTTTAAAGAATATTGGATTGTGAAGCTATTTACCTGGTTTGTAGTAATCGGCACTGCACCAGGATGGTCTATGAAGAACTGCTTGTCATCTCGAAGATCTGCAAATTCCAAAACTTGAACTATTATTATCTCTTTCTTAGTATAAGGAAAGAGTTTTTAGACAAGAATAGAGTCAATACCGAGTTTTGTTCCAACAAGGATTATAGGAACACCAGGGGCATAATGCCTGAGCTCAGGAATCCACTGAAATAAAGAAAAAAGCAAATGATTTTGAAACCAATTCAAAATTAGCTAAGCGAAAAGTTATTATTATCAAATGAAGGAAGTTAGATGAACACAAAAGCTAACCTTCTTGGCTACATTCTCATAGCTAGCCTTGCTAATAAGGGAGAATGCAAGAATGAAGACATCGGCACCACGGTAACTCAACGGTCTTAACCTGTTATAGTCTTCTTGACCTGCACAAACCCAACAACTATTAATCAAAATAAAACCACAAGAAAACCAGATTTTTGATAGGTTACAAAAGGAGTTTTTACCAGCAGTATCCCACAATCCAAGATTCACCGTGTTGCCATCTACAACCACATTAGCACTGAAGTTGTCGAAAACAGTTGGAACATAGTCCTGATGGTCAATAACAAAGTCATAGAGTTGGTTAAAACCAAACTACTTTCTCAAGAAAAAATTAAAATGGATCATTATATAAAATAACACACCCAATAATGGAAAAGATTGTAGATCCTCGTATATGCAAATTTGACTAATACATACAAATTGAACACAAGTCCAAAATGAAAGAAGAGCAATGCTCATAGGTAAAGATAATAAATAAGAAGCTAAATCCATCATAAAAGTTCTGAAGAAAACGTCAAGATTTGATTTTTTACCAGCTAATCAATCAAATTCAAGAACAAAAAATGAATAATCTCCCAAAAAACCATTCTCAAAGAAAGCTTCAAGATCACTACTGAGAGCAAAAAAAAGATTAAACTTTACCGTAGGGAAAGTGTTGCTTGTGTAAGAAATCAGCATACAGGTTTTTCCGACGGCACCATCGCCGACGGTGACACACTTTATAAACCTCGAAGCACTCATCTCCGCCGCAAAATTCAAAAACTCAAACCTTTTTTTACTTGTTCCTCAAATCCCAGCCATTCCCAAGAATCAAAACACAACCTTTTCTTACTCAAGAAAAAACCCTAATCCCGAAATGTAGAACACGGGTAAAATTCAAATCGATGAGAGATAATGGCAGAGGAATGAGAAAAATCTTTGCTTTTTCTTTAGTTTTCAATGTAATTTGGGCCGTTGATGACTTTGAGATGAGCTTTTCATACAACCTTATGCCAGCTAATGCTACACCAAACAACACCTTATCATTTACACTTTTTAAAAAATACTACTATTATTAATATTGACCACTTTTAAGTTTTAATTTTGAATTTTTGAATACAAATGAGAATTTATCCTTTGTAATGAGGTTTTTTCGTTTCATAAATAATATCTTTCTTTTTAATGTAAATAATATATTCTTACATTATGAAATTAATATTTGTTTTGAGATAGCTGAACTACCACCAAAATAACCAGTGCCGGCTCAAATAGGGGGCGAGCGGTGCGACGGCCAGGGGCTCAATCCCGTGCTCCAATAATTAATGGGTCCATTTTAAAAAATATTTTTGTAAAAATATTAAAAATTTAGATTATAACATAAAAATTAAATTTAGAAGGGCCCATAATTTATTTTTATTATTTTTTTTAGTTTTAATATTTAATTTTTTAATAAAAGTATCATATAATTTTTTTTTTATAACAGAAACACTTAAAAAAAATTTCTAAGGGCCTAAATTTTTTTTTTGCCCTAGGACCTATAAAAGTGTTGAACAGGCACTGAAAATAACAACCTAATTCACTAATAAACATGGAATTTATTTTATTTTAAAAGAATGTTTTCTAATTTTGACCATAGTTGTTAACCTAAATGAAAAATAGAAAAAGAAGAAGACAGCAAATAGATAAAAGATTATAATTAAAAAAAAAAAAACTAAGAGTAAAGCATATTAATCGACCAAACTATGGGGAGGCATGAAATTGCCAAATATTAATCATTGGATTGGGACGACTCTCGTCAAGAACGTGCGACTTAGTGTTACGGCACCATTTCATTCCTTTTTATCAAATCTCTTTCATAATTTATTTTATAATATAGTTTTCTTTTGTCAAGAGTGTCTTTGTCTTTGTCTTTGTTTTTATAGTTGTAATTCTAAAGAAATTTCTTCATCTTTACGACATACATGTATATAAGAATTGAAAAATCTTACAAGAACGTGCTCAACTCTCACTCAACGTACCAATAAGCATACGACACATCATGAACTGTCCCACATTAGTTTTATCCAAATCATACGGTCGCATTATTACATCTTCTTTTAACAATAGATGGACCATGGACACATTGAAATTTTGTCAATTATATTTTATATGATCTAAATAAGCAATCATATAAAACTAAAGAAGGGGTTAGAGTTAGCTCTACGCTTCTACCTACTCTTCACCAAAAACACCTTTACCCATTCATTCTGATTCTTACATGAAATGAATCTCAGACTTTATGATTGATAATGAAATCTAGTGCTTGTAATTAAAGCGACTTATTTGGAAATAAATAACCTTTCATAAGGCCCATAACTACAAAGGCACAAACACTAACACAACTGGAAGCTAGAAAAGACAATAACACGAAGGCTCACACTTGAGGCCCAGTAGCCAATTTAAGCCCATTATGATAACTCTTGAAATATAGAGGATCTATGTTTGTAAGTAATTAGTGAAGGATAAGCCCACTGAGGGAAGCTTGGTGACAAATACGGCAGTTGGTGACTGGTGAGAGTGAGACTCAAAATGAATGGACTGACTAGTGCATGATTATCCACGAAACAAGAGTTTATTTTGGAACGTAGTAAATCATATGTCATAGAAGAATAAAATATGTTAGTTTTGTTAAAACATTATCCAAAATGTTTTTTTTTTGGGGGGGGTAATTAGTAGATAAGGTGTAGTAGACTAAAGTTTGTCGGCTTCTCAGAGGAAAACGGTCTATTTCCCCACGAGAAGTATCACATCATAACAGATAGAGCCCAATCTATGACCACATGTTAGATGTCCCCGAAAAAATACTTCTCAACATATATCCCCATAAATTCATAGTTCGAATCCTATTTCTCCAGAAATATGGGTTTAATCGGTTCACAAATTAAATCCGATAGAAAACCACATAAACCAATATAACCAAATTAAAAATCCGATCCAATGTAAAACCCTACCCGATTTCTTCTTCTTCTTCTTCTTCACCCAACCCATGAAACTCAATTAAGAACATGCCACATAGACCAAGAAACAAAAATTATGAATTTGGATCATTTAAATTCAAGTAAAATCTGATACAATTTTCAATTGAATGCTAGCTCGTATACATTTTGCGGAACACTTTCTGAACAAGAAGCAAGAAAATGGTGAATTGGATATGAGAAAACGTCAAAATCAAAGATAGCCTTGATGGAGATTTCGAACTATGTCTACACTCATCACCCGAGCAAGCTCCAGTCTGATTCCAGCTCACTATCACATTCTTCTTCTCGTCAAATCTCACCACGAATTTCGATCCATGGCCACAAATCGCTCATCCGCCAGTAATTTCACCGAGAAGAACTGCGTTCTGCGTCACATAGAGAACAACGCCAGATTAGAGATGGAACTTAGCGGTGAATCGTTGCCGGAAGTGAAAAGGACGCGGCAGATGGTAAAGACGATGTGTAGTGACGATTGCAGGCGTCAATGGTGGACTGATTCGCAGAGGAGTCGTACTGGATACCATCGCCCGTTTTGAGAATTTGATGAGTGAATTCAAACATGAAGTAACAGCGGAGAGATCGAGAAGGATAATGGTGGTAGTTGTTACGGAGCCCAATACGACGTGATTTGGGCAAATAAAGGTGGTTTGATCTCTTTCAACAACTGAAACAAAGCTTCTCAAATTGTTGTCGGTAGCAAAAACGTTTGGTTGAACTGCAAAGTGATTCATCTTCATCAAAAGAAAATTAAGGAGATTTTTGTTAACATGTTCACATGAAAATTTTGATAACATGTTGAACAACGATGAAACAATAAGGAAGGTTAAGCTATGGCGAAGAGAGCGAGTGAAGCTAGAAGATGAACATAGAGAGATTACGGGAGAGAATTAGAAGAAGAATTGGTATGTTACGGGTGAAGAAGGATGTTGGGTTGGGTGGGTTTGCTTGGGTCGGGTTCAATTAGTTGTAATTGGGTCAGAATTGGTTTAGATTAGGTTTAGTCCGGTTTAGTATTTTTGTTAGTTTGGTAAGCAGACAGTAAACCGAACAAAACCAATATTTGTGTGTAAATAAGATGAAAACTTTTATTTTAGGGAGAAATAGGATTCGAACTATGAATTTATGGGGATATAGGTTGAGAAGTATTTTTTCGGGGACATCTAACACGTGATCATAGATTGGGCTCTATCTGTTATGATGTGATACTTCTCGTGGGGAAATAGACCGTTTTTCCGCTTCTCAGTCATTCAACATTTGTTAAAAGCATAGTGCTCAAGTTTGACAAGTGCAAACAGTCTCCATAACAGATGGCGCATCGTTAATTTCTAACATGGTCGAGACATTGGGCCATAAATGTACGGTTATGAGAGATTTGATGACTTTTCTGAATTAACCATTTAACCTCAAACTAAAACAGTCAAATTAAGGTTTGTAGTAATTAGAGACTTCAAGTAAAGAGAAATTCAGAAAATTTAACAATCAAACACACAAATATCTGTTACATTATTTAACAATGAAAACACACATATTTGTTGCATTATTTAACACTCAAAACAGACAAATATTTGTTAAAATATTGTGTAATGAGTAAGCATACACTATGATACACAGTACGTACAACTCCAACATGAGATACTAGCTTGAGAGAATATATATATGGGTGCAGCCGTGCAGGAATATTTATGCCATGCTGGTTCAAACTCTATCGAAGTAACAGTTTTGTTTATATAAACCTAATTTACAAATCTTGGAAGTTGGGATATAGAAGTCTTCTTATAACAACATAACAAGCTTAGCATGAACATTCTATAAGTCTTGTAAATTGACATAGTTTTTGTGGAAGCATGCATTTGGTATTCTTCTCCGAAAATGCCTCTCTTGTCCATTGTAGCCGAGCCAAGTACATTAAAAAAAAGAATCAAAGATGTCTCACTAAACATTTTTTATTTTCTATATTCTTTATTTAACTTTTTGCGCTTGCCAATCCTTTTTAATTGAGAAACCAATATGCCTACTCAACACACGACCTCTATTTTTTTTTAAGTTGAATCAGAGCTACGTAAATCGCTTTGTTATTAAGTCGGAGATGATGTTATGGAGCTCTCTTTATATATAAGCCAAGTATTCTTTATTATAAGCAGTTTTTATATATAACATATTCCTCCGAATTCTCTATCTTTATCCCCAAATATTGGTTGTGTTACTTGTGTTGCAGTCTTGCAGAAAAAATATGGACACGAAGAAACAGTAGTAGATGTCGTACGTAAAAGTTTATCTTATTATAACAAAGCAACATAAACATATCTGGTACATGTCATAATACCACTTATAGAGTGACACATACTTATTTTATGAAATTATATTTATAATTAAGCACTAAGAGTTTTTGGTAGATTAACATGGGAAGTAGCAGATACATTTGTGAGCTGGGAAGACATAGTTGCAAGATCCATGTCGTGCTTTCTCAAGTCTAATGCACTGATTCTTGCATGCATTATTGTTTCCGCAAACTCCAGACCATGTCCCACTTGGCCTCTCGCATAATTTCTGTGCTTCCACCATTGTTGGCGCTTCTGCATATGGATATATCTCTCAAAGTTAGTTATCACAATAAAATGAGAGAAAAAGTTAAAACTCAAATTGCCATGCATATGATAGATATATGATAAGATCATTACTCACCAAGAGCAGCAAAGAAAACAAGAGCAGCGAAAAAAAGGGTAACGATGGTAGCAGACTTAGCCATGACTAGTTTTTATGCTTAGTTGTTTTCAATGTGTATATGTTTTAGTTTGAAGAAATAAGCTTGAGATCAACCTCTATTTATACTGAAAAAAGGATGGGGGAGAAAGTGTTTAACCCCATAAACAAATAAAAATCACACCGTCTGATAGTAGAGAATACTAACACGCAAGTATACACCTTTTGATAGAAGATAATATCTTGGCCAATTCATAAAAAGTGTGCTGATCAATGCTTGTTTCAAGTGCCACATTTGTTCATTTGCAATTTCATTCGACCGGCTGGTTTGACTTGGTCAAAATTTTAAATATCTTGAGGCTTGATCAAATCCTAGTACATTGGTTATTATTAAAAAAAAATCCTAGTTACACAAGTGGTAGTGATTTGTCGGCCACATCGCATTTAATAATAAGTCTATAAGTTGGATATTTTCTATCGACTTCACTATTCATTTATTTTTACTGAAACCTCCAAGGAGCTACTTCACTAGCTGGCAAGTTGATAAATTAGGTTATTTCTTCACTTTCTTTGTTATTGATCACATAATCATCAAACTAATTAAAATCTACACATGTAATTAAATATTAGTCATATAGTGGATCTGAACAAATTTGCAAGAGGGTTTGGACTAATAAATTTGTAATTTCGTAATTCCCACCCCAACCCAACACAAACTTCTTGGATTCATGCCAAATTCAGACCACCAAAACAAATTAAATCCGATTTTTATTAACGAGTATTAAAAGTAAATCTAAAAAAGAAAACTAATAATCGAAAGAAAATTCGTTTTAGACTTCATAGTCGTCATCCGCAAAGTTTGACAAAGACATGTCTCCTCTTTAAACATTTTCTGTCGGCGAAAAAAAAAAAAAACATTTTCTGTCGACAGCCACGTGCCAACAACTTGCTTTCATGCCGTACTAAGAGAGCACCAGCACTAGCCATGGACATGTAGCAAACTCAGAAGAACACCACACAAGTTAATTTGTTAGATTATTAGGAATAGAAAGGCAAGTTATTAATGAGATTTAAAATCCTTAAATTAGATAGAATATTATAGATTATGAATTATATTTGCTTAGATTAAGAACTAAGGAATGGTTAACTTAGAATCTTTGATTGGCACAGATGGTAGTTTTGCAAATATAATTATCTTTTTTTAATTACTTTTTAAATAGAGATGTCAAAATGAGCTAACTCCGTCGATTCATTTAGTTCACCATCGCCGGATTTGTGACCAATATGTGGCTTTCGTTGCTAATATGTGGCTAGTCGTGACCACTCTTTCCTTTCCTTACGACTTTGGCTACGAAAATTTGACTTTTAATTACTTGTAGTACGAGAGTTGGAAAGAAGCATGGGAAAGATGGAAGAAGGAACCATATATGATGTACCAGCCACATTGATGCAGTTTATGTATGTAAAGCTCGTCATGTTGTTGCCCATAACATACGTAACGCTTCCTCTTGAGGATTAGATCTCTCAACTCTTATAGCATTTTCATTTGTATCTAGGTGTTTTTGCTTCACCCCAATCATACGCACCTTTTTTTTGCATTTTATTTTTGTTATTTTAAACATACTAGAAAATGAGTTGGTGCTACAAAAATAGTATCCGAATCTTGAGTTTTTTTTTTTGTTTTGTTTGCCGTGATTCAACTCTTAAATAATATTTCATTTCCGCAACGTAAATTTGGTAGTCCGATCAAACTATTGAGTTGGGGGCCGGTTTTTCTCTAGAAAATAAGATTTTCTTTTGACATACTACTATTCGTTCATTTAATTGGACAATATAATTCATAGTTTTATCAGATGATGTATATATGTTCATTTTTGAATAGCAAAACCAATATTATTTTTGCCTTTCTTAAGGTTGAATTAGCTACGCAAGCCACTTTCTTATTAAACTGAAGATGCTGTTAGCTACGTACCTCTATTGTGCCCAATTCTTGTGGAGAGATACTCTGTCCATATTGAAAACAATGGCAGTTGTAGTCTTGTAGACAAATTAAATATGGACAAGAAGAAATATGCACTGTTGTGCCTCCACCTCTGCATATATATATTTCTCAAGGTTAATTAATTATCCAAATAAATGTAGAAAAAGTTAGAATTAAACACAGTTTGCATGAACAATGTTGTGTTTAGAGATCTTTTTTATGTTCTCGTGTCACCCCAATCATGTATTTTTATGCATTTTACTTTGATATTATTACTGTTGATAGACAATACTAGAAAATGCTACAAAAATATATAATCCGCGGCCGGATCTTCTTTTTTACCATAACTCAACTCTGTCAATTAATATTTCATTCCTCCACTTTTTTCTTTAAAAAATTCATTGTTCCAGCTTCGGTTTGGTAGTCTGATCAAACTATTAAACTGTGGTTTTTCACCTATAGTAATTTAACGTTCGTCCTAGTAATATATAAATGATGATCATGAGCTTTTCTTTTGACATATTCTTCGGTCATTTAATGGTCGTGTGTTTTTATTCTTTTTTTTTTTATGAAAAAAGCTAGTGCATGGTTCTGTTGTAAACAAATAATGGACAAGAAGAAACAGTCCTACTTCGTCGTACATTATTTTTTTAATATTATTATAACAACAAAAGCAAACCAAACATTAAAACATAGGCATATGCATGTCATAAAGTCATTTATCGAATGACACAGACTTATTTTATGTAAAATACACACACGAAGGACAAAAGATTTTTAGGTAAATTAACATGGGAAGTAACAGATACACTTATGAGCTGGGAAGACGTAGTTGCAGGATCCATGTCGTGCTCCCTCAAGGTTAATGCACTGATTTTTGCACGCGCCACTGTTTCCGCAAACTCCTGACCATGTCCCACTTGGCTTCTCGCACAACCTCTGTGCTTCCACAGTTGTTGGTGCTTCTGCATATGTATACATCGTTCAAGATTAATTATCAAATAAATGAAAATTATATATTAAACACAATTTGCATAGATATGATAAGATCATTACTAACCAAATGCAGCAAAGAGAATAAGAGCAGCGAAGATAAGGGTGATGATGGAAGCAAACTTAGCCATGATGATTATTACTACTTAGCTTTATTTTCAATGTAGATATGTATGTGTTGTGTGAAGAAATAAGCTTAAGATCAACCTCTATTTATAGTGAAATGATGGTGAGTTAATCTTCTACTGGTGTACCGTACAATAACTTGGTAACCCCACAAATTAAACACACCGCGACTTCTAGTAGCTAATATTGAAAGATAATATCTTGGATATTATTCATAGTTGATGGCTGGTTTCTACACCACATATTTTTCCCTGTCAATATCTAATGTAACCTAGGTGGCTGCTTTATCTTTGAGCTAATGCTACAACATGGGCAGCTGTTTAATCTGACTTGGTCAAAACTCAAGAAAATAAGTATATGAATATTGATATGTTAGAGATTTTCATAGTTAGGACAAGAACAGCATGGTTCCGCAAAAACGGAGAGAGCAGGGACTGAGAAATAACCTTAGTTGGCTATGGACAAACAAATTAAAACCATTGTTAGTAGTGGCTAAACTGAAAACCGAAGCGGAAATAAATACCGAAACCTTTGCTCGTAGTGGTCTGAACGTAATGGGCTAAGTGAGAGGCTCAGGGTAATTAAAAAAAAATAACGGTGAATTTCATCAAAATTTGGTGGATTAGCTGGCTTAAGGTCTAATTCGTACATTTGTAACAAATAAGTTTGGTAAAATAACTATAAAATTAATAACTGATGAAACAAATATCATTAAGGACAACCTGAAAGATTATAAGAGATCAAAATCAAAATATCTATATATATATATATATATATATATATATATATATATAAACTATTTCTTTTAAAATCTTAGGAAATTCAGATTTTTTCTAGGAATTTTTTATTTGAAGGATTGATTTAAAGATTTTGGATTTAAGATGCAATTTTTAGAATTTAGGATTTAGAATTTTTTTTTTAATTAACCTCGAAAATTCATATTAAGATCTTAGTTTTAAAGATCCCGGATGCAGCCTGTACACTATATCTTCTATGGGAATATCCTTTTTCCCAAGTGAACTGGAAGCAGGAATATCTTTATCAGTGTTTTTGTTCTCTTTCATTAGGCCAATAAGCACTTGATTAGGGTTCATGATTATAAATTTCGAATGTAAGATAAATCGTCTTCCATTTGAACATCGTACAATCACGTGGTAACTAGTAATTACCCCACAAATTAAACACACATCGTCTTCTAGTAACTAACATCAAAAGATAAGATCATCTTGATTGATGGCTGGTTTCTCCACCACATATATTTCCCAATGGGAAGGCTGCTTCTCTATCTAATGTAACCTAAGTGGCTAGCTGCTTTGGCTTTTTGAGTCAAGAGGTTTATACGGTTCAATGTTTGGAAGGAAGAAGACGTGAAAAAATGAACCATGAATCATGATGCATCTCGCGACACTGATGCGGTCATTTTTGTAAATGTGGTCCCCATTTTCTATAACATTCTTGACACTTCCGTTTGAAATTTAAATCTCCTATTTTATTTCATTTTGATCAGAAACTTTTATAATTTATTACTTCCACGCACATATATATATATATATATATATATGTATATTATAAATAAATTATGGAAGAAATCCGAACCTTCTAAACACATCTTCTACAAAAATATAGTTACTATTCGTGTATAAATAATTGTGTTGAACAACCTTGCAGAAAATTGTAAATCGACGTTGTGTGAGAGTTTGGCCAAAAGAGTAGGCTTGGAGAACAGATGGATATCAGGATATGTCTTGAATTTTTATTTTAAATTTATATGAACGTTCTTAATTAGTTCTTATGAGCATGAGAATAGAGCTGAAAGAGGGAATTATTGTTACTAATTGATTGGTCATTTGCTTGAGTCGCAAGGAAAAAAATATATCTAATACTCATGTTTAATGCTCACAACTCGTAAGAAAATAACCGGGTTGGGTTTGAGTCTTCGGAATAATGGATTAGCATTGGGCTCGCTGATCCAATGTTTCAAATGGGTAAGTGAATGTTGATCGCCAACGTAACTGAAGGCCCAACGAACAAAAGAACTAGAGATTTTTCTTTTTTTTTCCCGACATTTTAAAGAAATACTTGATGAACAAAAAAGGTATATATTGCTCTAACAAAGTAGTGGATGGGAAAGAAAAAAAAAAAAAAACTAATATATTCTGATTTGGTTTAGATGTGTAACTTGTGCTGCCTTTTCATAAGAGCACCCACAGTGGTGCATGTGGGTGGGTGTGTGTTAGTGGGGATTTAATAATAAAATAATGTAAGAAGTTGCCAAATGATTTTAATTTTCCAATTACAAAAAATAAATGACCAACCAGACGCTGCCACGTAATCCCACATCCGGTTGTAACCTTACATCCGACTTGCGACTCCAATCCCACTTTTCTCTTATTTTCAAATACTTTAATGCTCACACCCGACTTAAAAATGTACCAGTGCGTGTGCTCTAAGATCTAAAAAATTCAGATCTCAGACGTACGATGGAACAAAAAGTGAAAGGTGATTTAAGGGTCATTTGGGATTGAGAAGTTTCTTCGTCGAAAATCATTGCATGAGTTGAATAGATTTGGGATTAAAGCTGCCAATAGAGACAAGAGGATTAGGTAATGACTGAAGCAAAAGCCCAGCAGGGCCATTACCAGTTTCCAAGACAGATAGTGTAAGACCACTTATGACACAACTTTGTCTTCACTATCATCATCTTCTTCTTCTACTTCTACTAGTACTACTTTTGTAGCCTTGTCGTTTTTATCATTAACGTGATTGACATGACTATGAGCTACATACGTCTTATTATTATCATTGCTCTCTCTATTTGTTTCTTTTGATTTTTACTTTTGTGATTTTTTTAATGGTTTTATCTCTAACTAAACAATATGATTAGTGCGTTATATAAAAATGTGAAACAAGCATAACATAAGTACTTATTCTTATGCTAAATTATACTGGTTAGTAGAGTTTGTATATACATTATCTAGAAACAATTGGTGCATCTGTATATAATACTTATGATTTAAAATTTACTTAATTGTTTTTAATAACTATATGAATTGGGTCGCTAACTTTCTAAACAGTTCCAAATTTATTTTTCAATCAAATTGCATATGATTTTTAAATTATTTGAGACGATTTTATTATAACATAAAACCACTTTCAAGCGACAGAGAAGAATAAGTACTACTATATGTCAAGTGCAAATCCAAAATTTCTTGTGAAATCGAACATGTGAACCAAATTTAATTTCTTTTCTTTTTGTATAATTTAATTTCAAAAAATTTATTGAAATCCATGTAGAAAATTATTCAAAATTTCTTTCACCCAGAGTCATTTAATGATAAAGATGACATGAGTTTTGGTGATAAATGTTCCATCTTTGCTATGTGGTTATATTATTCTCCTATATGTATAATATATACATCAGAAAATAATCCAAAGTTTAGAGATTCCTTTCTACAATAATAAAATTTCCCACTTACTAGAAAGAGCTCCTTTTCTGCTGAAGAGAACCTAAAACCTTTATTCCCTAAGTTAATTTAGTTTGAGCATTTTCAGCGAATCATAGTAGATATGCTTCTCTTCTTCATCACAAATTGACACCTCATTGTTTGAAGGTTGTACTGGTTAATCTGATTCTCAATCCACTTAAACCGGCTAATAGTCGTTTAACAAAGACACGTGGAAATTAAAGCACATTTATTTGTTGTTAAGTATGTGTGTACTTTTCAGTGTTTACTTCTTAATATAATGTAATATCATAAGATAATATCTAAAACAAAATGCACAAAAAAAATTATTAAAATGAGAAATTCGCTGCCATATAGGAAGGACCTTTATACCGCATATATATAGAACATTGGTCCCCAAGTGTATGTGTGTGTATGTCAACCCCAAGTGTATAGATTTCTTAAGAGATTAAAGTCCCTTTTTGTTGCTAAAGCACCTGATATTTTATCAAATTGTAAAATTGTTAGCGGGATAAAGATATATATTCGCCAAGAACCATAGTGCTTGTATAACAGCAGACCAATAAGTCACAGTTATAATTATTTATTGTTAGAATCGATCTTGTAAAATCTGGTTTAAACTATAGCATGCATATTTATATATAAGTTAGGCATATTATCATTCGGCCTAATTCGTTAACTTGTTGTTGATCAATGCTATATTTTGCTATTCGTTTTGCCAGCCATTAACAACAAATGGAAATAATAAAAAGTCTGATTAGTAACACAAAACTGTACTAATTTTTTAGAAGTAAGCTAAAGCGCTAAGGTTTTACGAAATTATACAAACGAACATGATTTAGTTATTTATCGGTATTGCCGGTTGCAATTAATTTGATCGGTTCAGCCTAATCACGATCAAATCTTAAATGGACCGAAGTGGATAAATCCCTAATGTTTACAAGAGATGCACAATTCTCAAATATCAAAAGAAAGGTAATATGAACATATAGTCGTGGGGACCTAGAAGCAGAAGGTCTGTATACTGACCGGTGAGTGAGTGTATGAATGTGAAAGTGAGAAGACAAAATACAAGAAAGAGCGTTGACTTGGAAGTTAAAGCCAAAATACACACAAGGGGTAAATTTGTCTCTTTTGGAAAAGGACAGAGACAAACTTTCTATACGGGCCAATTAGACAAATAGGCCCTACTTCTAATTAAAGCCCATTTACTTCTCTCTTTGTCTTCTTATTCCTCTTTTTTCCCATCACGTGACGACGATGCAACAAAACGCCGTCGGATTTTATAACTGGTGCCGTTGACAAGACGGCGACAGAAGAAAGAAAGAAAGAAGAAACCACAGGCTCTAGGGAACGTAACGTTATGTCCTGTCTATAGCATTTATTATAACGGTCAGATCAACGCCGTTTAGATTAACATCCGTTAATGTTAAAGGACACCGTTAAATTAAAAACGCCGTGAACCTCTTATCTATTGATTTTTGTTTTGATGAAGCCAAAAAAATGGTGTCAGAAGACTTATGATGAAGAAAACGACGACGTTTCCGTTTTTCCATGTCTAATAAGTGTAGTAGTGGCGGCTACTAAAAACTGTAAAGTTTTTTTTCCAGTAAAAGTGCCTTTTAAGTGTAATTCCAGTGGTTTTTGAGTTTGAATATGTGTGACCAAATTTAAAGTACAGTCTCAGCAATATTATTGATCACTCGTTATAAAAGAATCGAATATGAAAAAAGCCAATGAGAGACTAACACGTATGTTTGACCACAAGTCGTAGTTCGTAATATACCTGCAGATGTTCTTCTATATATACTGAATTGTACTTGCCTTATCTTTTATTTTCGTAAAATTTCTATTCACAAATGATAAATCTACTTAAGACAGTATCACAGTAACCATAACAAAATTTACAAGATATGTAGTTTGAACAAATAAACACTAAGATTTTTATTTTGGCGCATTATTTTTTATAATAACAATATTTATGTAAAGTCATATAAAAGTATTTATTCTCTCACAAAGTCTTACGGTATTTAGAACAGTACCACATCGATTCTCTTCTTCTTCTTCATAATATGCCATTGTTCATGTCTCTGAGTCTTATCGCATAACACTCACGCTAACTTATTATTCCCTCTCTCTCTTTCTCTCCGAGAGGACACTTAAAAAAAATGGCGATGAGACTTTTGAAAACTCATCTTCTGTTTCTGCATCTGTATCTATTTCTCTCACCATGTTTCGCTAACTCTGACATGGAAGTTCTCCTCAATCTCAAATCCTCCATGATTGGTCCTAATGGCACCGGTCTCCACGACTGGATTCCTTCCTCATCTCCAGCGGCTCACTGTTCTTTCTCTGGCGTTACATGTGACGGCGATGCTCGTGTTATCTCTCTCAACGTCTCGTTTACTCCTTTGTTCGGTACTATCTCACCGGAGATTGGGATGTTAGATCGTTTGGTGAATCTAACTTTAGCTGCCAATAATTTCTCCGGTGCATTACCATTGGAGATGAAGAGTCTAACTTCTCTCAAGGTTTTGAATATCTCCAACAATGGAAACCTTAATGGAAGCTTCCCTGGAGAGATTGTTAAAGCTATGGTTGATCTTGAAGTTCTTGACGCTTATAACAACGGTTTCACCGGTACGTTACCACCGGAGATTCCAGAGCTTAAGAAGCTCAAACATCTCTCCCTCGGTGGGAATTTCTTCAACGGAGAGATTCCAGAGAGTTACGGAGATTTCCAAAGCTTAGAGTATCTTGGTCTCAACGGCGCAGGACTCTCCGGTAAATCTCCGGCGTTTCTATCTCGACTCCAGAACCTAAGAGAAATGTATGTTGGCTACTACAACAGCTACACCGGCGGTATTCCACCGGAGTTCGGCGATTTAACAAAGCTTGAGATCCTCGACATGGCTAGTTGCACTCTCACCGGAGAGATTCCGACGAGTTTAAGTAACCTGAAACATTTACATACTCTGTTTCTTCATGTCAACAACTTAACCGGTCATATACCACCGGAGCTTTCCGGTTTAGTCAGCTTGAAATCTCTCGATTTATCAATCAACCAGTTAACCGGAGAAATTCCTCAAAGCTTCATCGATCTCGGAAACATCACTCTAATCAATCTCTTCAGGAACAATCTCTACGGACAAATACCAGACTTCATCGGAGAATTACCAAAGCTCGAAGTCTTTGAAGTGTGGGAGAACAACTTCACCTTACAATTACCGGCGAATCTTGGCCGGAACGGGAATCTGATTAAGCTCGATGTATCTCATAATCATCTCACCGGACTTATCCCCATGGATTTGTGCAGAGGTGTGAAATTGGAGATGTTGATTCTCACTAATAACTTCTTCTTTGGTCCGATTCCAGACGAGCTTGGTAAATGCAAGTCGTTAAACAAAATCAGAATCGTTAAGAATCTTCTCAACGGAACTGTTCCGGCGGGGCTTTTCAATCTACCGTTAGTTACGATTATCGAACTCACTGATAATTTCTTCTCCGGTGAACTTCCGTCAACGATGTCCGGCGATGTTCTCGATCAGATTTACCTCTCAAACAACTGGTTTTCCGGCGAGATTCCACCTGCGATCGGTAATTTCCCCAATTTACAGACTCTGTTCTTAGATCGGAACCGATTTCGCGGCAATATTCCAAGAGAAATCTTCGAATTGAAACATTTATCAAAGATCAACACAAGTGCGAACAACATCACCGGCGTTATTCCAGATTCAATCTCTCGCTGCACTACTTTAATCTCCGTCGATCTCAGCCGTAACCGAATCAACGGAGAAATCCCTAAAGATATCAACAACGTGATTAACTTAGGAACTCTGAATCTCTCCGGTAATCAACTCACCGGTTCAATCCCTACCAGAATCGGAAACATGACGAGTTTAACAACTCTCGATCTCTCTTTCAACGATCTCTCCGGAAGAGTACCTCTCGGTGGTCAATTTATGGTGTTCAACGAAACTTCCTTCGCCGGAAACACTTACCTCTGTCTCCCTCACCGCGTCTCATGTCCAACACGGCCAGGACAAACCTCCGATCACAACCACACGGCGTTATTCTCACCGTCGAGGATCGTACTCACGGTTATCGCAGCGATCACAGCTTTGATCTTAATCAGTGTAGCGATTCGTCAGATGAAGAAGAAGAAGAACCAGAAATCTCTCGCCTGGAAACTAACCGCCTTCCAGAAACTAGATTTCAAATCCGAAGACGTTCTCGAGTGTCTTAAAGAAGAGAACATAATCGGCAAAGGCGGAGCTGGAATCGTCTACCGTGGATCCATGCCAACCAACGTAGACGTCGCGATCAAACGACTCGTTGGCCGTGGAACCGGGAGGAGCGATCATGGATTCACGGCGGAGATTCAAACTTTGGGAAGAATCCGCCACCGTCACATAGTGAGACTTCTTGGTTACGTAGCGAACAAGGATACGAATCTTCTTCTCTATGAGTACATGCCTAACGGAAGTCTTGGAGAGCTTTTGCATGGGTCTAAAGGTGGTCATCTTCAATGGGAGACGAGACATAGAGTAGCCGTGGAAGCTGCAAAGGGCTTGTGTTATCTTCACCATGACTGTTCACCATTGATCTTGCATAGAGATGTTAAGTCCAATAACATTCTTTTGGACTCTGATTTTGAAGCCCATGTTGCTGATTTTGGGCTTGCTAAGTTCTTAGTGGATGGAGCTGCTTCTGAGTGTATGTCTTCAATTGCTGGCTCTTATGGATACATCGCCCCAGGTTAGTTACTACATTTGGATTGTAACATTAGTACGAACCAAAATGTTATATGTTCTGATTATCATTTTTTTTTGGTTTGAATAGAGTATGCATATACCTTGAAAGTGGACGAGAAGAGTGATGTGTATAGTTTCGGAGTGGTTTTGTTGGAGTTAATAGCTGGGAAGAAACCAGTTGGTGAATTTGGAGAAGGAGTGGATATAGTTAGGTGGGTGAGGAACACGGAAGAGGAGATAACTCAGCCGTCGGATGCTGCTATAGTTGTTGCGATCGTTGACCCGAGGCTGACTGGTTACCCGTTGACCAGTGTGATTCATGTGTTCAAGATAGCAATGATGTGTGTGGAGGATGAAGCCGCGGCAAGGCCTACGATGAGAGAAGTTGTGCACATGCTAACTAACCCTCCTAAATCCGTGGCTAACTTGATTGCGTTCTGACCAAAGGAAAAGATAAAATGAAAAATAAGATGTGTAATGTGGTGATAATTTTTTTGGGTGTTCTTATTTATGGTTTCAAAATACTTTCGGGTTGTATATTTGTTGTGTTTCAATTTGTATATTACCTCTTATGTGTTCTTATCTACTCGAGTATGTAATGTAATCAATATGCTTATTGCTAATGGCTTTAAACTTTAGCTAATTCTCCTTTCAGCGTGTATAAAATAAAAAGAATGTGAGAGCTTTGACCTCTGATTCCAACACTAGACTATTTACAATAATCCATTCCTATGTGAATTATGGTCTTGTCTAAATTCATGTTTGTGTTAGCTTCCAACATGGAGTCATGTTGCACGTTTGACCTTACCTGTAAAGTACTAAACCTGCATATGGCTGAGATGGCTGAGAATCAAAAATAAAACTTATCTGGTAAAAACCACGGAATCAACAGAGGATTAGATTAAGCGATCGGACTCTACAAAGAATTACTCTGCATATGGAATAATGACAAGTTTTATTGAGTTCTTGGTGGTCATTCACTTCTCAACACTCTACGATGTAAATCTAATCATATTTTTTACGAGCTAAGAGACTCACCTCAGGGCCAAAACATTGTTGTCTCTGCTCTTGGAGCAAAACACACAAACTAAGAAACCAAAAAACCACAGAAACCAAACACCCAAAAGGTTGTCAGCTATAATTTTAACCTGTATAATGTATTTTCCACAAGAGCAAATAAACCTGTTAGAGATGAGGATGATGCTGTGAAGCCAACTCTATACATAACTCTCACCTCCATTGATGGCCAGCTTTTTAAAAAATGAATGTGATGTATTGTAACTCACTTGCAGTGTGTGAGAAGAAGACAAGGCACAGAACAGAGTCACAACTTAAAATCCAAGGGAGATCTACTCCACTTTCTTCTGCTCACATTACAATCTTCATTGCTAGATTCTACCCATATCCAATATGACATCTAAATTACAAAGCATTTCAGGTTTCAAAAAAATCTTCATTACTCTATTTAAGTCACTTCATTAAGAATCCTGTACAATTTCATTCAACAATCTTGATTGAGTTTCGCCAAGCAGTTTCAACACTCAAATCAAATAACACTGCAGCTCTTGAATTCAAAATCGATTCTATTAAGAAAACAAGAACATCTATAATCATCATCATCACTATCAAATTTTACAACATATCAATACAAAGAGACTTTCCAACTTACAAAAAGAAGAACACCATTACCTTATTCCTCATCAAATCTATTATACAGAAAATTTATGAGAAATTTATATCTAATACATGTTATCTACTTCACTTGCATTTTTTTTTCAACAAAGGGAAAACAAAAAAAAAAGTCAAAAAAGGGAAACTTCAAGTTTATATACTCAGAAAGCACCGTAGGGTATATGTTGTGGAAGCCTAAATCGAACCTGTGAAGCCGGTGACCGAACCGCAACGCCGTGCCAGCAAATCCCTCCTTTACAAATCGCACCACCGTCGTGATGGTGACGGTGGTGGCTAAGATCCTCATCACCACCAACGCGATTGTACCGCGAAACCGCATCCGCTGCTCTACGAGACACATCCCAAGCAAGCGTAACCGCAAGCAAAACACCGACCGCCGTAATAGAAACGACGACGACGAATCCTGCGCTGAAACTCCTCCCGGTGATTAATCCGTAGGCTTTAATCGCGATAATCACCGCCACGTAGATCGTCGCGAGATTCCCGAGAACCGCGTCGGATAACGCCATGAGACACATAGAGATAGGACTTTCTTCTTCTTCTCCGTCGCCGTGAAAATTCGTTGCGGTGGAAGAAGCTTTAACAGAAAAGTGGAGAATAGCGAATTGTGATGGATGTTGAAAACTCAAAAGGGAAGGATATTTTTAAAATTACTAAAATACCCTTGATAAGATCTTTTGCTTCTTCTCTATCTACATGACTCATCATCACTAATGCGAGAAGAGTTTGGTAAAAAAATACCCTTCGCGTAAAACGACATCGTTTCTTGATTTGGTCAGACTTGCCACGCACTACATTTATGGGTGTATGACATTCTTACGCATGTCGTTGTCAAGGACTCAAGAGGCTCTATTCCATTTATGTCTGTGGTCAAAATTTGATCGTCGTACTCAAAAATAAATGCTCTTAGGACTTGGTAATTGTTCTAACGGGCCTCTAAAATCAATAATGGACTCCAGTTTTAGACCCATCTTGATAATAAGTTTTCTTCTAATTTGATTAGTGTTTCCTAACTATGAGAGATGAAGAAGGCATGTCTTCATATTCCATGATGGCTTTATGCTTATGATATTTTCGTCAAATCATATGCAGTGAAATAGACACTTGGTTTATATTTATATAGGTTTTACTCCCACTATAAATCAAAGGCATCATCATCAACTCTCAACCTTAATTTAGATTATCTATTTAATCTTTTTTCAGCTAGTGGTATCACTATTAATGGTTTGGTCCATTTACTTTTGAAACTTATAGTAGAGAATTTTGTATGGCTCTCATATGCGCTTGTAAAGTCAAATTATTATTAAATACAGTGGTTGAGACAAGACCAACAAATGTATAATAGTGTTATTCATTTCAATGTTCCGAATGGCCAACACAGCAACATCAGACAACAAACAAATGAAATATTCCCCCAATTGTTTCCAATATATATAGATTTTAAAACTAAGTAGATTACTTTATATAGTGTACATAATATTCTTCTAATCCTAGTTACATTAAAAATCAAATAAATATTCTGACCTTACAAATTAAACATTCCCATCTTTTATGAACTCCACCAGCAGCCCACTTTCTTTCCCACGTGTTCCTCACCCAAAATAAGAATTCTCCCATGAATGAAGGGTATTTTCGTAAATTTTGGGTGTTGTTAACCTTTTTTCTCAACTCTGACTCAATCCGACGTCGTTCGGAAGAAAAAAGGTCACATGGGCCGGAACGAGATAAGGCTTTAGTCAGTGAGGGCCCACATCTCTTGATTTTACGCGGGAGACAAAGTTAGGTGTCAAAAGAGCCGCCACATCCGACAAAAGGCCAGCGCAAGTGTGACTGTGATTCCATATAACGAAAGATGACACGTGGATGGTGATCCTTTGCTCTGATCCAAAGCTCCTTCGTATATCATCGATGTATCTACCGGTGACCACGTCGTACTACTGTCTCCGGCAGGAGATGTCGACGATGTTCCCGGTGCTGTCGTCTGTTTCGGATCTGGGCTCTGATCTTGAGATGATTTTTGACTACAAAAAAAAAAAAAATCATAGCCGTTAAGTAATGTGTACAGGATTCTGCCACGCGTCTCCTCTAGATTAGAGATGATAATAGGAAAAATATCTCAATGAGCCGTTAAAGATACACATCCCAATAAATCTATCTCTACTCGAGGATAAAATTGGGACTATCAAAAAATTTGGCAAGAAAAAAAAATCGTAATAAACACACATTTCTTTTTGCAGTATAAAGCAAAATCCTACAGAGTTACTTCGATTACAAGGTAAGCAAAAGGTAATTAATGGTTAGTAAATATGTTGTCTGCTGTGTAATTGACAAAAATACCCTCAATAGTTAAGCGTTTTCTCTCACCTAACCATAATCATAAACTACTATTCATGCTAATTTGGTGCGACAGTGAAGAAGATACATCCGTTGTATATATACCGAAACTACCCTCCCTAATCAAAGCAGGGTAATAGTAAGAAAAGGGTATAAATGGAATTATCACCTGGTGTTAGGCGTTGGGCAAAACGTGATAACGTAATTAGGAGATTTGGCACATGTGAAGGTACTACTCTGGTCATCGTAAGCGTAGCTGTAAGCACGTGGGCACGCGGTTTTAAACATCAAAGAATACGACGACGGTTTACACGTGTCAGGTGTACCGTACGCGCCGCTGCAACAATACTCCGGCGTACGAAAAGCTTCACACGCGCTTTTACATCCCATAGATAGTTTACCTCCACCGTCTAAACTCGTCACTTTTAGCTCCGACGGACACGAACCGTTCAGATCTACAACGCATCCGGTGCTACTACAGTTTAAACCAGAGCCTCCTTGTGGAGCCACTAGCATCGGGATGTTGTAACCGTCGACGAGACTTACGTCGTAGAAATCGAGACCGTTAGATCCGTCGAGTGTGAATTCCGCTAGTGTTGCTGGAGGTGTTGCTCCGGATCCGGAGCACTCGAGGGTTCCGGATCCGCAATCTCCGGAGAGGCAAGTGAATTTTCCGTCGGTGTCGGTGGAGCATTGAGTTCTTCCCCAGAATCTTCCTCCCCATGAAGTTGGAGCGTTGATTGTTCGTTCTTCGCCTTTTTGGAGGACGAATCCGGTCGTCGGAAGTGGTGGAACTCCGGCGTTTGATAAAAGTCCAGGCCACACTGTGTATTCGCATTTGTTCACCATTATGAAGCTCGTAGATCTAACTCCTGTTTATAAAACCACAAATCATCAGTCAAAGTATTAATCATTACTTAAGTTAAATCGTAAGAATCGGAGAAGATTCGTACCAGAAACGAACAAATGAGAGAAGATAAGGAAGATCAATGGCAACGGAAGAGCCATTGAATTGGAGAAGAAGAAGATTTTTAAAGCTCTGTTTCTTCTTCGTCTTCTTCTTCTTTATTTGTTTATTTATGAAACAGAGACTTGAAGAGGATTCTGAGAGCGAAAGAGAGATGAAGAAGAGGATGGGTGATTTATAGAAGAAGCTTTTTTCCTCTGTTGGTAAGAATCTGGTGTATGTGTTGGTTGGTAGCTTATGGTACGCCGGCTTACGTGGCTACACCTAATTGGATTACATATTTTTAACCGTTGAGATTAAGAAAAGCACCACCTGATGATTTTATATAGTAGTAAATTTTGTTCTTTAATCGGTTCATAATTAGCACTATACGATAGGGTTAGTCTTGTTTGATTGATAATTATTCAACGAAAATATCCAATTAACTTTTGACGTTCACTTTTAATTAAAAATATCTACAAAACGTAAAGTAGATCTTTATTTTTCAAGATTCTTTTAACTTTACTGTTTGATTACGCGATTAAGGATTTGTAACCACGTAGACGTGCAAAACAAAATTACTTCTATGAAGAATTATAGTAAATTTTCAATAGGAAACTTGAGATTCCAAATTTCCAATGCAACGTTGTTGTTTTCATCTAACAATGAGAAAGGTCTAGTACAAAATGATGACGAACTTCAGAAGTCCAAAACCATATAATTTATAAAATTATCATTTCATTTTCAGAACAACTAGGTACGATTAGTGGACGTTTCAACGTCTTTCATGATAATCGCGGGCCATGTAAATTATATATTGGAGGATCCATATAATATCTTGGCTATATATTAAATTATTTATTTGTCCAATATAATATCTTTGGCTTTGATTGATCAATTGCAACGATATACACCAACAAAAAAAAAAAACATTTTACTTATATGAACTGTACATTTCTATATAATCAAAGTATCTGTTAGATATTTTGTTGTGAGAAGTTCAAATGTTGTAAGTACTTTTTACTGTTTTTTAAAGTGGTGTTAACTGTGAAAGATAAAAGAAGATGTAAAAGTGATTGATAATTTTTCAATAATTGCTTTGCGTTATTTTATTTTGTAGGACTAAATAGCGACCATTTTTGTAATCTTGTATAAGACAGGTCACATCCACTTTACAATATATCGTAAGCCATCGTCTTCCCTCACGTTTTTTTTTCGTCCGTCACTTGCTCACATTACAAATAAATAGATACGATAAAATATTTAATGGGCCTTTATGCATGGTTTAGTATAATTAATAAGCCCAGCAAATTTTAACAAAGGCACAAATGTGCTGCCCATAAATTAGGTTGAAAATGCAGATTGCATGAACTTTCGATCATATTCAATATTCATAGCACAAAACAAACGTTAACTCCAACAGATTAACAATATTTATCATCGAATTAATATATTGTTCCAAAGAGAAAAATGTAGGTACTTCTTGACACTTCTTAACACTTCTTGTTCACAGCGCAAGCATCTCAAAATTTCTTCAATCTATATACATTTTCATAAATCACTCTTTCGCGATGAGACATGTCTTTTTCGAGGTGGTTGTTCTGATATCTTTGGTCATCTTGGAGTTGAGCTATGCGTTTGCACCAATCGTATCGTATCAATGGGTCGTCTCTTATTCTCAACGTTTCATTCTTGGAAGCAACAAGCAGGTAACTACTGATGAATTGCTTGTATTTTTATTTGTTAGAATAATATGGTTTTAATTATCATATATGAAACAATAGATATTTGATCAATCTATAGGTTATAGTGATCAACGACATGTTTCCTGGACCGATCCTTAATGCAACAGCAAACGATATCATAATCGTTAACATTTTCAACAATTTGCACGAACCCTTTCTCATGACCTGGTAAATATTTGACACTTTTTATTAGGTATTTTTTTCTATTAGTTTTATTTTAGTCATGATTTTTATCAAACCAATATCTGTTAAAAAGGAATGGATTGCAATTGCGAAAGAACTCGTGGCAAGACGGGGTTCGAGGAACAAACTGTCCCATACTACCGGGAACAAATTGGACGTATCGTTTTCAGGTGAAGGATCAGATTGGAAGTTACTTTTACTTTCCGTCTCTTCTACTTCAGAAAGCGGCCGGGGGATACGGTGCTATTAGAATATATACCCCCGAACTTGTCCCGGTTCCATTCCCTAAGCCCGATGAAGAATACGACATCTTGATTGGAGATTGGTTCTATGCCGACCATACAGTAGGTTTCTTTACTATTTTACCGTATAATTATCAAATTCACAATCATTAATTAATTATTTTAGTTCTAAAAGATGTTTTGCTTGATTTGCCTAACACTAATCATATGTTTTCCAAATGGTTTGGTGTAAGGTTATGAGAGCTTTTCTTGACACTGGTCACAGCTTGCCAAAGCCTAATGGTATTCTTTTTAACGGGCGTGGACCTGAAGAGACCTTCTTTGCATTTGAACCAGGTGAGTTTTTCTTCTTTTAATATATTACGTTGTATCTTTAATAGTGTAATAATTACACACAAATGTACGTTTTTGTGTTTGTGTATATATAATCACAGGCAAAACATATAGGCTAAGAATATCAAACGTGGGTCTCAAAACATGCTTAAACTTTAGAATCCAAGACCATGATATGCTTCTAGTTGAGACAGAGGGTACGTATGTTCAGAAACGTGTTTACTCGAGCCTGGACATCCACGTAGGTCAATCATACTCTGTTCTCGTCACTGCCAAAACCGACCCGGTTGGAATTTACCGGTCCTACTATATATTCGCTACAGCCCGGTTCACTGATTTCTACCTTGGCGGTAGAGCTTTAATTCGATATCCCAATTCCCCACTTGACCCCGTCGGACCAGATCCACTCGCACCTGGTTCGTGGGATTACGCTTCCTCGGTTGAACAAGCCCTTTCCATTAGGTAAACAAATATTTCATTTTTATGGAAAACGTATATACAACTTTTTTTATGAAATTAAACCGAGAATAGTACTAGGGTAGGTGATCTCCGGGAAAAACTTGGTGTCGCATCCTATTTATATATATTACTCTTTTTTTATACCAAAGAAAAACTTTTTAATGAAATCTTACTTTTAGTTTTTATTCTTGACTACTAATAAATGTTAAGTGTGACACAGAATGGACCTAAACGTTGGAGCAGCAAGATCGAACCCACAAGGTTCGTACCACTACGGACGTATAAACGTAACCAGAACAATAATATTACATAACGACGTTATGCTGTCGTCGGGCAGACTACGTTATACGATTAATGGCGTTTCGTTTGTCTACCCCGATACTCCGTTAAAGCTCGTTGATCATTTCCAGCTAAATGACACCATTATCCCCGACATGTTTCCGGTTTATCCATCCAACAAAACACCGAGTTTGGGAACTTCAGTAGTCGATATTCATTACAAAGATTTCGTCCACATCGTGTTCCAGAATCCTTTATTTGAATTGGAGAGTTATCACATCGATGGTTACAATTTCTTCGTTGTCGGGTAAAAATTACAATTTAAATCATAATCATGTGTATAATGATTAAAGTAGGTACTAATGTTATTTGGGTTGATGTTAGATATGGATTTGGAGCTTGGTCTGAGAGCAAAAGAGCTGGATATAACTTAGTGGACGCTGTTTCACGGTCAACAATTCAGGTTAAAATCATATACTAATCTCGTAAAGTATTAAACCAGTGATTAGTTTTGGTTAATTGGTTGTGTTTGTGTTTAGGTTTATCCATATTCGTGGGCAGCAATACTAATAGCTATGGATAATCAAGGAATGTGGAACGTGAGATCACAGAAAGCAGAGCAATGGTATCTTGGTCAAGAGCTTTATATGAGAGTTAAAGGTGAAGGACAAGAAGATCCTTCGAATATTCCGGTTAGAGATGAAAATCCGATACCGGAAAATGTCATCCGTTGTGGCAGAGTTCTTTAATAATTAATTATTTAAATAATTAAAAGAAGTGTATTAGACCAGTTTCGTTTAGACTTCGGTTGTGACTAAGACTACAGAACGATGCCGTTTTTTATGGATGGGCTCATTTAATTTTATCTGCAAAACTGGCCCAGCCCAGGTCTGTTTTGACTTGGTGAGTGCTAACTTGCTCTAAAAGAAATACTGTAGCCATATAAGAACAGCTAACGTGCTCCCATTTTCTCTATGTTCCCTTCAATGACATTTTCACAATAAGTTGGGAGCAAGTAATTTACCAAGAACAAATGGTTGGGAACAAGTATATATTAAAAAAAAAAAAAATTGGATCATTTTACAAGTTCAATTATTGATATTGACGTTACGTATAAACAGTAGATCGAACATGACATAAATAAAAATGAAAAAATAATTGGATCAAATCTCAGATCTTACTACAGTCTACATCTAGCTAGCTACATGTGCTATGACATTATTTTTTTTTCTTTCTATATTTTCCTTTGTTATCATCAATATTGAATAATAGATCCAAACACAATCAGTGTGATGATATTTTTTATATACTTATTGATAATTCAACCGATTTCAATTATTGTGTTTTATCATTTACATAGAAATAGGTACATATGTATATTCAAGATCTCCAGATCGTTTATTGCATCTTGCTACATGTGCTATCTCACTATAAGACACTACATGGAAGTTCTTGCATTCATTTCGCAGTCAACTTGTAATGCATTATAACTATCAGAATTATTGAATTTTTGTTACTCGATGTTTTTAGAATGATATCAAGGTGTTTAGCTAGTCGTGATGAAGTTCGACTAGTAAAAGATTCATCATATGGATCAAGATATGAAACCAATCCAACTATCTAGAACTATTTTAGACGTTTGTAATTAGTAAAACCATTCCGTCTTTTCATCGATTTCAATGATTAGTATGTATTTGAGACCATGATTTATTCCCAACTAATAAAGTCTAAAAAGAAAACAAGGGGAGCTAACATTGATTGAATGTATAAATAGTAACAGAGATGAACAACAGAACAACAAAATAACTAATTGTTAGCGGAATGAACTACACCAAATCAAATTTCCATAGGATTATTACATAACGTTGAAAAGCTAGTTATAGTAAATTAAATCACGTTCAGTTTTTTCAAGTTATATTATTTTTACAAGCTAAATCACTTTTCCCAAACATAAAAGTTTGATGAATATTTTGTATGGAAAAACAAAAAAAACGATCTCAAGCTTTCAAGACCTATCACAATTAAATAGAAGATTTAATTCAACAATATCTTAAATAACATTTATCATTTTTTGTTATGATGTATCATTCACTTTGTAGAAATTTCAATTTGACGGTGCTAAAAATTTGATAAAATATGTCATATTCGATTTTTTTGTTAGAAAAAATGAAATGTTAAAAACTAAAAATAGTTACATATATATAAAAAAAGAGTATAGTGCATAGTGAAAAAACAGAGGATTTAAAAAAAAAAAAAAAAGAGAGAGGAAGAAGAAACGGTTATAACTAGCTGGCAAGATCCATCTTCTTCCCACGCTGTCAAAATTTGTCACTACTTCCCAAAAAAAACTCTCCCGCCTCTCTCTCTCTCTCCCTTCTTATTCTCCTCCTTCACCATCTCTCTCAGATCTCAAATCTTCATCGATCAATCATCATCATGAGAGAGATCCTTCACGTTCAAGGCGGTCAATGCGGTAACCAAATCGGTTCCAAATTCTGGGAAGTTATCTGCGACGAACACGGCGTTGATCCTACCGGTCGTTACAACGGTGATTCCGCCGATCTTCAGCTCGAGCGTATCAACGTTTATTACAATGAAGCTTCTGGTGGTAGATACGTTCCTCGTGCTGTTCTTATGGATCTCGAGCCTGGTACTATGGATAGTATCAGATCTGGTCCCTATGGTCAGATTTTCCGTCCTGATAACTTCGTCTTTGGGCAATCCGGCGCCGGAAATAATTGGGCGAAAGGTCATTACACGGAAGGTGCTGAGCTTATCGATGCTGTTCTCGATGTTGTTCGTAAGGAAGCTGAGAACTGTGATTGCCTTCAAGGTATTTATAACCGATTTCTACGATGAATCTGGTGTTTGCTTTGATCATAACATTTAAATCTGTGATTGATTTGTGAATTGAAACTGCAATTATCCGATTGTTCTTCCAATCATTGATTTGGTTTCGATCAATGTAGTTGCATATTCAGTAATCGATGATATCGATTTCACTAATCATCCTCAAGATCATGACTCCAATTACAGATTTATGGATTACGTGAACATGATCCTTCGTTGGTATTTTGCTTGATTTGCGTTTTTAAGATGTTTCCTCTCTTTGTGAGTGAGTCGGTGCTTCGTTTTCACTAATTCATATTTTGTTTCAAACCAACTAATTGAATCAGATGTTGATTACTGTTTAAGAGTGAGCTGTTAACACTTAATGATTGGCTAGGAATTAGATTTTGTCTACTCTTTATAGTAAAAAGTTAACGTCATTGAATCTAAGGACAATATCCTAATTTGGCGGTAGTGTATTAGTGGCCCCTAAATGTTTTTGTTCCAGATTTGTGACTGTGAATCAAAATGATCACGTGAACCTTAAATCATATCGAATTTTATAATAAGAACTTTAGGGAATACTCTTCTGTTGACACTATCGAGGTGAAACATACCATTTTGTGGGGATATAAATTGAATAAGCAAGTGGGTCATGATTGGTTTCAGCAACTGTTTATATAATAACATCTCAATACTTTTTTTGGATCTGGTCCTAACATTTGTTTCACACTTGTTCTTAACATTTCTGTATCTCATTTTATATAATTACAGGGTTTCAAGTATGTCACTCTCTTGGAGGAGGCACTGGTTCTGGAATGGGAACTCTTTTGATATCAAAGATCCGTGAGGAGTATCCAGACAGGATGATGCTCACATTCTCTGTTTTCCCATCTCCAAAGGTCTCAGACACTGTCGTTGAACCGTATAATGCAACTCTCTCAGTCCACCAGCTCGTTGAAAATGCTGATGAATGCATGGTCCTCGACAACGAAGCTCTCTACGATATCTGTTTCCGCACTCTCAAACTCAGCACCCCTAGCTGTACCTATCACTTTTTGCCATTAAAACCTTAATGTTTGTTTTCTTAGCTCCTAAATTCTAAGATCATCATATATACATTTTGCAGTTGGAGACTTGAACCACTTGATCTCTGCAACCATGAGTGGTGTGACTTGCTCTTTAAGGTTCCCTGGACAACTCAACTCTGACCTAAGGAAACTCGCCGTGAACCTTATCCCATTCCCTCGTCTCCATTTCTTTATGGTGGGTTTCGCGCCTCTCACTTCCCGTGGCTCCCAGCAGTACATTTCCCTCACAGTCCCCGAGCTGACACAGCAAATGTGGGATGCCAAGAACATGATGTGCGCAGCTGATCCGCGCCACGGACGTTACCTCACAGCCTCAGCCATGTTCAGAGGAAAAATGAGCACAAAGGAAGTGGACGAACAAATCCTGAATGTCCAGAACAAGAACTCATCATACTTTGTTGAATGGATCCCAAACAATGTGAAGTCCAGCGTCTGCGACATTCCACCAACTGGAATCAAAATGGCTTCTACGTTTGTCGGAAACTCGACTTCTATCCAGGAAATGTTCAGGAGAGTGAGCGAACAGTTCACGGCTATGTTCAGGCGTAAAGCTTTCTTGCATTGGTACACAGGTGAAGGAATGGACGAAATGGAGTTCACTGAAGCAGAGAGCAACATGAATGATTTGGTGGCTGAATATCAGCAATACCAAGATGCTACCGCTGATGAAGAAGGTGAGTACGAAGATGAAGAAGAAGGCGAATACGAATCTTGATTTCGTAATCTCTCAGAATGGTTCAGAGAACAACACAAACCAAAAGATTAAAAAAAACAGAAGTCAATTCATCTCTATGTCTCTATTCCTATTATTACCACTATATATATACATGTATCAAGTTGAAGAAACTGGGAAATGTGTTTGTTTGTTTGTTACTTTTTCTTTGTGGTTCTCTCTTATTGTATTTTGCCATTTAGTTTCTTCTTTTCTTCTCATTGCCTTTGTAATAAATAATATGTCCACGTATCTTTTAAGCCTTTAGCCTTCATAGTATTCAAAAAAGGATTCTTAGAATCCTTTGAGTTTCCATTGGAAACTTGGTTGCATATTCGTTACAAAAACCTACTATTTCTGCTATATAATTATAACCCAAAAAAGGTTATTCAAAAAACTACCCATATCACTACTTAAGTTGATAAGAAGAGATGAATCTATTATAAAGCTTCTTGGATCGAATCAAACCTAGTCTTCTTTGTCTTGCTTGAGCAGCTACTTGGACTTTACTTGCCACTCTCTGAAAACCCTCCTCTGCTGCTGGAAGGTTCAGATCAAAGCCACGCCGTTCCAAGTTATCCATACGTAACGACGCCGTTTCAACATCCCTTACCTTAACCGTGCGATCAACCGCAATAAACGGTAGATGTTGTTCATATCTAATGGGCTGGGCTATTAAACCAACTTGTGCTCTAAGTAAACCTGTATCCGCCTGTATCTTCACAGAATATTATCAAAATGGAAACAAATATTAAAAATGTAAACATTTTTTATACAAAAGGGAAAATAAATAAAATAAAAGGTAAACATGAAAACCTCGAGGACTGAAGAACTCTGATATTTAGTACAAAATACTTCTTCTAAACCCTTTTTAATCTGTCGTTTATATCAAAAAACATACACAAAAACAATTACTAAGTATCAAAATTTAACATATCAAATGAATTCTACACAAATACGAATAAAAAAACTGAAGAATAGAAACAAAAAAAAACCTCAAGAGAGATAAGAAGAGAAAATTAAGACTTACGATTTGAGAATTGGCTTTCTTGGCCTCACCGGTTAAGCACGAAGAACTCGAATTACTTCCCATATCGCCGATCTCCGCCGTACACGGCAGCGATTTCATCACCGGTTCCGGCGAAATCACCGGCGGATGCAAGTGAATTAAAGAAGACCTCTTTTTAGTGCGACCCCATTTATGGAAGAAAGGAGAATCAGAAGAGAATATGACCGGATGTGAAAGTTGCAATAAGATAGAAGAAATTTCGTAGTCAATGCTATCGAAAAAATCATCTTTCTTCTTGCCTTTGCCGTCACGGTAACGGAGAGAACCGTGATCTTCCATAGTTATGCTCTGTTTCTTCTTCTTCTTCGACATTGAATGGGCAGAGACACGAATGGGGTCTTTTGGGAGTCTCTCTTCTCTCGTCTTGAAACGATTGGGTTTATGAGATAAATCTTTCTCCCAAGATTTTGTTTCGTTTTTATTTTTTTTATTAGCGTTTGATGGTCTATGATTATGACACGTGTCATTACATTTTTTTGTTGAAATTTTTTGCTTTCTTTTCTCTCTTTTTTTTGTTTCTTATTTTTTTTTTCTCGTTGTAATTACTAATTTCCTTTTTGGCCATTTAATTCTGTCAATTTTGAAAGCCAAAAAAGGATTAATCCCTGATATGTCAGGTAAAAAAATACTAACTTTTCTTTTCTTCTTAAACCTCATTTTATTTCTGATATTTTTTCGACTACCAAATTTTTTTTTAACATAGTATACTATACATATTATTAATTTCTACCCAAAATGGGCTTTGGGCTTTGGCAATGGGCAACAACAAAAACCAACGGTCTTCCATACTTGCTTCATTATCAGTTTTTGAGTTTTGACTGGTCTCTTTCTTTCTCCAACCTACCTATCTTACTAAGCAACAAACCACACAAGACTTCGTTATTATCAAACCCATTGTTGAATGTGATGATGAGCTTAACAACAAAGATATTATATCCACACTAATACAATTATAATATTTGTTAGAATATGTATTCAATTGGTAAACAAACCTATTCGGACTATTACAGAAGAGAGCTCTTTCTCAGTCCACATCGTTGCTATTTTTTTTTTTTTTTTTTTTTTTTTTTTTTTTTTTGATATACCCTATCGGCTGTCCGGTCGGCCCCGGTAGGAACGCACCGAGGTGCTACATAGTGGACTTGTCCACCGTGTTAACGGCTAGGCCCTTCGGGCTACCACTCTGCCTATCCCGAGTTTGGTGTGCCTTCCGACTAAGTGCCAGGGGGTAGTCAGGCCGCCTGCATTTCTGACTACCAGGTAAACCAATTGGGCCAAAGCCCAACTGACAGACTTCCCACATAATGTTGATAACAGCCAGGAGGGAGGATTCGAACCCAGGGGGGAGGGACTTTCACCCAAACACCCATGTGCCCCCAACTACCAGCCCACCACCATGTGGGCACATCGTTGCTATTGTTACGAGTTGTGCATCGAGTTAACATCGGGAGTCTAGGAGACCTCCTTAATGGCTTTACCTCTCATGTGATGGTCTTGTGATTTCGTTGCCCTTCTTCTTCTTACTAGCATTGTCTTCTTCTAATTCAGCCACTTTAGCCATCAATCTTGAGATGATCTTATCTTTCTCATGATTAGATGATTGAAGCTGCTCCTGAATAGATATAAGACTTGAGATTCTTATTCCCTTGTTGGATCTCCTCGTCTTGCCTCATAAACTCCTCACTAGTTTCCTTAGTGCAACATTAACAGAGAAAACAAAAGACACATTTTTACAATCTCCTACAAATCGATAAGACTAAAAAAAAAAAAAAAAAACTAAAAAAAAGAAAAAAGAAAAAGAAGATATGAATATTATTATAAGTGAATATAAAACATTTACTCATATATATGACAATTAAGTTAGTTGAGTAAAGAAATAAAAATTTGCACAAAAAAAAAAAGAGTAAAGAAATAAAATCTCTAACCGGTGAAAGTGGTGGAGATCGAGAGATACTGGAAGGATTGGGAGAACAAAAACCTAATAAAAGGGGAAAGTGGATTTTGTTTAGATATTGTAAAGAGTTTAGCTGTATAATTAAAAAAAAAATCGATTACTGAAATAATTGCATCAATCAAATCTAAAATTTAAGAACAAATAATAGTAAATTGATATACTTTGTTGACTTTCTCATACTTTAACTTCGTAACCTATATCCTTGAAAAAAAAAAAAAAACCTATATCCTTGGCGAACAATCATAAAATTATATATTATATTCACGTTCATGTGTTCTCCATTTACTTGGAAAGATGTTTTCTTCTTCTCTGCCTCCGGAAATTATCCTCAAAATCCTTTCTTTTCTTCCGGGCAAAACATTACAAAAACTCCGGTTAGTTTCAAAGCAATTCAACTCCTTAATCTCTGAACCCTACCTCCTCCGTCTCCACCACCGCCATGCCCTAAACTCCTTCTCAATCCTAACCGCCTTCACCCGGTACCAGCTGCGATCCCCAACCATAGATCTCAAACTCTTCCTTTTCACCCAACCCGACGACATTGCTCTCGCTGTTCTCACCGCTCGCAAAGCTATTCGGATAGACGCCTTCGGTGATCCTCGTAGCAACATTGAACAAACACTTAAACCCATCACAAAACGCTTCTTTGGACAAAGAATCAAAGTATTCTCTTCTAACCATCAGTTTCTCTGTATCGTCACCGACAAGGAACATTTTCTCTTCGACCCTAGTAACCTAAACATCCTAGAAATACCACAATCTCCCACTTACACTTCTTCTTGCTGTTCTCTTGTCTCCTTTGGCTTCGTTTCATCAACATTACAGTACAAAATCATCAGATTTTTTCTTCCTTATCACCCACTTTGCAGATTCGAGATACTCACTCTCACCATCATAGGAAGAAAATACAATCATCATCTCGAGATCTCGCCATGGAAATCACAAGAACAACAATTTCCTTACCTTCTAAAACCATACCCTCCAGCTCACGCTGATGGATTCCTTTATTGGATAACAAAACATGTTCCAAAGATCGTGTCTTTCTCTCTAGAACAAGAGAAGTTCTCTGTTCTGTCTCCACCGCCATGTTTTGAAGATAACCCTAATCACCGTTTTAACGTATGTGGAATCAGAGGGAATCTTTGGGTAGTAGACTACAATTCTCTTGCACCAGACATGGAGCTTTGGATGATGAGTGGTTCAAATGGATCTGCTTGGATTAAAACGCACAGTATCGGGCTCAAAAAAACTTTCGCCCGTTACTATCTATCGTTTCCGATCAGGATTCATGATATACAATCTGATTGTGTCATCTTCCAGGTTCTGTTTCCTAGTCAGATACATATTTATTACACGAGCAAGAATGAAGTTGACGACTTATGAAGGTTTTTCATGCGGAGATTTACCGCTTTGTCATTATACTGATGGTCTTTTGTCTCTTTGAAATTGTACTTGTTAGAGTTTTTTTAATCAAAGCGCTAGTGTTTATTTTACCTTCTGTGTATTCTTATCACTATGTATATTCCCAAATCAAACCATTGTTTCTTTTTGTTTTGGGAATTTCTTGAAGATCAAACCGATTCTGACACAGATTTGGGGAGTGTTATTGGATTGATCACTTTCAATACATTTTAAGCACACTAATAATTACCACTAATTGTTTCTTTTCAAAACAAAAATGAGGACATTTTGAATCTTTTTTTCTTTTCATAGACGACCAAAAAATATAATCTTTTTACGGAATCATCATGCATGAAACAGCCTAAAACACAAAGCAAGATATTCATACGTTCTTGAAGAAACAATCATTTCACAACACATGAAATCCACTATGATGATAACTATAGCACAAGCCAATTGCAATCGTTTAACAATTCATTACAAATATGATAAAATGGTAATTAATTTATATAATGTTATAAAATGGTAATTATCCATTACGTATAATTATCCACTTCCTCTCTTATCTATTGTTTACTTAGCATAGAAGTGGCTTGGTCACCAAGTTTTTATTCCCCTATATATATTGCTTTGTATGAAGGGTTAGAAACATACGTAGAGAGAAGTTGAGTAATAAAGCTTTCATTTCACTTTCTCTCCCTCGTTCTTCTCTCTTTCTTTTGTTTATTTTATTCTCTTTATAAATACTACTTCAAATATCTAGATATATATTCATCTACTTTTAGTTATTATTTATAACACGTTATCAGCACGATGTCTTTACCGCTAGAGCGTTTACGAGGTAAGTTACAATTTCTGTTATTTCAATTTATGTTTATAGAACATAATTATTCTAGACATCGTGAGACTATGCCTTTTTCCGGTTTGATCGTTTTATAAATGGAAGGTCTGCCTTCTTTACGATCAAATAAAAAACTATGTCTTTTCCGGATAGATCGTTAAATATGGTAGGCTATGCCTCCTTTACGATCAAATATATGGCTATGCTTTTTCCGGATCGATCGTCATATATGGTAGGTTTTACCTTCTTAACGATCAAATGAAAATTTATATTTTTTCCGGATTGATCGATATATGGTAGGCTCTGCCTCCTTTTCTACGATCAAAAGAAAGCTATGCCTATTGAATTCTTATATGGAAGGCGATGCCTCCTGAATTCTTGTATGAAAAGGTTATAGTCCATAAATTATTATTTTTATTTATTTTATTTGTATAGAATAAATATGTATGTTATATAAGATTTAAAGACTTTGAAATATGTCTTTAAAATCAAAAATATATTTCTCTTATGAGAATATATGAAGCACGTGTCGATATACAGTGCAAAATAATTAGAAGGTCTAGATGAGCTAGTCTCTCGACTTCCAAATGCATCAGATTCATAATAATCGATGCTTCGTGTTCTCCAAAGTCTCAAAGAAACTCGTGTAGTTTCTAAAATATTTTTCTTTATAATTATTATATTGAGACTATAAATAAATGTGGTATCGAATATCCGACCACAATGGAGACACACAAATGTATGATTATATCATGCAAAAAATAAAGATGGCAAAATATTTCTGATAGTAAACAGAGGTTTGCTAATTGATGTAGCATAGTATAACCGGTCAAGCCATCCTGGTAGAAAAATACAATATATAATAATGGTCAAGATCCAGGATCCGTATCAGTGCCAACAAGGGCCTGATTGAAAAAAAAAAAAAAAAGGGTGCAATATATTGAATTGCTCTTCCTTAATAAAAGAGATGCATTTAGATCTCTTGTCACTACATCTAAAGATTAAAACCTGTTATGTGCAAGTGAGTCTTCGTGCGAAAAAGTTGAAATCACACGATATAAAGCCCGACTTGTTGCACAAGGTTTTTCTCAAAGACTTGGAGTTGATTATGAAGAAACATATTCTCCAGTCATAGATGCAATTACATTCAGATACACAACGAGCCTAACAGTCTCTTATCATTTAGAATTGTACCTTATGGATGTAGTGACAACATGTATATATGGATCGTTGGATTTAATATATACATAAAAATCCTAGAAGGATTTAAAGTTCATGAGCCATTAGACTCAAAGTCTAATGAAATATGTACGGTCAAATTACAGCGATCACTTTACGGATTAAAATAATCCGGACGCATATGATATATTGCTTAAGCGATTATTTCTTAAACAAAGAGTATGTTAATAATGAAATATGCTCTTGCGTCTTTATTAAGAAATCTCCATCGAGATTTGTGATCATTGCTATATATATTGATGACCTAAATTGGAACTCAAAAATAGTGGTTAAATATCACTAAAATTTTATGTAAAGAGAAGCTTATTCAAGCACTGCATGCTTTCGTCCATATTTCTGAGGTAACATTTAATTTATGTGAATTTATTTTAGTTCATTTAAATTCATTTAAATTATATATGAAGTCGAAGGTTGTATACCTTCTTCTCTTTAATTCTGTAGTAGGCTATGCCTCCAGAATCATATGGTTTTTGGCCAAATCACCATTTTTTATTTGATAAGCTCATCGTATATGCTGGTTGATTTCCTCAATAATCCCCAAATTAAGCCCCGAATATAACTGATCTAAAAATAAGATTCGGTCCAAGATAAATAGGCTTAAAAAGCCATCATCTTGAGAATGGGTATTACAAGTCCCACATTTTTATAAGGATCTAAGAATAAATACATGATCCATATTGGATATGTTATTGATCCTAAAGTGGGATTCAGTTCGAGATGAATGAACTCGAAGAGTTATCATCTCGAGGGGGAGAATTAAAGGAATCCCACATCGACAAAAAGTCGATGAATTTTTGTGAGTTTGACACCCCAGAGCGAGACAACTTTGGTGAAGTCATCACTTTTTGATAAAGTGGAACATCTAAAAATGATGTTCACTCTCAAAATGAGCTTTAAGCGAATCGTTCATAACGCAAATCCAAGAGATTGCAAAACGATTCAAGGTGATTTAATCTCCATGTTTTTACATGGAACATGCAGTTTTGCATGTATTAATATTATATATAAGGCCAACGATTTATAAGAAATATTTTTCCCATGTTATATATACATGATTGGAGATCAAATATTTCTCATTTTGAGTTTTATGGGTGTGAGATATATATAAATGCTCTTCTGCACCGCATAAAAATATCATCCAAAAAAAAAGATGAAATATATAGATGCAGGAGATGAGTCTCTGCTCTACAAATACTGAGCCATCTTATGAGAGATGTGCCTATTGCAAGATTTGCAAATCATCATGTTGATGATAAAGTTCCCCATCATTATGGGAGAATCATTGAATAGTTTGGATCTTTGAACAAATAAATATAATAAAAATGAACTTTAGAGTTCAAAAGTTCAAAAGGATCACTATTCAGAATAAAATGCAAATCAAATGCAAAAAGCTGATAGATGAGATTTCATGAAATTAATGATCCTCGTATAAATACATATGAACTTAAAGTTCATAGGAAATCTCTTGTCCCAGCTTAAAATGCTCTAAAAAATTATGTCTCTGGCGGATGACATATTATTGTCTATAACACGTAAAAAAACGTGATAGACAACTTTGGTTCCAAATATAAAGAAAATCCTCGAAAATAAAAAAAAAAGGAGCATAATATTACTAAAAAGAGGATTAAAACTCTTAAAAGAGGAGCATATAGATTTCTAAAGAGGAGTATAGAGACTCTTCAAGAGGAGCAAAGAGACTCCTAAAGAGGAGTAAAAAGACCGATTGTCATGGTTAATAACGAAATCAGGTACCTGAATAAAATCATTTATAATGATTAAGAGATCTCGATTAACCATGTCATTACGGCAAATATGGAACCAAAGACAACATGATGTCGACAATAAAAATAATTTAGTGCACAAATGAGGATCATAAATCTCTGCTCTGTGAGCGTAAAGAGATATATATTGGCCAATAACAAAGACGCATGCAAGTCTATATTAATCTCGTATAAGAAACGAGTAATTCCTGTACACATGGTCCAAGAATCGAAAGAGTATTATGATACTTAAGACAAGACGGTGTGTCGCGCCGGATTTGTCAAAATCACTCGATACTGAGTTGATATTATAAATGACTTGAATTGCGCCTTATGGGATGTCTGTAGGACTTAATCCCTGAAAGTGATATCATAATTATATTCCCGGGAACTTATACGCATGATGTTTTTGAACATCATCAAAACTCTTAAAGAGTTATTTGGAATAAAAGATCTTGGAAAGACAAAAGTGTCTCCACATATTCCAACTAAACATCTAAAGAAAGAGATGTTATATTAGTCACTTCTAAAGGAAGTTGACTTTATATAGTTTGATCATGAAGCACTATATATAAATGCTGACGAGTATTTATATATTTTGTGAATTGTAGCTAGCATATATAAATGTTGACGAGCATTTATATATCTAGTGAATATATTGTATCTAGCATTTGCTATTGATCTACTTGCAGAATTAATTCATCTCCTCCGACGAGACCTTGAATGAGTTCATGTGTCTTCCATTATCGCTGCAAGGTACGATTGACTTGGGTTTATTTTATTCTAGAAACCCCGAGTTTGGTTTAGTTGGTTTTGCAGATGGATGATCTATATGAATATATATCGCAAAACAACAACTACGTGGCGTTTCCAACAACAAATTTTGGCCGCCGCTTGCTCAAATCATGCCAAAATTATTGCTCTCCATGAAGCATGTCGAGAATCTGTATGGCTCAGATTGATGCCTTGAACATATACAAGTAACAAGAAATATATGCACCAGTGAAGAGCCAACAAACAAGACATTGTTACATATGTTTCCCAACTCCAAGGAAGCTATGTCAAGAGCGAGATGACAAGACATATTTTTCCAAGATTCTTCTCTTGCACTCAAGAATCTGAGAAGAAGCAAGAAGTGGATGTCAAGTACATCCGGCCGAGTAACAATGTAGCAGTTTTAGTTCAAAGGCGTTGCCTGCTACGCCATTCAAAATTCATCTTTTGAAGATGATGCTTCCAGGGGGAGACATATGATGATGAGCGTGGTTGCACTCTTTTTCCCTTATCATGGTTTTTATCCCACTGGGTTTTTCCATGACAAGGTTTTTAACGAGGCAGCAAATAACACGCAAAAGATAGACAACAAAGTGAAGGTCTATCTCTCTTCAAAAATCTTTGTTATACATTGACGAGATCAGAAGAAGCAAAGAGAATGATCGAGATGCATCATCTACGAAACCTATGAAGAGAACAAGACTCGTCTGTTCCAGGGGGAGATTGCGTCACTGTACTCTTTTCCCCTTATCATGGTTTTTATCCTTTACGGTTTTTCCATGATGAGGTTTTTAACGAGGCAGTACGCAATACGGTAATAACGATGGATAATTAAGGGGGAGTGTTATAAAATGGTAATTATCCATTACGTATAATTATCCACTTCCTCTCTTATCTATTGTTTACTTAGCATAGAAGTGGCTTGGTCACCAAGTTTTTATTCCCCTATATATATTGCTTTGTATGAAGGGTTAGAAACATACGTAGAGAGAAGTTGAGTAATAAAGCTTTCATTTCACTTTCTCTCCCTCGTTCTTCTCTCTTTCTTTTGTTTATTTTATTCTCTTTATAAATACTACTTCAAATATCTAGATATATATTCATCTACTTTTAGTTATTATTTATAACATATAATTCTTTTACAAGGATTTTTTCTATGTGAATACAAAGAGACGAAGCAGAGTCGTTGGCTTACCACGAATCTAATTTCCACCTAAACAAACTTAACACTACACGTGTCACCGTCATAAAGTGTTAAACTTTTCGACTTTTTTTTTTTGTTCTGTAAGAAAAAAGGAGAGATTTTTAGCTATGGTTGCGTTACCAATTTCTCCAGTTTCCCCACTCCACCTCCAAAAAGACAGTGTAATCATAATAATCACCTGATCAATTCACACATAAAAGAGACAGATCTGGTTTTTTTCTTACAATCATCGTACCAAGTTCCTAAAGGTTTCGACTTTACTGTTTCTATTTTCGGAAAGAGAGTGAATGATTGAATCGAAGATGAAGGCGGCGAAGAGGCCGATCCACGCTGTGACGACATGGGTTCGTCGGCAACCACCAAAGGTTAAAGCTTTTCTCGGTGTTGTATCCGCCATGACTGCTCTCGTTTTGTTGAGAATGATTGTTCATGACCACGACAATCTTTTTGTCGCTGCTGAAGCTGTTCATGCCCTTGGAATCTCCGTCCTTATCTATAAACTCACCAAGGAGAAGACTTGTGCTGGTATATATATATATCGATTTCTTGATTTTCAAATTTTGGGTTTCTAGGTTTAGGTTTTGAATTAGGGGATGAGTGAATTCTGAATTTGATTTCTCCTGATGATCTGTTTCGATTTCGAGTTAGGGTTTGTTTTGATTGATGCTTTTGAATTCGAATTTGCAATCTTTTAATGACAGGATTATCTCTCAAGTCACAAGAGCTAACGGCTCTGTTTTTGGCGGTGAGATTGTATTGTAGTTTTGTGATGGAATTTGATATTCACACGTTGCTTGATTCGGCTACATTGGTGACTACACTTTGGGTTATCTATATGATCCGTTTTAAGCTCAAAGCTAGTTACATGGAAGACAAAGACAATTTTGCTATCTACTACGTCGTAAGTTGTTTTCTCTCGTGTTTTTGAAGAATGTTGAATCATATATTTGAAGAAGGTTAAGTAGCAAACCTTTATTTCAATTAGTTACCATATTTTGATCATTTTGTAAGATAAGTCCATTTTGAAGAGTATTAGTCCATTTAGATAATAATGTTTCTGAGCATTTTTTTGAATATGGCTGCAGGTTATTCCATGTGTTGTTCTATCAGTCCTTATTCACCCATCAACACATCATCATATAATCAATAAGATTTCTTGGGCCTTCTGTGTTTACCTTGAAGCTGTTTCAGTCCTTCCTCAACTTAGAGTCATGCAAAACACTAAGGTACTTTTGAAAAGCTTGAAACTAGTCCCTATCCTTTACATAATTAGTAACACATGTCTCGTCTCAGATCGTGGAGCCATTCACAGCACATTACGTATTCGCTTTGGGGATCGCGAGGTTCTTGAGTTGTGCACACTGGGTCCTTCAGGTCTTTTTTCGTTGTTTTCTGGCCTCCAAACTATAAAGCTTGATTTTTGTAGTATATAATGATAATCTGATGATGGTGTAGGTTTTGGACACTCGAGGGCGGTTATTGACTGCTTTAGGATATGGTTTCTGGCCTATAATGGTTCTCCTCTCTGAAATCGTCCAAACCTTCATTCTCGCCGACTTCTGCTACTACTATGTCAAGAGGTAAATCATGGATGTTTTTAGTCATCGTCTCATTTGTCGATAAGTTGGTTGTAATTATGTGCTGATGGCTGATCTTGAAGACATTGATGGGTGTTCTAAGATTCTTATGTTTGTGGTGTTGGGCAGTTTAATGGGTGGTCAGCTTGTTCTTCGTCTCCCATCAGGTGTTGTGTAAAATTTGGTGGAAACTAGATAAGAAGAAGATATGGTGTTTGCTTGAGCTTATGATGTGGAGTCTTGCAGGCTAATCGTTTTGAGTCTTCTAATCTCTTTTTTTCTTCCTTTTATGTTTTTTTTTTCTTGGAGGACTTGTAAAGAAAAAAGGGAATTGATTAGAGATTTTGAGTTTTGACATTAATTTAAAAATTAGTGTCAGCTTTTAATCTATTATATAGTTTTATGTTGTTTCCGGAAGCAATTAGATGAATGCTTTGGTGTTCAATATTACATGAGAGGGATTATGAATCATGAAAATTTAAAGGGTCGCAAATGTTACTCGCAATTTATTTTTGTTTAAATTTCATGCTTGATTAAATAAAACTTAATTAAAGAGAGTAAGAAAATATTATTTGAATGTATATATTATTTGGTTGTGATAACAGCGAAAATTAGATACTACTTTAAAAAGTTTTTCCTTCCAAATAGTTTAACGAGTTTCTTTTTCAACAAGAATTACATAAGTTACGAGTTACTTGGGAACTTACGAGTGATGATGATTGATGCTATTGTTTGTTTCTTTCAGCTATTTTAACTGAAAAGGTTCTCAAGTCTGAGCTTATCCAAATTTTGTTTGTTTTTTATTCGATTTCGACTCTTTTGGCTGCGGCTACAGCTGGACTCTGTAATCGTATCACCTAATATTCCACCAAATGTTTTATATATAATTGCAATTCATTTATACTAATTTTAGTGAATGGAGTAGCTAGTAGATATTATTGGGTGATATTTTTATGTCTACCCAAACCTTATGTCTGAATGAACATCGTTTTGTTAGAATGATCAACAATAAAAATCGACGAAAAATCATGCTTTTAAACGAATTCAATGCAACGTGTCAGCGTTTTGTATGTCGAAAAAGATTCATCTTCAAAGCATTTTTGGCGGATGAACTACAATCACAATTTTTGTAAAGTCGAGCAAGCACTAAATGCTTCTTTACAACGAAAGTGTATGTGTCTACTTCATGTCTTCGTCTTATAGAACGTTGTCTCGATCGAGTGGCTAGATATTTGATATGTCTAGTGCCGACTTATATGATCTCTAATAACCAAGTGAATTTTTTGGTCTTGTGAACTTTTTTTAAAAAAACAACGTATATATCAAGTTATGGTTAGAATCTATTTAGGAGGAGCTAAAAGATGTTCTCGTACTACTCTCGTATATTAAAGAGGTTTTGATCCGAATTTAGCGGTTCTTAGCTTCTTATTTTCTCAACTTGTTAAAATAAAATTCAAAATGAATGAAGTATATTTGTGGTCATTAGATGATTTGATCGGTGTGGTATGAGCGAATACCTATTGTCGCATGAATATACGGTTTGGCCAAACAAAACAAAAAAGTATTGTAAAAAAGACTCCAAATCCGTTTGTTTAAATATGTCTTCCTTATTTTTTTTCTCTGTTTATAACTTTATATCATGTCGTATAATTAACGATTCATTCATTGAAAAAAAAAAAAATCATGTGCCAAATCACTTTTTTGTTTTCTTTCAAATATACAACTATCACATATGCATTATCAAATTAAAAATGAAATATAACTTAACATCGATACTATCACAAATCACTAATTAAGCTAGACAACTTCTAAGTTCTAATCCCGCAAAATAACATTATAAAATTTCATAAAATATCAGTAAAACCCTAGTATCGATTATATACAAATGGATTGGGATGGAAAAGGAGATCACACAGGTTGGCAATTATTAGCTATATAACAGCTGTTAATGCGAATAACAACACTTTCACAGCTGTCTTAAGAACTCACTTCTCTATCACTTTTTCTTAATTTTCTTTCCTCTTTAATACATTTTCAGCAAATAAAGGTTACTTCCATTTTCGAACCTATTAAATAAAAAAGTGGTCTATTTCACGAGTAAAGAGCAATTTCTTGTAAACGCTCCTCTAAATTAATGGCGATCGAGATATGATCCAAAGTCCAAACAACAAAATATTAGGAAATTAGTTAATGTTTCTGAGATACTATATATTTTTTTTATGACATTTTTGGATTCACAAATACCGATCCATAACCAATCTTTACTATCCGAAGTAACGCGATTTAGTGGAGTCGAACTCCGGTGAGGAAGGTGGAGTCAATTGGACTTAATCACTTGACTAAAGGCACATCCCCATATATACTTTGTTATGCATTTGGATTCATATTCTCAATTGTTTTCTTATGTTATGGATTCTGATTCATAAACTCGACTGTTTTCTTTATGCTCCTTACTATATAAACTGTTACCATGAAAATAATTGCTGGCAAATTAGCGATATGTTAAGGGAATCTCTTTCTGTTTTCGTCTGACAAAACTAATGTTATCATTTGATAAACCTAAACTTATTAGTTACTTATACTTAAAAAGTTAAAACAGTGTCAGTTGGGTGCAAATATTATTGATTGACTTAAGGGTAGAGAGTTCAATGAAACGACTAATTAAATAAGTAAGACATTATGTGTCAGCCATGATAATTGAAGTGACATTTTCATGCAGAAAGAAACATGCTCCTCAATTATTTATTTATTTGATAAATAAAAAGCCTATGGTATAGAGTATAGACTTCGTGAAGAATGTGTGTTAAGTGTGCGTGCGGGATTGGGGTTTGGAGTCGATAAGGTTGGTGAAAAAGCCAAACACTGAAGACAGACGATCCGTGACATTGACCTCTCTCTTTCTTTACCTTTCCAGTTTTTGTCTGTTATTTCGAAACGTCAATTTATATATTTTGTAACATTTTACATCTACTCTACTATTTCTCAATTATTTTTAGTTTCTATTAAAATTCTTGTTTTAACTTTTATTTATTTATTTTGTTTTGGAGAATAGTTCAAAAATCTTAAAACATATATAAGTGAACCTAACTTTCAGTCGACTCATATGAACCTAATTAGTATGATTTAGACTCTGTTAATAACAACATCCAAACATATCATAGAAATTAGTTTACATTTGTATATAACTATGTCAATTCAAAGAAACAATCAGAAAATAATTTCGGTGTTGGAGCCCAATTTGCTTGTTGCCTAGTGGTAGTTAGATATGTGAAAATGCGTAAATTTACTCAATTTTTTGAGTTCAAATCCTATTATAGCAACAAAAATTACATCCATTTTGGAACGTAGGAGTTGTGACCGTATGGGTTGTCGAATGGTTGTGTTATGTGTTATTTGCTAAACAAGTTCAACTAGAACCCTCCAATTCAGTGCCGGAAACCAGTTGAAATTTTGGTGGACCAAGTTTTTTTTGTCGGATTACCTCACTCCTGAAACTAATCGGAAGGCTTAAGTTAACTGTAATTGGACCATATTATAATCATATATAATTGTTGATTCGGATCGTTCAAAATTATTAGAAAAAAAAATTTAATTTATCGGTTCTGGCTTTTTTTTTTTTTTTTTTTCCGGTTCTGGTTTACGGTTTTCAAAGATATTATATAGACTAACGTATATAATTTTCGGTACTAAAAAATCAAACAACAAAGAGTGGAGACGAAAAGAAAACAACAAAGAGTGGACCAGAAGAAAAATACTAGTAATACTTAAAAACAAAACATAAAGATTGATCTAGAAATCGATTAAAAATAAAATAAAAAAGAGGAAATACATAAAGACGAAGAGTGGGTCATAACTCATAAGAAGAAGTGCAAGCTGTGAAATGCAGCATTCGCAAAAAGGACCACTCACGTCTACTTCCTCTCATCCTTCTTGTCTCAACCACATCAACTCTCTTTTTTAACTCCATTTTTCTCATTACTTAATTAACTACTTACAATTTTATGTCCTTCCATTTCCTATTTTTGTTTCTTAATTTCCTCAAATTATTGTGATGGATTCCCAAGACAACGGAGATCAACACAAAATAAAACTTGAAATTGAGCATTATTGACATCATCCATCCATAACCATAACACTTTTGGTCTTTTCAAAATTGTGGTGTTTTCCAATTTTTTCGCAGATCAGGTACATCGTATGAAGAGCATACAAATTTCAAAACCAACGAGTAGTCATTGTATACGTCAAGATATTAGTTTTTGTTATAATATAATATAAAAATCTCATAGAAAAAGCTCACTATGGAAAAGTCAATCGTTCAACTGAGTTATATTATATTTACATATATCACTGAATCAGGATTTTTTTGGTAGAACCAAAACTTACCAAACCAAAGCGAAACTAATACTCCCTCTGTTCCTAGAAGAGTGATGTTTTGAGTTTTACACACTAATTAAGAAAAAGTCACTTTTATAATTGTTTATTGTTTTATTATTAGTTTAATAATATTAATCTCACTTCTCTCCTTTCTCTATTGGTCACAAATAAAAATAGTAATGATGCTATTACAAAACATCAATATTTGTGGAACAAGAAAAAATCTCAAAACATCAAATATCTAGGAACAGAGGGAGTAATAGAGTTTAGGTTTAAGTACATCAGAGAAGTCTATACACTTGTACAGTAATACATTGGCCTTTAGTTCTATCTAAAGCAATATTCACATAAAACATTAAAAAATTTGTTGGAAAAAAGTTATACCGAATCCATTGATCAAATTTAAACAAGAGACCACAAATAATACAACCTTATTTCGCCCACCATAATATTCTCATCTCCGCGTACTCACAACTTTTATACGCACCACCAACCGACCCATTTTGAAAAAGAGAAAAGAAACCATACAAAACAACATACATAAATAATATGCTGATAACCATTTTTTTAAAATCTATTAACCATTTATAGTAATCAATATCTATTGCAAAACATATTTATAAGAATACAAATTATTTTTTCTCAGTTACCTAAAAAATAAAAAAATGTCTTACTTTATTTTCAACCACTGTTGGAAAGTACTTGCAATCATATCACATTTGAATTATGAAATTCAGAAAGCAATTATTTTCCCTGAAAAGTGAAAACTAAAAACAACTAAAATTAAAAGAATAGTCTAGACCGAAAATGGGGTCGGTTGTTCAACGAAAGGAGGTCTATAAATAGAAGCCTCTAAGTTCTCATTTCGACACAACAACTAATTAAAAACACACATTTATCTTCACTCTGAATTGAGCTAAGTTCTCACATCATACTCTCTCCTTGGAGAATTATGGCTATTTCAAAAGCTCTTATTGCTTCTCTTCTCATATCTCTTCTTCTTCTTCAACTCGTCCAGGCCGATGTCTTCGTACGTCTTTTTCATCACAAATACTCAATATAATATTATTTTTTCTTTTCAAAAACATATATCTCACATGTTACAACAATACTCTTGCAGGAAAACTCACAGAAGAAAAATGGTTACGCAAAGAAGATCGGTAATTATATATTTTCTATATATGTCCATACAAATACATGTATATGATTTATATTAAAACTAACGTTAAATTAGTGAGATTAATATATAATCTCTGTTTTTCTTTCATGTATAGATTGTGGGAGTGCTTGTGTAGCACGGTGCAGGCTTTCGAGGAGGCCGAGGCTGTGTCACAGAGCGTGCGGGACTTGCTGCTACAGGTGCAACTGTGTGCCTCCGGGCACATACGGTAACTACGACAAGTGCCAGTGCTACGCTACCCTCACAACCCACGGTGGACGCCGCAAGTGCCCATAAGAAACAAAGCTCTTAATTGCTGCAGATAATGCGACGATGTCGTTTTGTTAGTATTTGTTTGGCGTATTTATGTGGATCGAATAATAAACGAGAACCTACGTTGTCGTTGTGAGTGAGTACTGTATTATTAATTGGTATATTTGTTGTAAGTTTTCTGGTTTTGAATTTGTTTTTTTTCTTATTTGTATACCGATTCGTGCAATAATCTCATTGTATTATTTCATTTTGTAATAAAATTATGTTATTTTTGAGTGATTGTTTATCATGCTTTTGTTTGTTTCAATGGTAAGTGGTTTTGGAAAAATATATACAAAGTAATTTTTGATATGATGCAAGATGATAATTATTGGACTAAACCACATGGTGGTGGGCGAGTGGTTCTCGTTTGGTTGGAAGGATCGCCCTGTTGGTCTAGGCCAGGGATCGATCCTCCCCAGACGCAGTTTCGCTCTCTCACTCCTGTGGCCACCTGGGAATTTACCTGCGGACTTGCTCAGGCGCCCCAGACCACCAGTTTATCAGGGGGCCCTTAAGTGGAGGCTTAAAAATCCCTGTGACGCGGGCTTAGGCCCAGTGGGCTAGTCAGATCACTGTGTGGTCTGGATACTGGGTTATCAAAAAAAAAAAAAAAAATTATTGGACTAGTTGAGTATTGATGTATATATTTACGTACAAGGGTCTCGTCAAAGTAAAATTTTCGTTATATTATTCATGAATTTGGCCAATTTGTGTTAACACGATAGAGTAGACTAAATAATTGTAGTTCAGTGATTAAATTTCATTTGTGGAGACCGAGAACATACTTCACTTTTTTTAATATAATCACTATAGATAGAATATATTTTGGTATAAGATATTTTGTTAACATCGATATTTATTTGACAGCCATATATACCTTATTCCAAAATTTGGTCCACACATAGAACATAGGAATAGCATATAGCTATAGGTTCGTCTAAAAGAAAATAAAACAAAAATGATGACTTAACTTATATGAATTGACGATGATAGTAAAGTTTCCGTAAATCTAGCAAGAGGAAGTAAACTGATTTGGTAATATATCCATTGTGAAAAGTTCGTTTTCTTATTTTGATTTAAGAAAAACGAAAAAAAAAAACCAAAAATATAGAAACGAAAGCCCCCGGCGAGGATCGAACTCGCGGCCTTTCGCTTACGAAGCGAACGCAATACCACTATGCTACGGAGGCTTTCGATTATCTGTTGGAATCTAGTCATATTTAGTAATAAGCTTATGAGAAATGTTGAGGACTGAAGTTTGTAGCTTAGTTATTGCATTTTCAGAGGCCAATGTCAAACAGAAGGCCTTTCTCACGTTTATACGTTTCTCTATTCGTCGAACTTTATAGTAAATGTTATATCTTGCTTGGGCCATGGTTCGTTATATGGGCCTTAGTTGTCACATGAGTGGTTCTTAATTCACTCAACTCGTAACATATGAGAAAAATGTCCAAGTGAACTAATAATCAAATTGGCAGAAAGGAGAGGGAGTCCACTCAAAAAAAGTTTGACAAAAACTCGAAAAAGTGAAGCCAACATAAATCTTTGGTAAGACACTAAACACAGTAGATGCGTAGACGTTTGGCGAAATTCACCTGACTTGTCGATTTCAGTATGATGACGTGGTCAAATGATTTTAACTTTTAAGAACTAACAATAGCCATCGATATTAACATCTCCACTAGTTATGACTTATGAGCACTTTGGACGGAAAATCAGAAAGCCATGCCGTTTTTTTTTTGGACAAGACGATTAGACAAAAAAACGCCGTGACATTCTCTTGTAGTTATGGAAGACAACCAGACGTTTGTGTTTAAGGGGACCCGCCCGACCCGGTTCACGAAGTTATCATAATTGGTTTATATAAATACTAGATTTTAACACGCGGTATACCGCGGGATGATTTAATTTTAAAATTAGTATAAAAATATTTTGTAAATTGTATCTCCTTATAACATATTTATTTATATTATAGTTTATAATTGTTATTAAGTAACGGTATACCACGAGTCCACGAGACAATTATTAATAAACGGAGGATTTAACCCGTATTAAAGCGGTATATAAATATTGATTCAAATTCGTCCGCCATATAAATCCTTTCCGAAATATAACATGTTCCGTAATTTTTTAAACCATCCCGTGATTTGTTTTTATTTTAAAATTTAATGATTATTTATTATATATAAAAGTTTACAAATCATATCATCCTCTAAGACCACGGGACATTATACCACGGGACAATTTTTGGCTTTATACAATCTTTTCTAAATGAGACTGATTTAATATGTCTAATATTTGTGGTATTAAAAAATAAGATTTAATCCGTATTGAAGCGGCGGATTAATGATATTTTAATTTTTTTATTATTGTTGATTCAAAAACCCGTCCCGCCAAACCCGTCCGGCAAAAAAACTCATTTATTTTATTAATGTTCTTATTTATGATACGATTCTGAATCATTGTCTAAATAATTTAATCGATGTAGAACGTTGACCACACATTTTCGTCAATTAGATAATATATGTCCGTTTTTTAAATTTCGAATCACAGTATATGCAGAAAAAAAAATTGATTTTTTTTTTACTTTATGTATTATATGATGATTCAAAACAGTTAAAAACAAATCAAACAAAGATGATAGGAGAATCATAATTATAAATTTTAATCAAATCTTTTAAATATCTAAATTATTAAATATGGAATATCCGGTGTATGAGTTGGGTTTAATTTAACCCGATCCAAGTTTATTTTTGTGAAGGATTTTTTAAAACGGGTCGGATATCCGATATACCCGTAAGATTTTTTACCCACCCGTCACAAAAAGTGCTGCAATTATACTAGTATAGATATAGTTGCGGAAAAGTACATAAAAATCATTAATCACTGAAGTAGATGATGCGTTCAGAAATATTGGAGTTGTCTAGTCTTTATATTTAAAAACGTATATGGAGAATTAATGACCGACGCATATATAGTTAATTGATTTTAATATTGGATATCTACTAAATTTGGTGTCCAACAAACCATTTAATTGGTTAGCCGTTTGGCCATTTCATTATTTGGTGATAGATTATTTGGTCATAAATATTTATAAACATTTTTCTTAGATGAAACATTATAGTAAAATTTAGAAAATGAAAATTAAAAAAATTCCAAAGTCGTAGTACGGATTCAAATCATCGTCATACTCATAGGAAACCCATGTCGTAGTACAAACATTTTTGCAGCTCTAGCTGCTGACGTGTCTGACACATTGATCTTCTAAAGGATTACGTGGCACAACACTTAAAAATAATCGGACGGCTCTGGTTTATCCTTTATTACAGACCGTTCGATAGATTACTGAGGAAGATACTAAAACGAAACAGAGAGAGAAGAAGCGTTTTGTCATATTTTGTGTGACATTTATAAAAGCGATCGAGTGAGTGAAGCGACAGCTTCGGATTATCCGTCTTTTCGAAATTTGGAAACTTTGAGAAAATACAAGAGAACACAGAGACACACAAGGCCAAGGTTTTTCTCTTACATTTTTCTCTGTTTGAAATCTCTGAATTCTGGGTTTTTTGCCGATGAACAAAGCTCAAAAAGTCTCTGTGTTTTTCGATGATTTGTACTGTGTACGTTTTTTTTCTTCTTCTTCTTGTGTCAGTTACATATCAATGTTTGATTTGATTGAAGAACAGTGACACCATTAATGAAGCTTTTCCTTAGTAAATGCAAAATACTTTTTCAAAAAAATTCAACGATCTACACTTTTTTTTTTTTTATTCACGGGTTGAATGTACAAACATTAATAGTTTAATACTATTAAAAATCTTCTACTTTTTTTTTAAATTTCTTTAAGTCTTCTTTTTTTTTCTTTTGGCTTTTTGGCTTTTTTGTCTCTTCTCTTTATTTCACGAAGAACCTGATTCTTCGAGACACGAGAAACGATTTTATAACTTTTCTCTCTTTTTTTCCTCTTCTCATCTTCTTTAACGTCTTTTTACTTTTCTCTCTTTTCTCTTCTTCTTCTTCTTTTCTGTATCTATCTAAATCAAAGTGTGTGATTTTTTTTCTTTTTCTGCAGAGAGAGAGAGAGAGAGATGTCGAAGAAGAAGAAGTAAGATTTTTTCTCTTCACTGAGTCTTTCTTCTTCACCTCTATCTTGAGTGGTGAGATAACAAAGTAGAAAGTAATCGAAAAGAAAATGGAAATGGGTCGTCGAGATTTGATGAGACGTGGAGCAACCAATCGATTTTCCAATAAACAACAATCTGGTAAAGATTTAATCTTTTAGTTTCAGAAACCAACAAAATTATAAAAGTCCAATTTTTTTTGTTTTTTTCGTCGTCGTTTGCTCTGTTTTTTTTTGTCTCACTTGTGTTGTATCCATCTGATGGATTTAGGATCTGGGTTTTCTACAAAATCTAAGAAAGGAATGTTGAAGAAACTGCGTTTAGCTGATGATAAACTGAAACAAGAAATGAGCTACGACGAGACTCTTCCTTGTCCAGATTTAGAAAACGAGGTTTCTAAGAAGAAATCTAAACTTCCAAAAAAGGTAACTTCTTCATCAATACGACACCTAAATTACTCTCAACAATCCCTTAAATTTCTCACCTTTTAGTCTTTTTCAAATTAAATTTCTCTCTCTCTCTTTCTCTCATCTTTAGAATTTGAAAGACACTAATGGTGTGGATCATCATGCCTCTGTACCACGGAAGCTTCGTTCAGGTGCGTTGTTCGTGACTCATTGAGAAAACTTGTACAAACTAACTTTGATGTCTTTTTTTTTGGTTTTTCCTTTGTAAAGTCGTGATCTTTAAGTGTGTCAGTAAAACAACTCAGTTTCTTAGTTGTTGGGAAGATTATGGTATTTTAGGCCTTTGAATCTGTCGAGATTTTTGATTATTTTTCAAGCAAACTCTTTTGCTTTTTTTTTTTTTTCACTTTCTTATTATGGACGCAAGATTCTGCTACTTGTCTTTTATCTTCTTTTTTCTTCTACTTATTAAAATCAAAAGTGATCAATCTTCAACTTATATTATTATTTTCATCTTCTTTCTTTTCTTTAAAGCTTGTCTTTGTCATCTCCAATTCAAAACTTTTTCACTTTTGTCTCTAGTTTGTGAATTCTTTAGCATCTTCTTTTGTGCACTTTTAATTGCAGCCATGAAGAAGCGGAATCTTGAATCTCTTTCTAAGCTATCCTCTGTTTCAAAGAGACTTAACCGGTCTAAAACCGGGATTGAATCTTTTAGGAAGGAGAATCAAGAAATGGTTGGTTTTCTATTATGACTTGTGTAAATTTGTAAGAACGGAACATTTTTCTAAAAGGTTGAGTAAATGATTTTTGTTTTTTTTGGATAGGAAGCAAAAGCTATTGTTCCTGAGTCGATGATGATTTCGAAAGATGAGAAAGAAGTTGCAGAGACTTTATACGGTTTAGCAGGAATGTTTACTGATAAGAAGACTTGTAATGAGAAAGAAACCAGCAAAGTTGACTCGATTTTGGTTGTGGAAGATGACTATACAAAAGCCGAATCGCTTATACCGGTTGTGTCAGTTCTCTCTTCAACCAAAACTAAGCAGATTGATGTAATGCCATTAGAGCAAACTGATAAACAGTTCAGCACAACAGGGTTCGTAGCGGAATTTTCGTTTAATTTTGTCTTTCGCAATTATCGGTTTTACTCTGATTGGTGGTTTTTGTTGTGTTATTTTACAGAATGGTTGATTTCATTGATAGATTGAAGCAAAGCAGCTCAGTGAATGTGAATGATGCACCTGTAAGCACTCTGATTCTAACTGAATCTTACTTTCTTGGTTTCGATTCATATAGCCAATAATTCCATTGAAATTTCTAGGCAAGAGTCAATGAAACAAAGGTTGCAACAAGTGACAAGGACTATAAGAGCAAAGGTAAGAAATTCTACCTACAAACTTTGTATCACATACTCTTTGGCCTAATTACTGACTTATGTTCTTTAAAAGGTCTTGCTCTGTGGCCTGGCTTATCTCCAACTGTTCATTCAGGAGCTCAAGTTCTTTCAAAGTAATTCTTAACCTTTAAATTTTCTGTTAACTTTTGTTTGTGCTGCTCGGTTTCTTCTCTTATGCGTATTTTTCTTTCAATCAGGTCATCTTCGACAAAGCTTCCTCCTTGGATGGGTCAAGCTGTTTCTCCTTCCAATAGTTCTTCATTCTTGAGTGAACCATTAAGAGCACAGCCGAGAAAGTTGAAGAGATGTGCCTCTCACATTTACATTTCCCGTCTCATTAAAGTATTACAGACCAGTAAGAGTAGTCCCACGACACTTAACCAAAACGAGCAAAGATCTTCCGAAATGTCAGAACGCAGAATCCCTGATTCAGTGATAACCATTAATGACTTTAAAACAATAGTTTCTCCAGCCAAGAGGTTTCAAAACCCGCATCTGCTCGATATACGCAGGACGCATAACCCAAAACCAGTGCAAGAAGACATGACTAAGCTTGCTCTCGAGCTCTACGGTCCGCACACTTCACAGAAACAGGTAATATATACTTCACTGTTCTCATCTGGTTAATTCTTTTCCTCTCTGATTCTAATCTCTTATTCTATTCTAATGACAGAGCTTCGATTTCCTAAGTCTCTCATCTGCTGGAGCAGCACAATCTCATTTCCCTCTTCCAAACTCGTTTCCACAGTATCAGATCTCTGCAGCATACAATAGCCAGCTCTCACCTGCAACTTCTAGCCATCAGGTGACCTAATTTATCTCTCTTTTGAGCAAAAATTTTCCTCTATAAGTAACGGTTTCAGTTAGTAGTATATAACACAAACATTCTGTCTTCTTGTAGGTGCAGCAGCTTTCTCCTTACCTAGCCAGTAGATTCCAAACCGCTTACAACGCAAACCAGCAGCAGCAGCAGCAGCAACAGCTTCAAAAAAGGCTATGGGCTGCTCAGTACAGACCAACAAATGGAAACACCATGCAATCGAACCAATACAGTAAACCAAACCTCTCCTTAAACCTGACTAGTATTCAACAACCTCTCCAGGTTTCTTCCTCCCCAAGGTACAATAACAATGTATCTCAACAGCAACATCGTCTCATGGCTGCTGCTGCAGCAATGTCAATGAGTCATCACCATAATAACAATCCTTCGCGGACAGTGATGAACAGACAAGAACACCATTTCCCACTTATCTATGAAGATACAAGGACACCATTGCAACTACTCTGCAATGAGCAGTCGTGAAGCTGCCTGTTTTGCTTTATAGCTAGATAGTTCTAAGGATTTTACAGATGGTTGAGCATAAAAAAACAGAGATGTGTTTTTATCTTCGCCGGAATTTGAGATGGTGATGAAAATCAGATGAACAAGGATTTGTGATCAGTGAGAGATGATTGAATCCCACTTGTTTGAGAAACCCCTTTTAATGTCTTTTCTATGTATAAATGATCCACGAGTTCTCAAAAGATGCAAATTTTGTCGAGGACTCTGTTATACAGTCACAGGAAAAGAAAAAAAGATGCTAGGTTTTTTTCGAATCTCTGTCCAAGTATATTTTTAAAGCAGCTTTTCACTTTCTTGTGGAGCAAGCGAATTGCTCCAATAAGCCTCTATTAATTAAAAAAAAAATCCTTTCGTCTATGCGGTTTCATGTAAAAAGACCTATCAAATCCTAATATCTTTAATTAATAAATTAATAGGAATACAAAATTTTGATACTTAAAAAATATTACATTGTGAACCAAAAATAAAATTCCAAACAACACTTAAACATGAAATGGGGAAAAAATATTTTATATATATACCAAAAAAACTATGAAATAGAAAAACAATTAAAAAGAAAGAGGATTTTAAAGAAGTGTAGTTGAAGAAAATAATATGCTTTGCGTCGTCTCTCACTCAAGTCACAAAGCTATAAGCAAGCTTATGTGTCTCTTAGCTTCGCAACAGAGAGCTAATTAAGCACTAACTAGCCATAAATGATGGAGACGATGAAGAGAGCAGAGATCGACACAACGGCACCGTTTAGAACCGTCAAAGAAGCCGTTGCTTTGTTCGGCGAGAGAGTCTTAGCCAGTCAAGTCTACATGAACCATCTTAAGGTGGCAAGTCCCTCACTCTCCCTCTATATGTATATATCTGAATCTGAGAATTATGGTAATAACATTAGTGAAGAAACAGATGCAGGATGAGAAATGGGAAGATCCATCAGGGATTGAGACAGAGCTTGAAGAGACAAGACATGATCTCAAAAGGGCAAAAGAAGAAAGCATACAAATGAGAAACTCTTTGTCTTGTCTCAAGGAAGAGCTTGAACGAACTAAACAAGAGCTCCAGAAGCTGAGAGTTGATCCTGGTTTACACGAAACGAAACTCGACGAGACTATTTTCAAAACCAAGTTCGAAGTGTTAGTTCCTCGGGTTGATGATGAACCAATTAGAAGTCCGAGGTTGAGATCGATGAGTGAAAAGAGATACGTGAAATTTGCAAACCCTACTGGTAATAATAATGGTTCGGTGGTGGAGATGTTTCTTGAGAGACATCCTTCGATGAAAATGAAGGAGAAGAAGACAAAGAATAATAAGAAGAAGAAGAGTTTGATCCCTTTGTTTATTGGAGGGATTTTTTCAAAGAAAAAGGTTTTGCAATGAAACAGTTTGGTTTCCGAAATATCTTCTATTTTTTTGTGTATTTTTTTTGTGTTTTGGTAATAATGTCATATATATGTATGACTTTCGTAAATTGTTGTTGAAAATATTTATTGTAATATTAAGGTCCCACTTTTTTCTATTGATTAGTGGACTATAGTCCATTCATCACACATTTTGTACTTACACCTACAAATTTTGCAAAACGTATTTTGTATAGCTCGCTCTTAACTAATTTCAAATCTTTTTTATTGTCAAAAATTAAAAACCGAAATCCAAAATAACTAACTATTTTGGTATTTTATAACGTTTACAGTGGTCAACCGTACCATGATTAAAATCACATTGGAATGACTCAAGTCATGGTATTTCAACTCAAAATTGAATATGTCGATCACTAGAAAACTATGAATTCATTAAATTCTTTTTTCTAGTAAACTATGATAGTCTGAAAATGCTGAAAATTTCAAAAGAAACTACAAGAAATGTGGATAATTTATAAATGACCAAAATGCAAGTTTTAAAATCACAATAACTCAAACAAAATAAAAGCAAAGCCTCGAATCAAATGTTGGAGCAAAACAAAGAAAATGAGTGAGTGTTGAGATGTTGACTAAACGTAAAAACAGTCACGGTCGTGATCGTGAACAAGGCGAGCTTCATGATCTTCACAAGACATAGCAGAAGACTTGTTGAAGAACTCTATGCAATCTGCGATAGCTTCACTGTAGTGTACGTGAGACGAATAGTACGAACTACTACACGAAATCTTCGGCGGCTCAAACCTTTCTCCGTCGCCGGAGCGGGTGGAGTTCTTCTGCCTGCGAGAGGAGGAAGGGAGAGTGAGATCAATGAGCCTCATGAGGATCTTTCGTAATTTGTGGAAGAGCTTCATGATCAAAATTGATCGTTTAAGATTAAGGATCTTGAGGGTTTGTCTATATGAATGGTGAAAGCTCGTGTGTACATGTTTTGATATTGACGCATTCATTATATTCCTAAAAAAAATTTCCAAGTAAATTTGTAATGATTCATCAAGGAGGAAAAACAGGAAGAAGAGTGTTTTCAATGATTAAACCACCAAAGAATTTCTTGAGATGTGTTTATCCAATGAACATATATATGTAGGGTCCATCTTAACTATCAAAGCTCATAATCCTATTTAATTGTCTCCAGTTTTTTTTGTTTAAATTGACAAGAGTTTCAGGAGTGAAATAAAATAAATACTAAACTATGGTTCCGATCCGTAGTTACCAGTACGCATTAGCCTTATTCAAAAAATCAACAATATTAGAGTGTATATAGTTGGTTTAGTTATGGTTTAGATTGGTTAGTATATTTGGTTTAGTTTAGCTTGTATTTAAGTTTGTTTTGTATCACCATTTACACTTAATGAAGATTATCACAAATATTGAAATGGTATCAGAGCAAATTCCCCAATCTTCATTCACTTCTTCCGCTTAATTCGATTCTCTGATTCTTTGTGTGTTTTTTTTTTCGATTCGTCACTCGATTTTCTTGGAGATTCTGATTCTCCGATCAATTTCGTTTTGATTGATCGTTTGATTTTTCCGATTGGTTGATTTTTCGATCAATCCATCGTGTTCTTCGATTTTGTTCTTCGAATTCTGTTTCCGATCAGATTTGATCGTGTTCATCTTCTTTCCGATCATAGTTGATCGTGTTATCATCCATCTTTATCTGTTTTTTTTTTCTTCCGATCGTTTCATCAAATCGATCGCGCTTCTGTTATATCATGTTAATTGTTCTTCGTCTTCTTTCCGATCGAGTTGATCGCGTTTATCGTAGTCGCAATCGACTATTTCTTCTGCATCAGAGTTTATCCTTTATCATCCTTTTGATTCATCAAAATTGATCGCGTTTCTTTTCTAATCGAGCTTCGTTTTGTCAAAAGCGAGCTTCGTATATCTCAATCTAAGCTTCAATTGCTCAATGCAATACTCTCTTCTCCGATTTGACTGTCTCAGCTCCTAGATTGAGCTTGACTTCCTCGTTTTCAGTCCATGAATTTGAGATTTAGCTACATGTCTGCAGTTTGATCTTTGAATCTATATATGTGATGGATTCTCCCTCGCCGATGCCTTATATTGTTTTGCCTTCTGTTGTTCCACAAGAAGTGTATCTTGTTGACGATAAGCTGTGTAGAGACACTTCATGGTTGTATTTGCGAATAGTGTTGATGCTCTTCTTTGGTTCACTTCCAAGGCCGCCGGACGTTCTATTTAATGCCGTATGTATACTTCTGAACTCGATCTATAGATATATAGGCTGTGGAAATCTCTGTGATGTTGTAGTTATTGTGGTATGGAGAACTTTGGAAGCTAGTTTTGTACGTAGACAGGAAAAGCTAATTTTAGCGAGTCTAGCCAGAATCTTGCATATGGAATTGCTGAGAGCTTGTTAGTGTGCACAAGAAATCATGTTTTTCATACTCACACGTGGATTCAAGTTGTTTTAAAGAGAGTGCTTCTCGGATAAATGGTTTCTAGTCACAGAAGCTTAAGTCTTGTTGTCAAGCCACCAATTGGGTGTTTTGTGATGTTGTTGGTCTCTGCTGCAACGTGATTAGTTCAGTTGGATGTCGTTGTTGCTGTTATTGAGCTTTCTTGTGAAAACAAAAGATGGAGTTTCTTTTAATGAGCTTAGGACATGGACTTCAAGGGTTTGATGTATTGATTCTCAGAGATGGAGTTAACATCAGAAAATTGATGTCTCTTGTTGGATTGGTTTTACCCTGCCATGTTTAATTCTCACATTCCATCACATATACGAAGAATGGAAAGAAGATTTCAATTTGTTGATGTTCTGGACCATGTTCCGTTTTGACTCCAAATTATGTTATTTCTGGAACTTACAAGATGTTAAGAGACTCCATTGTTATTGAACAAAAGGATATCCCAGTCATGGATTCTACCTCTCAGAAAATGAGTTTGGTTTGCAGTTTTTTTGCTGCTGTTGTTTCCTGCTTCAGCTCTGCATCTTATAAGATGGGTTCTTGTTAATCATCAAGCTGTGTTCCAAGACAGGGGGAGCTGACAGTGATCATTGTGGACTGGTTATTCAAGAGACATCTAATCTTGTTGCTTAATGGTGATGGTAGCTTACTAGCTTTATTGGACAAGAGCGTCTCAAGACCAAGACCACCAGAAGCTCATTATGTTTTCAGTTTCAAGCCATGTATATTCATGTCCATTGATGCTGCTCTCACTTAGAAAGTTGTGGAGGACACATATTCATGGAGTTTTCAAGTCCAAGATGAAAGTGCCTTTCATCTTGAGGGGGAGTATTAGAGTGTATATAGTTGGTTTAGTTATGGTTTAGATTGGTTAGTATATTTGGTTTAGTTTAGCTTGTATTTAAGTTTGTTTTGTATCACCATTTACACTTAATGAAGATTATCACAAATATTGAAAAACAAGCTACTTGTTCTTTTTTTTGTTCCCCAACAATATGCGTTAGTTCTTAAAACTCGGAAGGATTATGCAACTTTTTTTTTTTTTTTGCGTTACTCCACAGGCTACTACAATTATCTTATTCAAATGTTTTCGTGTAAATGTGACTGCATTACAAAATATGGTAAATAAAATCGTTCAATTTTGATAAAAGTTAAGTGTGCAAATGTGTGCAACATTTGAAGAAATGCTAATCTAACGTAAGATGCCACATGGACCTAGTTAGACTGAAATTTCTTTAATTTACATTTAAATCTTTCAATGAAAATAAAGAAAAACAGACGAACCAAGGAGCTGATCAACGTACGATTAATCATAGACTGATATGCCGTATAATTAATGCATAATTAAAGCTGTAATTAGTGATTACATTCAGAAAAAAGAGTTTTGTGGTCCTGCATTTTACACTTGACTTTGACCTAGTTTTAGGGCACATTATATTTTGGGACCAGTAAGCAAACATTTAACTTCAAAACATTATTCGTATAACAAAACAAGAGTTTGATTTAAACCAAAAAAAAAAGTACAGAAATAAAAAGGCAGACAATGAGGGAAAGAATTAGAGAGAAGGCGACATGGAGAGAACATAGAAGAATTAGAGGCTTTTGGTGAAATGATTGTTGGATTAGGATTCTTTTTATAATCTTAGGTTTTATGACGGTTATGATTATGTCTTGCACTTTAATTCTTCCTTAAAGTTAAAACTAAACCACCTGGATAACTCATAAATAGCTCAATAGTTTATTAGTTTCGTGAACTTTTCCTATGTCGGAGAATTTTATCAGACTGATTCAATTAGTTTTATCTAGGGGTGAATTTGCCAAATGAGATCATATGAGAGAACTTATTCGTAAAATAATGTTGTGGTAAAATTGTAATAAAATTGTTAATTTTGTTCGCAACGTGGTTAAAACATATAGCGTATAAATCATGTAAAATAACATTGGATCGGGTTAATATAACGTGTGATTTTTAAAACATGCATGATAAAAGAAATGATTCAACTTTTTGTTATTTTACTTCGTTTTTGTAAGTAAATGATATGAACACTGCCTAAAAAATGATATGAACAAAAAAAATTGACAAAAATACCTAATAATAAAAATATCGGTTCTGATCAATCAGTGGGAAAGTGAACTGCAAGCTCTTTTGATTGCAATGCAAAGCTGCCGGAGTCAAGACTATGCAAAAGTATGTTTTGAAGGAAATAACAAAAAGTAATGGATTTGATTAACAAGAAAAAGATCAATTTTGGAGACTGCAATAAGCCAACGGACATACTCCCTCCGTTTTCGAATAGTTGTCGTTTTAGAGGTTTTTTTTGTTTTAAATTAGTTGTCGTTTTAAGGTAATAATGTAATTTATGCCAATAACTACCCAAATTACCCTCATTTTATTGAACACAAATTATTTGTAAATAATTACTTGTCATTTTTATGAGGTTAATATAGTTATTGTATACATTTTCTTAATTTGTCCAAATACAGTTAAAACGACAACTTTTAAAAAACAGAGGGAGTACTTGCGAAGCAAAAAAACATCCCTTATGTCTCTTTGTTCAATTTGTCAAGCTTTTACATCATGATAGCATTTGTATAGTCTAAAATGATAGCAGATGTTACCAAAAAAGAATATCTAATCTTTTAAAAAAACAAAAAACAAAAAAAAAAAGACTACTGGGTCGAATTCAATTGGTGGACCTTTGAGTCTGGATCCTGGAAAATGTATATCATCTTCGGCCCAAATTTGTTAATGGGCTAAGTGCTAACAAGCCTATTTAACCAATAGAAAACTAAAGGCGGCAAGCACCTTCCCATTGAAATTTATCTTGCTGATATTCAAAGCTTCAAAGGCCTCATTGTTTAACTTCACGAGTGTACAAGTAAGCAAACACTATGTTAAATGTTTTGGCTTAACAAGCGAAATGTAATTTCCAAACTATTGAATCTACAGGTCTATAACCTTGTAAACAAATTTTAGTATTATAAGTAAATTTGTCGACAAAAAAATGTACTACAACAAATCTAAGCATTTAATCAATCAATTTTTTTAAATGGATAAACACATATACGAATGTATATGTTTTTTAAAGTATATTTTCTAATATCGCTCGCTAGTCGCTATAGTTGGATCATCTTTAAGTCCATATTTTCATAGAACTTCTGAATTGAAACCTATGCTCGACATATTTGTGGCAAAACTGAAAACTCGAATATTAAACTGGTTTGATTCTAAATCTCTGATTTCGTTTGCAACTTCAAGGAGAAATCGAGTTATTTTAAAAGATAAACAATGTAGCAGCTTCTGACAACGAGGAAAGTTCCAATGGTGCACCCTCTCAGCGTGCAACCCTTTATTATGTATGGGTAAATTTTGAACTTATCTGAACCATACTATATAACTACTTTTTTTTTCTTTTTTTTTACAACACTATATACAGTAACTACTAAATTAAATACCCAACTTTTAAAAAATCAAAATCAGCTTTCCCTATAAAATTAAAAAAATAACGAAAAGAACTTGGGTGAATAAAACAATTTACTGAAAACGCATGTGGTAGCAATTATATCACTCTGCCACTCCCACACTATTTGATTCCCACCAAGTGTGAACACAGCTATGAAATTTACTATAGTTAACAAAATGTTTCATTTACTGGTCAAAAAGTCTAAACTGAGAAAAGAACACGTTAAATTCATCATAATTCATAATCATGATTTTTTAACCCATTCTACTAATGAATTTTTAACCTAATCATGACTTCAATGATAAAGATAACCTTCAACATTCTACTCCTAAGAATTAGTTTAGACTCCTAAAAATTACCCTTAATAGTCAATAATAATAAGATGGGATTTATGATGCAGGTTGATGATTAACCTAATCTCCCTATCATATCAAGAAGTTAGAAGTACTAAAAACAAACATTATTTCTCAAGTTAAAATTACAAATTCAAGATTCTAAAACTTTGTAAATAACCACGAAGCAAGGTAATATAGCTCTCGGGTTATAAACCACAAGCTCCTCAAGATTCGAATAAACTCCAGCGTTGACCGCCACCGAGTCAAACGTACCGCCACTTGAAGAAACTCCGACCACCGAATTATCTTCCACCGGAGACTTTTTCTCCGTCGTAGCAGGAGCCTCTGCCGCTGGCAAATCAACTCGCTTAACTCTCCCAGCGATCACACGGCACACAAGCATCACTCTCCTCGCATCATCGCTACACCTCAGCAAATCATCAGCTCTTCCGCTACTCGCCGTCGTCCTCACACCGGCGTTGGCGGTGACGGCTCCTCCGCCGCCGGATTTTCCTTGGAACCCGTGGCGAATCACGGTGCAGACGCCACAACCAGGGAGGTTAGAGCAGAGAGAAGAAGAGCCACGAGCTCCGAGAGAACAAGTGAGAGTGGTGCAGTGAAAACGTAGAAGCTCGTTACCGTCGGCGGCACAACGGGCGTCTTTTCTGGTTGCTTGAAGTGCACGCGCCTTCACTGCGTCTCGGCAATCCTCAAACCGTTGGATCGTACGTTGGGTGTTTTGGACTTTTAATATCCGTTCGATCTGACAGATGGGACTGTCTTTTTTAAGCCAGCTTGATTTGAATATGATCTCCACTATGTTTCGACCCGAATCTTCCGGACCTAACTCCGAAACTGCAATTAAACGACAACGTTTTTGCTCATGAAATCACACAAGTCAATACAAAAATCTGAGTTTTTGGAACATTAAAGACGGAGTATTAATTCGGTTTTTGTCAGGTGGGGGTTTTAATTCTGATACTGTCGAATAGAAAAATGACACGTAATAATATCAGGGGGACATTGAATTTAGTTAAGAGCAGAGACAGCTGTATCTTTTTATAGTACAAATGGTCCCATCGCATGGTTAGTGTTTCCAAGCAAAACGACAGATTTGGAGTCCATAGAATATATCTTGTTCTCCAGTTATATTCCTATTCTCTTTTGTATTTTTCTCTAAAAATACGTATGAATCTCTATTCCAAAACCAATCTGCAACATAAGGCCAAATCATCCTAACTTATTTGATCGATATAATCACCGACAATAACATTGAGATCTTGATTCCATTAAGAAACAACGATGTCTAAGATACATATTAATGAAAGCATGTTCGTTAATTATTTGCTTATTAGCATTATGGTAAATCTATCGATAAATCCAAGTGCCTATACGCCGGACAACATGTGTTAATGCTAATTATTCAATCAAATACTAAACAAACAAAGGTTTTATCATCATTCACAAGTGATGTAAAAAAAAAAAAAAATCATCATTCACAAGTCAAATCAGTGACTGAGATCTTAAAAATTTTCCATGGATACAAAAAGCATATATTTACTTAACCAAGCAATTTGCATTTACGAAATCCCACTAGATACTAGGGTTAACTTTAAAAATGTGACTATACTACACCAAAAAAAAAAATTGTAGCTAGAGCGTAATTAAATAATTTGAGGTAAGTGATAAAGTCAAATGATTTTTTTTTTCTAAAGAAAAAAAGAACCTTACCTGCGTGACGAACCGCTTGATGAAGCTCTAGGCTTTCAAGCTTGGGAAAAACTTCTCCACATTGGGAACAAGCACAAACCCTAGGCGAAATCGGATACCTAAAATTCAAGAAAATGATATAAAATTACAAAAATATAAACCAGAACTACGAATTTACTTGCTCATCATTAATTTTTGTTGTCATTACCTGCTAGGGTCAACGATCATGTGACATTCGTAACATCCGGAGAGTTTACGGAACTGCATGGCTCTAAACGAAGTCGTTGACGATGACGTGTAACTCCCACTGGCGTTAGATCTCGTTGAGCCAGATGTAAGAGACCGAGACGAAGAAGAACCGTGTTGACCAGGTTTCCGAGTCAGAAGCCGAGTCTCCGAGTTAGGAGCAGCTGAGTTAGCTACGTCTGGAGAGTGATCAGCTCTATGAACCACACGAGTGTTGCCGTGAGCCACGTCTCTGAAGCTACATATGGAGCTGCACGACGAGCCGAGCTTTGAAGGAGATAAATGAGTGGTCGTGGACGGACCAACCTGAGAGTTCTTGGAAGGATCATGGACTCTTGACCCTTCGATTTGTTTGCAAGTCAATAGGTTCTTGATTTGGTCCCATGAAGATGGCTGCTTCTGAGGTACTTCTTTCTTCGGTTTCTGCGGTTTGTGTTTCCGCGGCTGCGTTTGGTCAGTGGGATTCTCGCGTTTCTTGCGTTTGCTCGACGGTGGCTTGTGTTTTTGAGGCGCCTCTGCGTTTTCCGGCAAGAAAGTTAGTAAAGCCATTGAAAGAAGAAATAAACTCTTGAGAATGTGAGAGTTTCTTTTGTGTTCTTCTTTATGGTTCTTTAATTATAAGCTTTTTTTTGTAGGTGTTGAAATCGAAGATGGATCCAAGATGGCTAATAAGGAGGGAAGATTAAAGTAGTGGGCTCTATCTTTCTTTAATTCTTTATTTTACAGTTTTACTTTCTTACCCTTCTGATTAATATTCTTGTCGTTCGAATTTATTAAAATTATAATCTACATTCAAAAATAGGTACTAAATTAACTATATTCAGATATCTTGTTTGGTCAGAGAAAAGAAATCTTTCTAATTAATTTTGGCATCTGGTAGTTATTGAAAGCTTGCTTTGTTAGTTGTGGTGTAGTTATTTATATATTTTTTCCTCAAAAGAAAAAAAAAACAGTAGTATTTAATATGGATTTTGAATACGTACTAAATTACTTTTTTGATGATAACAAATTAGTTAGAAGATAATGAAATTAATATATTTTTGGACGAGCTTGGTTGGCTTTGTATGTGCTTTAACTGCTTCATCTATAATCTTCGATTACAGTTTGACCTTAAGGGCTGACTTTGTTAACGTCACTGAACCTTCCATTGGTAGAGATGCAAACAAATGCCACGTAAGCAAGCATCTCGACTCTTTTATAGTAGTGATTTGTTTGGTTATTATACTCAATTTTTGAATGGAATCTCTTTATTAATTAGTCGAGACTACATAATAAAATGTAAGTTCACTATTAAGAACAGTTTGATGATAGAAATAATTTAATTTTCTTTTCCTGTGAATGCAAGCAAGAAAAAGAAAAGAAAGTACATCAAAAATATAATAATAATCATTCTAAAATAATTATTGAGGATGTATGATCAAAACTATTGTTTTAAACAGAACAAGATTACACGTTAAACACCGGACAAGGTCTTTGGAAACTTCGTATTTGGAACTGTGATTACGCATTCCAAATGTTCTATTTGTCTCGAATTTAAATTTTCAATGCTCGTAATTTCTTAGTTTCCTAAATAGTTTTGTATTTTGTTCACTTCTATAGTTTTTGGTCTCAATGTGTATATAAGTATTTTAGATTTATGTAATGTATTATTTCATATATTTGTAAGAAATTGAATTTGGGATAGACTGATAGACTAATTTCTTGAAAGTAATAAGATATAAGCAGTGGCGGAGGCACAGTATTGGGAGGGGGGTCAGTTGACCCCCATAAATTTTTGAATTTTTGTTTACAAGCTTATGGTCCATTTGATTATTGTGGTAAATTGGTTGCTTTCTCATAAATTGACCCCCATGAATAGTGGCCAAATCTCTTCTTTGCACCCATAAAAACCATATTATTTTTTATTCAATCATTTCTTTTCCAATTATGTATTAAGAAAACATTAGTGAAACTATGACAAAATATGTGGAAATGAAATTATATCTATATACCTTATATTATGAATAGAAAACAATAATGATTATCTCTTATTTTATTTATTTTAATGAAAATAAATTATATTTTTTAAAGATATAAAATTTTCTTGAAACTAAATATTATATTTTAATATTTAATTAATAATTAAAAATAATATGTGACTCCTATAACATTTATTTCTAGCTCCGCCACTGGATATAAGGTGTCATAAACTAATCCCAGTACAGTAAATAGTGGTGGAGTTACACTTGAAATTTGTGTAAAACAGTATGGGGGTAAATTCATTTATTAATATACTGATTACTGTAAAAGCAGTTCAATGCACTAAATAAATAATAATTTAATGTGTAATAAATGTCTACATGGGAAGAACATTTTTAATATGATAACTCAGGTGAGCTTGCATATTTTTAGGTTGTTGTAATTGGGTTCAAACACAACACACAAATTCGAGTAATGGTATTAATCATTCATCATCAATAACATAAGTAAATTTAATCATATTCAGTAGGCCTGGGCACGAAGCGGATATCCGGAAATTTTGTGATATTTGATATTTGATTCGTCTTAACCGAATACTCTATTTTGTGATTTGCTTTGATTCGGAAATTTCCGGATATCCGGAAATTCGAATATCCAGTTTTTTTTGTGATATTTGCGAATATCCGGAAACTCGAATATCCGGATTCTTTTGTGATATTTGCGGATATCCGCTATACATCTAAATGTTTTTTAAAAACCATAAACTATATAAAATAACAAAATATCAGATATCAAAGTTCTTGTTTGATATGTTTTCAAAATATGTTCCAAAAAACAAATGTAACCATTGTTGATATCACCGATCAAGAACATGCCATCAAACTAATTCCCAAGCCCAAAAGAGACAAATACACAAACTATATTATGATATATATATATATATATATACATAATTATATATTCTAATATATATAGGAAAATACGGATCGAAGCGGATATCCAGCTTTTAAAAAAACAGTATTTGGTATTTGCTTCGGTTTTAACGAATATTATATTTTTATATTTGCTTTGCTTCAAAATCTTACGGATATTCGGATTTTTCGAATCAAATCAAATCGAATACCGAATCGAAGCGGATCGAACGAATATTTTGCCCAGGCCTAATATTCAGGGTGAAAATTGTAGCAATCAAAATAAATTATGGTTTTAAGGTTGACCGTTGACCGGATGTAAAAATCTACTATAAGACCTTCACATTCGCCGAAATACTTGGATTTATCACGCAGTCTCTTTGGCCTTCTCACTTGTCGTGTTCCACATTTGTCCCTCTCTTTTGTTTTCACCTAATAAACTTAGTTATAAGACCATCAGCAATGATAAACTTGGGTGGATGTGTGTTAGTGGGGTGTAAATATTTTTTTATTATTATAATTAAAGATAGAGTAAAGAGAGAGAGAGGGAGAGAAAGAGAGAGATAGAGAGAAGAAAATTTTTTCTATTTTTATAATACCTTACACTTGAGTGTAAACTTGCACCCTTATTTTGTGTCTTACCCCAAATTTACATTATTTCTCATTTGTTTATAACTTACACCCAAGTGTTGAGTACTCCACTGCGTGTGCTCTAAAAATCACAGAGATTATTATAAAGTTTAAAATTTTGTTAAAAATGTTTGCATTGTTTTGGTTTCACTGAGACAAAAGAAGAAAAGAAGCGCGAGATCTTGAGAATGTGTTTGATTCATTAACCAGTTTGAATTTCAAAAACGAAAAAGTTAAGTAATTGTGTACGTACGTAACATTTAAAATAATTGTTAGTCCGGTGACAATGGAATTTATTCGACTGACATAAAATTTAATCCTACTGCTGCATGTTAAAAGAGTCGCTACTGACAACGTGGCTGGTTAGTATTGGTTTGTGATTAATAAATTTTTTTCCATTTATAACTTCAACATTGATATAAATTTAATATTAATATTACCCATCTTGTATTGCAGTAAAGAGAACCCTTCCAATTCCCTATTTGTATAACTTCAAGTGCTTTGAATATGCCATTAAATATAGAGCCACGAACGATAGATGATTTTTAAAACACCGACAGAGAGAGAGAACTTCATATTGTACAACAATATTTTGAATATAAATCGATCTTTTCATGAATTTTATGTTTATCAGATATGTTTTGAAAATTTTGTAAGATTTCAGATAGTTCTTTGACAACGAAGATATTTCTAGATACAAAATGGTATTACTCTTACTAATGTATTATTCGTTTACCATGTTATAAAGTGCACGTGTGATTTGGGGTATCAAAGCAAAACGGTTTAAAAATATGCAAAAAAATAGCGACAATTCTGTCCCCATTTCCTATAATGATAATATATTGATTTAAATTGTGAGTTTTCTAGTGATTTTAGAAGAATTAGATTACATCTCCCACCCAAAAAATTAAAAACTTAAACTTACATATCATTAATATCAAATATCAACTAATGAACCCCCTCTTTTTTTTGTGAGATTTTCCTAAAAGAAATTGTTCATATCCATTACTGTTTTGCATCACCTTGAAAGTACTTTATTGTATCATGTTCCATGTCCTAAAGCAAACTTCTATAGTAAAACTATAGTCATATGCCTAAAAGAACTGTCACGAAAGTGATGAAATACATTGTGATACAGTATAAATGAAAAGCATGCGGTCTATTTTAATACTAGAAAACTTGTAACAACTGCAATGTATTTCTTTTCACACACTCATTCTATAATCAAATAAATTGTAGAAAATTAGATTTGTGAGAAAACGAGCCTGGTTTTGGTCTTTACTACCTAAAAATTGTGTTATTTATTTGTTATGCTGCTGACTTGGTTAGAAGTAGAGTCCAAATTGGGAATTCGCATCAGGTTGGCTTGTTGAGAATCAAACAAAGTCGTGAAAAAGAAGGATAGGAGATTCTTGCTGACCTCTTTAGTTTCACACTGGATCATAGAACAAGCTTCATATCAATAAATGCAATTGATTGAGTAGATAGATATACAACAACCATCATTCAAAAATGGTCCCTAATTTTTATAGTGGATTCATCAATCATTCGGTTTTGCATCCTTCTTCAATTATTGGTCTCTCTACACAACTCATTAATTTATGAAGTTCTGCATTCGTTTTGGTCTTCTTTTTACACGTACTATTGGTTAATTCGGTAATTTGTACGTGCAAATACAATGCCATATTGGTTAGGGTATCTCCACATTTTTTTGTAAATATTTATGTGTTTTCCACACAATGATAATATGTCACGACTTTGTTGTAGCCGTGTGGTCCTATGGTTACGTATTATTTTTATGTTTAACACCTTTCATTTTATAATTTACTTTGCAGAGTGTGTTTTTTTTTTTTTCTTTTAACTCTTTATCTTTTGAACTCTTTTTTTTCTTTTGGCGTAACAATGTAATGTTGACCTAGTGTAATTTTTTGAATTTTAAAATAAAAGTTTTGAGTAGGAGATGTTACAGCGGATTAATCAGCTCCGCTATCGTCCCATTTAGCCTGATCCACAACGAAGTAAGATCTTTTGTGGGTTTTGACGAGTCGGTTCGTCAAAGACCACAATTCTGAAAGCATCATTCTATATTCTATTTCAAAGTTCAGTTTTTCTCTTGTTTAGTTCTTAAACAAAAATAAAGATATTTTTCATAGAATTCATATAATTATGCTTACTAAATTCAGTTCAAAAATGATAAACTAATAATAGTTGTGATTAAAATTATCATGTATGCGAATTAGTTCGTTGTGGGTTATTATCAATGACACCACTAGATTAAGAGAATGGAGACATGGGCTGATAACCACCATAAACACGCGTGAAAAAGAATTTGGGCTTAGGCCCATATCGAGCCAGATTTTAATGTTTCTTGCTAAACAACTCCAATGGATAAAATGAACCTTTTTATTTTTCTCCGAAGCAATTTACATTTGAGGAGATACATGATTTATTCATATTAACGACTAATAGAAAGAAGATAATGCAAAGTTAATTAGTAAAGTGTGTTTTCCCCAATAGTTTCCCACGAGTCAGTCTTAGCGTTTTTCTCTGGAATGAGTATACCTCAATTAGTGACTTCATTTTCTTTCATCTTAAGTATTGGATCATCGAGTTTAGGTGTCGTTGTCTCTTTCTTTTCCTGTTCACAGATAGGAGTAAGAATTTTATTAAGGTTCACTCAAATGTTGAAATGAGTCAGAGAAGAGTAGAAAGATCACGCATATAGAAAACTGAATGCGTAGAGCAGTAGAGGTAAAGAAATTAATTACCTCAGACTTAGATTTTGGTGTTGAGTGTTCTGTAATATATTGCAAGATCTCAAAGAACTTGGTCTGTCCTTGGTTGATTGCTTTTTGAAGATATATCATTGCCATATCCCTAGCTCTAGTCCTAACCTTCATCAAGTTGCGGTCAATTTCATTTTCATGCTTTGCTATATATGGCCTGAAGAAAGAATCGTAAACGTATGTAGCTCCCTGAAATGGTAACAGAGAGGAGATAAAATTAGAGAAAGCCAGTTGAGTCAAAAGATAAAAGAGATTACTTCTCTATCTCAAATGGTTTTACTTACTTTAGTCTTTGGAAGCCAGAGATAAATGAAGAATGCCAACTTCGCCTCGCTATACATTGGTAACCTTCAAGATAACATGAAAACATATGAAGAATAAGTATACTATAGTAAAAAGTGAAAATCTTGGTTTCTAACTAAGTAATATAAGAACTTACCAAGAAACAAGAGCATCACCAATTCTTTCCAAAATCGTCAAAGCAGCTACAATAATCCTGCAAAGATGTTTTGAGAGGAGGCAAGCAAGATTTATGTAGGAATTCGTAAAAAAGTAGAGTTCAAGAAAATAATATATGAGAAGCTAAATCATATACCAATACTGGCACCAGAACTGAAGCTGTTGAATCTCAGGCTTGTTGAGTTCGACAGTTTTGAAACACTCATAAGCCGGATATGCGTATCCAAACACCATTCTATCAACCAATTGAAAGATTCATTACTTAGTTAGATTGATTAAATGTGTGTTTATACTTTATAAAATCAAAAGAAGAGATCAAAGTTATTGAGTTACATACAAAAGCCCTCTTGTCAGAAACGATCCAATCATTGTGATCACCTCCTAAAACATTTAAAAATAAAAGAATCTTCTAATCAGAAATAAAAATTCTCAATCACCAATTCATTGAAATGATTATATCATGAACTATATCCAAAACAATCGACTAAGCACTGATTCAAACGAATCCATCATAAAGACGAATATGAAGAAGAAAGCAATTAACGTTTTAAGCGGTTGAAGAATAACATACCTTATCAGAAAAATGATTTCGACGGCGGTTACGATTGTGACTTGCGAATGGAGAAAGGAGAAACAAAAAATGAAGCAACGGTGTATTATTAATATCGTATCGGATAGTGACTTGCGAATCCTTTTTTCAAATTCTCTACTTGAGAGTTTCAACATGAAACAGTGCGGTTTTAAAATAGTCAACAATCACGACTTTTAGATGTTCTTAGCCGTTGGATTTAATATTTGACGGGTACGATCTTTTACTTTTGAGCGGGTGTACCGTATCTCATCGCACCGTATAATTTTCTTCCTCTTCTCCAATACGCTTCGAAACCAAAATTAATTAGTGGATAAGGCGTTAAATATAAAAATTTTGGAAAACAAAAATTCTTTTATCAAATGGAATAAAGCCACGTCAACAAATCGATAACCGTATAGTGAATAATCTAGTGGCTGAGATCAACCCAAAACCAAGAACCACTGGCTCTTCTTCTTCGTCCTCTCATCTTCGCGCGCTTAAGCGATAGCTTCACACCAACAAAGACAAGTAATCGGAATCGAAAATGCCAGTTTCAGCTCCATCTCCGCCTCGTCTTCTTCAATCTCTGTTCATTCATTGTCCCATCAATTTCACTCCGTCTTCTTTCTCGGCGAAGAATCTCCGGTCGCCGTCAACATCTTATCCCCGAATCAAAGCTGAACTCGATCCCAACACGGTTTTGATCCTTATCCATCGACTTTGTTCTCTCTCGCTCACTAGTTCAAAATTGATAATCGATTTTGGTTTTTTCGTAATTATTAGGTAGTCGCAATATCAGTTGGTGTAGCAAGCGTCGCATTAGGAATCGGAATCCCTGTGTTCTACGAGACTCAAATCGACAATGCCGTGAGTCTTCTGATTCTCTTCTCAGTTAAATCTAATTCTGATTGTTGGAAAGTTACAGTTTTGGTAATGAATGTTTCCATCTTTACACAACTTCGTAGGCTAAGCGAGAGAATACTCAACCTTGTTTTCCATGTAACGGTACCGGAGCTCGTAAGTGAATCGATTCTCTATCTCGAGTTTTCGTTAGCATTTTGGTTGGATTTTGTATAGAGCATTTGATGTGTAGAAGCTATCTATGAACATTAAACTTAAGAAATAGTTTGTTGGTGGAACAGAGAAATGCAGATTGTGTGTGGGAAGTGGTAATGTGACCGTAGAGCTTGGTGGAGGAGAGAAAGAAGTATCCAACTGCATTAACTGTGATGGTGCTGGTTCCTTGACTTGCACTACTTGTCAAGGCTCTGGTGTTCAACCTCGATACCTTGATCGAAGGTACTAGACGATTATTGTGAATCAGAGCCACTCTGTTATTTTTTGCACATTGTAGAGATGCTAACTTGATTCTTCTCTTCTTTTTCTTATGGTCAGAGAGTTCAAGGACGATGACTAAATACCTTGCACTAGAGAACATATCCAAGAGTCTCTTTTTCTTTCTTCTCACATTTCTTCATTGTACAATACTGTTTTGTTCACCAAATATGTTGAGAGAAATCATGACATGGATATTGTAACTGTGAAAGAAAACCACCAGAGTTCAATCAGATGTTTCTTCTGTTGTAATGAAGTAACATGACAGAACAACTTTGTATCTTCATCTTAAAGTTGATACTATTTTCCCTCCTGAACTATTTATCATCAATCATCAACCAAAAAAATTCTACAAAAGACCAAATCGATTTGGCTTACATGCAACAACAATGAGCTAGCTACATATGTCTTAAAGTTAACCTAGCTGTGCAATTGAAGAAGACAGTTTCATCACTTCATGTACTTACCGTGCAACCATGTCATCTGTAACTTGTTACTTTTACGAGATAGGAAAGTCTCTCTAAGACGCCTTCAACCATGGGTTACGCATATGTTATTCCATGTTTTTCTATCGAAAACATTGTTATGTCTATTTCCTGATTGGATCTGTTTAACCACCAAGTCAGCTAAAACCTTGTCAAGAAACGGAGTCCCCATCTCTTTCTGGATAGCTCTTGCTTTGGTTGTTGATCAGTTTCAACATCCATCATCAACATCTGTCATTCAAAGACTAGAATAAGACATCATCAGCCATATTTATCACAAGATATCCACAAAACAGAGACTCTACACCTGACACTGATTAAAATGACGTAACACCTACAGCTTAAAGCAAATTTATCACTAATTTAGCTATCTCTGTAGTTTCACAACAGCCTGATTATTGAGTGATCAGAGTTAAACCCAAATTTGATACAAGAAATTAACTCATCATCAAGCGAATTCAGCTCAAAATCTAAAGAAATCAAATGCTTTGAAAAGCCCAGGCCCATAATTCTATTTGTTTTTCCTTGAATATTTTGTCTTCATTTGCATAATGGATCGAAGCCTGGCTTGATAAGATAATGGCAACAAAAGTAAAGCACCACTAGCCCAATTGTTTCTTTTTTTTTTTTTTTTTTCATCGCCCAATTGTTCCTTAACTTGTAGAATTTGTTGTTCCAATAAATAAAAAGAATTATTCAATTTTATATTTTGAGCTACAAATTTTTATCATATTATTAATGTGGACAAGTAATGCGACCGACAGTTGTGACAGTGACAGTGACCAGAGTTGGACTCGGCTTAATTGCTTTAAATTATTGGGTAATATAAGGGGTATTTCAGTAATTTCATCTTACATGTAATGATAATTCACCCTTGATTAGTATATAAAACAAAATCATTTTCAAAAAAATAAAGGAAAAATCCTAAAGGAGAGGAAAAAATAGATCTGAAATCCCGCTTGATACTCCACCGACTTTTAAGTTTTAACTACTGGGGATTTGATTTAGTGTTAGTGACTCCTCTCTCCACCTTCCTTTGATTCAACCTATCACTTGCTTCTCCATCTTCATCAACAAAAATACGAATCCATCTCTCAATCTTAGATCCGGGAAGCTAATTTACCTCCTCCGATCGGTGAATGCAGTTACATTGACCTCGGATCTAACCAAGCTCTTGTGGTTTCTTACTCTCTACCTCGTGGAATTCGAAAAAAATGGGGGAGAAATCGAAGTCAAGAGGTTGGTGCGGTTGGTTTATCGCGATTATTGTGTTAGCTTCTGTTGTCCTCGCCGTCGTTTACACTGTCAAATTGAGGATGAAGAAATCCGGTGACGATGATGGTGCTGGTCCCGTTCCTGGACCTCCCGGCGCCATTGATAAGAAATACGCTGACGCTCTCAAGCTCGCTTTGCAGTTCTTCGATATCCAGAAATGTAATCATTCCTAATCTTTCTAATCGTGTCTCCACGATTCTCCCGCGAATTCTAGCTCCAGATTTGAAGTTTCGTGTGATTTGATTACTAATGATTGTGCATGTTTTTGGTATAGCTGGTAAATTGGAGAACAATAAGATATCTTGGAGAGGAGATTCAGGTCTTAAAGATGGAAGTGAAGCCAATCTTGATCTTTCCAAGGGTTTATATGATGCTGGAGATCATATTAAGTTTGGTTTTCCAATGGCTTTCACTGCTACAGTTTTGTCATGGTCGATTCTTGAGTATGGTGATCAAATGAATGTAGTGAACCAATTGGATCCTGCTAAAGACTCGCTTCGTTGGACCACTGACTATCTTATCAAAGCTCATCCTTCTGATAATGTCCTTTATATTCAGGTTTGGACTTCAAATCATATTCATGTTGCAAGCAATGATTCTCACTTGTTAGTGTTGTTGTGATGATTTATGTTTGATGTTAGGTGGGAGATCCGAAAGTAGATCATCCATGTTGGGAGAGACCAGAGGATATGAAAGAGAAGAGACCACTCACTAAAATTGATGTAGATACTCCAGGGACAGAGGTTGCGGCGGAAACTGCTGCAGCTATGGCTTCAGCATCTTTGGTTTTTAAGGATAGTGATCCGACATATTCAGCAACGCTACTGAAGCATGCGAAGCAGTTGTTTGATTTTGCAGAAACTAAGAGAGGCTCTTACAGTGTCAACATTCCAGAGGTTCAGAAGTTTTACAATTCAACGGGATACGGGGATGAGCTACTGTGGGCAGCTAGTTGGTTGTATCATGCAACAGAGGACAAAACTTACCTTGATTATGTGTCTAGTCATGGAAAAGAATTTGCTAGTTTTGGAAATCCAACTTGGTTTAGTTGGGACAACAAGCTTGCAGGAACACAGGTTAGCTTGGAAGAAGAAGAAGAAACTGTTTAAGCATTTCTGTGTATTTTTTTCTTCGGATAACATCTATGCTCCTTTTTTTTGCAGGTACTATTATCAAGATTACTCTTCTTTAAAAAAGATTTATCAGGAAGCAAGGGACTTGGAAATTACAGGAACACAGCTAAAGCTGTCATGTGTGGACTCTTACCAAAGTCTCCAACTGCTACAGCTAGTAGAACAAACGGTAATCTCACTTTATTATTGGCTATTGCATAGAAGATAAAGCCTCTTTGACTTAATTTCTTATAAAGCTTCGATCTTGTTAAATCTCTTGTTCAATAGGTGGCCTTATATGGGTTAGTGAATGGAACTCGATGCAACAATCTGTTTCTTCAGCGTTCTTAGCCTCGCTTTTCAGTGATTACATGCTCACTTCCCGTATCCATAAAATATCATGCGACGGGAAAATCTTCAAAGCAACAGAGCTCAGAGATTTCGCCAAATCGCAGGTAACAAGAACAAAACATGAAATTCTATAGACAACAAAACCAAACTAGTCAAAGAAGACTCACTAGAGTTTCTTCGTGCAGGCTGATTACATGCTCGGGAAGAATCCGCTGGGAACAAGCTTCGTGGTGGGTTATGGAGACAAATACCCACAATTTGTACATCATAGAGGAGCTTCGATTCCGGCAGATGCAACCACGGGTTGCTTAGATGGATTCAAATGGTTTAACTCAACGAAACCAAACCCAAACATAGCATATGGTGCACTCGTAGGTGGGCCTTTCTTCAACGAGACGTTCACAGACTCACGAGAGAACCCGATGCAGAACGAACCAACCACTTACAACAATGCACTCCTCGTTGGTCTCTTGTCTAGTCTTGTCACTACCTCTTCTGCTTTACAATCGTTGAAGTGAGCCCTTTTTTTGTGCCTTTTATTGGAATCACATTGCTTCATTTTTATTTGTAATTTTTTTAAAAAAAAATTCGTGTGTGTATTCACGTTGTGTATTGCTTGATATGTTGATGAGTGTTAAAAAATATACTAATCCAATAAAATAAAAAGGACAAAACACACCATAGGTAACAATAACACATTGATGCAACGAAATGAAAAATAAAAAATTAATGTTGCAATCGGTATGAAACAGAAGAAATACAGTCCGGTAAGATTCTTAAAAACCAAACTGTCCTGACTTGGTCTGAAAACCGGAAAATGTCGGTAAAATTAACGAACCGGGTTATTGGGTTTTTGAACTTAAACCCTTTGTCGCGTGAAGAAACCCTAGTCTCCTTAGACGACGAAGGCATCTTCTTCTTCTTCGATTGCTCAGCTCCGGATCAAAAATCGTCGGTTTAGTTCTCCGGTTAAAAGTTTGTCCCTGCAAGGTGAGATTCTTTTCTATGTCATCCTCTGCTCGAGACTTCAAATTCTGTGTTTAGATTCAATTTCGTAGAGCTCGACGTTTCAGGAGTCCAGTTTTGATTTGAGACTTAAGACTTGTGTTCAGTTGGAAACCCTAAGCTCATTCTTAAAAGATAAAACCCGCCGCTATATAAATTCTCAGAATTGAAGCTTTTTTTGTATGAACAGGAATTGGATCTTCAATGGAGGGGTTAAAGCTATCAGAAGCGGAATTGATGATTTATATTCATCCTTCGAAGAGCAGAAACGTTTTTCAGGCGATTTGTCGCGAGCTCAGTTCTCTGCTATTCCAGTTCGTTCTTTTTCTTCTCCTTTCTTCTTTGGGATCAAGTTTCGATTTTTAGGTTGTGATTCTTTAGATTACAAGAACTCACTGTTGCTAATAGCGGTTTATCGAATCGAGCTGTCTTGATGCAATGTTTGTTTGTGGTACTTTGGTTTTCTTATTTTGTGTATCAATCTTTGTTTTGAAGGTATAATGAAACCTTCGATGGTGTTCTATTGGCTTATGATGCTACTGTGAAAAGCAAACAAGCTAAAATCCTTGCAGGACTTCATCCTTACTTTGGCGTGAGAGTTAACACTAGACTACTCCTTTTTGATCCAAAGCCCAAAAGTTTTGTAGGTAAGATCTCAATTAAATTTCTTGCTAGTGATCTAATGTGTTTGACTGGTTGGTTAATTTCTCTTGTTTGTTCTATGCAGAAGGGAAAATTGTGAAGATTTCTCCAGAGTCAATCCATGTTATTGTTCTTGGTTTTTCTGCTGCAGTCATTACAGACGTTGATATCCGGGAAGAGTTCAAGTACAGAGTGGTATGTATGATTTATAGGTCTTGAATGTACTTATTCCAACTTGTTAAAACAGACTATAACATTTGCTCTATTCAGAGAGATGGTGAAGGTTCTTTCGTGAGCAGATCGCATAAACGGCATGCACTAAAGCTTGGAACTATGTTGCGCCTTCAAGTCCAAAGGTAAATTTTTAGTTTCTCTGCTCTACTGTTTTTTGTGATTAGAATTTTAGGTATCTGAATCGAGATTATTCTACAGTTTTGATGAAGAAGTAATGCATATAGCTGGATCTCTACTTCCGGAAAACACAGGATGCGTTAAGTGGCTGGAAAAGAAGTCTGAAGAAGCTTTGCATACAGATAGGTTAGTTAGTTTGTACACTACCTTTAACTCTCTAATCGTATCATCTTTTAAAAAGAAAACTCTTTTTTATTTACAGGGATCATAAAAGGAGGAAATTTGCCTGAGGAATTATGAAAATACAAAACAGTAGAAGAAGTTTGAAATGAAGAGAAGCAGCGATGCTGAATTTTTGCTGTATCAAATCCTTTTATGTAAACTGTTTTTTTAATGTACTATTGGTACCCTTCCATTTTGAATCTGAATGTTCTTTCTAATCAATATCAAAATTGTTATTGCAAAGTAAGTTGTGAAGCCATGATATCCTCGTGCTTATAACCAGCTCTTCTATCGATGCGATTTTCAAGCTTTGCCAGAAGCATTTTGCATATAGGAAGTTTGAAGATCAAACCAGTAAAAGAAGCAGATGTGTTATAGTTTAACCGAATAAAACAATCGTTTGAAAACAAGGTACAATACAAAGCATCTGTATATAAATAATAATACACCAAATGATGATAAATAAAAATGTCGAAAAGGGTATGGAAAACTTATGTAACCTATAGTTTCTCCCAGCTGCTCTTATTCTCATTAAGCTAAGACCAAGAGCCGCCCAATTCTAATGATACAACAAACATATGAAGCGAGTTCAACTACACCTGATGATTGATACGGTTAGGAGAGAGTCAGGAGTAGTACCATTGTGCTCAATATCGATGTCTAGGACGCAATGCGGTAAACGAATTCCCGCCTTGATCATGATGATGACTTCCTCTTCCTCTACCCCTTCCTCCGCCTCCTGCTCCTCTGCGGTCGCGGTCACCACCTTGTTGATGATGATGCTGACCACCATACCCTCGTGGGTTATTATGCTCGGACCCACCTTGACCATGCCATTGTTGTTGCTGTTGATGTTGATTACCAGAATACCCCCCTCCTCTAGAGTCATGGTGACCTCCCCGTGATTGGCTCTGGTAAGGCTCTGATGGAAATCTCCCACTGGGTCCACGAGGTTGGTACCCGCCTCGGCTTTGGTAAGGAGGCGGCTGAGCATAGCCTTGCGCGCCAGGTGGAGCAATATAGCCACCATGTTGGTAAGGAATTGGTGGAACATACTGCGGAGGATTGTAGCCATAACCAGGAGGATTCTGAGCATGTACATCTGTTGGTGTCTGATATCCATATCGGTCTGTTCCCATCTGTAAGCTGTTGGAGACAAGACGATGTGCTGCATCTCCCAGATGCCTCCCAGATACACTTCCAGGTGGGTTTTGCCTAACGAATTGAGGTAAAAAGAAAATAGCAATTTTGATATTAGACACTACCAATTCAAACACAGGCCTTCTTTTGTACTTGGTTTGATGATTTTATTACCTCCCCTGATTATTATGCATCCCATGATTATTATGCATCCCGTGATTATTATGCATCGGTCTCCTTCCGTTTTCCTCATGCCACAGAGCAGGTGGGGGTTTCAAGTCCTGTATGTCCACAATCTGAACAGACGAGAAAACAACCAACTTAAGCTACCAAGACGATTTGAACAGACATAGAGGTCACTCAAAATAAGTTCTTCGTGAGCAATGACTAGCTAAACCATTAAAAGTCCATAGGGATGACAGTCACGGACAAGACAAAGTGGTATCATTTACCTTCTTAGGGAAGATGACACCAGGAGGAGGCCTGGTTATGTGTTCATGTGCATCTGGAAGTCTATAAATACAACATCTGAGAAGCAACGAAAATAAATCAGTATTGCATGTTTAATCAATTTAAGCTTCGAACATTTTTGAAAACTAGGCTCGTGATCTCACATGACTTGGTTGGTCAAGATGTCCTCCATACCCTCCATTGGGGACCTGAATACTGGCGGGTGAGTCTCCCCTGAACACGGAGTCAAGTAGCCATTCATACCATCACTGCAAGTAGTTCTGAACATCAGGAAACAGATTTGGTATTTGTTGGCCTCAGTGAGATATCCAACTGACGAAGTTATTTCATACTCATCCACCACAAAGTCATAAAACAAAACAAATAGAGTTACGTTTTACAAACCTGAGCTCAGGTTTGATCTTAACCTTAAAGTCTACTCTCTCCCTGGCACTTAATTGCCGACAGTGATTGTCAAGTGAAAAGACGAGTTCAGCCAGGCGATGAGACGTTGCTATGAAAAGCATATCACACATCCTGCTGTTTCTACGCTTCTCTTCATCCTGCAGATTGAATAAAGAACACATAAAAATTAATCTTTTTGGAAGCACACATCTTGATGTGGAGGCTATCATAATAAATGCAGGAATGACGTATAGGGCAGCATACCGTCAATGTAAATTCCACTTCGGAAACAGCTTCTAGTAGGCGCTTTTCATCAATGAAAGGCAGCTTAGCAACAATAATGTAGCCGTGTGGTCCTATGGTTACGTATTATTTTTATGTTTAACACCTTTCATTTTATAATTTACTTTGCAGAGTGTGTTTTTTTTTTTTTCTTTTAACTCTTTATCTTTTGAACTCTTTTTTTTCTTTTGGCGTAACAATGTAATGTTGACCTAGTGTAATTTTTTGAATTTTAAAATAAAAGTTTTGAGTAGGAGATGTTACAGCGGATTAATCAGCTCCGCTATCGTCCCATTTAGCCTGATCCACAACGAAGTAAGATCTTTTGTGGGTTTTGACGAGTCGGTTCGTCAAAGACCACAATTCTGAAAGCATCATTCTATATTCTATTTCAAAGTTCAGTTTTTCTCTTGTTTAGTTCTTAAACAAAAATAAAGATATTTTTCATAGAATTCATATAATTATGCTTACTAAATTCAGTTCAAAAATGATAAACTAATAATAGTTGTGATTAAAATTATCATGTATGCGAATTAGTTCGTTGTGGGTTATTATCAATGACACCACTAGATTAAGAGAATGGAGACATGGGCTGATAACCACCATAAACACGCGTGAAAAAGAATTTGGGCTTAGGCCCATATCGAGCCAGATTTTAATGTTTCTTGCTAAACAACTCCAATGGATAAAATGAACCTTTTTATTTTTCTCCGAAGCAATTTACATTTGAGGAGATACATGATTTATTCATATTAACGACTAATAGAAAGAAGATAATGCAAAGTTAATTAGTAAAGTGTGTTTTCCCCAATAGTTTCCCACGAGTCAGTCTTAGCGTTTTTCTCTGGAATGAGTATACCTCAATTAGTGACTTCATTTTCTTTCATCTTAAGTATTGGATCATCGAGTTTAGGTGTCGTTGTCTCTTTCTTTTCCTGTTCACAGATAGGAGTAAGAATTTTATTAAGGTTCACTCAAATGTTGAAATGAGTCAGAGAAGAGTAGAAAGATCACGCATATAGAAAACTGAATGCGTAGAGCAGTAGAGGTAAAGAAATTAATTACCTCAGACTTAGATTTTGGTGTTGAGTGTTCTGTAATATATTGCAAGATCTCAAAGAACTTGGTCTGTCCTTGGTTGATTGCTTTTTGAAGATATATCATTGCCATATCCCTAGCTCTAGTCCTAACCTTCATCAAGTTGCGGTCAATTTCATTTTCATGCTTTGCTATATATGGCCTGAAGAAAGAATCGTAAACGTATGTAGCTCCCTGAAATGGTAACAGAGAGGAGATAAAATTAGAGAAAGCCAGTTGAGTCAAAAGATAAAAGAGATTACTTCTCTATCTCAAATGGTTTTACTTACTTTAGTCTTTGGAAGCCAGAGATAAATGAAGAATGCCAACTTCGCCTCGCTATACATTGGTAACCTTCAAGATAACATGAAAACATATGAAGAATAAGTATACTATAGTAAAAAGTGAAAATCTTGGTTTCTAACTAAGTAATATAAGAACTTACCAAGAAACAAGAGCATCACCAATTCTTTCCAAAATCGTCAAAGCAGCTACAATAATCCTGCAAAGATGTTTTGAGAGGAGGCAAGCAAGATTTATGTAGGAATTCGTAAAAAAGTAGAGTTCAAGAAAATAATATATGAGAAGCTAAATCATATACCAATACTGGCACCAGAACTGAAGCTGTTGAATCTCAGGCTTGTTGAGTTCGACAGTTTTGAAACACTCATAAGCCGGATATGCGTATCCAAACACCATTCTATCAACCAATTGAAAGATTCATTACTTAGTTAGATTGATTAAATGTGTGTTTATACTTTATAAAATCAAAAGAAGAGATCAAAGTTATTGAGTTACATACAAAAGCCCTCTTGTCAGAAACGATCCAATCATTGTGATCACCTCCTAAAACATTTAAAAATAAAAGAATCTTCTAATCAGAAATAAAAATTCTCAATCACCAATTCATTGAAATGATTATATCATGAACTATATCCAAAACAATCGACTAAGCACTGATTCAAACGAATCCATCATAAAGACGAATATGAAGAAGAAAGCAATTAACGTTTTAAGCGGTTGAAGAATAACATACCTTATCAGAAAAATGATTTCGACGGCGGTTACGATTGTGACTTGCGAATGGAGAAAGGAGAAACAAAAAATGAAGCAACGGTGTATTATTAATATCGTATCGGATAGTGACTTGCGAATCCTTTTTTCAAATTCTCTACTTGAGAGTTTCAACATGAAACAGTGCGGTTTTAAAATAGTCAACAATCACGACTTTTAGATGTTCTTAGCCGTTGGATTTAATATTTGACGGGTACGATCTTTTACTTTTGAGCGGGTGTACCGTATCTCATCGCACCGTATAATTTTCTTCCTCTTCTCCAATACGCTTCGAAACCAAAATTAATTAGTGGATAAGGCGTTAAATATAAAAATTTTGGAAAACAAAAATTCTTTTATCAAATGGAATAAAGCCACGTCAACAAATCGATAACCGTATAGTGAATAATCTAGTGGCTGAGATCAACCCAAAACCAAGAACCACTGGCTCTTCTTCTTCGTCCTCTCATCTTCGCGCGCTTAAGCGATAGCTTCACACCAACAAAGACAAGTAATCGGAATCGAAAATGCCAGTTTCAGCTCCATCTCCGCCTCGTCTTCTTCAATCTCTGTTCATTCATTGTCCCATCAATTTCACTCCGTCTTCTTTCTCGGCGAAGAATCTCCGGTCGCCGTCAACATCTTATCCCCGAATCAAAGCTGAACTCGATCCCAACACGGTTTTGATCCTTATCCATCGACTTTGTTCTCTCTCGCTCACTAGTTCAAAATTGATAATCGATTTTGGTTTTTTCGTAATTATTAGGTAGTCGCAATATCAGTTGGTGTAGCAAGCGTCGCATTAGGAATCGGAATCCCTGTGTTCTACGAGACTCAAATCGACAATGCCGTGAGTCTTCTGATTCTCTTCTCAGTTAAATCTAATTCTGATTGTTGGAAAGTTACAGTTTTGGTAATGAATGTTTCCATCTTTACACAACTTCGTAGGCTAAGCGAGAGAATACTCAACCTTGTTTTCCATGTAACGGTACCGGAGCTCGTAAGTGAATCGATTCTCTATCTCGAGTTTTCGTTAGCATTTTGGTTGGATTTTGTATAGAGCATTTGATGTGTAGAAGCTATCTATGAACATTAAACTTAAGAAATAGTTTGTTGGTGGAACAGAGAAATGCAGATTGTGTGTGGGAAGTGGTAATGTGACCGTAGAGCTTGGTGGAGGAGAGAAAGAAGTATCCAACTGCATTAACTGTGATGGTGCTGGTTCCTTGACTTGCACTACTTGTCAAGGCTCTGGTGTTCAACCTCGATACCTTGATCGAAGGTACTAGACGATTATTGTGAATCAGAGCCACTCTGTTATTTTTTGCACATTGTAGAGATGCTAACTTGATTCTTCTCTTCTTTTTCTTATGGTCAGAGAGTTCAAGGACGATGACTAAATACCTTGCACTAGAGAACATATCCAAGAGTCTCTTTTTCTTTCTTCTCACATTTCTTCATTGTACAATACTGTTTTGTTCACCAAATATGTTGAGAGAAATCATGACATGGATATTGTAACTGTGAAAGAAAACCACCAGAGTTCAATCAGATGTTTCTTCTGTTGTAATGAAGTAACATGACAGAACAACTTTGTATCTTCATCTTAAAGTTGATACTATTTTCCCTCCTGAACTATTTATCATCAATCATCAACCAAAAAAATTCTACAAAAGACCAAATCGATTTGGCTTACATGCAACAACAATGAGCTAGCTACATATGTCTTAAAGTTAACCTAGCTGTGCAATTGAAGAAGACAGTTTCATCACTTCATGTACTTACCGTGCAACCATGTCATCTGTAACTTGTTACTTTTACGAGATAGGAAAGTCTCTCTAAGACGCCTTCAACCATGGGTTACGCATATGTTATTCCATGTTTTTCTATCGAAAACATTGTTATGTCTATTTCCTGATTGGATCTGTTTAACCACCAAGTCAGCTAAAACCTTGTCAAGAAACGGAGTCCCCATCTCTTTCTGGATAGCTCTTGCTTTGGTTGTTGATCAGTTTCAACATCCATCATCAACATCTGTCATTCAAAGACTAGAATAAGACATCATCAGCCATATTTATCACAAGATATCCACAAAACAGAGACTCTACACCTGACACTGATTAAAATGACGTAACACCTACAGCTTAAAGCAAATTTATCACTAATTTAGCTATCTCTGTAGTTTCACAACAGCCTGATTATTGAGTGATCAGAGTTAAACCCAAATTTGATACAAGAAATTAACTCATCATCAAGCGAATTCAGCTCAAAATCTAAAGAAATCAAATGCTTTGAAAAGCCCAGGCCCATAATTCTATTTGTTTTTCCTTGAATATTTTGTCTTCATTTGCATAATGGATCGAAGCCTGGCTTGATAAGATAATGGCAACAAAAGTAAAGCACCACTAGCCCAATTGTTTCTTTTTTTTTTTTTTTTTTTCATCGCCCAATTGTTCCTTAACTTGTAGAATTTGTTGTTCCAATAAATAAAAAGAATTATTCAATTTTATATTTTGAGCTACAAATTTTTATCATATTATTAATGTGGACAAGTAATGCGACCGACAGTTGTGACAGTGACAGTGACCAGAGTTGGACTCGGCTTAATTGCTTTAAATTATTGGGTAATATAAGGGGTATTTCAGTAATTTCATCTTACATGTAATGATAATTCACCCTTGATTAGTATATAAAACAAAATCATTTTCAAAAAAATAAAGGAAAAATCCTAAAGGAGAGGAAAAAATAGATCTGAAATCCCGCTTGATACTCCACCGACTTTTAAGTTTTAACTACTGGGGATTTGATTTAGTGTTAGTGACTCCTCTCTCCACCTTCCTTTGATTCAACCTATCACTTGCTTCTCCATCTTCATCAACAAAAATACGAATCCATCTCTCAATCTTAGATCCGGGAAGCTAATTTACCTCCTCCGATCGGTGAATGCAGTTACATTGACCTCGGATCTAACCAAGCTCTTGTGGTTTCTTACTCTCTACCTCGTGGAATTCGAAAAAAATGGGGGAGAAATCGAAGTCAAGAGGTTGGTGCGGTTGGTTTATCGCGATTATTGTGTTAGCTTCTGTTGTCCTCGCCGTCGTTTACACTGTCAAATTGAGGATGAAGAAATCCGGTGACGATGATGGTGCTGGTCCCGTTCCTGGACCTCCCGGCGCCATTGATAAGAAATACGCTGACGCTCTCAAGCTCGCTTTGCAGTTCTTCGATATCCAGAAATGTAATCATTCCTAATCTTTCTAATCGTGTCTCCACGATTCTCCCGCGAATTCTAGCTCCAGATTTGAAGTTTCGTGTGATTTGATTACTAATGATTGTGCATGTTTTTGGTATAGCTGGTAAATTGGAGAACAATAAGATATCTTGGAGAGGAGATTCAGGTCTTAAAGATGGAAGTGAAGCCAATCTTGATCTTTCCAAGGGTTTATATGATGCTGGAGATCATATTAAGTTTGGTTTTCCAATGGCTTTCACTGCTACAGTTTTGTCATGGTCGATTCTTGAGTATGGTGATCAAATGAATGTAGTGAACCAATTGGATCCTGCTAAAGACTCGCTTCGTTGGACCACTGACTATCTTATCAAAGCTCATCCTTCTGATAATGTCCTTTATATTCAGGTTTGGACTTCAAATCATATTCATGTTGCAAGCAATGATTCTCACTTGTTAGTGTTGTTGTGATGATTTATGTTTGATGTTAGGTGGGAGATCCGAAAGTAGATCATCCATGTTGGGAGAGACCAGAGGATATGAAAGAGAAGAGACCACTCACTAAAATTGATGTAGATACTCCAGGGACAGAGGTTGCGGCGGAAACTGCTGCAGCTATGGCTTCAGCATCTTTGGTTTTTAAGGATAGTGATCCGACATATTCAGCAACGCTACTGAAGCATGCGAAGCAGTTGTTTGATTTTGCAGAAACTAAGAGAGGCTCTTACAGTGTCAACATTCCAGAGGTTCAGAAGTTTTACAATTCAACGGGATACGGGGATGAGCTACTGTGGGCAGCTAGTTGGTTGTATCATGCAACAGAGGACAAAACTTACCTTGATTATGTGTCTAGTCATGGAAAAGAATTTGCTAGTTTTGGAAATCCAACTTGGTTTAGTTGGGACAACAAGCTTGCAGGAACACAGGTTAGCTTGGAAGAAGAAGAAGAAACTGTTTAAGCATTTCTGTGTATTTTTTTCTTCGGATAACATCTATGCTCCTTTTTTTTGCAGGTACTATTATCAAGATTACTCTTCTTTAAAAAAGATTTATCAGGAAGCAAGGGACTTGGAAATTACAGGAACACAGCTAAAGCTGTCATGTGTGGACTCTTACCAAAGTCTCCAACTGCTACAGCTAGTAGAACAAACGGTAATCTCACTTTATTATTGGCTATTGCATAGAAGATAAAGCCTCTTTGACTTAATTTCTTATAAAGCTTCGATCTTGTTAAATCTCTTGTTCAATAGGTGGCCTTATATGGGTTAGTGAATGGAACTCGATGCAACAATCTGTTTCTTCAGCGTTCTTAGCCTCGCTTTTCAGTGATTACATGCTCACTTCCCGTATCCATAAAATATCATGCGACGGGAAAATCTTCAAAGCAACAGAGCTCAGAGATTTCGCCAAATCGCAGGTAACAAGAACAAAACATGAAATTCTATAGACAACAAAACCAAACTAGTCAAAGAAGACTCACTAGAGTTTCTTCGTGCAGGCTGATTACATGCTCGGGAAGAATCCGCTGGGAACAAGCTTCGTGGTGGGTTATGGAGACAAATACCCACAATTTGTACATCATAGAGGAGCTTCGATTCCGGCAGATGCAACCACGGGTTGCTTAGATGGATTCAAATGGTTTAACTCAACGAAACCAAACCCAAACATAGCATATGGTGCACTCGTAGGTGGGCCTTTCTTCAACGAGACGTTCACAGACTCACGAGAGAACCCGATGCAGAACGAACCAACCACTTACAACAATGCACTCCTCGTTGGTCTCTTGTCTAGTCTTGTCACTACCTCTTCTGCTTTACAATCGTTGAAGTGAGCCCTTTTTTTGTGCCTTTTATTGGAATCACATTGCTTCATTTTTATTTGTAATTTTTTTAAAAAAAAATTCGTGTGTGTATTCACGTTGTGTATTGCTTGATATGTTGATGAGTGTTAAAAAATATACTAATCCAATAAAATAAAAAGGACAAAACACACCATAGGTAACAATAACACATTGATGCAACGAAATGAAAAATAAAAAATTAATGTTGCAATCGGTATGAAACAGAAGAAATACAGTCCGGTAAGATTCTTAAAAACCAAACTGTCCTGACTTGGTCTGAAAACCGGAAAATGTCGGTAAAATTAACGAACCGGGTTATTGGGTTTTTGAACTTAAACCCTTTGTCGCGTGAAGAAACCCTAGTCTCCTTAGACGACGAAGGCATCTTCTTCTTCTTCGATTGCTCAGCTCCGGATCAAAAATCGTCGGTTTAGTTCTCCGGTTAAAAGTTTGTCCCTGCAAGGTGAGATTCTTTTCTATGTCATCCTCTGCTCGAGACTTCAAATTCTGTGTTTAGATTCAATTTCGTAGAGCTCGACGTTTCAGGAGTCCAGTTTTGATTTGAGACTTAAGACTTGTGTTCAGTTGGAAACCCTAAGCTCATTCTTAAAAGATAAAACCCGCCGCTATATAAATTCTCAGAATTGAAGCTTTTTTTGTATGAACAGGAATTGGATCTTCAATGGAGGGGTTAAAGCTATCAGAAGCGGAATTGATGATTTATATTCATCCTTCGAAGAGCAGAAACGTTTTTCAGGCGATTTGTCGCGAGCTCAGTTCTCTGCTATTCCAGTTCGTTCTTTTTCTTCTCCTTTCTTCTTTGGGATCAAGTTTCGATTTTTAGGTTGTGATTCTTTAGATTACAAGAACTCACTGTTGCTAATAGCGGTTTATCGAATCGAGCTGTCTTGATGCAATGTTTGTTTGTGGTACTTTGGTTTTCTTATTTTGTGTATCAATCTTTGTTTTGAAGGTATAATGAAACCTTCGATGGTGTTCTATTGGCTTATGATGCTACTGTGAAAAGCAAACAAGCTAAAATCCTTGCAGGACTTCATCCTTACTTTGGCGTGAGAGTTAACACTAGACTACTCCTTTTTGATCCAAAGCCCAAAAGTTTTGTAGGTAAGATCTCAATTAAATTTCTTGCTAGTGATCTAATGTGTTTGACTGGTTGGTTAATTTCTCTTGTTTGTTCTATGCAGAAGGGAAAATTGTGAAGATTTCTCCAGAGTCAATCCATGTTATTGTTCTTGGTTTTTCTGCTGCAGTCATTACAGACGTTGATATCCGGGAAGAGTTCAAGTACAGAGTGGTATGTATGATTTATAGGTCTTGAATGTACTTATTCCAACTTGTTAAAACAGACTATAACATTTGCTCTATTCAGAGAGATGGTGAAGGTTCTTTCGTGAGCAGATCGCATAAACGGCATGCACTAAAGCTTGGAACTATGTTGCGCCTTCAAGTCCAAAGGTAAATTTTTAGTTTCTCTGCTCTACTGTTTTTTGTGATTAGAATTTTAGGTATCTGAATCGAGATTATTCTACAGTTTTGATGAAGAAGTAATGCATATAGCTGGATCTCTACTTCCGGAAAACACAGGATGCGTTAAGTGGCTGGAAAAGAAGTCTGAAGAAGCTTTGCATACAGATAGGTTAGTTAGTTTGTACACTACCTTTAACTCTCTAATCGTATCATCTTTTAAAAAGAAAACTCTTTTTTATTTACAGGGATCATAAAAGGAGGAAATTTGCCTGAGGAATTATGAAAATACAAAACAGTAGAAGAAGTTTGAAATGAAGAGAAGCAGCGATGCTGAATTTTTGCTGTATCAAATCCTTTTATGTAAACTGTTTTTTTAATGTACTATTGGTACCCTTCCATTTTGAATCTGAATGTTCTTTCTAATCAATATCAAAATTGTTATTGCAAAGTAAGTTGTGAAGCCATGATATCCTCGTGCTTATAACCAGCTCTTCTATCGATGCGATTTTCAAGCTTTGCCAGAAGCATTTTGCATATAGGAAGTTTGAAGATCAAACCAGTAAAAGAAGCAGATGTGTTATAGTTTAACCGAATAAAACAATCGTTTGAAAACAAGGTACAATACAAAGCATCTGTATATAAATAATAATACACCAAATGATGATAAATAAAAATGTCGAAAAGGGTATGGAAAACTTATGTAACCTATAGTTTCTCCCAGCTGCTCTTATTCTCATTAAGCTAAGACCAAGAGCCGCCCAATTCTAATGATACAACAAACATATGAAGCGAGTTCAACTACACCTGATGATTGATACGGTTAGGAGAGAGTCAGGAGTAGTACCATTGTGCTCAATATCGATGTCTAGGACGCAATGCGGTAAACGAATTCCCGCCTTGATCATGATGATGACTTCCTCTTCCTCTACCCCTTCCTCCGCCTCCTGCTCCTCTGCGGTCGCGGTCACCACCTTGTTGATGATGATGCTGACCACCATACCCTCGTGGGTTATTATGCTCGGACCCACCTTGACCATGCCATTGTTGTTGCTGTTGATGTTGATTACCAGAATACCCCCCTCCTCTAGAGTCATGGTGACCTCCCCGTGATTGGCTCTGGTAAGGCTCTGATGGAAATCTCCCACTGGGTCCACGAGGTTGGTACCCGCCTCGGCTTTGGTAAGGAGGCGGCTGAGCATAGCCTTGCGCGCCAGGTGGAGCAATATAGCCACCATGTTGGTAAGGAATTGGTGGAACATACTGCGGAGGATTGTAGCCATAACCAGGAGGATTCTGAGCATGTACATCTGTTGGTGTCTGATATCCATATCGGTCTGTTCCCATCTGTAAGCTGTTGGAGACAAGACGATGTGCTGCATCTCCCAGATGCCTCCCAGATACACTTCCAGGTGGGTTTTGCCTAACGAATTGAGGTAAAAAGAAAATAGCAATTTTGATATTAGACACTACCAATTCAAACACAGGCCTTCTTTTGTACTTGGTTTGATGATTTTATTACCTCCCCTGATTATTATGCATCCCATGATTATTATGCATCCCGTGATTATTATGCATCGGTCTCCTTCCGTTTTCCTCATGCCACAGAGCAGGTGGGGGTTTCAAGTCCTGTATGTCCACAATCTGAACAGACGAGAAAACAACCAACTTAAGCTACCAAGACGATTTGAACAGACATAGAGGTCACTCAAAATAAGTTCTTCGTGAGCAATGACTAGCTAAACCATTAAAAGTCCATAGGGATGACAGTCACGGACAAGACAAAGTGGTATCATTTACCTTCTTAGGGAAGATGACACCAGGAGGAGGCCTGGTTATGTGTTCATGTGCATCTGGAAGTCTATAAATACAACATCTGAGAAGCAACGAAAATAAATCAGTATTGCATGTTTAATCAATTTAAGCTTCGAACATTTTTGAAAACTAGGCTCGTGATCTCACATGACTTGGTTGGTCAAGATGTCCTCCATACCCTCCATTGGGGACCTGAATACTGGCGGGTGAGTCTCCCCTGAACACGGAGTCAAGTAGCCATTCATACCATCACTGCAAGTAGTTCTGAACATCAGGAAACAGATTTGGTATTTGTTGGCCTCAGTGAGATATCCAACTGACGAAGTTATTTCATACTCATCCACCACAAAGTCATAAAACAAAACAAATAGAGTTACGTTTTACAAACCTGAGCTCAGGTTTGATCTTAACCTTAAAGTCTACTCTCTCCCTGGCACTTAATTGCCGACAGTGATTGTCAAGTGAAAAGACGAGTTCAGCCAGGCGATGAGACGTTGCTATGAAAAGCATATCACACATCCTGCTGTTTCTACGCTTCTCTTCATCCTGCAGATTGAATAAAGAACACATAAAAATTAATCTTTTTGGAAGCACACATCTTGATGTGGAGGCTATCATAATAAATGCAGGAATGACGTATAGGGCAGCATACCGTCAATGTAAATTCCACTTCGGAAACAGCTTCTAGTAGGCGCTTTTCATCAATGAAAGGCAGCTTAGCAACAATAATGTAGCCGTGTGGTCCTATGGTTACGTATTATTTTTATGTTTAACACCTTTCATTTTATAATTTACTTTGCAGAGTGTGTTTTTTTTTTTTTCTTTTAACTCTTTATCTTTTGAACTCTTTTTTTTTCTTTTGGCGTAACAATGTAATGTTGACCTAGTGTAATTTTTTGAATTTTAAAATAAAAGTTTTGAGTAGGAGATGTTACAGCGGATTAATCAGCTCCGCTATCGTCCCATTTAGCCTGATCCACAACGAAGTAAGATCTTTTGTGGGTTTTGACGAGTCGGTTCGTCAAAGACCACAATTCTGAAAGCATCATTCTATATTCTATTTCAAAGTTCAGTTTTTCTCTTGTTTAGTTCTTAAACAAAAATAAAGATATTTTTCATAGAATTCATATAATTATGCTTACTAAATTCAGTTCAAAAATGATAAACTAATAATAGTTGTGATTAAAATTATCATGTATGCGAATTAGTTCGTTGTGGGTTATTATCAATGACACCACTAGATTAAGAGAATGGAGACATGGGCTGATAACCACCATAAACACGCGTGAAAAAGAATTTGGGCTTAGGCCCATATCGAGCCAGATTTTAATGTTTCTTGCTAAACAACTCCAATGGATAAAATGAACCTTTTTATTTTTCTCCGAAGCAATTTACATTTGAGGAGATACATGATTTATTCATATTAACGACTAATAGAAAGAAGATAATGCAAAGTTAATTAGTAAAGTGTGTTTTCCCCAATAGTTTCCCACGAGTCAGTCTTAGCGTTTTTCTCTGGAATGAGTATACCTCAATTAGTGACTTCATTTTCTTTCATCTTAAGTATTGGATCATCGAGTTTAGGTGTCGTTGTCTCTTTCTTTTCCTGTTCACAGATAGGAGTAAGAATTTTATTAAGGTTCACTCAAATGTTGAAATGAGTCAGAGAAGAGTAGAAAGATCACGCATATAGAAAACTGAATGCGTAGAGCAGTAGAGGTAAAGAAATTAATTACCTCAGACTTAGATTTTGGTGTTGAGTGTTCTGTAATATATTGCAAGATCTCAAAGAACTTGGTCTGTCCTTGGTTGATTGCTTTTTGAAGATATATCATTGCCATATCCCTAGCTCTAGTCCTAACCTTCATCAAGTTGCGGTCAATTTCATTTTCATGCTTTGCTATATATGGCCTGAAGAAAGAATCGTAAACGTATGTAGCTCCCTGAAATGGTAACAGAGAGGAGATAAAATTAGAGAAAGCCAGTTGAGTCAAAAGATAAAAGAGATTACTTCTCTATCTCAAATGGTTTTACTTACTTTAGTCTTTGGAAGCCAGAGATAAATGAAGAATGCCAACTTCGCCTCGCTATACATTGGTAACCTTCAAGATAACATGAAAACATATGAAGAATAAGTATACTATAGTAAAAAGTGAAAATCTTGGTTTCTAACTAAGTAATATAAGAACTTACCAAGAAACAAGAGCATCACCAATTCTTTCCAAAATCGTCAAAGCAGCTACAATAATCCTGCAAAGATGTTTTGAGAGGAGGCAAGCAAGATTTATGTAGGAATTCGTAAAAAAGTAGAGTTCAAGAAAATAATATATGAGAAGCTAAATCATATACCAATACTGGCACCAGAACTGAAGCTGTTGAATCTCAGGCTTGTTGAGTTCGACAGTTTTGAAACACTCATAAGCCGGATATGCGTATCCAAACACCATTCTATCAACCAATTGAAAGATTCATTACTTAGTTAGATTGATTAAATGTGTGTTTATACTTTATAAAATCAAAAGAAGAGATCAAAGTTATTGAGTTACATACAAAAGCCCTCTTGTCAGAAACGATCCAATCATTGTGATCACCTCCTAAAACATTTAAAAATAAAAGAATCTTCTAATCAGAAATAAAAATTCTCAATCACCAATTCATTGAAATGATTATATCATGAACTATATCCAAAACAATCGACTAAGCACTGATTCAAACGAATCCATCATAAAGACGAATATGAAGAAGAAAGCAATTAACGTTTTAAGCGGTTGAAGAATAACATACCTTATCAGAAAAATGATTTCGACGGCGGTTACGATTGTGACTTGCGAATGGAGAAAGGAGAAACAAAAAATGAAGCAACGGTGTATTATTAATATCGTATCGGATAGTGACTTGCGAATCCTTTTTTCAAATTCTCTACTTGAGAGTTTCAACATGAAACAGTGCGGTTTTAAAATAGTCAACAATCACGACTTTTAGATGTTCTTAGCCGTTGGATTTAATATTTGACGGGTACGATCTTTTACTTTTGAGCGGGTGTACCGTATCTCATCGCACCGTATAATTTTCTTCCTCTTCTCCAATACGCTTCGAAACCAAAATTAATTAGTGGATAAGGCGTTAAATATAAAAATTTTGGAAAACAAAAATTCTTTTATCAAATGGAATAAAGCCACGTCAACAAATCGATAACCGTATAGTGAATAATCTAGTGGCTGAGATCAACCCAAAACCAAGAACCACTGGCTCTTCTTCTTCGTCCTCTCATCTTCGCGCGCTTAAGCGATAGCTTCACACCAACAAAGACAAGTAATCGGAATCGAAAATGCCAGTTTCAGCTCCATCTCCGCCTCGTCTTCTTCAATCTCTGTTCATTCATTGTCCCATCAATTTCACTCCGTCTTCTTTCTCGGCGAAGAATCTCCGGTCGCCGTCAACATCTTATCCCCGAATCAAAGCTGAACTCGATCCCAACACGGTTTTGATCCTTATCCATCGACTTTGTTCTCTCTCGCTCACTAGTTCAAAATTGATAATCGATTTTGGTTTTTTCGTAATTATTAGGTAGTCGCAATATCAGTTGGTGTAGCAAGCGTCGCATTAGGAATCGGAATCCCTGTGTTCTACGAGACTCAAATCGACAATGCCGTGAGTCTTCTGATTCTCTTCTCAGTTAAATCTAATTCTGATTGTTGGAAAGTTACAGTTTTGGTAATGAATGTTTCCATCTTTACACAACTTCGTAGGCTAAGCGAGAGAATACTCAACCTTGTTTTCCATGTAACGGTACCGGAGCTCGTAAGTGAATCGATTCTCTATCTCGAGTTTTCGTTAGCATTTTGGTTGGATTTTGTATAGAGCATTTGATGTGTAGAAGCTATCTATGAACATTAAACTTAAGAAATAGTTTGTTGGTGGAACAGAGAAATGCAGATTGTGTGTGGGAAGTGGTAATGTGACCGTAGAGCTTGGTGGAGGAGAGAAAGAAGTATCCAACTGCATTAACTGTGATGGTGCTGGTTCCTTGACTTGCACTACTTGTCAAGGCTCTGGTGTTCAACCTCGATACCTTGATCGAAGGTACTAGACGATTATTGTGAATCAGAGCCACTCTGTTATTTTTTGCACATTGTAGAGATGCTAACTTGATTCTTCTCTTCTTTTTCTTATGGTCAGAGAGTTCAAGGACGATGACTAAATACCTTGCACTAGAGAACATATCCAAGAGTCTCTTTTTCTTTCTTCTCACATTTCTTCATTGTACAATACTGTTTTGTTCACCAAATATGTTGAGAGAAATCATGACATGGATATTGTAACTGTGAAAGAAAACCACCAGAGTTCAATCAGATGTTTCTTCTGTTGTAATGAAGTAACATGACAGAACAACTTTGTATCTTCATCTTAAAGTTGATACTATTTTCCCTCCTGAACTATTTATCATCAATCATCAACCAAAAAAATTCTACAAAAGACCAAATCGATTTGGCTTACATGCAACAACAATGAGCTAGCTACATATGTCTTAAAGTTAACCTAGCTGTGCAATTGAAGAAGACAGTTTCATCACTTCATGTACTTACCGTGCAACCATGTCATCTGTAACTTGTTACTTTTACGAGATAGGAAAGTCTCTCTAAGACGCCTTCAACCATGGGTTACGCATATGTTATTCCATGTTTTTCTATCGAAAACATTGTTATGTCTATTTCCTGATTGGATCTGTTTAACCACCAAGTCAGCTAAAACCTTGTCAAGAAACGGAGTCCCCATCTCTTTCTGGATAGCTCTTGCTTTGGTTGTTGATCAGTTTCAACATCCATCATCAACATCTGTCATTCAAAGACTAGAATAAGACATCATCAGCCATATTTATCACAAGATATCCACAAAACAGAGACTCTACACCTGACACTGATTAAAATGACGTAACACCTACAGCTTAAAGCAAATTTATCACTAATTTAGCTATCTCTGTAGTTTCACAACAGCCTGATTATTGAGTGATCAGAGTTAAACCCAAATTTGATACAAGAAATTAACTCATCATCAAGCGAATTCAGCTCAAAATCTAAAGAAATCAAATGCTTTGAAAAGCCCAGGCCCATAATTCTATTTGTTTTTCCTTGAATATTTTGTCTTCATTTGCATAATGGATCGAAGCCTGGCTTGATAAGATAATGGCAACAAAAGTAAAGCACCACTAGCCCAATTGTTTCTTTTTTTTTTTTTTTTTTTCATCGCCCAATTGTTCCTTAACTTGTAGAATTTGTTGTTCCAATAAATAAAAAGAATTATTCAATTTTATATTTTGAGCTACAAATTTTTATCATATTATTAATGTGGACAAGTAATGCGACCGACAGTTGTGACAGTGACAGTGACCAGAGTTGGACTCGGCTTAATTGCTTTAAATTATTGGGTAATATAAGGGGTATTTCAGTAATTTCATCTTACATGTAATGATAATTCACCCTTGATTAGTATATAAAACAAAATCATTTTCAAAAAAATAAAGGAAAAATCCTAAAGGAGAGGAAAAAATAGATCTGAAATCCCGCTTGATACTCCACCGACTTTTAAGTTTTAACTACTGGGGATTTGATTTAGTGTTAGTGACTCCTCTCTCCACCTTCCTTTGATTCAACCTATCACTTGCTTCTCCATCTTCATCAACAAAAATACGAATCCATCTCTCAATCTTAGATCCGGGAAGCTAATTTACCTCCTCCGATCGGTGAATGCAGTTACATTGACCTCGGATCTAACCAAGCTCTTGTGGTTTCTTACTCTCTACCTCGTGGAATTCGAAAAAAATGGGGGAGAAATCGAAGTCAAGAGGTTGGTGCGGTTGGTTTATCGCGATTATTGTGTTAGCTTCTGTTGTCCTCGCCGTCGTTTACACTGTCAAATTGAGGATGAAGAAATCCGGTGACGATGATGGTGCTGGTCCCGTTCCTGGACCTCCCGGCGCCATTGATAAGAAATACGCTGACGCTCTCAAGCTCGCTTTGCAGTTCTTCGATATCCAGAAATGTAATCATTCCTAATCTTTCTAATCGTGTCTCCACGATTCTCCCGCGAATTCTAGCTCCAGATTTGAAGTTTCGTGTGATTTGATTACTAATGATTGTGCATGTTTTTGGTATAGCTGGTAAATTGGAGAACAATAAGATATCTTGGAGAGGAGATTCAGGTCTTAAAGATGGAAGTGAAGCCAATCTTGATCTTTCCAAGGGTTTATATGATGCTGGAGATCATATTAAGTTTGGTTTTCCAATGGCTTTCACTGCTACAGTTTTGTCATGGTCGATTCTTGAGTATGGTGATCAAATGAATGTAGTGAACCAATTGGATCCTGCTAAAGACTCGCTTCGTTGGACCACTGACTATCTTATCAAAGCTCATCCTTCTGATAATGTCCTTTATATTCAGGTTTGGACTTCAAATCATATTCATGTTGCAAGCAATGATTCTCACTTGTTAGTGTTGTTGTGATGATTTATGTTTGATGTTAGGTGGGAGATCCGAAAGTAGATCATCCATGTTGGGAGAGACCAGAGGATATGAAAGAGAAGAGACCACTCACTAAAATTGATGTAGATACTCCAGGGACAGAGGTTGCGGCGGAAACTGCTGCAGCTATGGCTTCAGCATCTTTGGTTTTTAAGGATAGTGATCCGACATATTCAGCAACGCTACTGAAGCATGCGAAGCAGTTGTTTGATTTTGCAGAAACTAAGAGAGGCTCTTACAGTGTCAACATTCCAGAGGTTCAGAAGTTTTACAATTCAACGGGATACGGGGATGAGCTACTGTGGGCAGCTAGTTGGTTGTATCATGCAACAGAGGACAAAACTTACCTTGATTATGTGTCTAGTCATGGAAAAGAATTTGCTAGTTTTGGAAATCCAACTTGGTTTAGTTGGGACAACAAGCTTGCAGGAACACAGGTTAGCTTGGAAGAAGAAGAAGAAACTGTTTAAGCATTTCTGTGTATTTTTTTCTTCGGATAACATCTATGCTCCTTTTTTTTGCAGGTACTATTATCAAGATTACTCTTCTTTAAAAAAGATTTATCAGGAAGCAAGGGACTTGGAAATTACAGGAACACAGCTAAAGCTGTCATGTGTGGACTCTTACCAAAGTCTCCAACTGCTACAGCTAGTAGAACAAACGGTAATCTCACTTTATTATTGGCTATTGCATAGAAGATAAAGCCTCTTTGACTTAATTTCTTATAAAGCTTCGATCTTGTTAAATCTCTTGTTCAATAGGTGGCCTTATATGGGTTAGTGAATGGAACTCGATGCAACAATCTGTTTCTTCAGCGTTCTTAGCCTCGCTTTTCAGTGATTACATGCTCACTTCCCGTATCCATAAAATATCATGCGACGGGAAAATCTTCAAAGCAACAGAGCTCAGAGATTTCGCCAAATCGCAGGTAACAAGAACAAAACATGAAATTCTATAGACAACAAAACCAAACTAGTCAAAGAAGACTCACTAGAGTTTCTTCGTGCAGGCTGATTACATGCTCGGGAAGAATCCGCTGGGAACAAGCTTCGTGGTGGGTTATGGAGACAAATACCCACAATTTGTACATCATAGAGGAGCTTCGATTCCGGCAGATGCAACCACGGGTTGCTTAGATGGATTCAAATGGTTTAACTCAACGAAACCAAACCCAAACATAGCATATGGTGCACTCGTAGGTGGGCCTTTCTTCAACGAGACGTTCACAGACTCACGAGAGAACCCGATGCAGAACGAACCAACCACTTACAACAATGCACTCCTCGTTGGTCTCTTGTCTAGTCTTGTCACTACCTCTTCTGCTTTACAATCGTTGAAGTGAGCCCTTTTTTTGTGCCTTTTATTGGAATCACATTGCTTCATTTTTATTTGTAATTTTTTTAAAAAAAAATTCGTGTGTGTATTCACGTTGTGTATTGCTTGATATGTTGATGAGTGTTAAAAAATATACTAATCCAATAAAATAAAAAGGACAAAACACACCATAGGTAACAATAACACATTGATGCAACGAAATGAAAAATAAAAAATTAATGTTGCAATCGGTATGAAACAGAAGAAATACAGTCCGGTAAGATTCTTAAAAACCAAACTGTCCTGACTTGGTCTGAAAACCGGAAAATGTCGGTAAAATTAACGAACCGGGTTATTGGGTTTTTGAACTTAAACCCTTTGTCGCGTGAAGAAACCCTAGTCTCCTTAGACGACGAAGGCATCTTCTTCTTCTTCGATTGCTCAGCTCCGGATCAAAAATCGTCGGTTTAGTTCTCCGGTTAAAAGTTTGTCCCTGCAAGGTGAGATTCTTTTCTATGTCATCCTCTGCTCGAGACTTCAAATTCTGTGTTTAGATTCAATTTCGTAGAGCTCGACGTTTCAGGAGTCCAGTTTTGATTTGAGACTTAAGACTTGTGTTCAGTTGGAAACCCTAAGCTCATTCTTAAAAGATAAAACCCGCCGCTATATAAATTCTCAGAATTGAAGCTTTTTTTGTATGAACAGGAATTGGATCTTCAATGGAGGGGTTAAAGCTATCAGAAGCGGAATTGATGATTTATATTCATCCTTCGAAGAGCAGAAACGTTTTTCAGGCGATTTGTCGCGAGCTCAGTTCTCTGCTATTCCAGTTCGTTCTTTTTCTTCTCCTTTCTTCTTTGGGATCAAGTTTCGATTTTTAGGTTGTGATTCTTTAGATTACAAGAACTCACTGTTGCTAATAGCGGTTTATCGAATCGAGCTGTCTTGATGCAATGTTTGTTTGTGGTACTTTGGTTTTCTTATTTTGTGTATCAATCTTTGTTTTGAAGGTATAATGAAACCTTCGATGGTGTTCTATTGGCTTATGATGCTACTGTGAAAAGCAAACAAGCTAAAATCCTTGCAGGACTTCATCCTTACTTTGGCGTGAGAGTTAACACTAGACTACTCCTTTTTGATCCAAAGCCCAAAAGTTTTGTAGGTAAGATCTCAATTAAATTTCTTGCTAGTGATCTAATGTGTTTGACTGGTTGGTTAATTTCTCTTGTTTGTTCTATGCAGAAGGGAAAATTGTGAAGATTTCTCCAGAGTCAATCCATGTTATTGTTCTTGGTTTTTCTGCTGCAGTCATTACAGACGTTGATATCCGGGAAGAGTTCAAGTACAGAGTGGTATGTATGATTTATAGGTCTTGAATGTACTTATTCCAACTTGTTAAAACAGACTATAACATTTGCTCTATTCAGAGAGATGGTGAAGGTTCTTTCGTGAGCAGATCGCATAAACGGCATGCACTAAAGCTTGGAACTATGTTGCGCCTTCAAGTCCAAAGGTAAATTTTTAGTTTCTCTGCTCTACTGTTTTTTGTGATTAGAATTTTAGGTATCTGAATCGAGATTATTCTACAGTTTTGATGAAGAAGTAATGCATATAGCTGGATCTCTACTTCCGGAAAACACAGGATGCGTTAAGTGGCTGGAAAAGAAGTCTGAAGAAGCTTTGCATACAGATAGGTTAGTTAGTTTGTACACTACCTTTAACTCTCTAATCGTATCATCTTTTAAAAAGAAAACTCTTTTTTATTTACAGGGATCATAAAAGGAGGAAATTTGCCTGAGGAATTATGAAAATACAAAACAGTAGAAGAAGTTTGAAATGAAGAGAAGCAGCGATGCTGAATTTTTGCTGTATCAAATCCTTTTATGTAAACTGTTTTTTTAATGTACTATTGGTACCCTTCCATTTTGAATCTGAATGTTCTTTCTAATCAATATCAAAATTGTTATTGCAAAGTAAGTTGTGAAGCCATGATATCCTCGTGCTTATAACCAGCTCTTCTATCGATGCGATTTTCAAGCTTTGCCAGAAGCATTTTGCATATAGGAAGTTTGAAGATCAAACCAGTAAAAGAAGCAGATGTGTTATAGTTTAACCGAATAAAACAATCGTTTGAAAACAAGGTACAATACAAAGCATCTGTATATAAATAATAATACACCAAATGATGATAAATAAAAATGTCGAAAAGGGTATGGAAAACTTATGTAACCTATAGTTTCTCCCAGCTGCTCTTATTCTCATTAAGCTAAGACCAAGAGCCGCCCAATTCTAATGATACAACAAACATATGAAGCGAGTTCAACTACACCTGATGATTGATACGGTTAGGAGAGAGTCAGGAGTAGTACCATTGTGCTCAATATCGATGTCTAGGACGCAATGCGGTAAACGAATTCCCGCCTTGATCATGATGATGACTTCCTCTTCCTCTACCCCTTCCTCCGCCTCCTGCTCCTCTGCGGTCGCGGTCACCACCTTGTTGATGATGATGCTGACCACCATACCCTCGTGGGTTATTATGCTCGGACCCACCTTGACCATGCCATTGTTGTTGCTGTTGATGTTGATTACCAGAATACCCCCCTCCTCTAGAGTCATGGTGACCTCCCCGTGATTGGCTCTGGTAAGGCTCTGATGGAAATCTCCCACTGGGTCCACGAGGTTGGTACCCGCCTCGGCTTTGGTAAGGAGGCGGCTGAGCATAGCCTTGCGCGCCAGGTGGAGCAATATAGCCACCATGTTGGTAAGGAATTGGTGGAACATACTGCGGAGGATTGTAGCCATAACCAGGAGGATTCTGAGCATGTACATCTGTTGGTGTCTGATATCCATATCGGTCTGTTCCCATCTGTAAGCTGTTGGAGACAAGACGATGTGCTGCATCTCCCAGATGCCTCCCAGATACACTTCCAGGTGGGTTTTGCCTAACGAATTGAGGTAAAAAGAAAATAGCAATTTTGATATTAGACACTACCAATTCAAACACAGGCCTTCTTTTGTACTTGGTTTGATGATTTTATTACCTCCCCTGATTATTATGCATCCCATGATTATTATGCATCCCGTGATTATTATGCATCGGTCTCCTTCCGTTTTCCTCATGCCACAGAGCAGGTGGGGGTTTCAAGTCCTGTATGTCCACAATCTGAACAGACGAGAAAACAACCAACTTAAGCTACCAAGACGATTTGAACAGACATAGAGGTCACTCAAAATAAGTTCTTCGTGAGCAATGACTAGCTAAACCATTAAAAGTCCATAGGGATGACAGTCACGGACAAGACAAAGTGGTATCATTTACCTTCTTAGGGAAGATGACACCAGGAGGAGGCCTGGTTATGTGTTCATGTGCATCTGGAAGTCTATAAATACAACATCTGAGAAGCAACGAAAATAAATCAGTATTGCATGTTTAATCAATTTAAGCTTCGAACATTTTTGAAAACTAGGCTCGTGATCTCACATGACTTGGTTGGTCAAGATGTCCTCCATACCCTCCATTGGGGACCTGAATACTGGCGGGTGAGTCTCCCCTGAACACGGAGTCAAGTAGCCATTCATACCATCACTGCAAGTAGTTCTGAACATCAGGAAACAGATTTGGTATTTGTTGGCCTCAGTGAGATATCCAACTGACGAAGTTATTTCATACTCATCCACCACAAAGTCATAAAACAAAACAAATAGAGTTACGTTTTACAAACCTGAGCTCAGGTTTGATCTTAACCTTAAAGTCTACTCTCTCCCTGGCACTTAATTGCCGACAGTGATTGTCAAGTGAAAAGACGAGTTCAGCCAGGCGATGAGACGTTGCTATGAAAAGCATATCACACATCCTGCTGTTTCTACGCTTCTCTTCATCCTGCAGATTGAATAAAGAACACATAAAAATTAATCTTTTTGGAAGCACACATCTTGATGTGGAGGCTATCATAATAAATGCAGGAATGACGTATAGGGCAGCATACCGTCAATGTAAATTCCACTTCGGAAACAGCTTCTAGTAGGCGCTTTTCATCAATGAAAGGCAGCTTAGCAATACCCTTTGATGAAAAAGTAAAATCCGTTAATATAGTGATTATGTTTCTTTAACATAAGGAAAAGATAAAGAAAGACAGAGAGGCTACCTGCCATGAAAAACGCTTTCCATTCATGTCGACTTCAAAATCTAAAATAACAATAGAAAGCGATGCAGCTATAACTCGTTACAACAATTAACACTCAGAAAAAGATGGAATCTTTACTAGGAAAGGAAGCACTACCAGTTGGGTAAAAATCAATGATAGGAGAGTTGGGATCTGTCATCAAGGTCCTGTAGCGCTCTGGAAGTGCATGCGCACTGACCAAATGAAGTAACGATTAATAGATATACCAAAGAGAGGGAACAATAATGTAGAAAAAATAAATAAAAAGCATGGATGTAACTACCTTGCAGCTGGGAACACCCCAAGAAGTTGATTGAAAGGCTTAAAAGGAGTTCCTAGTTCGAACTTAATATCCAGCTCTCCCAAATCTTTCAGATCAGAAGCAAATGGTGCATAATGGTAAGGATAAAACCTGTAACAGCAAAGTACAATTATATCAAAAGTGACAGCTAAAACCTCTCACAGTAGATGAAGACCTACGAATCTAAAAAGCAAATAGTGTCTAATACCAAGATATAGATGTAACATCGTAAACCCTATCAGACCAAGAATAAATATAAATCCTAGGCAAAAAAAAAAAAAAAAAATTCTTTCAAATAACTCCTGCGTTCTGTTTAAAAGGAAATCAGACAAAACAAAAGACAACTCAACAAGAAAATTTTTATGGCACTTCAAATGGAAAGCTTAAAACATAAACAAAAATAAACCACACTAAAGAAAGCAATCCAAACGGATCAGTAGGTGAAGTTGTTCAGTAAAAAAGAAATATCAAAAGTGTAGGAACTCACCACTGCCAGGAGCAAACACCTTCCATGTAGTAATGCATGACCCAACAAAGGCCTTCTGTGTACTTCAAAACCTGTACAAAAGAATGTTTCACAAATTAGAAGGAACCCTGCAGGAGTTGTACCAAAACTTGAATTATATATCATTCTCCAACTTACAACATCCTTCCGCACTCTTTCCATTTCTTCAGGGGTTACTACTGAGAACTTCTCTTCATAATATCGTTCTCTCCATCCAGGTTGCCCTAGCTTCACCTATGCAAATGGAAACCACTTTCAGAAATGAAGGAAACCCAAAGATTGACAATCAAAGGGTAACTGAAAACCAAAGAAATTCCCAATAACGTAAATCTAATCATAATCCAGTAGAAAGAACCTTATCCTCTTCAGTAGTATCCGAGTTGAACGCATCTGATTTCTCACGGATTAACTCCTTGAGCTTTGTCTTTAGCTCTTCTTTGTTCTCGTGTTCCTGAAATAAGTAAATAAATTAAAATGATTGTTCACTTATATAAGGTCATCCACTCTCAATTACACAGTGACAAAGGAGTTAAAATCACATAGTGCCTCTCCAGGACAGGAATGCATACATCAGATTCGAGACTGTTCTCGACGTCAACAATAGCAGCACCAACACTGGATCCTGAAGATACACGTCGAACTTTTTGGGGCGGAGCAGACCTTCCATGGTTAGACTGAAAGGGTGAAGGTGTAGGAGCCGACGCAAGTCGAGAACCACTAAATCGTGCAACCGGAACAAGAGAATCTGGTTGAACTGTCGGAGCTGCATCATCCATTTTTTTTTGTCTTGGCTGAGCTTTCTCTCGCTTTACTCTTTCCGCTTGCTTCTGATATAAACCAGAGTAAAAAGGACCATCAATACATTACTACAGAAATATTAGTTCTATCCATATCTTGTAGAGTACTAAAACTTTGAGCAGAGCAGCAGGTTTTATCAGGTCAAGGGTTTCCAAATGACCATAATGTAGCAAAGCAAACAAGATTCACAAACACTACTCTACTAAACGTGAGGATACACATGGACCCCTATATACTTTCCATTAAATCCAATTATATTAAGTTTACAAGACTATGGTGAAGTATTAATATCTCTGCAAGACTACTCAAAATTTACTACCGAGTGGGAAAAGGGAAATGTCATGCCAGTCACATGTATCAGATATTTTGATAGCAGATAAATAGCTACTCAGGTATTGTGCCTCACTTTAAGGCCAAAAAGAAGTATGTTTTCTAAAATTTCGATGTACCTGATGTATCATGGCTCTTTTCTGAAATATCTTATCTTCGTACGATCCAACAGCCTGAATAAACTGTTCCACCCTCTTTAAATTTGGCTGGAGAGGATAACAGTAAAAGACGAAGTCAAAACCATGTCACCTAAGGGTAAATTGGAAAAGGAAAGATTTGAGTAAACTATTCCAATATGAACAGAGAACAAGTACCTTGCACCCATCCGTTAAATAGCCGTCAAGTGACCGAAATTCCTTCTTGTAAACAGCCATAAGCAAGTTGATAGCACCCTGAAGAAATGAAGAATTACAGCAACGTTTCATCAAAAAGTAGTTTAGAATGCATTGTAAGATATGTCAAGTTCTTAACATAGGATAGATAACGGAATTGACATATGCCTTAAGACATTAAACTGACACCACCAATACTAACGTATCTAATCATACTAGGGCATCCCTTGAAGGTTCTTTAAACGAACAATTCATAATGAAATCCAGATCCAGGCAGCACAAACCTCTCGAATCTCTAATGTCGGCATATGAGGTAAGAAGTCATTGCCCACAAAGAAACATATGAAGATAAAATCATCAACAATGCGCTCTAGATCAATCTCAAATGGTGGGTTGGGAATCCTCATTTCTAACTCCAGGTATTCTCTAAGAATCCAGATATGGAGAAACTGACAAAAAGAAACAAAGACATGAGACTTGACAATAATATCACACTTTAAGATTGTATCTCAAGAACCTGCTGATCGTATGTTATGAACTTGGTCATGAATTTCAACCTGATATGGCTTTTTGACAAAATCATTTCCATCGCCTTTCTCATCAAATTCTCCTGCCCTCTTCTTTGCTTTTCCTTCACAATTTGCAGCCATATGGCCCATTTGACCACACAAGAAGCATCTCTCCTGCTGTCCAGGTGTGTAGACCACCTAAATCGTGGGATGAAAATTTAAAATTCAGCTTAGTTACCCAGGAAGAAAATAGAAATTGAAGAGTTTACTCTAGTTATCTCCTCCACTCCTTTTTTTCTACCCACGTTTGTTAATCTTCCAAGGAAATATTAAAAAGGCCCTTAAAACACAGAATTGAATACAAAAAGCATGTGGAAGAGTAAATAAAAAACCTCTCGAAGAATTGAAAAATGAACTTCATGGGTCGCCAAGCCCAACATAATCAGGTCAGCGTCCTGTCAAAGAAAGCAGGTCAAAATAAGCCTCCTAAGTAAATAACACACTAGAAAGTGAAGGCCAAGAAAGTGAATAAGCAATTAAGACCTCATGATAGTTTTTGGTGCAAGTACAAATTAGTAAATGAAGAATCATACCAGTCCATACAAGCAATGCCGAGTGTTTGGGTCAAAACCAGGAAGATTTCTTTGAAGACGAATGTATGACATGATTTTATGCTCCCCTTCACCTGGGACATTTGCGTCTGAAAGGATAACCTTCGTAGTTCAACAGTTACGTGCAAAATTAGTCACAAACTCAATCCAATACGTTAATCTGCATAACTGTGTGAAGTAAGAACTAATAGGGAATCACAAATACCTTGATATTTTTCCAACCAACATCATGATTAAGTCTAAGGTGTACATAATATTGCAGCGCAATAGACAGAACGCCCATGAATTCTGTTCCAGGTGTAATCACATTAGAATCAAACACTTGAGAGTCCACTTTAGGGGGGAGTCTTCTACCCTCCCTCTCAAACTCCTCTCGCAGCCGTTCTTCTTCAGCAGCCTGTAAGATTAACAATGTCAACATATTTCCATTGAAAAAGGTAGGAGACTCGTTAACGGAATTAAAAAATAAAACACATAAAGAAACGAAATCAAGAACACAACAAACATTAGAAGCATATGTCTAGATGAAATTAAATAGCAAAATGAAGTTTTTCTGGCTGAGGAACTACACAGTAGAAACCCCATGCCAGTATGGGGTAAAAAAGAACATACTGCATCCGATGCATCTTTAGCGGATCTAAACCGTCTAGACCGTTGTTGATTCATTTTAGCTCTTGGAGCAACACCATCTAAGACCCAAACATACAAAAGTATTAAGCTTTAAGCATACTCTTCTAAAACTTTATGTTGGCTGATAGAGAAAACTTACCAATAGCCATATAGAGCAACTTCCGTGGCCGTACCATCACGAAAAGCCTATCAATGTAATCAAACATACACTGAAACACCTCCTCGAAGGTAGTTGGAGATGGCTGCAATAACAAACATACCCGTCAAAGAGCTAACAAAAACTACTCACACAAAGGTCAAATTTGAAAACCCATTTATGAATGAGAATGAATCAAATTTGAAAACCCTAATGTCTCAAATAAAACATTCAAAAGTAAAGAAGCTGAATGAATCAAAAATCGAAAGAAAACGTTACCCTATCTTCAGGGTGGAAACAAGGGTGGATAATCCCGTTCATGTCGAGATAGAGATTATCGTATTCGAGATTGTTAGGGTTAGGTTTACTAGTATCCACCGGAATCTTGATGCCTTCGATTTCAACAGGCTCTTCCTCGATAACATCCGCCACCAACAGAGGATACTTCTCCGCCAACCACCGGTAAAACGACGGTACACCCATTCTTCTCCGATCTCGAAGATATCAATCTCCGGTGACAAAAACCTAAGCAGACAGAGAGAGGTATAAATCAAACCAACGGTGTTTGCCGACGGCGGGTAAGGTCACGAAGAGCACATTAATTGGTTTTTTCCTTTTTTTTGTAACAAAGCAAAATCGGATTAGTCAGACACTAATTGGGCTTAAGACAAAATAGAAATTTGGGCTTTATTTGAGGCCCAATAGCCCATTTAGCAAAAAAATGACTTAAAAATGGAACTCCGTTGCCGGGACTCGAACCCGGGTCTCTCGGGTGAGAGCCGAGTATCCTGACCAGCTAGACTACAACGGAATTGTAATTGACAGCTTAACTATAACTAATATATAGTAAATAACACTTGATTCTAAGAAAAGAGAACACGAAGGACTTGTACTTGATTAAACTAGTCTCTTTCAGCTTTATGTCTTCTTCTTGTGGTCCATCTATTCCGGCAGAAATTATGATTCTTGGATTAAAAGATCGTTTATTTAAAAGATTTCTTTGTCAAATTAGTGGTATAAGAGTTCTTTGTAATACAGTTTTCTAATAATCCATTTGTCTACATTATCGTCTTCTTTTTTTCTGCTGCATTAGTCTACATTATCTTATATGTCTACTTACTCTCAGTGTGATTTTATGAATATAACTGATTTTCTGTTAAAACGAAAAAATAAAACAAATTTGTTAAGAAAATTACAAAAATCCTCTTTAGATTTGCAGAAACCATGGGTGAACCTAACTATTGACCTATCTGATAAACATGGAATGAAAAATATTTTGATTAATAGAAAGCATAAGCTTTGAAAATTGAAAATCATAATAAGTATTCATAATCTAACCATATATGAAATACTATAAGTATCCTTAGTAAGAAATATGTACGATTTGGTAGTTTCTGATTTACCGGCCATGAGAGATGCAGAGTTAGTCGTAACATTTGTCACAAGATTGGTAGCTACAAACATAATGCAGATATACTGTCATTCACGCACATGTATACGTACACAAAACAATATTGCATGTAAGATATTTTTCTCACAAAGCTTTGATGAAATTTGTGTTGCTTGGTGAGACATAATCAACGAATTTAGTTTAAAGTGATATCATGTCCAAGAGATTAGCCTGTGCCTTTGCTCTAAGTAGGGTAAATTTGAGAGAATTAAGACTTAATCTTAAGTAGTATCCGTTCGGTCTAATCTACATCTTGTAGACATAGAACTAGGTAACAATTTTTGAATAATCAATACAACATTTAGTTTCTTTATATAATTTGCTTTTGGGGAACAACAAAAAATTCACACCAACCCAAGAGTTCCATATAGTGGAATCCAAAACGATGTCGTTAAACTCTCCCTCCTCACGCTCCTCTCTTATATTATAGACGAAACAAAACTAATTCCTCTCTGCAATAAAAATCTTTCCTTTCTCCACTCTAATGGCCGCAACGGTCATTTTCTTCCTTCACTTCGCCGCCGTCTTCTTCTCCAGATTCCACCAAACCTCCGCCGTCTCATCAGAGATTCTAGCACTCACATCTTTCAAACTCTCTCTCCATGACCCTTTAGGAGCTCTCGAATCATGGAATCAATCATCTCCCTCAGCTCCATGCGACTGGCACGGCGTTTCTTGCTTCTCCGGCCGTGTTCGAGAGCTTCGTCTTCCTCGTCTCCGCCTCACCGGTCACCTCAGTCCTCGACTCGGTGAGTTGACTCAGCTCCGTAAACTCAGTCTTCACACCAACGACATAAACGGCGCCGTTCCTTCTTCTCTCTCTCGTTGTGTCTTCCTTAGAGCTCTTTATCTTCACTACAACTCCTTTTCCGGCGATTTTCCACCGGAGATACTGAATCTAAGGAATCTCCAAGTGCTCAACGTTGCTCATAACTCACTCACCGGGAATATATCTGACGTTACAGTGTCAAAGAGCCTCCGTTACATCGATTTATCTTCCAATGCATTATCCGGTGAGATTCCGGCGAATTTCTCGGCGGATTCATCTCTCCAGCTCATCAACCTCTCGTTCAACCATTTTTCCGGCGAGATCCCGGCGACATTGGGACAACTACAAGACTTAGAGTATCTATGGCTAGACTCAAACCAGTTACAAGGTACTATACCATCTGCATTAGCCAACTGTTCGTCGCTTATACACTTCAGCGTAACCGGAAATTCACTCACCGGTCTAATCCCGGCGACTTTTGGGAAGATTCGAAGCCTCCAAGTGATTTCATTATCGGAAAATTCACTTACCGGTACAGTTCCGGCGAGTCTTGTATGTGGCTCTTCAGGTTACAATTCCTCCATGCGAATCATTCAATTGGGAGTTAATAACTTCACGGGAATAGCTAAGCCGTCGTCAAACGCAGCTTGCGTGAACCCTAATTTGGAGATTCTCGACATTCACGAGAATCGCATTAATGGCGATTTTCCCGCGTGGTTGACTGATTTGACCTCTTTAGTGGTTTTGGATATATCTGGAAACGGTTTCTCCGGCGGTTTTCCGGATAAAGTTGGGAACTTTGCGGCGCTTCAGGAGCTGAGAGCAGCTAACAATTCACTCGTTGGAGAAATTCCGACGAGTATAGGAAATTGCAGATCTTTGCGAGTCGTTGATTTCGAAGGAAACAAGTTCTCGGGTCAGATTCCGGGTTTTCTAAGTCAGTTACGGAGCCTGACAACGATATCTCTTGGAAGAAACGGGTTCTCGGGTCGGATTCCGTCGGATCTTCTCAGCTTACACGGACTTGAAACATTGAATCTCAATGAAAATCATCTCACCGGAACTATACCGTCGGAGATAACGAAGCTAGCTAATCTCAGCATCCTTAATCTCAGTTTCAACAGATTCTCCGGCGAAATTCCGTCCAATGTGGGTGATCTAAAGAGCTTGAGTGTTCTAAACATAAGTGGCTGCGGGTTAACGGGTCGGATACCGGTTAGCGTTGGTGGATTAATGAAGCTTCAGGTCTTGGATTTAAGTAAACAGAGAATCTCCGGTGAATTACCTGTCGAACTCTTTGGCTTGCCCGATCTTCAAGTGGTTGCTCTTGGAAACAATGCACTTGACGGCGTTGTACCGGAAGGTTTCAGCAGCTTGGTTAGTCTTCGGTTCTTAAATCTCAGTTCAAACTTATTCTCCGGACATATCCCAAAGAACTATGGATTTCTCAAGTCATTGCAAGTGCTTTCCATGTCTCATAATCGAATCTCCGGTTCAATCCCGCCGGAGATTGGGAATTGTTCCAGTCTTGAGGTTCTTGAGCTCAGTTCAAACCGGTTAACGGGTCACATTCCGGTTTACGTTTCCAAGTTGTCTCGTTTGAGAAAACTTGATTTGGGTCACAACAGTTTAACAGGGAGTATTCCGGATCAGATTTCTAAGGATTCGTCTCTAGAATCTCTCCTGCTGAATTCAAATTCTCTATCCGGTCGAATACCGGAATCTTTATCAAGATTGACGAACCTAACATCGTTGGATCTTTCGTCTAACAGATTGAATTCTACTATACCATCAAGTCTCTCTCGGCTTCATTCCTTGAACTACTTCAACTTATCAAGAAACAGTTTGGAAGGGGAGATTCCAGAAGCTCTAGCTGCGCATTTCGCTAACCCATCGGTCTTCGTCAATAACCCGAGACTCTGCGGTAAACCGCTCGGTATAGAATGTCCAAACGTTCGGCGGAGAAGAAGAAGAAAGCTAATTCTATTAGTGACACTAGCAGTGGCTGGAGCTTTGTTGTTGTTACTCTGTTGTTGTGGTTATGTGTTCAGTTTATGGAAATGGCGGAACAAACTAAGATTGGGCTTGACTCGGGACAAGAAAGGTACCCCGTCACGTACATCTAGAGCGAGTTCTGGTGGGACGAGAGGAGAAGACAACAATGGTGGACCTAAACTTGTGATGTTCAATAACAAGATCACTTTAGCTGAAACCTTAGAAGCCACAAGACAATTCGATGAAGAAAATGTATTGAGTCGAGGAAGGTACGGGTTGGTTTTCAAGGCAACTTTTAGAGACGGGATGGTTCTATCGGTTCGTAGACTCATGGACGGCGCTTCGATAACTGACGCAACGTTCCGTAACCAAGCCGAGGCTTTAGGTAGAGTGAAGCACAAGAACATCACTGTCTTGAGAGGTTATTACTGCGGACCGCCTGATCTAAGACTTCTAGTTTACGACTACATGCCAAACGGAAACCTCTCAACGCTTTTGCAAGAAGCATCTCACCAAGACGGACACGTCTTGAACTGGCCGATGCGTCATCTCATCGCCCTCGGAATCGCTAGAGGACTCTCCTTCTTGCATTCTTTAACAATCATTCACGGGGATCTTAAACCGCAAAACGTTCTCTTTGACGCTGACTTTGAAGCGCATTTGTCAGAATTCGGGTTAGATAGATTGACGGCGTTAACTCCAGCTGAAGAACCGTCTACATCATCCACTCCCGTCGGGTCTTTAGGCTACATTGCACCGGAAGCAGCATTAACGGGTGAACCAAGTAAAGAGAGCGACGTGTACAGCTTCGGGATCGTGTTATTAGAGATCTTAACAGGGAAAAAGGCAGTGATGTTTACAGAGGATGAAGATATAGTGAAATGGGTGAAGAGACAGTTACAAAAAGGTCAGATCGTTGAGTTGCTTGAACCGGGTTTGTTGGAGCTTGACCCGGAAAGTTCAGAGTGGGAAGAGTTCTTGTTAGGGATTAAAGTTGGGTTGTTGTGTACCGGAGGAGACGTCGTTGATCGTCCGTCTATGGCTGATGTTGTTTTCATGCTCGAAGGGTGTAGAGTCGGTCCGGCGATTTCCTTGTCCGCCGATCCTACTTCACCTACTTCCCCAGCCGCCACCGCCGCTTCTTGAAATAGCTTTATCTTTTCACAATCATTTTATTTCTTTTTCTTTTTTTTTGTTTCCTTTGTGGATAATTTATTTTGACTTTCATTGCGTTGTATCTTGTCACGGGTACGACAATCAAATTTTAAGTTGTCAAATTTATTGAATTTTCCACGGTGGAACGAGAGATATCAATATTGAACAATTTTTTCCCGGGATTCTCGTTCAATAAAAATCATATTCCTGAAAACTATAGCAATATAAAAGTAAACTGATTTCAACAAATAATCCGTATGATCCGCATTTCTTCCGTTTGATTCGTTCTTCCTGATCCGTTTTTTATTGGGAGTTTTAGTCAGCTGAGAGGGTCCAACATTAGTCAAGTAGACTAAAATAGTGTGTTGATGTTGAACTTGACCCTACGGAGCCGTTTTGGTAAGCATTGCGTAAACTATCTACCGAGCTTTAGTAGACAATGTTCCGCGATTTGGTCAGTGGGGTTAATAGTAGATGTGGGGGCTCTCCACATTGTCTTAATTCTGTTTTAATTCCCGCCAAATACGTTAGGACAAGTGGCTATGCGACACGTGTTGTTCTCCCTAGGGATATGAAAGTAGCCGTTGATATAATTTCTTGGATTTTTGTGTTTGGGGAAGAGCGAAGTTAAGCCGTCAGAGGACGAAAAGCTTTTTTTAGCAGAGCCTGTTGTTGTCTGAAACCCCAATCCACGTTGGATTTTTTACTGTTTAGCCAGTGTACTTTGTTTTTTGGATTTTTTTTATTTTATTTTTTTGTATTCATTACTTCTCTTTCATTTATTTAACTTTTAATGTTTGGTTGGTGTATATTAATGGAGAACTCCGCCTATATTCTTTGGATTCCTTTTATAAACACCAAGGAATAAATTTCTTAAACTATATAAACTTCTATGTATATTAAATCAAGCCTAACCATAAAGCCACCATTTATTTTTCCATGAAATTCTGGAAAAGACGTTGTTCATGAAGATAATTATAACAAGAGTGGTAGTCGTGAAGAAGGGATTGGTGTAATCAAGAAGGGAAGGAGAATAAATGCAAAAGAAATGCAAATTTGTGTGAGAGTGTTTAATTGATGTTTGGGTTGGTGTGGACGACTCATAGCATTATTACATGTGTCATCACTCTCATCTTTATAACAAGTCACGACAATTTGACTGTGCTTGTTTTGGTCTACTCTCTTGAACCCATCATCATATGTTTTCTACTACAAAGTGAATGGTAAGAAAATTATAGTGAAAACGGTAGTTCCTTTAGTCGCAGTGTTCGTTTACTGGAAATGTGAAAATAAATTGAGTTTATTAGTTAATGGGAAGAGAAGAGATATCAAGTAGCAGATTTTTGAAATCCCATACTAAGAAAAGAGACCAGCAAGACCACAAGCTAGTATTGATTAGTTTTGAGATGCAAATGATGATAGTCTGTTGTATTGCTTAATTGAGGGATTTGTAATGCAAGAATGCATTTTTTACCAAGTCATATAAATTTCACCCGAGTTACAGTGTGTCCAATCATAACAGAACTCAAACTCACAAAAAAAGAACTGAAAGGAGAAGCTATACATTACATGAAACTTCTCATATGAGACGATGATACTAACAATAAGTCGCCACTTCTTTCACTCAGCTCTAGACTGACCAGCTCGAGATGAGAGGATGATACCAACAATGAGACCATACAGTGCAAGCGCTTCCGCAAAGATGAGAATCAGAATCATTCCCACAAACAGCTTCGGTTGTTGCGCATTCGCTCTGCAAAATCACACATGAGATTAACAAAACAAAGTTCTGAACGATGCGTAACGTAGTTGATGTATAAGAAAATCGAAGCAGTCTGTTGAACTCTACTGTGAATTTCTCCTACTCTGCTTTAAAGATTCAATACAGGCAGGTCTAAACCAAAACCGAATCTCATGTCAAACAACGTCTATGAGAGCAAATCAATAAAGAGCTTTCTCTGGGATGAGTTTGATAAAAATGAAGTAACGAAACTGTATTTGTTATCTTTGAATCAGAATTACAATCAAGAAACCCTAACTATCTTCGCTATTTGTTGTAGAGATATCCTAACTCTTCTATAGGCTATAGCTAAAAGTTCCCACCAAGTATCCTGTAACCATATGGTCAAAATATGTTTTTGTTTATCTCTAATCTCTATTTCTAGTCTATCAGAGGGGTGTTAGAAAAAAGTGTTCACGATATAACATTCAACCAAACATAAAAGGCCATGACCTCTATCAATCAAAACTGCAATTCTAAGAACCAAAAAGTTGCAGATATCTTCTTCCAATCAGTTTCACCAGATGGCTAATAAAAAGGAAGATCAAAAGAACTGCAATTCCTAGTTAATGTAAAACATTGATCGCCGAGAAAGAACCGAGATTCTGATCATGGATTCAGACTTCATAACTACTTAACCATCTTTCCTATCCAATGATGTCAAACAACAAAACACCAAAGCTATCTCAAAAACTTGAATCGATCAAAATTGCTGCAATCGAAACAGTTTAAGATCATGTAGAAGCAGCAAGTACCTAACACCAGCATCACCGACGATTCCAATAGCCATACCAGCAGAGAGACCAGCAAGACCACAAGCTAACCCAGAAGAGAGATGAGCATAGCCATCGAATAGGTAATAAGACTTGGCCTTGGGGTTAATCCCAGTACTGATGATGACAGCGATGATCAAACCATAAATACCTAACACACCAGCCATGACAACAGGCACAATCGATTTCATAACAAGTTCAGGTCTCATCACTCCCATCGATGCAACTCCGACGCCACTCTTCGCCGTCCCGTACGCTGCTCCCATACCTGAAACATCAAATCGGATCGGATCGTATCGAAATCGAAAACCATGGGTGATTCAATTCAAGGAAATTGACAAGAGAGAGTTTCTGAATCTCACAGGAGAAAACGAGCGCAGCGGCGGCGCCGAGGAATCCGAAGAAAGGAGCAGTTTCATCGCCGCTGAAACCTGAAGCCATGGCTTGATTGTTGCTCCGATTAGATCTGTTAGCAAATTATTGTTAGGAGATTTTGAGAGGAAGATAGATAAAAAAAAAAAAAAAAAAGAAGTTAGATTAATATTTTTACGGGAGTAAAACTATAATAACTGCGGTTAAAAAGAGTTTTTTTAAAAAATGCTCAAACGTGGGTTCTCTCAGTTTTGGTGATGCTAAATTACTATATTGGGCATAGAGGAAAGGCCCATAAAGGATTATATGAAGCCCAAGCTAGTGGTTTGGACAAAAATGAGCGTTAGATGAGTTTGACAAAAAATTACTTCTGCTTCTTATTGTGTTTTTGTGAACTCTCTTGTGTTTATGTTTTATACATTTGGCTTTCTCTAACTTCTATGGGCCTCTACTACACTATCCATTCTTTTTTGGGGGAAAAAAAACTGTGACATGTCACGTTAACAAAACGGATCGATGTGCATGCACTATGACACAATGACACAATTGCACAAACATAAACCAGTGGAGAAATTCTTAATATCTTTCAGTTTGTAATATGAAAAGAAAAAAAAAAAAAACCTTAGACCAGCTTTTGGACATGGTTTTAGATTAATACGCAAACTGTCAAATGTATTAAAAACAATTAAAAATATTTTCTCGACGAAATCATTGATTTATTCTGGGATATATTTTGGCGATCTTGATCATTATAAAACTTTTCCTTGCTGCTTTGAATATTAATCTGGAAGGACAGTTGGACCAACGAGACAGAATAAAAATCTTCTTTCTACATCAAATTTATTTATAAACACGGGGTTATAGTTGAAAAAGTACACTTTTAAACACGCCCAACGCATTTCTTTGTCATATTTGTTATTCGTGTATAGAACTTTTTTATTATATATAAGATTCATTGAGTTTTTGTAGTGACGGTGGAGTTAAAACGTAGATATCAAAAGAAATTATGCTTGGGAGTTAATCAGAACACTGACTTGCTTAAGTATATATTATGTTAATTAATCATTGGAATGTTTGATGTTGATATAGCATCACCTCAGGAACAAATGACTAAACACAATCAGCAGAATTATTCAACCCCTCGCGTATAATGTTAATATTCAATCATAGAAATTGTTCCTTCGACGACAATTAACATTTGATATTAGTACATTTCAGGTTGGTACCACGTCTTGATAATTCTTAAGTAATTGACGAAACCGAAAAATAGAAGTATTAACGGTAATTTTCTTACTTGAGATCACTGTTTACTTCTTAAGTCTTAACTATTGTATTTGCATAAGCAATTCATATATTAAGATTTTGAATTAATCGGGTGGAGAAACTAATATTAAGATTGATGTGATGTGAATTTTACATAAAATGATATCTAAATAAACTATTCCTTAATTTCGCCTTTGGTATATTTGGTGTGGAATCTTTATATGGCTTCATAGTTATACAAATGTTGGGGATAACCCAATCGTGCCGACTCAACTATTCCAGTTTTACATCTACATGTCTAAAGCTAAAAGGTTCAGCAAGAAACAATTATTTTCGATGCAAAAATAGAAGGGCTTATTAGCTTTAAAGATATCAGAACATACAATAATTTTTTTTTTTTTAAACATACAATATAATTTTTTTATGAAAAACATACAATATAGTGTAAGGCCATTATGCTTTTAATTTAAGTTAATTTTATTTTGAAATTTCACTTTTTCTAACGCGTTTTATAGTATTAATTACAAATGGAAGATTTGACCTAGGAAGTTTGAAAGGTGGAAATTTTACCAAGATTTCTAATGTTAGTCAACTTGAATTAAATAACTTTCCAGTTTTGAACTATTAGAAATTAGTAAAAATACAGAGAAATGGAACATAGCATAATATCAGCTTTGAGCCTTTGACACAGAATAAAAGGAAATACGCGTATGACTTGTTACGAAAAAATAAAAACCATTTTTTTTGGTGTTGTTCATGTTAGGTAATTTTATTTAAGTAAAATCAATGAAATTTTCAATATAGACAAAGAGTCAAAGACTATAAGTAAAAAAACTGGAAATTTAGCATGATGATTTAGGAATAATATCTAGAGGTTTTAATTAGCATAATTTATTAGGATGTCAAAACATTAATAATTGATATTTTTTCCAAACCTTGTATAAAGTAGAGCTCATAGACCGCTATACAACCACACAAACAAGAAAAAAATAGCATATATATAAAAAACACAACCCGTGACATAACTCAATATTCCAACCAACACAAAAAATAAAAATGGCTGCCAAAGCCACAATCCAAATCTTCCCCGACGTCAATCATCTCCGATACTTCGCTCTCTTTTTTCTCCTCTCGTGCCACGTGGCATCCGGCGACGAAGGAACATGGGAACTTCTTTTACCAAACGTCGGGATCTCAGCAATGCACTCTCAGCTCCTTCACAACGACCGTGTCATAATGTACGACCGAACCAACTTCGGTCCTTCCAACATCTCTCTCCCTAACGGAGCCTGCCACAACAGCCCAGACGACCCAGTCTCGACAACCGACTGCACCGCGCACTCGGTCGAATACGACGTCGCTTTGAACCGTATCCGTCCCTTAACAGTCCAATCCAACACTTGGTGCTCCTCAGGCGGAGTCACTCCCGACGGAACTCTTCAACAAACAGGAGGTGATAAAGACGGAGAACGTAAAGTTAGACTTTTCGCTCCTTGCGACGACAGTATCTGTGACTGGACAGAAGTCGATAACGGACTCGCTGCAAGAAGATGGTACGCTACAAACCATGTCCTTCCCGACGGTCGGCAGATCATAATCGGAGGTCGAGGTCAATTCAACTTCGAGTTTTTCCCCAAAACAAACGCTCCAAATCTCTACACTTTACCGTTTTTGTCCGAAACCAACGATCCTGACGAAAACAATCTTTACCCTTACGTTTTCCTAAACACCGATGGTAACTTGTTCATATTCGCTAACAACAGAGCGATATTGCTCGATTATTCCAGAAACACTGTCGTCAAAACGTATCCAGAGATCCCTGGAGGCGATCCAAGAAGCTACCCAAGCACTGGCTCGGCTGTTCTCTTACCAATCAAGAACCTTGTGTTAGAGGTTCTAGTGTGCGGAGGTGCACCAAAAGGATCGTACGACCTCTCTCAAAGGAGAAATACTTTTGTGAAAGCGCTTGACACATGTGCAAGAATCAATATCAACGACGTGAATCCTCAATGGATCGTTGAAAAGATGCCGAGAGCTAGAGTTATGGGAGACATGGTGCTTTTACCTGACGGAAATGTTCTGTTAATTAACGGTGGTGGTTCAGGGACAGCTGCTTGGGAGCTTGGTCGTGAACCGGTTTTTAATCCTGATATTTACCATCCCGATAAACCGGTCGGTTTAAGATTCGAATCTCAAAACCCAAGCAAGATCCCTCGAATGTACCATTCTACCGCGACTTTGCTTCGTGACGGGAGAGTTCTTGTTGGAGGAAGCAACCCTCACGCGTTTTACAATTTCACCGGCGTTCTTTTCCCGACGGAGCTGAGGTTAGAGGCTTTTTCGCCGTCATATTTGGATCCTAAGTACTCGAGTATTCGTCCGAGTATTGTGGATCCTAGGCCACAGTCAACGATCAACTACGGTAGAATCTTGAGGCTGAGGTATACTGTAACCGGAAGAGTGAAAAATCCGGTTAAAGTGACGATGTTGTTTCCTTCGTTTACTACACATTCTTTCTCAATGCATCAAAGGCTTTTGGTTCTTGATCATGTCATTTCTTTTAGACTCGGGATTAGCAGGATTTATGAAGTTAGAGTTAGGACTCCAAGCTCTCCGATTCTTGCACCGCCCGGTTATTACATGGTTTTTGTGGTAAACCAAGATATACCGAGTGAAGGTGTTTGGGTTCGTTTACAGTGAAAGTGATTCATCAACATTGATCATTCACTCATTATATGTGTTAATTGGCTGAAATTTTTATTCTAAAAATATTGTTGAAGACTATTTTATGTATTGATTTCGTAGAGTTGTTTGTTAGTATTCAATTATTAAAAGGAATCAGATACTTTGGTATTTCTCTAAGTCGGTGAAATTCATATTATTAGATACTTTATAGAGATACGAAATCTCGAATTTGTTTATTACGCGAGGACGTGGGCAAGAGAATGATGCTAAACTTATTTATTCCTTGCGGATTTTTGTGGGAATATCAAATAAAGAAGAAATAAAATGTGAATTTTTAAGCTGGAAAATCCAAAAAAGGAACGTCGTGTGTCGAAAGATTTGCGAGAGACCAGAATAAGAGAGACGACAGATTCTAAAAGACATAAACTACGTAGTGAGTTGCGTCATATGATCCAACGAAGATTCTTACTGTCTTGCACGTCTCACCACGTATGTCACTCTCTTGCGTAACTATTTCTACGCCATTTTTACACCCAATCACAAAACATTCAACTACTTAAGTTTATAGTAAAATTCATATCGGATCCAACTAAGTTTCTTAGACCAATTTTCAGTGTTGTCATGTTGTATATGAGAGGGAAAACAACAATCCAAATAGAGACAAATAAGAAGTAATGGACCTAAGATTCAAAGAGATTTGGTTACACTCTTATTAGATTTGGTTACATTCTTATTAGTAGTATGTAAAAAATAAATATAAAGTAAGAGAACAAATTTACAAATGTCAAGTTCGAATCCTTGTGATTTTAATCATAGTTAGTTATTGTAGAAACTTTAAATGACATGAATTGCCGGTTTTGAGAATTGGTCTTGATTTCGGTTTCGAAATGTCTAGTTAAGTATATAGAAGAAAAAACAATAATTGGGTATTCTAAAGACATCAAATCACAAGATTAATCCTCTGTTACGAGTTACGAAATCATAATTGATGATTCTAAAGACATCAAATCTTAAACACCTAAATCAATAGAGCAATAAAATCGTTGTTGAAAAAGTGAGTTAACAAAATGTGGATTTTTTATTTTCCTTGGCAATTAAGAAACACATTCAAACAAAATGATCATCACACCATCAATTCTAGCCCTGCGAGTTCAGTTATTCGGTTCGGTTTAATCGATTTGGTTTGGAAATCAGTTAATTTGGTTATTGATATTTTTACCGAAATTGTGGGAGGTTTTTAGCTTTTTTTTTTTTTTTTTTTTTTTTTTGTGAACGTGGGAGGTTTTTAGCTAACATTCGGTTAGTCTGGTTAAATCGATTTAATATTTTGGATATAATTATTACTTAATCGGAAAAAAAAAGGGATATTGGGGCAGCCAACTTTTTTTATACAGCCCAAACATAAAACTGGGCCACAATTTTTTGAAACAAACAAAACTGGGCCAAACTTAAATCCATTTCAGACCTATACATAAATATCTACTTGCACGTATCTCCTTCTTTCAAAACAGAGGAAATCGAACTGAACAGAGAAGCGTGTTTGAGACAGTGACGACGGCGGCGTAGGGCTTATCGGTTCGGGATATTAACGCAGGGCTTATCAATTCGATACACATAACAAGAGAGTAATGAAGGTTTAATATCATCAATAACCAATTAATCTCTCAAAGAAATTTAAGAACATAATGTATTTTTGTTAAAAGCAGCAAAAAAAATCCAAAACAATAACACCAAAAACCCTAATAAAATAATAGTTCATGATTGAATTCGATTCTAAGCACGCTCTCCGCGAATCCTTCTTGCTAGTTGAACATCTTTAGGCATAATCGTAACCCTCTTTGCATGAATGGCACACAGATTTGTGTCTTCAAACAAACCCACCAAATATGCCTCCGCAGCTTCTTGAAGTGCCAACACAGCGTGGCTTTGGAATCTCAGATCCGTCTACATTACAATGAAACAACAACTCAATCATAATTATAATAAAGACCAATCTTCTTCATCAAGTTAGGTTTTCGATAATCCTACCTTGAAATCTTGGGCGATTTCACGAACAAGACGTTGAAAGGGAAGTTTACGGATCAACAAATCTGTGCTCTTCTGGTATTTACGAATCTCACTGATTCATCAACCAAACAAGAACCACCGAATGATTTCAGAAACAAAGATTGTGATTAGAAAGAGGAGAGATCGTGAAACTTACCGAAGAGCGACGGTTCCGGGACGGTAACGGTGAGGCTTCTTGACTCCTCCTGTAGTCGGCGCAGATTTCCTCGCCGCCTATGTTACGATTACACAATCAATCAATATGAAACCCTAGATTTCTCAAATTCCGTTACAAACTCAAAACTAAAAACGAACAAACCTTGGTAGCGAGCTGTTTCCTTGGAGCCTTTCCTCCGTGTGATTTTCTGGCGGTTTGCTTCGTGCGAGCCATGGCTTCTTCAAGAATCTGAGAGCTTAGAACGATGAAGATTTGAATCCAGAGAGAAGAATCGCTAAAAGCTTTGAATGTTGTGTTTTAAGAAAAAAGTAAAACAGATTAGTGAATTTATAGTGACGAGGTGAATTGTTAGGTCGGTTAATTTTGGGAGATTAACGGGAGAGGACTTGATAGACGTCCGATTAAAGGCATGTTCGATCGACGGTCCATATTTGATTTGAATAAGATTAAGCTTACGTGGCGATCTGCGCTTTCGTTTTTTATTGGTCTATATTTGATTTGACTAAGATTAAGCATACGTGGCGATCTCTTATTGGTCCATTTTGGTTTAGTTTAAGGTTGAATTTTCTTCTGGTTTGAACTTAACTTAATTTTAAGTAATGGTTTTAAAATGAGTAGGCTTATATGTGAGCCTACATTGATTATGGTTGGACTCTACAGTCCAGATAAAGTTGGGCCCAGAAGCCCATTATAGCAGCCAAGCCACAACATAAAACACCTCTGCAAGTTCCTCCCAAAATATTAAGAAACGTAGCAAACATATATCGTGACGCAGACATATTTGATATTGATATCATATAAAACAAATTAAGGACCCTCGAGATCTTCTTATGATCATTGATCATGTGATTGTTTAGATATTTTAAATTTGTTCAAGTTTTTGTTCTAAGCACAATATTGATTATTTATCGGTTAGACTTGCTATATATTTTATTAAAAAATAGGATTTTGTATTTGCTATTTGATTGAACTATAACTCCTACTTCCCAAGAACGATTCTTTGATAGTGACAACCCAATCATTGACATATCTATTGTTTCACTTTGGTAAGTTTAGTTCAACTGTGCATTTAAACCTTGGCACGCATGACGAATGATTAGAATTAGCTGCAAATTAAGTACGAAGCTCTCGAAACTTTTGTATAGCAAGCATAATATAAGGTCGAATAGACTCTTAGGCGTTCTATAGACTATGACCGATGCCGAATCATTCTGAATGCGACTCTTTTAACTAAGCATATATCTTTGCATACATCACAATATGATGTGTCTAGCGATTCTGCGAATGACCAAAATAGAAGGTACTCTATCATATTCTTGAATCCAAATGATATTTTCTATGTATTCGGCCATTATATTCCACACAACCACCCGTCGTGTATCTACTTGCAGTCATGTCAAGTGCCTAACTGCCCCAAAAGCCAAGAATTAATGTATAATCATCATTACCAATCTATTGGTATGATTTAAAAACAATTATTGGCTTATTGCGTTACGACTCCAAAAACAACGTGTACCATGCAATCACCTCTCTATGACTTTGACTTGATGAATCTCTCTTTGAAATTTTTAGAACTTCTCTAACTTAATTGCGAGAAAAATGATAGAAGTTCGTTCTTTGGTTTTTTGTTTTAGTGATGCTTCATACTTATCAACATTGTTATTTCTCAATAATATTGAATGATCATATATTCTCTGCGAATGCAGATGCTCTCAATCCAATGATTAGTTACTGCTGTTTATATCAAGTGGTTCAAAAACTCACAGCCATATACGTCCATACCAAATATTAATATATTCTTTTTACAATTTAATGTTATTATAAATGCTTTGATAATGAAGGTTATTGTGAATATATAGAATATGGTTCAACGACTACTTGTGTGATTCATGTGGTATATCGGTGGTGTCATTGAATTCCACAGTCCCAATCATATGAGATACATTCATACATATTTAATTTCGTCTACAACAACGATTCGATAAATTTCTGACCCAATCATATAATAATAAGAATAGAGAAATTTTGCAGTTGATGATATGGAGCTGAAAAGATGACTAATAAATGCATGGCTTTTTATGGGCACTCTCTTACTGTACGGATTTCTCGGAACTCTTCACTATCTTTTCCCTTCTTGATAAAAGCTTTCAATTTCACTTATACACTTTTAAATAAAAGTTGCGAGTGTTGTGACACTGACATGTTTACACAATGATATAAACGAAAAAAGGGAGGATATTAAATTAAATAAGGGATAATGAGAGACTTGATTATTAGTGGATAAAAAAATGTATTGTTTCAAATAAAGCGTCCAAATTATATTTAGACAAACAATTTAATGAGCTGGTCTATGGACTGGCTTAACATTGACGTACTAGTTTACTCAATGTAAGGACTAATCATTTCCCAATATAAATTGATGCTAATTATTATACATTTACTTTAGTGTCGTTAACTAATCAAGGTCCATTTTCGTTACTAAAATTCTTAATGCTTGAAAGTCCGAAATTAGGACTAAGTTATTCGCCCTCATACGTCACTGCGTACTTATTCCTTCGCTCCATAACAAATATCATTTCTACCAAAACCAGTTTTATATGATTAATTCTCATCCTATAATTGCAATGCAAGGCTGTGTCCTTTGCTTTTCTCTTTTAACTTAATTTAAATTATCTTAAAGCTTTTTGCCTCTTTTGTTTTCATTCTACACAACCCATGAGGTAACCAAATCTAGTGTTATACAAATTTTTTATATAATCATACAGAGTTATAAATTATGATTATGATATCTTTTGCCAAAACCTTCTTGATTTTATTATTAGTACCCACAGATTATCTATAAAAGTTGGACTACCGTTTCCAGTATTGGCATAATAAATATTAAGATCACATTAATTAGAAGATTCATATATTTGTTTGACCATGGTTAGTTTTAATTACGAACTAGAATGAGATTTTAAAGTTTCACCGAAGGGATTTGAGTATGATGCTGTCGATGGCCGATGGGTATAAATTTTTTGTGCCTTTCTGTTATCAATAGATCGATGATCCTGGATTTACAATACCAAACAAATGAAAACTTTTTATTTCTAATTAATTTATATACACTGTATATACTATATAGTAGTTTACATATACATATTATGAAATTAGTTATGTAGATCTAAAAAGTTTTATATCTAGACTCATCGATCCATTAGTGAGTTTGTATTTTTAAATAGAGTTTTCACTAATTGTACAAATTTGTTTTGTTGGAGCCATGAACAGAAACAAAACATTAATCCGAATTTGAATTATAAATATCTATGATTTGTATTAATAAACAAAATAGAAAGGGAGATAGAGACGTGGCGAAATTTGATTAGGTGTTAGAGATGCCGAAAGACGTTTGCCTAAATAAATCCAAAGCATAATCCTGATTAGCATATCTTAATGTTTTTATTAAGCTAAACAATGCATGTGCACTTTTATGTCTTCACTCTTCTTCAGACATATAATAAAGCACTGATTATAACTTACATTTAATTAATTCGACATAAAGATTAAAGTACCATCTATGATGAAAAATTGAAAATAACTAAAAACTTAAGATTCCAGATAGGCTTTTATAAAGTACAATAGCAAACTATTAAGCGAACTTATGTTTTCACTACAAGAAAACAAGCTATTTGCGACGTAAATTTGCGAGGCCCAATATCCCTCGCAATTTTGCGAGGGCTTTGCTAGTCATTTGCTACGATATGGGCCCATCTCGCAAATTCGTCGCAATATTGCGAGGCCCAGTTTCCCTCGCAAAATTGCGAGGGCTTTACGAGATATTTGCGGTTAAAACCTAATCCATCGCAAATCACTCGCAAATAGTGAACATTTGTTTAATTTTTCCAAAAGCCATTCTAAACATCTATTGTTCAAATTAATTTGTTTGAAAATACTCTATCCATCGCATAAACATATGTTATTAATTATTACATTTCATTGCATTTAGTAATAATATTTTTCTAGCATGACTAGCACTTCCCTCGCAATATGGAGATTTTGCAATGGCATTGCGATGGATATACGACGGATCCGTAGCATTTCCCTCGCACCCTAAACCCTAAAGTGCTTAAGAGTGTTTGCGAACTCTGCTTTTTAATTATAAAAGTGAATACAAGTGGCCATATAATAGGGTAAGTAGAATATGTGGTGATGCATGAAAAAATAGTTTGATAGTATTCAATACCCTAAGTTTCAATAGAAAATGTATAGAGAAAACATAAGTAATCATTCATGCATTTGAAGAAAATGCACATTCGGATGAATTCGAAGAATATGACGATGGAGTAGATTGTAATGAAGATAATGATTCAAAAAACTGAATCCAAATGATTTTTAGTAGTGTTTTGTTGTTATTTTCTAAAATTGATTCCCTTTTAGCGAGGGATTTGCGAGGAAGCACTAGCAATTCCCTCGCAAAACAATACCCTAAATTTATTGATTCGTAGCACTTCCCTCGCAAAGCAGGTATACCCTAAACCCTAAATTTCGTAGTACTTCCCTCGCAAAGCAGCTATACCCTAAAGCCTAAATTTTGTTTTCTATTTAATCTACCCTAAACCACATAAAAACTGTTTGATTTTTTTTAATTTTGTTTTTCTATTTAATCTACCCTAAACCCTAAATTTTGTTTATTTTTTTTTAATTTTGTTTTTTTTATTAAACCCTTAATTTTGTTTAATTTTGTTTATTTTTGTTTTACCTAATAAAACATTTGCGAGGGATTTACTAGGAAGCCTCGCAATATCCTCGCAATATTTGCTTCGTTTTTATTGGTTGTTTTGACGGTTCCTCGCAAACGCGTAGCAAATGTTGCGAGGGATTTGCGACATATTTAATATCTATATATACATCGATAACCTGGTTTGAGCTTCGCTCAAACTAGCCGCCTAAAAACCCTAATCTCCTCTCGTCTTCTCCGACTCTCTCGTTTTCTCCGATTAACCGCTGTTTTCTCCGATTAACCTCTCTCATCCCCTCTCTTCATCTCCGATTCTCTCTTCCCCTCTCTTAATCTTTGATTTTCTCTTCTTCTTCTCGGATCTGAAGTCTTTCTCGATTTGAAGTCTCTCATCCTCGATTCGAAGTCTCTCATCCTCGATCTGAAAGGTTAAGTCTTTCTATCGATTTGGGGTTTTCATTTGGGTTTTAATTCGATTAATTTAGGGTTTAATTTTAGGGTTTCGATTTGGGGTTAATTTAGGGTTTAGTTTTAGGGTTTCGATTCGGGTTTAATTTTGGGGTTTTGATTTGGGGTTTATGTTTGGGTTTTAATTCGATTTAGGGTTTAATTTTAGGGTTTCGATTAGGGATTAATTTTAGGGTTTTGATTCGGGGTTTAATTTTGGGGTTTTGATTTGGGTTTTATTTCGTTTTGCATGTATTTAATTTGATTTAGGGTTTAATTTTAGGTTGCTAATTTTAGGGTTTAATTTTCGGTTGCTAATTTTAGGGTTTAATTTGATTTTAGGGTTGCTAATGTTTTCTTGTTTTTTTCCTTGTAGATGTCTTCCGGAAACGACTACAGTCGGTTTTTATCCGCGCAAAATGTAGCTGCTCCTGCAAGATCTCAAGCGAGATCATCTAGAAATCGTAATCCAAGCTCGCCAGCCAGTCAAAACCAACAAGCCGTTGGTTCAACTCCTCCACCATCCAATCCAAACTCACCTATTCCATCCCATTCAGCGACTCAACCAGCTCTCAACAGTCTGACACTGGAAGAGCTACTTGACAGTCCTGGTCGTGCATCTTTGAAGAGACTAGACCCTAGACGTCCTCCGGGAACTCTCTGGTAAGATGTGTATTTAAGATTATTTGATTTAATTGGCTTCTCATTCTATGTTTTGTTTAAGTTAACAGATTTGCCTTCTCATTCCAATTGATTTTTTTGTTGTAGGTTTGACGATGATCCTGCAGTTGCAGGTACTGTCCGCAGTATCTTTGAAAGAGATTTCAAAGAACCTCATGCAAATTGGACACAGACACCGGAACCAGTGGTCAACCGTTGGTATGAAACTTTTGCAGTAAGTCAATCTGAAACTTTAGTCCATTCTGATATTGTTTTGTTTAAGTTATCAAGTCCATCTGATTTTGAAACTATGTTTGTTTAAGTCCATCTGAAACTTTACTCCATATTGATATGTCGTGTCTCTATTTTGTAGCAAGTATATAACTGGGACCGTTCAATAAACAAGAGAGTTAGGATGGAGTTTGAAACAAAGCTGAAGGATAGGATGTGTGATCAAATCTCTAGGTGGAAGGGAAAGTGGAAGATAAAGGGTGATGAAGCAAAGCCGAAGTGGATTGATCCTGAGGTGTGGGCTGGTCTTGTTCGGTATTGGTTAGATCCACAGTCAGAAATAAGGAGTATAAACGCACGGAATGCCAGATATCATGATCCTGATGGCCTCGGCATACATAAACACCGTTCTGGTCAGACTTCTTTCAAAGCCCGTGCGCGAAAACGTGTAAGTTAGCTCTGCTTCTTTCATATGATTACTTAATCCACAATGTTACATTGACATTCTTCTTATCTGTTTATGTGTTTTAGTGTGAGAGGACCGGAGACACAACTCCTGATTTCCTTGTGCTCTTAGATGAGACACATAGAAAACCTGATGGGACTTTCATTAATAAGAAGTCAGAGGAGCTCTACAAGGAAGTGACATCAAGGATTGAAGAGGAGGAGTCTCAGCTGTGTTCAGGGGAGAGCTCTGCTTCAGGTGGATTATCTGTGGCTGCCAAGAACAAGATTTATGCTGAGGTAAAGCTTGGGTATTTGGTAAGAGTTTCTCATTCTCTTAGCAGCCAACTCATTATGCTTGTGTGGTTTGTATCAGGTTGCTCCAAGGAAGAAAGGAAGGATATATGGGGTTGGTTCTCTGCAGAATGAAGCATCCTCAGTCCATGTTGGTCCACTGCCTACTCATAATGATCGAGAGGATCTATTGGAGAAGCTTGCTGCTGCTGAAGCTCGTCTTCAACTTCAGGCTGAGAAGATCAATAGCTTCGATGCCTATTGGGAATACCTCGCAGAGAAGGATCCAGTGTTTGCAGGCATGTATCGAGGACCATCTGAACCGGCAAATGCAGACGCGACAAGGACTGTGGGGGGCGATCAGACCGGAACCAATCAGACCAGAACCAATCAGACCGGAATCGATCAGACCGGAACCGATCAGACCGCAACTGGTACCATACCAGGCTCCTCTACTTCACAAGCCTTTTAATTTAATGTTGATTGGTTTGTAATCTAAGTTTAAGACCTGTTTTTAATTTCATGTTTTATGACTTAATTATGCTTTTGTAAGACTTATGGTTTATTTAGTTTAAGATTTGTGGTTTATTTTGTTTCATTTAATCTGATTTGAATTTTGTTTTGTTTAAATCAAAGGTTAAATTGCACCAATACAATCATACTGGATAAAATCAGAATTTAAAATGATAAAATCAAAAGACTTGCAAACGACTAGCAAATCCCTAGCAAAATAATGCGAGGGAAGTGCTACAGTTTTAATTTGCGAGGGAAACAGGTCCTCGCAAATATTGCGAGGGAAACAGGTCCTCGCAAATATTGCGAGGAATTATGTTCGTCGCAAAAGTTGCGAGGGAGTTGCAAGCAAAAACTGTTTGCGACACGCGATTTGCGAGGCATGACGTGGCGTCGCAAATCCCTTGCTATAGACGAATTGCGAGGGAATTACGACGAAATACTCCATCGCAAAACCCTTGTTTTCTTGTAGTGTTTTGTGTGTTTACGCGTCATGATACCATAGTTTTTCTGTTTATAAACAGTTTCACTTTCTTTTAAAAGAAATGTGAGTGGAGAATGACAAATTTCACTCCGAAAAAAGCTAGATTTACTTAATTTTAAGAAACATTGAGCAAACCAAACTTTAATCAGGTTCATCCCTTCTGATTGTGGCTAATGACTGCCTAATACGTAAAATAAACTAAACAAATGACGGAATGTTCCGTGGGTCCGTACCGTTCACTGTCCACAACGGAGAGCCGTCACTTTTTTTTCTTTTTTTTTCTGGTAACACAACCTTTGGACTGAGAAAGAGGGTCACAAGTCGGTCAACGGGATTTATAAATTGTTTGACCACTCTTACTGACTTAGCTGGCACGCCACGTCATCTTCTGACGTTGACATGTCATCGTTAAACACACTTAGAGGGTCCACATCGACATATTTAGAATAATTACATCATTTATGTATTTGTAATTAACAATTATTGAATAATTTATAAATGAAACATATTGATGTACTCAAAATTCAACCAAAAAAACATATAATGAATCAATTTTTTTCTTACTAAATGATCAGAGATTTATAAGGATATTGTTGCTTCAACAAATGACATTATACAAAGATTTTTATTTGATGTGATTTGTGTCCTAGTGAATACAAATTAAGCGTTTAACTTATTGTTTGATCCCATATAATATACTTATTTCCTCAAATTGTGCGTGCATGTTAATGCAATTTGGTGCATCGAGGCAGAAAGAGACAATCCATTGCCGATTCATATCATACGATCAACTCTTGTAATTATATATTTATGGAGAAAAAATTAATAATTGAGTTGGATTCATTATAACCAATAATAAAACTAAAATTCTGCAGAAGCATTAATGAAGATTTGCTTAGGAAGATAAAATTAAATGAGAAGATCCTTAAAACGCAACAAGTGGGGTGACAACGTAACGTCGCATGGGGGGGATGCATCTATAACATGCATTTGGACCCACCTTTGTTTATTTCAGTTTTTGAATTCAATATTTATTTCAATCTAAACTATTAATGTATATGAGTATTCGACTTAAATAATATGATAAGTGAATATATCATAAGGTTATCATCATGCCACATGCGGAAAATGTGATATGTAGGAGTGATAGGAACTCGCGGTGTGGAGAGTGGATCATTGATCAACGATTTTTTATTTCTTTTGTAGTTCAACAATTTTAGGTGATGAAAGAAATTTCTTACAGTAGTCAAATAATCTAATTGCAATGCAATAAGGGTTTTTGTTTTTGGTAACACAATGCAATAAGGGTTATAGTATACTTACAATTACAAAATATACTATGTAATAAAAAACATAGTTTCTAGGAAGATTTTGCCGGCAGTCTTTTTTAGTAGACATTTAATCTGAAAGTTCTAAGGATAAGAGTAATGAGTACATCAGATTAGACCGACAGTAACAATGCTGATAGTGATTAATCATGCATTATATATATCACATGAAAATGTACGATACATAGATAAATGTACACATTTATCATTAGATTTACATATTTTTTCGCATTAGAAAATGGAAAATCTGTTGGCTGCTTGTTGCTAAGAATTTTTTGATAAAAATAACTGGAGATGGGGACATTCGCGCACATGGAGGCATGGACACATTTGTAAACTACAAAAATAAGTGTGTTTTGGTGTGGTACGCCGTATTACATTAATTTTCTTTCGCATAAAAATACTTAATTAAAATTAATTTTCTCAGTGAACAAAAAGCATCTTCAGTTAATCTTAACTGGTTCTGGTGAGAGAACCTTTGTACTATAGTCTATAGTTTTATAGTATTAAATCATATATACAATTTTAAATAACATTGTTAAATTACAATTTCTTACAACTTTTCCCAGCTACCCATGTGGTGGGTTTAATTTATTGTTGTTTAACATAAATTCTCCCACTTCCGTGCGCCGAAATTGATTTATTCGAAAACGACAAATTTTAGTTGTATTAATAGTTTAATACTGTGTATTTTTATGTTTATTATACACATTTAAAAAGTTTTGACTCTCATGCTGCCGCTTGTGGCTAATGGCCCTTGGTTGTACGAGCACGAACTATCTTGAAGCATTCACATAATTTATTGTTAAAAGCACTTTAATCCTTTTCTTTAATCCAAAAGCAATACAACCTGTTCGGTTTTGTTCGGTTGATGCTTTAGTTGTAATAAACTCACGCCGTACTCATGATTTCGAATACCCGTAACCCTAATTTCTAAGATGAAATTAAACACCATGTTCTAAATCCTTGTTAGCTTGATTTATCAGATTTTACCTCATATCATATTACTAAGATTTGACTCACAAATACGATTGTGTAGATGATTTTCTTTTCGGTTTAGTAACTTGTCTACCTTCATTTCATAGTATCTTTTTTTATATAAATAAAAACCTTCATTCCATAGTTTTGTAATGTTATTTCCAAGTTGCAAACTATCGCTATTGATTTAAAGAAAAAACAATTGTTATTTATTGTTTGGTCGCAGATATATACATTTTACAAAACACCTACTAAATATGAGCTATTCGAATTAGAAGATCGTCTTTGGTATAATGATTGATATAGAAAAGTGTCGTTTTAACAGTTATGTTTGCTGTTGGAATTTTTGATAGCTTTCATATGCCGTAGATTTATTTATCCATCTATAGATCTAATTTTCAATGATAGACTTGCCAACAAATTTGCTTGGAGAACTGTCTAAGCTTACACCAAAATTTGAACTGCATAACATCTTTTACGTGCATATTAGTATATGTAAAAATTTCTTAATATTTTAGTTGTAATCTACTTACAAAAACAAAATACTCAACCATACAATTAATTACAATGGTTAGAAAGTATAAAATAGAAAGAAATAAAATTAAACCAAACAATTTTGTTTAGAAATGTGGCTTTAATTATGATAACTTTTTTCAACTAGTATTTTTTTCTAGCATTTTTTTCCTCTTTAACATTTTTGGATACTTAAATTTTCTAACATTCCGAATAAATCTGAATATAATAATGTACCTTAGATCTGCTCTCACCTTAACTTAAATGTACTATTGATTTAGTTAGAAAAATGTACTATTGATTTGTTGTCCATTTTTTTTTTTCCATTAATGATTTTATTGTGGTTTCATGTGGTACATATGATCGACGATCATTGATCATCTGATTTAATTTGGATGATTGAGTACGTCTCTATTGGATAATATATAATTATGTAGTTTGTATATAACAATTAATTATTAATAAGAAATTAATTCACTCAATCTATAAAGACAATATATAAAATAGGTTTATGAAACAATCCAATATGATCCTAATTTTGATATCACATTTTGAATCATTATACTTCTCTGATGAATATTTCGGAAGAAGTAATAATTAGTCGAATATATGCGTCCACGTGTGGTAGATATGAACCACTTAGCTATGTGAATGTGAGACCAATATATAGATCAATCTCATCAGGTTAGTTGCTTTTAAGTTTTAACTTATGAACACTTTGACTATAACGATACAAGAACATGAATATAAAGAGAGAAGGTGCCACTAAATATGTTCCTAATCAGATTCCAAGGTGATGTTTGAAGTCTTTTCCAAAGACTGGTCGTCTTATCCAACACTAGCACATGCTCTTATTTCCCTACCATTTCTTTTAAATTCAAAAGCGACACTTCTTTATTCAAATTAATAGTAATCAATCCTTTATATATTATCTCCAATGACTATTTTTATTTTTGTTTCCATAATCGATAGATTCATGAGCATAATCATTATATATATGAATCATAATCAACCACTAATTAATATTCACCATGTCTAATCCGTCATCTCTTATATCAAACCTTTGTGCACCATCCAATGTATATGATAATATGAAGAAGAAAAAAACATACTAAATTCTTTGATGCTCCTCTTAATGAACATATGATTGGTATCTAATCTCTCTTCGAACAAAATTGACTAAAATTAATTCCCTGAATAATAAACAATCTACCAATCACAATCAGACTAATCTTTATTTCATTAAGGAAAAGTATAGAGCCAAATTAAGGAGGTAATTTCGTAAATATCTCGAAAACCAGTGGCATTGTCACATACCCTTTACTATATAAACCTCGTCCCTCCCAAACTCTCAAAATCCCTCTGACATTTTCTTTGTCTCACTATTTAAGACTACAAAGCAAATCAAATCACTAAACCGGAAAAAATGGCTGGAGGTCTCGGAAAATGCAGCAAGATCCGTCACATTGTGAGGCTGAGGCAAATGCTCCGACGGTGGCGCGATCAAGCGAGGATGTCTTCTTCTTTCAGCCGTCGTGTACCGTCGGATGTGCCGTCAGGACACGTGGCGGTTTACGTAGGAAGCAGTTGCAGGAGATTTGTGGTACGCGCGACGTATCTGAACCATCCAGTCCTAAGGAATCTTCTGGTTCAAGCTGAGGAAGAGTTTGGTTTCGTTAACCAAGGTCCGTTGGTTATCCCTTGTGAAGAATCGGTTTTCGAGGAATCGATTCGGTTTATCTCCCGGTCTGATTCGACTCGGTCAAGACGGTTTACTTGTCCCGATGATTTTCAGAAGAACCGCCACGTGGTGGGAATCAGAAGCAAGATAGATCTATGGATCGAATCTCGACCGTTGCTTCACGGCGTCACTGAAAAAGCCGTTTGGTGATGATGTCACTTGACGGCGTTCGTACGTACAGAGTAAATAGACAATAAACTGAGAGAGCCGATTCTGACTCAGTTTGACTCGGAACGAGTTTACGAGCCGAAAATGTTGTTGGAGACAATTTTGCGGCACTCGGATTCTTTTTTTCTCTATTTATTTATTGGTGAGGCGACGAGTTTTATTGGTGGTGGCTCGGAGATGGCCGTGAAAGGTGGGTGAGTCATTCTACCGAGTCGTCCCGGGTTCGAATCCTAGTTCAAGGACGTAGTTTGGAAAATAATGTGATTTAAATTGGTTGTAAATTCTGCAATTTCCATTTAAAATTGTAGAAATCATTATTGTTTGAGAAATTTCAATATTCTAACAATCAACGTGTATATTCCACTGCATTGGTAATGAACATTAATCTTAATTTTTAAAGAGATTGAGCAAAAGAAAAAAAAATAGAGATCATAATTTTTAACCTCACTTTAATATAAAAAAGGGTTTAACCTCATTTTAATATGTTAATTATTTATGATTGTTATAATCAGTTCGTAAGATTAATTATTTTAAAGAGTATTTTAAACTCCTTTAATTATGGACATCGAATCTTTACAATAGTAATAAAATACTGTTTTCTACATTTAAATATAAAAATGATTATTAGTTTTGAGTTTATATCATTTGTTGATAATTTACCCAAGAGTTAGTGTAATTCTAACTCATGTTATATTTTTTTAAGTTTATATAGCTTTAGCGCTTTAATAACTCATATACAGTACTCTATAAAAGTTTATAAGTTTAAAGTTATTTTCTAATTAATTACTGTGATTTTAAAATATTTACTTCTTCTTTTGTTTCAATTATTTACTTCTACGGCGAAAGTTGTTTAAAATTGGACCGTAGTGATTGGAAACAAAGAAAAATGAGGAAAACATCCGACCAGGTCATGTGAAGGAAAAGACTATCATCAGTAATAGCCACTTTGCTCTGTTTTCATTCTCAACAAAGCTTTTCTGTCTTCACGTTCTTCGAACAGTACAATTTACGGTACAATATGTCATTATACTAGTGTTTTATCTATTTTATTGCAATTTAGTTTTAGAATGTTCAGAAAGCCTAGATTTTTTGCTAACTAGATAGTTTAGATTTATTGTCTGATTCATTCTCTGCCCCCACTAGTTTATATGGAAGATAATTTGGGTAGATTTATCAGAAAACGTCGAAACAATGAACCTTTTTTTTGCTAAATGAAACAATATTGAACCTATGTAAGTCCATGAATATTATGCAGCTTGAATCCAGGGTAAGTAAGTATGAACAAAAAGTCGAGTTGGGAAGATAAACTACACCAATGTGGATCTACCACATTTACTATCAACCATGAATATTTTGTTTGAAAAAGCTTTTAAAAACTTTTTTATCAGCGAAACGGAAACTACTCGATTTAGCTATGATGAATGAATGACTTTTGGCCGAAATTGGACTAATTAATGTGATAAATATAGTTTTGACAAGGAAGTCCTAAATGGTTAAAAGAACAATGTCGGGTAAAGATAGTTGTAGCCAGGAAGGAGATCATTAACGAAGAAGATATATACATGTCCTTTTGGTACAACAATTATTTAGCATTAAAATGATTAGAGTCTTGAACGGAATAAGGAGATGAGAATCTTTCGAATGGACAGCGAAAAGAGGCCCAATGACAAACATTGTTTGACTTACATTTGTACCCTTGTCTTTTGGTCATTTTACGCTCTGCTACCTTCACACCCCTTCGTGCATGGCAGGCTAATCATCAACCCAATAGTAACTTCCAATAATTCATGACATGCATGAGACATAATGATAGACAAACAGAAAAATAAGCAGAGAAAATTTGGAATTAAAGAAATCAAATGGAGACGAAAAGTAAAATATAACGAGCGGAATGTTGATTAAAACCTGTTAAAAAGGAACGTTATCACTAACACTTCATGTTCGATACTTTAGGTTCTTGCCTCTTGGTTCATTTGGATTACTCAAACTGTAAAATATCTTCTTTTTGTATTTAAGGAATAACCATCTATTCAATACTTTCAATTTTTACTTCAAAACCAGTTAACAGTCACAGAGACCCAAAAAAAAACACCAATATACCACTGCCTAGCTACTTTTTGTTGACTTTGGTGATATTTTGTAGACTGGAATGTTACGGCCCAAGTCCATTGAGAGAAGACACATCCACTCGGCCTTAACCAATCATTACGAGCCACCTGACCAATCGACACCCGAACTCCTTGCAAAGAGGCCCATTCCGATGATATAAATCTTTAATCGTATAAATAGAGTCAATGATCAGTCATTTAGATTTAAAGTAGAGCTATAAAACAGGTTAAAAATCAATTATAATGAAAAATAAGGTTTATATTTATGCATGTATAAATTCTTTGCCTATAATAATGCTTTAACCAAATAGAAATTATCGCCTAATTTTGCCATAAAGGTAAATTAGCTATATTATTGTCGCATAAAGTCAAATTTACAGTTGATGTAGTTGTAATTAATATCTCATCAAAGCATCTTAATTAGAAAGAATAATAAGAATTCAAAATATGACTCGCTCGTCGTAGTCGCAATGATGTAAAAAAACAAGTGATAAATCTTGTACGTTCTTTTTCTTTCTTTTAAAAATTGTGTATGATATGCTAATTAGTGGATATGTAGCACTTTCGGACATGGTGGGACTGTGATCTCTTTACCGACCCATTCTCATTCAGTATTAGGCATTAGTGCATTACCATATATTTCTCTTTAGCCTTTCTACGTTCACAAAGACAATGACCAGGGAAAAAGACATCTCTTAATTATTAAAGTCGGTGACCATAAGAAAAAGGAGAATAACTAGAGCAAATTATTCAAAAGACAATATATACACATCTTCAACAACTAATCCGTACTAAACCTTTTACCAAACAAAACACTTAATCCGTATGGTAATAAATAGACCTAAGAAATCGATATATCATCACATACTATCACTTTGCGTATAATGCGGAATAACATTTAATTGACTGAAATGAAATATACGGAAATAACCAAAAGAAAACATTGCATAAAACATAAACCACGATGACATCTCCATGTGTAGTTGAGCTAAAAAAATCATTGAACTCATCGAAGTCTCCCAACCGATACAGTGATATCTATGATTGATAATTGTTGGTGAAAATACTTCTTCACCTCTGATTTAGATATATAACGTTTTTCATACAATATAAATTAATTTCTTTAGAATGAACGTTAGATCAAAATTTAAAATTCAACTATAAAACTAATTAGACGTATAGTATTTTGTTATATGGTAATATTGTCGGTGTGTACATGAATTCAAACCGTCTATTATATGTTGTTGGAACTAAAAAAATCAAATCAAACAGTCTGATTAGATTTAATTTCAGTGGTCCAATGAGTTTAAGAAATAATTAATTACGTAAATCGGAAAAAAGTCCATCCGTCCGTTAGGTACCGTACGGTAAGGTAAAGGGCTATTTTAGTCAAATCAAAATTTTGGGAGTGCAAATTACACGATATTCGTGAATCTTATATCTAAGCCGTCCAAATAATTGAAGTGGCTCCATCACCTACCACTCTTGTGTTCTAGACGATTATTAACCCATCAGAATCTTGTAAGGCTTCTCAACTATACGAGATTTCTTAAGCTTGTGGGTCACATTCGCATGTGCTTATATTTCTCTGACGTTGATTTTGACATCTCCAAATGTTTTCTTTTTCTATTTTCCATATCAATTTTATTTTAGTTTACTGCAGAGTGGGACGAATTATCAAAGCAAAACATATATAAACTTTACACATTCTATGCCTTAAGTATATACTTTCTCACGATTTGTTAGACATTTGTAAAAAGGTGTGTATGGTTTTATATAGAAACCAAACTAAATGCTATATTAATTAAGCGGTTGAACATCAACATCTAGGGTTAGCTCATTAGGAGTTATGGGTTATATAGCTTTTAATTTTGCTTTTGTCTATAAATGTAGGTGTAATGAAAATTAATAAACCCTGAATTGTATACTATTTATCAGAAAAGTATTGTAGCAGTTACGACTTTTTTACAAGCTAACGTAGGGTCTATAGTTGTTTAACTTAATACAGAAACATGTATGCGTTTTCAAAATGATGATTCCAAATTCGTTTAATAACTTCATTTTAAAATATCTAGCTTACCTTCTAATCTCGTAATTAATACAAACAGTTAACGGTTTTACAAATCTCAACATATCAGAGAACCCTATATATATAGTTATATACTGTAACGATTCTGCAACTAACATTCCTTCCATATTTTTTTTTGGGTCATTTCAACAGTTTTAACGGCTAAAAACCGCCGATTTAGAAAGAGACACCAACACGATCGTTGATTTAGAAATAGAGAGAGAAAAATCAAGAGACACACTCGGAGATTTTACAAATTTAAAAGATGAGAAAATATTGAAACATATATTAGCAAATTTGGAGAGAGAGAGAGAGACAAAACTCTAGAAAGTAACGACCGTGTCTTATTGCTCTGTTTTCATTTTTCAAGGAGGCTTTTCGTTTTTTTTTTGTGTCTAAAGTTCAAACTATCTCAGCGATGAGTTTTTTTTAATTTTATAAGTAAAAAAAAAGCAGCTTTTACCCTTTTTACTAGCCTTGCCTTTTAAATAACTTTTCTTGGGAATTTGTTTACTTTACACATATTGACTGCACGCAGAGAAATTTGACTAGGTCCGCGAGACTAAAATTCAATTATCACATGCACCCAACAAATCACTAATTATGCAAAAGAAAATCACATTAAGTAAAAAAAATCAAAGGCTTTGATTTTATTAAAAGTCTCATTCATCAAATATTAAAAAGTCTCTCACAGGGTACACATTACCACACCACCATGAGAGTAAATCTGAGAAGATAACCAAAAATAGTAATCATTCTCATTTAGGTTTTTCTCTAAGGGTTAGTCTCACTCTAATACAACTACTAAACCCATACTAACCAAAACATTAAACAAAAAAAAGATTTGCTAAAACAGAGAAGCATTTACTCAGCAGCTTCCTCTGTTCCCCTAAAACATCTCAAATCTCCAAAATATATAACTAAAATTTTTTAGAGCCCTAATAAGAGATATGTTCATCGGAGCATGGAGGTGAGAGATCGGAAAACGACTTCTTCACAAGGGATAGTGAGACCCATGTCATGATCAAAGCCAAACTCTTCCTCAGCTTGTTGGAGAAGAAGCTGAAACTCAGGTCGGGTCAAAAACGAAATGGGCACAACGTACCTGACCCGATTCTCTCCAACGTAGACGACGAAGTGTCCTTTGGGTACGTTAAGAGGAGATCCGTTTTCGTCTTCACTGTATACATTACTCTGTTTCTTTCCCAAGCTAGAACATCTCTTCAAGATTTGCTTGATCATCGCCGTTTGCGTTAGCTTGTTTGCTTTTTTCATCGCCATTCTCTTCAAAAGGATTTTTGTTGTGTGTGGTTTGAGTTTTCAAGATATTTCTTTTTTTGTTATTTTTCACAATGAAAGGTGAGTGTGAATTAGAGTGAGGGAGGGAGGGTTCATGGACTTATGGTTGGGGGTATTTATTAAGGACTAGAGCGAGTGGAAAATCTTTTTTTTTTTTTAATGATTATACGGAGTAATGAAAAATGTACATATACGAATTTATTCACAACCACAACATGTGTATAGAGAGAGAGAGGGAGATGGTAATATCGAGGCGTTGAGGAGATTATGATGTATTTGTTGTCTTGAATATGAATTTGCGTGTTTGCTACGGGTAGCCATTTGTTGTGTATTTAGATGATACAAATATTTAATTTGTTGCAGAATTGATAGAATGTAGAAACTCGAAAGCGACCGCTTGGGTCATCTGGTTTGGCTCCAAGAGAGAATCGGTTGAATTAAATTTTCTTACACAAACGGAAAAAAATGGAGGTGTAATTTTGGATTTAATATCGATATTAACCGGTTCCAAAAATGTGAAAGGTATTTTCAAAGCATGTGGAGATGTGGGGTCCTAACTTGAGACGAGTATGTGTGGAATTTGATAGACGGACGGTTTGATGTATAGTACTATTGATCTTCCTTTCACTTTTTTTTTTGTGGTTGGAATATATTTGAATATCTATCTTTTTTTTTTTTTTTCTTAACTACTGAATTTTTTGGTTCATGCATGCTCGCCAATTATGTTAATTAATTAGGGTTACAATCTCATCTTTCGAGGTTGATTAGGGTTTTATTCGAATCTGTTGTATAGTTCTTTGAATTGGTATTTTATCTATTATTGTCTCCACTTTATGGTTATCTTGACACATTCTCCCATTTACTTGTCCCAATTTTCTAACATCGAGCGTAGGGCTTAAATATATCCAAGTTGTTATTGAATTATGGGAAAAATGTCATTTAAATCGTCACTTTGCCATTTGTGGAGGTTTAAAGCATGAACTTTGAGCCTGGTGCTTTTAATCCTCAATTTCTAGTTGACTTTCAATTTAATCTCTAACTTTCGTTGACGAAGCCTATTGAGGCACGTCTTTAACTGGACAAACGGAGGATTAAGACGATGTTATATGTCCGTCTAATATATCCGTTAATAAGCGAAACGACGTCGTTTAATCAAATGAAAACCCCCAAATTCGATTAAGCTCGAACCCTAGAATACCAAATCGAAATTAGAAATACAAAATCGAAGATTCTCTCTTGTTTTCTTCTCTAATCTCGATTTCTTCTCAAATCTCGATCTCATCTTTATTCCTCAAGATCTGTTGTCTCGATTCCGATGAGTTCTAGCTCCGAGACATCGATAGTACTCGCTTCCCGTGGAGTGCCTTCAAAGTGTGTGTGTGGGTTAGGTGTAAGGATATTTACATCGAAAACTCAACACAGCTATCTTGAAGTCTTGATTAGAGAAGAAAACGAGAGAGAATCTTCGATTTTGTATTTCTAATTTCGATTTGGTATTCTAGGGTTCGAGCTTAATCGAATTTGGGGGTTTTCATTTGATTAAACGACGTCGTTTCGCTTATTAACGGATATATTAGACGGACAGATAACAGCGTATTAATCCTCCGTTTGTCCAGTTAAAGACGTGTCTCAATCGGCTTCGTCAACGAAAGTTAGAGATTAAATTGAAAGTTAACTAAGAATTGAGGATTAAAAGCACCAGACTCAAAGTTCATGCTTTAAACCTCCACAAATGGCAAAGTGACGATTTAAATGACATTTTTCCCATTGAATTATTAACAAGCAAAGCTCACATGTACGAAACACTCAACGTGTTACTTCATGCACGTTGCCATACGGTAAGATAGAAAATTCAATAGTTAAAATAGAAAATTCATCATCCATATTATATGCAAAACATAAAAAAAAATTGTATTGATTATTTATTAATACACTATATCAAAGATATAATGCATTATAATACCAAAAAAAAGAAGATATAATGCACTACATCATTTTTATGATGCTTTTATCACCAAAGTTGTTGGACTTTTTGTCCACAATTTTGTTGGTTCAGAAACAGTATATGCAAGATAATTAATTCCCTCCCTACCATTTTTCCATTATGTTAATCTCTATATAAACTTCTATAAATTGTTCTTCAAAGTAAAGTACAGAAAAGTACCACGATCTTGGTTATTGAACCCGTGAATCTAGAAGAATAAAATAAAAGACATCAAAGCTGAACTTCACAAGGATAAAAGGAGCGTTGTTGTACCCAATGACCCAGTAGTGAGTTTTCCTAATATTTATATATATGTAGATAGAGAGAGAAAGAAAATTAGTATATATATATATATATATTTTATATAAAAACACAATGATAATTCTGAAATGTTAACGTAACACGTATAACCGAACTTCTGTCCACTTGTGAAACCATATAGTCATATACAGTGAATCTTTATAATATAATTGAAATGCGTCAAAAAAAAAAAAAAAAAAAAACAAAGAAGCAGAGGGAGGGGGTCGATGTTTCGGACCACAAACCAAAACCAAGAAAATTGTCGCAAGTCGTAACCAAGCGGGGACTCTCCAACTGTCTCAACTGACTCACATGCTCTCGTAATAGTACTTATGCGTTCTCATCTTCTATAATTAACTTTTCCATACAATCTATGTTTTAATTTATATAACATTCTTTCAATTTCAAGGATCAGTTTCAATTTTACGATGTTCCATATTTTTGGAGATGGTTGCATATAATACTTATATATTAGTGTACCAATGCATATATTTACCACTCATCCAAAGTTAAGCTAAACTGAATGTTGATATTTTTTCAAAATCAAATATTAATATATCATATCAGATTAAAATATTAATATATTCCAACACATTAAGTAGTCACGTTACCATCTTTGTGAGTTGGTATCGTACGTGGTCCATTTCTTTAAAAAAGTTGTCATTTTTTGGGTTTTAAAGTTAAAAGTTACTATAACATTTAAATCAGCAATATGTGCAACTGAAAGTTAAATAAATTATATAACAAGATAAATTTTAAACTTTTTGATATAATTAAATAGCTCCAAGTTGCATGAGTAGCCTACCAAAATTAAATTGGCAAATTAACTTCCTGCGTTCAACTATCCAAGAGAGGCTATTATATTCGCTCAGACCATCTCCAATGTCCAACTCTATTTTTTCCTTTATTTTAGAGTTGACTCTATTTTAGAGGCATTTTGCTCCAATGTATGTCTCTAAAATAGAGTTTCCTCTAAAATAGAGAAAAATATAGAGTAGTCTTCTTTTTTACTCTATATATAGAGTAATCTCTACATTTTTTCTCTATTTTAGAGCTAACTCTATTTTAAAGGCATACAATAGAGCAAAATCAACTATATTTCCTCTAAAATAGAGTCATCTCTAAAATAGAGGAAAAAATGAAGTTGGGCATTGGAGATGCTCTCACATGGTTTTCTTGTATTCTCTGCATCCATAATAGCACCCCGAAGGAATCCGTCAAGATTAATTGAAAAACCATGCAAGAAAAGAAAATGCTGCTACATACAATTTTTTTTAAAAGATGATAAATTCGTATGCATATAAAGTCATTTATTACAAAACAATGTAGACAAAACAGTGGAAGCTGTGACGGGTTTGTTGTTTGTACAATAACAACGAGCCTGATTGATGAATAGTAACAAAATCGGAATCGTGTGGATGAGGCTTAAACAAGGACATTTCCCTTATAAATTGGGAGATAAGGACTTAAAGGTGTCTCGTTCGTACAATGACAGTACTCGAACCGGTTACGGCTTCTCGTATTTAATATCTGCAATTAATCAAACAAATGCACATGCAGGCCGTATATTTTTCTTGGCTTTTTTTTGTATGTATGTATTTCGTCTTATTCTTTAAATCCATTTCACCGCATGCCTATAGATTTTTTTATAAGCACGACAAATTTATCTCTTTGAAATGTAAACAGTAAGAAACTCACCAGCTAATCATCTTAGTTTTTTTAGTAGATAGTTTCTTTAAATTTTAAGATATATATATTTGTATTGTGATATCTACAATTTGATATGTACAAATATATAGGATTTTACATACATACTCTATTTTTTCTTTCTTTTAAAAATGTTATATGGTACAATTATACGGTTGAAATAAAATATATAGGATTTTTCTTTCTTTTAAAACTTAACAATCATTTTTTTTGTTTTGCATAAAAATATCCGTATAACTTCCATGCCAAAAAGCACGTATATGTCTACAATGCTACATGTTGACATGTTGTTCAGCTAATATACGACATTTTTAAAAGCATTGAGATAACTTTATGTAATGTATTAACATGTCATTTGTCAATGCATTTTACGGGGAGATGACGGAATAAGGTTCCTAACGAACTACGAATCTCCTCCTCTTTAGAATGTAACCAAACTCACATGTTCCATCAACGAGATTGTCACATGAAAACTGAAACTTATTGTTTTGCTTCCAGTTTTTGTAGAAACTATACTAATTTCGATGGGTCCCTCAACGGCGGAGTAGTGGGTAGTATAGACAGAATTACATAAAGGACCATCAATGTTTATTTTCATGCGAATTTACAAGACACAACTACCGTTTAATCATTTTTAGCTAATTTCCTATTTTTGCTGTTTTCTTTTAACTATATAAAATGCAACATGGTGTACTAAATACAAAATTATCTATTTTAAAATAAATAAAATAAACAATTTCTGCCTAACGTATACATAAACATAACCCAAACGATTCTCCTATATTATCAACCACCCTATACTACAAAATATATGCTTTTTAATTATAGAAGTAGGTACACACATCATTATGTATTCACTTTTTAAAAAAAACTATATGAACTACATTTGTATGTGGAATCCACACGATATTGACATGTCGAATATCTTTTTGGACTTTATCCGACGACACAACACAGATTTTTTGTTTCCTACCAGACTATACCTCTCTAACTAACAATTAAAAATCTATGAGATTTATAAATGTATAGACGGGTAGAATCACAAATCCGTTGTAGTCTAGCTGGTCAGGATACTCGGCTCTCACCCGAGAGACCCGGGTTCGAGTCCCGGCAACGGAGCTTTTTTTGTTTTTCGTTTTTATTAATTAAAAATAGATATGCAGACGTAAAAAGCCCACGTAAAGATATAGTTCGGCCCACGTAAAAAGCCCAGCCCAAACATAGGTTGGGGATAAATTATAATGTTGATCTCCATTGCTCGCTGGAGATCGTAAGAGGAGAGGATTTTTCTCGGCCAAGTTTCTCTCTAGCTCAGGTTCGTCGTCTTCATTCTCTTTCTCTTTAGCTCAGATTTAGTTGAGATTCAATTTCATGTTGTTCTAGTTTTGGCTGGTTTCAATAATCTGTGGTTGAATTATTGTTGTTAGGGTAAAACTCGATTTGTGAGATCTGTTAGATTGTGCGCGGATATGTTGAATCTGTTTGATTGTATCGAAAAGCGATTTAAAACTGCCTTTGATTAATTGTGAAACCCATTGATTTTGTGAGGCTGAGGTAATTTCTGATAGTGGTTTGGGACGATGATGCACAAGAAATTGGTGTTGCGGAGTTTTGCCATAAATCAGATCAGATCTTTGTATAAATTGTATGGGGAAGGCATTGGAGAGTTGTGTTGACGAATTGATGTATGGCAAGTGAAGGAGGTAATGTTGGTGTTGTGGTTGATGTTGGCAGGTGTTTGATGTGAATTTTGGGGGGAATGAGTTCAATGAGCAGAAGCAGAAGTCGAAGTAGAAGTCGGAGTCGAGATCGGATTCGTAGTCGGAGTCCAAGAGACAGGAGAATGAGACCTGAACGAATTTCTTACCGTGATGCTCCTTCTAGAAGGGAGCCACGTCGTGCCTTCAGGTCTTTCTTTTTTATTTCTTGACCCTTTCTTCTTCACTATTAACCATTTCATTCTCGACCCCAAAACCGTAACAACATTCTGGAATTCCATCTCTCCTTATGCTTCCCTTCTATGTAACCTTCTCATACTAACTGACATTGAGGTTGACATAAAGGTTAGCTAAGCCGAGCTGGCAATTTAGCCGCAATCCTATGCTTATAGCTAACATAGATGCTTGCTTAAGACTCAGATATGCTGAATAAACTTTTCTTGTCTCCAACCTTATTCTCTCTTCTGCTCTTTATCAAGATGGTGTGATTAGATGATGAGGATCAGGGTTAATTTCTGTTTTTCTTTCAATGTTCGTCTTCAATTGTTTCTTTTATATAATTGATAGTGTTAGGTTGGTTTAAGTTCAACTGTTTGCGTGCATACATACGTTTATCTTGTAACTACTTTGTTTCAATGTGGTGTGGTGACATGATTGTCCCAACTTTTTGATCTTGTTCAGCCAAGGAAATCTCTGCAACAACTGCAAGCGACCTGGTCACTTTGCGAGAGACTGTTCTAATGTTTCCGTCTGTAACAACTGTGGCCTTCCAGGGTATATATGTCCTCCCTCACTTGATTACTGAATTTCCTCGTTTATAGGCATTCCAGTTATGTTTCTTAAACTCTCTCTGCAGGCACATTGCAGCAGAATGCACGGCGGAATCACGGTGTTGGAACTGTAGAGAACCAGGCCATGTAGCCTCAAACTGTTCAAACGAAGGAATCTGTCACTCGTGTGGCAAATCTGGACATCGAGCAAGAGACTGCCCTAATCCGGATTCTCGTTCAGGAGACTTCAGGCTCTGCAACAACTGCTTCAAACCGGGACATCTCGCCGCTGACTGCACAAATGAGAAGGCATGCAAGAACTGCAGGACTTCAGGTCACATAGCTCGCGATTGCAGGAATGATCCGATTTGTAACATCTGCAGCATCTCGGGGCATGTTGCTAGACACTGCCCAAAAGGGGACAGCAATTACTCTGACAGAGGAAGCAGGGTTCGAGATGGTGGTATGCAAAGAGGTGGTTTGAGCAGAGTGGGCAGAGACAGAGACAGAGACGGCGTTGGCTCGATAATAACATGTCACAATTGTGGTGGTCGAGGACATATGGCTTACGAGTGCCCGTCTGCTCGAGTCGCTGACCGCGGTTTCCGCCGGTACTGAGGTTCTAGGTTCTAAAATCTACCAATTGATGTTCCATTCATCTTTAGCCTTTCAGCTTCTGCGCTCTTGTTTTAATTTTTCTACATTGTTGTTTCCTCATCTCATGGCTTTTGTCTATTGGAGTGAATCAAGACTGGTTTTAGTTTGGTTTGTTTTCGGGAAATTTGCGACATTGCTTGTGTTGTATGAAATATTGAATAGATTAGTGTGATGCAGAGTTCTGACTTTTCAGGATTCAATATTATTAAAAAAAAACAACTTCAATGTTTTGCTTTCTCTCTATCTTGAGTAATTTAAAGAATTGATGTAGGTTTAGTTAAGTTTAAGGAGAATAATATTGTGTATGCAAGTAAATGTCTTTTGTAAGCAATTTATTCATAGTCAAAACTCTGTTAGCCGATCTCGTAATAAACTAAAAGACTTCCAGAAAGATAAAATCATATTAAACGATGGAAGTTTTTTGGTGGGAGAGAAGATGAGATGGTCCTGTACATCATCTACAAGTAGATGAAATGAAATTGGATAACGTAAAAGGAACAAATAAACAACCGTACCAAATACTCCATACAATACCAACTTGCATATGTAATTATCTTAGAAACAATGGCATGTGAGGTTTTTTCTTTTGGTTTTGGTTTTATATGGCATGCGAGTTTGTATCCAGTTTATACTTATAAAAAAATGTAGAGAGACAATGAGTATAAACTGGACTGTATTGTTTTACACTCTTTCTATTCGTTGTTTTTATATATTCATATCCTGGTAAAAAGTATAAAATATGTTAGTGGCATCATTGCGTAAGTTTTCTTTTGTAGATTTTGAAGAAAAATAAAAGAAAAGATGTTCATTGAAGGAGAAGATTTAAAGTGCTGATTGGTGGCTCTACTGAGCCTACGACCACCAGTAGTGTTTCCTAAGGGATCTTTTTCATTTTTTTCTTAGTTTATACTATTTCACTTATTACTTAATTAACCATTAATTTTTTTACTAATAAAAATTAATAAGGTAAAGCTCCATATCATGGGTTTCAATGATAACAAAATGTGGTATACTACTCTATACAAATAGGTAGTCCCTCTTTTGCACAAAAAAAAAAAAAAAAAAAAGGTAGTCCCTCTATTCCTATGACAAATTGACAACTTAACAAATCTTATAATAGAAGGGAAACTAAATAAAAATCAGAAATGTGAGATATCTCGTCTTTATAAGAAATCTTCTGTGTTATACAAAACCATGCTAATTAATTAGGTCAATATGCGTTTTAAGAAACACATAATAAGTTGACATAAAAAAACATAATTATGATGGTCTTCTCTTCTAAATTTGTAGGACATAAAATTTATTCTTGGTAGGACCAAACGTAACTTCATTTTTTTTTGTTAGAAAGGACCAAACCTATCTGTCAATGAGAATTTTCAATTTATATAAGGGGACAAGAAAACAAATGCACTATAAATAGAGGACCAAAACGGAGAAGCCATCACAAATCAAATTAAAACAAGTGTACTTAAAAACTTTGTGGAGGAATCAAGAAAATGAAGACAACTTCTTCATTGGTCGTTATCTTCCTCCTCATACTGATCTTGCACACTAACAAACTAGTGAGTGGGCATGACCGTTCCACTTATCAAGACACGGTCAAGAACAATAACAATGATGAAAACAACACAACCACTGAAGTAGTTTTCAAGGACAAGAAAAGAAGTTATAGTGGAGGAAGCGGAAGCTATAGATGGGGATGGGGTGGTGGCGGCGGAGGAGGAGGAGGAGGAGGAGGAGGAGGCGGTGGTGGTGGAAGAGGAGGAGGTGGAGGTGGTGGAGGAGGATGGGGATGGGGAGGAGGAGGAGGTGGTGGAGGATGGTACAAATGGGGTTGTGGCGGCGGAGGAAAAGCAAAAGGAAGAGAAGGAAGAGGAGAGTTTGTGAAAAGAGAATATGCAGAGTGCAAAGGAAGAGGAAAATGTAGAGGAAAGAGATTGGAATGTCCTCAACATTGTGGAGGTTTTTGTTTTTACGATTGTCTCTTTCTCTGCAAACCTCATTGCCGTCGCTAGAGAGAGAGAGATCTTTTTGTCATTTCATCATACATTCTCTTTTTCTGGTTCTGCTTGGGTTTTATTTTTTGGTTTGTTTGGTTTTTTTGGTTTGTACCCTAGTTTCTTAAGGTTTTCTTTCTAACAAATATTTTGGGGCTTCTGGAGTGATGAAAAAATAGCCATTATATTAGGAATCCATCTAGTTTTTGTTTTTGTTTTTTGACTTCTATAATGAACTAAAAGTTCATAAAATATGAGATTTTTCTTTTGCCATTTTTAATCTCCAATGTAAAAGATTGTTTTTCTGTGCTTTCTATAATGGACATCTTTTGAAAAGTCGGTTTTGTTTTACTTTGTTTGAACACAAAGCCGTCTTGAGCACATTAACTTGGAATATTTGTATGGAGGTGATTCTATTTGTTAAATAGATGAATTATATGAAGTCATGAAGAGTAAAACTGTAAAAGAGAAATTATGCCGTGAAAAAGCAAAGAGGCAAAGCAAAACAAAATGGGTCTTTGTAAAATTAGCATTGCAACGATTGTACTATCTCTTGATTATTATTTTACTGTCTCTGTCTCCATGTTTCTAAAAAGTTATCCCGATTTTATCATGATCACTGGATCACAATATAGGTTAGTGAGTGTACATATAAAAGTGGAAAATACTATCGAAAAATTATCCAAATATATGACCGTAGAAAAGAGTTGGAAAAGTTGAAATGAAAATCTTTCTCGGGAGCATTCATGGCTCAAACTTTAATCATTCATCTTTTTCAGCATAATTTTTGGCTGCCGGTCACAGAATCATAAGTCTCTTTTAGATAATGCCTTTGCCACTTGCCCGCAACTAAAAACACTTAAAACAATGAGGATTACTACTAAAAACATAAATATCAAGTATCAACCATATAAAAAGCAAATGGTTGATATTTTGAAATCAAACATAGGCCTCAATTAGTTGGGCCTGCTAAACACAACGAAGATAACCCTTATTTTTTTCTTCTTCATCTTCCATCTTACCACTTAGACCATCCGCAGTGGTGTAAGTGTGAGGGAGGGGTGTAAGATTTTTTTTATTATTATAATTTAAAGTGAGAGAGAAAAGAGAGAGAGAAAGAAAGAGAGAGAGAGAGATAGAGTGGCTTACACCCGAGTGTAAACTTACACCCGGGTGTAAAGAAAGAGACAACTTTTACATTATTTCTGTATTTTAAAATAATGTTTACACCCGCAAGGATACACCACTGCGGATGCCCTTAGAGCACTTCCATTGGTGGGATAGAGGAGAGTGTCTAGCCAAAATTTATTAATAAAAAAAAGTAATAAATGAAGAGAGAGAGAGACACAGTTTCTCTACCCAGAAACTCTGAGACACAGTTTCTGCACACATGTCACAAATTTACTGGTTGAAGTATTAAAAAAAAATAAAAAACAAATAATTTAATTAAATAGTATTTTTTTATTATTATTTGAGAAACTCTCATAGTGTCTACTAATGGAGATGTTCTTAGTTATTTTCTTACTTGGTTTTGTACCATTTTAGTTTGGTAACTTTAACAAGTAAACGACGAGTCGGTACTTTTATTTAATTTAAATATGTTTTGCCTGCCATAATGAGGTGTCCATACTCCTTAGTCATCAGATCATCAGAGCTCTCTGTAGGCATATTCAATCACAAACAAAATATGCCGATGGTGATGGGCACGTTATTGTGAATTTGTCTCCATTATATGCTCTTTTCTTATCTTTATTTCCTAAGATATATTATTTAAATACAAACCAAATCCAAGAACAATCCTTTCCCCATATGGGTTATGGGGACTGAAGAGGCAGACGATGAAAAAGACTGTCCCTCACATACTAAAATATACGGCCACTAGATTTCATTCATCGAATTTGCAACTCTACTTTAAAGTTTGACTTACTTTTCCTTGAGAAAGCAAAAATAATGTAGCTTTTCATTCTATGATAAATATAAATTTTACAAAACAAGTCATGGGCGTTTGTACAAGAAACATTTGCATTAACGGAAAGAGAATAGGATTATTACAAAGTTTAAAACAGCAAAACCTCAATCACACTCAAATTTACAAAAAGACAGAACACAAAAAAAAAAGAGAGCCTAATTCTATTAAGATCGAAGTTGAGAGAAATGAAGGAGAAACAAACAAACAAACAAACAAACAAACAAAAAAGCCCCCATTTAGGGAGATAGTAAATTACCAGAAAGATCTAAACTTTTTATTAGAAGAAAGAGGAGGAGGAGTAATCTGTGGGACAGTGAAGCCACCATCATCATACCATCTCTTGTTGTTCTGTCCTTGTTGTTTCATGTTTTGTAATGGAGCAAAAGACACTACTTCTGGTGTTGTTTCTTTGTTGTACATCCCAAACTGTATATTGTTGTTGTCTTGAGAAAAGTATTGATTTGGGTATGAAGAAGGAAGAGTTTGTGGAATTTGAGGGACCCAAATCCCTAAATTCTTAGATGGAAGTGACACTGTATTGTTGTTGTTTCTCTTAGTGTTGTCATCTTCTGCTTCCATATATGGTAACACTCCATCATCATCACCACTCTGCAATCACACAAAAGATAACCCACAAGAAAAGAACTCTTTTTTCAGAAATTTTATACAAATACCCTAAATAGCAAAAAGATCTATCCACATCTATAAAGTTTTTTACTTTTATAATACCTCATTAGATCTGAAATGATATGATATTACGTAAACAGAGGAAATAAAATTTCGATCTTCTAAGGGTCATTGTCAAATCTTGAATCAACTAAACTTGGATCTTTCTTGATTAAAGAGATAAGAATTAACAAACCTTGGTGAAACCAAAAGTAGGAAGAGATGAATCGAGGAAATCCTCAACGTGCCAACCAGGTAACGTATCGATCAAATACTCTGAAATCGTGCTTGTGGATCCCCACTGATTCACCGCCGCATCACCGCCGCTGATCTTCGAAAAGGGTTGGATCTTGGAGTTGTTGTTGCTCTGAGGAGGAACTGAGAGAGGTTTCTTGAGAGGAGGATTAGAGATTGATGATCCAGGGACAGAAAGATCTTGGTTGCTTGAAGAAGAAGAAGACTCTGAAGTAGGTTTGTAAACAGAAGATGTAGCAGAGAGCTTAACCCCTGTAAGAAGAAACCTATCGTGTTTCTTTGTGTGTTCGTTCGCTGCGTGGATCGATGAATCACAATCTTTGCATAAAATAGCTCTATCTTGTTGACAGAACAAAAGAGCCTTTTTATCCTAGAGTTCAACAAAAAGAACAAGTTTCAGATTCTTGATCGGCAAAAACGATTGAATTAAGACAACAAAAACCATGTCCGAAGTTAGAAAGGAACCTGACAGATGTCACAGATAGGAGAGGAGTTGTTGGAAGAAGAAGGATAGAGGAGAGAGAAACGGAGATGTTTAGAGGCGAGTTTGTTAGCGTGGTGGACTTGGTGGTCGCAGCCGCCGCAGAGAGATGCTTCGTCGGCGGTACAAAACACCGACGCTTCTTCTTTATCGCAGACGTCGCACCTGATCTTCATCGATCGGATTAAGAGAGAGAGTGGTAGTTGAAAAGGATAGGAGAGAAGATGTGAGATCTTCTTATGGAGGGTGTAATGTATGAGGGTACTTATGTAATATCATCTCCTTTTTTCCTTCTTTCCTTTTTCCTCAATCATATCTCTCTTTTTTTTTTCTTTTTTTTTAGGGGAATTGGAATGTATAACCAAAAATAAAACTTAAATTAACAAACTAACCAAAAAAAAAATGTGAAGTGATATTCTATATATTTACTATAATATATACCAAAATACCCCTTCTTTTTCCTACAACCCCACCATCACCAACCACCATCTCTACCTCTATCTCCAGCCACCGTCGGCCACCACCGAGAACCACCACCGTTGGCCACCACCCCGGCTACCACCACCACCGACCTTCGCTGGCCACCACCACCCCCGACCTCCGCTGGCCACCACCACCCCGGCTACCACTACCACCAACCTCCACCGGCCACCACCACCACCGCTGCTGGCCACCACCACCGCTGCTGGCCACCACCACCGCTGCCGGCCACCACCACCACCGCTGCTGGCCACCACCACCGCTGCTGGCCACCACCACCGCTGCTGGCCACCACCACCGCTGCTGGCCACCACCACCGCTGCTGGCCACCACCACCGCTGCCGGCCACCACCACCACCACCACCCCGGCTACTACTACCACCAACCTCCGCCGGCCACCACCACCACCACCACCCCGGCTACTACTACCACCAACCTCCGCCGGCCACCACCACCACTACCGCTGCTGGCCACCGCCTCCACCACCAGCCACCACCACCGTCGACCACCACCACATGCCACCTCCCCTCTAGCCACCACTACAATGGCTATTTTGGTCATTATACTACCCTCTATGGTTAGTTACTATATTTTCAATATTAGTGTGTTAGTTTCTTAATTAATTTATCAGTTTTAGTTATTCACCTAATTCCCCCTTTTTTTTAATCATATCTATCTTTTTCTTTTTTTTTCCTAAAAAATTAGTTCTTGTTTTATATGAGATGTCCATGAAGGCAAGAAGTAACCTTCAAAAGGAAAAGAAAAAACTAATTATTACTTTGTTTAATACAAAACACTGCGAGATAATGAGAGCTTGACTAAGAGGTATTGGCCCATGATTTTTTTTTTGTCAATATAGTTCCATACTAATTATATTTTCCAGCAAAAAAAAAGAACTATGTATTGTAATAAACTAATGGTAGTGTAATTATATGGATTTGATTTGATGTGCGTTCAAATTTCTTTTTAAGAACTAAAATTTGTAGCAAATTAAGCTTATGAATAAAATATCTGTCTAATCCTCCTTTTATTGAATTATTGGAAACACAAAATTGTAGTAGACAAACTATATATATTTACATAATGAAAACTAAAAATGATGTAACAAACTCACTTCTAAACCATTATTGAGCATTGACTTACATCTCATGTAAACATTAACTCTTCAAAACTTTACTTTTAGTGTTTAGATTGACTAATTTAACTTAAAAAATGTGAACAATTCAACAAGTTTAAAAATTTATTTTTTCTTTGTAATATCATATATCAAAAATAAGATTTTATCATATTTTTGATTATTATTTTTTTGTTAAAGAGTTTATCATATTTTTGATACGAGATTTCTCATTCAATATGAAATTTTGGGTCGGATCTTTGACAAGTCTTAATCAAATCTATTTCATGTTGGCATTTTTATGTTGGCATGTGTTTTAAATTATAAACCATATTAAATTCTCAATATTTTATATATATCAATATATATATATATGTATAATCTCCTAATTAATTTTATATTTTAAAACTCACTGATAAGGAAAGATAATACTAGCATGTTGTTTCCATGAATTATTGTCCCCCAAGAAAAACAAATTTTTTTTGCGAAAAGATACAAATTTTAAAAATTTTATGCATTTTTGATTAGTTATTAATGATGATTTGTAGAAAGCAAACCAAAAATAAAGTACTATTAGTTTAAAAATGTGGACAATTGTTAATCACTAAAATAATATATCTATAAGTTAATTTTTAATATGATGTTTTTTTGTGAAAAACCTAGAATTTGGATTAATAAAAAATAGAATGAGTATAACACATGCAACCTTGCTTTTTAGCCGATTGATCTCTTGTTTATTCAACTTCCATCTAATGTATATTATAGTTCGTGCCGTCATGCATCAACTCCAAAATAGAGAATAAGATTAAGCATAGTTATAATTCCATTTACAGCTATATGAATGTCATTCTTGTTATATTTTATTGTGTTATCTTTGTTTAGAAGATTATAGTGGAAGCCCGAAGAACTTTGCATTGGCAGTGGATGGCGAGAAGCGCGGGTATCGAACCAAGTTGACTAGTGGACTCTTTCTTTTTACATAAATAACTAAAACAAAAATATCTCTCAGTGGTTTCCTTGTATCACAAATAAAATTACCTTTCCCTAATTTCAGTTACAATTTTTTCAGTTCAAGTATCTATAAATGGAATGAAAACCAAATGCCATTTAGTTCGGTTTGATACGTCTACTTTTTTTATTTTGGTTTAGCTTGTTAAAAGAGTTTTGATAAATTCTTTCTTTTCTTTTTTTGGGTTCAGCTTCAGTTACAGCATCTTACAAAAAATCAACTGAATTGGTTTATGTTGTCAAAGAGGGTTTTCAAATTAGTTTTCTGATTCTATTTGGTTAAAACTGATCTGACATCCTAATAAAACCAATTTTACGTGAAAACCTTAAGGGAATGGTTTTAAAAAAGTGATATGGTTTTAAAAAAGTAAAAAGATATCAATTGGTTCGTATAGATATTAAGTAACAACCAAAGATTATAAAGTTAGCTTTTTCAGGAGTAAAATCTAGTAGAACTGTATCTTGTAAATTACTAAATTATATCCCTGAAAAAGCAGTATATTAAAGAATAAAAGATTCTCCAATTAACTAAAGGCGTATGCTTAAAGAAACTTTAAACCCATATGGAAGCCTCCGAGTATCATATATAGTAATATATTTTCTGGAGGAAAGTATGATAAAGTTATAATCTTAAGAATCAATCATCCATATATGTGCTCCCATAGTACCCTTTAGTCGTGGAAGCACCATTGTCGCATTGTTGGATTGTTGTAGTGGTTAATCAAGAACTTATAAATTCATACCCATAAAAAAAAGAATTTATAAATGTTTTTGTGGCATGTCTTAAGTTCCATATTGAAAAATACCAAATTTACAGATTAATGGGATCAAAAGTTTCTTAAAAAATATCCAGTGCAAGGACATGTATAATTCTTTATCATAGTCCTATATATATAAATACATTTCCGTCTTACTGCCCCCTTCACTGTCATTGATTACCTTGCATATCAATCTCAATTTTGTTTATTTAGTAACTAGCTATCCGTGAAACAAAACCATGTTCGAAACTGATCTTTGTATATCAGTTCTAATGCTATTAAAAGGTTATATCAGTCAGGTTAATATGTAGGATTTAGTTTTTTTCCATCGAAAGATAATAAAGAAATTTGCGCCAATCAGGAAATTAACATGTGTGATACAAAGATATTTTGAATCGAGATACAGTGCAGCAGTGTGGATTATTTTAGACAATTTTTTAAACTTAAAATCGATAATATTCGAGCGCATAATACAGTCTCCAAGTGAACAGCGTCTAACGCAAGATTACTTTAGTAGAATAGTTATAACTTTTGATGTGTGCTAGGGAACAAATGGGTCCGACTTCACAGTCTCATTTCATGTACTACATTGATCAAGTGGATAATCATGGCGAAAAACCTTTAAATACCATAAGATCACGGCAAACTAAAATTGGGTCAAACTCAATTGTTTGTTGTTTAAATATTAATTCTGGTAGGCTGGATGATGTTAACAAATTAAATGAAACTGAAATTAGATGTTTCATGATTTCATATTTTTATTTTCTTAACATTAAAACTAAATATTAAGACTTTTTGATGTTAGTCCAAAAAAGGTAGAAGAAGGGATGGGCAAAGAAGAGAGACAACACGTGGCTCGTTTGGTCCGTCGTGTCTCTCGTACGTTGTTCGAAGCTCCACACTAAAAACTCCGACTAGGTCACCCACTTCCTTAACTTTTAATTTATCTTAAAACCAAAAGAATAATCTACACACACTCTATTTGTTTGGTTTCAATAATTTTTTCGTCACAATAATTTCACGATGATAGAAATTAATAACTATCTCATTGGTTTTAAATTATTTGTAGAATAAAATAAGGAAATTAGTTGGATCTGAATGGGCAGAAGGTGGGGAGGACAATATCCAAACCTCTCGACTCTTAACAGCGATTTAATAATCTATATATACATTTTTGGATCACAATTAGCAAATAAATCCTGAAGTTGAGAAGTATTTACAATGGCATGCCATTAGCATTAATTATTTAATTTCGAAAATTTAAATCAAAGATATTAATTACCAAAAAAATCTTAACATAATATCTTAACCATAACTAATCCTTTCCATAATATCTTAAAGATAGTAATTAATTTTGACAAAATCAATTTTTTTAAGTAATTCATTTTTTAAATATATTTATTTTAATGTACATTAATTAAATTATGGTTACTATTCGTTATTTGACAAACTCATTTTGCTATATTACTTATTATAAACCAAACTCATTTTGGCTATAAATAATTTGTTTAGTTATAAATTAGATTAACTCCAAAAAAACATTATTACCAAATATATAAATATTATTTATGTCTACGGAATAATATGTTATTTTAGATTATTATTATTTCATAAGGTTTCAAATATTATGAATATTTTAACTTTATAAGAATTTTAAATATTATTAATTTTAAACTTATAAGAAATTTAAATATTATAAATATTTAAATTTTATAAAACTTTAAAAGTATCTGTAATATTTCAATTCTATAAAAAACTTTATCTATTAATTACATTTGAACTCTATAAAAATTATAAATATATATACTATAGAGATAATTTAAAAACAAACTTTTAAATGAACTCTAATTATATGTCTTCTAAATAAAATTATTATTAAAAAGAAAAATAACATGATGTTTAATTTCACGGGACGGGATTATATGGTGTGACGGGTTTGTGTCGATATTAATACGGAACGATATACTACGAGTGAAATCTTAGAATTAACAACCAAAATACAATTATGAAGTTTGGGTCGATATTAAAACTTTTATGAAGTTTCAAGTATTATAAATATTTAAACTTTATAAGAATTTATAAGAAGTTTAAACATTGTAAATATTTTAAGATGATAAAACGTTTAAAGTATTTATAATATTTAAATTTTATAAAAAGTTTATATTAATGATATTTGAACTCTATAACAATTAAAAATATATATATATATTATGGGAGGCATTTAAAGCAAACTTTTAAATTGACTCAAATTATATATGTCTTTTAAATTAAAATATTATAAAAAACAATAACAAAATAATGTTTAATTTCACGGGACAGGGTTATATGGTATGACGGGTTTGAATCAATATTATTACGAGGCGGTACTAAGAGTGAAATCGTATAATTAACTATCAAAATACAATAAATGCTAAACAAAATAAATTCAACTTAAAATTTCAATTTTTAGTTATCAAAAATCGACCCGCAGGTTTAATGCGGGATAATATATATAATAAGTACATTTAAATCAAACAGAGCAATAGATAATTTTCAAAAAATTTATAGCCCCGCGGTGTACCGCGGGTTAAAATCTAGTCTATATATACATTTTTGGAACACTTTTAGCAAATAATTCCTGGAGTTGGGCAGTATTTACAAAGAATGCCATTGGCATTTATTATTACTTTTACAAAATTTAAATAAAAGATATTAACCAAACAATATCTTGCCTAATTTGTTTCTAAAAATCTCTACACAATCTTTCCATATATCCTCAAAAAAAAAATTATAGTAAATATCTTCAAAAATGTATATAATTTGTTTAGTTATAAATTAGATTAACTCCAAAAAACATTATTACCAAATATATAAATATTATTTATGTCTATGGAATAATATGTTATTTTAGATTATTATTATTTCATAAGGTTTCAAATATTATGAATATTTTAACTTTATAAGAATTTCAAATATTATTAATTTTAAACTTATAAGAATTTTAAATATTATAAATATTTAAATTTTATAAAACTTTTAAAGTATCTATAATATTTCAATTCTATAAAAAAGTTTATATATTAATAACATTTGAACTCTATAAAAATTATAAATATATGCTCTATAGAGACAATTTAAAAGCAAACTTTTAAATTTACTCGAATTATATGTCTTCTAAATAAAATTATTATTAAAAAGAAAAATAACATGATGTTTAATTTCACGGGACGGGATTATATGGTGTGACGGGTTTGTGTCGATATTAATACGGAACGATATACTACGAGTGAAATCTTAGAATTAACAACCAAAATACAATTATGAAGTTTGGGTCGATATTAAAACTTTTATGAAGTTTCAAATATTATAAATATTTAAACTTTATAAGAATTTATAAGAAGTTTAAACATTGTAAATATTTTAAGATGATAAAACGTTTAAAGTATTTATAATATTTAAATTTTATAAAAAGTTTATAATATTAATGATATTTGAACTCTATAACAATTAAAAAAATATATATATATATATATATATATTATGGGAGCCATTTAAAGCAAACTTTTAAATTGACTCAAATTATATATGTCTTTTAAATTAAAATATTATATAAAAAAAATAACAAAATAATGTTTAATTTCACGGGACATGGTTATATGGTAGGAGGGGTTTGAATCAATATTAATACGAGGCGGTACTACGAGTGAAATCGTAGAATTAACCTATCAAAATATAATAAATGCTAAACAAAACAAACAATATTAACAAAATAAATTCAACTTAAAATTTCAATTTTTAGTTATCAAAAATCGACCCGTGGGTTTAATGCGGGGTAATATATATAATAAGTACATTTAAATCAAACAAAACAAAAGATAATTTTCAAAAAATTTATAGCCCCGCGGTGTACCGCGGGTTAAAATCTAGTGTTCTTTATTAAACGAATTTATTTTGTTGGACCACTATATAGTTTTTCAATAATTTAACGTTTTATGAATATGCCCCCACATTATTTGACATATTTTTTTGAAGGATGAAACGAAAACAGGGACCATTTAATAAATATTAAATTATGATGACAAACCCAACATTCTAATATTAACTTTTAAAAATGATAATTAAACTGGAACATATATTTTTAGTGTAAAAGTGCATAACAATCTGACTTCTCTGCTTTACCACATTTGTTGTTGAACAAAAATACGTAATCGCTTACGCCAATAATCTGAAGCGAGGAAAAAAAGTGCCATCACAGTCACCAATGGATTTGCACTATTCTTTTATGGCTTTTTCAATTATTACTCAATACTTTTAAAAAAAAAAATTAAACGACGATTTATTGTTTATGACAAACTTATGAGAAATAATGGTTCAATCTATATCATGTCAAAATCTCCAAAATGTTTTGTCTTAACTGGTAAAGAAAGTAGAATTTCAAATTCCAAAAAATGGTGATAAGTGAAGTCTGAAAGAAAAAAACAAGTAGAAATGAAAATGAAGATTAGAGAAAAGATGAATAAAGTTATTATATTTATTGAAAGAAAGGAAATGAATATTAGAGAAAACTCTTTTCTTCATATATGTTTTGTAGAGTAAACATTTCGTTTATAATTTATCCTTTTCAACTTTTCCAGCAAACAAGGCTGAATTTTTTTTTTTTTGTTAAAGAACAAGGCTGAATTTCATGATTCCTTTTTTTTTTTCTTTCTAATTGCTGAAAAATAAAGCAGAACTGATAATAAAACTCCATCTTGATGAATAATTTGCTCTAATTTTTATAACCGGCCAGCCTATATTCGTACGGCACAACATTTATATTTTCTGGAATAACTTTAGAGACATAGAAATATAAGATTACTAAAAAAAAGGCTTTACAATTATTATTATTTTCTGCAGAGAGTTGCACGATTTTTTTAGTTGGATAGCATAAAACAATATAAATTCTCACTATACAATGTATATATAATAGTTTATATGTATACTCTATTTTAGTCATGTGTGGTTTCGCTATATGAAAAAATAACAACCACACTGAAATCTTGTTTTAATTAACATTATTATAGTCAATAATCAATTAACAAATATATATATATTAAAACTAAAATATATACATTTTAATATAACAAAACAAAATATAAATCAATAATAGTCTTAACTCTTAAGTGATGGCATTAATAATTCACGAAAAATATCAGTTTAAATATTTTGGTGACAATATATTTACATCGACATGGGACTACCAGTATAAAAAAATATCTAAATCAAACGGGGGGTTTTGTTTAATACCTCAAAAACAAAAATTGGGCAATCAATCACCATCTTTCAAATCCACTTCACTACCCATTCTTTGCACCAATATAATCCACCTCAGAGATCCTCATCGATATTATTCGAATTTTGTTTTTCTCTCCTTTTCATTTACTGTATTTGACTATTTCTTCATGTGTATTTGAAAAAAAATCAACGAAAAGATCAAACTAACTTTTAAATCACCCATATATAAGATTTTGATTGGATCAACCAAACTCACGTGTAAAGTTTCGATTTATCATACAACTTTGATACCATAAAACCTCTACTACGTTTATAATATATATGATCTCATTTGTGAATTCCATCTAAATATCTTTTAACTGCTTTCTCATTCGTCTCGAATATGAACGACTTCTCTCGTATCTGCACCAAAAGAAAATAGAAAGAAATTGTTCAGTTTCAGTTTCTTGATCATTGACATATTGAAACAGAAGTGAGCAAAGCAAAAAACTAAATACTTAAGAAATGAATTTACCTGGATTAAGCAACTGTTCTTGAGAACGACAACTTCTCCATGACCAATTTCTTCTTCGTTCATCCATATCGAAAACTTCCCAAGATTCTTGATTTCAAAACATCCGTCTTGCTTCAATTTTATTAGAGCCTAGTTCCATAAATTTCAATAAAACTCCCATTTATAAACTATCCATCAAAATGTAAAAAAATCAACAGACGTTAATATGATGAATGGTGTTATCACCTGTCGTCGAGAGAATTTTGTTTCAGACCCTGATCTTCCTAAGTCGATATCTACTGGATATTCTCCTGTTGCTCTTCCAAGTAACACCTGAAATGTTAGAAATGTTTTTAGCTTGATTGAATCGATTAATTACTATAACTAAGCATCTCAAGAAGATTCAGTAACCTCTGTTTTATTGATGTAATGCTTAGAGCTTCCATACAGAAGAGCGAAAGCTCCATGAGAAGCGATGTCGCGGTTCATGTAAGATTCAGCACTCTGCTCTAATCTCATTATCATTCGCGCCATTTTCTCGTTTCGATATATTGAGGCTACATATACACAGACACATTCATCAGTATAGCCTTGGCAAAATTACAGTTTCAGAGACAACTGATAATTTACCATTTTACCTTCTAGCTCGTACTGGTCGTGACCAATCGGTTCAAGGTCCATGTCAAGAATCTGATTGGTTCAAAAAAAAAAAACACAGTTTCAGTTAATTTAACCAAAAAAGACAAAAATTTACACTGACTTGTAAGAGTTTATATACCATAGCTTCAAGATCTGAAAAGGAAGGCAAATCTTCATCACTCTCAATTTCATTATTATTCTCCTCTGGAACATTTATATCCATCTCTGCACTCAATATCTGTTTGCAAATTTCATTCTCTGGAGAGTTTTGTAGAGTTGATGAAGTTGTTGCAACAACAGTAGATGTCGCTTTCTCGGTAAAGCTATCATTGAATGCAGAAGAACAACTTGCTTGTGTTGTGACAGCACAATCTCCAAAACCATAACTGTTGATAATGTCATTCCCTTTGGCTTGTGATGATGATCCTCTGGTTGGAGGCAGAGGTGGTTTCATATTCTTCCTCAATGATGATGATGAAGGATTAACCGAGTTTCGAGCTTTATGATTGTACTTGTACAGTAGCAGGTTGATATCATTGTTATCTGGAATCTCATCGGACTCACGGTTTATAACACAATTGATAACACCGTTAACGATTTCTGGATGTGGATCCAATTCACACAATAACATAGCCCTGCCTGGCAAGTCTTGATTTGGAGGAATCCAAAGAGGATCTTGAAACACTTCTTGAAGCATAACATGTTCTGTTGTTGTTGTGTCTGTAACATAACAGTCATGAATCTGTTCATCGTTGATGTTTAACATCTGCTCCACCATTCGATAATCATCATCATCATCATCATTACCAAACCTTGTTGTCTGATAATCATCTTGTTGATAATCATGAGGGGATAGCATAATGTCTGGGAAAGTTTTCCGAAAAATTTCAATGTCCTCGAAATCAAAATCATCACATTCTCCAAACACAGTCTCTTCCTCCACATTAAGATGTTCCTCAATGGCATTGTTATTAACCTTAAGTGACTCCTCTAACTCCAAACGCCGCCTTTTTCGCGCAGTGTAGTAGTGAGTTCTGATTGGTATTGAATGATAATGACTTTGTGGAAGGAATTGAGCTCCGTATTGGAGCTCAAATCCGACTGATGAAGATAGAGATGTAACCATGGGATTGTAAAGAAGACAATGCCATCGATCTGTTAGTTCTGAAAGTGTAAATTTTCGAGAGAATCTCACTGCTCCTTTAGCTAGCGTCTCTAGAGAAGTTCCATCCTATTATACAAGGAATTAAACTCCATAAATCATTAAAAAAAATATTTGCAAATCTTGGATTCTAATAGTCGATCATCGATTCTGAAAAATTCGTCTAGTAATAAAAATAAATAACAATTGGATATTAAGGGTTAATAAACAAGGAAAATCGTAAGAATCGATATAATCAAGCTTTGATGAAGGAAGAGGTTTATGACTTGGGACACAAGTATGTCAATTATCAAACAGAGAAACTTTTAAACGCTACAGTAATTTAGGGTTTCAGTACGAGCTTCAGTAACATCATACTCGTATGGAAACGCGAGGTACGAAGAAAAAACGAAAAAAGAGAGAGTAAGAAATCGAAATCGAGAGGTTTATGAATTAAAAAAAAAAATTCAAAATTAGGGTTTCGTGAAAAACGAAACCTCGAGTGATTTTCTGAGAAGATAATCATCTTCAGGTAACCACTGAAACACCATCAGAAACGCAATTTAAGCTTCTCACCGATAAACGAAAGAAGAAGCTTCTACTAAGTCGAGTAAATAAATTTATTTAGAAAGGAAAAGTAGAAAGGAAAAGGAAATATTTACCAGAGAATCGGCCACAGAATCTTATTTCTCTAAAATTAGCGTTTTTTTAGCCAATTAAAATCTCTCAAGTCTTCGCATATTACTCTGTTTAGTTAAGATTTCTTTTCAAAGTTATTGGGCTTTAAAGCTAGGCCCATAAGTGATGTCCACATGATATATATTACCACTGACGCCCAAATTTGGGCTGTCGAGGCCAAGTCCGCAATGGGTTTCATACAATTATTGTATGTACTATTTGATGCAAATATAGTAGTTTTAGACTTTTAGTGTTTAGAACTACTAATTAAATTTCAATAGATCAATGCTACCAAAAAAAATAAAAAAATCAATAGATCAAATAAGCCAACTCACTTACTTATTCTGTAGCTAGAGTATAGTGCTAGATTCGTGAACAGTCTACTAATAAAAAACCATCCAAATTCTAGAAAATAAACGTATTTATACATGTGAGCTATATAATATGTAGATATAGATAATGATAGACACAAATAAGAATGGTGGTGGTCACGTGACAATGAGCCTTTGTAACCTTCGTGGAGACCACAACGCTGTCTTTTCTTCGGCGGGTCTTCTCCTTAAAAAGGCATATATAGGCCTATTATATTATGGGAAAAATGTCGTTAAATCTCCCAACTTTAAAAAAATGGCCAATCAATATGTCAACTTAGATGGAAGCCATTTAAAACATCAACTTACAGTTGACTAACAAATAAAACATGAACTTTGCGTTGACGAGGCCACATTATACGCGTCGTTAAGTCGATTAACAGACCCAATAAACGACGTTTTCTCCCGTTAGTATCTCTCTGTTAGTCAAGAAACGGTGACGTTTATAGGTTAATAGAAACCCGATTGTTTGTCAAAAAACCCCAAATCCAATACTTCAAATCCCTAATTCCCTAATTCTCTTCTTCTTCTCCAAATTCTCTGCTTTTTCTCCAAATTCTCCATCAAAAGCTGAAGAAATGAGCTGCAAATCTGGAAATTCTTATCCTAGTATTCTAGACGGAGGTCGTTGGGGACGTGGCTTAGCTTCGAAGTGTCACTGTGGTTTGGAGGTCGTCATCTATACTTCAGCTTCAAAGTCGAATCCTGGAAGGCCATTCTTTCGGTGTCCAACGAAACAAGATGTAAGTTGAATTGAGTTTGTGTCTTTTTGGTTTGGTTGGTAATTGATTTCCGATTGAAAACAGGATCATTTGTTTAAATGGGTTGAAGATGGCGTGTACGAAGAGGTTGTAGAGGCTTTACCAAAAATCTCCAGCATTGACAGTGAGATAATGAAGGCCAAATGTGAGGTTGCAATCGAGATTGAGCAGTTGAAGACTATGATAAAAGAAGTAAAGGAAGAAGCTATGTGTAGCGAAAGGGAAATCAAGAATTGGAAACGGATGATCAAATGTTGCTTGGTGTGTCTTGGTTTTATTGTCATTGTGATTGTGGTTGGTATGATAATGTTCGGTAATACCAAAGAACAAAAGCTTGTTCTTGGTTACTAGTGCAACGTTTTGTTCTTTGTCTTTGTGTTTGTATTTTACTATCGTAATGAAAATGAGTGTGATGTTTTTCTAGATCATGTGTTTGCATACAAGAAGAACCAAACAACAAAAACATAGGTTATCTTCTTCAAAGTTTAACAAGAAGCAAACAACAAGAGAAGTGCTTAAGTTCAAACAACCAAAAAACCCTGAGGCAAAGCTTAAGTTTTTGACAAAAAAAACGCAAATGTCACATAAATACTACAATTAGAGCTGAGATGAACAATTAAACCATGATTCTAACCCAGCAAGTCTTTGTTCTTGGGCTTGCGCTTGTGGTTGAGATTGTGCTTGTGCTTCTGATCTAACATGAGCTCTTGATCTTTGCCTTTGTGATGCCCTTTGTCTCTGCGGTCCATGAGCTCTTGATCCTTGTGACCCATGTCCTTGTGATCCATGACCAGACGCTGCTTGTTCTTGTGATCCATGTCTTTGTGAACCATGTCCTTGTGATCCATGACCCGAAGCTGCTTGTTCTTGTGATCCATGACCTGAAACTGCTTGTTCTTGATAAGATTGTGCTCCTTGTGGTTCCTAATTCAATGAAGCCTTTCAGACAGTTTCTTCAAAAACCAGTCCCAGTTATCATCGTTTTCTATTTCTACCACTGCCCAAGCTAGAGGAACAATCCTATTATCACCATCTCTTCCAACTGCAGCAAGAAGGTGACCTTTTATGTCCCATTTCAAAAACGCTCCATCTATGCCTATGACTGGTCTACAATGTTGTTTCCATGAAACCTTTTGAGAATTAAAACATATATACAAGCGAAAAAACCTCTGCTTGCTTCCAATAAACGTTCCCGCAGTTGTCTCGATGTCAAAGTCACTGTTTGGGTTCCGATTTAATACCTCTGCTTGATAGTCCCATATCCTTGAAAAATGGGTATCATGACTAGCATTTCTTGCCTTTAGAACTTTGGTTTTCGCCTTAGCACACTGATCTGGAGTTACTTCCAATTTGTACTCTCTCTTTATCTCAGCAACCATCTCATATTTTGTCATCTTTGGATTAACTCTCAGCCTTTCCTCAAACAAAGCTGCAATGGTAGACCGCTTCAACATTTTTGTATAACCGGACCTCACACATATATGCTCGTTGAAGTAAATTCTTATTTGCATCTTATGCTTCTTCTTCTCATATGAACATAAGACTCTCCACGGACAATTAACACCTAGCTCATTTACATAGCAACACTTAGCAGCAACCATTAATGATTCAGACCTATAGAGTTTGATGTTATACCTTGTCTTCAAAGAGTACATCAATACTGCACGCTTGAAGTCATCCGGAGAGTTGAAAGTTTTCTCTATAGCTAGCAAAACCTCTGGATCGTCTTCATCTCCACAAACTGCCTCTTCTCCGACTCTAACAACCTCATCTTCGTCGTCAGATGACAAAGGGTCTGGGATCTTTTCGTCATCCCAGATATCATCTCCGGTGTCGGAATCAGAACCAGCTTCTTCATCTGCTCTATAAGCCTCGGGAAAATCATCTGCAATGTTGAGGTTAGCATCTTCTTCAACAACGTTATCTTCGTTGCCTTCACCAGCTACTGCATCATCAACAACATCACAATCGTCATCACCATACACGGCGCAATCATCTTCCAAATCCGGCTCGGGATCAATTTCAAGCTCGGGATCAATTTCAGGCTCATCATCTTCTACGACTCTGACTCTACTTCCTGTCCGACGACGTCCAGAAACTCTTCTGTTATCAACAGCAGCTGCCTCTACTCCTCCATCTCCTCCACCTGACTCCGAAATGACTTCCGCCGGTGGAGCAACTACAGGTACAGAACTCTCTAACTCGTCGTCTTCCATTGGTGACCCAATCGTCGATATGATGCCGTTGAGTCTAACTAATGGCATCCACCAACACTCGTCGATAATTTAGGGTTTTTGATTTGGGGAAGAACAAAAGCAATTTGGGGAAGAATGAATTTGATTTGATTTGGGAATTTCTTCTCGACAAAGCCCTAATTGGGTTTCTATTAACCTCTAAACGTCACCGTTTCTTGACTAACAGAGAGATACTAACGGGAGAAAACGTCGTTTATTGGGTCTGTTAATCGACTTAACGACGCGTATAATGTGGCCTCGTCAACGCAAAGTTCATGTTTTATTTGTTAGTCAACTGTAAGTTGATGTTTTAAATGGCTTCCATCTAAGTTGACGTATTGATTGGCCATTTTTTGAAAGTTGGGGGATTTAACGACATTTTTCCCATTATATTATACGTTTATATATACATTCTTAAATGCTTATTGAACATTAGTATTTATATATACACATTGATACATAGGTACTTAGGTAGAGCTTAATGTGAAGCATGTGCATGGATGTGAGTTGGGGCCCCACGGGCTTTGTGAGGCCCATAAAGCTAATGGAGGGGGACCACGTGGCGAGGGGCTAGTGCCTACAAGTGGAGGGATCCTAAGAAAGTAAAGTACGTATAAGTTCGATCTCGTGATCGTACGTACTGTTTCTACTATTGGCATGCAGTGTTCGTCGCCTAGGGTTTCAGAATTAGACTTCCTTATTATACTTAACTTGTCATGTATTCCACCACAGTAAGGCAGTTACAATCACATCACCTTATCATGCGTGTTTGATATACATATACGATAGGAAAATCGTATGAAGTTGGTGAATGTACGCGAATTACAATTTATAATATGTTCGTAGTAGTAGGATAGTAGGTCCTTTGTAGAAACTAGAAATTAGTATGTCTAAAGTATTGATCGCGTGTATTTTGTATAATGCGTTTATATTGTATTGGATAAAGTTTATGCTCAACGTAGTAAATCGAATAACTTAGCTTTAGGAAGACGCTTTGCGTCACTTCGTTCCTTTTTCTTCAACAAGACAAAACCCGTTTCTCGCGGAAAGAGCATAGTTATAACATAGCTTTAAGCAAAAATGATGGTCACAAAGGCATAATTGAGAAAATTTATCATTTTTCCTAATAGTAATTAATCCCCTTTATATATTATTTAAGAAGTATTATTAATTAGTAAAACGTGTTGACATGGCATAACCATGTTAGTTTCAGACCTTTTTTTCAAAAAAAAAACATGAGAATGATAAAATAATAAAATTGTATAAATGTCAGCATATATTTAGTTTGAGTTAATATCGTCTCTAAGTTTAAACGAATATTTTAGCACCCACATGTATTTAATTTAGGTCAGGTAGAGTAGTACAATATTAGTAGCGCTATTAGTATCAAATGTCATTTGTTTTAACTTTTCAATTGTAGAGGTTAACATTGTGAAGATCTAGTGAGTAGTGACCATGTGTTTTAATAAAGGGTTCTAATGACCATGTTAGACGCTGATCAATATTTCAGACTCTTTCTTAAGTATTTATCACCTCGGTTTGTTCTAGATTAAATAAAGAGAGACAAATTTATAAATCCTAAATTTCTGATCACAGTTAATTTGCATTGGTGGAAATTGATTATTACTCTCACATTAAAAATGAATTGTTACAAATTTTGCGTGCTTTCATTTTTTGTACTTTAGATCGTTTTCCACGTACAAAAACAAAATTGGTATCGAATCCTAACATTAGTTACTTAAAAAGCCTGGACTAAGATTTTTAAACACAGCGTATAGATATTATACTGTAATAGATATAATCATTGAGAAGATTGTCGGGAAAATACTGTTAGTGAGAAGAATGATTGACTAGGATATATATATAAAGAGATAGGAGAGAGAGAGAGAGATAGATGCAGCGAGAAGAAAGGTGAGCACAAGGCTCGAGAGTGAAAGACAACAACTTAATAATAATTGGACTATTGGAGCTCATCCTTATTCTTGATTTTCCCCTACGATGACCTTTGCTCCTTCACTCTCTGTCTGACTTGTGGGAGGTGACAAACTCTTAAATAAAAATAATAATTATAACATCTGAGAATACCTCCGCTAAGAAAAGAAAAAATTAGAACACCTCTAACCATGCCAATGCACATAATCTGATATTAAATATTAGTTTTCGTCACTATGATTTACGGCTGAATAATGCTTGCTGGGCGTTGCTTCGGCATTAGCTAAACCTGTATTGGTTTTACGGTGGATTGAAGCTTACTCTCGGAAAAGTATACACATTTTTTGATATATTAAAATAGAAACATTAGATGTATCCTTTTAAAATAAATGATAGTGTTTGTGGTATTTTTAGAAAAAAAAAGAATGTTGGATGACAATGTTAATCATTTGAACATGTTGTATAACCTCATTGCCTACGCATGATACATATAGCATTTTGTTGTTGTTTGTAGATTTTATTAAAATAACATAAATTAAGATATAATTGGTTAGTGGTGAGGAGCGCTAACTCCAGTCAATGGTTTGAGATCGTTATCTTTGCAGCAAGAAGTAGATTTTGTTAGCATCGAGTGTGGTACGTTAGATTTGTTGTTTCCGATGTACCACCTATTTATCAGAGTTCGTTTCTGACGGAATTTTTGATTTGAATTTGTTCCATTTTTGTAACAATGGTTTTTTTCAATGCCAAAAACCCAAAATCCATTTATAATGAATAAAATAAATAAATAAATATAGCATCAGCCAAAAAGTAAATCAGTGATAGCTATCAACCCCGTCAAAATGTGAAAAATGAAAAGAAAAGAAAAACAAAATAATGTTATCGAAGGGAAAAATAAAGTAAAGAACAAAGACAAAAGGGACATTAGGCAACTAGTTTAATCATGAAGATCCCGAGTCATCAAAGTTAGGAGTATTAAGTAATTAAATTTACAAATAAAGACAAAATAGTGATTTAGTCAACAAGAAATTCTAAAATACAAAAGACTCCTGCCTCGGGCCCTTAAATAGGAGCAAGTCCTTTTTTTTTTTGGGTGGGTAACTAATACGTCCGATCAACCTTTCTATAGATATAAACACATATAATTGTGTTTAGTAGGGCTTAACAAATTTTAGTCGTATTATGTTAAGAAAATTCTCCTTTCTAGACACAATTCATGTTTGGGATGGGCCTTCTTTTCTCTTTTTTGTTTTTGTTTTTACTTTTGTGTGTTACAAACGCATTTCAATATTGATTTTCTTTTGACATCTAACATTGGCTGAAAAATATAAATTGTTTTTTTTATTTATATTTTTTACGTATCGTTTCTGAATATGCATTTCGTATTAATGGTTGATGATATAGGTGATTGGCAAAGTGAACATAAAAACCTTTATAGACTTTAAAACAAGTTGAATATTATTTTAAATTCACATTTGAGTGATTTGAAAAGCTCCAAAAACTATTCCAAGAAAACTCAAAATTGTCTTCTTTTTCTACTTTTTGTTTCTCTAAATCCAATATATAAACATGTCTTTTTTTCTTTCTAAAGTGACACAAATATTTTATAGCCAAGATTTCATAGTAATTTCTCGGTTCACAATTAAAAAAGCATTTGCTCACCAAAAAAAAAAAAGCAAATCCTTACAAGTTGCATATCTCATCTTCAAGGATTAGTAATATAGGTAAGAGACTTTATCTTTTGAAATTGGTTGTGTATTAATTGTCCCGTCCATGCCGAAGATTTGATCAAATCTAGCTATGAGAATTGAGAAGTCAAATCTCACTCTCGTGACCTGCTGATTATGAATATGCATGAGTATTCGTCAACAATTCGCAAGACAAGGTGTGATAGACTCTTAAATTTTGTAATAAATAAAGTTTTGGTAGAATATAATTGTTGTTAGTTTTTTTTTTTCTTTCTTTTATGAAATATATATATTAATGTATATAGTTGTCTTAAAAATATATAAAATTTATTTAAATGTACATATGTCTAACAAAAAAAATTGACTACTATATTATTACTACATCATCTCTAATGTTCGGGCATGGTTTATCCTTATCTCGAATGTTCGGGGATGGTTTATCCTTCTCCGAATGCTACCGTCTACATTTTAGACTATTGGGTCCAAACTCGTGATTTTTCGGCAAATTCCATGCGCTCCTTCGAAAATATGTGAGGCTCGGCAAAGGTGAGGTTCAAGGGAACTTCTTATCGGATGTCAAGCAAGTGCAATTTTGTTGGGTTTTTATCTAGTGATCCTTCAACATGGAGTTGGATGTTGTTATTGATCTGGATTCTCGAGCAGAGGTAATTCTTCTAGCATTTCTTCACAGTTAGACTTGCATACCAAGTGAATGGTCATAAACTATTCTGGACGAAATAAGGATGTTGCCCAAATAATTATTCGACGTTGAAGTTATTTGAGATCATGCGACGGCAAAAATTAGGATATGAAAAATGATATTCGGAGTTTAAGTAAATGGGTTGGTCGTCGATTACAAACATCTTTAAATGTTTATCAAACTTTGAGTTAGACCATATACTAATATACATGCACGATATATAGGATAAGTAATTTATTTATCTAAAGAAAATCAGAGCTAAAAAAAAAAAAACTTTGAAATCATTTAATTAATACCAAATGCACTTGATTATCATTATCAAATGCAAATTGCGCCGCTAATTCACACGGTTCCACGTGATCAAAGACACTAGAGGGGGTCTGCTTGCTTCGGCGCTCTAATGAGGGTACAAGGTATGACTGAATAAGTAAATCCTTAGTGATTTTAATTTTAAATTCGTAGAATATATATGTATGACCAATTACGTGCTAGTATAAAATATTTAACTAGTAGGTATAATTAATAGTAGCTAGTTTAAGATAAACCACTAACGGTTTTACGTACTCTAATTATTCTCATGTTTACATGTGTGTGTGTGAATACATATCTATAGACTATAGTTTTGACGCTCCTCTCTCTCCTCTTTTCTCTAACTTCTCTCTAAAAAAACAAAACTAGGTCTGGCCGCCGTGTTCGGCTCCGGTGGCTTACACAGCACCGGAGTCGACTTAGATCCATTTAGCTTTTTCTCCTTTTGCTTCTTGTTACTGTGATGGTGAATCGTCTCGTGTGTGGGTGAGTTGTTTTCCGGCGTGGAAGAGTTGGAGGCATGTGGAGAGCAAGATCTGTGAGCGGTGGTGCTGGTTTGGTCGGATCTATTGAAACTGAAGATGTGCGACGAGACTTCCGGTGGCATCAGAGCTTGGTCTTCAAATCAATTCATAGATCTACTTCTCCTTTTCGTCGTTCTTGTGCAGAAGCTTAGGTATCTTTGGTCTCTGTTCTCTCGTTTCTCCTCTTCTCATCCGGCGGCTCCTTGGTTTTTTGACCAAACCCTTGTTGCGAGGCCTTTCTATTCTCGGTTGTTTTTAGATGTTTGTTTATTTTTGGCTTTGGGTTTGTTGTTGTTGGTAGGTTCTGGTGGTTTAATATTTGAATTGCTGGGTCTTGGTTCTGCTCTCTGTTATCACTAGAAAGCTCCGGGGATTGGTCGTAGTGGCTGGTTTTGGATAGCTTTCGAATTATCTCCTATTTGTTCGTTGAATCTTTTAAGTCTGTCTCCTTCCACCGCCTCTAGTTTAGTTTAATAAGTAGGTTTTCTATCGTGGTCTGTTACATTCTGTTCTTGTAAGGCTAACCTTTTGTGGGGATGCAAAGTTCTAGATTTAGACTTGTTCGTTAGAAGACTAGGTGGTTAGGATTTAGATTCACGACGTTGCTTCTTATGTTCGGGATAATCGTTTTTAGTTGGGTTATGTCTTCGCGGTTTCCTCTATCCTTGGCTCTTCTCCATTTGCGGTTGTAGGTCCTCTTGTCCGCGACCTTTGAGCTCTTAATTCCGCGATTATTGTTCTCCTCCGACTTTCCTGGTGATTTATAGAAAGTTTTACTTCTTGACTTTAGTATATTTTCTTGTGTTTCCCGAGTATTGGGCTTTAGCTTCCGGGGATTTCTTTATTTTCCGCCGGCTTTTGGATTTCAAAAATCGCATCCCAAAAATGTATTCCACCCCTGTATTCCTCCCTTGTGTTATATAATGAAAATCTTTCAGTGGAAAAAAAAAAAAAAGACTATAGTTTTGAACCTTTTATCCCTTTTAGTTACATATTATATCTTTCCAAAATTTTGAAACTATTAACGTGAAATTTAAGTTTTCTACTTCGATTGGAATATGCTAGCTAAAAACAATCTAAATACAGAAAGAAATACATTATATTTATGTATTAGTTTGGGTAAGATGGAAGACGATCACATCTCTTCGTCGGCTAATAATAATGACTCGTGACCTAGACCTAGACTAGGGTTTGCTGTCCAGCAAAAATCCCTAAGAACACCACATATTTTTCTTATAGTTCAAACTCAAAATGTGTTTAAGTTTGTACTATTGCCCTTTAAATACATTTATAATTGTCATTTACTAAAATGATTGAACAAACTTTTACATTGAAAATATTAAATGATATTTTTTGTGTTTCAAAAAAATTAGTTATATTAGAAGACTTACCATAAAACGGATGTAATAATATTTAAAAATTTTAATTTATGATTGAATTTATCACCTAGTTCATATAAATTCAATATTAATGCCACGTAGTCCTGATTAGACGAATAAAAAACAAATTTAATTACCGCACGTAGGCTTCGTTGAAAACGTTATGTCATTGAAGTAATCGCCGTGATTAAGCAATGTCATTGAAATTATATATGGTAAATGAAGTAGCGGAAGCTTTAATGGATAGAAACTAGAGATCCGTTGATTCCTCGGAATACCGGAAAACTAGGGTTTCTCGGATCTGTTGATTCCTCAGAATACCAAAAACGAGAGAACGTTAGGAATTCGTTGATTCTCCGCGAATACCGAATCCTACGTCTTCTTATAATCGTTGAGATCTCTCGAGATCTACCGAAAACAAGGATTAGAGAATACTCTTCTCTGAAAAGCTAAAAGCTCTATAATTTTATTAATCAATCAACTGTATACAACCCTAGGCCTAAAAGCCTTATTTATAATAAAACCCGAAAACCCTAAAACATAGAATATTCTAGAACAATAATTATTAATTAATTAAAATATGATAATAATAGATATTTGGAATATTTCCAAATATCTCGCTGCATCAGGTCTCGCCGGCCAAGAAAAGATTCGTCCTCGAATCTTGTATCTGCGCTGCATCAGTAAACCTCACGATGAGACGTCCGTGACGATAAAATGTCAAAGCAATGTGACGTTAGACTATCCTTTTCATTTTTTTCTCATACTTCATTTTTTGTTTCTTTTTCTTTTCTCAAACTTTTTTCTTTTTCGTTTTTGTTTTCTCAGACTTCCCTTTAATGTTTTTTCATATACTTTCATCACAAAACAATAGACCGAATTAAAAGATAAACGGTGGGGAGGGTTTTGCGGGGGAGGGACGAGTGGAGAAAAACTCCCTGTTCTAACACGTGGCACTCTAGTCACCATTGATAAAAATTAACACTATTGCTTAAAATGCGAGCTATTTTTCTAGTTTTGTTTAAAAATTGGCGAAAAAATTATTTTAATAAACACATCGGAATTCTTTTATGTCATGACAAAAAAAAAGGAATTCTTTTATGTCTACTATAACGAAAACGAGTCACTAATTTTGAATTTGATACGTTAATTTGGTAAAATACATATTTTATACGCCTTCATGCATACTGTTTTGAATCCTAAAACCATCGATTAGATATATAATTTGCATCTTCGGACAAAAAAATATGACTCTCTATATATAGTAAAGAAAAAACGCGTCATTTTATTTTCACCATCTTACATGTATTTATATTGTAATAACTGTAATAAGGGACTACATATGAAAATACCATGAAAAATGAAGAGAATAAGCATATATACATATTAATGGAATGGAATGATTACTCTAACAAAATTACTTAAAATAATGTCACGTATCTATTTATCCATATATTCCTTTTTTTTTTATCAAACAATATATAGTGAGTGATATTTATGTGATGGGGATTCACTCAAACTGGAAGATAACTGTAGTGAAGTGCCCAAAGCAAAAGATCTTCATGGGACTCTCTATGTCTTAAAAACCTTTTTCTCTTTCTCTCTCTCTCTCTCTTAAATCCACAGAGTAAATCCAGCAAACTTCCACTTTCAGAGATCAAAATTGTGTTATCTTAAATGATGAAGAGAGACTAATTCCATGGCGGCGTTTGCAGTTTCTTAAGCTTCCTCATCATCTACTCTCAATCTCTTATTATAGAAAAGAAAAGGGAATCAAATCAAGATTTACCCTTTTCTTTGATATCTCTTTGTAGTGTGTTGTGTGTGTGATGTTGATTATCACTGGGGAAAGAAATGGCAGGGTTCTTCTATCTAGGAGGGAGAGACAACAACAACAACAAGCAAGATCATCATCAAGTAGACAAAGATCATCATCATCAAGACAAGAGCAATTATCTTTACCTTTACAAAGACGAGATCTATAACAACAACAAGGGTTTCGAGATTTGGCCTCCACAATACTTCCAACAACAAGAACATCAACAACAACAACAACAGCAACAACATGCCTCAGCTCCTGCAAACTTCTACTCATTTGGAATGGTTCCAAGCGGAAGCAGCAGCAACAACAACAATAACCGGAGCAGGAGTTTATACTTCAACGTAGTCTCCGATCATGAGCCGGGAGGGTTCACGGTGACGAGACAAGGAGGTATGAATTGTCAAGATTGTGGGAATCAAGCTAAGAAAGATTGTCCTCATATGAGATGTAGAACTTGTTGTAAAAGCCGAGGCTTTCATTGTCAAACTCACGTTAAGAGCACTTGGGTTCCTGCTGCCAAACGCCGTGAGCGTTTAGCCCAACTCGCTTCCTTGCAGCACCACTCAGCCTCTAGCCGTGAAACGCAAAACGCAAAACGCCTTCGTGAAGCTAGTGGTGGTGATAATAATGATGATAAAGACCATAGTGGTGGTGGTGGATCGGCTCTTGCTAATACACGAGTGGTGAATGCTAATTCTAATTCAGGTAAAATTCGATCATGGTTTGTGTTTTTAGAATTGATGATATTGAATTAGCTTTCAAGATTGATTGAATTTTCATGAAAAAGTGTCAAAATTTTAATTATGAATGTTTGTGGAGAAGTACAACATCATTTGCGTGTGAATGAGGATGTCCGCCGGATATTGCTGCTTTATTTATACAAGTTACTGTTCCTTAGTAAACCTGACGACATAAAAGGGTTTAAACCAAGATCGATTTCATGTAGAAACAATGCAATAAAGATTCGGTTTTTATTAGATATGTAATGGGAACTAACGCTTTATAATCAAGAACATGTTGCTAAAAGAGGCTAAAAACAAATCTTATGTTTATATTTTGGTGATCTTATAATCATTAATAAAATTTAGGGTTGGAGGTGAGTCAACACTTACCACCGGAGGTTAACTCACCGGCCGTTTTCCGGTGCGTTCGAGTAAGCTCAATAGAGGAGGACGAAGATGATCAAGAATATGCTTACCAAACAGCTGTGAACATTGGAGGACATGTCTTCAAAGGCATTCTCTATGACCAAGGACCAGATCAAGATCATAATCATCACCTTAACCTCCTTGCCTCCACTGCAACCACCACCAATGTGGAGGAGACTGCCACGAAGACGGTCACCGGTAACAATAATAATGGATTAATGCTTGATCCTTCTTCGCTTTACCCGGCTCAACTCAACTCCTTCATCGCCGGTACGCCATTCTTCACACCTCCGAGGTCTTGAGATTCAAATATCAGTTATTGATTGTTGTTAATCTTTAAACGTTATAATAATGAGAGGCTTTCATTTTGTTGTTGTTTTTGTATTCGTCTTTGTGTTTTTGACATTTCGTGCAATTTGATAAAACGCCCTTAGCTAGGTTGTTACTTAGTGGTGATTAACATGCATATTGTACGTACGTACGTTTTTAAAAAAGATCAATGAGGGTTAAACTAATTAATGTTCATGTTTTAAAGATTGATCTTTTGCTTTATTGTTTGATACTTATTGCACTTTCTCAGTTTCCTTGTGGTTTTTCGATCTATAGTTCTACAAACTTTTTTTTTAATTATGTTCATTAGGATCGATCTCATGTGTTGCAATTTAAATGCGGTTTAGTTGGATTCTTATGATATCAATTAATAATTTACCCTCTTTTTATTGATCTACGACATATATAGTACTTTATCAAGGTCAAATCAAAAAATACTTTATTTAAAAAAAGAAAAAATAATAAAAATATTTTTGGTTTGATATTGAATTAGCTTTCTGGTTGGTGTTAAGCTCCAAGCTGCCTTTTTCCTGTTTATCCGTTTGCTTGCCGGATTTAAACATGACTTAATACTAGGTTTCGTGTTCCACTGATCAAAGATTTGAAAAAAAAACATATTATAAGAAAACTTCAAGCAACTTTTATATTACCCAATTGAATTTCTCCAGAGTGAAAGATGTAAAATTAGTTCTCATTTGAAATATATAACCAACATCTCTGAAATGATGGAAAAAGTTTAGTTAAAAAAATGGTCCTGGGCGGCTCTAAATCATATTTATGCGTACTTTAATTTAGCTTGTTTATATCTTTCTCTCGTTTGAGTCCCTAGTTGTATAAGCTGAAATTCAACATACGTAGATATTTTCAAATAGGACCCTTTAGTCATATATGATTTTTTCACTTAGATAATATCGTGTCATTCCATCTAGATTCAACCCCTGTCTACAATATTAGGAGGTTAAGGTTAGTTATGTGGAGAACGTCAAAGTGTGAGTAAATACGTAACATGTGAAATGTTGGCGTAGATGAATGTAAACGGATGGTAACATAGGGCATTTATATCAAACTACTTCCCTGCAGAACTATCATATTTTTAGCTATTTGATTATTACTTGCATGGATGTGACTATCATTCGTCTGTTTCTAATCCCCATTCAATATTTGTTTCTTACATTATAAATACCAGTCGATGCAGTCTATATACAAATGACTACTGATAGAGACGACTTACTATGAAACTAAAATTGATTTCGTTTTTATGTGTGAACTGATACTATTAACAGTAATAATGATTAGCTAGTACTGTTATAGATTGCTTGATTTAGGACAAGTATAAATGACAGAGGAGATAGATGAAAGTTTCTCAAAAACTGTAGAGTGTCTGACTCACGACATGTGATCTCTTCTTTCAGTCTCTCTCGATCAACATTATTAAAAAAATAAATGTAGTTGATCCAAAAAATCATGATCATATTCATTGATCTCCTCTGATATTTTACTTAATCTGGCTAACTTCTTGTTCCGCAAAAGCCCTACAGCCTCATAGGATTAAACCTATACAGTATATATGGTTTTGTTTCTGGAAATAATTTCTCTGAAGCCATAATTTGTTGTAACTAATGTTAATTATTTTTTGTATTCTTCTCTTTATTACTATTACGTACTGATGACGTGCATGTGGTTCCAATGGTAAGTACTTAGTCATCCTCACAGGTCAAATGTTTGGCATGGTCATTAATTGCCATTAAAATACGGTAGGTTAAGTTTGAAATAATAGTTTTCCTGCAAGCTTGAAAGGATAGTTAGCGAGTAAATTGTTAATTAATTATGTTGGAGAAAAGGAAATTAATTTGTTTAGAAGCATGAAGAGTCCAAGACTCGATACATCATTGTGAAATTGAAAAGTCTATGGTCAAAGTAAGAGACTAATTCCGAACAAAGATTTTGAAATGCATCCCCAACATCCGTTATACTTAAACCTAACTCGATTATGATTGATATGACAGTTTATTTTCTTTACCTCAATTCCCTTTACAAAAATCATAAAATCTTCCAACGCGTCACTAAATAGTGACCATGTGAAAGGAATTCGTAAATAGATAAATAACAGTTTTCACAATCAACATCAGTTTTTTTCCCCCGAGTTATTGGATTTTTGGCTCCACATAAATCTTCTGTCCATTTGAGATGATTTCATTCAAGCGATCCAAGGCGAGTTATTAATATATGATAGTATATAATTCCAAATACATATAATGTGTGAAACTAGTGTATAGCTAAAGGTCTAAAACTATATCCAACAAACATAAGATCTAAATTCGGCGGCCATAAACCCTATAATTACAGTTACAGCTTTAACCGAAAGGAGAAAAGATGAGAGATTGGTCCCCCTTTATACATTGAAGCAACTGAGTGAAACTAGTGGTTAGGGTTTCTCATGGATTTAGTTAAGTTCTTTCTAAGAATTACTTCTTTGTCGTTGTCCTAATCGCCAATCCAATTCTAACCTCGGTATTTTGTTTCCTTTTTTGTCAACAACGAGTGGTGTCTTCTTTACTCTTTATCAACAATAGATAGTGGTCCAAAGTCCAAACAATATGTATGCGTCCATTTAATACATATATACATGCACCGTACATCCATGCATGCTCTACATGTGTTTATATATGCATATACATACGCCTATTAACCATGTCATATATACGAATACCCTTTTTTTTTTAGGTCAAGATAAAACTATTTTAGAAATGGCGAATTCAAATGTGGCAATAAAATTACAAATAAGAATTTTGCAAACGGCCCATTAAAGAAACTGGGTTTTAGGGATACAAGGTATGGGCCTTAGCCCATATTTCAGAGGCCGAGTCGGTCCGGGTATTTAGTAACGGGTCGGCTCTTTAAGATGATTTTCCTTTTTTCACCTCTGCTTCAAAGTAAGACAAGACTTAGGGTTAAGTCAAAACAAAATCCGAAACAGAGTTTAGATCAGAGAGCTCAGGAGAAGTAACTACGAGAAGACGAAGAAGAAGATTTGATTTGGAGAAGAGAGTTTTTTGAGTAACGATGGAAGATAGTCATGAACTCGATATGGAGAGAACTGATAAACGGATTTGGTTGATGAAGTGTCCTGTAGTTGTAGCCAAGACTTGGGAGAAGCTAGCTCCTTCGTCTTCTTCTTATTCTTCCTCTGATTCTCTTCCCAACTTGGCAAAGGTTGTTCTCGACGTTGATCCTTTACGGCCCGATTATTCGCCTGAGGTAATTTTGGTTCTCAAGTTATTGAGTTTGAGTTCAAACCCGGTTTCGAAACCCTAGATTGATTATGAAATTGAGTGTTGAAATTACATTACTTGTGTAGGAACCTTGACAAAGTTTGAATCTTTTCATGCTAATTTCATTTCCCATGTGGTTGATTTACAAATCTAGCTTATTCTTCTGTTGAGTTCTCTATTTGTTGTTCTTGCGACTTATTTCCTTGTACTGGTATTAATCACAGTTTACTATGCAAATGGTTGCTGCTGAGTATGGGAACATGCCAAAGTGCTACGCTTTGAACATGTTCAAAGACTTTGTTCCGATGGAGGCCTTCTCCGAAACCAATCTAGGTTTGGATTTTAATTTTGTCTGATTGATAACATGAGATATGTTTCTTCGTTTGCTTTTCATCTCACACTTGGCAAGCTACTCCAGTTTATCCAGCTGTTGAAGGAAATGTTGATCACAAATTCGATATGAAGCCACATGGCGAGAACATTGAAGAATATGCTAGGCTTTGTCGTGAGAGAACGAGCAAAGCCATGGTTAAAAATCGACAGATTCAGGTATATTTATTTGCACACTCAGGTGTTTGCTTTACTTTGATTCTCCTACGCTGGCTTATTAAGGACTTTTCTTCCTTGTATTGCGCTGAAGGTTATTGATAATGACCGCGGAGTACATATGAGGCCCATGCCTGGAATGCTTGGTTTAGTTTCCTCCAATTCCAAGGTAAGATGTTATTCTCTCTCATTTATGTTGCATATATGGAGTAATCATTGAGATGCTAAAGAGTTGATGAAAAAACTAACAATCCAGCTTCAATGCTCATTCTTTAGTCAGACTAAATAAGATTATGGAAACTTCGACCAATGATCTGAAAACTTTAACTCTCTGTCTTTATCTTTTCTTTACCTGATCAGCCTTACCAATGTAGAAGTTTTTGTTTGTGTCTGAATGAGCAGGAAAAGAGGAAACCTCCCCCAGTCAAGCAAACCGAGGTGAAGAGGACGAGGAGAGATCGTGGTGAGCTTGAAGCTATAATGTTCAAGCTATTCGAAGGCCAACCTAACTGGACATTGAAGCAGCTTGTACAAGAGACGGACCAGCCAGCTCAGTTCCTGAAAGAAATACTAAACGAGCTCTGCGTGTACAATAAGAGAGGATCGAACCAAGGGACATATGAGCTTAAACCTGAATACAAGAAATCTGCTGAAGATGATGCAGGTGGGCAGTAAAATCAATCCCTTTGTGTAATTCACTACTATATACTTGTTCCATAGTCATAACATCATCGGAAAAAAAAAAGATTTTAGCAGGGAAGAGAAAAGTAGGGTTTTTAAGTGGTAATCTTTTAATTTGTATTTTTAATCGAAACAGACAAATATAAAAGTGAGTTTTTGTTTTATGACATATAACAAAATTACAAAATCATGTGGCGGTTTGGTTGGATATAAACATATAACGAACACAAAGTCTAGTCCAAAGAGACTGAGACGTCAAATTTGTCTTCCACTGCTTGATCATAAGCGTGATTGAACATTTGAAAACGACCCTGATTTTTTCTTATAAACTGCGTCCGGATTATTCTCTCTCTGAAGATTCCAAGCTTTTGCCATTTGAGCCGTAGATATTGGGATAATGTATATTAATGGAAGAGACAACAATATAAATGGTAAGGTAGTTCCCACCTTTTGTTTGTGGCAGACATACTAATCGTGTTTACATTTTGACTTCTCCTTCTGTTACTCATTTCAAGTTTTCGATCACGTAAGTTTTGAATGAATCGGATGAGGCGATGAGCAACATCTCATTTTGTTAAATAGAGGATTTTAGATTCGGATACAAATTCATCGAATATCTAATATACTTTTCTGTAGCTACTATAAGTAAATAAATAAATAAAAACTACTATAAGTACTATTAGTAGAGAAACTCAATAAGTCCGTCTTAATCTATGGGAGGACCCTCGACAAAACAAAAAAATATTCAAGTTTCTTACTAAATTTCTTTCTTTATAAAACTAGACCGTTTTATCTTATAAAAAAAAATTGAAATTAATTTTGGACCCATAGCATATGCCTATATTGTCTATCCCTACAGTCGGGCCTAAACTCATGTGTGACATGGTGGTTACGGTTTTAGGACTAAGGGCATGAACTCGCTATAACCATAGATTAGATTTTCTACTCGCTTTCGGATATCTACGGTAGTTTTGGCTAAATCTAGATAATCGATTTATCTACAAATATTACGAGAAAAATTCGAAAACAATTTGTTAAGAAAATTGGTTTTAATAGATACAATATCACTAGCTACTTTTACAAAAATAATTACAACTTAAATAAATTTTTTGTTAAAGATCGGATCTATTTTATACGCATATATCGTATCATAATTAAGCCTTATAGTTATGGGAAGAAAACAGTGAAAAAAGCATGCAAGATTAAGGAATTATCATTGGTAACTTTAACTGTTAGCAAAATCTTTTTCTTTCCTTTTTTTCGATGGAGCCTGTGATCGCAAATGTTGAAAAGATATAAGTTCTCTTATTGTTCTTTTTGACCAAGTCACAGCCGTAAACGAAGAAAACAAAACAGATGAAGATAGCAATGAAGACATGTAAAAATAAAGTGTAATTTTTTTTATATATAGCTGTAATACTTTGTTACATAAAAAAGAGAAGTTGTGCAAATGCCTTTTTAACAAAATAAAAATATTAAGAAAATAAAAATGCATACATTGAATTAGCTTATCAAGCACAAAAGCGTGACTTGATAAAAGGAAAGAAAATAATCATGTTTAAGGTGGAAAATGTAATCCTTTGACGGAAATATGGCGTTATAGATGACTATAAGAAATTAAATTATGACAATTATATCAGTAGTTTAATCATGTCGGACTATCTCTAACTAAGAAATCCCACCAAATTTCATGTCAAAAATATAGTGGATGGCTGGAAATTTCCCATAATTAATTTTTGCATGCATGCCAAGCAAAAGCAATCGAGATGAATAAAAACAAAAACAAAATAAAAAGTCAGTATATGTTTGGACTTAGAGAAGACCTCGCATGCAAAAAGCCAACCCACAAAATAGTTGCAGAAACACCTAATTGCGTAATACTTCAATTTTTTCAAGATGACAGATTTATATAAGTTTTTCTAATAGAACAAGCTTTATCGGATATCCTCAAAAGTTTTGGCAAACTAGCACAAGTTTTTGCGGACTTTCACTTGGTTTCGAACAATTTACCAAATATTTGGAAACTTTCAAAATTGTTGTCTGTAGCCATAACATGAACTGTTTGTAGTAATATACATGTGTTTTCAATATTACAAAGTTTTTTGAAAGTTAACAGAATTCTATTAAGTGTTTTAAAAATTTGACATGTTTATATAAACTTTCACGTATAATCCATGTAAAAAAATCCTCATCCTTTTAATTTTTTTTAATCTTAACCCTAAATTTGTGAAATCTAAATCCTAAACAAATTGCCTTCCACTACAAGAAATATTCTTAATTTTAAACGTCTTCAGAGTCAGTGGCGGAGTTAAGAAGGGGTGAGTGGGGTCACATGACCCCTATATATTTTATATATTAGTTATTTTAGTGTAAATTTGATTGAATTTGAAGAAATATTTGGTTAAAATTAGTGTTTGACCCCTATAAATTTTTGTTCTAACTTCCAAATGACCCCTTTAATTCATATAATTTTTCAATTTATTGTTCATCATATAATTTTTGTATTAATTTGACCCCTATAAAACTTGTTTCTAGATCCGCCACTGTTCAGAGTTCATTATGCGACGAATCTTGGAATCGAGGAGAGACCAATTCTTCCGTTGTGTGATGTACCTGACATCGTCTTTGAAAAGAGAAAGAGCGTTAGAAACTTAAAATGAAAGAGGGAATTTTTTTATATGTTACTGCTAAAGATTTTTTTTTGAAATGATATGTTATTTGGAAACTTCAAACTTTAGTTTCTTCTCTAAACGGCACAATATTAGTTGACACTAGCTCATTAATTTTTTCTGTCGTCTTAGCCATTTTTCTTTGTTTTTGTCACTTGCAAGAAACTTTTAAAAATCACTTTAGAGTTTAGACTCCAACGATTAGACGCTTAAAATAATGGTTTTCCGCTAGTTAGTTAGCTCGTTCTCGAAGATTGATACGTCCGGATCACCATTCACCATTTAACCTAGTTCGTCGAATTGAAATCAAGAATAAAAGAGAGCTGTTTCTGTTAATCGTATTGAAATTACGTTAGTGGGTAAAGTGGCATTAGTCTTATAATAATATGTTGAAGGGTCATACTTGTCCCGTCCTTATAGTGTTGTCGCACGTCAAGGTGTCTCCTTAGTGACATCCACTTATCATCACAATTCAAACGAATCTAAGGACACTCTATATCAAATATCAATCAAAGCATCGGATGAAAACTTTATATGCAAAATCTTTCTATCATAAAAATTAGACACAAGCATATGTGTATATATATACACCATTGAATTCCATGGGAAACAGTGCAGTTATGGAGGTGTATACAGTCATTAAATGTGTTCCAGTTTTGCAGAACCGTGTCTACGTTCTTCAGACAATCAGTCGGAACGTTTTATCTTTGTTGATTATGACTGATCACAAGTATTGTCGTAAATAAGTGACAACATTTAGCGTATCGGATAACTAGTGAAAGAATAGAATTGAGTTTATTATATAACTTGGTCATATTAAGATTCCAAATATATATATGCATTGATCTTCTCAAATATCTTTAAAAGTAATCACATTCTTTTATCTTGGAATTTAGGTTAAAAGCTAAATCTTTTGTGTTAAAGTTCAAAAGAGGAGTGAGAAAAAGAGAAGAGAGAGAGATCGGAGACAAGAAGATTCGCTCGTGGGCGAGCAAAAATGATAAAGAAATGAAATAAAGCGAGGAAAAAGGAGACAAGGCAATTAAATATCCCAACTAAGATTGGTCTCCCTCTTCTTCTTCGTCTGCTCGTTACCGGTTACTGTCTTGTTGGGTCCTTACCCGATCCGTTACTGTCTTGCTGGGTCCTTACCCGACCCGTTTCTTTACCCTTTACCCGCTGAGAGAGATAGACTTAGAATATCATACTTTATATATCTTCTTTTTCAACCTAAAAACTAAAAAGGGGTTTGTTTTCTTCCCTTTTTAACTAAATAAGGGTTTATCTTCTGTCACAAAGACGAAAAATGCTAATTAATTCTTTAATTTGTATTTTAACTAAACACTTTTATAAGCACTAGTTCCGGAAATTGGGCTAATTAATCGTGAAACTTTAGTCTTTACCATCAATAATACGCCCTTCTTTTACAACACATGATGTTTAGTGATCTTTCACATTCATTAAGAAACAAACTAAAATACTTCATCCTACCATCTATAAAAAGATTTATTATTGTCAGTGTTAAGCAATTTTGAATTAAATTTGACACTTATTTAATTATGAGTTCAATGCTTGTTTCGCATAGGTATCAACGAATCATCATTTGAGAATGATATAAAACAACCTAAATATATACAAGTGTAAATCATAAAATTTAAGTTAAAGATCCTATCATAAGCCATATACATTAATACATAACTAACAAACTAATTTGTGCTGGATTTGGTATGTCCAGCTGGGTATGTCTTCATTTTATCTGGCTCTCAAAATTTACTGATACTATAGCTATACCTGAAAAGAGTAATTCCCAATTTCAATATACAATAACACAAGATATATAGAATGTTTGATCCAGTTGGTAATGCTTCAAAGATGAATTAATATATCCCTTTTGCTATACATATTAAACCACAAAAGAATGAATTTATTTTTTCTCGAGGCAAACGTACGTATGTTTTCTCAACAAATAAATTTCAAGGTTCGAAAATCCAAAATTAAGTTTCAAAACCTACAAGATAAAAATTACAAACACGAGTCACTACCCAAAATTAAGGTTTAAAATATGTATTTTAAAAAAACCTCATAAATACATTGAGAAAATTGATCAGTAAAAAAGTAATCACTACCCAAAAATAAAAAATAACATGTCATTTGTGAAACCAGTTTTCCTTGCAAAAACATCACAAAACGGTTTCGCAAGATATTAGCTAAAAATGCTAAATCGTAGCTAATTGTTGTCGCTGACCTATATATATCCGTCGTTAATTCATCAATAAGATCAGTTTTACTAGTTATGAACAGAACCTGGAGAAACAACTGATAATTTTTAATTCTCTACCATACACATCATCGCGCAAATCAAAGCTTCAAATTCTGAATGAATTGGAAGAAAAACTCATGCCAATTGCCAAGATCACCTCTAGCAAACTATGTGTTGTTATTATGATGAAATAATTATTTTCACGTATTGTAGACAGATTTGGAAATCTCCGTATAGTTAATGAAGGGGTCTGCTCGACAAATGATATTATGGATACGGTTGAGTATACGTGTACCACTTGCACGGCCAGTTTCATCACATATATACTCCTTTCTTAAGTTTTTTTTTTCTGGAATAAGGAATACCCCGAAACTACACGCAAAAAAATTGTTTTCAAAAGACGTCTCAACTTTTTTTGTAAGAAGCTTTCATACAACTGATCTAGTAAGATTTTCTAAAAGGTTATGAATTTCTTAAAATGCTGTAATATTTTATCTAAAACAGTTTTGCTGTAATATATGTTAAGGTATATAGTTTGTTTTTGTGACAAGAAATTCCAAGAACATTTTTTGTCGTGATACATACGTGGGAGGGAAAAAAAATACATATTTGGTTTGTTTTCACGTGGATATGCACATGTTTCTGAGCACAATTTACTAAAACAGTCTCTCTAGGTTTACATTGTCGATATCTCCAAAAATATCAAAACAAAAAGAAAGAGAAAAATGAAAGCATACAAGCAGATCTGCATACAAGCAACCATAAAATTTTCGATGATTCTATACTATAAGGATACAAATGTATTTGACTATCGGAAATTAAAACCAAAGTACTACAATTACACACGTCTATTTATTGAGCATAGGAAAATAGAACAAAAAAAAATAACCCAAAAAAAATAAAATCGAACTAAAATAATTGAGGACAAATACAGATAATAATATTGGTGTAAGCGTGTACATAAATATTGATCGTGTGGGTGTGCCTGCGAAATAAGAGGTACTGTGGGTCTCACGGTTCAGCAGTGCGCGTGGGGCTCGTCCCTACAAAATTAATTATGTAACATAAAATCAAGAAATATATTTACCCAAAAAAAGTAATTAAAACGAAATTTTGTAATAGAAAAGATTCTTAATTAAGATTGGTATTCTCCTGGAGACTATACTGTACAAGTAATAATTAGTAGCAATGCCATGCTGCTCAATAAATATCAAAGGAAAGGACAAATTAAAACCATTATACTGTCTAAGATAGTGAGTGCAAATTGAGGAATAGAGTCGTAAATAATGATAAATATTTGTGCTTTTTTTTCTATTGTAATTTTCACCTTTTTGATTTTCAGATTTGAATGATTTTAGATATACAAAAAAATTAAGAATCATAATGATGGTTGCGTACTTGCGTTAATGAGTAGTGGCGTGAGGGTTGTCATGTCAGCTAAACAGCAGAAAAATAAGAGAATGTGGGAGACAGCCTTTGCCCTTTACACATTTTTAAGCTCTCTTCTTTATTTTCTAAAAGACACTAGTACACAGTTAAAATTTTGCGGGCCCTTTGTTTAATTTATTTAGATTTAACAGCTTCAGGGTCGTTTTCCTCTTGTTAAAATTAAAAATCAATCAGAATTTTGGTTTATTTGTTATGACATTTAAAGGACTAAATTGTGGCTCAATTTGCCATAATCTCTAACCAGGAATGCCAATGGGTAATTCGTTTTGATTTAGAATGAAAAGTTGGCTGTTTTAGACACATGAGGACGCATATAATTAACTATCATGTTATGAAACAAAATGTGATGACAAATGTTAAATAATGTCCAAAATGTTGGCAATGTCTTCAAAATGTGATTTTAAACCATATTCCTCATCTTGAGATGCGCCAACATCCACAAAGCGTCTGTGAAGCTGTAACTTAGAAAATGAGACGTTGTCGCTTTATTAACTCGTTTTGGTAATTTTCAAGTTTAGGTCTGCGGAATTTGCTGCAAATTCAACAAAAATTATGGTTTTATGAATGGGAAACGGTAGTTGTGATGATGTTGACAATGTGTTTGATTAAAGTTTAACCGGACTTTGTTAACGTGGTTAGAGCTTCCAAAACTAAAATATGAAGGCTAAGCCGAATAGTGTATATACGATAGTTTTAAATTCTTGAGTTTTTTTTTTTTTAATTTTCTAAACAACAAATCCAAAAAACACAATCGTTTAATTTAATATCTCAATTTTTTCATGTTTCTTAGATAAAAAACTATTATACGTTGCGTTTATCTTTTTTTTTTTTTTTTTTTTTTTTTTTGCGATTTTCCCTGAAATATATGTCGGTTTTGCGAGTGTTTTGTAAACAAAATAATAATGGACACAATAATAGTAAACCGTAACCTATTTTATCATACTTGACATAGAAATAATAATATAAATCGAAATTTTATTTTGCCAATTCAAAATCATAATCAAGGAGTGAATGCTGCCAGTAGACCAAAGTAACAAAATTTGGTGCGTACATCAAATGATCGGAAACAACAAAAACTCATTAATATACCTAAATCCATATATATTTTTTTCAATATTTCACATTTTTATAATTAGGTTTAATAGATACCATATAGAAATCTCAGTGTGGTGGTTCCCACAAGCAAAGAGAGGAATGAGATAGCTATCTACCTATATTTATATCTCCACAACTTCACTCTTTTTCCTCAATCAACACACACAAACAAACACACACACACCGCCTTCTCCATCGTTTGATCGATTGTTTAGTTCGATCCAAATGGCGGATAACACCGGAAACGATAACCGGAGATCGTTATGGGGAGTTCCGGAGAAGCTTCAGCTTCACATAGCGATGCTGACGTTGCAATTCGGTTACGCCGGATTCCACGTGGTGTCTCGAGCTGCTCTTAACATGGGAATCAGCAAACTCGTCTTCCCTGTTTATCGTAACATCATCGCCTTGCTTCTTCTCCTTCCCTTCGCTTACTTCCTCGAAAAGTAACCTTTTATTTTCACTCCTTCTTCACTTCTTCATAAACCCTATATATTTTCAAGTTAATTGATAGTAATTTAATTGTGTTATTCAGGAAGGAGAGGCCAGCGATTACTCTCAACTTTCTCATCCAGTTCTTCTTTTTGGCACTCATTGGGTATATATTTATATCCTTCACTCTGATCTTTTCAATAACAAAATTGGATATAATTAACTAATTATTGAATTTGTTAATGATTTATTACACGACAGAATAACAGCGAACCAAGGGTTTTACTTGTTGGGACTGGACAACACTTCACCAACATTTGCTTCTTCCATGCAAAACTCTGTTCCCGCCATTACCTTTCTCATGGCTGCTCTTCTCAGGCACAGATTCTTCACCTCTCTCATTTTTTATTCTCTTTTGATTTAAAGAAAAAAAAATAGTTTAAAACTTATGGACAGCTTGGATATACAAGAACCACTTTAATAATGTTCATTTGACTTTTCAACATAAAAGAAACGGATAATAGTATACGTAGACAACATTAAATACCCTTTCAATTTACTTACAAAACACTGAATAGTGACAATCATAGTAGTAACATACTGTTTATGTACTGTACGTAAAATACAATAATTCAGGATTGAGAAAGTAAGAATAAACAGAAGAGACGGTATCTCCAAAGTCTTAGGAACAGCTCTTTGCGTCGCCGGAGCTTCTGTCATCACTCTCTACAAGGGTCCAACCATCTACACCCCGACCAGCCACCTCCACACTCATCTACTCACCACAAACTCCGCAGTCTTAGCGCCGTTAGGAGACGCCGCGCCTAAAAACTGGACCCTTGGTTGTATCTACCTAATCGGTCACTGTCTCTCGTGGTCAGGCTGGCTCGTTTTCCAAGCTCCGGTTCTTAAATCTTACCCGGCGAGGCTCTCGGTTACGTCATACACTTGTTTCTTCGGAATCATTCAGTTCTTGATCATTGCTGCTTTCTGTGAAAGAGAATCTCAGGCTTGGGTTTTTCACTCCGGTTGGGAGCTTTTCACCATCCTTTACGCCGTTAGTTTCTCATCTTTTATAATAATTCGTTTTAGCCCTATTGTTTCAAATTTATCAATTTAGTCCTAATGAATTGGTTTAACTTCAGGGAATCGTAGCGTCTGGAATCGCGTTTGCGGTTCAGATTTGGTGTATTGACAGAGGAGGTCCAGTCTTCGTTGCTGTTTACCAACCTGTTCAGACTCTTGTCGTTGCGATCATGGCTTCGATTGCCTTAGGCGAAGAATTTTACTTGGGCGGGTATGCAAATATTATAATCTGAGTGGTTTATGTAAAATCTTGATAAAATACAAGGACCAAAATAAGAATAATTTAAAATGTTTTGTGCCACGTGGCGTATTTCTAATGGCAGGATTATTGGAGCGGTCTTGATCATAGCGGGACTTTACTTCGTATTGTACGGTAAGAGCGAAGAGAGGAAATTTGCAGCGCTAGAGAAGGCAACGATCCAGTCCTCCGCGGAGCACGGTATCGAACGTGCACCTGTTTCTCGCAACTCCATCAAGTCGTCCATCACAACTCCACTACTCCATCAGTCAACGGACAACGTTTGACTAATTGGACACATCTTTCTCCAGCTAATAATTACAAATGCCATTACCCAATTAAAAGGGAACAATGGTGTGCCGTTGTGTTTTATGACTTTTGTGTCTGTTTTTTTTTTCTTTTCTTTTTAGTGTTTTCTCTCTTTTTAATTATTAATTACCTAAGAAAGGTTTTTGAAGAAAGGAAAAAAAATATGGTGGATGAGACATCATTGTTCATGAGGAGGATGATGATGATGGTGATGAACAAGACTATGTGGGAGCTTTGGATTGAGACTTTTCTATATATAATATCTGGCTGATATATTAGTGCCATTTTTTTTTACATTTCTTGTGGGGTTTTTCTTTCCTTTTCGATCATCAATAGAATGTTATAATTTGCATTTATGATCTTTAATAATTATCACTGTCGGGGTGTTTAGTTTGAATTAGATCAAACGATTTGTTCTGAACTGAAGTAAAAGATCTTCCGAATTTGGTTAAAATGATCTATTAAAGAAACAAATTTGTTACATTTTATATTATTATCAAATATCCAATAAAATCGATTCTTAACCGAATGGACAAATTAAAACCAACATTTAATATAATATATAATATGGACCAACTGAGTTATAATATGGACCATTTTTTTTTTGTCAACATCTTTTAATTAAAATATGGACCAATTCTTGAGGTGAAAGTCCATAGATTTTAACATGGTATTAAAGTTTAGCTAACTTGAGATAGATGTGTTTGTTCGATATAAATATTTTGGTCCAATATTAGAATTTTGTTTGAAATAGACGGATAAAAGGCATTATTTTAAGGCGAACGTGTTAAAAATTTCACATATACAATTACAATTCAATGCGCTCCATTTATCTTTCTTGGTTTTCTCGGATCAGCTTACACGTCAGCTATTTACATATAAAAAATATCATCTTTTGATTTTATTTTAACGAAATTCATTTGCAAAATTTCATATATTATTCTCTCTATATATTGTACTTGTACATAAGAATTTCATTAACAAAAACATCATATACATAAGGAAAAACACAGTGCATAAGCGACTTTGTCTCATAATTGTTATCTGGCATAGAATAAGAAAAACCCAAAATTTTTATGTAGTCTACACTCTACAATGTGGATTCAAGATAAATAATTAAATATGCATTAGTTAAATCATATACAGTATAGCCCATTGGTGGAGACCATATATGGGCCGATATATGATTTTGGGCCGATAATAAACGGGCCAGGTTTGTTATAAACCTCGCCATATAGTCTACTAAGAGCATCTCCAAAGGGAGATTCTCTCAATATTTTTGATCGGTTCTCTTGTTGATTTGGGAAAAAAATAAATCAAAACAGATATTAAATGAGAGAATCGTCTCTCTTCTGAGAGTTTTGGGCAATTCAGAGAACCGCACACGTGGCACACTCTGATTGGAGCATCATTTTTAACAAAACAAAAAAAAAGTCTCGTGTTTTTTTTTTTTTTCCTTTGGCAAAAAAAACAAATCCGATTGTTTCTCTCTCTCGCGAAGGCGATCGACGCGACGCCGTTCTTTTGCCGGACCCGTGATTTCCGATCGTCGCGACGCCGGATTCAAGTATCTGAGACTTGCATGCCGCCTGCTTCATCAACTGCAGAGACGATGCTGACCATCGGCGAAAGGAGGGAAACCGAATTGAAGATTTGCGACTCCGATTCTGGATTCATTGAAGGAAGCTCCAAATTCTTGTTGCAGGTATGAATCAAGCCCATTTTTCTTGTGTATCGTGACTTAATTCGTTGTATTTTGTGGTTCTCTAATCGGATCTTAATCTTATCTACTCAATGTTTGATTATGTGTGTACGAGTCTCTCCGAGTAAAATTGAATTTTGTGTGATGAGATGATGAAAATGGTCATGATAACGTTGTCTAGTTTTATTAGTACTAACAGTCATTCTAGACCGTTTTTTTTTTTGTAATTTGCATCAAGCTGGATACTTTGGTTTTGAATTTGTTTTCTAAATGAAGAAATTGGAAATGGATTTGGCTTCTATACTCTTTTGGTTGATGCAGTTTCGTGACCCTTGCTTTGATTTTTTCTTATTTTACAGTACAAGCCTCGTAAATGTTATCTTCAAGCTCACAAAGGGGATAAGATCAAGGTTTGCTATCAGGTATGTTTTATTGAAGCTTCTACGTACTAGTTGTGTAACTTTTTGCTGGGAAGGTTCCTTCTTGCTTGCTTGTGCTTCTGTTCTGTGTTTGTGTTGCATACTTCTTAAGTTTTTTTGATCATTGTTCCCTAAGTTCTGTAATTGACATGATTATAACTCTTTGGTCAATAGGACGAAGCAGGAGATGAGATCAAGGAGGCAGAACCAAAGGTCTTGTGCAAGTGTCATTCTTGTTTCACTGTCTTGTCCAAACCAAAGCATAGTTAATTCACATTCTAGTACTCTTTGATTAATAAACGATTAAAAGAAAACATGTGCAACCAAGAGTTGTTTCTTTTTGTGAATATGTATTGTAAAACCATGTATTGTTTTTACTAAAAAAAAACCATGGATTGTTTTACAAAATTTGATTTTTTTCTTAGAGAACCCCATTAGTAGTTTTAACCATTGGAGGACACAAAACTTAAGAGTTCCTATGCAAGTTTTAAAGTTTGAAAAAGCTAAAATTTATTCTTATAAAATGTAGAGAACCCATGATGCATGTGCAACCATTGGAGATGCTCTAAGACACGCGAGGATTACACATTAGCACAAAGATGAAAGGTAGAAGATGCAAACAGAACCAAGAAAAAAGTAAAAGCAAACAAAGACAATAGTCAAAGACTTAAAAGCCCATAGAAACCAGAGACATATGTAGTCTTAACATTGACCGTTACACACAACGTAACATCCCGTTTTCTTTACACAGATACATTGCACTTGATTAACAGTTTTCCCCATGACACATTTTTAGCTTTGAGACAAACAACTGTCGTTTTTATGTTTTTTTATATGGTAAGAATCTGCTTTCACACTACAGACAAACCACATATATAGAAGTGCACATATATAAGTACATGGAACTGGTGTATATTTACATATATATCCTAGATCACGGTGAGGTGACTATATTTGTATATGTAATTTTGTATATGATAAAGTCTTAATAATTAAAGAGAGTCTAGTGACACCTCAAAGTGGGGAATGAAAGGAATCCCAATTAGAATAGCCACCCGAAATACAAGTATCAAACCGAGAAATATCATTATCTCCTTCATGAACCCATGGAAACCCTAACGACATTGTAGCTTCTTCCCATATAGAAGAATCATCCATTACCGGCAAATCCACGTTTATATGCTCCCATGAGATCTCCTCTGTCACTCTTCCACATGATGACATCTCGTTGGATGAACACGGCGACTCAGAGTCGCTGCTTTTTCCACCGGTGTTGCTGCTTGGTGTCGTCCGGGACGCCTGAGACGACGCCGTTTCAGGGTAACTTCTTAAGGACTCAGGGAGGTTGAGGTGAGCCTCGGGCCCGTAGAGCTTACGAGCTGCGGAGTCATAAGCCAAGGCAGCTTCGCGGGAGGTGTCGAAGGTACCGAGCCAAAGACGAGCTCCTCGGTTAGGCTCACGGATCTCAGCGACCCATTTGCCCCAAGTGCGTTGTCTAACACCTTTGTAGGTGCAAGACGCGTTATCCGGTCCACCTTTTCCTCTCATACAGCCTTTCCTCGAACTAGCTTGGACGGTTCGTTGTTTCTTATTAGCACCAACCATCATTACTTTCGGCTCTATGGATGACATGTACGGATGTTGACAACTCGAAAGTGATATTATGTGACGACTTTTGGTGAGTGATAAAAGACATGAGGTAATGGTTAGGTGTGTATATATACTAGAAGAGAGTGATGAAACGTGTCGAGGAGAAGATATAGCTGGCGCAGACATGACGGAGGGTCGTGTCGAGAGGAGGAAGCTGGTGTTGTGTTTGTAGTTTTAACACTTGTCTCGAGAGACCCTTCTCTTTTTGGCAACAGTAATCGTAAAACCAGCAGAGAGAGAGAGAGATCAGTTTGAGATTTTCCAAAAAAGAAAAAGAGAGAGAGAGATATGGATAAGGTCATCCGCGATTGGGGAAATATAAAAAGATTTATCTCTATGAAGTATGAATTAATGGTTCGTCGTGTGAACGCTATATCAAGCTATGGCTTTAACTTTTAATTTCAAACAGCTAAAAATGAAAAATAAGATATACTCTCTCCGTTTCATAATATAAGGCGTTTTAGATAAAAAATTTGTTTCATAATATAAGTCGTTTTCGAGTTTCAATGCAATTATATATTATTTTAATATTTTATGATTATTTATATTATGCAGTCTCTTTTATGATTGGTTGAACTTTAAAAAGGTAGATTTTCTTAATCGGCGTGCTTTAACCTAAAACGACTTATATTATGAAACGGAGGGAGTACTATAGTTCATTACATGATTTCCTAACTCAAGAAATATAATTTTTTTTTTTAATGATTAAAACCCTAGATTTTACCAAGCTTTTCTCGATGAATCATGGTCTCATATCATATAATTCGTAGACATTGAGAAAGATTTGTATTTTTTTTTAACTCTCCGTACATATATATCATCTATATATAGAGACTAGAGTCACCAATTTCTTTCTTGATGTTCTTTAACAAAAAAAAAAATTCTTTCTTGATGTTATCCATTAGTCTAGGCTTTTTAATTGCCACGTGGGAAAATATAGCAATATACATGTATGAATGTGTGTAAGGGTCAGTCATGTGGCGGCTCTATGTCCACGCAAACTAAACGTACGGGACCCGAAGGTTCCTCGAGAAGAGACAAAACAAAGTTCACTGAATCTTTACTTCCCTAGCTTAGAAAACATTTGTAGTCGAGACACACGTGCAAAGGCGGCCTTTTTAACCGATAACTACAAAGCTCCGGTTCCAATTTATCTAACTTTTTGTTTGTTAAAATAATAGAACTATTTCACTTTGAAGTCGTTCAATGTCAAAATGATTATTGTGGAAATTGCAAAACATAATTTACCAAATCAATGTAATTGCATAACTAAAATCTATCGAGTTTTTTTGGCATCAAGAGCTAAATGTGTTCCCTCGCCTCTAATGAAGAACTATCGTTATTTTCAAAACTTAAGAAGATCTGAGAGTGTTCGGTTATGATCTATGATTGTAATTGTTCCTTTTATTTTTACCATTTTATTATGTACTTTCTTTGAACTTTCGAGATGCGGACTCTTTGGCAAAGAGCTCTTTTGATTCCTCATTGTTTAATTATAAGATAAAGTTTGACAAAAAAAAAAAAAAATTAGACAGACAAGAGAATATACCTTCGAATCCACTTAGAAATATTTACTCAATAAAATGAAAATGATAAAGAAAAAAAAAGATAATGCATACTAAATATCTCACCATTTTCTTGAAAAAGGAAAAAAGATAATGCATTATCTTGTTCAATTGGGATTTTGACTCCGATGTCAGTTTAAATTAAACACACATTGACAATACAAAAAATGTTGAAGACAACGAAAAGAGTTGGAGTATACTTGGCCCCAACATAATAAAATACACAATGGACCTTTCTTAGGGAACACTAAAGAAGCAAAAAGCTATTACCATAAGCATTTTAACGTCAAGTGTAAAGTTCGAAACACTGGAAAACAAAGCCACTATTGCACAAGACTTTGAGTCTTTTTGTAATGGCTTTTTGCATAACATTTAGAGCGTACGATTGGATACACCTTTAACATGGACACATCCACCATATCCATAGCCGGCCACCATGCATGCCGGTGCCGGGTTACAACCGCGTGAATAACTATTTCGCCCATGACCACGGCCCCCTCTAAATCTTGAGAACTAACCAAATGTGTGGAACCATGGTAAGAGTCTTAAAACTAAAAATACAAGGGTTTGGATATATAGATAGTGCCATCTGGTTTCTGTTGCTCTGAGAATCTAGATTGTATTTAATTTGGGGAGTCTCAGTTGATGGCATTTGATGAGAGGTTATCAAAGAACAATCAATGCCCAAGACAACACTAATATACAGTTATAACCAATAATAGTTCAATCATGTTTAGATACATACCATTTTCACCGAACAATACTCATAAACTTTGTTACTTGGAAGAATTTGCGGATCATTTTTTTTTTATTTTCTTTAGCTCAAAATGATCCGACTACTCATGTGAAATTTCAGGAGATCAAAACGTCTCAATATCACTAACATGTAAGGGTCGGCTATGAGCAAAGTCCAATGAAACATTGGCTTTGGGCTCCCACAAATTTTTAAAATCCACAATATAAAATTATTGACAAATTGACCCCAAATTTATTAAATTTTACAATAAAAAGCCTCCAATTCTCTAAATCATAGAAAATAATCTCAAAATATACTTATTTTAACTTTGTCCCCCAAAATCTCATGGCCGTAAAAGTAAAACTAAGCTTTGTTGCTCCGGTAAAATCAAAGACAATCTGATCACTTACAGACTAGATACGGAAGCTGCTTCTTCGTAAATTTCAAGCTCAAGATCCACAAAATCCCTTTCCAATAAAAGTTAGGGTTTATTCTGATTTAGGGCTAAGGGAGATTGAACATCTCTTTTTTAACATCCATCCCCGTAAAAATGAAATATTATCTTTTTGTATTTTTGGTTTTTCTCATCCCAGTAAAACGGTAAAAGTGAAGTATCTATTTGACCATATCATATGAAACCCCAAGTGTATGACTCCACTAATCATAGAACGCCAAGTGTCCACATGCGGACGGAGTCTTTTTAAGACTAGTGCTTGTTTTTTTTTGTGTTAATATGTTCAAATGGCTTTAATCAAATGAAAGTGTACGTGAGACAACCATTTATTTAGTCCCAAAAAATAATGTGATTGTATATAACAAAAGAAAGTCAAAGCTGTTGTAACAGTCTTAACAGATGATTAAAAACAATCAACAAAAGTCTGAAATTTTGAATGACGAGAAATAGATAATCGATCATCCATGGTGAGCCACAAACTTTTCATGAAATTGTTATGCGAAAGCTAAACAATAAAATGAAGATTTTTTTTTCCATAGAAACTCCAAATTCCAAGATTTGATTAGCTTGTGGATTGGTCATCATATATCGTCGCTCTTCTCTTTGTGGATCACATAGATATAAGACACCACGCTAAGAGCAGCGGCGCCTAAGGCGATTCCTCTAAAGACATCGAAATGATCGTACTTGTCATAAAAACAAACCACCAGAAGCGAAACGATCGGCCACGTACAGACGCTGATCACGTTCGAGAACACTGCCGAGACAGCGAACACGAGCCCCACGATCCCGACCCAGTATATCTGCCATGCAACGGCTTGACCCACCATAGTCCTCACGTAGGCAATCTCTCCCTTCGTGAACCTATCCATCTCTTTCTTCATATTGTGATGCTCACCGGAGATGAGAATGGCTGCGACTAAGATGATGGTTGTGACGAGAGACAAGAAGATGATCAATTCAAGAACGACGACGAAACTGGGTTGTTTTCTGTTGGTGGATGTGTTGCAAACAGAGATAAGTTCCTCGAATACCTGCCTGATAACGCAGAGGAGGAAGGAGAAAAAGGCGGCAGCGCAGAAAGCCACATAGATAGTTCCCCATTTGTTGGATTTCTTCCAGCTGTCGTAGATGGGTGACCCGGCGGAGAAAGTGTAGAGAGTGAAAGCGCCAGCGAGGACGGCTAAGATGAGAGAGATAATCATCCATCTATTGAATTTGATTTTGTTGTAACACTTGGATAAAATCAGGGTGAATAAGAGCTGCGTCGTGTAGATGAGAGTGAAAACTCTAAAGGGTATCTGGTTTCTAACGTTGAAGAAAAATGCTTGACAAAACATGTAGATGCAGAGACAAGAGTAATTTATGGCTAATTGCTTGAGGGAGATTCCACCGGAGAAAATGAGAAGTTGTTTCTGTTTCTTGATGAGGAAGTGGAGAAGGAAAGGGAAGACGAGGATGGGGAATCCGACGACCTGGAGAAGTGGTTGAGTCAAGATACCGCGACGGCGGTTCCGGTTTCTGTGCAGGAAGTAATAGTTCTCGAGGAGTCTGGCGACGCATTGCCCTGTTACGGCCAAGATGGTGCATATGATTATGGTAACCCACTTGTTACGTCTCTGATTCGAGTCACTCGTTAAGCTGATCGGTGTGGTTAGGCGGTGCTCGATATTGAGCGGTATTTGCACAAAATGTTCTACAAAGAGAAAACAATATTATGAATGGCTTACCAGTTTGTGACAAGGGAATGAGACAGAACAATCGGCCTACCTTGTGGATTGGACTGCATTGGTTGATTATGTCCCATGATATTTCTTGAGTTCTTAGAGCCTGGAAGCGAATGATCCAAAGATATGTTCTTCGATTCTGTTTTTAGGGAATCTAGGAAAATGGTGTTTGTCTCTTATAGCCAAGCGCAATGGGTTTTGGGGTGGACTTTGACGGAGTTGTAAGGGTTTTGCCTAGTTGAGCAAATGGGTTTTAATTACTATTTGCAGACATATTCACAAGTAAAAGACCAAGTACAGATGAAATGACTTTGTCATTTGACTTTAATCTATATAGAAAAAGACAAGCTTAGTCTAATAATGCTTCTGCTTGTTCTAATTTCGATCGATAGAAGTATTCAACTTCCAAAGTTTTGGAATAGCCCTTGTTGGAAGTGGTAGCAAAGAAGGTCCATAAAAAGCCCATTCGAAGCCCAGATGTTAGCCCACACTTAACCAAAAGTCCCAACACTTGCACTGCTCTCTCTAGCCCTGAATCAACTGCGCAAAGAGCGTAAAGAGCCGTCGCTGATTCCTTTCTCTCCCTATCAATCCTTACCCGGAGAAGAGAAACAAGAGCAGAAATTGCATCAGGGTACGATCCAATAGTGGCTTTATTCACTTCAACAACAGCTAAACTCGTTGACAGCAATCGCTTTACAATCCGGTGACCCGACCCGTAAAACAGCAACAATCCGTCTTATCACTCCATCAGCAACTAAACCCACTTTGTTATCATCTTCTAAACGAAGATTCAAAAGCAAAGACTGCTACTTTTGTTGGTCATCGTCGTCACTCGAAAAAGAAATAGATGAAAGATGGACAGATTTTGGTTTTCGTTTCTCGGAGAAGAAGGAGAATAGAGAATTTTGATTTCTCAATAAAGAAGAAGAGAATATAAGCAAAGGTTTCTGTTTTTTCAAAAGCACAGAAAAAAGGAAATCTATCATGAAAATTTCCTTTTTCTAAGGTTGAGTATCACAAAAAGGAAATTTCCTTTTTTTTCCAAGGTTGAGTATTTTCGTTTTGCTTGTTTCCTTTTTCTTAAGAATTTCCTTTTTTATATAACGTTTACAAGACAGATGATTTCCTCATCTTGTTTAAGGAATTGTCTCTGATTGATATTGGTCAATGCATTTGCAGATATACGTGCTAGACTCACAGGATTTGTAAAGCCAAGCAAGAATTTCAGCTACCTTTGGGTAAATTTAGTCTCTGCTGTGTTTCTATAACCTCTGCTTATTGATTTCTTCAAGAGATCATAAGCATGCTCAACAGTGTCATTCTAGTGTTTGCAAACAAACAAGACATGGTAAGAGTTGTACATAGCTCTAGCTTTCCTTATTTGATGTGTTTTCTTTCTCGTTTACCAATATTCATTCAAACGCTTTATGAATCTCAGAGAGGACCCATGTCTCCTCGAAGAGCTTGGCTTACTTGATCTCAAGAGCAGGAAATGGCATATCCAAGCCACATGTGCTCTTCAGGGAGATGGGCTCTATGAAGGCTTACACTGGTTACCCGCTCATGGTGTATCCTGTCTATTCACCATTATATATATACTTTAGATCCTTGGCCTAAGTCTTCTTCTTGGCCACTGAACAAAATGAAAATCTCTCAAGACTTTTGTAATGCAAGTGTTTTTGTTTTTCTTTTGTCTTCACATGGCTCTGCTTCTGGAATCTAATGTTAGTATCAACTAGGCTCCTTTTTTGCATAATATGACTTTGGCGCTTCACTGTAAATTCTCAAGGGATTTATCAAAGTGTCCCTTAAAGCTATGATAGATGATTGATCTTTTCAAGTCTGTGTCATGAGGTGCTAAAAGCGATGAAAGAAGAATGGTTTGGTTGGGGTTTTGAGGAGCTCGTCGTGGACAATCCTGATTATTTCTCTGTTATATCAAAGCCAATGGATTTCGTCACTATCAACTCCAAACTCGCCAAGAATCTCTATGTAAATATTGTACAAGAGTTTCCGGAAGATGTTCGATTATTCTTTGCCAACTCGGTGCGCTATTATCCTCCTGAGAATCCGCTTCACAAGAACGCGGAAGATGTTCGATTATTCTTCACCAACGCGGTGCGCTATTATCCTCCTGAGAATCCGCTTCACAAGAACGCTAAGAAGCTTAAGGAGATTTTCGAGTTCAGATGGGAATCCGTAAAGAAGAAGTTAGCTTGTGAAGTTTCCAAGACTCCTGAGAGCAAATCAGATCAAGGTTCAAAAGGGTTTGCTTTGACAATGCCCTTATCTCATAAGAAGGCTCTTCGTGCGGCTACAATCAGGATTCGATATTCAGATACTATCATAAAAGCCAAATATAGAAAACTCATTGACGAGAGTAGTAACAAGGCTGATGTGCTGATGAGAATGCAGAAAGAAAAGCAACTATTAGAAAGAAGGGAACGTGGAGTGAAAGCTAGAATTGAAGCTGAGACTAGAGCCGCCAGGTTGAAAGTGGTATGCGAGGAACGGCTTGCACGAGAAAAGTTGGAAGAAGAAGCCAAATCCAATTTCGAAGATCACTTTGAAACTGAGAAGGTGGTGAAACTCTGTGGTGGATCCTACCTGGCAAGAACTCGGTGTCTTAAAGATCTTGGCCTGGTTTTACGAATTGATTATTGGCCGGAACTGGAAGAGATTAAAGAGGAAGGAGAGATCTAGTCAAGTTTCTATTCAGCATAAGAAGAATCATGTTGGCCAATTGCTCGAGCAGTTTCAGTTCCTTGCTTTGCAAGTTTCTCTTCAGCTGACACACGCTATGTATTGATACAAGTACCATAAGCCTATAGACAAAGCAACCAACACTACTTAGTCTCTATATGAGTCGTAGCAGTCTTGACATTCCCTAATTTAGTGAACATCTCTTTCTACTTATCAAAAATCAGTCTACGCAGAATTGTTGACATATCAAGTAATCTAGGCTTTCACTGTAAATGCTAACTCAAGAAAAGCACAACACTTTTGTGATCAATTAAGCTATAAATCCTATCAAAGTTTCGTATATTCAATTACTGACAAAGCTCAATATATATCAAACGCATAGAGAGATCCAGATTCTATGTACACATACTAAGACGACGAAGGAAACACATCTTTAACAGCAGAAGCAGCAGTCAAATAATTAAGTGTATTCCTCAACGTCTCTCTTTCTCTCTTTAACCTAGCCGCAGTATCTTCAAGCTCAAGCAACGCTTGCTGCTCTCTCGGAGCTCCTTCAAACGTACTCCCGACGAAGAACGAGAACGGCGTCGGAAACTGATTCCTCCTCAGATCTTGAACTTCTTTCTCAGCCTTCCCATTCAATCTATTCGATAATCGAATCACTTCTTTCATCAGAACTTCGACTTCATTCGCTAACGAATCAAGATTCTCTTCACCGGAAGGACGATCTTCAAGCCACGTAACTTCTCCGACAAGGTAAGGTTTCGTACGGACAACATTCGTGACTCGGAATCGTTCTTGACCTTTGCAGATTAAAAAGAATCGATCATCAACAAGACGCTCGTGTTTCACGACTTCGCCGACGCATCCGACTTCTGCGGCGGAGCCAGAGACTGAATCAGAGTAAACGACGCCGAATCGTAGATCGGATTGGAGGAGTGTGTGCATCATGATACGGTAACGGAATTCGAAGATCTGAAGAGGGAGGATTGCTCCGGGGAAGAGAACGAGTGGTAGTGGAAACAGAGGAAGCTCGACGATGTCATCGGATTTTGGAGACTTCGCGTTGTTGTGATGCTTCTCGGAGAATGAAGAAGATGAACATCGGAAGGAACTGTTGAGCTTACAACGCCGGCGATTATCAACTGTCGGAGATAGAGATCTAAGGGAGTGAAACGGTGGTTTGGATTTGAAGGAAGGAGATAATGAAGTTGAAGAAGGTGAAGAGACTACGTGTGGAAGCGCCATTACAGGGGAAGAGACGAAGTATTCAGAGTATACAAAAAAAAGGGTTTTATTACATATTTGCCAAAAAAAAATTAAAGATATAATAATTGACATGTCATTATAAACAGATATTTGAGTGATTGTTTGTTTTTGTTGTGGATAATAAACGAGAGGAGAGGAAGAAGAAGTGGATGTGATTCTAAATATCCCACGAGTGAGAGACTTTATATTATCCATCTACATAATTATTTCAATGCCACGTGCTCTTTTTGATTAGGGAATCACATAACCAAGAAGGAATTAAGAGAATTCTAGAGACAGAATCAATACATTTTAGAGAAAAAAGTGTAGAAGTTAGTTGGTAGAGCATTTTGAATGGTGATTACTGATTAGTGTGGTTGAATTTTGTTTATGATCTTTTTCCCCTTCTTATGCGTCCAATTTCCAACCAATTATGTGCCAAAATCATCACTAAACTGGTCAACGTATAAGCTTTGTGCTTGTGGCAACTTCATTTCAGGGTTGTGTAATAATTGTTGATTTGTTAATTTTTTGGTCAACTCAAATATTTTCTTCGTTTGAAAGATGAATTAGAATAAGGGCCCATAAAGAAGAGTCCAACTAATTTTATTCTTGTGATAAAAAAGTAACAATTTTTCGTTTACACATAAAGATTTAAACGAATAAAGGCTCATAAATAAGCCCATGTACAAAATGGCCCATTTTATATGAATAAAGGTTTTGTACTTTGTATCATAAAATTCTAAATCTTAATTTGCTGGAACAAACTTACAAAAATCTCCACACTTGCAGCCAAATGAAAATTGGTTAAGCGCGAGTTCGTTTCACTGGCTAGACTAGATCTGAAAAAGACATTGTAAAGACAAAAAATAAAACTATTTTCACAAATTAAAATGAGAACCACTAATCAAATATCAATGGCAGATTAGGAGACCAATAATAGAAGTGTTGTAGGATAAAGACGAGTCCAAGGCACGTGGGCTTTGGAATCGTTTGTCTATGTTGCGACAAAACCATTCTTATGCAAATCCAATCGACATTAATTTACAGAAACAAAACTAATAATCGCTTTCGTAGAAGAACGCATCAGTAGTTTCATCTCCATGTATTGGCCGATAAATGTTAAAAGAATATCTTTGTATAGATAGAGTTTGGAACAAACCATATGCCATGTTTTGTCGTCCCATATATATGTTTTAGTTATTAATATTAGTTTGACGGTTAGACTTTTTAGTTTTATATATTTCATTAAATTATTTTTAGTTTTTCTAAATATAGTTGTAAATATATATATATGATATTTTGTCATAAATTGTTAAATTTGATTTTTTTTTTTTTGGTGGGAAAAAATTGTTAAATTTGATAATAGTGCTAGTTTTTTTTTCTTTTTTTTTTTTATACAGAAAATTACTTTTCTGCTAAAATAGTTAAATACTATCTGTACTCCCATCACTTATAGGTTTCGACCACACAACATATAACACACCAACAAACAAACACCTAATATGTAAACAGATTTATTTGTTGGCAGAATATAAAAAGCAAATACAGGAAAAATGTGATCTGTAGCCCAACAAAAAAGCATCATAAAAGTCCGCACTATGATTCAATACATTACGCATAATATTTTTTAAAGCTTTGATTCAAAACTGTGATGTCGATGGAGGCTTTGGGTTTTAGCTTTGGTCCAAAACTTTGAATTTGATCAATAGGGTACATTCCAAACTCTCAATTCACGTCGACAATGAAAAGGGAAAACCAAAAAGAAGCACTAATAGTATTTATGTTTTCTTAGAAAAGATAGCCATAAAATAGAAAAACACAAGGTCCCATCGCGATGATTGATGACCGTAACAAGATCAAAGCTTCAGAGAATCTTATATAGTTTTCACATTCATAAAACAAAAGTAACAAACATATTTATGCATGCTTACAACTATACTATTCTTATAGATGGACTTAAAGGCGTGTGGCTCTATATATAATTGACCAATTTAAGAAATTCTTGGTTCAAACTAAGTATTTAGAAATATTATCTCAAGATTCGAAGTAGAAATTTTCCTATACATTGAAAATTCTCTAGGTTTCAAACGTTATATTTTTTTTTATTTTTTTTTTAACAACACGTATACCTTTCATAAAAGAGAAACCAAGGATTACAAGGGAGCCTTCTAGGGATAAGAAACCTACAGCAAAGAGAACATATTACAATTCTTCTACTGAAAAACAGCAAACGTTATAAATTTTTTTTTTTTTTGTCAAAAACATGCATATGCAAATTTCATTTTGGATGATGACACAATGACGATACCAACAATACGCTGTTTATTTTGGTCTAAACATTACAAAAACTAATTAGTAATTCATCTGTTAGTTAGTGTCTACTGCTTCACCGTATTCTAATTCTAGCTTTGAATGGAGGTAAATTAAAGAAACCAGTCAAGGGTAAACCATATATGTAAATGGTACGTCTCGTCTCTTCAATTATATCAAAGGGTCAAAAATATATTGCCAAATTTGTGGAGAGTATCGTGAAACTTGTGGCTGCACACGGTAACCATTTTTAGGCAGACAGTGTGAAGATCTCGAATCAAATCGCTTTGGTTCCGTATCTTCAATGTCCCAATCAAATTACTTTCTTTCATCTTTCCATCACATTTATTATTTCACATCTACCATAGTCCATATTATTATAATTACGAGTTATAAGTTACGTATAGGTAACGTTTAACGTACAAAAGAACGTTAATAACTTAGTCTTAACTTATACTTAATCGTATGATGCTGGAAAAAAGAAAAAGAAAAAGTATATTAACTTATACTGTCCGACCACGAATTGGAAAGGGATAATATAATGTGTGTGGGTAAGTATGTGTCAATGGTTCAATATTTTATGGGTTTTAAAAAATATTCAAAATAAAGTATATTAAGTATTTAAAAATTTAACAAACAACCTGAAATAGTTTATTTCCAAACTAAAATAGAATATTTTTGAAAGCTTTGTTCATATTTTATTAACATGGAAAAAGCTAGAGTAATACTCCAAAATACCATTAAAAACTCTGTCTTCTAGAAATAGAACAATTTTTATTCAAAAACATGTATTATGAAAATATCAATTTAAGGGATTATACAACAATGAAACTAGCCCCAAAAATTGTTTATTAGTTTGCATTATCCATGAGATGCAAGTAGACTACAAGTCATGGTCAACTAGTTTAAGAAGACTTCCTACTTTAGACTGCAAAAATGTGATATTACGAGAATTTCCTTAATTTTTTTTTTATCAAGTGATATCCAGAATATGATTCATTCCATATGGTTCATATGGATGTCTTTCGAAAACCATGAGATGGTCTTTTGTGATTATCAAAAGTTTATCACCAAAAATTGTTTGATCGTGTTTAATTATTTATATCTTTCATTTGGATCAAACTTGAGGTGTGTAATGTTTATCACATAAACGTGCCATGAATCCAAAATTTGAACCGTATATTAATTATTAAGTCCTCAAAACGTCTGCATTTCCAATCACCAAAGCATCGTAGATCCGGCATATGCTATGGATATATGATACAGAGAAATGAGAATCTAATTAATTACAATAAAATGTCTTTTGAAAAAAAAAAACAAACAATAACAAAAGAAAAGTTGAGCTGTAAATGAGCATGAAATAAAGGAAAAAAGTGTTGGGAACTCATTTCACTAAGTTGCTCTGTCGCTCTCACTTTTTCAAAAGTCTTAACGAATCTCTTTTACTTCTCAAACATCTCCACTTCTCTCTTTCACGTGACACTAATTATCCACCCATATATGATATATTACTTTCACAACTAAATACCATTGTTAATTTTTATTTTATCTGCGTATCTATTTTATTTTTTTGACAATCTGCGTATCTATTAATCTATTATGTATACGTATCTTTTGATGTCTTCATCTATGATATATAATGTTATATGATATTTATATACATGTGTAATTCAGAGTCGATCTGATCATTGCTTTGCCAGTAAAACTTTGTAATATTTTTTTTTATTTATTTCTAATATACCAAATGATAGATGGTTTAGTGGGACAGTTCTCTTCCACTATATATTTCCAATTTTGTTTACTAACATCAGAAAAACATTTTTCCGCAATTTTTCTTTGGTAAATAATTTTTCGGGTAAATTAGGAGAAAATTAAGGTTCTTTTTTTGTTAAAGGAGAAAATTAAGTTAGTCAGGTATTTTACTCATTGGTCAGTTAAATATTCCATTATTTGGCGTTATATGTTTTATACTTTTATTTAACAAATAGTAACCAGTTGCATATATCCAACATTGCTCAGAGATCGACGGACGACTGGCTTCGTTCACACGGTGATAAAAAGTAATACGGAGTATAAGATTTAGAAGAAAACATACTCTAGAAAATCATGTCACTACACACCGGACCGAGACAATACAATAGCTTAGAGCATATGCAAGGGGGAACACTTGGTGCGTTCTTAAGAATTTTAAAATAATAAAAATGTTGAATAGTGGATACAACTGTTCTTAAAATTATAAAAACTGTTTTTCAGGAAGAACAATTTGCAGGATAAGTTAGAACTGTTCTACCACTGTTCACCTTATTTCCTATTTTTAAATCCTAAGAACACACTCAAAAGTCCCCCCCTTGCATATGGTCTTAGAGAGCGATCACGTAAATAAAAGAAAGACCAATATATAACCCCCTTTTTCTTTTTCTTACGAACACTAATAAGTTATTAACTTTATAGGAAACCTAACTTATTGAATATGTAATCTAACTGAAAAATACTCAGTGATGGCGAATAATATCTTGACCAAAATGATCAGATATATAAAATAATTAGAATTAAATCATCTATGGGACACTTTTTGCATGGGAAAGGTGGATATGTTTGGTTCATGACCAAAAAAACTCGTGAGTGACAGTTGTGTGTAAGGTCCACTAATCAACTTAAACTCGACATTACAAGATACTGTCCATTCAATATTATAACGAATTATAATAAATATATGCACAAAATTTTCCTAACCACTTATATGGCTGAGAGACTGATTCGAAAAAGATGGTTCCGAACTCAAAAAGGAACCCACGATGATGCCATGATAAAGTTACACATACTCGTTTTAAACCAAAGGAATAATTAAATAAGTTGCATAAAAGATTGACGAGGCAGAGTCTTTTTTTTTTTTTTTTTTTTTTTTTTTTTTTTTTTGAGGCAGAGTCTTTAGACTTTAGAGCAAAAGTGTTTAAAGTAATTGATGGTGTTCTTCGTTCGTTTTCAGAAAAGATTTATTTTTCTTATAACATTTGGTCTAACACGTAAGAGGTGAGAATGAGACTGACTTTCTTATCGTCGCCGTTTGATTTGCTTAGAAGTTATATAATCAATTTTAGACAGACGCAGTTTTGAAGTACGAATATAAATTAAATTTACATGAACAAAAAATAAAAATACTTCCATATAAATTATATTAAATTTAAATTTACATGCATGATTTCTTAGGTTAAACGAAACTTGAATCTTAGATTGTGACTTTACATATCATAAGTGGAGACTACTGATGTTAAAAGTTTTTAAATAATGGACGTTTGGCGTACATGAATTCTAAAAATTTTAAAAATAAATAGATATATATATATATATATATATATATAAGAGAAAATAGAATCGTCGAAAAGATCATGTAACCAATAATCGAAAACTTGATTATGAACAAGAATATTTTACATGTTGTACTTCCAGGAATTATATATATATATATATATTAATATATATAATTTTTGAGGAAATTATATTATAATTAAAAAAAAATGGAAGAAGGATAAATCGGAAAGGAAAGGAAGGAAGTAAACGATGGGCATGTGAAAGAGAGAAGAGTAGTGTTAGGTCGATGTCCACTGTTTTTAACGTATGATCTCTTTGTTAGGTTATCTCCACCACTTCGTCCTCATTTTTCTTGCTTGATTACGACCTCTAGCTCCTTTATTTTCTCTTTTATTAAGCTCTCTCTCATATCTCCATCATGCAACTCTATTTCTTCAAAAAGTTTGTATACATGCATTTGTAAATATTTATTTCTGTAAACGGGAGAATTCCTGGTTTTTAGCTCGTACGTTCCTTTTACTAGTGTTTTTTCTATATAAAATTTAGACGTTCTTTTTACTAGTTAAAATGTTATGTTTTCAATTTTATAACCTAAACAAAAAAAATTGCTTTGTTTGTTATTTACGTTTGAGATTGTGATTGCCAAATCATATTTGATTAAACCATATATATACTAAAATCATCTTTCAAAAAAGAACAGGATTGATAAACCCAATCACAAATGCAAAAAAAAAAGGTTCTTCTTAAGAAAATTCAAAGTTAAAAATTGTGAGTTTCGATCAAAAATAGCCGACAACAATTATCTGCATTTTGATGTATATCTAAAGAAGTTAGAATGTATAATATACTAGAGAAAGCTGATCAACCTTAGGAACAAGGATGTAGTGTTTTAACACAAAAAAAATGGTCTAGTGGTAATATTTTAATAGGCATAAATCAATGATCTTGAAGAGGGAATATTGTGTACAAAAGAGTGTTGGATTTGGTCCGATTCGAAGAGTAATTTATACATAATCGATGAAAGAACCAATAGTATTTTCATGGAAATGCGTAATAATGTGGCGGTCTCCTCTTTTGATGCAAGGATTTACAAATTGTTTTTCAACTCTTTATCTCCCCACTACACAAAGAACCACTATCGCTATATACACTACATATGTTTGGTTGGATTTATCAACGATCTAGATCAAATTTACATCTAAACGAAGATGTACGATCATGAAAAAACGTTAGAATGCTGATAAAATGTGCATTTTAAATATAGATGTACAATCAGCTTACACAAAAAAAAAAAAAGATGTACAATCATGAAGCACCGTCGCTTTTAAAAAAAAAACCACCATCGCTATGGTACGTAATAACTCTGTTATAACTTATAAAAGTAAAGAAAAAATATTGTCCTCTTTCTCTGTAGGCCAGAGTTTAAATAGTAAAAATAAATATCCATATGAATATGATTGTAAAATCAATATAAATTGGAACTATGGACCCTATTTCAAAACATTATAAATTCTAGAATGGTATTTTGTTCTCCTTCATACAGACATGTACACTGTGCCATTGTCATTTCATATTTTTCATTTTGAAAGATATATCAAAGATATAAATATTGTACTATAATGTTTTATTCAAAGTCATATCATTGAATTATTTGTATGTTATGTTTTGGATTTTTTCTATAGATAAGTAACTATATAACAATTTCATTGGACCGATTGTTGGTGTGAAGTATAATCCAAAGCCCCTTCAAATCAACCGATTAATGAATAATTCCAAGTCATACAGTTATGTATTTTCCAACGCTAGACGTAATAAATTTCCCCAAGCATTAGACGTAATAAACTTATGCTTCGGGAAATTTATTACGTCTAGCTAGCATCTGATTATAAACCATCCCATGTATTTTATTTATTTATCGACTCACTCTATTTACAAACAAACATAGATTTCGAAACATGCTGGCCCCCACACGCGTCCTCTTCTGGTTATATCGTTATCGTTACATGTTCACAAATTTCAATATGGATATTGCGCAACAAACAAAAAAAAAAACTAAACTAGAATATTGACTAGTATATATTATATAATATGCTGATTATATGCGGTAATAGTTGGCTGATTCGCTCTATTGTCCTTTTTTTTTATAAAGGTAATTCGCTCTAATGTCGCTTAGTAATGCTAGCTATTTTGGGATAACTATATACTCCCTCTGTTTTTTAAAAGTTGTCGTTTTAACTGTATTTAGACAAATTAAGAAAAGGTATACAATGACTATATTAACCTCATAAAAATGACAAGTAATTATTTACAAATAATTTGTGTTTAATTAAATGAGGGTAATTTGGGTAGTTATTGGCATAAGTTACATTATTACCTTAAAACGACAACTAATTTAAAACAAAAAAAAATGCTCTAAAACGACAACTATTCGAAAACGGAGGGAGTATTATGAAGAAAGTATGTACTTAATCTCATCATCAGTGCCAAATATTAATTTTTTTTTATTGTTCCAAATTTTAATCTTACGTCACTATATATATATATGTGCCAATATAAACTTATTTATGAGCACTAAGAACACCAAGTGGCAATATGAAATTATTTAAGTACTATTGTCTTTAAAATTAAAAACTGATCTGATTTATCGCAGTTTTTCGTCATTGTTTATAAGAATTTTAAGTCCAATTGGTTAGGGCTGTAGACTTGCAAATATTATAACTTTTTTATTGTGGAGAAAACCTGTAGAATCTAAAGATTTCAAATTTCACATTGACAAAGAGCAAAATATGAAATACTTGTAAAACCAACCGACATATTTTATTTTTGGATTAATTCATACATATACGACTCAGCAACGCAAATAGAATTATAAAAGTGTAAAAGTGATATTAAACATTATATATTATATCTAGTAATAAGACACAAATCCGAAAAAATAAATCAAAACATGAGAACAAGTTGACGATAACGAGATATGAAAATTTGGTAAAACGTACCAATCTCTATTATCGTGCAAAGGTATTGATGTTTGGATTGGCATCAAATAGATCCACCAACTTGCTCTTCACTATTTCTATAGAAAAGTATAGTACCAAATCGACCCACCAAACTAATTATCATCAAATCGAGCTAGGCTTTAGAATATTACCAAATAAGTATAATAAGAGCAAGTCCAATGGTGTTTCTTAACGAAGTTCTTAAAAAATCCTTAGCTTAAAATAACATTAAAATTAATGAAAACAAGATACTAGAGTTTCTTAGCTTAAGAATTGTTTCTTAGTTTAGAGTTTTAGGATTTGTTATGGACTCTTGTTGTGTTGCCTTGTGATTGGGTGAAGAAAAAATATAAAAGCCAAAAATGAATTTATCTCTTGTTTTTTTTTATTCTGCGACACTTTTTTTCCTGTCTTACAAAAATTTATCCTTTTTTTTTTTTAATGCTAAACTCTTGTTTTTGTGAATGGAGTTTTACTATGACTTGGGTTCATATATGACATAAATTTGGCACTAATTAAGCTAACGACTAATCGTTATTTCGGTTTTTGATTTATATTTTTTATATGCTTTTATGTTTTGTTTGTTTAAAATTTTGAAAATTGTAATAATTATTAAGTTTTATCAAATAAAAATGATTATAATTTTTATTTTTAAAATATTTTTTTTTAAGAAACTCATTTAAGGACTCTATCATTGGACAATGAAAATTTTAAGGATTCAACACAAACTCTTAATTTTGAAATTGTCACAATTTATAATAAAAAAAAGTTTAAGAGTCCTTGTAAAGATTTTACCATTGGACTTGCTCTAAGTGACTTAACGAATTGATATAAGTAATAACCACGTACGGAGTCAAATTTGTTAAACCATTTTTGACTTCACCTACTATATATCAGTCGTAGAATCGTATCTTCTTAAGTACAAAAAATAAAAGTGAGTTTTTTTTATTTGAGATTATATAAATGAATTGTAAATGTGCAATTAATTTGTCGATGAAGCCAAGGAGAGGATCTAATCTACCGACTGCAAAGTACTGCAGAAGAAGAATCTAATCACCTTCTTTTTTTCGTTTAATTTTTTATTTTTAAAAAATCAAAATAATCCATTTTGAGTTTGTGTTATTACCGTGCAAGTTACCACGTGAACTCACTTCTTCATCTCAGGAGAGAAGAGGGCCCACTATGATTCTCCGTATCCAAATATGGACCCTACTCTTTCACTACACACGTGTGACCTCATCCTCTCCCACGTGAATATCCACGTGGCGTTCTTCCGTTCCGTTTCTCCCATCCCTCCCATGCCTCTCCCCATCTCTAATTATCCCATCCTCTCTTCCTTTCATTAATTTTTTCACTTAAAATTCCATTTTTTTTTTCTCATTATTGTTTTCAGATAATCGGAGATTCAATTTTAAAAGTTCAGATTAATCATCAAAGTTTGATACAAAAAAAACTATCATTTAAAACGTTTTTGGGGATCAATCAAAATGGTTGATTTGTCTAGTGCTTGTTCTTGAATTCCTAGACAACTAATTTTGCAAAAGTCAATAGTCAAATCAAAAAGTTATATAGCTCGACATTGATAACACGTTTCTTTATAACAATATCAAATTGGTTGATTCTTGTATTTTGACACTGCCAGTTTTGAATTAGTCAAATCGTTACGTAGTCGGTCTACGATGTCTTGCTGAAACAAATACTACATACGTGTGTATGTAATACACTATGCATTATTACAGTTAACATCAAAATTGACAGAGGAAAAAAAAAGGTTAATATAAACAGTGACACGTAGAAATCACACGGTTCTTTTTTGGTTTTTGTTAAAGATGAACTTGTTAATAAAGAATATGACGTGATCTTCTCCGGTACAACTCTTTGTCCTATAAATAGAGAACTCTTGTCTTCATATTCTCGACACACACGTATAAACGCATAAACGCATAAACTCGATAAATTTGTACGAAAATAATATTAAAACCACTCGTTATATATTTATAATAATATTAAAGTTTCACCCAAACCGAAAAAAAGAGGAGAATCTGTGCATGTTGCTCAGAAAATCTTCAAAGCGTAATCTGGGCTTACGTTAGCTCTCACGAACCCCCAAGGATCTCCTATATATGTTTTTTCATTTCCCCATAAAATCTTTCATTATCTAAAAAACATTATTATCGTATCTTTTTTTCTTCTATATATTCTTCCTCCTCGATCTTGATTCTTGTTTCTTGACTATTTATTTGATGAATCGTGAAATGACGTCAAGCTTTCTTCTCATGACGTTCGCTATATGTAAACTGATCATAGCCGTGGGTCTAAACGTGGGCCCCAGTGAGCTCCTCCGCATCGGAGCCATAGATGTCGATGGCCACTTCACCGTCCACCCTTCCGCCTTAGCCTCCGTATCGTCTGACTTCGGTATGCTGAGGTCGCCGGAAGAGCCACTAGCCGTGCTACATCCATCCTCGGCCGAAGACGTGGCACGACTCATCAGAACAGCTTATGGTTCGGCCACGGCGTTTCCGGTCTCAGCCCGAGGCCACGGCCATTCCATAAACGGACAAGCCGCGGCGGGGAGGAACGGTGTTGTGGTTGAAATGAACCACGGCGTAACCGGGACGCCGGAGCCACTCGTCCGACCGGATGATATGTATGTGGACGTTTGGGGTGGAGAGTTATGGGTCGATGTGTTGAAGAAAACGTTGGAGTATGGCTTAGCACCAAAATCATGGACTGATTACTTGTACCTAACCGTTGGAGGTACACTATCCAATGCAGGAATTAGCGGTCAAGCTTTTCACCATGGTCCTCAGATTTCTAACGTCCTTGAGCTCGACGTTGTAACTGGTTAGTATAAAACATTCTAAGTTTAATTTTGAATTTTTCAAAAATAAATGATTTTGTTTGAATTTTAAATAATAAAAAGATGAAATGAAAAATAGGGAAAGGAGAGGTGATGAGATGCTCAGAAGAAGAGAACACAAGGCTATTCCATGGAGTTCTTGGTGGGTTAGGTCAATTTGGGATCATTACTCGAGCACGAATCTCTCTCGAACCTGCTCCCCAAAGGGTAAGTTCTTTTTTTTAACCCCGGGCGGGTCCATTAGTTATATAACCTTTTTAGTTTTTCACTGTTTAGATGATTTTTTTTTATAGGTAACAAAACCCTAAAATGATATATTATATTTACGATGATAGGTAAGATGGATACGGGTATTGTATTCGAGCTTCAAAGTGTTTACGGAGGACCAAGAATACTTAATCTCGATGCATGGTCAATTAAAGTTTGATTACGTGGAGGGTTTTGTGATTGTGGACGAAGGTCTCGTCAACAATTGGAGATCTTCTTTCTTCTCTCCACGTAACCCCGTCAAGATCTCCTCTGTTAGTTCTAACGGCTCTGTTTTGTATTGCCTGGAGATCACCAAGAACTACCATGATTCCGACTCCGAAACCGTTGATCAGGTCACTTTCATTATTCACTTAGAAAAAGCTATATTTTCCTTTTTTATATTGATGAATATCTGGAAGGATTTAACGCTATGCGATTATTGGGAAATCATTATGAAGATTTATTTAGTTTATATGATTGAAAGTGGTCTCCATAGTATTTTTGTTGTGTCGACTTTATTATAATTTAAATTTGGAAGAGGACATGAAGAAGAAGCCAGAGAGGATCTACAGAGATCTAGCTTTTCCACCTGAACTTAATAATACACATATTAAAAATATATTTTCTTCTTCTTCTTCTGATGTTTAGTTTATCACTAGCGAATTAATCATGGTTACTAATTAAGTAGTGGACGGGGTCATGGACCACTCACCAAATAATGATTCCTCTTAGTTTTAATAAAAACAACTCTACTGGAATCTTAACTTATCCTTGGTTTTGGTAGGCTTTAATAGCAAAACAGCTTTTTTAATTTTCCTAATCCGGATTTTGTATATTAAATGTGGATTTTTTTCTTTTTGTTACAGGAAGTAGAGATTCTGATGAAGAAATTGAATTTCATACCGACATCGGTCTTTACAACGGATTTACAGTATGTGGATTTTCTGGACCGGGTTCACAAGGCGGAATTGAAGCTCCGGTCCAAGAATTTATGGGAGGTTCCACATCCATGGCTCAACCTCTTCGTGCCAAAATCAAGAATCTCTGATTTTGACAAAGGCGTTTTCAAGGGCATTTTAGGAAATAAAACAAGTGGCCCTATCCTTATCTACCCCATGAACAAAGACAAGTAAGTCTTACCATTACCATTGATTACTACTTCTAAATTTCTTCTTTAGAAAAAAAGAATAAAACGAGTTTTGCATTGCATGCATGCAAAGTTACACTTGTGGGGATTAATGGTCCAAACAAAAAAAGTTTGTCAAAATTGAAAAAAAAACTCGACACGTGGTACATGGGATTGTCCCAAAAACGTTGTCCACATGTGCATCGAACCAGCTAAGATTGACAATAACGCCTCGTCGGCTCGTCTTTCTCTTTCTTTTTGTTTTGTGACCAAATCCGATGGTCCAGATTGGGCTTATTTGTTTTTAAGTTCCTAGAACTCATGGTGGGTGGGTCCCAATCGGATTCTTCTAAACCAAACCGATCTCAACGAACCCTCCACATATCATTTATTAGTATTACATTAATATAGATATTGTCGTTGCTGACGTGTCGTAATTTGGTGTTATTGTCAGATGGGACGAAAGGAGCTCAGCGGTGACGCCGGACGAGGAAGTTTTCTATCTGGTGGCTCTATTGAGATCAGCTTTAAAGGACGGTGAGGAGACACAGAAACTCGAGTATCTAAAAGATCAGAACCGCCGGATCTTGGAGTTCTGTGAACAAGCCAAGATCAATGTGAAGCAGTACCTTCCCCACCACGCAACACAGGAAGAGTGGGAGGCTCATTTTGGGGACAAGTGGGATCGGTTCAGAAGCTTGAAGGACGAGTTCGATCCGCGACATATACTCGCTACTGGTCAGAGAATCTTTCAGAACCCATCTCTGTCTTTGTTTCCTCCGTTGTCTTCTTCGTCAGCGGCTTCATGGTGACAAGACAAAAACCAAAGGAAAGTAGTAGTTGAGAAATATTCTTCCTGATGTATATATATGACCTAATAGAGAAGCATCAGAGAGATTAGGTTGGGTCTTTGTTAGTAGGGCTTAAAAATTAGAGTAGAAGATTCAAATTAGTCAAATTTATTGTGTTGTTTTTATACATCACGGATTTTGGAGATGGGTTTGGGACAGCTTAAACCCGATTAAATTTAAAAATAGACAACAAACCTCGAGACAGTTTCGGATTATTTTTGCATTTTTATGGTTGATCTGAGGTTTATACTTTATCGTCGTGGAACCACCATCGGGTCTCCTTGGGAGATCTTCCGTTCTTACAATTCTTCACATATCGATCATTATCGGTTGGTCGTTGCTGCAACAAAACCAACCAAGTAAGAGAAAGGTTCAGCTTTGTGGAAGAACAAAGAGCGTATAGTTTACACAATGGTAAGTTTACGAGCTGTATGTACCTTTTCAGTAGAGCTTGAGAGCATGGAGAGGATGCTGATGCAGACAGAGCTAACCGTCATGGCTGGAGACCACGAATCATACAAAATATCTGCAAAATTGATACACAACATCAGATTCTTCTTCAGTGTGGCCTATGTTTAATAATGCGCTATTGAAATTTGAACAATATAATGCAGGTAAACACGCCAACATTTTTCGTCATTATGTACATGTTTCTCAACACTGATCATATGATCCTATGGATATGAGTATACCGTTTTATCTAAGCAATATGAGTATTGAAGAGGGTCCTATTATCGGGAAATAACCCAAATGAGTTTTGGAACACAGATTCACGGCACTTGCACATTGTACCGATCAAAAAACATCAAAGCTGTGTGTTTATCACTAGGATTATCGAATATCTTAATACCAGACAACAGATACTAATGATCATTGACATCTCTCATCAAGCTTCAGGTGAAAGCAAGTAAAACAAAAGTGATAGATAATAACCAAAAGAGTAAGAAGTGTATCACAAAACAGAGGATGTACCTAAACAAATATGCCCATTGCTATAAATGTGAGGATGCAGAGGAGCTGGATGAAGAAAAATTACCTGTACATATGAAAAAAAACATTATAAACACAAACAAGAAGTAAAAAAAAAAAAACAGAGAACTCAAGTCAACTCGATCATGATCATAGATTCTATGATTTATCTAAACTAAGAAGTACTCAGCTTACAATTTCAGAATTCAAAACACTCACTTGTGGCGATTCCATAGGATAATGCTCTGGAAAATCAACTTGAAGCTGATAGGTATCGTTGGCATATAGAGTTCCTGGAGCTCCAATAACTTCAATGATCCATCTGCAAACCCATGAATCTCACATCACAAACTCCTAAAATCTTATATGATTCGATTCTCAACAAGAATAAAGTAACCTAATTATATAATTTACCTTTGGAGATTATCAGTGACCTTGTGTTTGAAACCAGTAGGTGGATTCATCTGCCATTCAACAAGCTCTTTCTGAAGACGATTAGTCGCGATCTTACTCAGAGTCTACATACACACACAGTTTCCCAAAGTAGACAGTCAAAAACCCTAATTCCAAAACCAAAGTCAAATAAACAGAGCAAGTGAGTGAGAGAGAGAGAACCTTGCGAGAAGGAGCACCAGAACTTGACATGGAGAGAGTAAGGAGATGATCAAAATCTTCTTGGAGAAGAAGAAGAAGAAAGGAAGGCTCGAGGAAGAATCGAAAATCGGATGGCTCAGATTTGTGGGACCTTTCTGATTGAAGAAATTTTAATGATCAGATATATTTCAGATCGGAAGGTGGTATCTAGGGACGGTGAGGATTATGCCACGTGTACTATTTTGTGGTTTTAGATCCACGACCGTTTCGTACTTTCGTGTTGTGTCAGCGATGCAGCCAGGGATCGCTGGCTTTTTGCTGCGTGAAACGGTCCTGGGGTTTAATCGTAACTTCCGACATTCTGTGTGAGTTACCAATTTTCATTTGCATCACTAACATAATATTTTTTATATAAATATTTTTTCTTAAAATCTTATCACGAAATTATTTAAAATTTTCATGTAAAATAAAAATAACAAAAGACAAAGAAAATTGTTATCTATAGACTATAGCTCAACCGATGAATCAATTTTGCTCGAGAAAATACCAAATTCAAACATCGAAAACAAGAAAAAAAACTAAACTAACTTGTTCTTGTATCTAACTCGAGGAGATTATGAATTTACGTCTAGAATTTTTTTTTGATTAAAAGAAGTCTATAATATATTTCATTGAAAACTTTTTTTTTCCTTTTTGATTTTATGAAAACTCTTTGTTGATCAAAATGAATAAATGATCTTCGATAGAAGCTAGGCCTGGGCATATGGGTAACCCATTCGGGTTCGGGTAAAACCCGTTCGGGTTCGGGTTGAATGGGTAATGAATTTATGGTCCATTCGGGTATTCTTAAAGTTTCGGTTCCGGTCCGGTTCGGGTATCGTCGGGTTCGGGTAAAACCCATTCGGGTTCGGATTGTCTTCTTTTTCTTCTTAGAACTACTACCTCCGTCACCTTCATCTCCAGTTTCTCTCTCTTTACGCTTCTCCTTTCTTCCAGAAGTAGGAGTTTGAACCTCATCTTCATCATGTCCACTTAAATCAACATTATCAAAATCTTCTGGAGTTTGAGTTTCATTTGACGCCATCTACATTAAAAAACTTGACAAAATTAACAACAAAAACTTGACAAAACTAGACTCAAATCAACAAAATTGACTCACATCAGATTCAAGAGAGACAAAGAAACTAATTAACTAAAATTAAGCAGAGACAAAGGAACTAGAATTAAGGCAAACGACTAAACAAAGAACTGTTAATACAAGCTTCTAGTGTGCATAGAACATAAGTAATTGTTTCTTTTAACTCTTAAATATTGTTTTATTTTTATTTAATTTGATATCACTTAACAATATCTCTCTTTGACGGGTCATATAATAAACCAAAACAATAATTAAACATTCATGTAAACTAGAGAAGATGCAGAGAGGAAAAGATGATGACAAGAGAGGCTTTTAAGGTTGGTGGTCGTTAAACAGACTTAAACTCATGGCAGGCCACAAAGACGACAAGTCCCGTGACGGAGAAACTGATCAAAAAAGAATCAAAATCTGATATCACAATTTATTTCAAGCAAAGAAAAGACTCTGAGGATAACACAAATCCCATCAATATCTCAAGAAGTTCGGAGAAAAAGAAAGGATAAAAATACTAGCTGCATTCTTCATAAATTACATGTATTCTGAAATGACGAAACTTAAAATCTAGGGCATACATATAAAACTATATCTAATTATCTATATACATATATAAACACATGTGAATTATTTTGGGTTTATGGGTACCCGAAATGGGTAACGGGTAATCCCCGACCCGAACCGATACCCACGGGTAAACCAATACTCTACCCAATGAGGTAATTTTCTAATACCCTAACCCGCCCCAACCCAGTTTTTTCGGTTCGGGAATCGGTTCGGGTATCGGGTCCGGGTTTTTTGCCCAGGCCTAATAGAAGCTACGGATTGGTCAAAAGTCGAAGACTCGAAGGCCCATTGGATGTGTTGTAGCAAGTTGATATGCAAAGAAAAAAAAGCCAAAGCAATGTCCTGAAGATCTTTGCAGTGTCTTTTCAACATCTACGAGTTGTCCTAATTCGCAGCTACTATCGAATAATATATACACATAATACTCTTTAAAGTTTTCATGCTCCTTTGCCTTTATTGTTCTGAGTTCAGACGCAGACAAAATCTCTGAAATTCCAATAAATAATAGCAATCATGAAAATTAATAAAAGACTCTGATTGAGCCAAGATTTTCCCCTTTTTACCAATTTTTGTACGTTGACATTCAATGAGGTAAAACTCTCATGAAATTGAAATCTTTGTACAAACATGTATTTACATGAAAAATTAAAACATTTTGTAACTGAAATTTATTTTACTTTTGTAGAAAAAGATAGTGCATATGTGATATCAGAGTGTTATTGAGATTATTTATTCCCCAAGGCCCAAGCCCTAATGAGACTCGTCATTGGCTCCATAAAAAACTCTTAATCCTCTACAACAATTAAAACTCTTAAATCTTTAGGACTTTGGACCCAAAAACCCCTAATTTAAAAGACTATACTATTTTCTAATAACAAAAAAATAACAACAATTAAAATTTGCATGTAATAAATATGATTTCTTTAAAATACAGATATTACTGTTTTGAAAAGAAGCCTATAAAAGTTAAAGTTAATACTTGTCTTTTTTTTTTTTTTTTTTTTTTTTTTTTTTTTTTTTTTTTTTTTTTTAAGTTAATACTTGTTGTTTGCATGTGTGTGTCTTTTTCTCTTTTTGGGCTTTGAACTTCCCCAACAAAGTTAGAAGCTCAAAAAGGGTTTGTGGATGCTCAAGCAAGATAAGAAGAAGCATTTATTCAAAAGCCTGTTGTTTTGGTGCTCAGAGGAGGGGACCATAGAGATTTGAAATCCCTTCTCTTCTTCTTTTTCTTGACAAGGATATACAAAATCATATTTCTTGGACAGCTCTTAATTAATTGTTTTTTCTATTTATTTGCCAATATTTTGAAATACTAAGTGCTATTAGTAGGATGAGGTATAGGTAACTATTCATAGTGCTTTTGCTGCAGGATGCAGCATTGGCTCTTACTCTCTAGGTGCTTCGTGATTTCAAAATTTTCAGTGCTTTTCTTAACACAATAATTGAACATAAACCTAGCTTTGACCATGGATTACCTCAAATAGTGTTTTTCAACGTCAACGATATTTTATGTGTTACCACAAATATGTATATGAATGATAATTGACGGTCTAATCGAATAATGGTCTACCTCAGTAAACAACACAAATTTCAACGAACAATTTCTTACTTTTCAAATTTGATTTTTTTAAAGCAATAAAAGCCCATCGAAAATATGGGTAGTGTTTACTCAATTAACAAAAAGAAAGAAAACAAAATATAATGTTATTTCGTTAAAAAACATTTTTTGAGGCACTCTGGTTATACTGGTACCTAGCATCAGCCTAGTGATATGGGTTTCAAAAGCTACAAGTCAACTTCAAATTTTCAGGAAAAAATAAATAAATATGAATCTGTAATAATATATATTGATTGCTTCTTTGGTTACTTATTTATGTATGTGGAGCAAAAAAGGGTAACATAACAAGAGCCCAAGAAGTTTTTCATTTTCATTATTTTTCCTTTTCTCCAAGTAGAAGAAGATGGAGGAGTTTAGGGTAAGACATGGGTGTTCATCTCTCCGTGGTACTTTGTTGGATTCAAGATATGCAAAGGCAATGCAATGCCTTGTAGAAGAAGTTATTGATATAGGTGGTAGAGAGGTTGAGCTTTGCAACAACATTCTAATCCAACAGCTGTTTCCAGGAAGGAGAAGACCCGGTTTTGGCTTGTCTTCCGAAATCAAATCCGAACTTTGCAGTTCTGGTTTCATGTCTTTGCCTGAGAATCATGAGATTCATATCAAAATCACCAAGCTTCTCAGTTTGCTGCAACAGGTTAGTCACTCTAATCTTCCAAACAATTACGAAAAATAGTCTAAATTTTATATCAAAATTGAAAAGAGTGGTCTATATTTTCTTTTAATTAACAAAATAGTCTAATTTTAAACCATAAACTCCAAACCTTAAAGCCTATATAACAACTATCTAAAAACTAAACATTAAGTCCAAATTTTTAAACCCTAACCCATTAAACCTAAACTTTTGATCACAAAATGGTACATTTCTTTGATACTTTAGTTTTGAATTTCAAGGTTTTTTCCTAATTATGCAAGAATTTACTCCTTTGGTTTTTGTTTCAACATTATTTTGGTTAAATCCGGTTTACTTCCCCGGTTTATGGACAGGTTGAAGAAAGATTTGACCAGTACTGCAATCAATTGGAGCAAGTGATTTCATCATTTGAGGAAATAGCAGGAGAAGGATCATCTAAAGTATACACCGGTTTAGCTCTCCAAGCCATGACTCGACATTTCGGTAGTCTTGAAGAAGCAATAATCTCTCAGCTCAACTCTGTTCGTCGGAGTTTCATCATTTCTCATCAAGATGTTCCTAAGATCATCAGCTCTGGCTTATCACAGCTCAGCTTGTTCGATGGGAACAACACTTCATCATCACTTCAGCGACTTGGTTTGGTTCAAGGACCACAGAGACATGCTTGGAAACCCATTAGAGGCTTGCCTGAGACTTCCGTTGCAATTCTCCGAGCTTGGCTCTTTCAGCATTTCTTACACCCGTCAGTTTTCTTGTTGCTTAAGTAATAACAGTAGTGATGAATCAAAGTGAAATGTTTGAGAAATAACATTAGTCTTGATTGTTGTAATGAAAACAGTTATCCGAATGAAGCAGAGAAGCTGGTGTTGGCGTCTCAAACAGGACTTTCCAAGAACCAAGTACACTCCTCTGAATCCAATTCTGTTTTTTTCCTGAAGTTTTTGTTATCAGGAAGATTCTGACTGAGATCATTTTTGTTGTTGTTGATGATCAAAGGTATCGAATTGGTTTATAAATGCTCGGGTTCGACTCTGGAAACCGATGATAGAAGAGATGTATAGAGACGAATTTGGAGATTCCTCAGATGAATCAATGCAAAGAGAAGCCAATGATGATTCAAACTGACTTACAAAAAAAACAGAACAAAGTTTCGAGCCATCTAAATCGATCTATGCTTCTTCTTTTGATGAATTTGTTAGTCTTTTTTATCCCTTCTTCTGTATGTTTCGATCTTTACTCTTTCCGAAAATCGGCATTGTACTGTGCACTGGACTCAAGTTTCTTCGCTTCGCCTAGTTTTGTTACAGCCTGAAAAAGTGTTTTAGTATTGATCATAAGATGGAGATTGCAACAAATTACCAAAAGATAAAAACATCACATTAAGCAGAAACTTACTTACCTTGATGAAATCGTTTGGAACAACGTAATCGCGCTCTGCACGTATAGCTAACATACCTGCTTCAGTACATATGTTACGCATATCTGCTCCATTGAAACCCTGCATAAGAACAATTTTTAATGGAATGTTTCTGTTTTGTTTTGCTTAACACAAACACAAGACATGTAATGTAATGTGTGACTAACCTCAGATAGTTTCACGACTTTTTCGTAATCGATATCTCCATGTTTAGTTATACCAGAAGCATGAATCTTGAGGATTCTCATTCTAGAATCTCCATTAGGCAATGGAATTTCTATCTTCTTATCGATTCTACCAGGTCGAAGAAGCGCAGGGTCAAGAACATCAGGCCTATTTGTTGCCATTATTACTTTCACCTGATAAAACAACAAAAGTCATGATTCATAAACTATTTTTTGCTGCTGATTTCACAAGTACAAAGATGCAAGAAGAAACCTTATCAAGTTCATTGAATCCATCAAGTTGAGAAAGAAGCTCAATGAGTACTCTATCACATTCACTAGTTTTTACTTCTCCTTCACTTGATCCACGACGTCTACCAATAGCATCAATCTCATCCATAAAGATGATACAAGGCTTTAAAACCACCCATAAGAAGAACACAGCTTTATCATATGGAAAAAATACAAATCACAACACGTAATAAAGCAAAAAAAAAAAAAACCAGAGAACTTACTTGATGATCACGAGCATATCTAAACATCTCTCTCACTAACAATGAACTATCTCCCAAGTATTTGCTTAAAAGCGCGCTAGAAACAACCGTCATAAAAGTCGAATCGATGTTGCTAGCAATTGCTCTAGCTAACAATGTCTTTCCAGTTCCAGGAGGTCCATAAAGAAGTACTCCCTGTTAAGATAGGTCAACACGATAAATCTGTTTCTTGCGGAAAAATCAAAATCAAAACAACAAATCAATCCGAACCTTGGGAAGCTTTACACCAACTCGTTGAAAAACTTCAGGATTTGTGAGAGGAAGTTCAATGTAATCTCTTAGATCTCTGATTTGTTTAGATAAACCACCAATATCTGAATATCTAACATCGCCACGATGTAGATGCACCATATTATAAACCAACGGATTAACAATAGGAGGGAGAATTCTCATTATCGTCAACGATTTTTTCTCAAGAGTAACTCTGGTTCCAGAAACTAGCTTTGATTGTTCCACTTTGTTACAGCAATTCACTACGTAACGACCTCCATCGTTTCCTTTCACAATAACTGAAAATTGACTTCGTAAGAAAAAAAAGTGAATGATCTTGAAAAAAAACACAAAATCAAGAAAAAATGAGAGAGAGAGAAGAAATTTACATCGTTTTTTGTCTAGAGGTTTCACAATTTCTCCAATCCTTTCCACACGAGTAGCGATAAGGTATTTGAGATCGTCTTCAGTTTCTTTAAACTCTTTCTTTAAAGCTTCCAATTTCTCCATTGCTGAATCAGAAAACACGAGTGTCACAAAGATTATACTTCAAGGTAAGATTTGGGTTTAGAAGGAATCAGGACCAGTTTCGAGTTTTTCTTGGTAGCTCTTACGAAAACCGAGCTCAAACTTGTACATATCAATGACGTTGCGTCTCCTGTCTGAGTCTTCTTCTCTGTTGTCTTCCATGGAAGCGAACTCCCAAAGCTTTGAAGTGTACAAATCAAGAGAACTATTCTCTGTGATTTATTTTTGTTTCTTTCTCTGCAAGTAAACAATAAAGAATCTGTTATAATTCCCGTTGATTTTCACAACTGAAATATTATGAACTTATTTCTGTTGAATCCCGCTATTTCACATGTATTCGACTTTTCGACTTTTGACCCATACGTTTTAGTTTTATCAGTTTAATCCCTGGAGATTCATACTTCTATATGACACAAGACTTCACCGGCATTTTACTGTTAAGTTTTCAGTATCTATACCTTTATTCCTTAACCAATCCAGTACACACCACGAGAGAGACTAACACATCACTAGCTCAGCTCCCAATACACCATACGAGAGAGACTAGCACATCACTAGCTCAGCTCTCAAGTCTCTCATGCGAGACTCACACAAGATTCAACAACAATCAACATTAAGCATAATCTCCCTAACTCGATATCTCTACTTATTTATATTAGAACAGAGTTTGTTAAAGATATTTTTAGAACCTAAAAATATCTTCTTCTTCAAGCAAGCTTCCTTCTCACATGCCTCATCACTTGCACGTGTCTTCTTTTGCTTTGTCTCCCATTCACATTCTTCTTGATACACCAATCGTATCATTTACCTTCATATTGCAGCAATAAACTGATCTCAAGTCTCAACTCGTATTTCATAATTAAAAATCATCATACACAAACAAAAAAACTTTTCTTTGGGTAGTATTTGTAATTTTCTATGAACAGAATAAATTAGAGAGATCAAGAAACATTTTCGCATTCATGTTTAATGATCTCATCTCATCGTAAAGCACGAGCCTTTGCGTGTTGCAAGACTTCTTTGAGTACCGAAGCTATTCGATGTGACATATGATGTTCCAAAAACATCTCTTTTACTCTCTCATACCCATTGTTTCCCATTGTTAGCCGTAACTCAACTTGCATCGCCAATTTCACTATGTTCTTGGCGAGAGGTATCACTCCTTCTTTCCCTGCACTATGTAACAGACCGGTCGCTCCATTCACTACAATCTCCATTGTTCCTCCGGCTGCAGTGCCAAGTACAGGTAGCTTAAAGGCCATGGCTTCGATTGTTATTCTCCCAAAGCACTCTCCTCTGGCTTGGGAGTTCTGGACAAGAACGTCTATGGCTGCTATATATGGCGCTACGGTCAGAGTTTTGTTGACAAAGTGGACATAGTTCTCAAGTTTTTTTTCTTGGACAAAATTGCGTAGCTCTGTCTCGAACTTTGTCTGCCGGCTCATGTCACTTCCTACTACTACTGCATGCATTGTTGGTACCTGAAGTTTCTTCTCTTTGATTATTTCACGACTTTCGTGGAATGCTCGGAGGAACAGGTCCTGTCCTTTTCCACGCGATACACCTGAAAATAATAACAAACTTAAGTAAATTCTTTGGTGACACGTGAACTCTTACTCCTTAGAAGATGATGATGCTCGTCAGAAAACTGAGAAAAATAAAGAATTAATAAAGATGACATACTATTAATAATGCCAAAGAGTAAGTCTTCCTTCCGCACTCCAAGAGATTCTCGGACATGCTCACGGAGAACTCTCTTGGCAACACTATCTTCAGCTACTTCCATCAAATCGTTGCTATTTCCTAGGTGCACAACGTAAGTTTTGGGCATCTTAATCCTGTAATCCAACAGTCATAGAACAATGTTAAGCTATAAGAAGAAGAAAACACTCTGCAGAAATGTATTGGTTTGCAGTAAATCATTCAACATGACAAAGAGGAAACCAGACCCTAAGCGAGCTTGAGTTCTGTTTTTCCAATATTCAGCCGTTGCATGCGAATCAATCATAGCCCCTGCAACAAACGGGAGGTGTTTGACCAAATCTGGATTGAAATAATGTCCTCTCATCTCATGAATCCACCAAAGGATCTTAGGTCGAACTTTAACAACATTTTCCTTGAGAACAGCATCCAGCCATTTCCCAGCTACAGCAGTATTAAGAACAATCAAATCAGCCTTGAGAGATGTATCTACAGCTTTCTGACCCTTTGCAGAGATAACCTGAAGTCAGGAGACAACTAAAGAAGCTAAAGACAACATCTTTACAACAAATTATGCAGTCTATTGACTAGGAACTAAGAGAGAACCTGAACTCCTCGATCTAGCATCTTGTGCTCAAGACTATAGACAACTTCATCTTCTTCAAGTGGTTTCTGATTAGTGATCCAAACAACTTCAGCACCAACTTCTCTTAACAAAAACGCCAATTCCATTAATAGCAAAGGTCCACCTTTTGTCACACATAATCAAAATCATCCCCTCAGAAACAAAAAAAAAAAAAAGTATTTTTTCGACAACCCAGTTAAAATTAGAAAACAAATCAGCAGTACCTGAGAGTGATAGCTCGTGGGAGACTAACAAAACGAGTTTCGATTTCATGAAAGCTAGAGGATTCGATTGAAACTTCAACGCGCTGCTATCTCCTCCATTCTTCTTTTCCACGAATTGGCCACCAAAGCTACAGGATCCAAAGCTAGATCTCAAGAGAATCACACCCACTGTTGATATAGATAGAAGCAGCAAAACCATTAGTGCCCATCTCTTCTTTTGCATCGTCGACGCTTTCGCCATTGTTTTCCTTCGCTAAAGACACATCCTAGGGTTTACAACACTCTAAATCTTTGAAAAATCCTCGTAGGACTTAGCTAATGATCTCCAAAATCAAAATTTTGAGAAGAGAATGGGAAAGAAATTGAATCTCTGAGCAGAACTTGTTTGAGTCAGTGATACAGATACTGAGAAGAAACCTTGAAAAGGAATTTTGTTCTTTAAAGGTTTCGCAATTCACGCCGTTTTGGAAGGAAGTGTTGCCGTTTTTTTAACCCTCTGGGCCAGGTTAAGTGGATTAAGTAATATTATTATGGGCTTTAAAATGGCAAATTATATTCACTAACATTGAAACTCCACTTTAGTATCTATGATTGATTAATGAAGTTATATACAGTATATAGGTGACTTTCAAATCTCATGCACTGAAAATTTACTTTGTGCTACGTTGTTTTATGTTTTGAAAATGTATTTTCACTAGTCGAATCAATCTTTATGGCAAGAAACAACAACCTTTCAGTTTCACCTGTTTGTTTGCATACATATACTTTCTCAAAGGCTAAAAAGATAGATATTTGAGTGTAACGCAAAAACAGTGGCTTCTCCCGATACCATTCTCAGTCTCAGCAAAACATTATGTAAAGTAAGAGTGTAAGACAAATATAGGTAAATTACAGCTAAGATTATATTTTGTGTTAGTGCGGTTTTTATCAAATAAAACTCATATTAATCTGTAGACTATAGGATTAATGCGGTGAACAGAACATCTAAGCATGCTATAAACTCTTATGTAACAAAACTCATATAAATCTGTTAACTATAGTAATACTGTTTACCGGTGAACATCTTAATTAACCATACCATAAACTCTTACATTGTTGCCAATTTACATGTAGACCAGATTGCTCTTGAAAATAAGAAAACTTATGTGGTTTAACGGTCCGACTATTTATTTTTAACAACTGCGATTATTTATATCTTTAAGGATATTAATTATTATTAGCTGTCATAATATATATAGCTAGGTGTACAAAAAGATGTTTGTCCAAACAAAAGCTGTTGATTTCTTACTCGTCATTTCCTCATTTAGCACTATCATCATCACTCATCATCGATTCATCACCTTCTTCGATATATATTTAATTATATACTATAATTTACTCATCATAATTCGCTTTAGAGAACAACATTTATTCAAACTATTTTAGAAAGGTGAAATATTTGATCCTTTCAAACTTTTCAACTGTATATACTCCCATATTCAACCAGCTGTTTACGGTTTACCAATTGTACAATAAAATAAAAAACAAATTATCCACCATAAAAAAAAACTTAAAATAATTTGTTGTAACACATTGATTCCCCTTTAAAGGTTTGTGTCGGCTGTTCCAATCTACGACAAAACCAAGACTCAACCAAAAACAAAACAAAAAAACAATAAAGAATAAAATAAATAAAACAAAATGAACAGAAATGAAATTATAATAACATTTATTTTATTTATTTTATTTTTTTGTTTTGTGCAAAGAATAACATTTATTAATATCGGCACAAAGCCGTTAGCTTCGTTCCGTTAAGGAACGTATACAAAACAAATTGGCGTCCAAGTCTTTCGATTTTGGCCACTTTCACCAACTTCGCGTCCGACACAGCTACCTTATTTATTTCATTTTTCATCATCTTCTTTCAAATTCTACTTTTTCTATTATTTATTACACAACCTCCTTAGATCCTTGGGACAAAGAATCGACCCATCATAACTTTCTTCTCATTTTATTGTTTTGCGTATAAATTCTCCTCATGTCAAATGTATTATATATAATCACTTGATAATTTACAAAAATATGTTTTTTGGTTAGTCAAATAATTGGATTTTTTCGTTACAAGGAAGGAAATTGGGTAGTCAGTAGTCACCAACTGGTTGTTAAGGTCCTTTAATCCCTCAATTAAGCAATTGAGCAGACACAACACTTCTTCCTCAAACCAACATATCTAGCAAATCAAATTCTTTAGGTCTAGGGGTAGTTTTGTAATTTTAATAACTTTATATTCAATATATTGATTTGTTGACATTTCTACTTATCTATTTATTTTTAATTATGTAAGAAAATAGGAAAATATTGAAAAATGGAGTTAATTAGTTTCCTCTTTTGCACGTCACTTAATAAGAGTATGTGTGTCCGATGTATTACGCGAAGAAACACGTATATAACGTATAAACAGTAGGAGGCCTCAAAAAATGTTTTTTTTTTATATAAAGACCTCAAAAAATGCTTGTTTGATGTTTTATCACACAATATTTATAGAGAATTTTATCGTTATAATAATTTAACAAGTATACATCAATAGATCATAGATTAGTTATGAAGTTGAAGTATCATGTCACGTAACACATGTTTCTCGTTCGCTTATAATCAGGGATCTGCAATTATGTAAGAAATTAATTAAAACATACTGTCTATGTTGGTTCAGACTAACTCATGATTTTATAAGCACCCACAACTAATTTGAGATGCTTTAGTTAAATTAATCTATCAAGCTTTGGTGGAAAATTTTAATAGTAAAACAATTCAACGGTTGCTTGAATTTATGTCCAAGCTATTAATTAAACTTTACAAAAACAAACAATACGAAAACTCAACTCTTTTCTTCATTTTTTAAAAGATATTATTTTATTTTTTAATTCTATTTACTTGAATATAAGCACCAAGTCAAGTCAATGACAACACAGTATTCGTTCTGGTTCCAATAATATTCTTTTGTTTTATCAGATAACTTGAAATATAAATTCATATAAAAAGTCGTATTTGTAAAAAATATTCTCTATTATCTAACAATAATCCTATTATAAAATAAATAGTTAAATGAAAATTTCCGCTCACGCGTGGTATTCTCTAAATGGTTGGCACAGAAAAAAACAAGAAAAATTAATATAGAAGCTTCGGTTGGAATTAAAAAACGAAAAAGAATTACTGGTAGAGATTGTCAAATTTCTCCATAGGTTAGTGATACACTGATATTTGTTAAACAATTTATTAATATTAATTTAAAAATCTGGGTTTGTTGTCGAGGTTCCAATGATAAGATGGTTTGGTTCTGTTCTTTGTTAGTGTAAGCCAAATAAAATTTAAAAAAATGTTGATTTTAATATAATATTGCAATTTATAAAAAATCGTCTCTTGGGATTGGGTGTCTTCTCTTCTCTTTCTCTCTCTTTTTGTCATCGACTGTTCGAAGTTCTTCTTCTCCTTTTTATCTCTGTTCCCTGATTCAGCCACATCCACAACATCTCTCTCTTTAGGGTTTTAAAAGTTTACCATCTCTCTCTCTTTCTCAGGTTTTGAATTTTTTTCTTTTCATTTCTTTAACTATAATGATTCGATTGTTCTTAGTAGTTTCTTGATGCAAAGCTATGATTGACTTTGTACTCTGTTTCTTTTTAATAAAAAGATTTCCTTTTTAGAATTTTATCATCATCTTCTCTGTTAATTCTCATGAAAGTATGAAATCATCATAACCAAAAAAAAAAACCTTTCATGGTTTCATCATCATCCTCTGTTTTTTTGTTTGCGTCACTGAATTGAAGTGGAAAGTTTCATCTGTACAAAAGATTAATTAGGGTTTTGATATCATCTTTACCTAAATTGGGGATTTCTTGGTTTCATTTTTTCATTTCTTGAATTCATCTGTTATTGCGGCGCATAAGATTACGATGTTTTAACATCTTCAAAGAATTGTTCTTTTATTATCCACAAACAATTCAGTTTCAAACTTACACGTCTCTCTCTCTTTCTCTTTTCAGACAAAACATCAATCGGATGAAACTCACTTGAACAACAACTTTTTGATTATAATCCAATGGCTGTGTATTACCCTAATACTGTCGGCATGCAATCTCTCTATCAAGAATCCATTTACCTCAACGAACAACAACAACAACAAGCTTCTTCTTCCTCTGCTGCATCTTTCTCTGAGATTGTCTCCGGCGATGTTCGAAACAACGAGATGGTATTTATCCCACCAACAAGCGACGTTGCCGTCAACGGAAACGTAACGGTGTCAAGTAACGATCTAAGCTTTCACGGTGGTGGACTTTCTTTAAGCCTTGGTAATCAGATCCAATCAGCTGTCTCTGTTTCTCCGTTTCAGTATCATTACCAGAATCTTTCAAACCAATTGAGTTACAATAATCTTAATCCTTCTACTATGTCTGATGAGAATGGGAAGAGCTTGAGTGGTCATCATCAACAACATCATCAGTCTGATCAAATGATACCTTCCTCTGGTTACAACAACAATGGTAATGGTGTTGGTTTCTACAACAATTACCGTTACGAGACATCAGGGTTTGTGAGTAGTGTTCTGAGATCTCGTTACCTTAAACCAACACAGCAATTGCTTGATGAAGTTGTTAGTGTAAGGAAAGATTTGAAATTGGGGAATAAGAAGATGAAGAACGATAAAGGTCAAGACTTTCAAAATGGGTCTAGTGATAACATTACAGAAGATGATAAATCGCAGGAGTTATCTCCTTCTGAACGTCAGGAGCTACAGAGCAAGAAGAGCAAGCTTTTGACAATGGTGGATGAGGTAAGACTAATCAAATTTGAATACTTTGAAGTGAGAGAGAGACTTTGGAATGTTGAGTTTTGAAACATTTTTGCAGGTAGATAAAAGGTATAACCAATACCACCATCAAATGGAAGCTTTAGCTTCGTCTTTCGAGATGGTAACAGGTCTTGGAGCAGCTAAGCCTTACACATCGGTCGCTCTGAATAGAATCTCTCGCCATTTCCGCTGCTTGCGCGATGCGATAAAAGAGCAGATTCAGGTAATCAGAGGGAAGCTTGGGGAGAGAGAGACTTCTGATGAACAAGGAGAGAGGATACCGCGTCTTAGGTATTTAGATCAACGGTTGAGACAACAGAGAGCTTTGCATCAACAGCTTGGAATGGTTAGACCAGCTTGGAGACCACAAAGAGGCTTACCTGAAAACTCTGTCTCTATACTCCGAGCTTGGCTCTTTGAGCATTTCCTTCATCCGTAAGTTGGTGTTTTAAAGACACTTTCTTTTTGCTCCTCATTGCTTATTTCATAACCATTTCAAGCTTTTTGTTTTTGTAGATATCCTAAAGAATCGGAGAAAATCATGCTTTCGAAGCAGACAGGACTATCGAAAAACCAGGTAACCGAGAAGGCGAGAGCTCACTTTTGTGGTTGGCTCAATCTTTGGTCTTCTGATTCTTGACTTTTTTTTTAGGTTGCAAACTGGTTTATTAACGCGAGAGTTCGACTATGGAAACCGATGATTGAAGAGATGTATAAAGAAGAGTTTGGAGACTCAGCAGAGGTACTCTCTAACTCTAATCAAGACACCAACAAAATGCAGGAAACATCTCAGCTCAAACACGAAGACTCTTCGTCTTCGCAACAACAGAATCAGGGAAACAACAACAACAACAACAACAACATCCCATATACATCTGATGCAGAAGAAAACCTCGTCTTCGCAGATCCCAAACCAGACCGTGCTACTACTGGAGATTACGACAGCTTGATGAACTTTCATGGGTTTGGTATCGATGATTACAATCGATACGTTGGCCTTGGAAACCAACAGGATGGCAGATATTCTAATCCCCATCAATTACACGACTTTGTTGTCTAAAAGGTTTCTGAGCTTTTCACAAGCTTAAGAACTGGCAATGCCAGTTGATTGGGGAGTATGATTCTTGAAGCGCAAGAAAATGCGCTCTTGGCATTTTTATAGATAGGGGTTATATAAATATACAATATGTATATCTGTAATATTTGTTGTGGCATATATAAAGGATAGATTTTGTGAAAACTGTAGGTGTTAGACTTTACATTTGTATATGAAAATTGAGCCTTATGTACACTTTGGTAAGCCAATATTGTAATGTTTTGTGTAAACTCTTCATGGTGGTATAAACAATACTTTCAAGTGTGACCAATAAAAACAAATTTGATCTAATTCCCTTTATCTGTTACAAGAATTAGAACAGATTTTGAGTTCTTCTGAAACTTCTGGAAAACTGGAGATGGCTGTATAAAACGACACAACTTGATGTAAATGGCTGGAAATTCTCAAATCTCTCTAAAACGAGAAAGTTTGTTTCATTACTAAAAATTATCCCCACAGGTTACACTGAAACACACAAAATATCCAAAAAAACGTTTAAACACAGCTCTAAAGGCTAAAGCTGAACCTGAAGCTTAATATCTGTTTTATACAAAGCTTTCCTAAATAACCCACATGCGCTCTGATCCAGATCAGGGGGGGTTTCATCATAGCTGAGATGTCTGATTAAGTCCCTGAAATGTGTATTATTGGTTATTTACAAGACTGTTTCATTTCTCTAGCAAATCATGATTTAATAATATTCAGTGTATGGATCTTTACCTCTATGCTTGAAGAAGACCGGTTATTACGATGTCTAGACCAGAACCCCTTCTTCAATGCAGAGTCTTTGGACGAGGGTTTATTCCACTTAGAGCTGATAGAAGCAAAGTGCCATTTCAAGAATGACTTATTAGACGAGCTCTTGCTACTGCAACTAGCTTCCAGCTTAAGAGCTTTGCCTTCTCGTTTCTCCATTTTCTGGAACACAAACTCATCGCATTCACTCTCACCATAACTATCTACCACACGGTTTTTACATCTTTTGTACTGCTTTGCCTTTGCTTCCGCCTCCGCTTTAAGGGCTTTCCTTGTTATTTTCGCTACCCGTTTCTCTCCAATCGTGCATATGGGACAAGCAGGATCGTACTTCTCTATCTCGGTAGTCATGGTCTCTAAGCACTCCGCGTGGTAAACATGGCCACACGCAAGAACAGCAGCGATTGGGAGCTCGAAATTGGCAATAGAAGACCTCTCGGTTAGTAACTTTGAGCAAGCTCCACAAATCTGCTGATCAACAACGGAAGGGGAGAAGGAGAATCTGCTGCTACCACCACTTAGTTTCCGTCTGCCAGAACCTAAGTGTTCGCTATCAAAGGACCATCTCTCCCTTTGAGAATACGCCACGAGCTCAGAAAAAGTGTTCATAGACCAGCCACCTTCAGAAGATGCGTACTGGGATCCAGTGGCGAAGTCATTGCTACAGGTTGAAAGCACAAAGGACGACCTTCCTTCTGAGATCGAGTAATTATTATTTGGGGATTTCAGTCCTAAAATTTGACTATCAGAAACCTGCCTAAACAACTGATGCCCAGGTGAACGCCGGGCCCGTCTTGATGGTGTGGATTTAGGAGGAAGCAAACGCGTGTGAGACGATGAAAGATCACCGACTGGATTGGGAAGAGAAGATGTGGAGAACAAAGGCTTCGGCAAAGCTGACGGGACATTTCCAGGTGAGTCAATTAAGTTCTTCACCTGAAACAATGAAGATCCAAAAAAGGTTAAAGATACGCTGAAGGGAAATAAATGTTGCTACCACAGGAGGAACACAAATAGAAGAGAAAGCCCAGCACTATCAACCTCGAATTGTAAGGAAGCAAACAGTGATTTAAGCGAAACACACATGACAGAGAATAAACCAAAACTCGTAAGTTCAAAAAAGAGTCAAGTCGGTCATCTCACCTCAATGAGATCACTGGTTGCCAAGGATGAACCTGCCACACAGAAAAGCATAACATAAGACACAGCAAGAATACAATAAGCAAGCTTTATTCATTACAATAACATGGTTCTAGGTGACGGGAAGTAATATAGTCAATAACGGTCTACTTAAAATCCCTATGTCAACTATATCTAGTCAACACGGTGAAGAGATGATGAAAACTAGCAAGCTTTACTGATCCTAGAGAATGAATATAATCCCACAAAGAAAGCTTTTCCATCTTCCTCTCAAAAGAATTACCTGAAGAAGGTGGAACCATGGAATTTGTGCTCATTTCTGGAGTTGCTGATTTCTGAGAAACAGGAGTCCCTAAATGCCCATCAGGAGGAGTCCCTCCCTCAGATAAAGTTCCTCTTTCAGAGCCTAATGACATCTTATCCATACTAATACCTCTACTTGCAACATATGGACTATAATAAGGTGAACCCTCAATCTCATCAGCCACTCGCCTCCTATTGTCACGTCGAAAACTCCATTGTGGCGAACATGCTGAATTCCGATGAACAGATGCACTCGCAGGTCCACCACTAGGAGGAACCTTTCTGTCTTTCACAGCTACACAACAAACTGAACCCATCAAAAACTATTCTCTAACAGGCTAAATTTCCAATCCTCTGCTTAACTTAACACAACTTTCAAACAAATTTTCACGTCCCCGTCCTCACACAGTAACAGCCACTTATCTTCTTATTGTAACCCTGCAGTAAGCAAACCAGGAAAAAAATATAAGACTCACTTCAAAATCGAAAATGGTAAGAAACCAAAAAGATCTGAAATTCTTCAAAACATGAAAAAGAAGAATATACAAAAAGATGATTCCAGTGAAATCCTCAGAAATTTTGACTAAAGGGAAACACATCTCGAAAATAAAACTCGGGACCTGAAAAACTGAGTCAAGGACCAGGAAACACGAATTTTCATCAGAGAAATGATCTAACAAGTAACACAGAAATCAACCTAAAAGTTGTAATTCAATTCATAATCATACCACATGAGAATCCAAAGAATCTAGATTAGATTTAAGAACATCGATGGGCTCTCACCAGAACAACGAAAGGTTTCGGCGAATCAAAACACGAAACACGTATAAGGAAGGGCATACGTACACGGAGATAGATCCTCCTCCGACGACGATGAAATTAAACGGCGGAGATTAACCGTTGATCGGCACAACCCAAAAATTGATCCGAGAGAGAGAGAGAGAGGACGATGATGGGAAGAGAGAGGAAGCAGTTTTTTTTGGTTTGAGGTGCGTCTGCGTTTTGCGTCTGGGGAAGAAGAAACACGCACGGGGAATTGTGCCACGTTCCTCACTTTTTCTTTTTTCTTCTTTTTTTTTTTTTTTTTTTTTTTTTAACTTTTTCTTTAATTTTTTTTTTACTTTTGCTTTTTCGTAAAGTTTGGTCTATATATTTCACTATTTCTGTATTTCAGAATCAACAATGATGAAATTAAACATTACTAGAGTTTTTTAAAGTAAATAAAATAATCATTGACAAAAAAAAAAGTAAATAAAATAATCCAAATTGTTGAGAATAACATCAAAGAGAGAAAGAGAGTTTCAATTAATTACAACTTCTAATAAGAATAACAAAATTACCATTTCTAAGTTTGGTAATTAATTATGTTAAAAATTTGGGTTTAGTGATTAAGAGAGGTTGGTGGGCTTTCAGGACCACGGGGAGTGCGCTCTACGTGTTACTGTTTCTCCATTAGCCGCTAAAGCCAAAAACTTTTATGCCCCTCATTTATTTTATTTTTATTACTTATTATATAAAGACTACTTCTTTTTGTCAACACTCAAATAAAACAAAATGTTAATGGCAATTTTTCTTTTTTTAACAAGTTCTTTACTCTTACATCAAGTAGTAATATATACTGTATTCGTTCACCCACTCTCATCAGTTAGGCGATAATTTAGTGTAAGAATTAAATAACATTAATCAATGTTATATGTACTTACAAGTATAAATGCCAAAACTTGTCAGCAACTTAGGTTAGACCAATTTATTTTCAGACTCACGCGCGCTCATGCTTGTAACTTTGTTTGATTCGAATTGTTTAAAAATGTATTGTATAAAACCTACTTTTCTTTTGAATCAATATCACTTCGCCAATCTAGGTGATGTTTTTTGTAACTTTTTGTCTCATCAAGAGATTTGATTATTAATTTGTCATAATTAGTATTTAAAGATTGGGCTTTCTTTTAGGGCCCATTATAAACAAAGCTTGGACCAGACCAATTAATCGCTCAACAACCTTTGCAGAGTATAATATTTGGCAGCGACTGTTCCTTCGATTGTCTTTTTGGCAGTTTGGCCCATCCAAACATTTATTTCGGCTAATAAAAATGATGGTCTTTTTTCAAAAAAAAAAAAAAAAAATGATGGATGCCAAAAAAAAAGAACAAAAATAACACAAAAACAAAAAAAATGGAGCAACTATCTAAAGAATTGATTCTGATGAAGCTTTCGTACGTGTATTATTCGGATCGATTATAAAAGATAGTGGTGGAGGTATTTATACTCGTCCACATATTATTGCCCTGAAGAAGAGTTTTATTCTTACGCTAAGTCAGAGTCACGAGTACAACTTTTTATTCCTTTCACAGAGCATATTGGCAACAAGCCAAATAAGGACAAGATCACTAATCAACACACTATATATCGATTCATTGAACATATATATATTGGAAAGTGATTTTGTTTTATAAGTTGAATCATTTCATCCATGACCACTTACACCTATTTTCTTGGTAGATTTGCAAAAGTTGATATAAAGAATTTCTTTCTGATGCCTGACGATCCTTGAAAGTGATTTTCTTTGTCAAATTTTATCATCCAACAAAAACAATCAAAGATCCATGGCATAATTGGCATTGAGAAAAAACAGTAAAGTTGGTTGAATCTTTATATGGGATACTAAATGAGATATTTTGATTACATTATGAAACTTTCGGTTCATTATGAATGAACTATGTCATGACTAAACCAACTTTGTGATTCCTTCAAGAGAGCTTCAAGAAGGTTGATGTCAACATTGCAATTGATCCCATTACACTGCAATTTGCAAATTACATGTACATAAAGCACAACCAGCGTTAGGTAATGGGAAGAGGAACAAAATGCAAAACCAAAACCTTAAAACGAATAGTGTGTTCTTGAATAGATCAATTAAAAGGTTTCAATAGCTCTATTATATAGTGATGCGAAAATCCGGTGAATTAGTCAACTGCTTTAGAATCGTTAGAAGAGGAGGCTTCACCAGATTCGGAGTGTTCATGGTGATGGTGATGGTTGTTATCTTCTTCGTCGCTGTCATCCTCATCAAAGGGCTTCTGTTTATGAAAGATACAACATTTCTTTGAACTCTTCTTCTGCATAAACTCGTTGTCCACGGTCCCGTCTTTCCATGAAACTTTCTTCTTCTTCCTGTTCAACCGAAGCACTAATCTTTCTGTTGGCTGTGATTGAGAAACAGGGTTTTCTAAGATGACAGAGGTTGCTGAAGACGAAGGCCTAGTCGCTGTGCTCATAGCTCGAGACAAACTTTTGATATCTGCAATGGGAGACAAAATGATCAATTCTTCGCTGCTCAATGCAAAATGTTCATCACCATGAGGAACAAGAATAAAAACATACAAGATATGTTTCAAGGGCTATACATTTAGACATTGTATAGGAAATAAGCAAACCCATAGATACAAACAAAAACGATCAGGCAAACCAGAGAATTCGTAAATCTTAAGTAAGCAAACAGAGATATAGAGACACTGAGAGTCTGAGAAAACAACGAATCGTGGAAATAAAATCTTCTAAACATGCAAAATCGATCAAGAAACAGATTCTCTAAACTGTACAGAATCTCTAAACTAAACCTAATGGGAAATAAAAACGAGATTTACCGGTAATGGCGTGAGAAGAAACCGCCGAAATCAGGAGCAGTAGTTACTGTCTCCGGCGAGAATCAGAAGCACGCATTGAGAAGCAGTCAAAAATCGCCCTCTGAGAATGTCAAAATCGAAGAAGATGAATTTCGTCCAAGATTTTTTTATTTTCTCTACCGAAGCCATTTTTTTGCTTCTTCTCATGTTGTTCCCGAACGACGTAGTTTTTGAAGAGATAAAATTAAAAGTCTCAAAACGACGTCATTTCGACTGTCAAAGTATCTAAAACACCCATCTAGACCTGACTAATTGGCGGTAATATATATACCTAACCATCCAACCATACACAACTTAGAAAAGTGTTTATATTTCTTTTCTTTAGATTATGACTTATCCATTTCCACAACATATGTTTTTGTTTTCCAACCATATATACACTAATTATAAAATTTCACAACATGTTCATGTGTCTTATTTCATTACTCTGGAATTCCCGAACAAAAGACATTTTCTTTGGAAGATTCAATCACTCAATTTGAGTCACTCTTGGCTAGTCAGAGGCTTCATCAATGGAGATCCAACACCCACCATGATGATTAAACATCAATAAGGCAATTACGAAATCAATATTCTCTTGAAATGAGTTCTTGGTAATGTCATGTCTATGGACTCAACATTGCTTTGTCAATTGTCATGTATGGCTTGTCTTAGACTCTTAGCAGAACATTTTAGCAATGTTTCCACTCGTGAGTTTCTCCTTTCTCATTTCTATATACAACCTCTTCTAATCAAAAGAGGTAAAACTCAATCTAATTACTTAAATGAGTTCAGAGTTATTTATTGCGTTAAGTGCAATTATTGATCCTTCACTCAAATCAAAATATTCAAAGCTTTTGACCGAACCTGTTTGTAACTTTTGAGAAGAAAAAATTAGCTTAAATATCTCACTTTTTTAACTGCAAATATCTCATTTATCACTTCTTTTTTTTTCTGGATAAACTTTTTTCATCGTATTATTGTGTTAACGAAAATACGAACTTGTATGTGATTCAAAAGATAGAGTTAACACGAATATAATCGTAAATAAATGAATTTCACGCCAAAATTATTAAGAAGCGAATGGTGCAATTGCAACTATCTAAAGAATCGATTCTAATCAAGCTTTCGTACGTGTATTATTCGGATCGAGTATATAAAAAGAGGAAATTGAAGATATAACAAATTGTGGTGGAGACAAAGTAATATACACCACATATTATTTACCTTGAAGTATAGTTTTATTCGTACGCTAAGTCAGAGACACGAACATCTACTTGCCCCCATTTGTTTATTCCTTTCACAGAGTACATAATATAATATTATTTGCAACAAGCAAATAAGGACAAGATCACTAATCAACATGATATATTGATTCATTGAACATATATGAGTTTCAAAATTTGGAAAGTGATTTTTTTTTGTTTATGGTTTAATCATTTCGCCAGTGACCACTTACGCCTATTTGCTTGGTAGATTTGTAAAAGTTAATGTAAAGTATTATTGTTTCGGTGCCTGACGATCATTGGGGCCTTGAGGGTGATTTATTTGTCAAAGTATCTCATCAAATGTCAACTTTGTAATTAAACACCGTACGAATAATTATTGCCATTCGAGAATAGTAAACTTTGGTACTAGTTGAAAAATCTGGTACTACGCAGTGGAAAGTCTATATCAATAATAAGAGATAAATCAAATAAGTATTTTAACAATTATTCTAATCTCGAAGAAAAACAAATTATCACCCAAAACAGAAGCGTTAGCAATTTTGAAAAGTACAAAATCATCTTTGAGTTTTGTAACTATAGTATATAAGAGTGTCAATATAAGTAGAATACATAAATAAGATACAAGCATACACATACATTAATCAATCGGAATCTAAGATCATAGAATTGACATGTAGATATTTAAAGGAATAAAGAAACGAAATTATTGATATAGTGAAATCATGTGCCTCGTACGTAAGATTCTGAAAAAAGAAAAAAATCGAGTGACCCATGATAATTACTCATTTTGTTGTAAGTACCAAAATGCATCATTATTTATCACATCGGGACAATATCGTCTCTAACACAATGATCACAACACACCATTTTGTATATAGTATTTAAATGGACCACCACCATCTACAAAAACCGTCCACGAGCTTTCACATTATTTTCATTTATTTCACTAATAGCCAAAATCTCATCTTTCTAATAAGAGCAACAATTACTCCCAAATAAGGAAACAGAAAACTCTAAGGAAATGACAAAATAATATTTCTTCACTTTTAATATATATAAAAAAAGATCTTAAAATATTTGTACCAAACTCACATCACCATCTCCATGATATCACATTTCTTACACTGTCCATCATTACAATCAGTTTTAAACACTAATTAATGATCTTATAAAACAAAACATAATGAACATCATAACATAATTTATAAGGAAATTACAATTTTACCCCTGATGCGATAATTCGTCTCACTCACGATGACAATGATGTGAAAGTTTCTAACAGTTGAAAACATCACCAGCAGTAGAAGCAGAAGCCATGATTGGTTGATTATAAAACCCTAAATTCATAGGATTCATCACTCCGTCGTAAAATCCACCGTCGATCATTCCTTGACCGGTCTCCATACCGAATCCTGAAGACGATGATTCGACGAAATCGACGATCTCATTAAGAGATTGGAGACGGTGGTTTAGCTCAAGAACCTGAGCTCTGAGAATCTCGTTTTCCGTCTCGATTGTGACGTAGTGCTGCGTCGTGACGGCGATTCCAGCGACGATCTGAGCGTTTTCTTTACGTAGATGTGTCACCTGAGCAGTGAGATCATCCAAATGCTTCTGCTTCCTCATCCTCGACCTCCTCGCAGATTCTCTGTTCGACTGTTTCCGCTTTCGCTTCCGCTCGTCGATTAGATCTCGTTGCCGGAGATCAGATTCTGAACCGGAGTTAGCTAAACCGGTGGTTGAAACCGACGAGCAATTGCCACTTGTCGACGATCCCATTTCAGTTTTATTATTCATATTCAAAAACACACAGAAAATTAAGACGCAGGACCCAAAGTTTATTATGTAAATATCGATATGAAAGATTATAGTATATAGTTTTTATATATTATTATGGTTATATAATAATAAAGGGCTAAAGGAGAGATGATTTATGAGAAAACATAGAACCAGTAGAGAAAGACGACGGAGAAAGATTGAACAAGATGGGTCCTGCGTCTAAGAGACGAGTCTATAGTTAAACCAGATCTAAGGATTTCACTAATCACCGGAGACATGAATGTTTGAACATCAAGATCCACAAGAGTTTTGACACATCAAATATTATCAAACATACACTGATTATTGTTTTGTTTTTTTTTCTAGAGAAAACTGAAAGAGAAAATAGAAAAAGGTAGAAGAAAACGAGGAAGACAAAATAAAAACGCTAAAGAAGAGAGAGTGATTGATTCGAGAGCGAAGGGGAAGAGGTGAATTAAGGATTTGTGAGGGGGTTATATAGAGTTAGAAAAAGGGGTTAGAGCAAAGGAAAATAAAAATAAATAAAGAGAGTATAAAGTGAATATTAGAAAAAAAATAAAAATATGGAAATGAAATTGGGAGATGAAGCATGTGAAGTGGGATTTTCCGAAACAGTCAAGTTACAGCTGTTTTGCAGTATTTTATTTTTATTTATGAGTATGGGTTTAATTGTAAATTAATGATTCTGTATAAATAACCAATAACTATTTTTAGACATTTTATTATGGAAAAGGAAAGAATCTTCGGTATTGGGTATCCTATTTGTAAAAAGTTTTAAGTTTTAAAATCTTAAAATTTTATTCTCTGATGAAAACAACGCGTTTAATTAATTTTGGTCAAATGATGGTTTTCAACAATAATACAATAACACTCATAATATACTGTATAAGATAATAATTTTGTATTAATGCTAACTTTTACTGCTAGAGAATCCTAAAGATAATAATAATAATTGAAACTTTTGTCGTTGGTTCTCGATTTCTTTTAATACATCAAAATCACCGCCCAAAGTACCAGAATTAACCGTTGAGCAACGGACACCTGGAGTATGAGACAAATGATGAATGAGGGTAGAGGTGGTATTTCCGTTATATAATTTCCTTTTCTCAATAATTCAATCATATTCGCTGTCCAAAAAAAAAATCAATCAAATTCGAACTGTTAATAAGTATTTTAGAAAACTATCAACTAACAAACCATTGAATTTATCGCCGTATGGAAGCATCAAAATTATTATTATTATTATTATTCCATTAACATTTTGGAGTCCACTAGTTACATATCAAAAAGAAAAGACAAAAACAAAAAAGAATAACTACTTATAAACTTGTATAAATTTAAATGAGAAAATTACAATATAGTATAAAAAAAACTATTCATTTTGTTTTATAAAAACTATTCACACATTATAAAAACTATTAAAAATACAAAACAACATTTTTTAAAAACAGAAACAAAATTTTTAAAAAGATATTTTTTGTGAACGAAGGGAGTATAAGACATCAAAAAGAAGAATAAAAATTCTCTAAACATTAAAAGGGTTTCAAAGACTCTAACTCACTAAACTTCATGTAAGTATGTAACCGACGTGTTGTGTGACGTATAGTTACATTGGATTAATGTATAATCAAAGAAGTAGATTCGTCACAATTTATAAAATAATTTTATTGTGTGTAACATATTACATGTGGACCATGACCACTTAATCATTTGGTTTTGGTGCTTTAACTGAGATGGTTTGCGAGAAACTCTTTACCAATTTTTTTTTTTCATCCTCGTAATTAATCAAACATTTCGGTAAAACATAGATATCTATTATTAAAAAAATAAAATCCCATAGAAAGATTGAAATAAGAATAAAAAAGAAGTCGTAGTACGTGCTCTCTAGCCTCTAGTCTACTACTGTGTATAACTTACAATAATTATATAGTACTAAATTTTGTAAAACACTAATATTTGCTTAATTAATTGAGAAGGAAAATTATACTAATAGATGGACCGTCATAGTACGGACATCTCACGTGCAAGTGCAATGCAAAGAGTGCTCTGTGCGCATGTGGACCCATGTAAAACCTCATTGTTGAGATATACGATCGACACGTGTCATTTTAATATTAAAATGGAATTTAAAAATGTTGGTTCAAACGAATAAGTGAAGTCTAACGTTAATTAGGTATTTCCAAATTAATGAATGTGTCCCTGCAAACATTGCAACAGGTAAGAAAGTAATTTGTACTAATTGTCTCTTCCACAATGCTTTTTTGGTCTTTAAGTGGAGTATTTTTTCTCTGCTTTCATTTTTAAAGGAAGTTTTAATTTTTTGATACTTGTCCAAAACAAATAAAATAATAATAATTCGATACAGAAACATAAATGTCCTTACAAAATTGACGATTTTTTAGATTCCCAAATAACAGGTTTCGTAGAATGAAATTAAAATATCTCAAATTTTATCATAACGCAAAATCCATTGAATAAATAAATAAAAATACGACATATATATATTGGAAAGGCAAAAGATATATCCCACACTATAAATGTCTAAAAACCAAATGGTTACCACTTACCATAAAAATAATAATCGTCACCTCAATAATTTTCATTCAATAAAAAAGATTGCTTTTTTTTTTGTAGGGGTTGTTATTGCTTTTTATTAAGGCATATCACATCTAATTACTTCATCAAAATAAAGATTGATGTTAAGACTTTTTCTTTTACAGTACTACACCAAAAAAGATTTAATGTCATACAACCATATTAGCCGAGATAACATTATTTAATATTAATGTTTATTACTTATTAGGTCAAACAAATTATCAATAAAACTAGTTCACCTAACTAATTTAATTAGATAGAGATTTTAAGAAATTCAGAATATTTCTTGCTTAACGATCAGTTCTAAAACATACTTTGATCAGAATATATATTACATAGTAATATACTTAGAACCTATATTTTGACCTAGTAATTCAATTAAAAAAGTTTAACTTCTATGCAGGTTATGAATTAATTAACGATTATTTTTTTAAAAGTTTCGCTTTGAATCTCATGATAAATGCCAAAAGTCATCAAAACTGATCAAAGTTGAGAGATTTAGTACTGCAAAGTTTGGTAAGTGGTGCGTGGTCAGTGGTGTGATGTCTCTTTTTACCCAACGCAAAAGGGATACAAGTTGCTTAGTGAAACTTATACACATATAGGGAAAAAAGTACTTATAAAAGCAAAGGCAAAGATACTGCGTTTTGGCAAAAACAGGTTTTTTTTTATATCAAAATGTAATTATTATTATTGTTTACAAAATAAAACATGCCTTGAGAGAGAGAGAAGAAGAAGGTATTTAAGAAAAGGTGAATGAAAGATTCTGAATCTGCCTAACACCTCAAGCACATCACATGGCCTGATGTTTCTTCCTTAGCATTGATCTCTTTTCCCATTGCTTTATCCTCTTTTCTTTGCGAGCATTGTGGAGTTGTTTTATATATATGCCACTTTTTATCTTATATATGTACGTACTACCTTGAAGCTAAGTAATTGATTTATAATTTTGGTTGGTAGCATTGTATAATAATGGAATGGAACAATGAAACAGTAACAAGAAGAGAATAGAATGATAGAACCGTTATAGACAAACAAAAAAGAATTAGAAAACCGAAACAACGAATTTGTTTTCTTTTAGTTTTGTTATTCTAGCTTACCGAAGTGTGAATTACCAACAAAATCTGTATCTGTTTAATTATATAGTTCTATATCTATGCATGTCTATAAAAAGTTTATACGACATTAAAATACAATAACAAATCTTTCTTTTACTGAACTCGAGTTAGGGCCGTAGAAAAGAGACTATACTCCTAAAAGTATTTATCTTTATATCGTATGATCTGAATAGATTATGGCCACAAAGATCATAATTTTTTGGTCATTCAAAGAGGGTAAAAAATAATAATTTATGTAGTAAGCAGGTGGGTTGAAATTAATAACAGAAATTTGCTTTTACAATTAATCGTGGAATCCCTCGATCGAACTGGAAAATGAAAAGCCAAAAGAAGTTTTGCCAAATTATTTGTAGGTGGGTTCTGGTGACTAGTCAATTTATATGAATGGACACTTTATTAATGTTTTAATACATACACAGAAATATGGAAATATTAAACAATTTGTATGAAGGCATCCTAGAAAAATATTCCATTTTCAGTTAAATCTGAACTTTTTTCACTTGTTGGGTTTACTTAGTGAAGGTCAGATTACAATCAAACTTGATTGATAAAGAAACCCATATCCTCTATATTTTAGTTTTAAAATTATTGATATAACAGTGTAATTGTATAAGTGGAGGTGGTTTGTTCGTAATCCCTAATTAAGACCACTTAATGGAAAAAAAAATTGGCTAATATTCGTTGAGCATCTCTATCATATACCCTTAAGATTTTTATTTTTCTATTTTCTCTCACCCATAATTGTTAATTAATATTTGTAAGATAGACCCATTCAATTGATTTTTTCAAACAATTGTCTGGGCGACCTAGGGAAATATAGAGAAATTAACTATGGTACTCAAGACTAGAGTGTTGGACTAACATCAAAAGTTTGAAAAGAAATCCATTTCTTGCAACTAAATTGTCAATGAAGGAGAACAGAAAACTAGGAAGACACTGAATCTTTGATGGTTGGTCATGTAGGGTCAGACAAGAGTAAATGCAAACATTTGGGTCATTTTCCATATTTCTAAAAGTTAGCCTTCAAAAAGCTTTTTTTTTTAATTAAAAATATATAATGGATATGTTCTTGAAATTTTTCATTTTTTTTTTAATTTTTATTTTTATGTGTTAATCTCTTTTCTTTTTGTGTGTGTTAATTTTTTCTTCTTCTTATGTTTTTTTCAGTTAACGGTTTGTAATGAATTATTTGCGAAACATATTTATTTTTACAAAATCTTATAACCATTTTTCAAGGTTTATCTAGCTTCTATAACCGGTCTCTATTTTTTTTTTTTTGGTAAGTGTTTTGAAATATACATAGGTACACCATATTTTTGAATTTGAGTTTTCAAAAAGCGACGGCAATTGTACCAATCGTCGTTATACTACACAATCCAATTATTATAACTAGCTTCAAGAAAATAAAACTCTTAGCTATTATAAATGTATTTATAGTGAGGACCAACAAATACTTGTTTTCATAAATATTTATTTTATCCTAAATTTATCACTATGATTCCAAAAAAAAAAAAAAAAAACAGAAGATATTTTCAAAAATTTGTAGACACGTTGCACGATATATGCCTCACAATGTATATATATACAACGACATCGAGAGATCACTTGATATATTTTACATATTGGCCATTCATTATAAAGAAACACCTACGTAAACATTTTCTTTACAGTACAATCACATCAAAACTGATGTTGCAACTTAGCGGTCGAGATTTCTTGTCTACCTTTGTACGGTCCTGGGGTTTTCCTTCGGTAATAAGGCAAAAGAATGTGAACATTCATATAATTGATATACACTGGATTGAGGAATAATTAACCTCCTTAGAAAATATGTAAATGGAGGGGGATATTCTCTTGCTTAAGAAAAATGCTTTCGAATGTATGGGAACTCTGGAAGGCTTCTCTTATTAAACCAAGATCAAAGAATAACTAAACATAGCCTTTTATCAAAAAAAAAAAAGAATAACTAAACGAAACAATAATATAAACAATTCTGGGAACAACCGAACAAGTTCCAGACACGAGCACCGGACATGCATGATCTATCAAATCTTGAATATTATAATCAGATTCGATATAGACACATATATCTACATATATATACCCACACATATATTCTATACACTGATACACATAATTATAAAGCAATTCAACTCATAAAAAATTGTTGTACATACAATGGTGTTATGTCCTTATAAACTTGAGAATGGCCATTTTGAATTCGTTGTCTCAAGTTTTGTTGCTTAGAATTCTTGTCTCGTAATTTTAGAAGAAAAACGCAACAATATGATCGATGTATCATATATGAAAATTTTGATATTCGTTAAAAGAGAAAATTTAGTAATTGCACAAAGATTAGTCAAAAGGCGACGGGTACGTGATTTCAGGTTCATGCACTCCTAAAAAGATATACTATTTTATAGTCGCTGAGACTGTTGTCAAGTGCATGGATTTATCAAATTCGTCAGTTAAGCCTATAATGATATATTAATTAGCTAGGTTTGCTAGTTGTGTGAATAGCGATAAAAATGATTTAAGGACCACAATTCTTTTAATGGGTTGTGTTTTTGATATTATGTAGTCCAATTTATGGATTTCGGATTAAAAAGCTCGTTAAACAAAAAATTATAAGTTATCATTCCGTCATAGTTGTGTATCTCACTGAGATACTAGTGCGTAATGAACCAGACAATCTATATAAAACATAATAAGTAACACATATGATCTAGGTAAATTAAAATTTAGAAACAGAAAAGATTAATATTGACAAAAGAGAAAATACGCAAAGTGACAGTAAAAAGAAAAAGGAAAAAAGAATGAAAGAGTGGTAGGGTTGGTCGGGAGAGGCTGCTAAAGTCGTGAGAGTGAGTGAAGGAGGCTTCGAGCAGCCGACATCGAATCTTTTAAAGTCGCAAAATATTAGTAACACCTTATCACATATATATACGAGCATCTGAATATATTTTCTATTTTAATATATAACCAATAATTAAAGTTTCAATTTAGCTTTTCTTCAAACAAATAGGGACTTGAAGCTTCCTCTGGTCTCTGGATATCTCTAGAACCATTTATATTATATTATATACCATTCTAACCATGTACCGTTGCGGTACAAGATAATCGGTTTGATAATTCTCAATCATAAAAACGATATCAAAAACGTTACTAAAGATGTTACTCTCAGATTATTCCATAACAACTTACAACTTCAGCATACCACTAAAAAACTTGTACAACTTTGGGTTAACAATCATATCCATCATATTCATTTTGGAGCTGTCTTAAGAGGTTTACTAAATTTTGAGTAATATCCAAAATATTACTACTTCTAAATCAAAACAAGACATGTTGGAATTACAGAAAAAAGAACTATTAGTTTGATGAACATAAACATGTAATTAATAAATAGTTTATACTTGTTTCATCGCTATATCATGAATTTGCATAATATATGATTGAACAAAAGAAAATCGGTTGATGCAAGGATTAAGAGTTAGATGTTAAAGAAAACAAATAGACGTCGGCAAAGCTTAGAAGAAGCCCAACATTTTTAGAAGAAAACGACTTCAACATTTAAAAATATTATCACTACTTCGTTAGAGGCCAGGCTCGTTGCAATGGGTTATATTGGGCCACAATTGTGGGCCGAGTTCGACATAATTTGTAATTGGATTCCTTTGTAATTATGTATTGTGCAATCATCCCTAGAGATCCGAGTACTTTCAAGTTACAAGTAATGTCACAATTTTAGTGGAAAAATACAAATGAGAAAAAAATCCAAACATTGCGGGAGATATTTTTGAGGCTGGGAAAATGGATAACGAAGGAACGCTTATGAAGCCATTTACCTATCAATTTTTGGACCGATAAGGTATTTGCATATCAATGGGCCCATTATTGACATTGACTTTTTTTTTTTTTTTTTCATCAATTGACATTGACTTCTAAGCTACAATATACTTTCAACTTGCTTATTTCAATTTCCTCGAATATGACTTGTATTTTCCGCTTATTGGCCAATACTCATGACTTATTGCTATCTTTTTATATGATAACTTGATAAAAACAATATTAATTAAAACTCATATTTTTAATAACTATCTTTCTTTTTTTCAAGATCAACTAATTTTGATCTTTATTATATGTAAATATATACTAATCTTTTGTTAATAATATAAGTAATTTTACTTTAGACATTACCAAAAGGTATATCTAGAAGATGGAGAAAAATACAAAAAGACAGAGAAAAAAGAGAGTCCATGTTTCTTCTAATAAATTCTACTACTACCTTATCCAAATCCATCTGTGATTCAAATGCGCAGGTACACGTGGCATCCATCTAGGCGATTTATTTTTCGTCTGCCGTTAATTGATGACGTGTCGTGCTTTACGATTTCACGCTCTCACGTCATCACGGCTATGTTATTGAATTCCCTTTTTCACCCTTCCCATTTCACAATTTCCTTATTTTTTTCTTAAAGTAAAAAATGAATGAAACGACGAAATCAAAAACCTTTCCACCAATCACTTTTAAAAGTGAATTATTTTGTCAACCAAAAGAAGAAATGAATAATTCCCTATAATTTTCTATTACTAATTATTATTATTATTTATCATAGTTGTTGGTTGATCTTTGCTCACATTACAAGTAATTGACAGTGTCCTAAAATGAAACCAAAATCATATGTTTTTTTAGTAAAATTATTTTAATGAGTTATATATATATTGATGCATTTTCTTAGTATTTTTTAATTCTAATTATATACAACTAAAATATCATATTAGCTTTTTATATTGTTTTTAAAAAATAAAAAATAAAACAAAATTAGGAACATTTTGGTTTACATAAGAAAAAATTGGCCAAATATTATATTTCATCACCAAAAAGATTAGGCAAAATGAAACAAAATTGGGTGAAAGGGTAAAATCGACAATTAAAGAAAAAACTGGGTCGATAAAGTAACGGAGATTCTTTCACTCCTTTGATCTCTCAACTCTCAAGTGAAGAATCTCTCTCTCTATCTCTATCTTCTTCCATTGATCCTTTCCTCTCTTTGGCTTGTTTCGGAGCTCTTCGATCTTCTTCTTGATCGACCTACGTGCGACTGTTTGTACCATTCACGATCTAATCCGATTCCAATTGTTGCTTACTAAACTCGTAAGTGAATCAAAAACTATTTCTTTGATCTTCCTAATTATTGATCATCATCATCAAATGATTTTTGAATATCTGTGGTATAATTCGATGATCAATGATTGTTTTGACTTTTTTTGGGAATATATTTGGAATCTAATGTTTCGTTGTATGGATCAGTGATCTAGAATTTGGCCATGTTTCGTTTGGTACTAAAAATCCTCTGTTTTGATTTTGTGTATTGAAGGAAAGAAAGATGAGATCGCTTCAAGCACCAGTTGTTTGTCCTGCAATTCGTCCAAGACAAGTAGGTGCATGTGCTTCACTTGTTAACTACACTGGTCTGAAACCTAGAAGACAATTTTGGGGTAATCGGACAAAAGGTTTCAAGTCTCAGGGCACTACTACAATCACTCTTAGATTGTGCGACAAGAGTATCAAGTGTGTTTTCAGCTCTCACTCTGATGGTAATGGAAGCACTGCAGAGAATTTTAATGAGAATGATGAGGAATATGTTAACTCTAGTGTAGTGGAAGCTGGTAAGTTAGTGGGATTAGTAGATTTTTTTTTTGTCTGGTTTTGATTTAGTGTTTCCAGTTTTTCAAAGTATTTTTGGGTGTTTTTGATGTTGTAGTTGAAGTAAAAAGTGGAGCAGATGGTTTCATGGTGAAGATGAGGGATGGTAGGCAATTACGATGTGTCCATAACAATCCTCAAGGAGGGCATTTACCAGATTATGCTCCACACCCTGCTATTGTGTTGAAAATGGAAGATGGAACTGGTCTTCTTCTTCCCATTATCGTGTGTAAGTAGTTCCTTAGTTTTGGTGATGTCAAAGCGTTGTTTTTATTCCACTCTCACAATGTTTTGAGTGTCTTGTTTTGTTTTTTGTTTCTAATTGCAGTGGAGATGCCTAGTGTGTTACTTATGGCAGCAATGACCAACGTTCAAATTGTATGCTTTTATCACTCTATTATCTTGGTATTGATCATTAATGAGTGATCGAAGAGAAGTTTTATAGAATTTTTTGTTACTTGTTGCAGGCAAGACCCACCATGTATCAAGTGGTGAAGGAAATGGTGGACAAGATGGGTTATGAAGTATGTTTTGTGGTTTCAGTTTGTCCTCCTTTTATGTAAATATCCTTCTCTCGTTAACATATTGTTTCATGGAAATTTTGTGAACTCTTCAACAGGTTAGACTTGTTAGAGTCACCAAAAGAGTTCACGAGGCGTATTTTGCCCAGTTATACCTTTCAAAGGTCTGCAACTGGTCTCTTCTATACAACTTCTATTGACCTTTGGAAACGTAGATCTTTTCAGTTTCTCATTTCCTATATTAAGGCTGCTTTTGGGACGATATTGCAGGTGGGTAATGCCTCGGAGTGTGTCAGCTTTGATCTTAGGCCTTCAGATGCAATCAATATCGCTGTTAGATGCAAGGTATTACATAACTCTGTTAATTAATCATCTGAGATAAATACAAATATGTGTTCGCGATTGAAAATTGTGTTGATCCTTTTGTAGATACCTATCCAAGTGAACAAGTACCTTGCATATAGTGATGGAATGAGAGTCATTGAGTCAGGGAAGATATCAACGCCGACACCAGCTTCAGATGGTTTATTATTTACTGAACAAGACCGGTAAATTTTCAGACACCTTAAAGATCAATCTTTGCAGATCACATATGTTTACTGTGAATTTGAGTGCTATAAACTTAAATCTTCGTTTTTGACTTGGTGCAGACCAAATGGTCAGGCTTGTCTTGATACGAAAGAGTTCAATATTTTGAGCAAAATGATGCAAGCTGTTGATGAAGAGCGATATGATGAAGCCGGTAAGCTTATTGTCTCTATATCCTTTTATTAGTGGCAGCATCAATTACTGGTCTCATGATCAATACATTGTTGGTTATATGATTTGCAGCTGAGTGGAGAGACAAGCTTGGTCAATTTCGGGCCAAACGTAACCTGAGGAAATACACTTGAGAGAGGTAATACAGACAAAAAAACGAAAATTCATTTGAATGACAATATCATTTCTCGATGCTTATGCTTCTCCTTGGGGCAGGTCGATCAACAATTATTGGCTGTGTACATAATTAAGAAGAAGTCATTGGTCGGAATCAAAAGTGGAGGAAGAAGCCTGAAGTGTCGTCTCCCTGTATGATGGAGATCGAAGAATGCTTCTGCACTTTACCCATTTCCCAAAAAAAAACAAAAAAAAAAATGTATAAAGTATGTAGCGTGATGTGTACATATTACTTATTACATTTACATTATGCAAATATGCAATTAAGCTCACTCTAATTAATTTTAAGTCTACCCTTGTGTTCGTCGTTGCTTGTTTTCGTGCTTCTTTTTGTGTTAAGAAAATATAATAAAAGTAAAAAACTATCCCTTGTTATTACTTGCAGTCGTTTGTTATTTATCATAGAAGCAATGTGGCATATGGTTAACAAAAAATTGGAAGAAAAGACAAATAAGATGGCTTTGCCGACATATCTGCAGTGTCTTTGTTTTTTGTTAGTTAGTGTACAAAGTGCAGTGTCTCTACATCTAGTCTTGAGTCTTGACAATAAAACAGGACAATTTTTTTCATTTAGGACTAACCGAATGTTTTATTATGATGTTCTTAGGTAAAATATTTCTATATATACTTACTAATTTACAAATATGTTTTCTTCTAAATTTTATTAGTCAAAAGATCTTACGAAGACATGGGTTTTCCAGAACCATTTTAATTTATAAATAAAAATTGACAATTGATAATAAATGAAAAATTTTAAAATAAAAAGAGAAAAAACCATAGCCATTCAAAAAAAATATCTCGCAACATACGTTTCATAGGACAAATAGCTAGTGTGACAAACTGACAACCACTTGTCAAAATTGGGCTCTCAATATGGAAAAAAATTAGTCAAAGTTATTAAAAAAGACAAAAAAATAAATAAGGGAAAATATACTTACAATCAATAAGAGATTTTTTTAAAAAAAAAATCATGTAACTAATGGTACATAAACAAGTCATGTATCTGGCAAATAAACCTAATTTGGACTAGATGAATAGTGATTTTAAACGGTACATAAGCAACTCATATATGTATAGAAAAATAAGCCTAATTTATAACGAAATTGTTATTTTATATTACAAATCCAACATTTGTTTTATTCAAACATCTCACTAAACTTTTGAAATCAACAAAAAACATCTCACTAAACTTAAAAATCTCAGATTTTGAATATGTTTAGGTAAACAACTATTATCTCGTAGTTAGTAAGTATTCTTCTCACTAAATTTATAATAACATCGATCGATGGTGTATTATTAACTAATTTATATAACTAAGAAATAATTATAACGGTATTTAGTAACGGTATTTAGCGCGCGCGGGAACTCACCTAGTTAAAGAATAAAAAACCTCAAAAAATAGTAGTTACCAGAAAACAGAGCAAGCGAAAGTTCGTTTTTAAAAGAAGGTAAAAAATCACCGACGGTGTTTGCGTATACCGTTGTGTTTCCGGCCACAATTAATGAAAAACCATATCTAGTCCAAATTACGTTGTAACGCAAAAAACGTAATTAAAGAAAGACTAATTATTATTATAAAACCCCATCTTCATCATCACTTTACTTCTCCCTCTTACGTCTCTTTCAATTTTCTCTCTGAGAAGAATCGCTTCTCTCTCTCTCGGCTGCGCCGATTCCGAGTTCCCCGATTCTCGGATTCTTCTCTTGGAGATTCCTCATGTCTGGCTCTCTTGATCGATTCGCGAGGCCTTGTGAGTAAATTTATCATCCCCTTTCTTCGATTATCGAATCACGCAATTCTGGTTTGTTAGATTGAGTTTGAGAACTATTAGGCTCTGAGTTTTATCGCAGATGTTAGATTTTGGGAATTTTTGTTGAGATTTTTTGTTGGTTTCAGGTTTTGAAGGATGTTCAAGCAATGATGAGAGAAGAGAACGGAGATCAGATTTCGAAGTATCTGAGGATGAGAAGAAAACAAGAATCGGGAATTTCAATTTCAAGAAGAAAGCTGCGAAAGCTTCAAGCAAACTCAGACATTCGTTGAAGAAGAAAGGTAGCAGTAGGAGAAGAAGCAGTGATCGTACTTTCTCTCTTACCATTGAAGACATTCACGATGTTGAGGAATTGCGAGCTGTTGACGAATTCCGTAATTTACTCGTCTCTGAGAATTTGCTTCCTCCTACTCTTGATGATTATCACATTATGTTGAGGTCAGATTTTTGTCTCTCTCGATGCTTTGTTGATGATGATGATGATGATGCTCATGTTCTTGTTCTCTGTTAGATTCTTGAAAGCTAGGAAATTTGATATTGGGAAAACCAAGTTGATGTGGAGTAATATGATTCAATGGAGAAAAGATTTTGGCACTGACACCATTTTCGAGGTGATTTAGATGTTCTTTTTGTAATCTCAATAGGTGTGTCAAAATCATGTGCTGTGTTTTTTTTGCTGATGAGAGTTTGATTTTGTGTTCACAGGATTTTGAATTTGAAGAGTTCGATGAAGTTATGAAATACTACCCTCATGGTTATCATGGTGTTGACAAAGAAGGAAGACCTGTTTATATTGAGAGACTAGGACAGGTTGATCCGGCCAAGCTCATGCAAGTCACTACGGCGGAAAGATTCATAAGGTATCATGTTCGAGAGTTTGAGAAAACTATCAACATTAAGCTTCCAGCTTGCTGCATTGCTGCTAAGAGACACATTGACTCTAGTACAACAATTCTAGACGTCCAAGGCGTGGTACTTCAAAAACCAGATTCTGTTAGTTTTCCCTAGTGTAGTGTTTAATGTCCTGCATATTATTACTTAAGAATTGTTTAAACTGTGTTTTGCAGGGGTTCAAGAATTTCTCTAAGCCTGCGAGGGATCTCATTATCCAGCTGCAAAAGATTGATAATGATAACTACCCTGAGGTATGAGCTGGCTGCTATTGATTTTGTAACAAAATGTGTGTTTTCGTTTTACCAAAAAAAAATTTGTGTTTTCAAATTAGTTTAGTAAAAGATAATGTGAGGTAGCATTTTTCATCTATATGCAGACACTTCATCGTATGTTCATCATCAACGGTGGTTCTGGTTTTAAGCTAGTTTGGGCCACAGTGAAACAATTTCTTGATCCAAAGACAGTCACGAAGATTCATGTAGGTTTACCCTTTTTATGCATATCCATCCACATTTCCACAAGTTATCTTAAAGATTATCTTTAATCGTATTAACTATTGTCGATGTATTGTTGTAATAGGTCATTGGTAACAAGTACCAAAACAAATTACTGGAGATAATTGATGCAAGGTATAGACTTCTCAAGCCTCTTGTTTGGTTCACATGAAACTCCAAAATATGATATAACTTCCTAACCATATTTGGAACTTTTTTCAGCCAGCTGCCAGATTTTCTTGGTGGCACTTGCACCTGTGCAGATCGAGGTGGTTGTATGAGATCTGATAAAGGGCCCTGGAATGACCCTGAGATAATAAAGGTAAAAATCGATCTTCCACAGCCTATTGTTTACTGTGTTTTGGTTAATCAGATTAGCACAAGACAGAATAAAGTTACCTAACTGATCTCCCCCACCTGTAGATGCTTCAAAGTGGTGGACCGCTCTGCAGGCATAATTCGGCTCTAAACAGTTTTTCCCGTGTGTCTTCATGCGATAAGCCATCTTTTTCTGGGGTAAAGTCTTCTAGACTTAGATGCGAAGCTTGTTTTTTTGAAAATTTCTATCTGACTGTAACACTAATGTCCTCTTTGGCTCAGATAAAAGTTAGTGACACCTCGACAGCAGAATCAGGGTCTGAATTGGAAGAGATGGCTTCTCCAAAAGTAAATAGAGAGATTCGTGTTCCCAAGCTGACTCCTGTTTGTGAAGATGTAAGAGTTTTCTTGTACGAAAGTGAAAATCACAGTATGCTCATCAGACTACTTTACTTATTACCTGACCTTACTTTCAGATTAGGGGCAATGCTATATCATATCCTACTGACTCATCAGAGTATGATTCACCAATGGTGGACAAAGTTGTGGATGTTGCTTGGATGGCCCATGAAAAGCCAAAGGCTTCAAAAGGTAAAAGAGTGGAATCTTAATACTGTGATATGTAAATAAGAAATCAGATCAACGTAAAGTCTCACTGTAATGGAATATGTTGGTGCAGGTTCAGAGTATACACCCGATTTGAGCAAAATAGGTTCGGTTACTTATATCTGGAGGTGGCTAATGATGTTCTTTGTAAACTTGTTTACGCTTCTCATATCTGTGGCTCTGCCACAGAGTGAAGGACACTCCCAGTCTGAATCTTCAGTTGACGGACCAAACGCTAGAGAGTCTCGTCCTCCTTCACCGGCTTTTGCAACTACAGCAGAGAGAAATGTGTTTTCTTCTGTTGTGAACAGACTAGGAGATCTTGAGAAACAGGTAGAAACACTGCACTCGAAGCGACATGAGATGCCTCGTGAGAAAGAGGAGTTGCTTAACACAGCTGTTTATCGCGTGGATGCACTTGAAGCAGAGCTCATCGCTACAAAAAAGGTATAACAAAATCTCTCAATTCCATGTTAAATTTATTTCATAATTGATATGAAAAGCAACTGTATTTGTATTTGTATATCAACTCCAACACTCTTCAATGATTCAGGCTTTACATGAGGCTTTAATGAGACAAGATGATCTTTTGGCTTACATAGACCGTGAAGAAGATGAGAAGTACCATAAGGTAAATCATTTAATTTCTTTCACCCACCCATAAGTTTGTGATCTTTTTTTTTTTATATTTTAAGGGAATACTCTTATGTGATTTTTGTTGAATAAAACAGAAAAAGAAGGTGTGCTGGTGAAGACTGAAGAGAGCTTCGAGTTATGCGAGTTACGAGAAGTGGTGTGGTACTCTGGTATATGAGTAGGTTGATAATTTCGTATACACCACCCCCCATAGAGAGAACAATGTTTATATCCAAATTTAGGTTTCATAAGCAAAGATTTGATACTTTTGGGGGAAATTTAGAAGACTGTTTGATATTCAAAGTACATTTGTATTTATATCAGTGGTGACCATTTTCTCTCACTTCGGTCTCTGCTTTGCCTCCTATGATCCTATCGCAATTATCATATTTTTTCTCCATTTTTTTTTGGGGTCTTCATGTTTATGAATGAGTCATGATGAAAAATGTCTCTATTTATAAATTTAAGGGTGATTCAAGGCTAACTCCATAAAAGATGTGATTAACAACATAGGTAGTCGATTGGGTCGAGTCTTTCAATTCACGATGGTACAAACGACTTTTTTGGGTCTCTATGAGAGCCACCGTAAAATCTCATCGCTTCAACTGAAAACTAATTTCAATGTCTTTAAAACTACTAAAAGAATGGCCGATTATGATTGAGTTAGCAGAGTTGATATCAACCATAATTTTTTTGCCAAAATCTCTTTCTAGAGAACAAGCTTGTACTTGTAATGTCCAAACGGATTTTACTGTTTCCGTTTGGTAGTACTTATGTATTTGTTGATGCGTCAAAGTTGTTTGATTGAAACATTTACAAAACAGAGAAAATTACTATTTCCGTATTTCATTTCATTGTGGTGCCAAAGAAAAACATAACCATCGAAGATGAAAATCAAGCCAGCTAATTAAAAAAAATCACCAGCATCACCTAATTTTAAACCACTCCTAAAATTAACTAAAATAAAATAATACCAAACTTTAGTCATTTTTGAGTTTTTACTCTTTTTTTTTTTACCTCTCTCTACTTCCAGTTCAAGTAAGCTTTTTAGGCCTAGCACGAGCCATAGCCAGTACTACCAATGAGACCATGTCTAGATCCAAGAACGACGTCGTTTTCCCGAACAAGCGATCTCTTCTTCTCCATTATGAAACTCTCTATCTTCAAACGAAACTCTTCGCTACTCAGCCTATCTATCGCCACCACTTTCGCCGATTCCGTTCTCCGATACTTCACCACCGGCCGGATTATCTCTTTCTTCGTCTCCGATTTCGTCCTCCTATAAATTCCCGGTGATGTAACCACCTCCCGAGTAGTCTCATCCAAAACCACTTCCTCATCCTCCGCGATAAACGCCGGAACGATTTGCTTTTCCGATTCATCATCTTCCACCACTTTCGCCGACTCCGTTCTCTGATACTCCATCACCGGCCGGAATATCTCCGATTTCGTCCTCCTAGAAATTCCTTTTGTCGTAACCGCCTCCTCAACCTCCGCGTTAAACGCCGGAACGATTTGCTTATGCAAATCATCATCATCATCTTCCACCACTTTCTCGTCGTCGGCGGTTACGATTACGGCGGAGGAAGAAGAGGTGTATTGATCGTAGAGATCTGGTTCTGGTTCAACATTACTACTACTACTACTCTCGTTGTTGCTCTCGCCGGAGAGAAAGAAAAGTAAACCGACGATTAGGTTAGCGAAGACGAAGACGACGGAACGATCGGTTATAAAAACCGCTCCGGTCCGGTAAAACCAGTCGCCGGCAGTTTGTAGTGAAATCGCCACCGTCGGGAACCATAAGTAACACAACGAAGCTACGGCGGCTAAACGTAGAATGTTCCTAAAGCTTCTACGGTTGTTGTATCTCCTCATTGCTTCCGCTTTCTCCGCCTCCACGCCATGGAATTCGAACGGCTTCACCATTTTTTTTTTCGCTCTGTTTTTTTTTTGTCTTTCTTTCTGTGAAATTGAAACAGAGACAGTATAAATGCTTGCTTTGATGTTAATATAAGGTCTGAGAAATTAATTACGATGGAGATTTTGATTTATTCTGGGAAAATGAAACGGGAAAGTGATATTTTCCGGGAAAATTGAATCGGGAAAGTGAAGCGATTTTGTGATTTAATTTGTTAAATGAGAGAAAATATTTGATTGGAGAAAATGCGAGATACACTGACACACTGATACGGAAATACGATCACAGCACTGGTCTTTTTTTATATCCTCAATAAGTTAAAATTTAATAACTCTTTTTGCCTTTTGATAGGTCATTTTATTTTATTATGTGGACAGCCAACCAATAATAATAGCACAATATAAAGTGTAATTGTTGTTTTGGTTTTATTTAGTATTAAAATTTAGAAAAGAACCTAGAGAATACTTTTATCTTAAAAATGTTTGTCTCCCTGTCTATGATAACAATGATTAGTTTGTTTACTAATTGCCATAACTAATTAATTATGCTATCAAAACAATATTTTCAGTATATAGAAAGTTGAACGAAGATAAAGTGACTGATCCACTTAAAGATACTGAATTTGCTATAGTACATACCGAATATATTTCAACTTACTATAATTTAACGATGCAATCTATAATGAAATATTCTTCGAATTGCATAATTGAAGATAAGTTGATTTACATACATGGATAATGGAATTATCTTAAGTAGTCCATGAGAAGCCCACTAATCTTTCAAGAAGACACGTGAAAGTCACGCGCCGTCAAAGTAAAAGAAGAACAGACTTATCCACACATTTACGAGGTTCATGGATCCAGAACAAAAGAATACATTAACAGGCAAATGGTCGAGAACCACGTGAGACCAAAGCTGAGTCACGTGCACTAATAGAACTTCTCTTACACATAGCCATAGGGGTATATATGCAATTATTATTATTAAGTTGATAGCTTAATTCATAAGTATTATAAAATTGAGGAAGCTAGTAGTAATGTTAATAAGACTGATTTGGTAATATTAATATTAACAGAGCAGAATACTGTCCCCGAACAAACAAACGAATGCATTATTTTCGACAAATAAAGGCAACGAACAATTGTATTGTCCCGCTGTCCCAGCAAAATTAAAATCTATTTAATCCAACAAATTGTATTATTCCAACATAATCAACAAACTAATTAGACATATAGTTTAACTAATCCAACACAGCGTCTTTCATCATTCTTATGCTAGGAAACAGGAGACCATTAGTTTAAATATCTTAAAGCTCCAGAAGGTGTTTGAGGATAAAGTAGTCGTCTACTCCAAGATATTTTTTTTAAAACACAATTTTATGGTACAGTTGATTGGGCCACTTCTTACACACAGTTCTTAATACTAACGGATTAAAAAGCCCACTTTAAAACTTCAATGTACACACTTAACTACTTTAGTAAAGAAGCAGAAGACTCCAGCTGAGTAGAAATGGGCCTTAAATGGCCCACAAATTCCACTGTCTTCACTCTTCAATAAAAGCAAAACCTGTGAATCAGCAGGAGTCTTCTGCTTCTCTTCAAATATGGGTCACACAAGTACAGTGGTATTGGGCATGACCACAGAGGCACCCATTAAGAGTTGCGCGAATCTTCAACTTCAAGTGCCAATATTTGTCTTTTTTGTTTTCAATCAAACACTACTCATACGGTATAGCCACAGTTCAAGATTGTGCTTACTGCTCACTATTACTACGCCACTTTGTCGTGGTAAGACAAATTTTCTGCCTGATAACTTGAGCAGACACTTTCATAGACCATGATCATCATGTTCAACATGCTATAAATCTATATAAAAAGGATCTCAATCAACTAATCAACACAACTACTTACACATCAACAACAACTACTTAACATCTAGTCATTAAGTTCATCCCATAACTTTCATTTTGCAAGAACTATATTCCCCATACGAATTGTAACCAAAAAACACAAGAATCACTCATTGTTGCTATATGTCTCTCTTACCAGTATATCTCTATCCATATTAAATTCATGTCAAACTCACAAGCTAAAGCTTTGTCCTTGAGCTTTCTACTACTTGTAACATTGCTCTAAGATCAGTGATAACACAAAGCACCAAAAATCCAATTTCTTAGTCTCACTCTCAATGAAACAAATAGATTTTAAAGAAAAGCATAATCACTTGCATTCAATTGAAAACACAACAAATTCAAAGGCATAAGTTTTTACCAGAAAAAAACACAAACTCTGGCTCATCATTTCTTCTTCCCTTTGCCAGGACCTTTACTTTTCTTAGTAGGCATAACAATTTCTCCTTTAAGCACAGGGATCTCCATAATCTCAGAAAGCCCAGCGAACCTCTTACGAAACTTCTCCACTTGGTCAGCATCAACCATCAAAGCCGAACGATTCCCAAGGTAAAACGGATGGTTACCTGACCAAACATCAACCACATACTCTTTCTTTGTTCCTCCCGTCGTCATCACCAGCTCTCCATTGCAGTATACCTTCGCGTCTTCGTGGAATTCTGGATGCAAATCCTTCTTACGACACGTTATTTGAACCACCGAATTGCTGCTTCTTCTCGCCGATTGTTTTCCTCCTTTCACTGCCGCCATAACCGGCTAATTTGGAAAAAAAAAAAAAACAAATTTAGTGATTTTGGGGAAGGAGGAATGAGAGATCGATTTCGAGCTTACCTTTCTCAATTCCAGAGAAGGAACACATGTGTTAATCTGAAGAAACGAGTTCGGGAGAGAAACCGCCATTTTTCGCATTCAGCAGCTATCTTCTTCTATTTTCCTGGTGAAGAAACGAAGTAACGATGGATAAGAGAATGAGGATGATGAAGTTTTGAGGAATTACGTTTATACCCCTAAGTTTATAAAAGTTACGTAAGGATAAAAAGGTAATTTATAGAAAGACCTCCTTCTTCGTCGATCTAACGCTTCGTTTTTTCTCGAGAAGGTAAAATACATACGTACACAGTTGAAGGTTTTAGCAGCGAGTATGAGGAAGGAACTGTGTAGAAACTTTCAGCGTGGAAGGTAAAATTCTCTCTTCATCATCATCTTCTTCTTCGTCTGTTCTAGGTTTGTTTTGACTCAATTTGTTGCTTGTGTGTTGTTTTCTAAGAGTTTTTGAACTTCGTTTCGATTGCAGAAATTTAGGTTTCGTGTTCTATATTCTGGGTTTAATTTGTAAACAATCGATGTGCGAAGGTAGTAATGTGTAGAAAACGATGTCTATTGAGCTGAAATCTATATGTATCAAACAGTTAATTGACTTTGATCGCTCCTAATCTTCGCCATATTTGCTTCTGAAGTTATGATTAGTGTTAGTAGAAGCTTAGAGATCTAGTTATTGGATTCATCGTCCTTTGTGTTGTTTTTGCAGTTGTAGGTATGGGGAAAATTGTAGATTTCTTCATCCACAACAAGCTAAGCCAAATTGTAGATTTCTTCATCCACAACAACAGCCACAACAACAACAACAGCAGCAACAGAATAGTTCGAACCCTTTTGGATTTGGTGTACAAGGTGGTGGTTCCAGCAGATCGAATCAATTTCAGGTTCTATTGGTTTTTCTTCTTTTAAGCTGCAAGTATTTGGTTTGATAGAATGCAAGTTATCGTTCGGCTTTTGGATGAGAAAAATGGTGCCTCTTCTTGAAGAAAAGAAAGCATCTTGCCTGTTGAATGAATGGTGACATGATGATGCTTTTGCAAACCCAGCCTTTTGAGAATACATGGTCAAGAACGGCTTCTACACCTACTGCTGGTGGTGGTGGTGCTGCTTCTACACAGCAGGCTGGTAAACAGACGCAGCCGGCAGACCATAAGTGAGTGTATATATTAATATGTTTGCATATGCTTCTTCTATTAATATCATCCTTTTAGCCGTTTGTTTCTTTGGAAATTAACTGTTTCTCTCTTGGTTACTATGCAAAGATGCACAGATCCTGCTGCGTGTAAGCGGGTAATGCAAGACGATTTTAAAAATGAGAGACCTATGTGGAAGCTCACATGCTACGGCCACTGGAAATAGTATGTATTACTTCATTTGGTCCACCATCCTTGATCTTTACTCATTCTTTATAACGTTTGTAATCTTCTCTATCTTATTTTTTTTCTAGTTTTCCATGTGATGTTACGGGTGATATCAGTTATGAAGAGCTACGTGCAATGGCATACGAAGAGGCTAAACGAGGGATACCTCTACAGTCGATTGTGAGATTAACCTTTCTTATGTTTGTTATACTTTACACTAGTTTTCATTTCATACTCATAAGACATAAGTCGATTTCCTCTTTTCCTGGCTTATGATGGTGCATTATATAGGTTGAGAGGGAGAGGAATCTGCAAAACTCCAAAATAGCTGAGTTTGAAAACTTTCTGCGGAATCCATACAAAGGCTCTGTTACCGCCAATCAAAGCCCGTTTGCTGCAACCACTCCTAGTATCTTCCCACCGACTGGTCAGATCAATTCCTCTCCTCCAGGATTCTCTGGCTTTAATCAACAAACTGCATTCCCCAATACCAATGCTGGTGGACTCAAGTATTAACTTTTGTGGGCTTTCTCCATTTTTCATATTCCAGTAAGGTTGTGTTGCCTTCATAAACTAACTAACTCTTGGTTTCCATTGTTCCCCGACATAGTTCATCTGGACCTCCGAATGCCTTTGCAAGCTTCAATCAACAATCAAATAATCAACAAACTACCTTCCCCAATACCAATGCTGGTGGAGTCAGGTACCAACTTTTGTGGGCTTTCTCCATATTCCATATTCCTACTAGTTTGTGTTACGTTTATAAACTCTTGGTTTCCATTTTCCTCGTTGGCCAACTATTCATCTGCATAGTTCATCTGGACCTCCGAATCCCTTTGCAAGCTTTAATCAACAATCGAACAATCAACAAACTGCATTCCCCAATACCAATGCTGGTGGTCTCAGGTGTCAACTTTTGTTTGCTTTCTCCATTTATTCATACGCCAATAAGTTTGTGTTGCCTTCACAAAATAACTCTCAAAAGATTGAAAAACCATCACAAACCTCCCCTTTTTCTGTTCATTCCCATTGTTCCTCGACATAGTTCATCAGGACCTCCAAATGCCTTTGCAAGCTTTAATAAACAACCAAATGCTTTCAGCGTCAACACTCCTCAACCCGTTCCTTCAGGTACTACTTCTAAAGTTAAACTTTGCTCAGAGGCCAAGACTCCACATCATCTAAAACCTCTTTTGCAAATGATCACAGGTCCCTCTGGTTTCCAAACCCATCCATCAACAACATTCAAACCAGCATCGTTTGGACCTGGGCCTGGACTCGCCACAACTCCACAAAACAATAACATCTTTGGTCCATCAACTCCAGCGCCAGCTCTCAACACTTCCCAGAACAATCAGACCGCATTCAACTTCAATGTCCCTGTTGCATCTTTCACTGCTCCTGCTGTAGACACAACAAATACATCTTCCGGGTAAGTCCCCATTCTATTTCCACAATGAAAAACCGTTGTTGAACATGTGACAAATAGATCGTCAGAACATACTATGATGTTCTAACTTGAATCATTTGTGGCAGAACCGAGCTGCAAATAGGTGATCCTGTTGATAGTAGCATCTGGTTAAAGGAGAAATGGAATCCAGGGGAGGTATAAATTGCTCAAAAACTAGTCTTTAAGTTGATTACAAAATTAGATTGCCAAAACTATAATCTTAAGATTATTTTTGGTGTGCAGATCCCGGAGCAAGCGCCGCCTGATGCCTTTGTTTAACAATATGAAAAGAGTCATTGAAACAATTACGTATAGGCTAATGTCTCAAATTGGCGCAGAAAAGTTGTGTTTTTTTTTGTCATTAACATTTGTGAATGATTTTATGATCACAAACAGATTTGTGGCAAATACAAGTTGACCATTAGTTCCACCAATGTAATGTCTCCACAAAATGCAAAGTTTGAACTTTGTTTTTTCAACAATTATTTCAATGCAGATAACAGAAAACTATAACAAGAGAATTCTAAAATTCAAATCTTTCTCACCAAGTAAGCATCTTTAACTACAACAACATTCCCACAAAATTTGAAAGCTATCTTAATTCCACCACAAAATTTCATCAAATCTCGTTGGATTTTCTCTTTTTCTTGCTCTTCTTCCTCTTCTCCGAACCCATCTCCCCGTCACTCTTCCTCTTCTTCTTGGAGCTTAGCTTCGTCTCCCTGTGGATACTCTTTAATTCGGTGAAGGCACCGGAGGCTCGTCGGAGGTACGCGCTAACATCTTGAGAGGCTCCATTCTCGGAGGAAACGAATCCGGAGAGAAGCGTCGCCGCCTTAGATAAAGAGATTGGCTTTGCACTGTTAACTCTTCCGGTGACCGTCTTCATCGGAACAAGCTCGAAGAAGATGGTCGCACAAATTAGGGCAAGTTAAAAATAAATAAATCGAAATGAAAATGGGCCACTATAAGGCCCAATAACAAAAATGCCATCGGGGAGGTCTCTCTTATAAGGTAAAGCGCAGTGTCACTCTGTCACAGAGTCAAACAACTCTGAATTAAGACGATGGCGGCTGCAATGGCTTCTCACGTTTCGACGGCTCGATCACCGGCTCTTTCCTTCTCTTCTTCGTCATCCTCCTTCTTCCACGGTACTACTCTTCGGAGATTCTCCGCCGTTTCACTCCCTTCTCCGGCCCTCCCTCGCCTTCGTGTTTCTTGTCAAGCCTCCTCCGTCACTTCGCCTTCTTCTACTTCCGATGCCAAAGGTTTGGGCTTTAGGGTTCCATTCCCGCCATTTCATTGTTTCGGAAATTTCCCCAAGGATGAGAATTTGTTTATGAAATTCGTTCTTGCATCAATCCTTTCTTTTATCTTTTTTTCTGAGGATAATTTACATGTTGGTATTCGGATTTTGATTTTAGCATTCGAAAATGAGAAAATGTGGCTCATTATTGCCACTATTGATTCAGAAACTACGCAAGTTTGATACTTTTACTGCTTTCATTCATTTCCATAGGATTGTGAGATTAATCTTTGCGGTTCCTTATTTGGATTAGGCTCATATATCTTCTCTAATGATTAGTCATCCGATTCATTTATTGGAAGCATGATGGTCTTGATCATCTGATAAAACTTTATCTTCTTGTTGTCTCGAGTCAACATTATTAACTAAAAAACCCTATTTTGCTTGTTGTTTTGCAGAAAAGTCTGACCTGAAAGACTTTCTGGCCATAGATGATTTTGACACAGCGACCATAAAAATGATTTTAGACAAGGCTTCAGAGGTTAAGGCCTTGCTTAAATCAGGGGAGAGAAATTATCTACCTTTTAAAGGGAAGTCTATGTCTATGATCTTTGCTAAACCCTCCATGAGGACTCGGGTTTCGTTTGAGACTGGTTTTTTCTTGCTTGGTGGCCATGCGTTATATCTAGGACCCAATGACATTCAGATGGGTAAGCGGGAGGAAACTCGTGATGTTGCTCGTGTTCTCTCACGCTATAATGACATCATTATGGCTCGTGTATTTGCTCATCAGGTATGCTGGTGAGTTTTTGATTGATTAATAAAGGAACACTGGAAATGTACAAACATTTTTATGGCTTGTTCTATTCTCAAAAAGATAACTGCATTCTCATGTGTGTTTTTCAACTGATTTCTATGATTAAGTTTGCACGTCTTTCCAATTTCAGAAAGATGAATGACCAAACTTGAATCCTCTTCATTTGCAGGACATTCTTGATTTGGCTAACTACTCAAGTGTACCAGTTGTCAATGGTCTGACTGATCATAATCATCCTTGCCAAATCATGGCTGATGCCCTTACAATGATCGAGCACATTGGTCAAGTCGAAGGGACAAAGGTTAGTTAACCATTTCACCCGCTGCTTGCTATTATCTATGTTCCTCCTCATATGTAGATGCAAGTTACTCAAACCCACATCTACCTCACTTAATGGATGAAGGAAACTGATACAAAACCAAGATTAGTGCATGAAATCTCAACACTCAATTTTTTAAAGCACAGCTTCTATAATGATCTCATTATTCTATGTTTTGCATACATGTAATGTAAGCTCATAAAAACGTGTTATCTAGACTAACACCGATTAAACAAACTTCAGGTTGTGTATGTTGGAGATGGAAACAACATGGTACACTCTTGGTTAGAATTGGCCTCCGTTATTCCTTTCCATTTTGTCTGCGCTTGCCCAAAAGGGTATGAACCAGACAAAGAAAGAGTTTCAAAGGCAAAGCAAGCTGGATTAAGTAAGATAGAAATCACCAATGATCCTAAAGAAGCTGTTATTGGAGCTGATGTTGTGTACTCAGACGTATGGGCCAGTATGGGGCAAAAGGATGAAGCCGAAGCTCGCCGTAAAGCATTCCAAGGATTCCAGGTAACATAAGTCTTATCTGGCTTAGTTTGGTACAATGCTCGGTACTCTTATTAAAAAGTTCACGGCTTCACACTTACATGTTATGTTCAATTGCAGGTGGATGAAGCTCTTATGAAGTTGGCGGGTCCAAAAGCCTATTTCATGCATTGTTTGCCTGCAGAAAGAGGAGTGGAGGTGACTAATGGAGTCGTGGAGGCTCCTTATTCCATTGTCTTTCCACAGGCTGAGAATCGCATGCATGCCCAAAATGCAATAATGCTTCATTTGCTCGGCTTTTAAACCCCTTTGTTATCTTAGCTGTCTCATGCGGTTTGCTGGTGTACCCTTCGACTTAATAATGTACTAGTATTTATTAACCTTAGTTTGAGAAACCTTGATGAATATTGAATAATATTTGTGGCTGATTCAGCTGGGAATATGAATGAGCTATAAATCAATATTTATATTGGTTAACATCTCTCGATCTGTCTTCATCATTGTACAGCAGTTTCTTCAATTTCTTTCCCCTGATGGGTGTTTGTTTAAGCTCATTAGCCTGTGTCAATTGGATCAGGTCTTCATTTTTAACTTTGCCATCTCACGTTAAACGACTTTTTTCGAAGCCAACTCTACTTAAATGATTAATGATAAGAGACATATAATGACTTTGGTGAGTAGGCAAGTCTCTTGGAGGATATTTTTTTCTTTATAACATTAGACAATGGTTGTGTTGAAAGTAGGGATAACCTCCATCTTTCCTCCTACCAAGAAGAGCTCGGAGAAAGATCTTAATGGTGGAACTTGGTGGGATCATTCCGACGATAGATTTGAAAGAGGTTTCTGATAAGATCTTGAATCAGAAAATCCGTGAAGCGGGTGAGAGATGGGGATGTTTCAGGGTGATTAACCATGGAGTTACTTTGTCTCTGATGTATGAGATGAAAAAGACTGTCATAGATCTCTTTGAACGTCCATACGAGGTGAAAATGCGTAACACTCATGTGCTACCAGAAAGTGGTTACATGGCTCCAAGTAAAATCAATCCTTATTATTAAACATTGGGTCTATATGACATAGTTTCTCTCCTCAAGCTGTCAATACATTTTGTGACCAACTCGACGCTTCTTCAAATCAAAGGTTTTTATTTTATTTTTCATTCTTTCTGTTCTTTTTTTATCATTTGGGATTTGTTTTTCTATTTCATGTCTTGATGGATTTTGGATTTGAAGGGAAACTATGTTGGAGTATGCGAAAGCTATTGATGGACTTGCAAAAGATTTAGCAAGGAGATTAGTAGAGAGTTACGGGCTTGTTGAGACAGACTATTTCAGTGGATGCCCGAGCCTATTTCGGATTAACAAGTATCATTTTAAACCTGAAACAGTAGGGAAGCCCGGTGTACAATTACACACGGATACCGGGTTCTTGACGATTCTTCAAGATGATGAAAATGTTGGTGGACTTGAAGTCATGGATAATTCTTCAGGAACGTTCTTTCCCATCAACCCGTTGCCAAACACGCTTGCTATCAACCTTGGAGACTCAGCTACAATATGGAGCAATGGGAGGTTGTGCAATGTGAAACATAGAGTGCAATGCAAAGAAGCAACAACGAGGATTTCTATTGCGTCCTTCTTATTAGGACCAATGGATACAGATCTTGAAGTTCCAAGTGCGTTTGTGGATGTTGAACACCCGCGGTTATACAAGCCTATCAGCTACAAAGGACTAAGACAACTAAGAATCACTATGAAATTGCATGATGGAGAAGCTCTCAAGCTTATAACTCATGAAGGACTTAAATGATTTTTTTTTTTTTAAAGTGAGAAATAAAGTTGTACGTGTGTCTCAGCACAAGTGATATCTTTTTTTGGATTTTGTAATAATTTATGCTGGTGTATTTGCTCATCAGGTATACTGGTATTTTTTTTATTGATTGAATAATATTTGTGGCTGGTTTAGCTGTGGGAATATGAATGAGCTTCTTTTATATATATGACCCCTGGATATAAATATCTATAACTGGTTATTACATCTCTTGATCTGTCTTCATCCCATACCATAGCTTGATCCTGTACTTGTACTTGTTAACTTAGGTTCTTAGGCTGCTTGGTTCTAATTTGCAGGGTGACTTCTGATAATAGGGTAAAGGAAGATCCAAAATTTCACACCATCTTACTTATCGTTCGTCAGCACCAAATTTGTTCCATGCTTCCTAGAGAATCAGAAAGAAGCTGGTTACTGATTTGCAGATGGAATTGATTTTATACTGAGGGGTTAGAGACAAACCTTGAGAAGGTCAAAAACTTTCTCACAAATGTACTTCTGCTGTGTTGATGCGCCACGTTGTTGAAGCTTGTCAGGATGAACGTAAAGAGTTGCCTTTCGGTAGGCTTTTCTCACAGAAGCACTTGAGACAAGATCAGTGAGAGGAATCGGTTTCCATCCACTCTCTCCTCCAAGTATCTGCAATTCACAGAACAGTTGTTTAGACTGATCCTCTGATCCATTAAAAGAGTTAAGAGCTATGGACAAACGGGGAAAACAAATTACATATTGGAGTGTTGAGAGCAACGCCCGCAAGTTGTTTTCCTTTCCACTCGACCACCGTTTGACATCAGCATCAAGAGCTTCCGCGAGTCTCTGCAATTTCAATCAGAGAAAAAAGGCGGTTTAGTATAACTAAATTCAAAGATGTTATTTATGAGAATTTTCGGATGCTAATGAGTATTGTCTATGTGAGTACATTTCTCTCTGTCTGCTCTTTCTGGGCTTTAAGATCACGAAGTTTCTTCTCTGCAAGAGCCTCTGCCTGGAATTATGACATCAAACAAACAATATGTTTTAAGCAGAGAAAATAGTATTATATAAGATACAAATGAACAGATGGTGTACATACCGCGCGGTCAGATGTTCTCTGGTGTCTCTCAGATCTAGCTTTACATCTCTGGATTGGCTCTCCTTTGGCTTCATCACGCAAAATCAAATGTATAGGTCAAAAACTTGGATATGATAATATATAATATTATATATATCTACAGAGACATACCAGTCTGGTTTGAAGAATTGGAAGGACCTGAACTTTTGTTCTCCGTAGCCTGCTAAAGGATTTCATGGATCACAATATTACATGAGAGCTGTTAAAAGGAGAATACACACAAGAAAACAGGGGGTTGAAACTTACAGAAGATGAGGAGCCTCGTCTTTCACCAGAAGAGCTAAATGACTTGCTGCCGCCATAACTCTTTGTTTGAGAAGCAGCAGACTTACCAGACAATGCTTTTTCCATGGCACGTTCTCTGGCCTCAGTGAGTGCTCTTTCTACAGCAGCACGCTCTGCTCTGAGTTTGGCTTGCATTGAAGCTTTCTCAGCTGATGATAACTTATCATTTACCTCAACAGATCCCTTCTCTGATCTCCTTGGAACCTCAGAAGTCCCTTTACGGTGGGCTCCTGCCTTTGCCTTCTCCATTGCAGCTTTTCCTGCTCTTTCCCTAGCATCAGCAAATGCCCTTTCACGGGCTTCACGAATGGCTCTTTCTACCATAAATCTCTCTTTCTCTCTTTCTTTCTCTTTCTCCCTTGTTTGATCTTTCTTTTTCAGATGTTCCTCAACTGTCTCTGCTTTGTTTTGTGAAATATCAGAAGTAGCATCTCCCTCTTCTTCCATAGATGATAGACAACTCTCCTCTCCTTCATTTTCTTTCATGTTTCCATCTGTTGCTGCGCCAATATCAGAAGTAGCATCTCCCTCTTCTTCCATAGATGATCTACAACTCTCCTCTCCCTCATTTTCTTTCATTTTTCCTGCTCTTTCCCTAGCATCCGCAAATGCCCTTTCGCGGGCTTCACGAATAGCTCTTTCTACCATAAATCTCTCTTTCTCCCTTGTTTTATCTTTCTTTTTCAGATGTTCCTCAACTGTCTCTGCTGCCTCCATATTGCTTCTATCTGTTTCATTCTCTTGACACTCAAACCGGTGCTCTAGTTCTGTCTTATCTCCATTTCTCTCTACACCAAGACTTGTTTTCATTTCAGCACTTTCTTCTTTGGTTTCCTCCAATTCGTCAGGCTTACTTTCTGCCTGACTTGTCCCTCCATCCTGCAGTGATCTGTCGTCATCCTCTACAACACTCCAACCACTTTGAATCGAATCAGAATCTATTTCTTCAATGTTTTCTTCCGTGCTACTGACAGCACTGGCTTTTTCAGGGAATTGATCACTGAGATCTTGCTCAATGCCAACCTCCTCAATGTATGAATCACCTTGTCTCATTTCAAAAGATGACCTGCTGGTGTCAGTATCTATACTACCATCGATCTTAGTTTCTTCTGCTTGTTCCTGTGTTTGCTCAAATCTCTCCCCAGAATTATTTGAATCTGTTTCACTTTGATCGTATTCAAGCATTTCAGCATGAGAATCTGCATGCTCCTTTATCTCATTAAGTTCAGAAAGTCCTTGAACCCAGCCAGCTTCTTCAGATTCTTCCTGCACATCTTCCTCTTCTAGGCTAGCCATTTCTAGCTCTTCTCCTATCAGTTCACGGACCAAAGACGTTTTACCTTGCACTTCTACCTTACCATCCTCTTTTCTACAATATGTTTCTTGTACCGATTCCAAGTCTTCATTTTCTCTGGTATGTGCATAGTCTTCATAATTCGTTCTTACTGTCTCCACCTCATCCTGTTCATATTTCTCTTGAGCTTTTTGATGGATATCAAGACGCCCCTTTTCAGATTCCACTAAGCAGTAAGTTTCATCCTCTCCCTTAATATCCGCTGTCTGAAACATCTGCCTAAACATCTGTTTAAGAACGGTCCAATTTTCTTGCAATCCTGAATCACTCGCTTGTCCAGATGTGCTTTCTGTTTCCTCGCTAGCATGATGGATCCTTACACCTTCCTCATGAAAGGACATCGCTGTGGTTTCATTTTCCGCACTTTCTAGCTGCCAGGGCCTGTTGTTTCCCTTCGGGGCCTTTATCATATTACAGACGTCTTCAGAGGTCTTCCAAACTCTTCTTCGCCTGGGAACCTTGTGCACTGTCTCTTGCACCTCATCTACGTTTCCTGGCTCAGAATTATTTTCTCTGTTAAAAGACACCATAGCTCCAACACTATCATCGGACTGAGTTTTATTCAAACTCGGTGTTGGGATTTCTTCCACTTCCCTTACATACGTTTTGGTATCATCAGGACCAACTAACATCTCTTGTGGCTCAGAGACTATCTCCTTCTCACTTTCCTGATCTAGAACATTGCAAGTTTGGTCAGAATTTTCTTGGAAATCTTTTACGCCAGATCCACCTTCAGACTCACAAGCACTTTTAACTTGACATCCTGTTTCTTTCTCCATACTCTGAGAAGATCCTTCTGTGAAAGTACATATTGTAGATTCAGACTTCTCTTCAATATTAATTTCGCTCTTACTCTCAGTTTGTTGCGGGGTCTCTTTCACTTCCCTTAAATATGTTTCCATGACTGGAATACCAGCTAGCATCTCTTTTGAGTCACTTTCCTCACCTTGAACCATTTGAGTGAGGGTAGAATTTTCCTTCTCTGTAACCTGTTTCTCATCTTTTTGTGAAACCTTGCTCCCCGTGAAGGCTTCTACAACAACACACTTTATTTTACTGCCAAGCTGTCCGAATGAATAGAAGGGATTCTCAGTTAATGGTTGCACCTCTTGTTTCGTATCAGTTTCAGGTTTGGCTAGTGCAAGGTTTTCTGGCTCTTGCTGCTTACTATTCATAACTGATCTGAATATCCCTCCGGGTAATTCCCAGTGTTTTCGACCTCTTCTTGCTTGTTCCTCTTCTTGCTTTATCACATCTTGCTCGTCTAATTCTTCTGGCTTATGGTCTGAAGTTGATTTTAAAAGTCCTTCAGGAACTCCCCACAGCTTCCGCGCTCTTTTAGCATGCTGATCTCCCTCGTTTGAAAATGATTGTTCAGAAGATTTCACCATTTCACCGAGAATCTGGGAATTGTTGTCTCTGCTTTCTTCTGTAATTCCTTCAACCTTTGTGTTCCCTTTATTCTCAATTTTAGGGTCATCACAAGATTTCAGTTTTGCACAACTGCGAAAGCCTGACTTTTTCCTATCCATCATTTGTTTTGCAATATTCATTCTTATTTGTGCCTCATCTATAGCCTTTTTCAGTGCTGCAGAAGACTCAGCGGCAGCCGAATTTGCATCTGTTTCGGCATCGAAGTATGGAGGTGAACTTGGAGAATCAGCATCTTCAGTTTGAAACCTTTCTGAAGGCCCAGAATCTAAACCTGATAATCTTTCAGAAGCTCCATTTTCACCATCCAATGTAGACTGCACGCTTGAAGGTGGTTTCACATCCCGATGTCCAGCATTAGAATCGGTGCTTGAAGGTGGTTTCACATCCTGATGTCCACCATTAGAATCGGTCTTGGACGTGGAGTTATCACGCGTACTGCATCCATTTCGAGCAAAACTGTTCTCGAAATCGACCTCAGTTTTAGAACCCCGCTTTCTAGAAGCCTTGACTTCCTCATGACCCTCGCTACATGGCAGCTTCTTCTCAACTGTTGGAATAGGAGTTTTACTTTCAATCTTCTGCAACAAACTCGTATTATCAACCGCTTGAGTCGGACTAGGACCAGGCATTGTGAGGACCTGAGTACGATGAGTAGTCCCATTCTCATTTCGAGGAACCGTCTGGTGATGTAATATATCAGAGTGCTTCATCCTAACCATTTCAGGTGATTTTTTCCCCTCGTTGCAAAGAGGAACATCAGAAGAATTTCCACCTTTCCTACGATTCCTACACATTGGAGAAATATAAGCCAACAGAGATCCAACATCAAAAGTGTTCCACTATTCAACTAGTTTATCAAAGATGTCTCCAGCAAAACCTCATTCACAAATCACAATTTCTTTAAAGAAGCTTGAAATGATTTAAGCAGAGAAATTATACCTTTTCTTATCCTCAGTAACGGCGGTTTTCTTCTCGGACTTGATGATCACTTCCTTAGGAGTAACAGCGAAATCGCAAGCTCCAAAGCCTCCAAACACGGAAGAGTAATCGAGCTTAGAACTCCGAACATCAACCTTAACCTTACCAATGTTCAGCTCCGGGACATCCAGAAACGGAATCGAAGACGGAGAAGGACCGGAACCTCGGAAAATCTCGCCGTAATCAACCAAAGGAGATTTCGAATTCGCCGGAGAAGAAAAAACTCCGTCGTAAACAGCATTTGCACTAAAGCTAAGACTATGGCTACGATTACTACTAATCTTCCTAGAGAAAGTAGTCGCAGTGGGAGATTTCTCATACTCCATTTTCGGAACCTTATTAGGGTTTCTTCTTCTTCGTTGCTATTGATCTCTCTTCCTAATTTTGTCGTTCTCTGTGGATTTTTTTCTCTTCTTGCAGACGAAAAATCTGCAGAGCTAGAGAGAGAGGGGAGTGAGGGAGAGCTATGAGCTGTTTATTTTTCTACCGAGATATTTGGTTTAAATTAAAATAAAAATAACTAATTCGAAAAAGCGCGTGAACAAATAATAATAATAACTAAATCGCTTGATTAATTTTTCTTTTCGTGAATACATTGTTTGCTTGGTACTATATGTATAAAAAGCAAATTAACGTTAATTTGTGTCGGTCAATCTCTTTCATTTTATGCTCTTGGTTTCATATAATATATTCATTGATGATACTTTAAGAATTAAGATGCCTTAAGCATTAAAATAACTGTATACTTTATTAAATTCATAGTCGTTTTTGTTTTGATGAAGTTCTTTTATTTGTCTTTAATAAGAGAATATGGTGTTTTTACATTGAAAGAAATGGAACAATATAAACTGCATCAAAAGTTCAAAACCATGTTATATTATATCTATATTAGCATACCACGTATTAGCAACTAACTAGCTTATAACATTATTAATAAATTATTATTCATATAGCCATATTGGTAGAACAATCATTCAGATTATTGTACCAGAGATTACTATATTTCAGTTACTGAAAAATTTGTAGTCCGTATTGACTTTTTTTCTTTTGTATAAAAGAGTAACACATGTATAAATGCTTTTTGACAAAACTGAATGCGTTACATTTCTTAAACACATGGGATTAGCCGATTACGAATATTTTATAATATCCTTCCGATTGAAAATTTTAAAATCAAAAGACTGTTATATCCTAGCTGTTGTATCAATGACGATGAAATAATGTAAGGGTATCTTCAGAATTTTAAGTAGCATAGTAAAAAGCTACTAAGTACGATTCTCTCGAGTCTCGCCTCTGTCTGTGTCTGGCGACCGTTAGGCATTATTAGGCTCTTGCCTGTTATCAAATTTTCCACAGCATTGTTTTGTCAGTTTAAACGTAAGAATATTAAGTACAAACAACTAAACAAGTTCTGATTTCTTTTTCCTATCAATGTCATAGATCCGAATATGTGTATATTTGAAATTCGAACATATAAAAAAGTAAAGCTATTTAAGTTATTGATGCAAAAAAATTCTTCTATCTAAAGGATCAATCACCCAGTAAACAAAATTTAACTATACACTAAAATAATTAGTGCGAAATCGTTTGTAATTATGTGTTGATAACTACTGATTCGATCATAAAATGAATCTATACGCTTGAAATTAAATCATTTACTCAACACAGTTTCTGTGAGTTTAGTTTGATGATTCATACGATGTTGTGACCTCAAATTTGGTTTATAGTAATCATGCAAAAAACCAAAAAATCAGAAGAAAATAACAAGAGGAGGGGTAGAATACAAGTGGCATTACAAAAGTGTATAATTAAGCCGTTGTGTATGTCTTTTATCTCGAACGATCACATGATTTTGATACAAGACATGGATTCTTGTCACAACAACTTCCCACATATTTTTATCAAAAAAAAAAAAAAAAAAAAAAACATTTCCCACACATCTTTGTTTACCCCAAAATTTTGAAAACAAACTAATAATTCCAAAAGTATATTTGGTCATAGGACTCACATTCATGATTTTAATTTGAAGCATTCCTTTTGTGATTTTTGGGATGTGGTCCAAAACTTTGGACACAGGCTGGTCCAAGCGAAGTACGACAAAAAAATACATGTAAATATTTGAATCTAGCTTATAATAATTGAATTGAACAATAATATGTAGTATAACAACGAGTCAATGACATATGTTTTTTTTTTTTGGACATCTTAACAATAACAATGACATATGTATATATATATGCACACGTTTGGTAGAGAAATGTAATGATTCACAGCTTCATAGTTGCTGGCAATCACCAAGAGCCAGAGAATTCATGCATTTTCCGACAAAATAGTAGTATGAAGTATGAACACAAAAACCAAACATATAAAATAGTTGGAACATAATTCACAAATCGGATAAAAAACAAAAACTCTTTGCCATTTCCAAAAATCGGATAAAAATTGCAAAAACTCTTTGCCATTTCCAAGATCGTTTTCTGCTATCACCGCTTTGAGTATTTTAGACAGTTTAAGATTAGAAAATCCAATTGAAAAATATAGGTTTATTTTTATTAATTGTTCCCTTCAGTATATATAGCGCAAAAATAAAGTTTTGTTAATTGTCTACTTATAAGACATTATGGAGACACTTCTATTGGATAATGGTCCACAAGTTCAATAAAATAATCTTAATAAAGTAATTAGTGATCACTGATCACCTAATGATACTATTATATAACTTATATAAAGTGGCAGTGACAGATGTAGTTGTTGGGAATGCCTTTTGCCAAACCATGTTATGATTTATATTTTGATTAGTACTCTAAATGAAAATGACATCGTAAGATGAAGAGGAAAAGTATCAACATACATGTGTGTGTGTGTGATGTTGACCGGTTTGCTCATAAATTAGTGTGTAGGAAATTTGTACCCAATTCACATTTGAAAGTTACAATTTCTATCTTTCTTCAAAGTTCAAACGCCTGTTTATAACACAAATAAAAATCATAAACTCTATTGCTTTGTTTGATTTGTAGGTGTATCTCATTATAGGAGGCACTGTTGTTGTTTCGGTACCAAGACGTTCTTGGATTATTGAAGGTTTGTTAAAAAAAAAAAAAAAAAAAAAAAATCATAAAGTTAGAATATTTGAAAGCCATAGAAGAAAAAACACTCTCATCGTATCATATAGTTTAGTAGATCCGAAATTAGATATCTGATAAAAAAATATGTGGTTAAGAAAACTATCATTAAAAGAACATTTTGACAATTTCACATTCAACAAAATTGTTATAAAAAACTTAATAAATGTCAATCACTTAAGAACTATATGATCTAGGGTCAATTACTTTTTAGCTTTATAGAAGAGAAAAAGTAAATCAAAGCCATACGATCGAGAATCTAATTATGTCAGTCAAAGCACAAAAATGGAGCCCACGATACTACAAGTCTACAATACATGCATCGTCATTATTTTCGTTCCTTTTTTTTTTTTCTTTTTTCTAATTAAATTAAATATATATCATGCTTTTGATAGGTCATGGCATCATGAAAAACCTAATGTGCCATGGCTTTTCCAATCTTTAAAGTGTTTGTCAGTGGCTTTCTTGCTTTAAAGTATTTTCTGAGAGAATCTCTTAGCCATATGCATTGCATATTCAAACCCAACCACATGCTTTGCCTTTTTGCTTACTTCGCTGTTTTTTTTTTCTTTTCTAACAAGAATCACAAATCGTCTCGGCCCATTAAGAGCCCATATTTAAACCTCTAACCCACAGAGAAGGTTTTGTAGGACTAGGAGTATGAACAACTGAAACGACGTCGTAGACGAAGCTGAGCTCATCTGCCACTTCTTTCTCTTAAGCTGCGTCTCTCTCCGGCGATCGATTCGCCGATAAGACTCAGGTAGTCAGGTGCGTCTGTCTCGACCCTTCCCTACTTTATGCGAAACTAAAAAAATTGACTCAAGATACTGAAAAAGGAATCAACTTTGAGTGTAATATTAGCTTGAGTTCACAAAATTCTTCTTCATATCATTACAAGAATCAGTTTTTTTTATTGCTACAATCATGAAACTTGCATAATCTTCGTGGTGGATTTGGTGATTTTGTGAATTAATCTCAAGTGAATTGACTGAGATACTCCTCAATACTCGTGTACTTGACATCAGGGTAAAGCTCAGAAGCTTCCCCACCGAACCAAGGCTCTATAGTAAAACTGGTCTGATCTCCCTTCACAAACACCGCGTGGTTTATCGACTTAAAAACATCGATGGGAACTGGAGATTACGCAAAAAGAACATGTCTTACAATTCAGCTAATGAAAAGAAGTGGTAATAAAGAATCTAAACAACTTCTTGGTAAATGGTGACCAGATTTTGATTTCTAACCTTGGATGCTTTGAAGTATTTGTTCCTCTGGAATGGGAGTCTTCTCAAGAGACTTGCCGATCTTTTTCTCCCACAAGGTGACCATTTCGTTCATCGATAAAGTGTTGTTAGGAGGACTAATGTAGAGGGTTTTGTTCAGAGTCCTTGGATCATCCACTGCCCTGATCGTGTAAGCAGCAATATCTTCCTCTTTGTTGATCACAACTGCAAAACAATAGAAAAACTTGTTAACTAAGAATCTATTTTTTTCTAGATTCTACTTTCTGTTACATTATAAAGTTCTCAACCTTTGGCATTTCCATCGCCTAAAATGGTGACTTTGTCTCTAGGAGGAACATTTTCGTTGCCAAAAAGGATGTCCTTGTCTCTAGTATGAGAAATGAGACCAGACTCGAACTGAACTAACGTACGCAAGTAAAAACCCGCAGAGCAATTGCTAACAATGTAAGTGTATGGTATTCCTTCAGCTTCAATGGCTCTCCTGATCTGTACCTTCCCTGCAAATAATGATTTTGCCGGCTCAACCGCACTTGTTCTCTCCACGTCTGTCCCAAACTCAGCCGGCAAGAATCTCTGGAAAACAACAAGCTACAAATCTAGTAAGAGACTATGTGCAATTGGATTTTTCTCATAACTATATCTTTTTAGTAAAATCATATGCTAATCGGATTCCCAGTTATATGTAACGAGGCTTTAATCAAATACCGACCCTGATGTTACCGGCTTCTTTAATGGCGGAAATGATCTTGGTTTGATCCAAGATTTGCTTGTGCCCGATGGTTGATATCACCACATCAACCTGTTTAATGGCCTTCACTAAGCTCTCATGATCATTCAAATCTCCCTGTCCAAGTTACATAACTAAGGTTATGGTTATGAATTTGTGTGAAACATGTTAGAGAGTGAGAGTTCATGCATACGTGTAGTATTGTGACTCCGAGATCTTTGAAACTCTGGATGGTTTTGCTCTTGACAGGATCGGAGATAGATGCTTCTCGGACAAGAGTGAATGTTGGGTTACTGGCTTTCGCGCTCCCTTCAACGATGAATTCTCCCATGTAACCAGTCCCTCCGATCACCAGAATCTTGCATTTCTCCGTCGCCATGTTTCAAACGTGGTAATGACTAATGAGTGTGTACTACTAATTCAATAATGCTGTGGAATTTGAGTGAAGGACTGGCGTTGGCAGGGCAATTTATGGACAGATAATTTGTTGGTTGATTGACGACAATACCCTCACTCAACATCACAGTACACAATTTATTGTTACTCACATGATGAACATGTTCTGCTCGTAAAATACAAATTGCATTTGGCCATATGTTAATTTTTGTGATATTATTGTGGTTTAACAGCTTTATGGACCGTAATGGCTTAATCATGGATGCATATCGTTTCTCACGAGCTCCATTGAGGTGGAAATAGAGGTAAAGCACTGTGATTAGTCACACACACACACACACATTCTTCACCATTACATTTTTATTGATACAAACATGAAACTAGCGTCGTTTAGGTGTTTAATGAAGTTCCTTAAGCGAAATAACTGAGATACTCGTCAACACTCGTGTACTTGATATCAGGGTAAAGCTCAGAGGCTTCAAAACCGAAGGAAGGCTCTATAGTGAAATTGGTTTGATCACCTTTCACAAACACCGCGTGGTTTATCGACAGAAGAACGTTGAAGGGAACGGGAGACTCTGCCAAAAAGGAAGAACTTTATATTCAGCAAATGAAAAAAAGGCAGTAATAAAGAATCTAAAACCCTCTTGGTGAATTGATTTTCTAAACCTTGGATGCTTTTAAAGATTTGTTCCTCTGACATGTATATCTTCTCAAGAGACTTGCCGATCTTTTCCTCCCACAAGGTGACTATTTCGTTCATTGATAAAGTGTTGTTAGGAGGACTAAGGTAGAGGGTTTTATTTAGAGTCCTTGGATCATCCACCGTTTTGATAGTGTAAGCAGCAATATCTTCCTCCTTGTTGATCACAGCTACGAAATATTCGACCGTGTTAGATTCAGTTGTGTGAAAAGCACATTAACGTTTTGGATATGAAACTAACCTTTGGCATTTCCGTCTCCAAATATTTTGACTTTATCTTTAGGAGGAGAAGTGAGACCAGGCTCTAACTGAACCAATGTGGGCAAGTAGTAACCAGCAAAGTAATTGGTAACAAGGTAAGTGTATGGTATTCCTTCGGCTTCAATGGTTCTCCTGGTCTGTAGTTTCCCTGCAAAAGCCGATTTTGCCGGCTCAACCGCACTCGTCCTGTCCACATCCATCCCAAACTCAGACGGAAAGAATCTCTGCAGACCAACAAATCCAATATGAGAATTGACCCTCTAATCGGATTCTATTCATATGTAGCGGTTTGAATCAAATACCAACCTTGACGTTACCGGCTTCTTTAATAGCTGAAATGATCTTGGTTTGATCAAAGATTTGCATGCTCCCAACGGTTGATATAACCACATCGGTTTGTTTAATGGCCTTCACTAAGCTCTCGTGATCGTTCAAATTCCCCTGACCAAGTTATATACATAACTAAGGTTATGGACTTATGGTTATTGAATTTGTATGAAATATATTAACGAAAGGATCAAGCGTACGTGAAGTATTGTGACGCCGAGATCTTTAAAATTCTGGACGGTTTTGCCCTTGTTGGGATCGGAGAGAGAGGCTTCTCTAACCAGAGCCAGTGTGGAGTGTCCGGCTTTCACGCTCGCTTCTATTATGAGTTTTCCGATGTGACCAGTTCCTCCGATCACCAGAATCTTGCTCTTCTCTGACGCCATGTTTAGATTTGAAATTGAATGCTAAGAGAATGATTTTGGGATGTGAGCGAAGGAATAGCACTTTACGGACCAAACATTGGTCGGTTGATTTAACATAGAATTACGATAATACCCTTACCGAACCTTTCTTTATTGGGTAAATTTGCTAAATAGACAGTTTTTTTGAAAGTAACTGTAAATATGGGTCATTTACTATTCAAAATTAGAAAAACAACCTACGTGTGATGTCTTACACTGTTTTGATGTTTTTTAAAGCCTCACTAAGCTAACATATTTACAGTAATGCCATTCTCTTTTTTCTTTTCCCCAAATCTTGAAAATTTGATTTCAATCACATATTTTCAGTCCAAAAAAATATAACGATATGATTTTAATCTTTAATATTTTTTGTGAATCTATAGAGATCAATTTTGTTATATTTTGCATACCGTTCAGTGATTATGTACTATATATTTAGACTATTGGGTCTCTACGTATCCTAATATTTGGTGTACAAAAATTAATGATGTTTATATATTTAGATGTACAAAAATTAGTGTGATTTACAAATCTGTGTACAGGAATCAGTATATAAAAATTTATATATATGAGAAAAATGTGTAAGAGATGGTGTATAAAAATTACTATTGTTTACAAATTCTAAGTGTACAAAAAGTGGTGTACAAAAATTAGGTGTACAAGAGAAAAAAATGTGAGATGGTAAAACAAGAATAAATAGTGTACGAGATACATATAATATGGTGTACGAACTAATACTATATAAGCGATGGTGTACGACACGGTGGTGTACAAGCGATGGAGAAACACTTATCTTTCTATAAGGGCAATTTCGTCATCTTCACTTTCTGTATTACACAAAAAGCTTTATTAGTGTAACAGTAAATATGGTCTATTTTCAAATTATAAATAGTGAATGGTCTTGTTTTCTAATATCTTTTAGAAAACTGTCCATAACACCAATTCACCCTTCTTTATTTAGAAAAGTTGAGATTTTTTTCTTGGTTCAAGTCTCAGAAGAACCCTATTTATTTTCTATTTTCTTGTTTATCTATGAACTCTAATTCATCTACTTAAAATCCTATTATTATAAATACCTTCGCTGAATCTAGACAATGGACTTGACCAAATTCAAATTCTATTACCAAACTCAAGGTTTGATATTTATATTTTCTGATTTGGATACAAAAATATTTGATTTGGGTATTAAAAAAAATTGATTGAATAAAAAAAATTTAGGTACCTAACATATTGATAATCATGTATAGACTTATAGGTACGAATTATATATTACTAATTCATATTCCTTCCGAAGATCGGAAACAGAGGTAAAGCATTGTGATTACTGATTTAGTCACACAAACACACACACATTACAAGAACCAGTCTTTTATTGATATACAAACATGAAACTAGCGCGTTTTGGTGGTAAATTCAGGCCCGGCTTAGCACATGTGCTAGGAGTGCTAGGGCACAGGGTCCTAGCCTCCTAGGGTCCAATTTTTTTTTTTTTTTTTTTTTTTTCATAAAAAAATCCCAACTTTTTTTACAAAATAACCAACTAAATAAAAAATTATACCTTAAAAATCCCAAATTTTGTTAAAAACAATATAAAAAAATCCAAGTTTAAGAAAATAACATTTCTATAATTAAAAACCACAATTATTTGAAAACAAATTTGGTATTTTTTCTAAATTATAATAATAAACAAAAAAAAATTTTTGTCTAAGGGCCCTTAATTTCTTTGGGACAGATTTAGCACCGGGTCTCGTCAATAATTGAGCCGGCCCTGGGTAAATTACGTGTTTTTATGAAATTCATCAAACGAAGTAACTGAGATACTCGTCAACACTCGTGTACTTGACATCAGGGTAAAGCTCAGAGGCTTCCACACCAAAGGAAGGCTCTATAGTGAAATTGGTCTGATCTCCTTTCACAAACACCGCGTGGTTTATCGACAGAACAACATTGATGGGAACCGGAGACTCTGCCAAAAAAAAATAACTCTTTTTATTAAGGAATGAGAAAGGTAGTAGTAACAAAGAATCTAAAAACCTCTTGGTGAATTGATTATCTAAACCTTGGATGCTTTTAAGTATTTGTTCATCTGGAATGTGAGTCTTCTCGAGAGACTTGCCGATCTTTTTCTCCCACAAGGTGACAATTTCGTTCATAGATAAAGTATTGTTAGGAGGCTTAATGTAGAGAATTTTGTTCAGAGTCCTAGGATCATCCACAGCCTTGATCGTGTAAGCAGCAATATCTTCCTCTTTGTTGATCACAGCTACGAAATATTCTACCGTGTAAGATTGAACTGTATAATAAATAAGCCTTAGCCACATTAATGTTTGGATCCTTGAAACTAACCTTTGGCATTTCCATCGCCAAGAATGGTGACTTTGTCTCTAGGAGGAGAAGTGAGACCAGGCTCGAACTGAACCAATGTAGGCAAGTAGTAACCGGCAAAGCAACCGGTAACAGCGTACGTGTATGGTATCCCTTCCGCTTCGATGGCTCTCCTGATCTGTATCTTTCCTGCAAAAGCCGATTTCGCTGGCTCAACCGCACTTGTCCTGTCCACATCCACCCCAAACTCAGACGGCAAGAATCTCTGCAAATAACATATCCAATATGAGACTACTATATGTACAATTAGGTATCTCTAGTCTAGAACTACTCTTTCATATGCTAATATGAGTTTGAATCAATGAAATACCGACCTTGACGTTACCAGCTTCTTTAATGGCGGAAATGATCTTGGTTTGATCCAAGATTTGCAAGCTCCCAACGGTCGATATAACCACATCGACCTGTTTAATGGCCTTTACTAAGCTTTCGTGATCATTCAAATCTCCCTGACCAAGTTACATAACTAACGTTATGGCTATGAAATTTTTATGAAACAGAGTAAAAGATATAGAGTTCAAGCGTACATGTAGTATTGTGACTCCGAGGTCTTTGAAAGTCTGGACGGTTTTGCCCTTGACGGGATCGGCGAGAGTTGCTTCTCTAACCAGAGCGAATGTGGTATGACCAGCTTTGGCGCTCGCTTCTACAATGAATTTTCCGATGTAACCAGTTCCGCCGATCACCAGAATCTTGCTTTTCTCCGAAGCCATGTTTGGTAATGATGAGTGCGCAAAGGTTTGGAGTGGTAAGAGAATGATGATTGAAGGAATGGTTTGGGCAGCACAATTTATGGACCAGACATTGGCTGGTTGATTTACGATAATACCCTCACTGAACCTTACTTCAATTCTACGATATATTTATTTCTTGTTCGTGCCTCCACATCAAACTCTAATTTTTTTTTTTTTTTTTTTTTTTTTTTTTTTTTTTGACATCTTTGGATCGACAAGGCCCGATCCATAGCCAATCCCTACTACGCGGGGTAACGCGACTTAGTGGAGTCGAACTCCGGTGGGAAGGCGGAGTCAAATGGACTTAACCACTTGACTAAAGGCACATCCCCAATCTAATTAAAATCCTAATTAGCTAAAATAATTCCTTTGATGAACCTAGACATAACATGGCCAAAAGAAAACCGTACCGTTTAAAGTGATTGTAACCGTAATATAAATACTGGTTAACCAGAAGGTTAAAACCTTAAAACTATAATCGTAACCGTTATTTAAATAAACTTAATCAATTGACCCTAGGACTCCCATTAATTGGTCACAAACTATATAATTGTGTGATTTATATACAGAACCAGACTAAGCAAACCGAAGCCTTAATAAACCAAAAGATAAATATGGAATCTGTCAGACTGGTTTATACATATGGAATCTAGACGCAAAATAGATCAAATTCATTGACAAATACATTCTAACATCAAAAAGCTATGATGATTTATTATTTGTTTTTATTGGTAACACTTGGACAAAGATTTGACCATTGATTAGTGAAAAATGAGGAAGCCTATGAACCAATTGGAGAAGGTTCGAATATATTGGAAACACTGAACCGACGTAACAGCCACTTCATCAGTGACGTCACTAATTTCATGAACATATATATTAAACCAAAGATTTTGTTTTCCTTATTTTTCTGAAAGATATACTTGCCTATTTCATATTTTGCTTTTAAAGAGAATCCTTTTATTCTTCGAATCAGTGCGAATAGTTTTCTGGAAAATCGAAAGATCAATGGCTCTCGATATCTGCGTCAAGGTTGCCGTCGGTGCTTCTGATGTTCTCGGAGATTGTATGTTCTCTCTCCGATCATCGATCTTCGTTTTGTTTATGCACATTAAGCTTGATTTCACAAATTAGGGTTTTGATCTGTGATCTACAAATGCGTCGTGTGATTGATTCGTATCTTTTGCAGGTCCGTTTAGCCAACGTGTTCTTCTGACCCTTGAGGAGAAGAAGCTTCCTTACAAGACCCATCTGATTAACGTCTCCGACAAACCCCAGTGGTAAGTTTTGCGAACCCAGTGATAACTGATGAAATTTGATTAGCTTAATGAGTAATCCCCAAATCGAATTCAGAATATGAAAAGCTAAAAGATTTTTTTCAATGTTTTTTTGTATATTTGTGTGCTTTTGGTAGTTTTTCTATGAAATTATAGTGACATTTGTGGGTTTTAGGTTCTTAGACATTAGTCCGGAGGGGAAAGTTCCGGTGGTGAAGCTTGATGGCAAATGGGTGGCTGATTCAGATGTTATCGTTGGACTTCTTGAGGAGAAATATCCAGAGCCTTCTCTCAAGACTCCTCCTGAATTCGCCTCTGTGGGATCCAAAATCTTTGGTGCTTTTGTGACTTTCTTGAAGAGCAAAGACGCTAATGACGGATCCGAGAAGGCGTTGGTTGATGAGTTAGAAGCGTTGGAGAATCACTTGAAGACACATTCTGGTCCTTTTGTTGCTGGAGAGAAAGTTACTGCAGTGGATTTGAGTTTAGCACCAAAGCTTTACCATCTTGAGGTTGCTCTTGGTCATTACAAGAATTGGTCTGTCCCTGAGAGCCTGACCAATGTTCGTAACTACGCCAAGGCTTTGTTCTCTAGAGATTCGTTCGAGAAAACCAAGGCTAAGAAAGAGATTGTGGTCGCGGGTTGGGAATCGAAGGTGAATGCGTGATGTGGATCCATGCTTCTCTAGTTAATGTTGCTTTAGAACTATGCGTCACTGAATAATGAAAATGCATGAATATATGCGTGTGTTCTTGTTTTTGTTAGAGTTGTGTTTCTCCTATCAATAATGATGCAATAAAACCATCATATCTTTTTTTTTAATTTGGTATTACAGACCAATGGAGTCAATGGTTAATCTCTTGATTACAGTAAATGTCTGCTACAAGATGATGATGCTATAGTTTCAGACAAACTGGCTGAGATACTCATCGACACTTGTGTACTTGATATCTGGATAAAGCTGAGAAGCTTCCACTCCAAAGGAAGGCTCTATTGTAAAATAGGTTTGATCTCCTTTCACAAAGATGGCATGATTCAAAGCCAACAGAAGATCAAGTGGATGTGGAGCTTCTGCAACATTTCAAGTATTAGCAAACGCATGATCTTTTGATTGTTTATGTTTTGGTATAAAAGAGAGTGAAATCAGCTCTCTCACCTGGGATTTTCTTGAGAAGTTGTTCCTCTGAAACGTAGTCTTCTCCAGAGTTTTACCAATCTTCCTCTCCCACAGTGCGATAATATCATTCTGCGAAACAATGTTCTTTGGAGGATTGATGTAAAGAGTCTTGTTGAGAGTTATTGGATCATCAATAGCTCTCATGGTGTATGCAGCAATGTCTTCTTCTTTGTTTAGAATAGCTGCAAGCCTGCAATTCATTCAACCAAACCAGGAAAACCTCTCTCTATCTTTCACTTACGTTTTAATTAGTTCTTTGTTGCTTCTAGTACCTTCAGTGTTACCATCGCCAAAGATAGCGACTTTATCTCTAGGAGGAGAAGTGAGTCTGGTTTCACATTGAGCAAGTGTAGCTAAGAAATAGCCATCAAAACAATTGTTGATCACATAAGTGTACGGTACACCTTCGGATTCAACAGCTCGACGGATCTCAGCCTTCATTGCAAACTCCAACTTGGCTGGACCAATCCATATCGTTGCCAAACTCAGACGGTAAGAATCTCTACAAATCATAATTAAACAACTTTATAAGGTAAAATTCCACAAGCAATGTCTTTCTTGTTATGAATCTTGAAGATAAAAGACTGATCTTGATATACTTGCCAACATCAACGTGTTGAATTGCTTTCACTAAACTCTCTTTGTTGGCTAAATCTACATTTAGTATTGGGACGCCGAGGTCTTTGAAATTCTGGACGACTTTGGCCTTGACGGAATCAGAAAGTGAGGCTTCTCTTACGAAAGCGAATGTTTAGTGGCCGGATTTGGCGCTACCTTCTACGATAAATTTTCCGATGTAACCAGTTCCTCCGATCACCAAAACCTTGCTTTTCTCCGACGCCATTTTGATTTGTCGAAGAGTTTTCGAATTTGTTACTTAACTTTGACCGGTATGTGTTTTATATAGGAACCGTGTCACCTATACAATTACGAAAATACCCTTTATCGAAGAGTCTCTGTTTTTGACATTTTTCAACGTTTTTAACTTTTCCTCTCCTCCGAATCAAACGTTGTGCGATTGTTTTTCTATTTTTCTAATGCAGTAGAAAAAAAGTTGATTAACATTACTCTCTTCTAGAACAATCAACCTAAGAAGCAAATTCCATGTTTTGTTTCTGTGGTCGAGGCTTCTAGATGACACAAGTTCAAAGACTTTTCCGGTTTAGTTCTGTTTTTTCTTTTAACAAGGAGCAAATATAAATTGATCAAATAGAGCATTTGCATAAATTTCATATAATTTTACATAAATTTTGAAGTGTTCTCTATATCTTTGTCTTTACAAGTAAACCGGCAACCATGTCTCCGTGGCTTCAAGGGATTATCCGGATCACCCTCTCAAGCATCTCCTCCTTACTCTCGGCTCATTCTTCGTCGCTGTCACCGTCTCCGGTTTCTTCTCCTCCTCCACATTCTCTGGCGGATTTATAACTTCCTTCTTTGATATTTCAAATTTTAAACTCATATGAACTCCTGGATCATTCTCACTTACTGAACTCTCGACTACAATTGAATTGTTTATCCCTTGAGTGTTTCCGTTTATGTATGCCCTAAACCTCGCTTCGTCCTCTGCTTCGTCGTCTTTAGGGTTTTCGGTTTCCATGGTTGTGGTGTTAGGGCTCTCGTCTGGGTTAATTCTGTAGCCACGGCGAATATGAACCTCACCGTCTTTCTTCTCTTTCTCAGAACCTATTCCCATTGTGGCTCCTTTGTTTTCTCCAGTCAGAGTATAGACGTTCACGGATTTCTCATCGCCGTTGCTTTTTCCCCAAGTAAGCTTATTGATTCCATCTCTGATATCTTCTTTGATCTTTCTGCTCATTGAAGATGATCCCTGTCCATTTGTAACTCTCGGATTTGCAAGATTACTCGTTGATATGCCTTTGGTTTTCTGATGATTGTCATCGGTGTGAATCTCTGTTCTGTTTTGTGTTTTTGTCTCTCTCCCTGGTAGATCTCTCGGTTCTTGTGTTGATCCTGATGCTGCCGAAATTTGTCGTGTGGTTTTGCTTCGCGTTGCATCTTCTCTACCTACCGCCTGAAGCGGTCTCTTCGTTTCTTGTGATGCAGGTTTCTCTGTTTCTTTGCTCTTCTGTTGTCCCTGATCTGTTTCCGACTTCTCTCCACTGCCTTCATGAAGAACTTTCTTCCTTTCTTGTAGCACAAGTTTCTCGATTTCTTTTCTCTTCTGTTGTCCCATATCTGATGCTGACTTCTCCCCATTGCCTTCAGGAAGAACTTTCTTATTTTCTTGCACCACAAGTCTCTCTGCTTCTGTCTTCTTCCTCTGTTCCTGAACTGCCTCTGTTTCTTTTCGTTCTAAATGCTCTTCTAGACGAGCAATCGGTGGTTTCTCTTTTACCGGATTGATATTCTCGCCAGCTACATTTTTAGTGTCTCCCTGTGGCTTCTCTTTCGTCGTCACCTTTTGTTCCTCAATCCTCAGAGAATCCAGTTTCTTTGATGGAGAAGCAGATTGTTGGTTAGTCTGTTTCACCAGCCGGGTTGGCGTCGCTGCACCGCTAGAAGGCAATTGAGACGCGGGTGAAGAAGCTGCTAGGGCCGCAACATTGCTTCTACTCTTAGAAAGTGACGGTGACACCTTGGACCTTTTTTCTGGCTTTGACGGCTGAGCGATGCCTGCAGGACGAAAAGGAGGGCGTGAAGGAGGAGGAGGAGGAGGAGGAGGAGTTGGTGGTGGCGATGGCGAAGAAGTCCCTGAAGAGAGACGAGAAGGAGAGTTGGAAGAGAAGAATGGGATGCGAAAACGGAAAGGAGGCATGATGATTGTAATGGGGTAAATGGTAAAGAGTAAATATTTGATTCACTCATCATCTCTGTGTCTACATTGTATGTATATGACTAGTTTTTTGTGTCTGAAGGAGAAAAGATAACTTTTCAGGTAGGTAAAGAAATGTGATCGGTTTATCTAGTGAAGTTATCTTTGGAATCTCTCTTCAGTTGATGCTTTTGCTCGTTAGGTTAACAGAGAGCTTTATGGAGAAGCAAAGAACAAAGAGAAAACTTGAAAGTGAAGACATGCAAGGTTGGGTTTTTTTGGGAAGAAAGAGAGTCTTCTTCAAGAGTAGTTTAAGTTTTAACCGAGCAAAAGAAAAACCCTATGCCTAGCTTAAAATATCAGACGACGTAATATGTATGTAGAAATAAGTGTTCCTCTTATTTTTCACTATCTATTATAAAAACACATGGAGAAAAGTTTCACTAACTCTGAAAAAAAAACCTGAATCATATTCAAGAAGCATGAGTGAAACCAAATTATTTCTCTAGCTATTATGTTCATTCATCTTATGCGTTTGATTTAGACCCCCAATGTATTATGTTCTCATAAACCAATCATGCAAATAGTGTTTCTGATAAATCAAGAACTTTGCGTTTCGTTTTCATAACTTTTTAAAAGCTTATGTATACATGTATAATTGTTCTTTACTGAGACTCGAATCTAAAACTAACCAATAAAATCCTTTCAAATTAAAAGACCTTTAGACTCTAATTAACCAAATATGAACTACCAATGGCAATGAAACTGGACAACTTTTTGGTCGTTTTCATTAGACATGAAGTATTTACAACAGAAAATAGATTAGATTTGGATATAGGAATTTTATCACAAAAGGAAACGATAAATATCCCTTATGTTCTTATTCTTTTTAAAAAATTTCTCTGTTATGTCCTTATTCTCTTTGCATCAAATTTTTGGTGGTTCTTATAAAAATGCTTGTCATTACAAATGGGTCTCTTCCATTACATCACACATAAAGTCATTAGATTCAAGGTCCCGGAGAATATATTTATCTATCATTTTGAATTGGTAAATGAAAATGATTTTCTTTAACAAATATACACGAACTTTGGTTAAAGAGATAATGATGATGACAATATCGAATCCTTCATTTGTCCAATCTCTAGCATTTTTGCATTCGTTTCATTATTAGTTGATGCTGGGAATAGAACTTAAACTATCATTCAAACGTCTTTTAATATGCTTTAGATGTTAGAATATATATATTAGGATATCTATAAGCGCTAAATGTACGCAGTTTATAGCAACTAGTTCACTTTTCCTCCCACAAAATTAGCCAGAAACGATGCCCAAATAATGGTTTATCATCATTTAGTTATATGATTATTTTTGGATATACAATTAAACTACAGAATACACATTGGCATATCTTACCATTTTCTTGTGATTTCATATCAAAACCTTTTCGTTCCAATAATGCCATGTTATATGCACTGTGTCTACTAATACTTTGTTAAGTTTAATCAATCACCACACAAAGTATCTTAATGGCTAACATTAAGATATCGAAAACTGTGAACGATTATACAAAAATAAGTAGTGGCACTTGTAGCATCGTTGTAATCTTCTGTCTATTATAATCACATTACGCCAAGTTGTTCAGCTTACCAACTTTAACCTTGCGTTGTGAACCGGTTCTCGATATGATCAATAGGTTCCAACTTTTAATTTGCTTAGACGTGCATACTATCCTTTTTAAAAATGTTTAGATTCTTCTTTTGAAAGTTTATCAATCATGTGGATGCCTAGACGAACATACGAGTATACGACTACATATAACTAAATAGCTCCTAACTAATACTAATGTTTAAATTGAACAAAATAACACTATAAAGTTTCCTTGAAAATTTTGAAAACCGATATTTTAAGTTAAATAGGCTTTCTACTTAAATCAACTGGCAATGACAAATTGGTTCATTTCTTATTTATTACTTTACGTTTTATCACACTTTCCATGTGAGATTTTTAACAAGATACTCTTAATTTTCAGAAAAATACATCTCAAATTATTACTCTGGCGTTACGACTGACTTTTTTGTAGACCACTAATATGGCCGTTATCGTGAGTAAATAATATCTTTAATATCGACTTAATTATTGTAGACCATTAATATGGCTGTTATCGTGAGTTAAATATATCTAATATCAACTTAATTAATGAAAAGCTAGCGAATTGAAAACTAAAATTAAAATAGAAAAATCTCCAACTTGCAGAATCTAGGAACTCTCTTTTTCTCCTCCTTATAAGGCCTTGCCTTGCTATTCATTGTATAGCAACTATCAACACTCACTCTCTCTTTTCTATCTCTTTCCTTTCCATCTCAAGTTATAAAATAAATGGCGTCAAACTCAAGAAGTTCAATCTCGTCATGGACGTTTACTCAGAACAAGATGTTCGAGAGGGCCTTGGCAGTTTACGACAAGGACACACCCGACCGTTGGCACAATGTGGCAAAAGCTGTCGGAGGGAAAACTGTAGAGGAAGTGAAGCGTCACTATGACATTCTCGTCGAGGATCTTATCAACATCGAGACTGGTCGTGTCCCTTTGCCCAATTACAAGACCTTCGAATCTAACTCAAGAGGCGTCAACGACTTTGACACGAGGTATATAACTAAATATCTATATACTGCTCACGATGTTGATAGTCATTCTAGTGATTTGGATAAATTCTCAGAGAGTTCTTCTTAATTATATTTCTTTGGTTTTAACGTGCTCTTTATGACTAGTTCGCACAAAATAGCATATATTAATTATGAACTTTGGATTATGGATTTTTTTTTGTCTTTTTTTCTGTTGCGTTTGCATATTAAATAATGTGTTAGAAATTTTCTACAAATATAGTTTACTTACATACTACGTTTTTTTGCTTATATATAAATGTAAATTGTTCTATATGAAATAATCAAATTCTATATATAAAAGCATGAAACACACCGATTAATACACTAAACGGAAAAATTCACATGAAATCTAATCCTTTCATGTACTTCATCACATGCACATTGTCTTTAACAGTTTTGAGGCACGAAACATTATACCATGATAAGATAAATTGGTTAATTCTACTTCTGTCCATGGTCGGTGGTTGACATTAGTGTTATTTATATTACAAGTTGTTTATGGCAAACTCGAGTTTAGGAAACCTTTAATTAACGATATCTTCAAGTTGTTGATTAAATATTTATGTGATTGGAATCTAATCAACATGCTTGAATTATTGATTAAACATGCCTTCATTTATGATGTATTAATTCTTTGTACAGGAAAATGAAGAATTTGAAGATCTAACATCAGCGTGAAGAAGTCCTTGTAAAGATTCGGAGGGTTATGTGATTCTTCTGTCTACCGATTATCTTTGTATTGATCATTCGCTTTCATATTTGTCTTTGTGTTCTATTTTAATTGAAGAAATTAAACTTAGTTATATATATTTTAAGTAATTAATCAATCAAGTAGAGAATATAATAAACCTTTGAAAGCCGACAAGAATATTGTTTTTCCTAATTGGGAAAGAGTGATTTATACAAAAAGCGTACCAAAAGAAGAAAGCAACAAGTAGCTGGATGATTGGCTTAATTAAACAATATATGTTTTTAATCAATACAATTTTCAGAATTAATCTATTTAATTTCATAAGATGTAATCCGAGAAAGAAAAAAAGATAGTCAGATGCATTGTCCCTCTACGAGCTGATCATTGATAAAGCAAAGTCTGTTTACTTTAATTTCTCTATTTATTTTGCTGTCTCCTCCAAAATTTTATGCGACTAATATACTTATATACAGTAGAGAAATCACAAATTTTCGTTAAACAAGGTAAAATAGAAATAATCAAAATAAAATCATAATTTTTTTCCTATATGCATAACTATTATTGAGAACGAATTTTCTTTTATAATGATGAAACTGTAGTGTTTCAAATCAATGACAAAAATTTGATTTACAAATCAACAAAAAAAGAAAATAAAAATGACAAAAAGTATCTTGAGAAGTTGACAATACATGAGCTTAAATAACTCCAACAATACCTAAAATCATTTTGTCGGTAACACATTCATAAGACATTGTTATTTTCTCACTAATACATCCATAACCGCATGTTACACTGGGCTACAATGGGCTTTCATGGGCCCTAGTGATATATAGCCATGCCATTAAAACTGTGAAAGTAACCCAAGATAGAATCAAACAAGGTGGCCGACTAAAACACAAAACGACGTCGTCACAGTAACATACGGAAGAAGAAGGATCTCATACTTTTTGGTATTGTACAGAGTACAGACTTTGATACGGGAAGCTTTTTGTATAGTTTCTCTTTTGGCCCACTTTCTTTTTCTCAAAGGAAGAAACATAAATTCGATGAGAATAAGATTTTATGAAATTAATAATTATCAACAGTTTCCCACACAAAATGGTCGCAAAAGAAAGTCGAAAAATATCATTTATAACCAATTATTACATATGGTAGCTTAGATACATAGGTCGTGACGACACAGAAGAAAAGAAGAAGATACATAGGTCGTGAGTTCTATAATTTTGGCCTCATCTATGAATTTTATAACTATGAGAATCTTCTCTTTTTCTGTTTTTTTTTTTAATTTTCTTTTCACATGTTTTTCTTTTTGGTACAGAATTTGGAAGGTGACAGATCTACAGTAGACTCAAATCATATGGTTACAATTTTGGACATATTTCACATCAAACATTTAAAAATGTTCAACTTTGATCATAACGTTTGCGTATCCATACAATTTATAATATATTTTCTAAAATCATTGTTATTTAATATAACAAAATTTTAAAATCTTGATACAGATAAGTTAATCTTTCTGTTAATTAACATTATATTCATGTTTATAAAAAAAAAAAAAAAAGTACTAGCTAGAATGGCTGCATTATACGCTTAGAATGTTTGCATTTGACATTTAGTTCGTAATTTTTTTTGTTTATTTCTTGTATTTAAATGTTAATTATAATGTTGTATTTGGCTATTTAAGTTAGTACAACACAGTTGTTTGTGTTAAGCATAAATGTAAAAAAGACAGAAGCATAAACTAATAAGCAACAGAAGCTGATTACAAGTACGATCCGGGTAAAAGACAAACAAAATAAAAAGACTAAAAGCAAACCAAAATTAAAACATTAACTAAGCAAACAAAAGATCCATTGATTGATCCAAAGATCGTACAAACTACAAAAACCTAGAAAAAAACATTAAATAAACAACAACAACAAGAAAAGTAGATTAAAAGAAAATCTCTTACATAATCTCTCAATTAATCATATGATCAGTTTGATTAGAGAGTAGTTGGTGTTGGTGGTTTCTTGGCATTGTTCTTGTTGTTATGCATCCAAACTTTGAAGACTTGTCTCTTAACTCCGATCTCACCGCAGAATCTTTTAAGCTCTTCTTCGTCTTGTTTGTTCATCCTCCACCCTAGCTTCTCCGCAAACTCCATCATCCTCTCCTTCTGCTCCGTCGTGAACTTTGTCCTGAATCTTTTCTTCGAGGACGACATTGAAAACGCCATTTGTCCCGCCGCCGCACCTGCTCCTTCTCCGCTTGATTGTCCGTACAGATTCAGATCTTCACTAGACGACTCAGCTCCTCCTCCTCCTCCGCCGTAAGCAACGCTCATCGGCGTCACCATTCCTCCTCCTCCGGGAGGACTCATTCCATACTTGTGGTGGTGAATCGGCTGATAATTCGGCGGTGGAGGAAGCATGAGTGGGTTAAGCATCATATTCGGCGGCGGAGGTCTTCTCCCTCCTCCTCCTCCACCGTACTGGTTATGGTGGTGGTGGTGATGACGGTGGTGAGAGATCAAATCCGAACTTCCAACGCCGTCCATTTCTTTCCGATGGAAATTACGGTGACAATCACAAGCAGCGCATCTGAGAGCTTCGATTGTTCCTTCTTCACCACTCGGCATAAACTCGCCGCATCCGTCGTGTACACTTCCTCCGACGCTCGCCGCGTGATTCTTCAGACACTCACGGTACCTTACGGTGGGTTTAGCTGCGGCGGAGATGGAAAACGAAGACGGAGACTTGGATTGGTGGTGATCTAGGGTTTGAGAGTTGCAAGAGACACGAGTGTTGTTGTTGTTATTACCATTGCAATTATCATCATTAGTACTAATGATGTTACTAATAACACCACCACCATTGTTGTTGCCATTGTCTTCTCTTCTTCTCTCTATCATTTCATGGCTTCTCATATCCATTTTTTGTCTTCTTGGAGATTAAATTAAAACCCAAATGGATTTCAATTAAAGAGATCAACCAAAAAAAAAAAGATTTTCTTTCTTGAATATGAAGTTTTTAATTTTATGCCTGAAAAAGAACATATTAATGTGATTACTAATAAGGAAAAAAAGAAAACTAAATGGCAGTGAGATTCAGAGACTTACAGAGGAGATAAGATGAACAAGTACACGAGGAAAAACCCAGTTTTTGCAGGACCTTAAACTCATTTAAAGCTCAAAGCTTTTTGCTTGTGAAGGGTTTTAATGGAGAGAGAGAGAGAAGAGAAGAGATTTGAGGAACTTTTGGGATTAAACTAAAAGGAGGTTTTTAGGGCTAATTTGGTTTTTTTAAGAGTGAAAGAAAGAAGAAACCATGTTTGATGTCTCAGTGCTCCCAACAAGCCAACCTTTGAGATCCGATTATAAGAGACAATTTGGTTGCTTGTGGTGAGGCCATGAGAAAGAGATAAGAGCTGAGCCCTTTGTGAGAGATGACACTAATATCATACCCTACTATATACTTATACTATTAACTACTCCCTCCGTATTTTAATAATTGTCGTTTTAGAATTTTCATTTTTTAAAATTGGATGTCGTTTTCAAATTTCTATGCAAAATTTATTACTTTTTAATGTTTTATGAATGTCATAAAACATTAAAAAGTAATAAATTATGCATAGAAATTTGAAAACGACATCCAATTTTAAAAAATAAAAATTCTAAAACGACAATTATTAAAATACGGAGGGAGTACTTCTTTATTATACTTCTTCCATTAAGGTGTATTTATCATTAATTTTAGCATTTTAATTTAAATGCGCTTTTATAACCTTATTTTTTATAATGGCTTTTGTAATTTTAATGAACATAAATTTTAGTTAACTTTGAATTACTACTTCTATTATCTCTGTGTTTTTAAAAGAGATTTATCATATAATATTGTTACTGACCCTTTTATCAAACTTAATCATCAAGACATATTTAAATGAAAAAAAAAAGAAGAAGAACATACAGAAGATAAGTATATGTGAAAATACTATTTTGTGATTTTTTGGCTATTTTTTTTTTCTTTCTTTTTTTGTATACTCACTCTATAGTTAAACAAGAGTGATTGAAATGTTGTTAAGATATGTGAAAATTTGTCACAGTTTTTTGGAAACAGATATACTACTACTGACTATATTGAGTTAAATTTACAAGTTAATGTGAGTTTGGCCTGATAGAGTGTCCTGGTTATAAGCTTTTTTAATATGAGATTAATGAGAGTATCCTGATAAGTTTTAGTATATCTTAACATTGCATAATTCATATTCGGTGAATCAAATGATTTTTTTGTATGAATTGATTGGTCTACTCTAAACACATAATGGTTGAATAGTAACTTGAAGCACAAATTTTCGTAAGGTGTGTAAGTCGCATGAAACTGATGCAATTATTGACATTCTATCTCGGGTTTTTATGAGCTCATTTTTACTGTGTACAGTACGTCATTAACGCGTCTACTATAAATAAATTTGCAAAAACTGTACTTGAAATTGGAAAAAAAAAATACAACAAAAAGTTGGATAATGCACCGAAATTGGGTTTAGACTGTTGCATGTATGTACCAATACTAATAGTTAATCGCCTTTAAGCAGATTAAACAATTTTAGTAGTCAACCGATAATAATAATTAAATAACCAACTAAATGACTAATAATTTAATTAAAGCATTGTAATTTGTGCCAAATGGATCATATGTAGTAACTTGATGGTTATCGGATAATCTTATTACGTAATCTTTGTTTGTTTATGTTTCTATATATTGTCTTTTTGTCTCACTATATATTACTACTACTTTGAAGCTGTTGGATAATACTCTTATCTATTGACATAATTTATCACAAACAAAGTAATAATATTAGTTGAATGAGCTAAATTTCCTTAAATTATTTTTTAATTTAAATGAGGCATTGATATATATAAGAAAAAAGAAGAAAAAAAGAAGAGAGGTGTGTGGGTTGCAGAGAAGGGCAGTGCAGAGAACAACCGACAAGGTCAAGTTGGAAGCCCAGCCACATGCCCTGCCACATTATGGGCCCCCTTTCTCTCTCTCTCCCTCCTTCTTCTTCATTATTACATCTCTCTCTCTCCTTAATCTTTTTTTTTCAAGCCCTAATTTGTCCAAACACCATTTCTTCTTACTCATGTCTTTTCTTCTTTCCTATTTCACTTTTTTACTTTTCCCTTTTGATATACTATATAAAATTACTTGTTATCCCTATTATAAAAGTATTTTGCAAGTTTAATACAACTTGTATAGTCTTCATCAAGATTGATACTCAAGAAAGCCATATTTTGTGGACCATGTCATCCTAGCATGGAGATGTTTTTCCTATTGAAGCTTAATTACAGGCTCTAGTGCATGTATTGATATATATCATCAATGTTCATCAATATAGACTTACTCATGTACTAAATATTATAATTAATTTAACAAATTATACATGCGTGTGATTAATTAGACATGCATATTACTTCATTTCGCTATTTCAAAAAAAAAAACAATTAGTTCATTTCATTAATTCTTGTTCTAATCGGCATATATATTAGTATTTACTTTGAGAAGATGAAAAATACAAGCATATTTCGCAACGTCTAATGCAATAATCCATACGTGTGAATAAATGTTAACAATGTCAAATTAATTTAATCTGATAAGAACAAAAAAAAAGTAATCGTCATAGCCTCTGCAGAATTTCCCATGGACAACCTGTCACACGATAATTACTTCTCTACCATAACATGTTTTGTCCCCTTTTGCATTATGACCTCATTCTCTTTCTAACCAAATTCATTTATTTGCCTTTAATTTAAATTCGAATCCAACTATACAACCCAAACATATGATTTACTAGCTATTTTCGAACTGTCTACCAAATATAGTACTATTTAGTTCTACCAATAATCATATTTATCTTCTTAAAAATCTTTAAATTTCAAAATGTCTACTACACTGGATTATCTGTTGCATAAGTGCATAACCTTTACTACAGAGTGGTATAATCTGTGTTTATGTACTTACAAAACATACAAACAGTATATGCCAAGATTGCTTTACAAATTCACTCACAGTTTTTACCAAGTTAATTATCTTGGAAACATCATACGTTCTCTGACAAGCTTACCCCAAACAAAATTCGAAGATCTATATCTGATACGATTTAGATCATCATGTCTCTAAATTATGTAACATCAAAAATTCAACACTACACTATAAGACTTACGCATTGGATAGGAACAGTGTACAAATTCGACCTTTTTGACCTATACAAAAAAAAAACTAGTCAAAATACAAATCATGCTTAATACGGTTATCAAGCTTATCATTAGTTCCCATTAATTTCATTTTTTTCTATATTTATATTAGTTTACTGTCAAAGTACGAAGACTTTTGGTAGTTTATTTTCGCTTGTCATTAAAAGTTTTAAGGTACAACTCTATGTATATACAAACAAACAATGATGCTATCTCAACATAAGATTTAAGTCTGTCTTGATCTAGTTGTTTCCTAATTACTGTTATCACAATAGGGTCTCTAACATTGATCTTGTTTTGCCTATTTATTGCTTTGGGACGAGTAGACTTAATCGGTGTATTAAGAACAACTGAAGTACTGAACCATAGATAAAATACTAATAGGAGAATTTTTGATATCATCTAACTTCTAGGAGATAGATACTTATAGGAAAAGCATAGAGAACAACACTTTTAAACGAAAAAAAAATTATAAATGAAATTTGACGTCAACAATGGTTATACTATTAATTAATACATGTCAAAATGGGATATAAAAAATATAGAATTATTAATTGTTTGATAGAGATAAAGAGGGAGAGAATTAAGTGATAAGAATTGTGAAGATATGAAATGTCGATATTCACACAGAGAATCAAACCAAAAAAGTAAAAAAACAAAGCAGTTTGAAGTAGTAACAACTGTAGAACCCAACAATGTCTGAATCTCTCTCTCTCTACTTTCTGCCACTCTCCACGCTTCCCCGCAAGCCACCCCCTTTTCCTTTTTTCCACTCTCTTTTTTTTTTTTTATAAATTTTTTCTTCTTCGTATGATTTTTTACACCTAAGTGTAGCTATAGGGACATTTTGGGATTTGGAATTCGTAATCCCACCAACATGATGGTTTCACTAAAGTATTCAATTCTCTATCTGGTTCATCTAAACCGATCTCTGGTTAATTTAACGCAAGCTAAGGAGTTGCATAATGTAGTTACAATGGTGTTTTAAAGTTCATGGAATATTCTTATGTAACCATTGAGAAATATATTGTATATAAAAAAAATAGTTAGCTTGGAAATAAAATGAATGAAAAGGAAAGCAGTGATTTGTCCCTATCAGCTCTCTATTCTTTCTGAAAAACAAAACTTGAGGGTTTTGTGTTGCAACTTGTTTTATAGCCAAAACCAGAACTACTCTTACTTCACTGTTTCAGAACACTTGCTTTGTTGCTTTCTACAAAAATTATGAGTTTTCTTTGTTTGCCTCTCAAGTCTCTCACCCTCCCATGCTTCACTTTCTTACATTATTCTCTTACTTACCAAACACAACTTTAATTGTGTGGAGGAGAAACACGGATCTGTGTCTCAGTTACAGTGACAGAGGCCACAAACCAAGCACAAGTTCTCATCGACCCCTCTTGTCTTCAAACTGATTATAGAAGATCCATAACTGATGTATCATCAATAGGCTTCTTCTTTTTTCTTCCATGTGATTACTTACTGTGTTTTGACAACTCAACGCAACAAGGACATAACCTCTGTTTATGACTTTCTTGTGACTATTCTTCATCAGCCAAAAACCATGTGTTATTCTGATTAGCAGACGTGGCTCTGTTTTAGAAACAAATATGTGGCTCTGTTTTTAGATACGAATCAGGAGACGCTCTATAGGTTTCTTTAGCCAACAGTTCAAGTCTCCAACAAAAAGAAAAATCGATGAAAAGTTCATTAGCTAAACTAAATATTACATACTCTTCACTTAGCTAAGAAGATTTCTGTTCCATGGCCATTTTTATTCTTATTTCCTAGCTGTGGAACAAAGACTTCTTCACCAGACAATAGCGGAAGACCACCGGACCAGAATCCCTATCACGCTATGAGAGACGATAATTTATGGTGCCAAGTCAGCTATGTTTGGCCCCATGCCCTGTTAAGAAGACAAACATAACTACATTAGAAGAATATAATGTATAAAAGTCGTTGTTATATTGTCACAACTCACAAGTCCTTAATTCACAACCAAGTATTCAGCATTAGAGAAAGCAGTGATTTGCATTTGCTTGTGGCAATGTGAAACATTAGCACACCAGAAGTAGGTGACGTCTCAAAATATTAGAAGCTCTAAAGTACCATTTTCTTCCATCTCATCTAGTTTTAGTGAAGGCATACACTGCCATAAATGTGATAACGTTTGAAACACACAAATATCACTATATTATGCATAGTCTAAGGGTGAGGACTAGATGAAGATAATCAAAGGACTGAACATGAGAAATCTGTCAATTAAAATCAGAAGATCAAATAGGTCTATCCAGCCATGAAAACCAACTTCAAACCAATTCCCTACATAGATGCTAATCTTGAACATCCTAAAATCAACAAAACTACCCTATCTTCTCAGGTGACTTGTACGCTCATCCGAGTATTTTCTTTACAAACTAAGACCAATTTAAATATATCTTAATTATAAGAACATATACCACATGCATCGACAGTGAAAGTAAAATGCGTTGAAGCACTGAGATTAACTTTAGGAGACGAGATAAAACACGTTAGTACTTACTTTCAGCAAGTGATAGCAATAACGCAATCACTCCAATGCTCTCTCTATCTAAAGCACATATTCAACAATAAGGGCACCAAAATTCAAGCAAAGTAAAAAGCAGAGGACAGGTATTTTGCATATTAACCACTGAGATACTAAGTTTGATAAAGTAACTAACTATACCCGATACTGAACACATTATTAAGAGGGTCCATAAGCTGTGGCTGTTGTTGATGATGTTGTTGATGTTGTTGTTCTTCTTCTTGTTGTTGAATGTCTTCCAACTGTGGAAACGAAAGAGCAGCTCCGGCTGTAGCAGCCGCAGCATTCGGTGGTGTACCTTTAGATTCAATGAGCCGCCACATGTACCACGACGCTACTGATCTATACGGACGCCATTTCTCACAAAGCTGCTCCATTTTCGATGGACGAGGCAAATCCTCCATGCCATTAAGCATCTGCACACCCTTCCTTACACCAAGATCATTAACTGGTAACACATCAGGTCTATGAAGAGAGTTTATCATAAACATATGAACCGACCATGACCCAATCCCATTCACCATTGTTAACATGGTGAACAAAGATTTCTCATCCATATTCACTATTCCAGAATCCGACAAGATCCCATTTTGATATTTCCTAGCAAGATCATGAAGGTAACTCGCTTTACGCCCGGAAACACCGATTTGACGAAGCTGTTGCGGTGTTAAAGGCAATACATTCTCTGGAACGACGCCGTTTTCACCGCCGCATAGGGCAACGAAGCGTGTGTAGATTGAATTCCCTGCTTTAGCTGCTAACTGCTGATAAAGAATGCTTCGAATCAAAGCCAAGAACGGAGTATGGAAAGTCTCGAACGTTGGTGGTGGGTGAATGTCAATTAACGACGCGAGCAGAGGATCAACACTTCGGAGATAGTGAAGCGCTGTTTCAAGCTCGCCTTCACAGGTTAGAGACCTTGCGTGGGTTCTCGGCACGGTTATAGTGCGTGACTGTGACAATTTACTCTTCACTGCTGGTTTTGAAGTCGTCGCCAAAAGGTTATGCTCTGGATTGAATCCGTCGCTGTTACCGGAAGCGTCGTCGTCGGGTGAAAGTTTCCGGATTTTTCGAGGACGGAGTGGGATTTTGGAAGGTGGAGACGATACATTGCCTAATTCAGTGACTCGTGGTGCTTCAATGGTGGTTAATGAGACGATTGAGCCAGAAACTCCGGCGGATGAGGCGGAGTCGTCATCGTTGGTTTCCGGTGGAATTGGATTAGGGTTTTCGGGATTGGGTGATTCTGGTTGATTTGGGGGATGAGTTTGAGATGATGGTTGAGAAGGTGAATGTTCACCCATGTAAAATCGGAATTTCGGATTGATGAAATTAGGGTTTTGGTCGCTTCAGAGACGAAGACGAAGACGAAGAGAATCAAAAACCTAATCGGAGAATTAGCCACGACCGAGTGAAGTTGCGTCTAGGGTCTTGACGTTAATTCTTCTCTAACGCGCTTATTTACAAGAGTGGCCTTCACGCTCCGACGTCCTCAAAATGGACCTCTCTTAATAAGCCCAATGGGTTGCCTGGGTCTTCAAATTGGGCTCAATAAACCCTACAGTTATTATTTTACAAGAAGTCAAGAACAACTCTTTGTGTTGTGTGTGAGGGAAAAATAGTGTTCACCGGAAAAAAAAATGAATGAAAGAAAGTCTTTGATGTAATCCTTTTCATATAAATTGAAGATGTGATTGAGTAATGTTTATGTTTATAATAAAGATAAAAAATAAATATATAATGACGATGGGTGTATTTTACATGTGAAAAATGAGGAGACTTAATCAATTATAATTATGTGTAAGGAAGATATATTAGTATAAAGTTGTGGTCAACCAAAAAAAATGAGTGATGAATAGAGACAGTAAGATCAGATCACAAAGACGTGTTTGGTATGATTTGATTTGATTTGATTATGTCTCTTTCTGTCTTGGCCTCCTCTTAGCTCACATTTCTCTCGTTTTGCTTTTTCTTTGGTTTTCTTTTATAACTAACAAAAATATTACATATACATGAAGTTCATTTTGTTTTTATAATATCTGGCTCATGTATTCTCATGGGTAATTTGAGCAAATGTTTGACAAAATCCATTTTCCAGACAGAAAATTCAAAGTACATTAACAACTCCTATAAACAATAAATTGATTGAAGTTGAACCATAATTTATATTTATTGCAGTTGGTACGAAAATTATTGATGTATAATTGACTAGTGAATACGAAAGTTATAATATTTTTACAAAAAAATCAGCATTAAAAAAAAGAGAGATCTCTAGGCTTTTAAAAATCAATTAACACCACACCACACAAATCAATTTTAACTCACGCAAAAATATTATTATAAACTTTGATTTTAACTATAATAGTTAAAATAAATTCAAACAAATCATTTCGTTTCAAATCTCTTTGTGACCATGCTCTAGAATCACCTAAACGACCCAAACAAATATGTTGTTTGGATTCCACACATTATTGTTTTTATTGCACTTCCATTTTTTCATCGAATATTATGTCTTCGATACTTTTATTTATTAATGACGTAAGTAAGATGTGGATGTGTTATCCAAGAGAACAAATTCCAAAAAAATCATAAATTTTATAATTTATCAAACATTAGCCGGCCTTGGAAGTTGGAAGACCTGATATGAATTTACAGAAACATTACCAAAATAATTGCATAATCTCTAATTTTTTAAGTAATTAATTTTTTTATAGAAAAAATCATCCTAAGTGATAGTAGAAGAGGAAAAAAATCCAAAAAATTAAAATTATCCATTATCCAAAAAAAAAACAAGAAGCAATCTATATTTATTCTAAATCTGGTTAATGCGATGACCGCTACATTAACTGTGATCTAAAAAAAATGTCTGAAGCAGTCTTCTTCCTTCTTCTCTCCAGCAATTAACTACTACATTACAGCCGTATAGACCCAAATTCTTTTTCCTTTTTATTTTCAATAAGACGGCGTTTCTCTCATCCCTTTCTTATCCAAGCTCCGTCATCAAATTCCTTAGATCCTTCTAATTGAGATACGAAGTCCAAAGTCGGCTTTTTTTTGGCATTTTCCGGCTTAGAATCGGCATTTTAGTCCCAGGGGGTTAAATCTTGAAGCTTTTTTGTTTGTTCTTGAAGATTAGGATTGAGAGTATAGAAGGTAGAATCAAAAGATGAGTTTCAGAGATGATAATGAGGAGGGTAGGAATGATTTGCGACGGCCGTTTATACACACCGGAAGCTGGTATCGAATGGGTTCGAGACAATCGAGTATGATGGGTTCCTCTCAAGTTATTCGAGACAGCTCTATCTCTGTTCTTGCATGTGTTTTGATCGTTGCTCTTGGTCCTATTCAATTCGGATTCACTGTAAGCCATACCAAAATCTCAACTTTTTTCTTTTTTTTATTCCTTTTGTAGAAGAAAGATTTGATGATCTTGGGTTTTGTTTGATTTGTCATTTCCATGAAAATCTCAAATTTGGTGAACAGAGATGATTTTTCAAGTTTAGTGACTAAAATTGGGAATTTCTGATTGTTTACCTAAAGCCTCCATGTTTGACTTTGATCTATTACTCCGTGTTTGGTTCCTTAAACCCTCCATTCTTTTGTTCAGTGTGGTTATTCATCTCCAACTCAAGCTGCAATCACCAAGGATCTCGGTTTAACGGTATCTGAGGTAATAAACCAATCTTTTTCTAGAGCTGTATGGTTTTTATCATTGCTTGTTTAGCCGTGTTTGACTTTGATCTACTATCACTCCATGTTTCAGTACTCTGTCTTTGGTTCTCTGTCCAATGTGGGTGCTATGGTTGGTGCAATTGCCAGTGGTCAGATTGCAGAATACATTGGACGAAAAGGGGTATAGTTTGTTTGCTGATTCTTGGTTGTTCTGTTTTTTAGCCATTTAATAAACTCTTGTTTCTTCCTTTTGTTTACCTCTTATTGTGTTTTCTTCGACAGTCTCTGATGATTGCTGCAATTCCCAATATCATTGGATGGCTTTGCATATCATTTGCAAAAGTGAGTACTTATTGAGTTATTGCTCTCCAGTTTCTTTATGCTGCTTATTGAAACTCAACTCTCTACATCATTCTGGTATTGTAGGATACTTCTTTTCTTTATATGGGAAGACTTTTAGAAGGCTTTGGCGTTGGGATCATCTCTTACACTGTAATACTGAACTCAGCTAGTTTTTTGCTTTGCTTATGGAATAACGGTTTCCAGTATATTTATGCAACTCGGTTCGTGATTTTAGGTACCTGTATATATCGCTGAGATAGCTCCACAAAATATGAGAGGAGGATTGGGTTCGGTTAACCAGGTTTGACATGTGTAGTGACTAATTCCTGTTTGAATCTTGTGTACTGACTTTTAATGCTAAACAAGAAATGTTGGGTAACTTCTTGTTGTAGCTTTCTGTGACAATTGGAATAATGTTGGCGTATTTACTTGGCCTCTTTGTTCCATGGAGAATTCTTGCAGTTCTGGGTAAAATCTCATTACATGAAGCCTGAGACCATTTTCTGATTATGAATTATTGCTACGCTCTAATCACTTTCTATGTTCTCTTCCTTTATCTTTAGGGATATTGCCGTGCACAGTATTGATACCAGGTCTCTTTTTCATCCCCGAATCCCCTCGCTGGCTGGTAAGCCTTAGAATAGTTTGCTTATTCTTCTTGAGTTTAGTGCATATTTTGGTTACTCCACTCTTTTTATTATAACATCATTAATCCTCTCTGATGGGATGCTTGATTTCGTTAATATGTAGGCAAAAATGGGTATGACAGATGATTTTGAAACTTCATTACAAGTTCTTCGAGGATTTGAGACTGATATTACCGTTGAAGTTAATGAAATCAAGGTATCACTTAAAATGTTTCCTTCCAAAAGGTACATGAAGACTGATTTTCAAACGCTTATTTTTCATCTTTTCTGCAAATCTGCAGAGATCTGTGGCATCATCTACAAAGCGAAATACAGTTCGGTTTGCAGATCTCAAACGCAGGAGATACTATTTCCCACTTACGGTACAAATATTGAATATCTTTCCCTTGGAGTATACTTTGTCCACCATAAGAAACATTGTCTTAAAACTCCTTTTTGTGTGTGTGTGTAACAGGTTGGTATAGGGTTGCTTGTACTTCAACAACTTGGTGGAATTAATGGCGTCCTATTCTATTCCAGTACAATATTTGAATCTGCAGGTAGGCTGTTGCTCTAAGAACACCTGATGCTTCTTGCTTCATACTATTACTTAATTATACATTTTTTCGTGTTTTCGTTTTTAGGAGTTACATCGAGTAATGCAGCAACATTTGGGGTCGGTGCTATTCAGGTAGTAGCGACTGCAATATCGACATGGTTGGTGGACAAAGCAGGTCGTCGACTTCTGCTTACCGTGAGTATTATATCATTAGTTTAATATCTTTAAGACTTCTTTCTAGAGAAGAATTTAAGATATATCCAAGCGTAACTAATGCAAATGGAAAATGTTTTCCAGATCTCTTCGGTTGGGATGACGATAAGCCTTGCAATTGTTGCAGCTGCTTTCTACCTTAAGGTACTTTTTAAAGTCCTAACTTCCGTAAATATCATTTTATCTTCTGCAACAAACGTGAGATTTGACTCTCTGAGTTTTACATCTCTTCTTTTAGGGATTTGTGTCTCCTGATTCAGACATGTACAATTGGCTGAGCATCTTGTCAGTAGTTGGAGTTGTGGTAAGTTAGCTATATAGCGAAGCTTTCTCGATGCAATGAGCGATTATTTGCGCTTTAACTCTGCTGAATCGTTACAGGCAATGGTTGTTTCTTTCTCATTGGGAATGGGACCAATACCGTGGCTCATTATGTCTGAGGTAACAAGTTGGTTAGAAGTTAGAACTAAGTGTTGTAAGAACCGAAAAGAGAAAACACTTATTAAACTCTACCTTTGCTTGCTTTGTTTGTTGTTTGATAAACAGATCCTTCCTGTGAACATAAAGGGTTTAGCTGGAAGTATTGCAACTCTAGCCAATTGGTTCTTTTCTTGGTTGATCACTATGACTGCAAACTTGCTCTTAGCCTGGAGCAGTGGAGGTTTCTTTCTCTCTCTCTCTCTCTCTCTCTCTCTCTCTCTCTCTCTCTCTCTCTCTCTCTCTCTCTCTCTCTCTCTCTCTATCTCTCTCTTCTTTTCCCTTTCTCTCATACCATTTGAGACAGTAGAGCATTATGTTGATGGATTTTGGGTTAATATTTGGACAGGAACTTTCACTTTGTACGGGATGGTTTGTGCATTCACAGTGGTGTTCGTGACTCTATGGGTTCCTGAGACCAAAGGCAAAACTCTTGAAGAACTTCAAGCCTTGTTCAGATGAACATACTGATACAACTTCATTCTTTGTCTCCCTCTCTCCCTCTGTTTTGGCCAAGAACAAGAAGAAGCAAAAGAAAATGTCGAGATTTTCCAGCCTTGTTATTTGGGCTGAGAACGTTACTAAGATTTGTTTGTTTGTTGTGTGTCAATAATCACATTACCTTCTCTATCACATGTATATCAACATACCTTCAAGTATTTGTAATTTTATTGAACTCTCCTCAGTTCTCATAGAGTAAAGGTTATGCCAACAGAGAGAATTCTGAACATCGGCATTGCCAGAAAAGTTCCAAGGTTTTTTAATCAATGGACGATGATGATCTAGAAATCATACACCAGTTGACAAAAAAAAAAGAACAAGAATTTTGGATTCCCCTTTTTTTTATTGATATTACTTATCTTTTCAGTTGGACCCCCAAAAAAAAAAACTGGTCTCTTCTTCATGAAAATGATAATACGAAAACGAAACCATGAATGAAAGAGCAAAACCACTGGCAAGAAATTGCTGGCCAGTATTAATTGTAGTTACTAGGGAACAAACCATATGTGGGGGTTATAGAGATTTGATCCAAATATGATCAATCGGAAGTTTTGTAAAGAAACACTAAAATGCCTCTTATCAACCATTCAATAGAAAAAAAACTCCAAAGAAAACATGTTACTAGATTCACAAGCTTTTACCAAGTGAAATTGAAAAGCAAATAGGCAAGAAAAACTAAGAACGTTTATAGACACAACGAATAAGCACCAAACCAGACCATTACTTGATTTACTCTCACTGCTATAGAGGTCCTTGGGATGAATCACAGAGGAAGAAGGTGAAATTCATGGGACATGAAGTCTTCACTGGGTCTGTAATACTTGTCTGGTGAGTACAAGCGTAGGTTTGAGACTTGGCTTGTGTACAGGCATGCAAATCTCTCTACCTGATGAGATTCAAAGATAATGCGGTTTTGAAAATCAATTCCTCACAAACGCAACCAACACATAAGAAAGCAAAATATAATCCTTAGTTACCTGATGAGCAAATCGAGAACCCTGGTAGCCTGTTTTCATCAGTTGCCCCCACACCTTGTGAAACTGCAGTTTCCAAGACCCATAACATGAGCAGTTGTAAAAGATTGAAACTGAAACTAGCTGTTACACCAATATGCACTCTGATTAATGAGGCTACATTTACCTTTTGGTGACATTCTCTTTGAGCTTGTTGATGACTCAGTCGTACTTGATCTCTTTTAGACTGTTAAATTCCACAAAAACATGTTTAGAATCACTCATCCAACTATTGAAGATCCAGGAATTATACAAGTTCTATCTTACCTCTAAGTCCTTGAGCGCTGATAACATTTCCTGCTTATCATTCTCGTTGATATCCTCAAACCTGAATGATAGAATTGGTTATGACATTAACAGGTTTTGTGCAAAATGGCTTAAACAATTAAGAATTCTAATCTATGTAACACAGCTTTCTTTGGACCAGAACCTAATTTAAAGAACACTCACTTTAGGGACCAATTCAAGTGGTGAATTTTGTCTTCAACTGAATCACGCTCATTTCTCATCAAAATAAGTTCCTGCAGACCAAAGAAAAATACTGAATTGAAAAGGAAATTTAATGTATACAATCACAAATTAAGATCATTAGCAGTTTTAGATCCAATTTCGAGAAGGAAAATCCGAAAGACATGCCCCACATACAGATGTCAATGGAACTTCAAAAATGCATGAAGGCCTTGGTGTTTCACAAATGAATTGATTATTTAGTTCAATAAAAGATACTTCAACATACTTGATTTTTTACAACTTAATAGATCTCTGAGAATAATAACAGTTATATAGAGAGGATCCATTCACCTTACGCATATTCCTCAGTTCCCATAAAAGTTCAACCTCTTTTTCTAATTCTGGAACTACAAGCATAGTTCTCCAGCCTGAAGAAAGAAGAAGATCAAGATCCAAGTAACTGGCGCAAACAGAGGACAGACACTTTGAATAGTTTCTTCTAATACTCTCTTCATCAACATGCAAATGCTACTAGCTTACTTACATACTAAGCTCGCCATTCACAAGTGGTTAGGGATATAATATACCTTCTCAGAATCCATACATAGTTCAGTCAAACCCATGAAGATTTGTTTAACTTACTTCACACAACAAAAAAAAGAGTCTAAACTGGAAATGAAAACCTTACCAAGTACTTTTTTGCTGCGCAAGATATCACCGTATATATGATCACCAACATAAAGTACCTAACAAACAGAATAGCTGAATAAGTGACAAATGATGCGTAGCAAATATGCAGTCAGTTACTATAGAGTTCGAAGGAATATCTGTCATTTCATAATACTTTGACATATCTAATCGGGAGCAAGCAGAATTTTCTTAGCAAAATAGCTAGTGCTCTCTACCTGTGAACTTGACTCAATTGAGAGCAAACTGTGAAGATGCCCGACATTTCCACCTTGAAAAACTCGACAACCTTTATCTTTACTCTTCAGTAAAATTTTTGGTGAAGGATCTCCCACCTTTGAACGGATATACACAAGGATCATTTAAATAAGAAATAGCATGTGAAAGACTGTGAATGGGTGTCACAATTTATTAAAAATCAAACCTGAGCCATAGGTGTTCCATTGTCAGTATTAATAAGCATTCCAGACTGAGGTTCCACCTCAAAAAGGTTAGCGCGGCTCTCTTCATGGAAGAAACCAGGTTTTGCACTTCACGAAAAATATCCAATTCAGAATTCAGGTAGCAAACGAGTTAGGAATATTTCCAACAACATTCATAACCAATAACAAATAATGAGTTTCTAATCTTTTGATCACAACGATTTTGTTCAGAGAGATTAAAGAGACTTAGTAAAGAGAAAGACCTGCCAGTGATCACAACATCAAAATACTGGAGCCAATCAAAGTTGCAAGTATGCGGACCATGTACTGTGCGCCCTCCACACAGAAAGTTCATTACAATATTTGTGTAGTCCCACAAACTGCAAGAATGTTACTCGATACATGTGTCTCAACAATATGAGAAAATTGATTATATAAAAACAGGTGAGAACAAATCAATAATGTTGAACATTTGTCTCTCAACAACAGGATATTCACTAATGTTTTTGTATCTTCCTTAGTTCCATATTTCAATAACAAGGGCGAGGGACAGGTTACAAGGGTTGAAGTTGCTTAAAATAACTACAATTTTTTTTTACCTAAATCTATCTGCACAGCTACAAAAGAAATCTCCGCATAAAATAACTTTAGGGGAACACTTTGAAGTTTGTAGAAATATCATCAGCATTACCTATTGGTCACCAAGAATGTAGAACGTCCAGAATCTCTAATCATTTTAATGAGGGGTACTATCGTGGTATCCTCATTGATATACCTGAAAATTTGGCAAGTTAAGAAAAATCTTATGCAAAAAAGAAATTTCCAACAGAGAGCCATGGCAGAGTTGTGCTTCTCCAACTTACAAAATACAGTGATGAACATACCATCAGCCTTACCTATTAGGTTCTTTTGCCACCATCTGCTTTAAAGTTCCGTCGCGGTGGCACAAATCAACAGCAGCACGAACATCTTTGTACATCCGAGCATAACTAAAAGAATTTCATAGGAGGAAATAAATTAGTGAAAAGTACAAACAATAGACAAATAGAGTAGCAGCTAAAAGAATTTCAATCATAAGCATAAAATTAAAGAGAAGACATTCATGCCAAGTATAAGTAACAGAGCACAAGTTAACAGAACTACAACCATTAGCAAAACATAAACTTTCTTATATGCTAATATTAAGAAAAGTAATAAAAGATGGGAAATTGTCTTACTCAACGTCCTTGGGAACCTTTTCTGGGTTATTATCTTTAAAATCAACGAGTTGAGCGAACAAATAGGCTTCGGCCAGTGAAAAGAGAGTATCTATGAGAGCGTAGTCGGGTTCATCAAAAGAATCTCGTACTAGGCTGCTTCCGTAGATGTCAACTTTGTCTTCCTTAGAGAGCTCCCTAAACCCATGGTAAGCTACTTTCACATATTTATGGCGGTCCATCTGCATAATCAAAAGTCGATTAGAAAGAGGCAACATTTATTATGAGAGTCAGATACAAGGTAATCACCTTTAAGATGTTTCCCCTCTTTTTGTCAAGCACCAAGCCTCTAACCATGTAATTCCAATCAAATGTCCACTCTAGCAGCTGGATTTTTTCACCACACCAAGTACAACGATCAGCCAAACTTTTCTGATGGTCACAACCTTAAAAAAACAAAGAGTATACTAACCTCATTTGGATACCCCAAATCATAAACCAATTTCCTGACAGTTCCTTCATAAGCAAGGGACTCGAAAGTTTCGGACTTGTATTGAGCAAGAGTGTAGTCCATATCAAAGCCTACGGCAATGATATTTTTCATATTCAACGATCTATTGCAGAAAATCTGATTGCTTATATCAATTTTCTTTCCTCCTTCCGGGGAGGACCATTTATGAGGAACTTCACATCCATCCTTGGAGCCCACAGTGTGAAACTGCAACACATTTTCACTGAGAGCAGTCGGTTTCTGATCTTCCATCGAACTCTTAAAATACAGCTGGCTTGTCCCTGAGAGTTTATCAAGTAAAAAGGAAACATCATTTTTTCTATTCTTCAAATGATGATATAGCTTGTTGCACAACACACAATACAATTAGCGTAGAGAATTGTACAAACTCTATCCAGCACATATATGATAAGAATATTTAAAAACAATCTAAGAATAAGCATCTGGTTAGTCAGAACCCACCAAGGCTAAAATTAGATACACAGAAGAAAATGAAGCTACCTGATGACACGTTCTCTACGAGTGGATAAGTGATTTGGACTTTAGTCAACACGAGTCATACAACCATTAAAGCTTTGGTGATCAAGCATGATTCCACTAGCACCAAAAGAAATACAAACCCCTAGAACAAGATAACCTAACATATCTTACCTCGATCAAAAAGATCAAAGCGTGCACCACGCTAACTCCTGATCCTAAAGTTTCTTCCAAGGTATGCTCCAGGCAAGACCTAGAAATTGCAACTTCTTCTAATTAGCACATCTTCCTTCCCGATCTACGATTCTTCACTAAGAACAAACTCTGATTCCCCGAAAACTAAGCTACTACCAAAATCAGCTATACGGAACCAAACAAAGTTAATCAACGAAGTCGAAAGATCAGTCATAGGGACGTCACTGAACATGCGATTAACACCATTAGTCTACTATGAAAACAAAAAAAAGCACAACGAACACGAAACGGTCTACAACAAGAAATCAAGCGCGATGAAGAAGAAAACTAGATTGAAACAAGCAAAACGATGAAGTAGGAGGAAGAGGAAGACGAACCAGTGGTGTGGAGAAATTCTCTACGAGGAGCTGGAAATTTTCCGGGAAAATGATGGAAACGGAAACGAGGAGAGAAAGTAGAGACACAGAGAGAAAAAGGAAGAGAAAGTTGGCGTTTAGAGAGACGCATGGTGGTGGTTAAGCTATTAAATAGGCATTGAGGAGTATACGAATCGAATTCTGAAGAAAGGAGAATAAAATTGGGTTTTACAACTGTAAAACAACTACTTGGGAATGCCGTCGAAAAAGTAGGATTCCTATTGATTAACCACTCAGACATTTACCGGAAATTCGCCGGCGAATATTCCCTCCGCTTCAATTGCATTTATTTTTTTCTTATTTTTCTCCGGCGGAACTAGGGAGGGAAACGAGGCGTTGCTAAAGAAGAAGAGATCCCAAAGAAAGATGTGCCACGTGTCACATTAGATCAAAATAAAGAGTACACAAAAGAGATTGCGTGGTTGTGGCTGTTTATGGCTTTTATGAACCCAATGGGCTTTATTAAACCTAATTTAAATGGGCCTAAAAATCAAGCCCAGTTCTTAAACCTCACGCTTTAGTTCTCTTTTCCGTCTTCCCCATTTCTCAGTTCGAGTTCATCTCTCTCTCTCTCTCATCAGCCGATCGCGTGATTACCACGCGCCGTCGAAATCGTGACTATCAAGCTCTAAATCCACCGTCATGTCAACGACTTCCTCCGTACGTGCTCGACTAGCTTTCGTTGCTTTACTCTCAGCGACGACTTTTTACTGTATCCATAAATACCGCCGCTTGAAACGTCTGAAAAACCTCTCGTTAAACCCTAGCTCTACCTCGAAACCCAGCAGAGGAAAGATCTTCTTCATCTCGCAAACTGGTACAGCTAAAGCCTTAGCTCAACGGCTTCACGAGCTATGCGCATCTAACGACATAGCATTTGATCTCGTCGATCCACGGAGCTATGAACCTGAAGATCTCCCTAAAGAAAACCTAGTTTTATTCATCGCGTCGACTTGGGATGGCGGGAAGCCGCCTAAGAACGGAGAGTTTCTTGTGAACTGGCTTGGTGAGAGCGCTGAGGATTTCCGAGTCGGCTCGCTTCTTCTCTCCGATTGCAAATTCGCTGTTTTCGGTGTCGGAAGCCGTGCGTATGGTGAATCGTATAATGCTGTGGCAAAGGAATTGTCGAGTCGGATGATAGGATTGGGTGGACTCGAGATGATTCCGGTGGGAGAAGGCGATGTTGATGACGGAGAATTAGACAGAGCATTTCAAGATTGGTGTACTGGAGTTATTAGGGTTCTGAAAGGAGGTTCTGCTCAAGAAACAAATGGGGTTTCGCAGCAGATTGGTGCTGTTGAGAATGATCTTGAGTACTACGATTCAACGGATGATGAAGATGAAGACAATGATGCAGATGGAGGTATTGTTGATCTTGAAGATATTGCTGGGAAAGCTCCTTCGAAGAGAAATGGCGTAGTTAAAGTGACTAAAGTTGATGGAAAGAAGGAAATGGTGACCCCTGTGATTAGAGCAAGCTTAACGAAGCAGGTATTGGGTTTTGTTACTTGAGCTTTGAAGCAGTGTTTGCATTTTCTCGCCTTTGCTTGAATGAAAATGACTTTTACACTTGCAGGGCTATAAAATAATTGGTTCGCATAGTGGGGTTAAAATATGTAGATGGACAAAGTCACAACTTAGAGGCAGGGGAGGTTGCTACAAGCACTCCTTTTATGGCATTGAGAGTCACAGGTTTAATTGAAACTTCTGATTTTTTTTCCCTAGTCTTATGTTGGAAGATCGTGATTCTTATGTTAAGGTATTCGGTATTTGATTTTCGAATAAACTAGGTGCATGGAGACAACACCTAGTTTGGCTTGTGCAAACAAATGTGTCTTTTGTTGGAGGCATCACACCAATCCTGTGGGAAAGAGCTGGCAGTGGAAGATGGATGAGCCGTCAGTGATTGTGAAAGGTGCTCTTGATCTTCATACAAAGATGATTAAGCAAATGAAAGGAGTTCCAGGTTAGTGTATATCCTTCTCCTTATTTTGGCTTGCAGATGATGAATTCTCCGAAATTCTTGCTCATAGTTTATGCATATCTGTGCATCAAGTTGGATTCTGGAACCTATTTAGAAATCTCATAGTTTATGAAACTGAACTTGATGCCTTTTGGAAGTCAAATATGCTCTGAGTGTTTTGTTTATTTGATTGATTGTTTCCATCATTTGAATGTCAGATGCTGATTTTATTGGCTGGCTATAATCTTCAGGTGTGACTCCAGAGAAATTACAAGAAGGTCTAAACCCAAGACATTGTGCGTTATCACTTGTTGGTGAGCCGATTATGTATCCGGAGATCAATGCTCTTGTAGATGAGCTACATGGAAGGCGTATTTCTACATTTTTGGTTACTAATGCACAATTCCCTGAAAAGATTTTGATGATGAAGCCTATCACCCAGGTCTGTGGTGTCTGTTTTGTAGCTTTGAAAGCTCACCTAATGGAACCAAATTTACCTAACGCATTTCTTTGATATTTACAGTTGTACGTAAGTGTAGATGCTGCCACCAAAGAGAGCTTGAAGGCCATTGATAGACCTCTCTTTGCTGACTTTTGGGAACGGTTTATTGTGAGTAGTTTAAATAACCTCCTTTATGTAGTGAAATGTGAATTAAGGTAAAGGTATAATCTCTGGACCATTTGTATCCCAGGACTCCTTGAAAGCTCTCCAAGAGAAGCAGCAGCGAACCGTCTACCGTTTAACACTTGTCAAAGGATGGAATACAGAGGAGCTAGATGCTTATTTCAACCTCTTCAGCATTGGGAAACCTGATTTCATCGAGATCAAAGGCGTCACATACTGCGGATCGTGAGTGTGCTCCACTTGTTATTCTCTCTCTCTCTCCACATATCATTACTGATGTTAATCTTCTGGAAACAAAACCAAAACAGCTCTGCAACATCAAAGTTGACAATGGAGAATGTACCTTGGCACACAGATGTTAAAGCATTTTCAGAAGCTCTGTCTCTGAAGAGCGATGGGGAGTACGAGGTTGCTTGCGAGCACGCCCATTCTTGTTGTGTTCTTCTTGGGAGAACCAAAAAGTTCAAAGTGGATGGAAAGTGGTTCACTTGGATTGACTATGAAAAGTTCCACGATCTGGTTCGTTCACCCAAACACAAAATATGATCCGTCTCAAAACAAAAATTCATGCTGACATTAACGATACTTTTGAATGAATTCGCATAGGTGGCTTCTGGAGAACCGTTCACGAGCACAGACTATATGGCTCAAACACCATCATGGGCAGTTTATGGAGCACAGGAAGGTGGGTTTGATCCAGAGCAGTTACGTTACAAGAAGGAAAGGCATCATCATCCTAAACCACAGGCGGTTTTAGCTTAAGAAGGGAGTAAGCTATGCGTTTTTGTTTTTCCTTGTCGTCTTCGAACTAAACCACAAGCGATTTTAGCTAAAGCTATTTTGCTAGCCTTTAAAGCTTCTTCTGCAAGGTCTAAAGCTTTTTGTTTTTTTTTGTTATGTCACCTAAAACAGTGTTAACTCGTAAAAGTTTTGAAATCATATCAAACTTAGACAGTTCCAATCCTTGAGCTGGGTTTTGTATTTGATAAGGTTTTGGTGTTTTGGGAATGTTTTTGAAGGAAGATGATTTCGCACGTGAAGGCCTTGCGGGCCCAATAATGTCTTGCATTAAAATAGTCTATCAACATGGATGGAGTCGTCGAGTCTCTTTCTCTCACTGTTCCAAGATTAATTTATGTAGTTTGTGTAACTTTAATCGACAATTACAGCTATTTGGTTAAAAGATTTAAATAATTGACAGGTTCTTTCTTCTTTAACACTAGCAATATCCATTAGTTTCTTAACTTATCCGTTCACCATGTGCGATGGTACCTTTTATCATTTATCATATAAAAATTCGAAAGGGACGTAACCATCCATCAACTTCGCAGCCAATAAATTAAACAACCTACTACAACTAAAAAAAACCTAAACAGCTTTTTTTATGAAACAATTCATTTAATTTAGTTTCACCAGCATATATCTCTAGAGTTATTTTGATGCACCAAAATACAAAGATTTGTTTCTTGTTTTGAACTAACAGATCCAAGAAATTATAAAATCAATTGTTTTTTCTTCCCATGAGGGTTTCAATTAATTTAGAAGCCAACAATAGTTAATCCAAAAACACACACAAAAACAAGAACTCCATTGATGATAGGGTAATAAAGATTTACCAGCTCTTCACCGGCGTGCTTTTCCTTCTCGACCGTCTAGACGAAGGCAGTGGAACCTCCACCTTCATCGTCATCTCCGGCTTCTTCTCCTCCTCCTCCTCTTCTAACTCTTCATGTTTCATCTTTTGCTCCTCTTCCATACTACTACTACTCCTAACTTTCTTCTTCTGCTTCTCTCTGTTAATAACCTCAGCTTCTTCATCTTCTTCTTCTTCGTCCTCGTACTCCTCGTAATCCTCGTCTTCTTCAGATTCTTCCTTCTTGAAATCTTCTGGGTTCTCAAGATTCTTCCTTGGCCTTCCTCTTCGTCTCCTTGTAGTCTGAGACTCCGTCGGAGATGAAACTTCTGCTACCGTCGCCGTCACTGACGGTTCCTTTGCTTTCTGAAACCTTCTCTTCCCCATCAGTTTTACTTTTCTCAACAGAATAATATTTTTCTTGAACAGCTTAGCTTGTCTGATTTTTAATATCTTCAAGAGCAATAAATTTTCTTTTGTGTGTTTACAGACAGAAACAAAAACAACAGTCTTTAAAACCAAAAGCCGCCCATTCTTTTTGGTGTACATACAGATAAAATATCAGAAGAAAAAGTAGATTTTATTTTTGTCCGTTGGTTATCTCTTGTATATTATCCACCAATATAATACGAGTATATATGACATATATATCCTTGGAATTAGGGTTCATGTATAGTCTACATGCTATACAATACAGAAGTATATATTATCAAAGATTAATATCGTAAAGCTTCCAAGATTAACATTTTAAATCTAGTGAATTTGCAAGACTATTGCCACCTTATCACAACCAGGTTGCTAGCGGTAATCAGTGTGTGAGGTTTTAATTCTATTCGATAGTAATTGAAACCTATATGGATCATTTGAGATTTGAACCGTGACATTCTTTATACACTATTGAATACAATGAATGAGATGACTTACATCAAAATCTATGACTCAACAACAGAAAACGGCACGACGTTCACTATTCAGTAAGAAAGTTAACGGGCTAGAATTTAAAAAGCCCAAATGAGGCCCAATAACTAACTCTAGAGAAAAACCAACAACACAATGCACGTCGTTTTACATGTAAACGACCGACGCGGTGTGGTCTCGTAAACAGCTAAGGGCATCATGAATAGGGGATCATGTGAGGGTGTTCTTATAGAGAATATAATGTTAAAATAATATAAGATCATGTGTTTAGATCTTTTGTTTAGAAGTTGATTAGTGGGAGAACATGTGTAAGATCTTAAGACTTAATAATATAATAATCTAAATTAAATTAAGATTTTACAATTATTAAAACATTTAAAAATAACATATAAATTGCAAATGCCAAATTTATGAAAAACTGAAAATAAAAGTGAAAATACAATACTAAATATTTATGAAAAAACATTAAAAATATAAATAACAATAAACAAACAAACATATTACTTAATAAAAGCACAAAAACATTTTATCTAATTAATACAAAGTTTATTATCCAAATTTATTCCAAATATGTTGAATATTCCAACCAATGCCCAAATGCTACGTCACCCCGCAACACCCACAAGAACAGATCCAGGTCAAGAGCCCAGTTTCTGATCTTAAGCCCATTAACCTATTTTTTTGGATTTAAATAATGCTTAGATCAGGGGGGTGATCTCCTAATGCAGATGGTCTAATGGTTTTGTTTGGTGGTAAAGGGATAAGATCACGTGATCGGAAAGTCAGAAGAGCCCATCATCATCTTCTTCTTCTTCCTCTTGCCTCAAAAAGACAATTCTATCGACTTCCCATCACTCTTTCTGATTTCTGATTTATTTTTCCTTTTCACTGTAGATTTTTATTTTTAATTTTGGTTTTGTTATCTTCGAAAAAGACATAATTTTTGCTGGAAATATCAAATTGGGTCCGTCGCCACGCCACGCGCCGAGCTCGCAATACATCGAAAAGCAACGATCTAGGAGGACGATCTTTAAAATCCTACTTGGCCACAAAAATTTTCTATTTTTATTGTTTTCCGTGTTTAATTTTTGATTCAGACAGGAAGATTAATATTAAGCACTAGTTGTGCAAAATCACAAAAAAAAAAGTGGTTCTTGTGGATGGAAACAATTTCTGGGTGAGCTTCCTTTTCCTTTTTTTGCTTTCTTTCTCTCCTTTCTTCTCTCCGGATTTTTCTAGGTTTTCAGAAAAAATTCTCAAATTTATTTTGTCCTTTAAAGGTTGTTCCTTTGTCATATAGAGAGATAGTTTTCACCTACTTTCAATCTCTGCGGTTTCAAGAGAGATTTGTTTCTGCATCTGTAATTTTGATTCCTTTTGACCATCTCTCTGTTTTGTTTGGCAAGTGAGTAAAGTTTGAATCTTGACCTTTCTTCTTTCTTTCATTACTTATGATTTTGCTTCTTTTATTGCCTGAATTTTTCCCATTTTGGGAATGAATGATTCTCTTTTTCCTTTCTTTATCAATAGGCTCTTTTTCTGTTCTTCAAGTCTCTTTTTTGGGGTTTTTTTTTCTTCTTCCCAATTCAGGAAAAAAAAAACCGTTGCTTTCTCTTTGTGATTCTCACGTTATTCTTATTGATTCCAAATTTTCTGCAGCACACGTATACCAATCCATATCGACGACCATATACATATGTTTTGGATTCAGTGAGAAATAGAAATTGATTTTGGTTTCTTAATCATGGTGGAGCCTTACGAGACACGTAACAACGGTGAAGCTTCCCAGATGATCAGATATCAGAGTTATAACCATCACAATTCCAGATTACCATCACCATTATCATCGCCATTACTTGATTTGAGAGTGTTCTATGTCAGAATCAGCAATTTCAAGGTGGATCATTCGACACCTGAGGTTCTCACCATTACTCATATTCCTTTGGATCCAGATTCACTTCTGGAGATAAATGGTGTTAGAATGAGCATGTACTCTGAAGGAGTTTCTTCTCAGCTAAGGCGAGATCGTGTTGATAAGAAATCTGAAGTAGCTACTTTTATCAGCACTGACAATATCAGGTTGTCTGGTAGTGTGAAGTTTGAGGTTTATGACAAAGATGAGCTGGTTTTGTCTGGAACTCTTGAGATGTCTGGTAGTAATGGTTTCACTGGTGAATCTAAGCATAGCGTGAAGCGGTGGAACATGAATTGTGAAGCTGAGATCACTGCAGGGTCTGGTTTCTTGAAGGAGAAATATATTGGTGGTTCGGAGTTGTCATCTCCATTGCCAACTATTGAAGTCTATGTCACTGGCTGCTTTTCAGGAACTCCTATCATATTAACCAAGACTCTTCAGCTTGGTTTCAGAAAGAAGCACGGTAGAGTGACTGCATTAGATTCGATTCCGGAGTATGAATCTGATGAGCCTCATAAAGGAAACTCATCTGAGCTTGATTATCAGGTAACTGTTTAATTGCTTGCTACTTCACTGTTTCAAGATTATTATAATGCATCCTAATAGTTATATATTGATTGGTTTACAACTTCAACACATTGAATGCTTTTCCTAAGATATTAGTCTTCTTGGTCATGCTATTGGCGGTATGAGCATTAAGTTTTTCATGGTTTTGAGATTTCATAGTTTGAGACATGTTTCTTGGTACTCTTAGGAAGATAATTCCTTTAGATATTGAAGTGGACCAGTTTCGTTATAAATGATCATGTGAGGTATGGGGCCTGACACATTTTATAAGTCAATAGATATCTCTCTCCCCTCTCTATCTCTCACTTTCACTCACACACACTCTCTCTCTCTCTCCCATTTGCCTCTTGTCTCGTGATCTTAAAATCTAAACGCTTATCCTCTTGTCTGCTACAATCAGTTTTTATGTGACCCCGTAGTTGAAATATCGTGGTTTTCATATGTAATGCCACAATATAACATCTTTAGTTTATGCATAGACTGATGCGGTAAATGCTGCCCAAATTAAGAGTCAATGTTAAGAATAGCGTATGCTTGAAGTTTTAATTGGAGGTTCTTGCAGTTGACAGTGTAGATTACCTAAAGGAGATGGATCTTCATACTCGCCGTAGATTAAGTTGCATTTAAGTATAGTGCAATGACCATTAACTTCTATTCTACATCTGAAAGAGTTTATAAGATTTGAACAAAAAGACCATTAGCCTCTATTGTACAAGTGATTGAATGACCATTGTATTCTTTATTTGACTATCTCTATGAACGTCTATTACTTATTTTTCTTTTCCGAGACCGACATGTGCTACATACATGGATCTCTCTGTTGCTGAGTTCTTTGTTAAGTATGGGAGTTTTTTAATTTTTCTTTGCAGGTAACAGAATATGGAAGTTATAAACAAGAATATGAAGGAGAACACAGCGACATGTATTGGAATAGAGAGTACGCAGATGGTGAAGATGGTGAGATGTCGTGGTTCAACGCAGGTGTGAGGGTTGGTGTGGGAATTGGTCTTGGTGTCTGTGTAGGTCTTGGCATTGGGGTTGGCCTTCTAGTGCGTACCTATCAATCAACCACCAGAAACTTCAGAAGGAGGATTATCTAGTTTCATCTAAATTGCCTCAAGCTTCTTCTACTCTCTCTCTCCCTCTAACTCCAATCCGTTGCACATCACTTTTGACTGCAGAACTTTAAGCTATATAGTCTAAAAGCTAATACTGCTGTGTAGTATAATTTTTCTTTATGTATCTTTTTTTCTTTTTGTGCCTTCAAATTTTGAAAGAAATCATTCTCCCTTCTTCTTGTGTTTGTTGAGATTCAGACTGAAAGAAACAAAGCTTGTTGCTGGTATTGCTAATCTTATTGTCTGCTTCCTGTAAATAAAATGCTTATAAAGTGAAATAGTTTTTGGGATTCACTTAAGCCTTGCAAGAGTAATACGCACAAATCCTTTTTATTTTAATCAAATGCTATGTCTAAATTATACAACCTCTCTACTTAGCATCAAGAGCTATTAGTACATTTCAAAAGGGTTGGTTATCCAATACATTGCCTTCAAAACCGGTCAAGGGTGGGTTTGGATTGGCTCAGGGGCAATCTCGGCTCCAGAAAACCCGTTGCTCACGTGCAGCTGGTTAGAGTTACTGTGACCCAATCCCCAAAAGTTTGCAGTTTTAACATCGTCTTGGTTCATTTGCTTGGAGAATTCTTCATAGTTATACTGCAACAAAGCTTTCCCTCCAAATTCGGTTGGGAGATTTTCATCGTCGAAAAATGTGCTCATAAGCTCCACGCTTTCCAAGTTCTTTGGGTAAACAAATTTCACCTTGACGAATGTCTTTGCATCAATGAAGTACTTCACAATCTGTGGAACAACACAAAAGGAAAAACAAAATGAAGAAAATGCCATCATGTTCCTGCACATATATTATTCATTCCTGTGTACAAACACAAAGATTCCTTACGAACAAACACAAAGTTGTCTCAATCAAACCAATGTATTGTCTAACTATGAGATAAAAGTAGTGTTTTGTCTAACCTTCCAGAATGCCTCAAAGATTCTTGGAGGATTATAAAGGAATGCTACAGCTAGTCTCTCTGGGTAGTGATTTTGCAGTATATTTATAGTTTCTCTGGCAGATTTTATAGGCACACTAGTGCTCATTGACCAGTCCGTGAAGTCAATAAGCCAAGACATCTGTTCTTGATCCTCTGGCAGATTCAGAATAGCATTCTCAATGAGATACACCAGATGTTTCATCTGGTTCTCCAACGATTTTGTGTTCTACAAAAGTTGTCAATGAAAATGGAAGTTTTAGCTTGTGCCCTGCAGTTAAACTCACTCTCTAAAAATATTAACTAAGAAAATTAATCTTTAGGAACCTGCAAGCCGGGTCTCAGTATAAGAACCGTTCTTCCATGCCTGTCATGGAATCCAGCTTTGTAAACTTTACCAGTCTCACCTTCACCTGAAACTTCATTCTAGTAGAAAGCAAGTCTCAACCAGGTAAGTTTTACTAGGAATTCTCCAAATGATTCTGAGATGTATACTTTTGACACTTACCCATCTGATTTCCTCGGGTTTAAAAGTCGATCTCCATTTCAGCGTCTCCTCTAGCATCTTCTTGGCTTTGCCTACGTTCCAATTCCTAGCTTCTAGATATCTCTTCAGACATGCATCTGAACAGTACAATGAATTCCTTCCAGAAAGCTGACCTATGAGAGCCTTAAGCTCTTTCATCTATATCATCAAGATCAAAGAGCCATTACCTTCTACGAATCAACTACGTAATTAAGTGAAAATCATCAACAAGGCCTTGAAAGATTTAACCTTTGCCTCTCTGAGAGCTGTCTCATTATGCTCTTGTTCGGTTTGCGAAGAATTCTTCCATCGAAACATTTTGAATTGCACTTGGGTCCAATATATTAAAAATCTCTTTTATTCTGTCAAAATTAAGCCATATAGATTATTAGCCGTTAACTCCAAAGCCAAGAAACATGTAATAAAACAAAAGGTTCATGTGATGCATGTGACTGGGAAATCACAGACCAAACATGACTCAACCACCTACTGCGTCAACTGCTGATACAACAAACCCCCAGAGTTTAAAAATCTAGTAAAGTTTGAGCCTTGTGAGCAAACAGATCAATCAATAAACAAGATTTGCATATTTGTTCAAGATCCACCCAATTTCGGAACACTATAGAAATGAATTTTCTATGATCTTACTACAAACCCCAAATGATTCACAGTCCTACTACTAATCTAGTTGTCAGATACATAATTCTAGAGGAACAAAAAACGACTGCGAATAAGAAAAAACAAGAGCATAGAATCCAAATGAAAAACCTGACATATCATCCATCAGAAATTTCACAAACATTTCAAGATCGAAAATTTAAAGAGAAGAAGGAGCGTAGTACCGAAACAGAGAGAAGCTGCTACGAATAAAGAGAGAATTTTACAGTGACGAGAAAAGTCGGAGAGAGTCAGCTGAAGAAAGTTGAAACTGATAACATTGGAGAAGAAAAGTAAAGACAATTCACCTAACCGCTTTCAGACAAGTGGACAACAATTACAGAGACAGCTATTAAAATATCTTTTAAAAGTAACTGACCGGTACGGCACGGCACGTGAGATTCACGTATACCTGAGACAGACTAACCTCACACGTGTCACTACCTTGGAGACAAGAGTAATTGGAAACTAAGCCCAAAAAAACAAAGATACATCTTTATTACGGATCCACCCAGGCCCAATACGGATTACAAGGTTTCAATATTAATAACAAAAAATAAAATTTACACTTGAGACTTTAAGAAAGTGACAAGATTGTTATTTTGTGACAGTGAAAACTTTCTTTCACATTCGAATGGAATTTGAAGAGAACCAATCTGAAGCAACAACACAACTAAAACCAGAGCAGTGAAGAAACTGCTATGTACAAAGATGAATCTAAAGAATCAGAGTCAAAACACCTTTCTTCTAAATCTTGTGAAGAACGATACACTTGAAGCACCACTTACGGAGCTCTACAATCTGACAAATTTCAAATGCATACACCAAATCCCACCTTATTCCATCCAAGAGCATAACTACAATAGAATAATGGTTAGACGTTGTGATTTCTTCAGACATTTGCATCTCCACTGGTGCCATACCCAAAAATGGACAAAAAGCTATATAGAGGGGTGAGTGTTGGTGAAGTCTTAGTTAGTATAACAAATTCCCCTGAACTGAGAACCACAAGACAATCTAAAACATCGGTCCGCAGTTTCTGACTATTCAATCAAAGCGACTATCAGCTTATTGGGTAGTGCCGTAGTGTTGATTTATTAATTAGAGTGGATTCATAGAGCGATATGTTTCTTCAATTTATTAGAATTTATAAACTTATTCACTTGTTGATGGTGCCAGTAGTTGATAAACAAACGATTTTCAGATTCTTAAAACAAACTCAACTTTGAATCAATCTCTCTACATTTAAAACTGAAACGGAATTTAAAGGAAAAATATAGGTAGTAAGCTCAGAAGGTTGCACAATCATTTCAAAGATTGAATAATCTCATAAGTCCAGACATATATTAGCAACTTCATCATCGCAAACAAATCAAAAGTAAAAGATCATCAAAATACTCAGAGAAGCTACGAACTTGTAGCGATGACAGACAATCTACACGGCATCAATTCAGACCGCCCGTCTGCTAATATCTCATCATTGTTTTTGATCACAACCAAAAAAACATAAAACTAAAATTCGAATAATGGCATCAGATAATAAGCGGAGATGTTTTGTCAACACTGTTCATCAGTGGTTAAGCATAAATTAATCAATTCTTCATTTGCCAATCAAAAAAAAAAAAGTATAGGTCGATTCATTTGACGCCAAAGCTGCAGAAATAGCAATGGGTTGGTAAGATAACCTATTCACTATCAGCATCCGTTCTAACTCCTCTACCATTACTTCAGTGATTTTACTCGACCAGTTAGAGGAGTGGGTAAATCAAACAGATGCATCTATATCCAATCAAAATCGAAAACAAAACAAAAACAGAGATAAAAAAACCACAAGAACCAATCGATATTCGAACAAAATCAAGATACCAGAGGCGATTCAAGCGAAGAAGATAACTGCGGAGGAGTAAATAGATCGGTTGTTCTCTAAGAATTGGGATTTGTCAGGATATTTATATAGCGGAGAGATTTTTTTGTTATCTCGCAAACTAGGGTTTCGCTCTTAACGGACTTACGTCGGTATTATTAGGTTAGTGGGCTATTTAGTGACATACTTGGCCCATATTTGGCATGGTCCATTGGGTTAATTATTATAAAAAAAAAACGCAGTAAGATTTTGTTTTTTTTGGTCAAACAATAAGAACTAATGAAACTCATAAAAAAAATTTGATCAAAAAAACAAAATGAAAAATGAAACTCATAAATCATAATGGAATGTGCCAATGACCATTGAAATACTTTTTTTACTATGAAAATATTCATTTACACCCTCTCAAAATTACATATTTACTTCTTTTTGTCACAAGGTGTATATTTGCTCATTAAGAAACCTATTTAAACACCAAACAAAACAAAACATCTAAGAGAGACTATTGTAACGATTTCTCCACCGTACCTAATGATCAGTGTTGATATCCGACGGTGGTAAAAAGCTCTCCAAACACAATCCACAAATATTGAAATCCACTTCCTCGATCCGCCATTTCTCCTCTATTCTTCTCCGGTGATTTACAGCTCCACCGTAGCGATAAAGCGTTGTCACAGTTTGCCCACCGTGAGCTATGTTTACAGCGTCAACGAATATATAATCGTCGATGATTGACTCCATACTTGTCTCCCAGAAAACGCCATCGCTTTTGCCTCTACCAGATTTGACTCTCACGAGCTTTGTGTCACCGAACTTTACGAGAAGTCCCGTTCTTTGGCTGAAGTAACCCCACACCGTATGGTGGATCACTTCCGTGTTTGGTGAGCATTGTGCCTTGAGAATATCTGACGGCGTCTCTAACTTTAAGACAAAACAGTCTTCACCGTTAACTGATTGTTCGCCGATGCAAACAGCGTCTAAGAATAGACTTGCCGTGCATCTCGGGTCTAGTCCCTGCCACGTCATTTTAACACGTCAAAAATGTCTATGGACTCTTAGCCAAGTCTAGTCCGTGCACCATTATCCATGGACTCTTAGCCAAATTTTAAGGTAAGATTTGTGAAGAAAAAGCTTAAATATAAACCTAAAAGCTCTTATATAAGAGCTCTTTCTTCACAAATCTTAGCTTAAGATTTGGCTAAGATTCATCTAAGAGCCCATGGGTAAGGGTGCTCTTAGGGTAAGTTCGGATTAAAATGTTCGATTTAACTTTCTTATTACACTATATAGATTTGGATTGATAATTTTTTTGCCAATAATATGACCAATACACAGCCAAAACTTTGCATTTCTTGGTATATACTACGAGGATTGATTGTTTAATGGTGTTATGTACATTTTTACTGGTTTGCTTTGGCTTAGTTCTAATTTACTATTTTTTTTTGTCGTTCACACGCATGCTAGTATGCTACCATGTTTCAACATTGAATATGATAGGGCGATCAAAACCACTATACTACAAATTTTGTTGTTCTTGTTAAGTTTAATCGTGAAATGGTCGATAATATCATGTAGCAAACGATTAACTACTATGCATTTAAAAGTTAAAAATGGGCACCTGAAAAAAGCGGCGGAGAGGACGAGGAGGGCCACGGTGGGCCTGAGAAGGTTGAGTAGAGGATTGGTTCCAAGCCACTTTGCCGTCACTACCGGCGCTAATCTTGAAACCGGAAACCACTAGCTCCAAGAACCAAAGATTTGGATTCTTCTGCCATAAAACAAAACCTCCGACCTCGAAACTGCCTTTACCTAGTCGCACCGGCGTACCCGTCCCTTGGTCCTCTCCAGCTACCATCTCGGAGCCTTGCATCCTCACTTGCCCCACCGCGTACATGCTTTTCACTGCGTTCAAAGCTGCTGGACCTCCGCACGCTGCCACGTACTGTTGCACTATGTATTTAGCCGTCGACGCCTCCTTCAAATACACCATTACTATCAATATTCCTCGTAACATGTAGGTTTGCTTTCTACTTAGACGAACATGTAGTAAACTTGTTTCATACGAACAAAAAAAGAGAGAAGTTTTTTATCCTATAAAACTTTTATTATTTTTGGACTATTTGTTATCTCATAAGAAATTGAGGGTTAAAAATAGCTACACATTTCATCTCTATACATTTTTCTCTTTTCATCTCTATACATTTCATCTCTACACAATCTTCTAATCCCATGGTTTATAGAATCATTGAAATTTTGTGCCATTCAAAACATTATGAATAACCAACCATATAATTAAAATTGCAATCGAAAGACTTATTTCTAACCTATAGACCCACATAAAAAGGTTAAACAAAAAACAGATTAAATTAATGATAAGATACGTACGATGGAAGTGTCGTTGATGGGTCGGGATAGACAAAACTCGAGAGGGACATGAAAAGGAATAAGAGGACTTCCCACGATTTTCAACAAGGCCACAAACTCGTTGTCTGATTTTGACTGCAAATGCATATTGACATTACTCATCGATGACGATGATGCCGGCGTTCTGACGTCAGTCGCCACCGCGGTTACAACGGCATGTGCCTTCATGAGAGCGTGCATATTCCTCCACCGCCCTGCCGCGTTGCTTCCCATCTTCGTAAACATTTCTTCCGGCACTGGAACCTCTAACACCGTCTCTAACCCGTCTTCTCTGTCCAAATTTGGACAAAGCTTCCTCATTTTCATTTATAATTTTTTTTTTTTCGTTTTTTTTTTCTTATGATCCTAGAGAAAGAGGGGATTATGGTTTTCCTCTTTCTCCGAAATTTTATTACGGGAGAGAGATCGATAGATTTGAGAGGATCATGAGGATTAACTACGGAAAAATAAAAACTATTCTTGATTTTTTTGTTGTTTTTTCATCTCAATTTTCTGTTAGCCGGCTCTTATAACTAGGGTGCTCCTTGCTCGTAGCTATCGTGAGAACACGATTTCAGGAGGATCCATCTAATCTCTCTCTGTGTGTAATTTATATATAATCTTATACTGATGTGACATATTCACGGATTTACACTTAGAAATATCTACAAAACGTTGACAATATAAGTATATTAATTTGGATACGTTACATTGTGGTCGTGTACTACATATATACGTGGAAAACTTATAGTAGTACTTGAGGAATCAGATCTTATATATATACAATCGGAGTGGTTAGGTGGGAGACCAAATGTGTGACCGAGTCTCCTACGCAATAGCTCTAGCTAGTTGTTATATATTTGTTTATTTTTTTTATTTATAGTAGCTACATAAATTATAAGTGTTTAAATTTGTATGTGCTAGACATCAAAAACATATTAGTTTGTGCTAGGCATCAAAAACATATTAGTAACTAATACTGTGTTATATTCTTATTATGTCATCAATTATCCGTGTTCGAAAAATGATTTATTCAGCCTATGTAATGGAAGTTGTATTGGTGTACTTGAATTATGATTCTAATGGTTGATACATCACAATGGCGTATTTAGTTATATGTGAATCATAATCATTTCACGAAAATATTTGCAAAATTTTAAATTAACGAAATAATTTATCCCATATCATCTATATATACATTTTTGGATCACAATTAGCAAATAAATCCTGAAGTTGAGAAGTATTTACAATGACATGCCATTAGCATTAATTATTTAGATTTGTTTTATTTAAGTAAAGATTTTTAATTGAAATTCATTTATCATATATTTAGCAAAAGTCTCTACAAAATCTTTCCTTATCTATTTAAGTAAAGATTTTGAAATCAAATATGTTCTCAACAATTTACCAAAAATCTCTACACAATTTTTTTAAAAATCTCGACTTAGTTAACTTCTGATTTTTATCTGCAAAAAAAAAATAATTGTAACGAGTGATGTAAAAATCGGGAATGTTGATACTACAATTTCTTCTACTTTTTTTTTTTTCATATAATGAAAATTATTTTTTAGGGATATTTTCTTAAAACCTCTAAACAAAACAAAGGGTTTCAAAAGATAGCTTCTCTTTTGGCGGGTCGACCCGCAAACCCGCAACTCTCTACGGGCTTATCCGCATGAACCTGCGGCCCGTAGTGGATAAAAATATTATTCAAAAAAAATAACAAATGATGTTTAATTTTACGGGACGGGGTTATATGGTGCAACGGGTTTAGATCAATATTAATATTAAACAATATACTATGGATGAAATCCTAGAATTAAAAATCAAAATTTAATTATAAAATCAGAAACACTAAACAAAACAAACAATATTAACAAAACAAATACAAAATAAAATTTTGCAAAATAATTTTTTAGTTATAAAAAAATCGACCCGCGGTGTAAAATCTAGATTTGGAAGTTTAAGGAAGAAAAATCTTTTTTAAAAAATAATAGCTCCGCGGTGTACCGCAAGAAAAATCTTTCTCCTAAACTGAGGCAAGAAGAAGAAGAAAGCCAAATGTCGTTTAAGTGTATATATAGATATACCATTTAAACCTAAAACACAATTAATATACTCAAAACTATTAATATAGATATATGGATGGTACATTTATAAAATAGGTCGAAATATTATATTATACTCTCTATTAATAAACAAAACTAATTATATTTAGATTTTTTTAAAAAAAAATTATAGCCCCGCGGTGTACCGCGGGTTCAAATCTAGTATTGCTTATTATTCCAAGATTTTCTTGTTTTTGTTTTTTTGCTTTTCCGTTCTAATAGCGAAGAAAGCTCACCTTTTTTTTTTTTTCTAACGTAAAATAGAGGCGCCAAAATTCGAATTGTTTGGCGCGTAAATCCTGAAGCGGATTATTCATTTTCACCCTTTTGGCACTGACTATTCTTCTTCTAAACGAACAGAAGAAACATTGGGCACCGTAAGACTCCCCTCTAATTTTGGCCGGAGATTATTACAATCGGAGATGATGAACGACGAGCAGCTTTCTCCAATCGGAGAATCGAGTGTCCCAGTTCCAAACAGGATGCTAAGGCGATTGAAGAAAGCTAAATCGATCTCCGATTTATGTCCTGGATCCGAAACCTTCGATTCCGAAAAACCCGACGGCGAGGATCTGGGTAAGTCTGAATTGCAGTCTGCGAAGAGTTTCGATGGGTTTGAGGAAGAAGACGGGCTGAGATCTGATCTCGAGGGTTTGGGTGTGGAGGATGAAGTTACCGCGAAAAAGGTTCTTGATTTTGATTCTGTGCCTGAGTTTAATCAGACGCTCGAAGATCTGAGCGAGAAAGGTGAAGAAGACGAAATCTCTGATTTGGAAGCAAGAGATGAAATTAGGGAAGCTGGAAAGGAGCGGCCAATTAGTGTGCCTGAGTTTGATTCCCCAATCGAGGAATTGGGCGAGAATGGTGAAGACGGAATCTGTGATTTGGATACAGAAGAGGAAATTAGGGTTTCGGAAACGAAGGAAGCTGGAAAGAAGAGACCTATTCTGGAGACAAGTGATGGAGAGGGAAATGAGAGAAAGAGAGATAAGAAGAGGAAGAAGAAGAGTGACGATTTTGATGAGCTACCAGTCTCTACTGCTTCCATGAACATGACTAAGAAGGTAACTCTCTCTATTCCTTAGTACTTTCATTTTGAGGTAACTTTGAATTATTTGATTGTTTGTTTCCTTCTCCTGGGTTTAATTTGTGTTACTGCTCTTCGTTCTTCTGTAGGAGAGAAGAGAATATCTTGATCAGCTTCGTGCAGAAAATCAGAGACTCTTGCGTGGTATGATTTTCTCATAACACTTTTCGGTGTTCATTGCAACGTTTTGCAGGGAACTGACCATTGTTTGTGTTTATCTATTCATGATAGAAACTAGAGATGCTGCCTTTGAACCCGCCCCTCTTGTTCGAAAGCCGATTTCATCTGTCTTGGCGAAAATTCGAAGAAGAAAAGAGGAGATTTCAAGACAGTGAGTTTTGATTTATTCTCCAACTACTTCCCCACCATAATCTCTTTTCTTACTAGTAACCGTGTCTGTGTGTTATCATTTATGTTATTGACAGATTCCTTAGCAGGAAGAAATCCAAATCTAGCGACATATGCGATGAGGATGATTTTGAGGAAGTTGTAGCCGAAGAGACCAATGAAGATATAGATTTGAAAACTACAAGCAAGCAAAATTCTGGAGGACAGGATTGCTTGAAGGACTCTGTAGGTCCGTCAAGGAACTCAGACAGTCCCTCTAACAAAAAAGCTGAAAGTAACCCTACTCATCAGGTGAGCTAACTCATGTGTAGACACTTTAGATCTCTGCACAAATCAGAAGTTGTTTTCTGTTTTGTTGATTTGATTTTGGATTTTGAGGTCATTCATCAAAGTTTGTGCGATATATGAATCTTTGAATGCTTGAGTGCTCCTCAAATATAGTTTGTAAACTCAGATTTAAAGCTGACTCTCTCAGGTTTTTTCCTTTTTTTGGTTAGGATCTATCCCTGCGTCCACGAACGATTAACTCTGGAGATGAACTTCTAGAGAAGACGTCAAGCAGGTCTTTGGAAGAAGTAATGACACCGTCGGTAGTTGCCATGAACCTCAAACTAAACCTGTCTCCTGTGCCTGACAAGTGAGTCTATCTTTTTATGTGGTTACATGCGGAAATTGAATTAACTATAACACTGACATGCTCGTCGTCTATCTAATTTTGGAAGATTCACATAACGCAGTCTTTACATGTTCATATATATTTTATGGACAGATGTTACTTTCAGACATGATATGTTTGTTTTCTGTGCCATAATCAGAAAAGGCAATTGTTTCTGTAGAGTTAAGTTATATTGTGTATACTCAGGCTTGCTTTCTATACAATAACTAATTCACATCTGCAGATCTTCTGAAGAAGCAGAGTACATGAAGGAAAATTCTGATCCTGAGACCCATGATTCATCTCCTGGCGACCCTGTTAGAAAATTTATTGATGAGGATGCTGAAGAGGAAGATGACAGCGACAATGATCTACTCCGATTTGAGGATGAGGATGATGATGAAGATGAAGAAGATGATGATCTCAGGGATATGATTGTTAGTCAATTTAAGGAAGATCCAACTGATAAAGATAGACGTAATGAACTGCATCAGAAGTGGCTCGAGCAACAAGATGCTGCAGGGACAGAGAAACTCTTACAGAAGCTTAAACGTGGTTTGCAGCATGATGAAACATTATTGTCTGAAGATGAAGATGAAGATGACGATGCTGATGATGACGAGAGGGCTGAAGATGCTGATGGTGAAGAAGTGCAAAAACCTGAAGCCAGTGAAGATAGAGATGAAGATGAAGAAGATCCAAGTCATGCAAATTCCATGCGAATGACCATAAAGAAAATAAAGGAAATGATCCCTTTAATGTTCACAGATGAAGATGATGTTTATGTGTCATCTGATGACGAGGAAATGGAAAAGAAGCTTCTGCAACAGCGATTGTACAAGAAAATGGTAGGTGATCCCGGTTCGACAGTTCTGTCTGCTCCATATTTTATCATTTGATCCACCATACCTCTCTATATAATAAAAATTGAAAAGCTTGTTTGATGTTTCGCTTGTGCTGCCCCATGAATATCAATTATTGTTGTTTTGAACAGGAGCTAAAGGCCAAGTCTTCGTCATCCACTGGAGATGAAAACTCGGAGGAAATTCTTCGCCACATCAAGAAGCCTGAGATCAAGAAGAAAGCAAAACCTTCTTGTAAGATACCACCCAAGTTTCTCCCTCTATTTGTAATTATCAGCTGAACTTATACACATTGCTGATTGCTTATAACCATTTTCTTTCAATTGTTTTCAGCTTTTAAAGAGAGGGCACTCATGGAGATAAACAAAAACCCTGCGGCATCCAAGGTATAAGCCTTCTTCAGTTACTTTCATATACCAATAAAGTTTGTAGAGAGGTCACACTTTAAGACTTGTTAAAAACAGGACAATGAATTGCAACTTTACTCATGCTGTGAATATTTTGCAGTCATCGTTCTTGGGTAGACTTACAAAGAGTTCCATGTCAGAAGGATCTCGCAAGCGTGGTTCAAACGTTGTACGTGGCTATATATTCGAACGTGATGACAGTAACAGCAAAAGCTCAAACACAGTGCCAGAGGAACCTTCACCTCCAGCGACGGTAAAGCTCTTCCCTATAAACACATATACACAGATTTCTGGTACACATATTTTAATGCCTTCTTCATAACATTTGCAGATTATTAAAGAAAAAAGCCGACCAAAAAGAGCTCCGGCAAAATTCACTGCCTCACAGTCACAAGAGAGATCAGCAACATTACAGGCGACAGCAGTGGAGGAGACGAGCACGAGGCAACGAACTACCTTGTACGAGATTCTAAAGATGTCATCAAAGAAAACTTGCTTCAATTCACGCGAGACAATGATAAGCAGCAACCACACCGAGTCTATATTTGCTGCTTTCAAACTGGATAAGAAACCAGTTAAGACGAATCCACAGGTAAACACCTCTTCCTCTAATTGAATGTTATTCTTGTCCTCAATTTCTCCAACTAAAAATGAAGTTTTAACAGGAAAAGAGATGAAATCAGTTAAACAAAAGATAAAGAGAACAGTGGCAAATGTGTTTTGGAGGAATTCAGGATTTTGCTATACACAGTTGCAATGAAACAGCACGTGTGGTGAATGAACGTGAATCACTGGATTGTGTCACTTTTTGTTAATGTGTGGCCACCAAAACGGCGTAGGACCGCACGTTTTGGCATCTTGCTGATCAGATTCAGTCTTTCCGATTCTCAAGTACATAGGTTGGTTGCTGTAACTACAAATACTTTAGTAGGAGATTAGATCGTCCGTCGTAGTCATTCGAATCCTTTTCTTATACACTGAGATCAGAATTATTTATTCAAAGTTTGTTTTATACATTGAATGTTTTATAGTATACTATTTCTTTATATTGGATAGAATTTATTCAAGAATCATTGGATTTTAATCTCATCGGCCCCCTGTGGTGGAATCAATTTCTACTTAGCCCCCGTTCTAAAATAAAATTATATAAGTGTTTATTTTAAGTCAAAATATTAGTAAAAGACAATTATATTGAGGGTTTTCAACTTATTTACTGATCCAACCTATGTTTGGGTCAAATATCCAACATAATTGGGGTTAATTTCGGATCTTTCTCTTATTTCTCAAACAAACCCTAATTCCCAAAACGACAGTTCTCCCACTCTCGACAGTCCGTCGTTTTCTTTTTTTCTCTCTACCGGTGACTGAAATTTCCCGATTTCATACTGCACTCCTTCATCTTCTTCTTCCAAAATTTTGTTTTCTTCTTCTGGATCCTCTTGTTTTAGTCGATACCATCTTCTTCCTATTTCTTCTTCACTCGTTTCTCCGTGAATCTGAGATAGCCACCGTGAATCCGAGAAATCCACTGTGAATCCAAGGAATCAGCGGTGAGAAATCTTCTGTGTCTTCTCTTTGTAAAAATTCTTTTGTTTGATCCATATATTTTGATTGATCCGAGATATGGTTTGATTTTTTTCTTTGAGCGATTGATTGTGTTGTGTTGGGTATAATAATGGTTTGATTTTGTTTGAAACAGATGGATTATAAATGAGTTTTCGATTGAATTAGGTTTTTTTTTTGAACAAATTGAATTAGGTTTATCTCTTGAGATTATGTGAAAATTGAATCGGATTTTCTGAAATTTGTTGAAAATCCAAACTTTATCTCTTGAGATTATGTGAATTTGTGTTTGTGTAAGTAGATAGATATTGAAATTGTATTTGTTGTTGCAGGTAGTAATTACAATGGCTTATACTGAAGAAAAGGCGAAGAAGGAAAGGAAGAAGGAGAAGGAGAAGGAGAAGGAGCAAGAGAAGAGTTTGGCTCTTATTTGGTCTTTGATGATGAATATCGCTTGTTTTCTGGTGTGTGATGTTGGTGTATAAATCTGTGTTTAGGTACAACTGGTACGATTAGGTACAACTATGTTTCTGGGTTTATATATTTTGATTAGGTATGAATCTGTGTTTTGGTACAACTGGTACGACTAGGTACAACTATGTTTCTGGGTTTATGTATTTTGATTAGGCATGAATCTTTGTATCTGAATCTAATTATCTAAAATTTGCCCAAAAAAAATAATCTAATTATCTAATTATGTATGAATCTTTTAATCTGAATCTTAATATTTTTATGTATGAATCTATGTATTGAATATAATCTAAGAGTTTTGAACCCAAAAAAAAAAAATCTAAATTAATCAAAAAATCTGACAAATATGTGGTTTGCAAGGGTTTTGGAAAAAAAAATAGTGAATCTACCTGGCGCCGTTATTTTGAAAAAATCTGACAAATGGCATACCTGGCGCCGTTATTTTGAAAACAATTATTAAATAATAGCTCAAATTTGTTCATAGTTGTACAGTTGTACTCGGTTGCACATTTTTGCTCATAGTTGTACAATACAGAGATTTTAGTAAATCTATTTGTTATCAACTCTAATTTAATTTTTGTTGGTGGAACCGATGGTATTGCCTCATAAAAATACCATTACTTTGTATCTGTGTATTTATATTTATCAAAATACAAGTATTTCAAAAATTTATAAAATTTTAGGTCAAAACTACAAAGTAACCATGAAAGTATAAGGTTGTTAGTGTATGAATGTGGGATTTTGTGTAAGAATTTCATTATTTTAGAAAAATTTGAAATTTTTTGTCAAAAACTTGTTGTGTAGTTTCATTACCATCGTGTATGCATTTTTTTAGGTTTTTCAATTTGGTTTTAATTTTTCATATTATAAAATTGGCCAAGGCAATAGACATTAGTTGTACATGTTGTACTTAGTTGTACCAAGACTGAACAACTTAATTTGCACAGCTACGACAAAGCAATCAACCATAGTTGTACCTGCTAAAACTTAGTTGTACAACACAGAACATATAAGTTTCATAAACAAAACCAATACAAACAATATCGTTTCTTAAATTATCCTAATAAATAGCACTCATAAAACTTAGTTGTACAACACAGAACATATAAGTTTCATAAACAAAACCAATACAAACAATATCGTTTTTAAAATTATCCTAATAAATAGCACTCATAAATCAACCTTGGTCACCCGCATCGTCTCCATCAACGTCACCATCATTGGTAACCACCTGCATCGTCTCCATCAAAGCGTATGACTGAATTCCTTTTCATTGTCCCTGAAAATGAAAGAGAGAAAAACGGCATATAATTTCACAACTTTCGTAGCAGACCATCAACATAGTTGTACACTTTTGTCCCAGTTGCACCAAACTTAGGGTTTCCGTAAATATTCTACTTAGTTGTACCTAATGGTTTCAGTTGTCCCAAATCTGCAATCCTAAAATATTTTAACAAATAACCCTATTCAAGCTACGAATTCAACTTTTCTCAATCATACTACACTAAGAAAACAAGTATACTTACCTTACAATATGGTGGGAATAGAAGAAGAAGAAAAGAAGCGATATGTCTTTGGAGATGCATAATCGTAAGCTTTGATGGTAAGCTTCAATGGTGGATGAAGAAGAAGAAGAAGGAAAAGAAAAGAGGAGATAAGAATTTGGAGATGCTTGAATCGTAAGAAGAAGAAGAATTCGCTTTTACTTTGGAGATGCTTGAATCGTAAGAAGAAGGAGATAAAAATCTTTTAATGGTGGATGGAGAAGAAGAAGAAGAAGAAGAAGAAGAACGTCGGAGCTGCTGAAGAAGAACGTCGGAGCTGTTGAAGAAGAAGATCGGAGCTGCTGAAGATGAAGAAGAGGAAGAAGAAAAAGAAGAAGAAGAGAAGAGACGTAGGAAGGATTTATGTCGTGGAAGGTGGGTTGATTTGATTAAATGATTTGTTAGGTTTAGATTTTAATGAGAGAAGAGAGAGAATGTTGGTATTAAATTAAATGTAGAATTAAATAGATAAAAGGAAGGATAAGGGGTAAAATTGGTTTATGAAAAAATTGGGAAGGGGAGGGGGTAGTGAGAATAAAGAGGGGTTTTTCAAAGAATGATTCTCCCCAAAGGGGCCAATGAGATTAAAATCCAGAATCATTCAACTAACATCCATTAACGCAAACAGTTTTTATCACATGTTGTAATATACTGAATAAAATATCTTAAGGAAAATTTGCAGCTATAACATACAAAAAAACTAAAATTAAGTAACTAACCATTCAAAAAAACACCAATGATATTGATTGTATTTTATGTATATATGACCTTTTTAGCCTTAGATGAAGTTCACTTCACACATCCTTGTGTCTTTTTTTTTTTTGCCGTTGTCTTCATTAACATCCATACCGTCGCCGTCACCACGAAGCCTTGTCATCGTCATCACCAAGCCTCGTCATCGTCATCACCAACCACCACGACGACATCATAATCACCACCACCATCGCCATTGTCACCACTACCACTATCACCACAAACACACAACTACAACTACCACCGCCGCTAATTGGCTATCAACACCACTATAGTCATAACCACCGCCACAACTACTGTTACCACCGCTGAATAATTAACAGATACAAAATAGTATATAAAATACTATTCTATTTTATGCATGTCTATATAGAATGTGGTGGTTTTTCATAGTGTTACTATTCACTTTTTAAGAAATTTGTTTTTGATTTCAAAAATTCAAATTATGTTAGATAAACAAAAAAATCTGTGTTTTTTTAATAGTATTGCAATATTTAACAAATTAGTGATGTTAGATTAATATAAGAAACAAGATTACTAAGGGTGTAATATATTTTGTTATCACCTATAGCTATATTTTTTCTCTCTTCTTGTTACACGTCAACATGCTTCTTCCTTTCTAGAGCTAGTTTGGTCTTTTGACACCTCTCTATAGTCAGTTACTTAATTTTGAACAAAAACATGCTATATTCTTAATTTTATTATGTTTTTAGGTTATTCACCTAATTCACTCATATCTTAAACCTGTTGGCACCAAAAAAAAAAATTGAACTTTCTTTGATCCCAAAAATAAATATCTAATCCATTTTTTCTTCTTCTTCCCTTAAACTTCGTTTGAGACTGAAGAAGACCAGAGAAGAGAGAGTTTCGGACACAAGAGGATCTCAAATCAGACAATTTTATTTTATTACTCTTACCTCAACGTTGTTTGACTTACAAAAGAAAATCTCAGATAGATTCTTCTTCTTTCCAGATCCGAATTCTTGCCCTCTTGTAGATCTACACAAATGGCGGTTACTTACTGATTTAAGGAAAAAAATTAAGGAAAAAAATTAAGGAGCCTTTCTGCTTCTTTTAATGGCGGATACTAGAAACGGCAAGTCCCTTTTCATCTTCTTCTTTGTCTCGCTTATTTTGCTTTTCCTTTCGCCGTCTTTTTCGGATGTCACCGCTTCCGAGTCCGATCCGATTCCCTACGAGAACTCAGATGCTTCTCCTGGAGTCGTGGCCAGCAGTGAATCCGACAGGCAAGGTGTTTCATTGCATAGACTAGAGGAACTTGTTAGGAATCTTACGGAACTAGTTGCTAGATTAGATGCTAAGTTATCTGAAACTCCGTTTAAGGTAAAGAAAGAGATCAGTCGTGATGAGATCGAAGAGAAAGCCAAGGCTTTTTCCGTGACAAAGTACAGTCCTTTCTGGTCTGAGAGATTCGATTTCACATCGGCTGTGAAATTAAACTCTGAAGCGACTTGTATCAACGTGTTACCGTTTCGAGATCACGAAGGTTTTAGCAAGTATTTTGCAGTTGGGGATTCAAGTGGTAGGGTTTTTGTGTTCTTGAGAAATGGGGATGTTTTGGTTGAGTTTTTCACCACCTGCGATTCACCAATCACGGCAATGTTGTCTTACATGTCTGTGTATAAGAACGAGAGTTTCGTGGTGACGGGCCACCAAAGCGGAGTCATCTTGTTGCATAGACTCCGCGAGGGCTCGATGGGGGAAGATTTGAATTCCGCTGTGATGGAAAATGTTGGCAAGTTTGATGGCACGGAGGATGGTTTGCAAGTGACTCTATTGGAAGTGCATCATGTGGGTCGGGTTAGGTATATATTGGCCGCAGATCTTAGTGGAAAGCTCACGGTTTTCACTGAGAACAGGACGGTTTATGGCTCGGTTACCCCAACGAGTAGACCGCTTGTGTTATTGAAGCAGAGGCTCTTGTTTCTTACTGAGACTGGTGCTGGTTCATTGGACTTAAGAAGCATGAAGATCAGAGAATCTGAGTGTGAAGGTCTTAACCATTCTCTAGCAAGAAGTTATGTTTTTGATGCTTCGGAACGGTCTAAAGCTTACGGATTCACATCCGAAGGTGAAATCATTCACGTATTACTTCTCGGAGACATCATGAACTTCAAATGTAGAGTGAGATCAAAGAAGAAGGTTCAAATGGAGGAGCCTGTAGCGTTACAAGCCATCAAAGGCTATCTTCTTATAGTCAACCAAGAGAAAGTCTTTGTGTACAACGTATCGACTCAACACTACGTTCGAACCACGGGTCCTCGGCTTCTTTTCCCGGCTGCATTAGAAGATATCAGGTCAACGTTCTTGAGCCATCGAGAATCATCAAAAACTACGGATCACCAGAAGCTAGAAAAGGTAACTCCCCTGATAGCAAGCGACCGCGAAAAGCTGCTTGTGATGGGTTTAGGAGACGGATACGTCGCTACATACAAATCAAAGCTTCCGATCTCCAAAGCAGAGTTCAACACAATGCTTTGGAGCAGTCCTGTCTTCTTCTTCATACTTTTCTTATTCGGCGCTTGGCATTTTTTCGCCAAGAAGAAAGAATCTCTCACTGCTTGGGGACCTGACGATCCTTTCGCCTCCACGACAATGTCTTCTTCTTCTAGTACTACAACTGCACAAAACAGTTCCGCATTTGCTGAAAGGAGAAACGACGACCACATGGATCTTCGAAGAAGGTACCTTTCGCCATCTCGGTATCCTCCTGGAGCAGCAACAGGTGCATACCGGTCAGTGGGGTCTAACGACCCGAGCTCAAGAGCTCCAGTGGAAACTAGTACTAACTACAGAACAACCGCACAGGAGATGAAGTATCGTGGTGGGTCAGGTCTTGATTCAAGTGGATTTGGTAAAAGAAGAGAGAGTTTGTTTGGTAATAACAAAGCTTTAGAGGACGAAAGTTAGTTCCTTTTTATTTTTTTCATAGTTCGTTATGTTCTTTTTTTACCGGTCAACGCTTGAAATTTTTGTAATGTGTAAAACTCCGGCGAAGAAATAAAATTTTTACCGGTAGCTTTGTATCTCCGGTCACATCTTGTTAGTTACTGTAAATTTGTTGTGGCAATCTCAAGAGTAAGATCAGATAAAAAATGTGTTGGTTTTCATATACATATTATAATTTCAAGATCCAATACATGATATTGAAGCAGAGAGAGACTTGGCGATAACACGTCAAACGTCAAAATATGGCAATGTTCTTCGTCTTCGTCTTGGTCTTGGTCTTGGTCTTGGTCTTCCTTGTCTTCAGATTCATCTACAGTAATCTATGGGTTCCGTGGAGAACCCAATCTCACTTCAAGAAGCAGAGCGTGACGGGTCCTAGTTACCGAATATTCAGTGGAAACTCCGGTGATGTGAGCCGACTAACGGCGGAGGCGAAATCAAAGCCGATTCCTTCCGGGAGCAATCCTCATGAGTTCGTCCACCGTGTGGCGCCTCACTACCACGCATGGTCACGTGTCTACGGGAAGACGTTCCTCTACTGGTTCGGGTCGAAACCTGTGGTGGCCACGTCGGATCCGAAACTAATCCGGGAAGCTTTGACGACGGGTGGGTCGTTTGACCGAATCGGGCATAACCCTTTGTCTAAGCTGCTTTATGCTCAGGGTCTTCCTGGTCTTAGAGGTGATCAATGGGTTTTCCATAGAAGAATCGCCAAACAAGCTTTTACAATTGAGAAACTCAAGGTAACAACTTACACACATCAATGTAGATGCTAAGATCTGTAATTCAGACAACATTGTGCTCTTTGGAATCTCAGTCTAGTACTCTAGTTTAGTTTAAAAGTTACCAAATCCGAAACTTGAATACTTTATAGGATTGTGGCTAAAGCTGAGATCTTTTTTACAGAGGTGGGTGCCAGAAATGGTGACAAGTACTATGATGTTGCTTGAGAAATGGGAGGAGATGAGAAACGGAGAAGAAGAGATTGAGTTAGAGATACACAGAGAGATGCACAATTTGTCTGCAGATATGTTATCAAAAACAGCTTTTGGTAACAGCGTGGAAGAAGGGAAAGGAATCTTTGCGCTGCAGGAGCGCATGATGCGTCTTTTTTATCTCGTTCGATGGAGCGTTTATATCCCAGGATTCAGGTAAGTCTTGTGGAAAATCTTTCTATTTTTGATAGGAACAAGAAGTCAAGAACCTTAATGCTCATTTTCAAATGCTGGTTTAGATTCTTTCCTTCGAAAACGAATAGAGAAATATGGAGGGTTGAGAAACAAATCCGTGGTTCTATCCTGAAACTGATCGAAAAAAACAAAACAGCTGTTGAGAAATCAGGAACTCTGCTTCAGGCTTTTATGTCTCCGTACACGAATCAGAATGGTCAAGAAGAGAAACTTGGGATTGAAGAAGTTATAGATGAATGCAAAACGTTCTACTTTGCAGCTAAGGAAACAACTGGTAACCTTATAACGTGGGTCTTAGTCCTCTTAGCTATGCACCAAGAATGGCAAAAGATTGCTCGGGAAGAAGTCCTATGTGTCCTCGGACCAACCGAGCTTCCCACTCCAGACATCTTACAAGACCTCAAGACTGTAAGTCCTTAAGCCCCAACTCAAAAATGGTGTCAAGAGATATTAATTCCTAGCAACACATTCTTATTTCTTGTTTTTTTTAACAGCTAACTATGATAATCAACGAGACTCTCCGGCTCTACCCTCCAGCAATGACATTAAACCGTGACACTCTTAAGAGAGCTAAGCTTGGAAACCTTGACATTCCTGCAGGAACTCAACTCTATTTATCAGTGGTTGCGATGCACCACGACAAAGAAACATGGGGAAACGACGCAGAGGAGTTTAATCCGCGAAGGTTTGAAGATCCCAAGAAACAATCAGCTCTGCTTGTGCCGTTTGGATTAGGGCCTAGGACTTGTGTGGGACAGAATCTTGCTGTGAATGAGGCCAAAACAGTTCTGGCTACAATCTTGAAGCATTACAGTTTCAGGTTGTCTCCAAGTTATGCTCATGCTCCTGTTTTGCTTGTGACCTTGCAGCCTCAAAATGGTGCTCATCTTCTCTTTAGTAGGATTTCGAGTTAAAAACTACCAAGATTGGTTGGTATGATGGTTTCCGGTTTTTTCCGGTTTAGCTGGGATTTAATGTACTTCGGTTTGGTATTTCTTTACCTTGATAAAAAGGCTAAAATGGTCAAAGCACACAATTATTATTATATCATCAACCCATTATCTTCTTCCTCCAAACTCATCTCTGCAAATCCTAAATCACCGATTTTTGTGTTCATATATCGGCGGGAAAAAAACTGATATTTTTTCTTCCCATCAATCTCCCCTCTTAGTCTAATCTGTGATATACAGTAACCGAAAAAAATCAGAGAGGTAAGAAAAGCATCAACGATAACAGGCACTCAAAGTGTTCGACGAAAGTCCGCAGAGACAGAGAGACTATAACTCTATAAGAGATGCCACTAGAACCGATTCGATTCTTGAGAACTACCGCAGGCGTAGTTATTGGTGGGTTTGTGATAATAACCGCGGTTTCTTCAGCAGCGGTAGGAGCGTTTCGATATACAATTGAAGAGAAACGGAAGAAAAACGGATTGGCTTGTAGAACATGTCGTGGAAAAGGGTTTTACATATGCAAATTATGCAAAGGAAACGCAACAATAAAATGGTCACCATTGTATGATCCAGTTTGTATCAATCCATGTCTTTGCCCTACTTGCGATGGTCACAGGTTTTTTTTTTCTCCTTTTAACTCTTAAGCAGAGAACAAAAGTCTGAGAAGACATGAAAAAGCCATTGTGGTATCTAACATTGTTCTTCTAGACTAAAATTTGTAAACTTTTTTCAACATTGCAGGGTACAGAAATGTCTCAACTGCTTAGGAATGGAGTACTGGTAGACTCCTTAGGCTTATGATTTGATCATCTTTGTGCTTTTGAAACCTCGAAAACGGTTTGGTTTTTGTACAATTTTTAGTGTTGAATGCTGTGGATTTGAGGGGAGAATAATGAATAATTGGTCCTGCTTTGTAGAATTGTAATAAATTTGGTTGTGCTGAGTTCGGTAATTCTGCCTAAACCTCCCTACCTAGTTAGATGTTAAATAGGTAACACCGAAACGGGTACGGAAACTAGAAACGGGTACGAAAACGGCAAAATAAAATTTCATAGATGCGGAGACGGCATGGGTACTTCAATATATATATAAAGAAATACCCTTAAATTATAAATATAAGTCTCATTACCACTGTTACCAATGTTATCACTTTGTCCTTGAGTATTATTATTCATCTAATCAATCAAACTGCATTATATTAGATTAACTTATTATCATTAATCTATGCTACACTAAAATAATACATAAAACAGAAAAATGAAAGAAGAACGATTTGAATTTATAGAAATATATACACATACATATACTTGTTATAGAATAAGATCATTTATTTCTTTTTAGTTTGGGAATTTAATGAAAATAGTTAAATTTCCTATTTTTGTAAGGGGGGCACATAAAATATTTCATAAATGATTCGGAAACGTTTTCGTTTCACCTCCATCACGTCCCCGTTTTTTGCTTGCCATCCCTCTCTTCCATGAAACGTTTAGAGGACGTTTCCGTATTGTCTCCGTGAAGTACCAGTCCCCATCACGTTTCTGGTACGTGAGACACCACCGAAACGACGTCCCCGTGCATCATAACACAGTTAATGTGACCTTTGAACAAGAACAACGTCAGCCGTCAGTACAATCAAGACAAGATAATTAATGAAGTGTTAAAAAATATTTTAAGTAAACCAAATCTATGGTTAAAGAGGCTTATATAAGATTAACTTGCACTACTAGGATTTGGTCACAGAAGAAAGAAAGGGGTATATTAATTTGGCTACTGCATCTTTTTTCTTTCACTTTCGGAGAAATTCAATTGGCAATGGCGGGTCGTAAAGAGAAAATCCAACCATTCCGCGAATGTGGAATTGCGATCGCCATGATGGTCGGAATTATTATCGGTTGCGTCTGCACTGTCTTGTTACCAAATGATTTCTTCAAGTCCGGATCATTGAAGGTAAACTCTAGAGCTCGTATACTCAAATCATATACATTCTTCTTTTTTTAAAAAATTCTGTGGTCTAGAGCTCTAGAGTTGTGCTCTGATTTAGAAGATGTGCTGTGGAAGCTAGCAATTATAGCATAAGGGGAATGCTGGAATCTCTTTCATGGTGTTGTCTTTATTGGAAATTATAATTCAAAAATATTGATGAATGAAGTTTGAATACTATAGCTGAATTTAGAACTATATTTGGCGGGAGATGGATTTGAAAATTTGAGAATTTAAGTCTCTTACTGAGTCCGTTTGTTTTGAGGATTCATAACCTTGATCGATTTTTGAGTATGAAGAATTATATAGTGCATGTTTAATCATCATCATCTTGGATCTTACTCAAGACTGACATTTTTGACATCAAACCCAAAGTTTAAATGGTGAATTTCATCCTACTCTCTGTTTCTCTTTTCAGATTGCATCGGCTTCATGTGAATCGTCTGAACGGGTCAAGATGTTCAAAGCAGAATTTGCAATCATCTCCGAAAAGAATGCCGAGTTAAGCAAGCAGGTCAGAGAGCAAACAGAAAAGGTACGGTTGGCGGAACAAAAAGCAGAGATCAAGGCCGGGCCTTTTGGCACTGTCACGGGTCTGCAAACCAATCCAACTGTGGTTCCCGACGAGTCTGTTAACCCCACATTAGCTAAGCTTTTAGAGAAAGTAGCTGTCAATAAAGAGATCATTGTAGTACTTGCAAATAACAATGTGAAACCAATGTTGGAGGTGCAGATTGCTAGCGTAAAAAGAGTGGGTATTCAAAACTACTTGGTTGTCCCATTGGAAGATTCCATAGAAAGCTTCTGTAAATCGAATGAAGTCGCATATTACAAGAGAGATCAAGATAACGCGATAGATGTGGTTGGGAAAAGCAGAAGTAGTTCAGCCGTATCTGGACTGAAATTCCGCGTCGTAAGGGAGTTCTTGCAGCTAGGTTATGGTGTTCTTCTAGCGGATGTGGACCTTGTATTCTTGCAGAACCCTTTTGGTCATCTGTACAGAGACTCTGATGTGGAGTCCATGAGCGATGGTCATGACAATAACACGGCTTATGGCTTCAACGATGTGTTTGATGACCCATCCATGACACGGTCTCGGACAGTCTACACAACAAGGATATGGGTTTTTAATTCCGGGTTTTTCTATCTAAGACCAACTCTTCCTTCAATCGAGCTACTCGATCGCGTGACAGATACACTCTCTAAGTCAGGGGGATGGGACCAAGCAGTTTTCAATGAGCACCTCTTTTACCCTTCACATCCCGGATACACTGGCTTACACGCTTCCAAGAGAGTCATGGATATATACGAGTTCATGAACAGTAGGGTCCTCTTCAAAACGGTGAGAAAGAATGAGGAACTGAAGAAGTTGAAGCCGGTGATTGTTCATATGAACTACCATTCAGATAAACTCGAAAGAATGCTAGCTGCAGTGGAGTTCTACGTTAATGGCAAGCAAGATGCGCTTGATAGGTTCTCTGATGGTTCATAGAGGGATATATGCTTGTTAAGCAAGATATCGAAAGAACCAAACTTCTTTTCTTCTCATGTTTTAGGTTATTAAACCACTTTCTTTTCTTTTTTTTGGTCAAATTTAGAACTATATTTGGCGGGAGATGGAATTGATTGAGCCGAACAAGCCCCCACTATATACATTTTTAGGGTTTTCCTTCGACTTCTCTTTTATATTTTATAACGAAAGCTCTGATTCCTTAAATCCGTCAGCCACCACCGAAAAGGAGCTTTGTTGGCCTCTTTTATATTTTGGAAGAAGTGATGACATCTCTGACATCAGTCCGATACTTGTAAGAAGTGTGAAGCTATCCAAATCCATTACAAAACTGTTTCCTTGCGGCGATTTTTGGATAAAGCCTTTCTCATTTCTTACAACTTGATCGGACTGATCTCAGATATCTCATCGGAACCGTAGTACATACATCGTATACTTGCAAGAAGTGCATGATCCAGTTTGTATCAATCCATGTCTTTGCCCTACTTGTGATGGTAACATGTTTGTCTAGCTTCACTTAAATACTCTTGAGCCTTAATAACCAAAGTCTAATCGATCCTGCTTAATTAAATATTGAATTGAAGTTTGGTTTGTGGTAGGTTCGGCAAATTTTGCCTAACTTGTACATAAATGAAATTTTGCCTAACTTGTACATAAATGATCCAATCAAGTGCACTCTTTATAGACTGTGTAGTATAGAGATTAAAACCACTTAATTCTTTCTCTATCACTATGTTATCTTTAATTAATATGACTTTTTGACCAAGGAAAACTTCAGCAGCCATCATAATAAATGAATAAAAAAAGAATAGAATAAAATGGACTATAGAACAAACAAACAGTAAATGAAACTTAAGAAAAATAATTAAGAAATAAATACAAATTAATGGTTAAAGAAAGAGGCTCATATAAAATTAAGTTGCACAAATACAGTTTGATCACAGAAGAAGAAAGGGTTTAGCAATGGCGGGTCGTAAAGACAAAATCCAGAAGTTGCGTGGATCTCGAATTGCGATTGCCATCTTGGTCGGAATTCTTATCGGGTGTGTCTGTTCCGTCTTGTTCCCGAACGGCTTCTTTAACTCGGGATCATCATCGCTGATTGTTAACGAAGAACGCCTTTCGAAATCAACCTCTAAGGTACTTTAGATCTTATGCCTTTAACACAGTACATTCCTTTTTTTTTATTTAGAAATTTCTCTGTGGTTCTGAATTAGAGCTATCAATTATAGGCATTGAGTTGATTTCATGGTGTTGTGTATGTTGGAATTTATAGTTGAATATTATAGTCGAATTTAGAACTATATTTGTCTTTGCAGATTTAAGTCTCTTGCTGAATTCGTTTGCTTTGAGGATTCAAAATCTTCATCGATTTTTTTAGTAGAATTACAAAATTGCATGGTTCAATCATCATTTTGAACTTAGTTTCAAGTCTTGAACATTTGAGTTTAACTGGGAAATTTCCACTTGCTGTTCTCTGTTTTTTTTAACTGTTCAGGTTGGATTGGTTTCATGTGAATCGTCTGAACGGGTCAAAATGCTCAAATCAGACTTTTCAATTATCTCGGTAAAGAACGCAGAGTTAAGGAAGCAGGTCAGAGAGCTAACGGAAAAGGTACGGTTGGCAGAACAAGGAACGGATAATGCAAGGAAACAAGTCTTAGTTTTGGGATCAGAGATAAAGGCAGGACCTTTTGGCACTGTCAAGAGTCTGAGAACTAATCCAACTGTGGTTCCTGACGAGTCTGTTAACCCCAGATTAGCTAAGCTTTTAGAGAAAGTAGCTGTCAATAAAGAGATCATTGTAGTTCTTGCAAATTCAAATGTGAAACCAATGCTGGAGTTGCAAATTGCTAGCATCAAGAGAGTTGGTATTCAAAACTACCTAATTGTCGCGTTGGATGATTCCATAGAAAGTTTCTGTGAATCGAAGGAGGTTGCATATTACAAGAGAGATCCAGATAAAGCAGTTGACATGGTTGGGAAAAGCGGAGGTAATCACGCTGTTTCCGGACTAAAATTCCGTGTGTTAAGAGAGTTCTTGCAGCTTGGTTACGGTGTTCTTCTATCGGATGTGGACATTGTATTTCTGCAGAACCCTTTTGGTCATCTGTACAGAGACTCTGATGTGGAGTCAATGAGCGATGGCCACGACAACATGACAGCATATGGCTTCAACGATGTGTTTGATGAACCATCCATGGGATGGGCTCGGTATGCACACACAATGAGGATATGGGTTTTCAATTCAGGGTTTTTCTATCTAAGACCAACTCTTCCTTCAATCGAGCTACTGGATCGAGTGGCAGATACACTCTCTAAGTCAGAGGCATGGGACCAAGCAGTTTTCAACGAGCAACTCTTTTACCCTTCGCATCCCGGGTACACTGGCTTACACGCTTCGAAAAGAGTCATGGATATGTACGAGTTCATGAACAGTAAGGTTCTCTTCAAAACCGTGAGAAAGAATCATGAACTGAAGAAACTGAAGCCGGTGATTGTTCATCTGAATTACCATCCAGATAAACTAGAACGAATGCAAGCTGTTGTGGAGTTTTACGTTAATGGCAAGCAAGATGCGCTTGATAGCTTCCCAGATGGTTCAGATTGATAAAAAGAGATGGATGCTTGTTAAGCAAGATATCGACAAACACCAATCTTCTTCTTCAATGGCAGATTCTGCTTATATACTTCTTCCAGTAAAAAAAAAAGGTAGGCTAAATTTTTTGTCCAGTTTCATCTTCCCACATGTGTGGTTATAATCAGTTCTCCTTTTGGGCTTATAGTCTTTTCTTTTTCTTCTTCTGTACTAAGAATTTTGTGTAACCTATAGTTAAAATCTAAAGAGGCTTCTTCTGTTCTAGGAGAGTCTAACTCGGCTTTATCTTCTGACCACAAAAAAAGATTATGGGAAAGACAAAAAGAAAGAAAGATTAGGCAAGACAGAGAGAGAGATTGAAAAGAAAGACAAAGAGAGAGTGAAGGGTTTGGCTTTATATGTGTTCTATCCACAAAGAAGAGTCTAAAGATTCTCTCTGTAATAACCGGAAAATCCATTTTTTGTGGTTTCAAATCAAATGGAACCCCACTCTTACCTCTCTGTTTTTGTCTTTTTCTTAAAGCCTTTGTTTCTTCAGCCATGTGTGTATCATCTTCCTCAGACCAAACTGAAGTTTTCTGTGCCAAGTTTATTTGTGTGCTATGCAGACATTACCAAGCTCAGAAACCGTTCTTTTGGGCTCCAACTCAGCACCACCTGTGCTACGTAATCCCGTCGGTGATGACATGGACATCGATTTCGGTGACGTGTTTGGTGGTCCTCCTAAGAGACGCTCTAAAGTTACTAATAGTAACCAAGTCACGCGACATAGCTTCAGTGAATCCGCTCTCAGGCGTCGTGACGTCATCGTCGACGTCGGCTCTCTGATTCCGCAAGATGAGAAGCCTGTTTTCGGCGAAGAGACATCCGTGCGGCGTCGTTTCACCACTGATGATTTCTTCGACGATATTTTCAGAGTTAATGAATCATCATCATCATCACTTCCGGGTTCTCGGATCCTAAGCCCGGCTCACAAACCCGAATCTTCAGGGACTTCGTCTCCAGCACAATTCAGGTTTGTTTTCTTTTAAACTAATTTCTACGAGAGATTAGTTTCAATGATTAATTATATATATAATTGTTGACTTTGTTACTCAGTCTTCCTGCAAAAGCAACAGAGATTCCAACATTTGGTTTAGCTACTCGTAGTTTGAGCAAGAACAAAGAAACCGTCTCGAGCTCTCCTTTGTCAAGAACTTCAAGCAAAGCCGATATGGTTTCTACTGCTAAATCATTTTCAGAGGAGGATTGTGATGATCCTCCACGAGTTGTTGTTACTGGCAAAGGCAGGCAGTTTCATTTCTCTATCTACAAGTGGCCTAATAAAGGAGTTCCTGTTGTTATTTGGGGAAGCTCTAGATTGAGTTCTATGTCTAAAGCTGAGGAGACAGCACCGGTGACATTGAGTGATCATCGAAAAACTTCAGTTGAGAAATCGGATAAAAATGAAGAAGGAGAAGGAGAGAGTGGTTTATCTGGTTTGAAAGAGGAGAAGAAGACCTCACTAAAGCGTCCTGGTGTTCAGACAGAAGAAGAGAAAACAGAAACCGATTTGAAGTCTAAACAGGCCTTCTCTGGTGTGTCAAAAGCTCATGAAGCTACTACTGTGAAGTCTCTTCATTCAATTTTGCATGAAAACGATGAGAGACAAGGTTGGTTTCTGCAGACATATATGTTTGCTACATTTGGTTGGGTTAGCTTCCTTTTGTGGACTGTGCATTTGGTTCTTTGTCATTGCAGGTGAGAAAATAGTATCAGATAGAGAAGTGAGAAAAGGTAAAAGCAAAGCGAAGAACACGCAAAGTTTTACTGAAGATTCAAGAACAAAAAAAAAACCACAAGGCACTAAAAGTTCTTTGGATAGTAGTCCGATACCCGATAAATCCAGCTTCGCAAGTTCATCCGCAGCACCAGAAGTTGGCAAAGATGGAGTCAAAGGAAAAGTCAGTGACTTTGTTAAGATTTTCAGTAAAGGAGCTTCAGTTGGAGCAGGTGGGGAATCTCTTGGACAAAGCTCTAGATGGAGAGCTAAAGAAACTCCCAAGACTGATATCAATCATGATGCTGCTAATGCCAAGGAAACTGTAAACATTCCTCATCAACAAAAGAAATCGACTCCAGATACTCCTGCTATGGTACTTAATCTGAGAATCAAGATCTTACTATATGTTCCTTGGTTTATGATTCCTTACCTGTAAGTATTGTTGCAGAATCGGGATTCGAAACCTTCACACGCAACTCAGAAAAAGGGTTCAGACCGGGAGAGCATGAACTATAAGGCTCCTGGTGTTACTGTACAAGAAGAGAGACAAGAACCGAGCACAAGTAAGTTCTTGGATTGGTGTATCGGATTTAAATCTTGTTATCACTACACAACTAAATAACATCTTTCTTTTCTTTTTTTCTATCAGCACATACTACCTCAGAGGATATAGATGAGCCCTTCCATGTAAATTTCGATGTAATTTAATGCTCCCTTTCAACTTTTCAGTTTTTCAATCTAAAAATGTGTATGTTTCTCTTTATAATTGGTGTGGAACTTGTAATGTGCTGTGCAGGTGGAGGATATAACACAAGATGAAAACAAGAAAATGGAAGAAACCAATAAGGATGCAGAAGAAATCCAGGTAATACTACGGAGATATACTTTTTCGATTCTTTTACCGGACAGTCGCCTCAAAACTAAAAGAAAACGAAATCCGAACCTCTGCAGAACATTGATGCTAAAATCCGCAAATGGTCAAGTGGAAAGAGCGGAAACATTCGGTCTCTTCTATCCACGCTGCAATATGTAAGTGTTTTGTTGATTGTGGGATCCTATGCATTAGCCTATTTACATAACTAATGAATTTGGAAGTTTTACTTAACAGATTCTTTGGTCCGGGAGCGGGTGGAAGCCAGTTCCTCTAATGGATATGATCGAAGGAAACGCGGTTCGAAAATCGTACCAAAGGGCATTACTAATCCTTCATCCAGACAAACTACAACAAAAGGGTGCATCTGCAAACCAGAAATACATGGCTGAGAAAGTTTTCGAATTATTACAGGTTACTGTTACTATAAACATTGTTTTATGACAATTTAAAAACACTGCAGGATCTTTAAAATCTAAGTCCTTATTTTTGTTTGGTTCAATCATTTAGGAAGCATGGGACCACTTCAACACGCTCGGACCGGTTTAAAGGAAGAAAACGAGTCTTTAGTCTTTTAGTTCTTTACACAAAGGCTTATGTACAGAGAGATACGGTTCTGAATCAAAAGATGTTGCAGAATTTTAGTTGTCACAGGTTTACTTACATCAATTTTTTGTTGGTTTGTTGAGAGATCTATGATCTATCTATCTGATATATCATCATAAAAGGCTTTCATTAAGTACGTCTGGAGAGAGATATAGGTGAGTTAAGGCCATATAATTAATTGGGCTAAAAGCCCATTAAAGCGGATTTAATGGTTAGCCGTTAGAAATTAAAGAAATGAGGTTGTGGTGGAGTTGGTGTTGTGTTGGCTTTTACGATTCTTTTTGTTAACAGTAAGCTACTTTTTTAACTTCTACTTAAAGCTTTTGTTTTCCCTATTTTACCCTTCAAGACCACACACACTTCACCAAATTAGACCCTGACTATCTGCCCACCTCTAATGACCTTTATGCCCTCCGTTAATCATATGCGGTTTCTTTGCCGTCACACATCTAAAGTTTTACATAAATAGATAAAAATGACACAAGTGTAAATGGATAGGGGTCACTACACTTACTGTTATAATTTGTTTCGAATTAGAAGCCATAAAACTTAACATTACCGGTTTGGCCTGAACCGAAATAAATTTGGTCTACAACTGATTTGATAGGTTTGCTTTGATATTAGTTTTATCAAGACCTAAATTTTGATTTTATAATGACCAGAAGGATCATCATTTCGATTTGCATATCAAGAATCCTACATATGAAATAAGATGGAACATAAACAATACACTATTTGCCAATTGGTGAATTTTTAATTTAGAATGAAACAAATAATGAATGGAATGTAAAGACTGGTAAAATTCTAGTTCACACACTATCTTCTAATTCCAAATACCATTAAATAACATAAAAGGGGGTCAAATAATCTTGGTTCATTTACAATCATTGTACTTGCCCCTCTTCGAGAAGCCAAAAGCTGTGATTGAGCACGAGCTACTGAAGCAGTTAATTTTGAGGTCGAAGTAAATAATGTACAGTTGTTTCATTAATTTTACTGTATATGGATGGGTCAAAGTCATAAAGCATGCGGCATTGAGGACTTTGGTGCATTCTCCAAAACATTCTTTAGCTAATTTCTGTAGTTTCGTTAATTTTTTACTGTATATGGTTGAAAGTCATAAAGCATTAAAAGACTTTGGTGCATTCTCCAAAACATTTGTTTATTAACCATAAGTTAGAAAATAATGCAGGCGGCAAACTTTTTTAATCCGAAATTAGTGACAAAGACGTAATTTTCGAGACATGTAATAACCATTTCTTGGTGTCCTTTTCTGAAACCAAAAAAAGTTTAAAAAACGATTAAACAGAAAAAATCAACCGACACGTAAGCAATATTTAACCGGCTATAACCGGTTTACATCCTTTTTTATTTGTTACCGTTCTTCTGTTTTTAAAAACCTCCAAGAAGCTCTGTTCCATCTCTCTCTTTCTCTCTGATCTCATTTCATTCCTTTTTCTTTCCAATTTTACCCTCAAACTAACTTCGAATTCTCCATTTCCTACCACTCAAAACTTCTCACAAATGTCTATAGTCTCTAAGCTTCGGTCTCCGGTTAAACCAATGGTTGAGTCACGAGCCATCCTCGGTTCAACCGGGAACAGATTTAAGGTTACGGAAACAGAAATGACAAAGAAACCACAACAGAATCCACGAGTGACGAAATCTCCGGCGACGGAGAAGCCGGATTCGAATTTCTCAGCCTCGACTGATGATACCTCTTCTTCTTCGTCATCCTCGGAACGTTCGTCGGTGAAGACGACAAACTCTGGGAAAATAACTCCTTCGAAACGGAACGGAGTTACGAAGCTCAATAATGTCGTCGTCTCCGTCGCCGCCGTTGAAGACATTAATCCTAAAATTCCGGGACCGGTCAAGAGATGCCACTGGATCACACCTAATTCAGGTCTCTTTGTCTGACAACTTTTTTTTTCCCTCTTTGCCTCATTTAACTTTAATTTAAATTCACATTTTAGAGAAAATACTGTTTTTTTCTTTCTTGAATTTCGTGAATAACGAGGAGATGGTGTTTTTTTTTTTACAATATGAAATAAAATGTAGTATTTTTTGGTTTTAATGTTAGAAATAAAACCAATGTAGAGACTTGTTTTCCTAAATTGGATAAAATGTTCTTTTTTGGTTTTTTTTGTTAGAAATAAAATGTTTTAACACTATGTAGAGACTTGTTGTCCTTGTCGCAACATTTAATGAATCTGCACGGAATTAAAAGATACTTACCCAATTTTCTTCATTTTGGCCCCAACAAATATCTCAATTGACTTCAAAGTTGATGCCATGTGAATGGCTTTTTATAGTTTTCGAAATGTAAAATTTGTGATACTGTGTGTAAAGTTAATAAAGGTAACAATCAATTTCATAGATGTCAACAACACATTAATTGCTCCCAGCAAAACTAGGTGTATTGTAGTTGACAAATAAAGACAAAAAAATGTTGAAGATTGACGGAGTATATAAGTTTCTCGGTTAATAATAACGATTGTGATTTTGATGAGCAGACCCGATCTACGTGTTGTTCCATGACGAGGAATGGGGTGTTCCAGTTCGTGACGACAAGAAACTCTTCGAGCTGCTTGTCTTCTCACAAGCATTGGCTGAGTTTAGCTGGCCTTCAATCCTACACAAAAGAGACGACTTTAGGTAAATTTAGGCCAAAGAATTTTGCTATTTTGTGTTTTGGTTTGGTTTAATATCGAAAGTTTTGGTTTCTTTTTTTGTAGGAAGCTCTTTGAAGAGTTTGATCCTTCAGCTATAGCACAATTCACAGAGAAGAGGTTGATGTCTCTTAGAGTAAATGGGTGTCTAATTCTATCCGAACAGAAACTGCGAGCAATTGTAGAGAACGCCAAATCGGTTCTTAAGGTCCGTGCTGTGTGTTTTGATATTAAAATGTGAATATTATGTGTTTACTGAAACAGCTTTGGTTGTAAATTGAAAACAGATCAAGCAGGAATTTGGATCATTCAGCAACTATTGTTGGAGATTTGTGAACCACAAGCCATTAAGAAATGGCTATCGATATGGTCGTCAAGTACCGGTTAAGTCCCCAAAGGCAGAGTACATTAGCAAAGATCTGATGCAGAGAGGGTTTCGCTGCGTTGGTCCTACTATTATTTATTCCTTCTTGCAGGCCTCTGGTATTGTGAATGATCATCTCACAGCTTGCTACCGGTACCAAGAATGTACTGTTGCGAGTGAGAAAGAACCAAAAAGCCCTAAGACTGAAACCAAACTGGTTCTGCATTCTCCATTACTTGTTTGATCAGCAGCATGGATTGGATTATTATGAAGATGACGATGACAAGTGTTTTTATTCATTATGGAAAGTAGCATTTGTAGCTAGGTGTTTCCACTTGGTTGTGCTTTTCTTCTAGCTAGCTTTGTCTAACTAGATATTTGATGATATGGGTTAATGTTTGACCAAAAGATTGATTGCAGGGAAATAAAGAATTTAACATTTTGTAAAAACAAATGTTCTGCAAATTTTGGATTTTGATGCTAAGAGGTAGAATATGGGCACAAGAAATGATAAATGACCAAGCAATTTGACAAGACACAGAACAGTTTCAAGCCACTAATTAATATAACATTTGTAAGGAAACAGAATCATCATACATCTTAAGATTTTTTTTTTATCTACAAATAATGCTTTTGAAACCAAATTCACGAATTGAACAACCACTCTAATACTCCAATGCTTCCATGGAGAAGGCTTTGTGCAGCGTATTTGGATAGTAAGTGAAGAACATATGAGATTCCATAAAGATCCAAATACCTGGAAGAAAAAGAAGAAGAAACTCGGGAGGATTGGTTTCTCAAATTCCATCGACATGCCATTCGACTTTGTTGAGTTGTTTATGTCAACCACGAGCCTTCCCATTTCCAAGTGTAAGCTCAAGATCCTCCATACCCACATCATGTATCCTCTCTCCTTCCCAAGGCTTAACTTGGCTATTCTCAAATTTGAATTCAGAGCTCTGACCAATCTCTTGAAACGCAGCAGTATTTGGAGACAACTGCTGAGGCGCAGGTTTCACAAGATTGAAGGTAGGAGAGGTTGGCACCATAGAGGCAGAGAATGGCTGTTGTTGTGCAAACTTCTGAAAGCTTATCCAATGACCAGAATCAACAGTGGAAGAGTCAGACTCATCACATTCAGGTATAGTAGCTGGGGTATGAAACTGGCGATGTGTCGGACTAGCAGGTGCAGAAACCGCGTAGAAAGGATAGTTAAAAGACGCCATGGATTGTTTAGCAATGGCCATGGATTGCTTAGCAATAGATTCCCAGTTGGGCAACGGTTTAGGGTTCTTGGAAGTCGGTGATGAGACCGGTGGAGTGACAGGGCAACTGTTTGAGATTCTGAGGGAAGGAAGAGAGGAAGGAATGCCACCATTTCTGAGGAAGGGGAAGAATGTAGAGGAGATGTTGTTATTTGGTTCACCGCGAGAAGGACTTGGGAAAGACGAAGAAGACGGGCTAACTTGGTAAGACGGGATGGGACTTTGAAAGGCCGATGAAAGAGGGCTCTGGTTCTGTGATGAGTAAGGAGTAACTCGAGAAGAAGTCCCAGCCATCTCACCAGGTAAAGGCTTGCATCCCTGTTGCTCCAACAAAACAAAACAATACCCAATCAAACATCACAATGTCATAATCAAACACCAATGCAATGACTTTGGATCAAGTATCAAATATATAGATTAAGACTTTAACATACTAATAATAGCTCAAGGAAGCAGACCTATTGAATTACAAATGTTGAAGATTTGAATCATCAGAAAGTCATTAATCTGATTAAATCTCCTTAAACACATCACTCTAAAATTAGTATGAAAACCCCAAAATTCACTATGAGAAATTAGATCCATCCATAGTTTCTGATGATTCAAATTCACTTTGAGAAAACCCTTAATTTCTCAGATTCAAACCCGATTAAACGCAATTGAAATCAACGAATTCAGATTCGAACATCAAAAACGTCAAGAAAAAAGCTCAGATCTGAAAAATTGGAGAAATTATTGACCTTGCGATAAGTAGTACCATCTTCTTCAACAACCCAACCAGCTTCAACACAAAGAGCTTTGAGTACTTCATTATTATCACAATGTTTAGGCAAATTATAATCACCTTGAGCTCTAAGCCCAGTGTATATCTTCGCAGCTACAGCTCTTCTCCGTCTCTCTCTCCTTCGATTATTCTCCCTTTCCCTCCACGATGGCTTCCTCCTCGCCGCTGCTGCCGCCGCCGCAGCCGCAGCTGCTGATGTCGACGTAGCTCCATCCGACGTCATCAGAAAACCAACAACCAAGCCCCTCGAAACCTCCGAGAGAGCTTTTAATAGGTGGGTGAAAGATTGTGTGAACGTAGACTGAAGAAGATGAAGAAGAGGAGTGAGAAGTTAGTGCTCACGAGGAATACGCTTTTCCTTCGCTGGAATCGAAGCAGAATCTCTCTTTCTTCTCCAAAACCAATTTTTTTTTTTTTTTTTTGGCTCAAGTATAATTGGGTCGTGTGTGTGTTCAAGTACGTTGAGTTCACATAACGAATCCGTGTTCTTATTATATCCATCGTCCACGTGTACTAAGGTTTTTTTTAAGGGTGAGATTTGGTCACACTGTGTAGAAGAGGTATATGGTTGGGTGTAGAGGATAACTACGTATAGTAGCGTGTGGCGTATTCGTCGAAGCAGTACGTTATTGATTTTTCTTTTTTTAATCATTTTGCTGTGAGTAATGAGTCTAATGACCAAATAATACAGAGAAGAGAAAGGAGGAGACAAAGTGGGACCCGTTTCTTCAGTGTGGGTCCCTTACTTGTGTGACCGAAAAACACACCATTTGATTGGTTTTTTTCATATTTTATTTTATGCAATGAAATACTATTATTCTTATCAATACCAAAGTGTAAGCCGTGTGATTAACAGCATAATGATATATTCAAATGAAATTAGCACTTTTCTTGCATACAAATCTCACTTTTGAAAACGAATTGACCACTTTTGTCCTGATTAGTTGTATGTAAACCATACATTATAACTTTTTAACCTTCTTCTTACTTTACAGATAATATAAAGAAATAATACAGATTTGTCATATCTTCTATGTTTATACAGTATTTACATGTTAATTTTAAGCTTTTAGTATCTAATTTACTACCAAAATTTGGATTAATTGTTGGGTCCATAATTATTTTTGCATTCATAACCAAAAAATGTATAGTTCATTGAACATAAAAGGAAAAGGAGTTTACGAGTTTGTCCTACAGCTAGGCCCGGCGGCAAATATGATATATGATGTATGATCTTCAACGAATGCAAAATGGATTACATGGTTTTATCAAAATAATAAGAACATGTGACTTAAATCCATCTTTTTAATCTCAAAATGTCTCCTTTTTATGTCGTAAGCTTTTTTTTTGTTATGCAATGGCAGGAAAAGGAAAAGGCAGAAGTTGTATATGACTAATGAGACAGTACAGCTCTCCGAGGTAGACTGCTAGTATAGATGTAATTACTTATTCATTTATTTGTAATATTTTTAGATTATGACGTTTATTTTTTTAGAAAGTGCCAGGACCGTGTAACAAATGTCTTTAAAAGTAAGGAACCTTCGCGAGTTGGGAAACATTTGGAATGAATCAGAGGGTTTACAATGAATTAGGCAATAAAAAAAGTTAACGCCGTTGCCGGGTATCGAACCCGGGTCACCCGCGTGACAGGCGGGAATACTTACCACTATACTACAACGACTTTGCTGATTAATGAACGAAAATATTTATATTATAACGTAATAACTTTTATATTATCAGTTAAACCTTAATACCAGCTTTTGTTTCCAGCATTAAGAGAAATAATATGTTTAGGGTTTCTCTTCTTTGGTTTGGCACTAGTCACCTACAGACCTACTTGTGACAATAAGTAGTTTCTGTGTTTAAGTATGTTTTAAATCATTGTTTTACTTTTGAACATAACTAGATAAAACCCATAATAGAACTATGTGTTACTCGTTAAGTACAAGTCATCAAAATCTACAAGTTGAATGACTCGTTGCTAGTAATTTGGATAGATATTTACAAGTTAATGAAATATAAGGTTCCAAGTAAGATTATTTAGGGTATTGTAACATCAATTGCAAGATAAGTTGAACACTTGAACATCATATTTGGCTTTTAGACAGTGATGTGCGCTTCCCATGGAAAGCTTATCCGTCCCATACAGAGCTAATAAAACATGATATAATGGAAATTGACTCCAAAGTCCAAACGACTTAGCAATGTCTATAATGGTATGTAATTTGTTTTGCTGGTATAATTTGTTTAACGACATTTACAATTTGTCTCGTTAGGGTTCACGATCAAATTGCCGTTATAATCATAATGTATGTTACATGGATGATGTCGATGAAACTTGATAAGTTTTCTCTTCAATTATACACAGGTCTGGTCATACCACTTGTTTGTTTGGATAGAATATGTCTCTTTAAGATTTTTTTATTTTATTTCATTCGGTCGCTCACAGAATACAAGAGTCCAAGTTGTTCATACTACTTGAATGCCAAGCTTATTACTACAACTTGTGGCATACATTCAAATGCTATTGCTCATGACATAGATGATTTTGAAGAGTCTGGAAACTATGTCGAAAGTTGGTGATGCAAATATATCAGTTAGATTCTTTACTTTGTTGTTGAAAAAAAAAAGATTTTTTACTTTATTTTATTAGTTGTATTTCATATTTAGGCCACAATATTGACTTTTTTTCTTTCTTTCTGAAATATGTTTTGCTTTTCGGATTACCTCCATGTTACCTTGTTAACTCTTTTTCTAACTCTATACCTTACAAAATGCTATGTCCTGAACAAGAAAAAAATGTTGTCTTAAGAATCACTCTATAAACAAAAATTGTTTAGTTAAATGTTCAATATGGTTATATGGACAATATATAATGACGTATTTAATAGAGTCGTGATTCAAATTCAAAACTCCATGCGAGAGGAACGAAAACAAATAAACCATAGGGGTATAATCGTAACTTTACGCATGCATGGGCCCATTATGCCTGACTTTGTTTTTTGAAAAAAACAGTCAACCATTCAGATTCACGTCGATCGCGTGTATACATAACACAAAATTTACGAAGTGTGGCCCTCGTTTTCCTTTTTCGATCATTTTAAAACCCTCCAAAAGCATCAAACTCAGATTCCAATACAAATTAGTACCCAAAATGTTTCTAAGGATTTAACCAAACGTATCCACTCTTTTTTAGTTGAATTTCGCTTTATAAAATCTGAATCTTCCACGACCAAGACAAGACAAGACAAGTAATATAATGAATAGAGCGCTTAGCTTAGCTATCTTCTTTATCAAAAAAAGTAATATAATTAATTATAAGGAAAATAAGGTTTTGGTTTAAATTATGTTTTGAGTAAAATATGGTATCATTCAATTCGGAGAATTAACAAGGAATATAAGCTCTTAATAAATTTTTATGTTGGGCAAGTTTGCCAACAATGACGTCTCCATCTTATTAGAGAGTAAAAAGTAAAAAGCTCTTGGTAAAAAAAGACAAAAAAAGGTTTTGGTACCCATCCATGAAAAAACCGCTCAATTTCCATAGTGCAAATGATAGAAGTACAAAACACACGCGTTGATCTCTTATTGGTCACGATAGGAAGGCGGTCGCTATCGTCCCTTCCCTTCCCTCGTCTGTATCTCTCTCTCTCTCTCTTACTCATAATACTCTGCTTTTTCCTCTTTCTCTCTCACTCTTACTCTGTCTTTCTTCATCAGACCAAAAAAAACCCTAATTTCGTAGCTCGATTTCTCTCTTATTTCATCTCTCAATCCTTCCCATAATGCACCATCTTCCGTTTCGAAGATCGTGAAAACTCGATTTGGTTGTTTTCTGATAATAGAGAAACAAAAAAAAAAAACGAAAAGAGAAAAGACAAATGCTGGAAGCTGCGAAGAACAACTCAAGCATCCTCAATGGTGGAGGAGGAGGAGGATTCTCTCAGCTACAAAGTTGCTTCGGCGATTGCAGTAGCGAAGAAGAATTATCTGTGTTGCCACGTCATACCAAAGTCATCGTTACCGGAAACAACCGTACCAAATCCGTACTCGTCGGTCTTCAAGGCGTCGTTAAAAAAGCCGTCGGACTCGGTGGTTGGCATTGGCTGGTGAGCAAGATCAACTTGGCTTTCTTCTTACCTGGTTTTGTCTTATTTGCATCTTTGTGTTTTTCCCCTTTTGTTTCTCGAAAGAGAAGAGTAGATTGATTAACAAAAGATCCAGAATCATTAGCTCAATAATGCAACAAAATCAATGGTTGTTCTATATTACCGATGGGATTAGTTGTTCTAAAAATATCATAACTTTATTTTTTAAAAGTTCATCATAACGATCTGCACTTTTTGTATTTATTTTTAACTTTTTTTGTTTCTTTTTCTCAATCAATTTCATGAGAATCCTTATCTCTTTTACATCTTTGTGGGTTCAAGCTGGCTTTTAGATTTGTTTTACTTGTAGTCACTAATTTTGATTACTTTAATTAATTATGTTTAGGGTTTTTGTTCTTTCTTTTTCAGATGGGTCATTTTCATCCACTTCCGAATTTTTTTCTCCTTTGGTTTGATGTTAACTTTTTATAGATGTTCTCCGTTTCATTAGGCTTCCTAGTTTTATACTATTATCAATTTACTTTCTTTGATCCTTTTTTGATCATTTCTCTAGCTATACAATAAAAATCAGTATCTTATACGATTTCCTCATAACCCAAAGCATCATTTTTATTTTACTAATATCGATATCAAGTTCCACCACTTCTTGTCTCCAAGCCTTCCCGTTTCTCAAAAAGTCCCAAACTTTACTTTTGTTTATGGAGTACACTTTTTAATCTTAGTCCTTGTGCTTTTAATTTTCAGGTTTTGACTAATGGAATTGAAGTGAAGTTGCAGAGGAATGCGCTTAGCGTTCTTGAACATCCTACAGGGAACGAAGAAGACAATGATCTTGAAGTCGACCATACTATACAGTGGAATAATCCCTCCGATATGAGTAAGTTTGGTTCCTTGTCTCTGTCACTATATTGTTCGAAATCTTACACTACAGATTTAGTCTTATCAGAAATAGGAACTATATCGAGAATAGGAAATTCTCTCTTGTATAAATACTTGATTACTATGTGAATAAGAAAAGCAAGCCTTTGTGAAATATTTCATTAAGACTGTTCTTTGATTGTCTTTTGCAGCAACTGAGGACACTTTGAAGCCTCATAAGTCGAAGCAGAGAGGACACAGATCATCGCGGTTATCTCAAAAGGCTTTGTGCAGAGCAGTTTCTTGTGACTCACACTCAAAAAACTCGAGTATTACTCCTCGCATGAACATGGTAATGCCTCAAATTTCTTCTACTTGTTGGGGGGTTTTCATGTTAATGCTTTGTGTTACTGATTTGGGAATATGGTTTTTACGCAGAAGGTTGATCTTACCAAGTTGGATATGGCTGCATTACTGAGATATTGGCGACATTTTAACCTTGTGAGTTCAAAAGAACAATCTTATGTTACTGGTAATTGTGGAAGAGAGTGTTTTGTTTTTGACAACAGGTAATTCATTGATCTTTTTTCCGTAAAGGTGGATGCTCTTCCCAATCCAACAAAGGAGCAACTAATTGACATTATTCAGAGACACTTCATGTCTCAGGTAAACATTAAAGCTATGATATGTTTGTGAATTTTGTCTTCTGTTTTGATAAGTTTGAGACATGTGAGACATGTTCTTGTTTACAGCAAATGGATGAGCTTCAGGTTATTGTGGGATTTGTTCAGGCTGCAACAGGAATGAAGAAGGCTTGCCAAGTGGAAAACAAAAAAAGCCAGAAACACTGATCTTTAACTGCATCAGCTAAATATCCTTTAATAGACTAACAAAAATCTGTCGAATCTGCGCGGGTCACATGTTTTAACCATTCCGCGGTTTAAAAAGTTTGAGTATAGAAGTTTAGCTCTCTCTCTCTTTTGGGTAAACACTAGTTGTTATTGCTCTCTCATGTAAGTAAGTCCATCAGGAACAAAATGACATGAAACAAAGAAAATTTCTAATGAAGCCTCTCCATCTTTGTTTATCCAGCTATTGATATGTTAGGATGTATATAGGTAATGCAAAATCAATAGTTTGTGAAAATATAAAGAAGATACAAATCAAAGCAACAATGCAAATGAAATGAATGTAACAACTGAGTACAAGAAAAATGTTTAAAACGGAAGAAGATGAAACAAATTAATAATCTTTCAGTACATAATAAGCAAAAGAAACGTGAAATCTAAACCGGAGCTCCGGTTTTTAAGAACGGGTGGGGCAGAAAGAGATCAAGTAGTTAGATCCGGTACAAGTGAAGGTGCTTGTGGCGTCGTCATAGGCGTAACTGTAAGCGCCAGGGCAAGCGCTTTTAAACATCGCCGAGTAATGCGTCGGAGAGCAAGTTTGCGGCGTCGCGTGAGCACCGGTACAACAGAACTCCTCAGAATTAAACGCCGCACAAGCGCTTTTACACGCCGCGATGATTCCGGTATGTGGATCCATGATCCGAAGCTCGTTAGGACAAACCGCGTTGACGTCGGCGACACAGCCGGCGTAATGGCAATCACCGGATCCACCTTGAGGTTTAATACCCATCTCGACATTGTAACCGTCGACGAGGCTCACGTCGTAGAAATCCTTGCCGCCATCGCCAACGAGTGTGAATTCAGCAAGAGTGACTGGTGGAACTCCGCCGCCGTTACATTTTAAAACACCACCGCAGTCTCCGGTGACGCAGTTACCGTGGCCGGAGGCGTCGAAGTTGCAGCCGGTACGAGCCCAGAACCGGCCTGACCATCCCGCAGGAGCCGTGAGCTGTACGGAAGCGCCAGGAGTCAAGGGAAATCCGCCGTCACCGAGGGTGTTGTCGTTACCGGAGAGAATTCCCGGCCAAACGGTGTAAGGACAACTGTTCTGTAATGTGAAGACGGTGGCGGAAACAGCAATGCCGCCTGAAATTCCGAAACAAAAAACAAATATGTTTTGTGAGAAATGTTTTTGAGAACTATGTTTTGTAATTTGAAGACGATGAACCAATAAAGGAGTTTTACTAAGAGGTAGAATTAAAATAAAACACGAAATGTTTTTGAGAACTATGTTTTGTGATTTGAAGACGATGAACCAATAAAGGAGTTTTACTAAGAAGTAGAATTAAAATTATTCTCAATTGTAAACAGATAAAACAGAGGAGAAACGAAAACAGAGGAGAAACGAAAACAGAGAGTGTTTGGTCTTACTTGTGATGAAGACCAAGAAGAGAATGTGAATACTTGAATAATTCGCCATTTTGTTGTATGAGTTTTTTTTTGTGTGTATGTGTTCTGTGAATGATGATGATGAATGTCAGTTACTCGCACTGATCCTCTATTTATAAGTGCTTTTTCAAGGTAACTAATTGTAATTTCGGTGAATATTTTCATTTCACAGTAAAAAAGAAAGTGCTTTGTGCCGATTGTTAGCCCATGTTCTTTGGCTCGGTGAAGTTTATTTGCATTAATGGTTTTTTATTGCGTCAATTTTCTATAGTTTTTCTTTTCTTAAGTTGACGGTTAAAAGAATATATCGTGGGCCATTATTACGGATTCATGAATGATGAATCAGTAATGGTCAAAAGAGCATTGTCCAACAATCAATGTTTTTCTTTTTTAACTTCAAACCAAAAAAAAAACAAAGAGACGTGAAGAGCGCACGTGTACCAATGCCACACGTTCGTATGAGGTTCCGTTAAAAAACAACCCATATTATCCCGCGCAAGTAGAAATGGTTTCCCATGATTCCGTAACTTGTATTTTTTTTTCCTTTCTTTTGTTTTGAAATTTCTATTTTCATTCTTTCTCATTTTTATTCTTTGGTTTGTTTTTTTTTTTGGGTCCAAATGGTAGATTGTTTTTAAATTTTTTAAATTTTAATGTATATTTACCGGTAGCTTCACCAGAAACATGTCATGAGATTGATCTCTAAAACACGAAAATAGTAAATTGTTTTTGGTGTGAAAGCGTAGACAACTTAACATGTCGACTAAAATTCGTGTATTCATGAATGGGCTCATAGAGGGAGACGACTTTGAAATTTAAAAGGTGAAAAGACTAACTTAAACATATAATCTAGTTCATAAATTGACTTAATTGTGTGTTGGAGAAAATAGTAAATGGATTTATTAAAACCTGTCGTGACGATGGGTTTCCTTGAACTTTTCATCATTTTCATTAATGGCTCGCTCAATGTTAAGTTGTTAACTGACCAGAATCCTATATTTGTCTCTTAACTCAGAGTTTCATCGTCCACACCACACGGTTTTGATCTATATATGCGGCCATGGCTGTTATCAGACATTAATAGCTGTAAGATTTCTAAGTTTTCTTTTAAGTGGGTTGATGATCATTAATTAGTATGAGAATGAAAAATGTTTCTATATACATTTTTTTTGGTTTTGTGTTTCTCAAATCTTTCCCAAACAAAAAGGTAAAGAAAGTTCAAAGTTGGTTTCGAACAAAACTAACATGATCTCAGTTGCACCTACTTAGATAAGGAAATAATGCGAGCAGTTGAAGAATTAATGCGAGCAAACGGTCTCTCTCTCATCACCTGCAAAAAAGAAGGTAACATCCTTTTGGGACAAAGTGGGTTTTATGCTTCTGCGATCAGATGGAAACTTCATTTACTGACTGAATCAGAAGTTATAACATCTTATGATTAATTAAGACACAAGTCAAATGAATATGTGAGTGTCAATAGAACAGCATGGATCATGCAATAGATAATTAAGTACTAGTAACTGTATATCAAATCATTTTGTTTTATTTCTTTAATTTGTATGCAAATCAGCTGAGTGTAACCACTGAATACTTAGTAAAAAAAGATTATAAGTGGAAGAAGATGATTCATAGTCATCATCGTTCCTTATTTATCTTTCCGTACATAACAAGCAAAAGAAATTTGAGAGGTAATTAAACCCGACTCGAATCTAAATCGAAGCTTCGCCACTAAATGGGCAGAAAGTGATTTCGTAGTTAGCTCCAGTACAAGTGAAGGTGCTTGTTTCATCGTCATAAGCGTAGCTATAGGCGTCAGGGCAAGCGTTCTTAAAAATCCTCGAGTACTCCGTGGGAGGACAAGTTTCCGGCGTATTGTTAGGTCCACGGCAGCAATATTGATCCGTATTAAACCTCTCACAGGCACTCTTGCACGCCACGACATTGTTCTGATCCATGACCTTAAGCACGTCAGGGCAAGCCGCGTTGAGGTCGGCGACACAGCCTGCGTACTTGCAATCTCCGGATCCTCCGGATGGTCTTATCCCCAATTTGACATTGTAACCGTCAACGAGGCTCACGTCGTAGAAATCTTTGCCGCCATCGCCTACGAGGGTGAATTCAGCAAGAGTGGCTGGAGGAACTCCGCCACCGTTACATCTTAGACCGCCACAGTCTCCGGTAACGCATCTACCGCTGCCGGAGGCGTCAAAGTTGCAGCCTGTACGAGCCCAGAACCGGCCTGACCATCCTGCAGGAGCCGTGAGCTGTCGGGAAGCACCTGGAGTCAATTCAAATCCGCCGTCACCGAGCTTGGGTCCTTGGCCGGCGAGAGTTCCGGCCCAGACGGTGTTAGGGCAATTGTTCTTTAGTGTGAAGTCGGTGGCAGAAACAGCAATGCCGGCTGCAGTTTTAAAACACAAAACCAAATCAACAAAAGAGGAAACAATATAGAGAATTATGGTGCAATATGTTATAATCGAAGACGATGAACAATCAAAAGGAAGCTTAAGAAACAAAGAAGAAACAAAAACAGAGTGTGTTTGTTGTTGTATACCTGTGATGAACACGAAGAAGAGAATGTGAATACTGGAAAACTTGGCCATTTCCTTGATTGTGTTTTTGTGTTTTCTTTGATATGATGATGATAAATGTTATTGGCACCCCCTCTATTTATAATGCATGTTCGAGGTATTGACGTATTGTTAATTTGTTATCAATCAATTATGATTTTTTTGTTTCTTGGTAGATATTTTCCTAGGCCCTGAATTTATATATCATGTTCAACTTGCTCAACAAAATTGATAAACTGCTAATAATAATTTTGTATCAAAATCGTATGTATTTCATATCAAATCTATATTTTACTTAATATTAAAAATTTAAATATAATTAACAATTTTGTATATTGGAAACTTAATAATATTGAATTAAATTTTTAATATTAAGTAAGATATAGATTAAGTAAGATATTTTGTTGAGCAAGTTGAACATGATATGTAATTCCAACCGACACAATATCAGTAATAGTTGCTTTACACACAAAAGTCTTTTTAATATTAAGTAAGAATGTAAGATATAGATTAAATTTTTAATATTAAGTAAGATATTTTGTTGAGGCTGGCCCAATCCAAGACAAAGATAGTTGCAATAGAGTGGCAGATTGCCAAACAAATGTTGAGGCTGAAGCTGTAACTGAGGCGATTTGCACAGTTGAATCAGTTAATGAAATTGCAGGCACAAAGGATAATGCTATTCTTAGTGACCGTGAGATACGACACGTCCTTGCTAAAAACAAGTTTAGCCGTTTGGGCTCTTCGTTTTCTGATGGGGATTCTTTTATTTCAGATGGAGACTCAATTGTTTCAGTTGATTCAGACAGTGGATCTGGATTGATGGAACTAATGACTCCTTCTGGACAACGACTTTTGCGCGAAAGACCGGTTAAGCTAAGGAGATACAAGCGTCCTCTAATACTCTGGGAAGAGGTAACCGTGGACGCGGGAATCGTGGGCGCGGGAACCGTGAACGTGGCTAGTTCTTCTAAAATCTTCCGCTTCGGTTTATCATATTTATGTAATATTGGCCGACGGCTTCGTATCTTACATAAAAAACTGTGTGACTTTTTGTCATGATTTTTGTAATGGTTTAATAATATATATATTAATTAAAAAAAAAAAAAGGATTTTTTGTTGAGCAAGTGGAACATGATATGTAATTCCAATTCCAACCCTTACGTGACACATATCAGTAATAATTGCTTTACACACAAAAGTCTTTTTAATATTAAGTAAGATATAGATTAAATTTTTAATATTAAGTAAGATATTTTGTTGAGCAAGTTGAACATGATATGTAATTCCAACCCTTACGTGACACAATATCAGTAATAGTTGCTTTACACACAAAAGTCTTTTTCTGCAATTTAAAAGTGTGGAAATATGTTAGAAATATTTGAGCATCGTATAGACTTAATACCAAATCTTCATAAGCTGGGAAATTATTATTTGCATGTAGTTGTATTACCTGAGGGACGTCAGAAGAGATAAATTCCCAAATATCATTTATTGAATGTAGTGGTTCAGAACATGTAATATTCATTGGAGCTTGTTCAATCATGCCGCCAAGGTTAACTAAACAACCACCATCGTAGCTGAAACTAATAATTACAACAAATAGTTAGTTTTAATTTAAATTGATTTTTAACTAATTAGATAAATCTCAAATATATATTAATAAAGTACCTTTTTCGAAAGGCAGTAACAGGATGAAATTCACGGTTCAAATAGAATTTGGTTCCAGAAGATGCCGACAAACAAATTGCACCTTGATATGTCTTGATAAGAACACTTGTCATGATCCCACACCACAGTATTTATCTTCCAATTGTTCTGCTTGTTCTGCCCATATTGTTGTTGTAATTTCTATTCCACTATATTATGACGAAATATTTAGTCATAATAATAAAATTGTCGTCACAATAAAAATATTGTTACGAATCAGTGACGATTTGTGAATGGTTGCAATACAAGTGTCACAAACGTTTTTTTGTAACTAAAACGTCACAGCCATTGTGACGTTTAAATAGAGTTGCAATTTTGTCACCAAATGTAACGATCCATAAACGTATCAAAATTGTCTCAGTTACTTACCAAATTTTGTGTCCCAAAAACGTCATAATGTGCGACTAATACTACGTCTCAGTTTCGTCACTAATTACGACAAAACTATAGTCTCAAAACGTCGCATTTAGTTACTCATAAAATGTCACTTGTTCGTCACAATTACCAACTAAAAAACTGTCTCAAGACCGTCATATTTTTTCATTTATTATGACAATTTTTTTTTGTCTTAAACCGTCACAAATAAAGACTAAAAACTCGTCACCAATTAGTCACAAATACCAACTAAAAATATTGTTGCAAAACCGTCATATTGTGTGACTGTCATAACGTTTTAATTATGTCACTCATTACGACAAACAATATAGTCTCAAACCGTCACATATGATGACCAAAAAATTGTCGCCAATCGGTAGGAAATACCAACTAAATATGGTCTCAAAACCGTTATGTTTTGTTACTGTTATTACGTTCCAAATTTTCACTCATTAAGACGGAATTAAAAGTGTCAAATTTTTCACAATTAATTACAAAAGAAAATGTCTTCTACTATCAAGATTTGGCACTATTTTTTACTTATGACTTGTAAAAATAATTTTGACGAAAAAAAAAGACTTGTAAAAATAATTATATTAATTCATAATTAAAGTAAGTAAATAGAAATTGAACTAAAATCCAAATCAAATAACGTGATGTGAAATAGAAATAAAAGACAAAGCCAAAGTATTATGAAGAAACGAAATAAAACCCTACTAAATAGCATAGCAAATTGAATCAAGTAGCAACTCCAGAGGAACTTGTGGAAATGTAGATGTCTTCAATTGTTTGGATACGTTTCTCGAGGAGTAAATTCTCATCACGACTCTTCCTCAATTCATTTTCAAGTTCTTCAACTCGGTGGGCTAACGTTCCCACTCCTTCTTCAATAGGCTGTGACTGTGAGGAAACTGATGAACCATCCAAAACCAAAAGCATAGAAACCCCATTTTGAAGTGATCCAAGTCCAAATACACGACCTTGTTTTGACATTCCAACAATCTATAAAAAAAATACAAGTACATAAACAATGAGATGTATTTTAACTCATCATAAAATATCTAACTATGCATAATTTAATCTATAAAAGTACCTTAACATAGATTTTATTTTTCTCCTCTAGGCTGAGACTAGCTATTGTCAAAACTTCTCCATTGGAAGACTCCATTTGTGACAAGCGTTCTTGCACATGTTCATCAAATTTTTCTGCAATTAGCCGTGTTTTTCATCAACATATGTACCGTCAGATTTTTGGTGTGTTTTTTTCATCACAGCAATGAAGGAAGAGTCTTCATTGTTTGTCTCCTATAAGCAAAGCATTACACAATGTAGAAATAGTGCTAATCTTTAAGAAAACATAAATGTTGTCAAAAATTTTAAAAGAAAATATATAAACATTACCAAAACGTCTTGCACTTTAGCATAAGAACGTGAACCTACTCTGTGTCGATGGGCACCTAAACCATCACGACTAAACAGCCGAGAAGAACGAGCTTTCTCACTTTTTTCTTTCGCTTTCGATGTCATCCAATAATCTAACATAACTCTCCAATGTTCAGAAAGAATCCATTCAGGCTGTTTTCCTTTGGACTTAGCAAAGCTAACCATTCCTTTAAGGCGAGTAGCAGCAAGATGATCAAAGTTCGCTTTTACTAGATCCTCGATCGAAGCATCCCACTCATACTTTGTCTAACATACAAATTATATCAAACATAAATAAAATATTGGATGAAAGTATTATACACATTAGATTTCTTCTTTACATTTTAGAACACCACCGCAGTCTCGGGTGACGCAGTTACCGTGGCCGGAGGCGTCGAAGTTGCAGCCGGTACGAGCCCAGAACCGGCCTGACCATCCAGCAGGAGCCGTGAGCTGTACGGAAGCGCCAGGAGTCAAGGGAAATCCGCCGTCGCCGAGGGTGTTGTCGTTACCGGAGAGAATACCCGGCCAAACGGTGTAAGGACAACTGTTCTGTAATGTGAAGACGGTGGCGGAAACAGCAATGCCGCCTGAAATTCCAAAACAAAAAACAAATATGTTTTGTGAGAAATGTTTTTGAGAACTATGTTTTGTAATTTGAAGACGATGAACCAATAAAGGAGTTTTACTAAGAGGTAGAATTAAAATAAAACACGAAATGTTTTTGAGAACTATGTTTTGTGATTTGAAGACGATGAACCAATAAAGGAGTTTTACTAAGAAGTAGAATTAAAATTATTCTCAATTGTAAACAGATAAAACAGAGGAGAAACGAAAACAGAGAGTGTTTGGTCTTACTTGTGATGAAGACCAAGAAGAGAATGTGAATACTTGAATAATTCGCCATTTTGTTGTATGAGTTTTTTTTTGTGTGTATGTGTTCTGTGAATGATGATGATGAATGTCAGTTACTCGCACTGATCCTCTATTTATAAGTGCTTTTTCAAGGTAACTAATTGTAATTTCGGTGAATATTTTCATTTCACAGTAAAAAAGAAAGTGCTTTGTGCCGATTGTTAGCCCATGTTCTTTGGCTCGGTGAAGTTTATTTGCATTAATGGTTTTTTATTGCGTCAATTTTCTATAGTTTTTCTTTTCTTAAGTTGACGGTTAAAAGAATATATCGTGGGCCATTATTACGGATTCATGAATGATGAATCAGTAATGGTCAAAAGAGCATTGTCCAACAATCAATGTTTTTCTTTTTTAACTTCAAACCAAAAAAAAAAACAAAGAGACTTGAAGAGCGCACGTGTACCATTTCCACACGTTCGTATGAGGTTCCGTTGAAAAACAACCTATATTATCCCGCGCAAGTAGAAATGGTTTCCCATGATTCCGTAACTTTTTTTTTTTTGATAACCCAGTGTCCAGACCACACTGTGATCCGACTAGCCCACTGGGCCTAAGCCCGCGTTCCTTGGATTTTTAAGCCTCCACTTAAGGGCCCCTCGGATCTGGTGGTCTGGGACGCTGCGCCCCGTAGGTAAATTGCGCAGTGGCCGGGACTCGAAGCCGGGTGGCGGGTACCTCAGCCGAGGTTCCTATACCACCAGGAGACAAGCACCCGGTTGATTCCGTAACTTGTACTCCCTCTGTTTCAAATTATATGATGTTTTAGCTAAAAGCACATTGTTTAAGAAATTTAATTTTTTTTTTTTAAAGTTATCATTTAATATTTAACTTTTAAAAAATCAACCAATTATAAAAGAGACTACATAATCTATATAATCAAAAATATTAAATACATTTAAAATTTGCATTGAAACTTGTAAAACATCTTATATAATGAAACACAATAAAAACTTCTAAACATCCTATATAATGAAAAAGAGGGAGTATTTTTTTTCCCTTTCTTTTGTTTTCAATGAAACAAAAGATTCAATAATTATGAAATTAATTATAATTTCTTTCTCATTTTTATTCTTTGGGGATGATTGGATTAGACTTTTAAGGCTTTAGAAAAAATTTAAAAGTTTTAAAAGTCTATTTTCTCCAATCAAGCTTTTTTTGCTTTAAAAAATTCTAAAGCCTTCAAAGTCTCTTTTTTATTTTTTTACTCTTTGTTTTCAATTGTCTTTTAAAGTTGCCTAAATGAGACTTTAGAAATAAATAAATTAAAAGCTTATAGTTTTTCTTCTTTTTCTTTTCACATATACATGTAAACTCTCGTAACATTCACAAATAAATTAATTTTTGAAAAATTTCAGTTTATTTACAATTAATTTTTTTTTCTTGTTCTATTAAGATCTACTTTCCTATATATTTGGTAATTATTTAAAATTGTAATTTTTACAGTCACATTCTTTACCAATCAGTTATAAAATTTATACAGTCAAAGTTTTTAATATGCCTGGACGTTCGGATATTCGGGTCGGGTTCGGGTCGGGTTTTTCGTGTTCGGGTTTAGAAAACTAAGACCCGTTCGGGTATTTTAAAACTTCGGGTTCGGGTCGGGTTCGGGTCGGGTATTTCGGGTTCGGATTCGGGTTTACCCGAAGTATCCAAATATTAGAAATTTTGTATCCAATTCTATGCAAAGTATTGAAAAATACTCAAAAAATCTATAAAACCCAAGTATTTTGTACCCGAATCTAGCCCAAAGTAGTTAAAACACCCGAAAATATCTTAACATCCTAATAATTTAGGCACTTAAGTTATTATAAGTATAAATATTACAAATATATTATAACTATGTACTTATATTTTTGGTATATTCGGGTACTTGTTCGGGTTCGGATTCGGGTCGGGTTCGGATTCGGGTTTTCGGGTTGTGAAGTTTAGAACCCGTTCGGGTATTTTAAAACTTCGGATTCATGTTCGGATCGGATTGTTCGGGTCGGGTTCGGTTCGGTTCTTCGGGTTCGGATATTATGCCCAGGCCTAGTTTTTAAAGCAAAAGTTTCTACAGCGAAAGCTTTTACAGTCAAAGTCTCTACAGCGATAATTAAAAGTCGTTACCAATCGGCCTCTTTAGTAGATTGTTTTTTTTTTTTTTTTTTGTCAACATAACGTGACGATGGATTTCCTTGAACTTTTCATCATTTTCATTAATGGCTCGCTCAATGTTAACTGACCAGAATTCTATTTGTCTCTCAACTCAGAGTTAAATAGTCCACACCACACGGTTTTGATCTATATATGCGGCCATGGCTGTTATCAGACATTAATAGCTGTAAGATTTCTAAGTTTTCTTTTAAGGTTGATGATCATTATGAGAATGAAAAACGTATCTGTGCACATTTTTTTGGTTTTGTGTTTCTCAAATCTTTCCCAAATCCCAAACAAAAAGGTAAAGAAAGTTCAAAGTTGGTTTCGAACAAAACTAACATGATCTCACTTTCATTTACCCAAAAAAAAAACATGATCTCAGTTGCACCTACTTAGATAAGGAAATAAGATGACATGATAACAAACAAAAGAATGTAAAGAAAACAGGAGACGTGAAAAAATGTAGCAGTTGAAGAATGCGAGCAAGAGGTCTCCTGATCTCTTCGCTCTCTCATCACCTGCAAAAAAAAAGAAGGTAACATCCTTTTGGGACAAAGTGGGTTTTATGCTTCTGCGATCAGATGGAAACTTCATTTACTGACTGAATCAGAAGTTATAACATCTTATGATTAATTAAGACACAAGTCAAATGAATATGTATATATGAGTGTCAATAGAACAGCATGGATCATGCAATAGATAAGTACTAGTAAGTAGTAACCGTATATCAAATCATTTTGTTTTATTTCTTTAATTTGTATGCAAATCAGCTGAGTGTAACCACTGAATACTTAGTAAAAAAGGCTTATAAGTGGAAGAAGATGATTCATAGTCATCATCTTTCATTATTTATCTTTCCGTATATATAACAAGCAAAAGAAACGTGAGAGGTAATTAAACCCGACTCGAATCTAAATCGAAGCTTCGCCTTTTTATGGGCAGAAAGTGATTTCGTAGTTAGCTCCAGTACAAGTGAAGGTGCTTGTTTTATCGTCATAAGCGTAGCTATAGGCGTCAGGGCAAGCGTTCTTAAAAATCCTCGAGTACTCCGTGGGAGGACAAGTTTCCGGCGTATTGTTAGGTCCACGGCAGCAATATTGATCCGTATTAAACCTCTCACAGGCACTCTTGCACGCCACGACATTGTTCTGATCCATGACCTTAAGCACGTCAGGGCAAGCCGCGTTGAGGTCGGCGACACAGCCTGCGTACTTGCAATCTCCGGATCCTCCGGATGGTCTTATCCCCAATTTGACATTGTAACCGTCAACGAGGCTCACGTCGTAGAAATCTTTGCCGCCATCGCCTACGAGGGTGAATTCAGCAAGAGTGACTGGAGGAACTCCGCCACCGTTACATCTTAGACCGCCACAGTCTCCGGTAACGCATCTACCGTTGCCGGAGGCGTCAAAGTTGCAGCCGGTACGAGCCCAGAACCGGCCTGACCATCCCGCAGGAGCCGTGAGCTGTCGGGAAGCACCTGGAGTCAATTCAAATCCGCCGTCACCGAGCTTGGGTCCTTGGCCGGCGAGAGTTCCGGCCCAGACGGTGTTAGGGCAATTGTTCTTTAGTGTGAAGTCGGTGGCAGAAACAGCAATGCCGGCTGCAGTTTTAAAACACAAAACCAAATCAACAAAAGAGGAAACAATATAGAGAATTATGGTGCAATATGTTATAATCGAAGACGATGAACAATCAAAAGGAAGCTTAAGAAACAAAGAAGAAACAAAAACAGAGTGTGTTTGTTGTTGTATACCTGTGATGAACACGAAGAAGAGAATGTGAATACTGGAAAACTTGGCCATTTCCTTGATTGTGTTTTTGTGTTTTCTTTGATATGATGATGATAAATGTTATTGGCACCCCCTCTATTTATAATGCATGTTCGAGGTATTGACGTATTGTTAATTTGTTATCAATCGATATGATTATGATTTTTTGGTTTCTTGGTAGATATTTTCTTAGGCCTCTGAATTTTATTTACCTCTCTGAATTTTCTTCTCTCTGAATTTTCTTTGCCGTAACGGTTTTTGGTTGCATTAATTAGTTTACTATATAAACTGGTAAAAAATTCGAGAATTCCTAACTTAAGACTCGGTTTTGACCCGGCCATGTCGATACGCCGATGCGCACTGAAAACCTTAAGGTACATGAGTGTCATGTACTCATGTTATGTGATATGTAATCAGTGGTATAAGACCTAGGCAAACGGGTTTTAATTGTGATACGTGATGTATGAGATCCAAAGAGATGTGTTTGTAGTCATCCACGAGTATGAACACCGACTAAATGCTTTTTTCTTGTGTTCCTCGAGTATAAGACCCAAATAGATGCGTATACAGAAGAGTGATTTAATTTGCTAATTGAACGCGTGAAAGTTGGAATCCTAGGGTTTTAGATCATATCCGCCACGAGGCACGCGAGCCATCTAGATATGAACCCTAGAAAATGTGATAGGCAGGGACGTGTGCAAATGAGACACGCAAATTAAATCATGGCTAAGACATGATGACGCGTTAACTCGTGAGATCAAACCATTTTTGACACATTCACGTCAAATTCCGTTAAAAAACAACACACAATTCCCGGCAACTTCATAATTAACGTCTTTCTCGACACCATCACTTCTATTTTCTCCTTGAAAAAAAAAGTCTTGTTGTAAATTTATTTGTTCATTCCGTTTTCACCAGTAGATTTGGCTTTTGTAAATTTAATGTACCTTTTCCGCTAATTTCACCGAATACGTGTCCAAAGATCGATTTTATAAGCAGTAAAATTTGGATATTCATGAATGAGAATAGAAATACTTCATACATTTTAGATTAAGTGTTGCGTTTTTCACACAATATTCTACATAATCTTGTATTTCCTAATATAATGGGGATAAGACTAGAACCTAGCTTAAAACACTATATTAAACCAATATTTTGATGAAATAAAATTTAAGTGATATATAACAATGAAATGGAGGGAATATAGTATAGGGGGAGAGACTTTGAAGATTATGAGTTACGTCGAGAAGACTGACTAAGACTTAGAAACAGGTTCATAAATTGAACCAACTTTGGGTCCGAGGAAATAGTAATTGGCTTAATTGAATCCTGCGGTGACTGTGGGGGTTTCTTTGAACCCTTTCATTAATGAGTCAACGTTGTTAGGCAACAAACCTGCCGTGTGGCCAAGATTAACGACGGATTTTTCCAACAAAAAATTATGTCTTTTTCGAAGAAACCCAGGAATGGGTTTTGTATTTTTGTCCACATTATTGTACTATGTCAAATCTCGAAATAAAATCTGCTGTGACAGGGGAAGAAGATGGGCTCTTCTTACTAAGACATCAAACATGATTCCTTTTCTCTTTCACCCTAACAAAGCAGTGGTAAAAGATTTGGGGGCATTGCATCAACTCGCTTTCTTTTTAGAATTGATTTTACTCATAATTTTTTCACTTTTGTTTGGCCAATCGTGTCACGCTTTGAGTCCACTAGAAAATCCGATGAGCAAAACTACTCGATGGCAACACTTATTCCCCTTGTTATTAAAATAATAAAAAAAGAATCTGCCGTGACAAACTGACAATGTCCTTGAACTAATACATACTACATAGAGGATCCTTCTATTAACGGGTCAATGTTAAATAATCAAAAATCTAGTAGTGTATAATTCAAAGTTGCATGGTCCACACACGATTTTGAAGATTTAATGTGGTTCGGCAGTCGGTAAATTAGACATTAATAGTTTATAGTTGTAAGATTTATAAAACACAGGTTATATACAGGTTTGGAATGAATTTGCACATGTCTCATATATATTCATTTAGCTTCGTCCAGTTTTCAATGGAAAATCTTGATTTTCCTCCAAGATATTATAATTGTTCTTAACGTCTATTTCAAACCAAATTTTACCAGGACCAACAATAAATCCTACACTTGGACATGAGTCAACAAACTTGCATCTGATACCATGTAAAATACCTAGAGCGCGTTTTAGAGATTTTATGTATATGATTGAATATGCCAAAAGGCTATATCTTAATGCATTCAAGTTCCTAAACCTAATTGTACAACTAAATGATGCTAATTTACTTTTAATTACAAAAGGATCTATACAAGAAAATTTAAACTAGTCAAGATATTCTTGGTATATTCTATATCTTAACAATTATGTCAGTCCAAATGTGTCCATAAACATTTTTGGATTTGGGTTTCTCAAGTCTTTCTCAAACCAAAAAGGTAAAGAAAGTTCAAAGTTTGGTTCTATCAAAACTAACCTGAACTCACAGCTTTCACCTATACATCAGATAAGGAGAGAAGATGACATGTGAACAGGCAAAGGATATGTAAAGAAAACAGGAGATGCTATGATCTACCTGAAAAGATGATCCAAGATAGCAGTTAAAGAGCGCAAGCAATAGTCTTCTTTCTCTTTCTCTCAGTCCCGTGCCTTATGCTTAGTAAAATAGGCAATTGCCTTAGCCCACATTAAAAAACAAATATTTGAAGGCCACATTTTGTTCAAAATTGTGTCTATGTATATAGATTGATATGATATATTTGGGTTATACCCTTTAACATATGCATGACAAGTACAGTTTTGTAACGACAGGAGATGTTGAATAGTTTGACTATCATAATTATAGTGAGTAAATTGGTTAGAAAATTAGAAGATATGAATTTTGAAAATTAAAAATAACAAAAACAAACAAAAATTCGTGTTTATAATTTCTATATTATAAGTTTTAATTATTGTTTAGTACGTTTGAATGATAAAGTTCTATAAATGTTTTTTATAAAAGCCACAATTTTTGTTTTTGCCTTAGGCCTCTCTAAATCTAGGTACGACACTCTACCATCAACCGCAAAAAGAAGGTAACATCCTTTTGGAACAAATGCTTTGTCGATCACTGGCAAAGTTTTGTTCAGATGGAAACTTCCTTTACCTTCTGACAATTAGGGTTGATGACCTTTTGTTGTTTCTAACTCAATGAACGCAAGGGAGACAACATTTCCAACATCAACTTTTCCTTACTAACAAATTCTGTTGCTTGTTGACAGTTTGGAAGGATAGATTGCTAACAGTGGCATTTGCAACTTGCAAGACACAACCAAAATACGACTAAGACACGCACAAGTCAAATGAATATGTGAGTTTCAAGAGAGAAACATGGAATGCACTTAATAAGTAACTTTAGAATCTCTAAGAACTAAAAATGAAAGAGGCAGCTTAGAAATATTTTCTGCCTGTAAAGTCTTTGATGTGTTTACAACAGAGTTAATATCTTACTTCTTTACTAGAATCTCCTCTAAAACAACCAATAGATGGTGAGGGTCGGAACTTGTAATAAGTAGCAAAATATAAATATGTGCAGCTTAGACCAGTTCAGATATGTGAATACAAGGTCAGTTCAGATAAATGAACAGTGCTGTCAAAGATATCACCAGTTCAGATGCACTTCAGAACAGAGAATTCTTCTTCTGGTCTTTGATTGGGGAACTGTTCCTGAGCATTGAAAATTTATAGTCGTTTGTCCTTCAACTGAAATGAATCCATTAACCAAGCAGATGATTTTGCTTAGTTTGCTGAAATCTCATTTACTTGAACTCGCAAGCTATTAAAATGTCATCAAAACGGTGAGTGTTTGCAGAAAATGTAAGTGAACATACACAAACATTTTCATCAAATTTTCATGAACCTGCGTCCAAAGACCTATGTAACAATGTTGGAAGACCAACTTCAGCTGCAAACTTTTGGCTTCTCTTGCCTTTCTCGTCACTGCAATATCAATTTAAGTGAGGTCTCAGAAATATGAAACAAGATAAGACTAAGGAGCAGCATCTCACATATTCAGGCATTACTAATTAGCAGGCATATCCTGAAAATGAGGGTTACTGGGTTATCATATTTGCAAAACTGATGATGCTCATTGGTGTTTTAAGTCCGAGACATATATTATCTGGTTGCAGGCAATGGTTGAGCTCAGGTTATATTGTAGGATTCGTTTAGGCTGCAACAGGAATAAAATAAGCCTTGCAAAGGAAGCTTAAAGAAGCCAGAAACACTGATCTTAAACAATTCCGTGGCTTAAAAAGTAGTTAGCTCTGTCTCTTTTGGGGAAACTAAAATTTGTTGTTGGTCTCATATAAGTAAAGTACATCAAGAACCAATGGCCTGAAACAAAGAAACCCTCTAATCTCTAATTAAGCATCCATCTTAATTTATCTAGATATCGATATGTTAACTTATCTAGATATCGACATGTTAGGATGTATATAATTAAGTACTGTTAATCAAAGCAAATGAGAACAGAACAACTTGAAAAAATGGAAGAAGATGATTTATAGTCATCATCACCTTTGCTTTTTATCTTTCATTATTTCTCTTTCCGTACATAACAAGCAAAAGAAACGTGAGAGAGAGAAACCCAACCCAAATCTAAACCGGAGCTCCGGTTTTAATTAAGACTGGGTAGGGCAGAAAGTGATCAAGTAGTTAGATCCGGTACAAGTGAAAGTGCTCGAAGCGTCGTCGTAAGCGTAACTATAAGCGCTAGGGCAAGCGTTCTTAAACATGGACGAGTAATACGTCGGAGAACAAGTTTGCGGCGTCGCGTGAGCACCAGTACAGCAAAATTCCGGCGAATTAAACGCCGCGCAAGCGCTTTTACACGCCGCGATACTTCCCGAATTCGGATCCATGATCCTAAGCTCGCTAGGGCAAATCTCGTTGATGTCGGAGACGCAGCCTGCGTATTTGCAATTTCCGAATCCTCCTTGTGGTTTGATCCCCATCTTGACATTGTATCCGTCGACGAGACTCACGTCGTAGAAATCCATGCCGGCATTGCTTGATCCGACGGTGAATTCAGCTAGAGTCGCTGGAGGAACTCCGCCGCCGGTACATTTTAAAACGCCGCCGCAGTCTCCGGTGACGCAGGTACCGTGTCCGGAGGCGTCAAAGTTGCAGCCGGTACGAGCCCAGAACCGGCCTGACCATCCCGTAGGAGCCGTGAGCTGTACGGAAGCGCCTGGAGTCAAGGGAAATCCGCCGTCGCCGAGGGTGACGCTGTTGCCGGAGAGAGTTCCTGGCCAGACGGTGTAAGGACAACTGTTCTGTAAAGTGAACACGGTGGCGGAATCAGCAATGCCACCTGCAATTTCAAAACTGTTAACAAACAAAAAAAACTAAATATTTCTGAGAATTATAATAAAAACAGAGGAGAAACAGAGGATAAGATAAAGACATAAGTCACATATTAAGTGAAGGAGAGAAGAAACAAAAACAGAGTGAGGTTGAGGTTGTTACTTGTGATGAACACGAAGAAGAGAATGTGAATACTGGAGATTTTCGCCATGGATTTTGTGTATATGTGAAGTGGATGATGATATGTGATGATGATGAATCTCTGGCACCGATTCTCTATTTATAAGTGCTGGAGACTCAGAGGTTTAGGCTTAGGGTTATAAACTTCAATTAATTATAATTTTTATTGTCTTCTTGGAAAATATTTGTAGTTTGCAGATAAAAAGGAAATAAAAATCTTTGTGCCGACTGTTAGCCCATTTTCTTTGTCAGTGTAAAGTTTATTTGCCTTGATGATTTTTTTCTTGCGTTAATAAAAGAGTTAATTTGTGCAGAGGTATAAATGGGAACAATAATTAGTGCAGAGGTAGTATCAGAAGCTGTCGGTTCGCAGGTAGTATCAAAAATTAGAAAGGGGCTGCATACAGCCTTTATTTACAAAAAAACCAAGCCGCGTGATACGTATGCGCGTGGGCGAAAGAGAGGTGGCTCTATGTGCAACCGAAAGAACATTCTGACTTGCCTTTAATATGTCAGATAGAACTGATAGTTATTCGGCAAAAGTCAATACGAGGTGATGGTTATTTAATGTGTGTGTCTCTCGTTTGAGGGTGTGGGATTCGAAATCAAACGAAAAGGTTTAGGCGGGATGCGAAATTTTAAAGGACTAACCTAGGGCTATTATCTATAACAACAGTTTATAGAAGTTAAAAAGGGATGTAGCTATATATCTAAACAAATGTCGTTGGACAAAAACTGAATGAACATTTATATAAACACATAGAGGTCTAATATACTAAATTTACATAAGATATATGACTCTATGAATATATATGAACATGTATCTAAATTTATAGATAAATATTAATTCATTAACTAATTGAGAATTTTTGATTAAATTCGATTTTTTTTTCCAGAAAAAAACATGTTTCGATTGATTTCATGCATAGCCTATGCTCCATCGTCTTCTTCCTTTTCACTCCAAAATTTCTTGTTTTGTTTGTGCTCTTAGTCACCGTCGTTGGTTTTAAATCTACTGTTTCTTCATCGTTTGCAAAAAAACTCTAGCTATCTATATTTGGTCGTTTCTTCTTCCCAGATCCACTTACGTCTTTACCTATTTTCTTAGATCCGGTTTGGACATTCACAAATCTGCATAGATCTATACTTTTGTGTTTGCATGTTCATAAGTTTTCTTGCGGCTCCATTAACTGTTCATCCCCCTCGTAATCCACATCCAGCAAGACCAACCTTGTTCTGTCTCCACCTGTTCATGTTTTTAGCAATCCAAGTTAATACATGGATATTCACAATTGGATAAGACTCATTATTTGCAAACGTAGAGTTCTATGTTACATTGGCTATGTTACCTTCGAGGTATGTGTCATCAACCACCGGCGCTGCGTCCCTAGCAAAAGTTTGCACTGGTATTTCAAGCATATAAACATAATAAACACGACGCTGTTTTTCTTATCGGTTTGAATGAATTAGAAAAGAGTTGAGAGAGATATAAACATAAGATCTGCATCTATTCTTTGTAGATCTATTTGTGAAGATCCAAACAATGTTTTAGATTCTTATTTGTATCGTGAAAGTTATCTTTTCCGATGAATAAACAGTGGCGGTGTAAATAATAAACACAACACTGTTTTTCTTCTCACTTCGAATATTAGAACAGAGTTGAGAGAGAGATGAACATGAGAAGGAGAGAAGTGCGTGGGGCCATGAGAATAAGAGAGGTGCGTGAGGCTAAAATCGGGAAAAAAGATGGCTAATTATTATCATTGTCTTGAGTCATATGGCCTAATACCGAAAATTTAAATAACTCAAAAAGTAGTGTCTCTCACCCAATTATCTCTTAATAAAAAGAAGATGCTATCTCATAGTTATCAATTATATATAATTGACTGGATTTCTACATGTGTCTTTGTATGTTTAGATTTAGAATTACAATTCTACTTCTACATGAGCTTTTGTGTTGTCCTAAGAAAAATATATCAATAGACATTGTTTGGTTTTGTGTTTCTCAAATCTTTCCCAACCAAAAAAGTAAAGAAAGTTCATGAAAGTTGGTTTAGTCAAAACTAACCTGATCTCATTTGCACCTACTCATACAAGGAGATAAGATGACACGTGAACAAGTTATAGCTAGGCTTATAAAGAAAACAGGAGATGCTATGCAAGATGATCCGATGTATCCAGTTAAAGAGCGTTGAGCAACGGTCTTCTTACTCTCTCTCTCTTTCTCATCACCTGCAAAAAGAAGGTAACATCCTTTTGGGACAAAGTGGGTTCTACTATGCTTTGTCTATCACCGACAAAGTTTTGCTCAGATGGAAACTTCCTTTACTGACTGATTCAGAAGTAAGAACACCTTTTGACAAGAAGGTTTAGTGACCTGTTGTTGTTTCTAACTCACTGAACACAAGAGTTTCACAGTTCCAACATATCAACTTTTCCACAGTTTCAACGTATCAACTTTTCCTTACAAATTCTGTTGCTAGATGACAGTTTGGAAAGAAAATTGCTAACAGTGGCATTTGCAAGACACAACCAAAATGTGACTAAGACACAAGTCAAATGTCTATGTGAGTTTCAAGAGAACAACATGGAATACGATTAAAAACTAACTGAAGATGAAAGAACTTACAATGAAATAGGCATCCCAGAAATCTTTTCTGCCTGTAATATTATTTCTTTGTATACAAAGAAAGAATTGTATTTACAACAAAGTTAATGGTTTTTAACTTCTTTACAAGAATCTTCTCTAAAACAGCCAGGTGAGGGTCGGAACTTGTAATATGTAGCAAAAGTTAAATATGTGCCGCTTAGACAAGCATATACTTTGAAACAGCTATGTGAATACAAGGTTAGATAAATGAATAGTACTGTCAAAGATATTACCCCAGCAAATGTTGCGATGCACTTCAGAACAGAGAGTTCTTCTTCTGGTCTTTGATTTGGGAATTGCCCCTGAGCATTGAAATCGGATAGCAGCTTGTCCTTCAACTGAAATGAATCCATTAACCAAGTAGAAGATTCTGCCTCGTTTGCTGGAATCTCCTTTAGTAGAACTCGCCGAACGTGGATATGTACTTCTGAAGGATCCGTCCCAAATACATTGTCCATGAAAGATGGGCAGCGAGGTTTATATGCGATAGTCAAATCGTATACTGCATTTCAAGAATATGGCGTAAGAACAGAGGCAGATTGGATTCAATAAAAAGGAAATGCCTTGTTCAGTTAATTGTGGTCATGAGGTCCCACATGCAATAAGTGTTTGCATAACATGTGGCTTGAGGTACTACTATATATATACCAGGGAACATTTTTATCAAAATTTCATGAACCATACCTGCATCCAAAGAGTTATGAAGAACTTCTAAGCAAACGCCAAAACCCCTTGTTTTTGGTAGAAGTACGTTTGATAGTGCTGGAAGACCAACTTCAGCTGCAAACTTTTGGCTGCTCTTGCATTTCTCTTGACTGCGTATCAAAATAAGGAAGGTCTCAGTAATATGAAAGAAGATATTTTAAGAGCAGCATTTCAAAGAGAAACTGAAAGATATCTTTGAAGATTCAGATTAATTATGAATTAGCTAATATATCTAGAGCAGTTAAAGATACGTTGCAACATGTTCTTAATGTAGGTTCATACGTGAAATCGGTTCCTTCCGGGAATAGAGCAAGCCATAAGGGTTCTTGAGGATCCTTAAACGATGAAAGCATTTGAAGCAAAACAGGTTCGTCGACCTCCCGCTTCCTCTCCACTGGTATAAACTCCAAAACATGAAAACCCCAACCAAAAATAGGTAATTTCATCAGGCTGCTCTTGAGCACGTATTTGATGTAACCAAGACACCCTTTTCTCAAGGCAATATTCCACAAATACATCCAATCCACCTCCGTCCTGTGATTTGCAATAAGCAAAACACGTTTCTCAACCGGAATGATGTCTCCAGAGAACAACACGGTTGTCCCATTAACCGTTTCAAAGAGGTAAGGCCACAAAGCTAACCAGAGCCCAAAGATTAACGAAATAACTCTCCTAGATTGATGCACACTCAGAAGCCGTAGACCTAGAGCAGCTACTGGTGCAAAGTACAGCAGGAACATAAAAGCAGTAGAGAGAAACACCAGTAGGATCATCAGACCCCTCAGAATCCTAAGCGGAGTCAAGGGGCGGTTCTTTAAGTTATCAGACTTCAGATCCCCGCAAACTTCCATCTTTTTCCAGATAAACCTCAAGACAAACTGCAGCAATGAGAATCAAATATTACTCAGTGCCACCTAAAGCTCCCCACAAAGATTGAATTTTTTCTTTATGAAGATCCCTAATCAACACATCCATGAAGAAATTGAATATAAAGACCCAATTTTTCTTTAATTTGTATGGAAACTTACAAAAGTAGAATTTTTTTTGCAAATTTGACCCTCGGGAACATGAATTAATCTCTAAAAGCAATAATGAACAGAGAATTCCGTATCTATGAGCTGAGTGGAAGATTCAACAAGCGAATAATGAGAAAGATTCGTCATTTTAGTAAGTATCTAAAGCTGCATAATTTCGAATCTAAAATCATCAATATTCCAAAACAAAAAACGCAGAAATCACGGAAAAAAACATCCTCAAATTGGGAAAGACTTGTGAATACCGCAACTAACAATTCAGATCCCACGTGATATATAAGATCAAAGAGACAGAGCAATAGAAACACTTCTCACGTATCTAAAGCACGAGGAACTCGAAGAAGAAGACAAAGTACCTGGAGAAGTATGAAGAGCGCAAGAAGTTGGCGAAGACGAAGAAGAGGATAATTGTTAAATGGTAGAACAGAGGAATGCGAATCTCACAACGAAGTTTCAAAGAAGGATCCGTTTCGGGTCGGATCTAATTGAGACGGTGCGGTGATCAGAGACGGTAGGGTGCACTGTACTATAGCGATCTGATTCGCTGAATGCGAAAAAGGTCAAAAGTTGCAGCGAAGACAAATATCCAAAGCTGACACTTGCGACCCTATAAAATTCTCCTGGCGTCGTTACACTTTTGAAACTCAAACGTGAAGCAAACTCTAATTAATACTTTTTCTCACTTATTATCATTGGTTGTACCAAACAAGAATAAAATCCAAGCTTTTAATGATTTATTTTTCCATTTAATACAATATAGCGCTGGATTTTTTTTCTAAATTTTGGATCTGAATTTCTTTTTATACGAGTTACATGGGGACCAGATGGTTTTCTCAATTATTTATGTGACATTTATTTTTTATTTTTACAAATTTTAAGTTAAAAGTTAGACAAACTTAAAATGCCGAAGAAAAAACCGTGTCTAGTTGATTTTTTAAGTAAAAATTTTCTTGGAATTGTTTTCTCTAGTTGTTGTTGATAAAGAACTGTTTAGTAAATATTTTTTTTTTTTTTGTCATCTGAGATTATATTAAATCCACAAAGGATCGAAACGGTTTACAACGAAACAGTCGCATAAAGGACTGAGACCAAACACCAACACTAGCACCATCTCCCCGAACAACCAGAGAGGCCTATACAAAAGAATGAGTTCAAGAAAAAGCCAAAGAACCGAGTACAAACATGTACCACCTAACTCATTCAGAACAAAAGAATGACCTCCAACCTAGAGCATCAAACAAGAACTCAAAAAACTAACAATCAAACAGGAGACAAACCCTCCTCATCACTAAAAACTCGAGATAGCCAAGTCGGAGGACCAGAGGCAACATAAGATTGGCATCTCGAATCTTCAGTAACACTTTGAGCAATAAGGTTTGCTCCCCTGTTTGCTGCAGCCACTTCTACTTCCACCTTCCACTCCACAAAATACCTGAGGGACATAATTAAGGCCATAGATTGAGCTTTAAAAGAAGGCCAAGCCCTTGGTCTGTTCACAGCATCAACTAGGGTCTTGTCTTGAAAGGAGAAAATGATTTTGTCCACTCTATGACTCTTCATACTTTCCATAGCCCAAAGAACACATCTAAGCACAGCATCACTTTTACACAAAATATTAGCAAAAGATCTTCGGCTATGGAACAGAACCTTACCCCTTTCGTCCCTAAGCACCCAAGCGCCCCCAGCACATAAGTTCCTCTTTGACCAAACAGAGCCAACATTACATTTCAGCCAACTATTCAGCGGTTTAGACCAAGTCTTTGCTGAGACAACACCACCACTCTGAATATGGCACGACTGAGCATTAAGAGCAGCATCCTCTTCCTTCTCCACCACCTGCGCTTCAAACCACTCCAAAACATCATCTCTGATTTTACCAACAGTCTCAAGAGCCGAGAAGATGCGTCCCTCAAAGTTGAGAGAGTTTCTGTTGGTCCAGATTCTCCATAAGATCCATGGGAAACTCTTCCTAAGATTAACAGGCCAATCTTTATTGTCTCTATTTTCCAAAAGATGATAGACATTGGAAAAAATAGAACCATTATGGAAGCCAAAACTGGGAGCAGGATAGTCAGAGAGAGCCCAAATCTGTCTAGCTAAAGGACAAAGGAACAAAGTATGGTTAGTTGACTCACCCAACTCTCCACAAACTTGACAAGTCACATCCACATTCAGCCCTCTAGTATTCAGATTTTCTGCCACAGGAAGCACTCCACTAAGAATTTTCCATAAGAAAATCTTGATTTTTGGATCAGTCTGAGTCTTCCAAACTAATTTTTTCAACTCATTAGTAGAAGGCTGAACACAAGCTTCATTTCTTATCGCAGCAGATTTGGCCAGATCCGCCACCCAATATGCAGATTTCACAGAGAAATCTCCGCTTTTGTTGTGAGACCAAATATAAAAATCTTCTTGGGAGACCAGCGGCTTGATTGCTTTAATTGTTTGAATATCCTGAGGCAAAAACAAATCATCTAACATCTCAGAATTCCAAAAACCAGTTCTTCCATCAATCAAAGCACTCACCTTCAAATCTACTTGAAAAAAACCATTTTTCCTCCATGGAGCCCTATATCCATTGTCATCAATCCATGAGTCCCTCCATACTCTGATTGACTCACCATTCCCAACCTTTTTAACAAGTCCTTTCACCAAAAGATCCCTTCCAAAAAGAATACTTCTCCATGCAAAAGAAGGTCTCTGACTCATTGGTGCCTCTAGAAAATTCGACTCAACAAAGTATCTGCTTTTCATGAGCCTTGAGAGTAAACAATCCGGAGTTTGCAAAATCCTCCAAGCCTGCTTAGCCAACAGAGCTTGATTGAAGGACTGAATGTCTCGAAAACCCAAGCCACCACAATCCTTTGGTAAGCATAGTCTTTCCCAACTTTGCCAATGGATCTTCCTAGAGTGTTCAGCTGCGCTCCACCAGAAGGAAGCCATTGCACTCTCTAGATTATCACACGTTGTCTTAGGAAGTTTAAAACATGACATCGCAAAAACCGGCATAGCAAGAGCAACCGACTTTAAAAGCACTTCCTTGCCACCTTGAGAAAGACACCTATTGAACCATCCAGAAAGTTTAGCCTTTAACCTGTCCTTTAAGTAGTTTAACATATCAATCTTTGACCCACTAAAACACTCCGGAAGCCCTAAGTAAGTGCCAGCACCTCCTTCAGCTAAAATTCCAAGGCAGGACTGAATGCTAACCTTAGTCGGTTCATCAATCTTATCACCAAAAGTAATAGAGGATTTGTTGAGATTTATGGTTTGACCAGTTGCATTCCCATAAATCCTAAGAATCTTTTGAAGAACCAGACTCTGTTCTAAAGACGCTTTGCATAGGAATAAACTGTCGTCCGCAAAGAGTAAGTGATGAACAACAGGCCCAGAATCAGCAAACTGCATACCTTCCAGAACACCTTCTCTTTGAGCCATATTCAGGAGATGCGTCAACCCTTCAGTACACAGCACAAAAAGGAAAGGAGACAGCGGGTCACCTTGACGTAATCCCCTCTGAGGATTGATTAGGCCATAAGGACAGTCATTGATCAAAACAGAATAAGTCACTGTAGATACACAAATCATAATCCAATTCACCCATTTTATGTGAAAACCCAAAGCCAACAGTAAGGATCTCAAATAGCTCCATTCAACCCTGTCATACGCCTTTGACATGTCGGATTTGACAGCCATGAACTCCGAAGACATGCGAGGATGGACCTTTAGGCTGTGAACCAACTCATGAGCCACCAAAATATTATCAGTGATGAGTCTTTCAGAAACAAAAGCCGACTGGGTGTTTGAAACTATCTCAGGCAGAATTGGCTGCAGCCTTTTGACTAAGATCTTTGAGATAACCTTATATAAGACTGAACATAGGCTTATAGGACGAAGGTTAATCATCTCCGTGGGGTGATTAGTCTTTGGTATCAAGCACAAGTGAGTATAGTTCCATTCAGAAGGCATAAATCCTTCGACAAAGAATTTTTGGACTTCAGTGGTCACCTGAGGTCCAACAATAGACCAATAGTGCTGGAAGAACATAGCAGACATACCATCTGGACCAGGGGCGCTAGCAGGTTTGATTGAGAAAAAGGCTTCCTTAATTTCTTGGACAGATACCTCAGCTATTAAATCAGAATTTAAGGAGTCAGAAACTCTCGGTGATAGACCATCAAACCAGCTCCCAAAGCTCTCAGGATTTGAAGAAGTGAAGAGGTTTTGGAAGTAAGCAGCAGCCACTTCCCCTTTTGCTGCTTCAGAAACTTGAAAATTCCCATTGATATCTTTTAACTTCTCAATCCTCTTTCTCTGCCTGTTCTCTTTAACTGCAGCATGAAAATATTTAGAGTTTCTATTACCACTTCTTAACCATTTCTGTCTGCTCTTTTGCTTCCAGTAAGCTTCTTCTTCTCTATACGCTTTGGCTAAATTTCTTTTTAGGACAGCAACTTTTTGAAAGCCAGGCCATACTTCTGATTGTTCCTTTTCTAATGCCACCTCCAACTGATGTATTCTATCCAAAGAATTCAAGGTATTCTGTTTTTTCCACTTACTCAGAGATCTCCTGCATTCTCTCATTCTGTCAGCTACAGAGACCAGAATCCCATTCCTTCCTTGGTTCCACGATTTAGCAATAGTCAGTTTCACCTCTTCTTTATGGAGAAGCCTTTTGTCGAATCTAAATTGTCCCCTATAAGCCTCTTGAGAAGAAATTAGCTTAATTAGGACAGGACGATGGTCCGAGCCTCTCAAATCCAAAAAAGCTTGGTTAGACACCGGGAAAGAGCTGAACCATTCCGAGTTTCCAAAAGCTCTATCAAGCCTGCATTGAATCCAGTGATCACCTCTCCTACCAGCCCAAGTGAGTTTGTTTCCCGTACTAGGCATCTCTGACATATCACAGATTCTAATCATCTCATTAAAACCCTTGAAATCATTGTCACTTCTTCTAGGCCCTCCAACCTTTTCCCCATTATGCAAAAGATCATTGAAATCACCAACCAAACACCATCTATCCCTTCTACCAATGCCTATACGGGTGATCCTCTCCCAAACATCATTTCTTTTACTTCTATCCGGATCCCCATAGACACATGACAGAAAAAAATTGTTTGCTCCAAACTGTACTTGAGCATCCAACAAGTTTTTATCCACAAACTGAAGATCAACTTTAACACTACTCTTCCAAAATAAAGCTAGCCCTCCACACTTCCCAATAGGCTCCACCGTATATACTTGATCATAGCCCAACCAAACTTGTAAATCAACCAAAACATCTCTCTTATGCATCGTTTCCATCAAGAACAGGATCTCAGGAAAATGTTTTTTACGCATCTCCTTGAGACGAGGAATTGTCAATTCATGAGACCGTCCCAATCCTTGACAATTCCAGCTAATGATGCTCATTGGATGGTAGGCAATCCCCCCTTTGGGATCACCTCTTGAGGGTTAAGCTTTGCAAGTTTGCCAGCGCTTGGACCCACATCAACTGCTTTCCTTTTCTCCTTGTTGTTCTTAAGACTGTCCTTTTTTTTTTCAACTGAAGTACCTTGCAGATTTGGCACTTTTGGTTTAGACTTTCTGTTGCTTTTGGTTGGTCTTTTCCTGTTATTATTTTTTGCCTGAACCAGACCAATTCCGGAAGACCCTGCTACAAAAGAGCTAGGTCCAAAAACCGTCGAATTGTCTTGAAAAGGCTGAGAAAGAGCCAAAAACCTACCAGGAGCATCCGCAGAGAAAGAAGAGGAAGCATCCTCTAAACACATTCTGTTTGAACCCCAGGTAGGTGACGATTCTAAGTAACTTGAACCAGCAATCAACTCTAAATCAGACTTTCCACCAGAGAAGCCCTTTTCATAATTGAAAACAATACCCTTTTCTTTGTCTAAATTCTGATGGAATATAGGTAGAGGTTCCAGCCTGAGAATAGACTTTTGAGCAAATGGATCCTTTTCTACTTCTCCAACAGAGATTTTCACCTTGTCAATTCTAAGGAGCCTTTCTTCATCACTAGACACCCTTAAATACTGTCTCATTCCTTCCAAGACTTCAGGAGCTATCCTTGGTCTACCAGTTGCAGGATCAAGACCAACTTGGTTTTCATTTAAAACCCCAAACAATGGATCCGCTTCACTAAGAACTGGAGTAGGCTTTGCTTTTGGAACATGATTGCCAGCTCTTCTCGCATCTGCCTGATCTTGTCTTTTCTTGATGAGAAGAGGACAATGATCCTTGTCATGAGTCATTCTTTGGCATTCATAGCAACGTTTTTGAACCCTCTCATATTCATAGTAAACAGAGGTCGACCCACCTTTCGGGAGATTGACTACTTTAGCTCTTCTGAGAGGCCTAGAAACATCAAAGATTACCTTTACTCTCACAAAATCTTGCAACTGAGGCTTTTCCGTATCGAAGGCAACTTCTTTCACCTGTCCTATTTGTTCACCAAGCAACATGAGGGCTTTTTCAGTATAGAAGTTGATAGGTAGATTCCATAGCTGAATCCACAGAGGAGTAAATTGCAGGTAGTTGTCAGGTGGATTCTCATACCATCTATCCACAACAATGGTCCATTCATTGAAAGTGTGAACTCCTTTCTCAAGCACTTCTACCAAATCATGTTCAGAGTTAAAGAAGAATTGAAATCTTTCTTTCGAGAGAGCAACTCCTCTAACTCTACCAATCTTCTGCCATTTACGAGGCATCGCCCGAATGAGATGGTCCATCGGTTGGCAATCGGGATTTAGAGTTCGACCCACTAAGCTTAAAACATTTCTTTCACAAGACGAGTACTCCGGGAGGTCTGGCATGTCAAAGGGAACTTCCACTTCCAAAAGAGACATTGCCATCAAAGCAGCATCCATAGCTGAAGACATTTCACCACGAACAGGAGAAACGCAGCAAGAACAGAGACTTAAAAAAACGAAACTCTTCAAAAACAAACTCACAGAGTAGATCCGGAACCCAGACGAGAAGGGGGAGAAACTCTGAAGAAATAACCGGTGAAATCGACAAACACAGATTCTGGGAGAAAAATTCAAGAGGAACCCTAGCCGTAATCAAAAAGAAGATAACGAAAACAGCTTCAAGTGAGAGAAACAGGATAGAATCAGCTACGGGAGAGTGTTTTACTCCAGTCTAATCTCTATTCTACACCTAGTGAAAGACACTAGTTTAGAAAGAGGGTCTTAAGAGAATTTCGGGTGTTTTTGACGACCAAAAACGACAACCACATGTTTTTGAACTGTTTAGTAAATATATTGGGTTCATTATTGTAGAAGAATAAAGATAAGTTCTTTCTTTATTATAATAATGAAACCATTTGATTATAAGATATAGCATTGACCAAGAAAGTAGACCAAACATGAGGGATGTAATTGATCGGTTCAAAAGTTATATCCGCCACCGATTCGTCAACTTACAGTAAGGGTACATAAGCAATAAACTAAAAAGTTGGATTAAAACTGAAATAAGTAGTAAAATATGAGGGTTTATGAATAATTTAACCAATTCACGGTGCCGTCGAACTTGATATGTTTCTCACACTCCTTCAGAAATATCGGGAGAACTTCAGACATTGCTCTGCTCCGACCGAATCTCATCATCTATCAATTCATGTGACCTAATTTATTGTCTATTCTAAATAAGTGATTCCGTAGAAGCGGAGCAATGCCGATCTCTATGGAGCTTCCAGTTTTCTCCACTCTCCGAGTACCATTGTTCTCTCGTTTAGCTCTAGTTCCTACTTTTGGAATTCCGTTTTCGTCCCTTGATGCTTCGGCGCGATTAAATTGTACCGCTAGAAAGGCGCGTCGGATTTGCGTGATGTGTTTGGTGAGGGATTCGGCTCCGATGGAGACGTGCGAGAGAGCTGAAGAAGATGGGTCTGAGTTCATTGAGGTCGTTGTTATCGGTAGCCGCAAGGAGTCTATCATGGATTCTTGCTTGGATTCTCCTTTCCCTTCTCTTCCTCTCCGATTTTGGTATATATAGTTTCTTTTTGTTCTTCTTATGATTCTGTTTTATCTACTAGCCACTTTTTCGAAATCTGATGGCTTTCCTAGTACACTCCTAAAGTGTGTAGCTTTCTTCTCTTATGGCTTCAATGGATTATCTATGTTCTGTGTATTCCACGAAAGTGAACAAATTTAACTGAAAACTCTACTTTTTCAGGAGTTTTAGCAAGGACAGCTCCGGAGATTTAGTGTTACAGCAGAGGCTCAATCACCAAGGTCTATGATCTATTTTTTTTCATGTTTCTTCTTGCCTTTTGAATCTAATTATAAACAGGTTCTTGAACAACTAGCATATATTTGTTCAATAAGATAAGAGGGATACGCTATCTTTCTTACTTATCGCTTCTCTTTTTATGTTTACAGATAATGCTTCGAAGACCATGAATCCAATTGAGCTGATACAATCACGTCCAAGGGCCTTCATCCTTGTTTGTACTTTTCTTGCCTATCATTGTTTGTCTTCTGTTTTCTGCTACAAAAAACGTTTGTATAATTTGCAGTTCCATTAGTAGAACTACTTATAGGATTCTAGCCTTCTTTATAACTGAACAAGATACACTTGATCATTAACAACCATACTTCCTAAGTTTGCGTAGGCTCTTAATGAAATACTAATGGTTTTCAAAAAAATTCGTGGAACTTTATTGGCCGAGCATATGATTCTGCTTTAAACTGTTCCTCTTACCAGGTGGCTAGTGCTGGATATGGCTCTGACCAGGCTGAAGCTATTAATATTCTTAGTGCAGTAAGATCTGGGGGTAACTTAGCTGTCGCTGTGCTATTAAAGCCTTTCAGCTTTGAAGGCCGAAAGCGTCTAGAAGAGGTAGTTTTTTGTTGCTTCTAAAGTTGTAGTTGTTTGGTATATCCCAAAAGAGCCACTTTGGAATTTCATTTTATTGTCGTAAAGTCTTGGTAATAGTATTATCAGTCTTCATAGTAGTTAGTTATGTCTTTGGACTGTTTTCCTGGAGCTGTTAGTAGAACTTGACAACTTGTATACCTGAATTGATAGAGAAGAAAACTAGGTGGAGAACTTTCGAGTGGCTTCTTGTTTTTTGAACAGTGCACTTTCCCAAATGTCTGTCATCTCCATTTCCTGTCAACATTTGTTTATTGTATACTATTTCATATAACAAACTAAAAACAGCCCATCAAATGACATCCCTATCTACAAACTAGTTCAACTACATTTAGTATCGCTAGTTAGAGACTTTTCTCTTTTTCTAATTTCCCAGGTTGTGTGCAGGTTAACGAATTGGCTAGAAAACTGCAGCAACACACCAATTTCTGTATAGGTAGGTACGGCTATTAGCAGTGAAACATTTCCTGACACAATAGTGTTAGAAAAACTACCTTTTGTTCTAGTAGTTCTGCTGGCCATGAAATGACTTTAATTTGGGTTTTGTAGATATCGACATAGAGGTTTTACTACAGAAGGATTTGGTAACTTTGGACGAGGCGCTGAGAAATGCAAACAATGCTGTTTCCATGGCAGTAAATGCAGCTTCCGCTCTGATAAGTGTAAGGTTACTTTTCTCCTGTAGCTGTCTCTCATATTGTACTCAAATTTGTTGTCATTTTCATATATGGGTTTATTCAGGGGATGCATGTAAACTTCATCGATGTGATGCATAAAGATCTTAAAGAACTTGAAGGTTCAGAAGTTAAAACGGTAAGTTTCTTGGCATTCTTTCTTTTGGGTTTAAGTGATAAAGATCTTCATTGTCTTACCTGTTCTTGAGATTTCATTTGTCTGTATGGTATACTCACCCTTAGTTTGAGCTTGTCGTCAATCCTTCAACTCTCTAATGTCCAGATTCTAGAAAGCTACAAAGAGGCAAAGGTTGGTTTTGGAGTTGGTCACAACCTTAAGACTTCGATTTTACGAGCTATATATGACTGCCCACTCTTTCGCCCTGGTCTAAAGGTATTTCTAATCTCTTAAAGAGCATTTCATAGAAGATTCATCTGTCCTATCTCGGTTTGATTTTTTTTCACCTCTATACATTCTTTGTTGAGTTGTTTCCCTCTTCCAAAAAGATGAAGTAGATTGGTCTAAGAATAATGTAACTATAAAAAGATTAATTCGAGGATTTCTGATAGTTAAAAAAAACATAGTGACCTATAAACAAACTGTTAAAACAGATTGCATCACTCTCCCGAAGGAGCAAGGGTATTTGAAATTTTTGATTGTGTGTATATTGGCATTTTTACTCGAAATTTATGCTCCTTGAAACTATGTACTTACGAAATACGTCATTCAAGTAACCTTTTTTTATCTCAAGTCTCAACCATGTTTTTTCCAACATGCAGGATCTAAACGCTATTATATGCATTGTGGCTAGTTCGGCACCTCTTCAGAAGAAGGACGTGAAAACAATTCTTCGTACTTTACGGCAAACAATGGAGTACACTGGAGATATTACAGTATCTACTGTTCATGAGCCTGATCTGGAGCCTAAAGTGCGTGTCACAACGTTTTTTATTCTAAGGTGGGTCTTCATGTTTAGTGACAGCTTACAATTTCAAGCTCATGCATGTGGTTCCATATTTAGCTGAAAATCAACAAAGAAAAGTAATTAGAAGGTTTTAGCATTTATACCATATATTTTTATTTGTTTGATTAAGATCTATGATGCTTTTCACCAAGACTCAGACTCTATTTCTCGTGACCACTTTTAAGCATTAATGCAAGTCTCATATGTTGTCACAGTTCTTCAGAAGAGGAAACATCCAACAAAGGCAACTTTTTTTCTGGTCTTGTTCCGTATGTTTTAAATATCTTCACGAGGTATCGTTCACAGCTCCAAAAAGAAACAAATAGTGGACGTGGAGAGACGTCGGATTCAATTAAAGATTCAGCAGACTCTACTGACGTAAAAAGTTCCAATCAGAATGTTGAAGAATTTGAAATTGACTCTGAGGACCTCCTGGAAGTTTCTGAGAACGGTGATAGTGAATACCCATTAAAAGATGGGGAACCATCCAGAAACAGTCGACTGGATCTTGAAGATGAAAATATAGAAGGTACAAAATTTGATGACAACTTTCTGTTGCTACTTATTTTTGTATGTAGTATTGGTCGAAATGCCTCATTACTTGTTATTTATAGGATGCTGAAGTAGTGCCCTCCTAAACTACTTTAAAAGTGAATGAAAATCATCTTTTGTAGATTTTGGTGCTATCCAGAGGGAGCCAATTGCCAGTTGGAGTATGGATCCGGGATATCAGATTGAGCAGAAATGGCCAGCTGATTCTGGAGACTCTGCAGTGCTTAGCCTGGGAATTGTCAACCTTCCTGTTGGTGTGAGACCTTCAAAGAAGTTGAACAGTAATCTCAGTGTTGCCAGTCAATCCTTTCGAAAGGCTGATTCCAGAGAAGAATCATTTTTCAACCCTAATGGCTCGACAAAAGACTCTAGTGATACTGCATCTACCCTGCTATCTGAGAAATATGCTGATTTTACAAAGCAAAGAAATCTATCCGCTCGAGCAGCGTCTATGCTGGTAAGTAGCAATGTACCAGACTAGGTTGAGATATAAAATCATCTTCTTACTAGTGGGCTGCTTATTCAAACAATAATGCATATAGAGGCTAAGTAGTCTCCTTGGTTGCAAACTTGATGAAGAGTCATTCTGTAATCTAAAGCTTGCTGCCACAATCATAGTACTTTTGTTAACATTTCCAGAGACTAGTTAACTTGTAAAAACATCGTCCAAGGTCGATGCCAACTGACAGAATTTTCCTTTTTAATTCCTCCTCACTTAGGAAGCTGAACGAGATTCATCAAAAAGATGGAGTCCTATTCTCGAGATGCAGTACAGAGGAGGACTTTTCAAGGGAAGATGTCAAGGAGGCCTTCCCGAAGGAAAGGTAATCCGTCTTGTTGGTTTCATTCATTGAAGCCAATTCATCCATGGATCCTCTTCTTATGTTTGAAAACAGACTTCTTAGTTAATCCGAAAGTAACGGCTGGATATTCCTACCAGGGTCGTTTGGTACTTGGAGATGGAAGCATATATGATGGAATGTGGCACAACGGCAAAAGATCTGGTCTCGGAACATTCTACTTCAAGAATGGAGACGTGTTCCAAGGCACATGGAGAGAAGATTTAATACATGGAAAGGTGAAATAGTCTTTTGAACTTTTCGAATTTTGATTAGCTTATTGAGACTACACTTTTGCACAAACTGCTTAGTTTTACCAAGTCCCTAAGACTTTGTCAAGCTAGTGTCATGTAAACTGCGTTTCCTACTTCCCCAATCTATCGAATAGGTTTGAGAAAGGACTGTACAAAAATATCTCTTATTAGAAAGACAAAACTTGTTCATTTGTCTTGCAGGGTTGGTTTTATTTTCACAAAGGTGATCGATGGTTTGCAAATTTCTGGAAAGGAAAAGCCAGTGGCGAAGGCCGGTTCTATTCAAAGTCCGGTGAGATATTCTTTGGACATTTCAAAGATGGATGGCGACACGGGCAGTTCCTCTGTATAGATGTGGATGGAACAAGGTCAGTGACACTTTTTCTTCTTCTCTCTATCTTAATCAGAAAAAGAGCAACCCCAAGTTTATTCAAAAATTGTTGATGGCTATTTTCTACAGATACTCTGAAACTTGGGACGACGGTGTTCTTATTGACCGGAAACAAATGGACGCCGGAGATTGATATCGTCCGGCAATGTTGTAACTATATATAGTGCATACCGATTTTGTCTTTTCTCAGGTTATTATTATGACAAAACGTAATTCACAAAAAGTATTACTTTGACTTGACTACTTTTCTTTTGTTAGATATTAACAAAGAAACGAATTCAATTCTGAATCTACGTGACTTTTCAGTACCTTGCAACCTGAGAAAAGTGACGAATCTTGAAAAGATCAAAATAAGCTACAATAATCCAAAAATATTTATATTGATTTCGTTGATAACTTGATATACATATTTTGCGTCGGAGAGCAATACTATGCCTAATTATCTATCATACAACAACAACAGAATAAAAAAAATCTGATCTCCAGTTTTCATATTTTAGCTGAAGTCTGATTTTTTTTTTCCGGATGATTTCAATAATACAAAAAATGATTGGTTTATGTGGCGGTGTGCTTAGCCTTGGTCATCATTGAACGCGTCTTGCAATAAAACTTCAAGTAGAGCAACGTGATAACGGCGTTAAGAACAGAGTTAAACAACCAAGCACCGATACCGTTACAACCGCCGCGTTTGACCAGGTGTATACAGAGTACGCCTACGTGGCAAACCGTCATGCACCCTAACAGAATGGCTTGACAGTTAACGACAAACGGAAAACACGCGCCACGTAACCCAATCTCCGTCCAGAATCTGTAACCGTATACAACGGCGTACGAAACGGTCGTTAACAGTATCGCTACTACCTACAAAAACCAAAAAACACGAAGAACGCGGTTCAAATTTATAAATTCGATAACTGATTCCGGTTTGGTAAACCAAAAACGGTTAATTTATTATACCTGAAAGGATTGGGAATATTCGAGCCAGAGGAAAGAGATACAGAGAAGAGAAGACTGGTTAACGAGCTGGAAGAAGCTGAGCTTACGACGTCGTATCACGGAGAAGAAAGTACGGAACAAGTGAAGAAATCTTGAGAGGTAAAACGCGTACGACCAGAAGAACACGCGCCCCGAAGCGCGTGTACCTACGGGAAAACAGAGGAACCATTGGAGAGCCGTGGTGCGAGTGCGACGCCATAGCCAGCGCGTGTCTCTGATCTCTGCTGCGGCGGAGAGGAGGATTCCGACGAAGATGACGGCGGAGATTATGGAAATGGTTAAGCTGTGTAGAGCTGGGATTGGACCGAGGGAGAATCCGCGGCGGCGGTTACAGAGGGAGAGGATTATGAGGAGGAGGAGGTGGAGAGTGACGGCGGCGATGACGTAAGATGAGACGGCGGTGAAGAGGAAAGACCACGTGGAGGCGTAGGATAGGGTTGGACTCCAACGGAAGTTAACGATCGCTGGATGCTCCGCTAGATAGTAATTCAGCGTCATAGGTATCAAATCAAGATCACAGTGGTTGTGTTGTGTGATGTGAAAGAAAAGGGAAGAAGAAGAAGCAGTTGAGAGAATGAGAGGAGGAGAGAGAGAGAGAGATTCTTGAATGCGACTCTTTATGTTCTGTTTCTGTGTTTCTTGTTTTTTCTCACCGGCTTCTCTATTTTTATACTGTTTCTGTATTTCCTCATTTTTTGTGTGTTAGGGCATCATCAATGGGGGATCATGTGAGGGTGTTCTTATAGAGAATATAATGTTAAAATAATGTAAGATCATGTGTTTAGATCTTTTGTTTAGAAGTTGATTAGTGGGAGAACATGTGTAAGATCTTAAGACTTAATAATATAATAATCTAAATTAAATTAAGATTTTACAATTATTAAAACATTTAAAAATAACATATAAATTGCAAATGCCAAATTTATGAAAAACTGAAAATAAAAGTGAAAATACAATACTAAATATTTATGAAAAAAACATTAAAAATATAAATAACAATAAACAAACAAACATATTACTTAATAAAAGCACAAAAATATTTTATCTAATTAATACATAGTTTATTATCCAAATTTATTCCAAATATGTTGAATATTCCAACCAATGCCCAAATGCCACGTCACCCCGCAACACCCACAAGAACAGATCCAGGTCAAGAACCCAGTTCCTGATCTTAAGCCCATTAACCCATTTTTTTGGATTTAAATAATGCTTAGATCAGGGGGGGTGATCCCCCAATGCAGATGGTCTTAGGAAATAAATTTTGAGTGCGATCATTGAACATGTCACGGTCAAAGTTGACATGTCGAAGAAGAGATTAAGGATACATTTATTCCATCAAATAATTTCATTAAGGTATGTTTGATACTTTTCAATATTTGTGATAATCTTCATTAAGTGTAAAAGAAGATACAAAGCAAGGTTAAATACAAGTGAAACTAAACCACTATGCTAACCAAACTATACAAGAGATTAAACCAAGGTAAACCAACTATATACATTCTCTAATACTCCCCCTCAAGATGAAAGGGACTTTCATCTTGGACTTGAAAACCTTAAATTAATCAAATGCACTCCACTGCAATGAGAGATTCTTGGGGAATGAGTGACACTCTAATGAGCATCAACATCAAACGCACTCCACTATCTAACATATTCTCCATCTTCATTAGCATTATGTGTCACTGGCTTGGAGAGCAGATGAGAGCAGTAACAACTTCAAGCAGATGGTAGCAAAAAATATGCAAGCATAACAATGTAGATTTCTCAAATATCACTTTCAACTCCCCCTGTCTTGGAACACATCTTACTTGCATTTCGTCGAACTTCAACAGGTTCTTATGTAACTGTATATAACGGGTAGAAAGCCAAAAACAGTGTAGCTATTGAACCATCAATAACCAGAAGAAATAGTGGACTAGCAGGTGACTGAACTGAGCTTATTAACCATGACAGTATCAAAACTAGCCAAAACAGAACTTGCTCCACAATAGCAACAACTATGTCCAACTGAATTAATCTCACTGCAACAAAATCTTGAGGATGATGATTTTATAGAAGCCACTGAAATGATCCACAGAGAAAACCAACAGTTCTTAACTTCATAGTACCACCAGAATGTGATCCGAAATTATAAGAAATGGAGTCGGCTTGGCCGTTCTGTGAATCCCACTAAGATGAGAAAGCTTGCGTGAACAGGTGACTGTAGAAAGATATGCAGAGTTTGTCATCAATCACAATGGCATGGAAACCAACAAACCCGACTATTGGAGGAGATATCAGATATCACTTGCAATCCTCCAAAGTTCAGCAATAACATGTCAAGAATGACATAATCCATAGCGATTAAAAGTAGAAATCCATGGCAATCTCCAAGTATGGTTGGTAATGTTAAGACCATTTCCAATGAAGAAGCTCTCTCGCTAACACAGCAAAACGCAAGAAAATCAACCACAGATGCAGCTAGGTCGAAGCATCATGTATCAATCATCAATATAATAGTTCTGCCTAAACCGTTCTAACTGAAGCTCCCCCTCTCGAAGAACAACATTATCACCAACGAAGATAATTCCAGAATCTACAAATATCATTCCATAAGCTAGATTCATACTGAGAAAGGGAAATATCCATGAACATACCGCATCTGGACTTGAACCAAAGTATGAATGACCCTCAATTCTTCAAACGCATATCAATTCCTCAACTAGGAGCTGAGATAGTCAAATCGGGGAGAGAGAGAGTATAAAACTGAGCAATTGAAGCTCGCTTTTGATGAAACAGAGCTCGATTCAAACAAAAACGCGAACAACTTTGATGAATCATTCGGATAATGAAAGATCAAATCTGAACCAGAACAAATAGTCGATTGTGACTACGATAAACGCGATCAACTTGATCGGAATGAAGACGAAGATCAATGAATACGATATAACAGAATCACGATCGATTTTGATGAAACGATCGGAAGAAAACAGATCAAGAGAGATGATCACACGATCAAATATGATCGGGAAGAAGATGAACACGATCAAATCTGATCGGAAACAGAAATTGATGAAAGGAAAATAACAACCGGAATCGAAACAAGATCAAGATTTCGCCGGTGAAGAAACACAATCGATTTTGATGAATCGACTGGATATAGAACAAACTGAATACGTCGATCGGAGAAGAAACAGATCGAAGAACAAAAACGAAGAAACAAATCGGAGAACACGATGGATTGATCGGAAAAATCAACCAATCGGAAAAAACAAACGATCAATCGAAACGAAATTGATCGGAGAATCAGAATCTCCAACAAAATCGAGTGAAGAATCGAAAAAAAACAACAACAAAAGATCAGAGAATCGAATTAAGCGGAAGAAGTGAATGAAGATTGGGGAATTTGCTCTGATACCATTTCAATATTTATTTGTGATAATCTTCATTAAGTGTAAAAGAAGATACAAAGCAAGGTTAAATACAAGTGAAACTAAACCACTATGCTAACCAAACTATACAAGAGATTAAACCAAGGTAAACCAACTATATACATTCTCTAATAATACTCTCTCTCTCTTGTCACGTAAAACGTCGATTTCGAGTTATTTTTTTTGTTATTAAAGTTGTTATTGGTAGTGCAAAGTTTTTAAACTAAGAAGGTGTATTCAATCTACTATTTGAAGTGATTTGTGTTAAACTAACAAATCTTAGGTTATTCAATCATGGATTTTAAAAAGCTTTCTAAAATCTAATTTTATTGAACTAGTGATTTGGAAAAGAACTTTAAAATCTACTGTTATTAGAAATATTTTAAACATTAGAATTAGATTTTTAATGACTTTAAGACATTGCATGAGATTTCCTTACTTATAAATATGTGTTCAAATTTTTAATTTTAAATAAATCACCAATCTTAACAATTTACGTGACTTGACTTTTCGTGCAGGTCGAGAATGTGATACGATTGTTCATTTGTTTGTTTTCTTATTTTGGTAAAGGATAATGAAAGTTGCTTAGCCGCATTGCGTACATGCAGGAAATAAAGGCAATGCAACAAGACTTTATAACCAACTATAATACTTCCAGAATCAATATATATATAATTTGGACTTCAGCATAAATTATATGTGAAATATGTTAATCCACGTATGATATTTGTTGGATCATGTTCCATTTCGAACATTCCTATAGTTCCAGTCAATTTGATTCGTTGTACTAAGTACTCGATAATATTAATAATACCGTCGTCTAGAACGATATAAAAGTTACAACTATATATTAAGGTCTTAGAATATTTTTATTTTTGTAGACAGACTTTTGTATCTGAAGTCTTAACCATAACAATAAAAAGCATTTTATACGTGTAAAAGGGTTAAGCTTCATTATCTAAAAACAACATTAGTTGAGTGGGTTTTCTTTTCTGTATTGTTTTTGTTGATATGTTTAAAAGTGTACGTCATAACATTTGTTACAGAATTTTTTTTTTACAAATATTTAACTGCTATATCAAATTTCTAGCTATAAAAGGGATAAAATAGGATTGATCTCTAAATTATTTTATTCATAATGTATAATTATTTCTTTGGGTACAAGGTGACCAATGATCATCAACATCTAGAATCCACGAACCGTCAAAATCGAAAGTTTTATGCTCACACTATCGTAGACATCATTTTTATGGATTGTTTGACTTTAATAAATGGTTAAATATATGTAAACAATAATTGACAGTTTTAAAGGAAAATGAGATTTCCAAAAATTACATTCTTTTGTCAACCACATTCCAAAACTTTACATTAGAAATTTAGAATCATAAAACGATATCTGGAAACAAAAATATTAGTCAACAGTCAAAACCGACATTTAATTTGATTTAAAACCGACGAAAATATACTAATTTGATGTAAATTAAGTTATTAAGTCTGAGAAAATCAAATAATCATCGAGGAAGCTTCGTCAGCCATAGGAAGAAAAATAACAACTTTTTTCCTTTTTTTTTGTTAATCCGTTAGTATATTAACAACAAGATTCTTCTTCTTCTTTTTTTCATTCACCGACTCTTTTTCTTCTCTCTCTCGCCTCATATCTGCGATCTTGCATCAGGAAACCTCTCTCTCATCGCCGAGGTAAATCTTTCCTTAAACGCTGGAAAATTGACTTTCCCTTACCGTAAAAATCGAAACTTTGTATTTCTCTGCATGTTTGATCAATTCTATAGGAAACCCGAAACCGTTTAAGGGTTTTAGAGTTTTTCATCTGATACCTTATTTCATTGCATGTTTATAGGAAAAAAGATCTTACAATGGCTATCAACATGACCATCACGAACGAAGAAGATGCATCGAACAACTTTGGATGCAATATCTGTCTTGAATTGGCAAGAGAACCGATCGTGACTCTATGTGGTCATTTGTTCTGTTGGCCTTGTCTCTACAAGTGGCTCCATTACCATTCTCAATCTAATCATTGTCCTGTTTGTAAAGCTTTGGTTAAGGAAGATAGTTTGGTTCCTTTGTATGGAATGGGTAAGCCATCTTCTGATCCAAGATCGAAACTCAATTGTGATGTTACTGTCCCTAATCGACCAGCTGCGACAAGGATTGAAACAGCTCGTCCTCGTCTTGGACAAAGACATCATGGGTCTAGTTTCTTTGGTGGGCATTCAGGTTTTGCTGCAATGCCAACTGGTACACGGTTTTCCAACTTCTTGTTGTAATGGAATGTATCTTTTGATGAATCTGAGTAGACCGTGTTCTGTTTTTTTGACAATGTTTTTGAAACTATTATACATTGTCTACGATTTTTGCTATTTTGACTATTAATGTTTTGAGCTACATTTACAATATTTCATTTTCTTTGTAGTGTTGCATCAGCTTGTAATATTTGATTCTTCTTTTTTTGAATTTAATGTTAAATTATATTCAAAAGAAAAAGTTCACGTTTTTACAACTAGTGCCACGTTTGTTTGAAAAAACCGAGTTTAGAACTTAATTTGCAAATCTAAACATGTCCGCGAGAGTGGAGCCACAGTTGATACCCTTCGTCATATCGCTTGTCGCCCATTCACCGAATTGCTGAAATTTGATTTCGTTTTTGCCTATCAATCCAGCTCCGTAATATTTGATTCTTCAATCTTCCGGTTTGCGAAAAGTCATAAGCGTGTTCTCATGTTACATCTGCATTTTGATCAATATTAATGCTGGTTACATTATAGTAGACTAGATACCTTATGCACCGATATGGCAATATGATCTTCATAAAGATGTTGAAGCTTTACATTTAATCGTGTAACTGGAGCAGATGGCAAAAGAAAATATGGAAATTAGCTAAATGACAATGATATGATGTAAACATTTTTTGACCATTTTTCATTGTATTCAACTCTTACGAAAAATGTGATTTTTTTTCCTTAAGATGTTATTTAATGCGGCCATCTAATTTGTGAAATGACAATGATTCTATCTTGTAACATGTTATTTTTAATGTGGATTACCTACTTTACCAAAAGGGAGATAGAATTTAGGATTTGAGTTTAAAATTTTGTTTGGTTAGAACACCATGCAATAAAAGAGAGTTATGTGATGAATTATACATCCACTTAAAAGAATACGTTGTTGTAGAAAAAACTCATCTTTCCCGTAACAGTTAAGCAAAGAGAAAACTAAACACTATTTAAGGACAATATGTCACATACCTTGCTGGTTTTCTAGTTTTCACCTCCGATATATTGCCATTTGGAAAATTGTCCCCATTTAAACTATCTTTGACTTCTAAAAGCGAATATTTCTTCCCAAAATTATGTCGCACCAAATAGAACTCTATTGTTCTATCTACCAGATGGCAGATGAAACCATCTCAACACATGATTGGTGGTTAGCCAGAAAACAATGACTGTACTAAGTAGAGGATTAATTTGTTGATGTACAGTTCTGTACATTTGATCTCCGAGAGTTGAAAATTTTCTTGAACAAGATACACTTATTAAGCCCAAGACACATGTCACGAACCCACATATTTTATTTGGGTTTTCAATCTACTGTTAAGCTCAATAAGGTTTTTAATGGGCTCTAATGGGCCGATTCAATCACTTGGATAGGGACCGTGTCTAATCTCATCTTCACTCTGCTCGTTATCTTCTTCCTTTTTACCTGTTGGACGAAACTCCTGAGCTCAGCTTCACTTTGCTCGACGTTATCTTATTCGTTCAGCGACAATGGCGTCGATTTCGAATCTTGCTTCTTCTCTCTCTTCACTCTCGTTCTCCTCACAAGTTTCTCAAAGACCTAACACAATCTCCTTCCCCCGCGCGAATTCGATGTTCGCATTACCGGCGAAATCCGCTCGCCGCGCTTCTCTCTCGATTACCGCCACCGTAGCTGCTCCACCGGAGGAGGAGGAGATAATTGAGCTGAAGAAGTACGTCAAATCGAGGCTTCCCGGAGGATTTGCAGCTCAGAAGATTATTGGCACTGGACGGCGTAAGTGCGCAATCGCTAGAGTTGTGCTTCAGGAAGGCACTGGGAAGGTTATCATAAACTATCGTGATGCCAAGGTAAACTATTTGAATCTGTATTCTATGTTATTTCTAATTCCATTATCTTAGAGACTTGTGCTTGATGTGTTCGCGTAGGCCTTGATTTTGGTTGGGGTTTACACAACTGAATTGACTACTCATATGTGGTTTATGTTCTTGAGAGATAATGATTTGAACTTGGGATTTGTATTTGAACAGCAAAAGCTATGAAAGTAGTCCACTTGCCCCGTTTAAACATTGTCTGGGTTTCCATGAATACCTGAAACCTACAAAAGACTGACATTATGCAGAGCATGTATTCGATTATAGCGTTTAGTAGTATAAATTGCAGCATTTTGTAGCAGAGAAAGTCTTGACCTTTATGAAGACATTCTGTTATGTAGGGTATACTAGTCTTGTGATCAACCTGTATCTTTATGTACTTCTTTTTGAAATGGGAGCTGTACCAGCACGTTACAGATTAAGTTGAAACGGGAAGAACTTTCTGAACATATAGTTTATATGATGAGTTCTAGGCTGTTTAGTCTTAAGACTAGGGTAAGTGGCTGAGAAAGTGATCAAACTGTATCTATATTAGTCTTGTAATCAAACTGTATCTGTATGCAGTTCTTTGTGATCTAGGAGTTGTATCAGCACATTACAGACTAAGTGGAAACTGGAAGAACTGTCTGAACAGATAGTTCTTTTGGTGATTTCTAAGCTGTTTAGACTGAGGAAAGTGTTAACAAGGAGAGATTCTGATAAAGTTAGGAAGTTTTAACAAGCTGTTTTGTGAATGTGAAAGATTTGAATCCATACGCATATTGCTGATGATCATCATTGTAAAACACTTTTCAGGAGTACCTTCAGGGAAATCCACTATGGCTTCAGTATGTTAAAGTCCCATTAGTGACTTTAGGGTATGAGAACAGCTACGACATATTTGTGAAAGCCCATGGAGGCGGTCTCTCAGGTCAAGCTCAAGCAATTACCCTTGGAGTCGCACGAGCACTACTTAAGGTAAGTGCAGACCACAGATCGCCTTTGAAGAAAGAAGGTTTGCTCACTAGAGATGCGAGAGTGGTTGAAAGAAAGAAGGCCGGGCTCAAGAAGGCGCGTAAAGCACCACAATTCTCCAAGCGTTAAGAGTTTTTATATCATTGGATCAACTCTTCAAGTAGACTCCTCTGCCTCCATTCTTTTTTTTTTTTTTTAAACTCTTCTTTTTTTTAAGTGTGTTTTGTTCCATGTTAATGTTTATGTGTAGACGAACCAATACAATCTCTGTTTCGTTTGAATGGAACGCAAAGTTGGTATGCTTTTGAAACAAATGCACTAATCAAGATTCAAGTGTGATAAAAACAAACACACTTATGAATCTTTTATCAGTTTGCGTATCTCTAACTCCTTTGATTTTGATGTAGTAATGTTGCTTTTGTTTGGCTCATACCGACGAATCATGAATCGACACATGTGAGACAGTAATGTGATGCATAAAATAGGCTGGTTTAGCTGAGAATGGTGATGCGAAAATGGAATGTTAGGTATGAGAGAGCTTACCCACTTTGACTCTTTCCATGCATTTTCTCTTGCTCCCCTCTTTCCTGCTTCCTCTGTTTTCTATTATTCCATTTCCATCACTTAAAAAACAAAACAAAAAACCTGAACTCTTGGGTTGGATTCCAAACCAACATAAACCAATAGTCTAATATTACAACTTGGTTTCGATACAATATACTACTAGTAACTAATTAGAGCTACTTGATGTGTGTGTAATGTTTCGATCAGTAGGAAAAACAAATCACGTGTATCCTATCAAACTTTTGATTACATACACAAGTCAAAAGAAGACATTAATTGTATGAATTTAATGAATTTGAGGGGTCTATAATATTTATTAGTCAGCTTTAACGTATCAAATCCATGACTTGTATCAATGTTTTTTCTTTCTGGATCTACTACTATCATCACCGGACCACTTGATAATCTTCCTATTTATGAACACTACTAGTCGTAAAGTTATGTGTAAATACTTATACGTGTATTTCTGAACATTAGTCTAAGAAATTATGAGAGTAATAATAATAAATGTTATAAAAAAAACAGTGGCTGCTTTGCCATATCGCTATCCCAACTCTGTAACACTACTTCACTGCCACAAAAACAAAAACAAGTAATCCAAAATAAAATAATGATTTTCCAAGTGTCCTTCCTTCGATTAAACCGAGGTCACCAAATCTGTATGCACTTGTGTAAAAAAACATTGTAGTGGAATCATATTGAATCAGCGTTACTGTATAATTATTTTTTTATTATATCATTAATTCAACATAAATTATGATTTCCTGTGAAATTACTGTTTTCAATTTTTGTGATTTGTACTTGTAAACTAAATAGCAAGCTAATAAAAGAAAATTAGTTAGCAAGATTTTTTATTTAGTTTTGAAAAAGTGGGGCATTTTTTTCCTGTTTTTTGATAACTTTAACAAAAATAGATAAAAAGGTTGTAGTATATATTTTTAGTTACAAAAAGTTATTACTAATTTATTTTGATATTCAGAATAAATAAAAATAAAAATAATTCTGGTCATCGATAATTTTGAGATTTGAAGTGTCGATTGGTATTTGTATAGTGTTGTATCTCTTTCTCTCTCTCTGTGTTGTGTCTGTTTGTTTGAGAGGAGGATATTTGGCGTCTCCACGCACGATTTTACGCATCGAAGCTCTCTGCACGCTTCCTGAAAGAGAGAGAGAAGAGAGAAGAGAGAGATCGCAGATCGATTCCTCTTAAATCTCTCGTGAATCCCATTTTGGCTTTGTCTCTCTGCTAGATTCTCTCTTCACCCATTTCTCGCTTTCTCCTCTGTTCTCTCATCTGTGGTTCTTCTCAAGCCTCTTCCTTTTGCCATGGTGGGTGCGTCTTCCTCCTACGCATCTCCGTTATGTACCTGGTTTGTTGCAGCTTGCATGTCCGTCGCTCACGGCGGTGGAGATACCCGTCAGGCTGTTGCTCTCCAATCTGCTGGGCGGAGTCGGCGAAGGAGGCAGCTTAGCAAATGCTCTTCCGCTTCTGGATCCGCTAGCATTCAGGCTCTTGTCACTTCTTGTTTGGATTTTGGTCCTTGTACTCACTACAACAACAACAACAATGCATTGTCTTCTCTCTTTGGATCGAATAGTGTTTCTTTGAATCGAAACCAGAGGAGATTGAATCGTGCAGCTAGCTCTGGTATTACATTTATCTCCTTTTTTATTTTGTTTTTCAATCTGGGTTTTTTTATGTGGCCAGCTTTAGTTTTTCTTCGAGTTTCTCGTTTTTATGTCACTTAGTTCGATGTTGCTATGGGTTTAAGTTATTGGGAAAAAGCTCGCATGTGAAAGTTTGAATTTTTATTGTGATTCCATGTATTTTTAAGGACATTTTGTGAGGTTAGGCTCTAGATGAGGAATGAGTATACAGAGCTTCGAACGCTAAACAAATGGCGGTGAACTTAATATATAAATTTTGAAGTTGCTTGTGATGCTTTTGTTTACTATGCCATTGAGATGTGGTTTGTGGATAGTAGCTGATTTTAGTTAATCTACCATCAACTGTGATGTCTCTGTGGGTTTTAGGTGGAGCCATGGCAGTGATGGAGATGGAAAAGGAAGCCATGGTTAACAAGAAACCACCTACGGAGCAGCGTCGTGTTGTAGTGACTGGCATGGGAGTTGAAACATCATTGGGTCATGACCCACATACCTTTTATGAGAATTTGCTACAAGGCAACAGTGGTATTAGTCAGATTGAGAATTTTGATTGTTCTGAATTTCCTACGGTAAGCATTATTTATATCAGGATCTCTTGGAAGCTTTTTGGTTTGCGTAATTTCTCCTCTTGCTTTTGTCTTGTATATGAATATCTTTCCTTGTTTTACTTTTGTCAAGCGAATTGCGGGTGAGATCAAAAGCTTCTCGACTGAAGGATGGGTTGCTCCAAAACTTTCTAAAAGGATGGACAAGTTCATGCTCTATCTTCTCACAGCTGGCAAGAAAGCTTTGGCTGATGGTGGAGTAACTGATGAAGTAATGGCAGAGTTTGACAAAACCAAATGTGGAGTTTTGATTGGCTCGGCAATGGGAGGAATGAAGGTACTTTCTCGATCCCGGGCTTGAACGTATAGAAAGTATGAAAACACTTTCAATCTAAGGTTTCTGTTCAGTATCTCACCTGATTGTTCCTTCATATCAACCATGCTTTCACTAACAAAAGAGTCAAATGAATATTGAATCTAAAGATTAGGAAGTCTGTTGTTAATCGTTGCATTTCTAATAATCTAATATTAATACAGGTCTTTTATGATGCTATTGAAGCTCTGAGAATCTCTTACAAGAAGATGAATCCTTTTTGTGTACCTTTTGCAACGACAAACATGGGTTCTGCTATGCTTGCTATGGATCTGGTCTGATAAAATTTGAATGTTATGTAATATGATATAGTCGACCACCAGCAATTTCACACTGACTTTTTTTTTGGGTGATAAACCAGGGATGGATGGGGCCAAACTATTCTATTTCAACTGCTTGTGCCACAAGCAACTTTTGCATTCTGAATTCAGCAAACCACATTATTAAAGGTGAAGCTGTAAGTATTCTCCATCCACTTGGAAATTCGACAGTTTGGTAGACTTCCTCTGCTTCTACTTATAGACTGTCTGTCTTTCCACTAAACTTTTCAGGATGTAATGCTCTGTGGTGGCTCAGATGCAGTTATTATTCCAATAGGTGCTAACTCGCTCTCTTATATTACATTATTCCCTCTATTCTTGAAATTTAAGCTACGTGAAATCTTATCGTTGTGTATCAATGCAGGGTTGGGAGGTTTTGTTGCATGCCGGGCTCTTTCACAAAGGAATAATGATCCCACAAAAGCTTCACGTCCATGGGATACCGTAAGTTTTAACAATTTCTAGTCTTGTCTTCTTTTCCTTTTGGTACTTGCATCTTTTAAAAGGAAGTACATGTTAAAATCATTGAATGGTTTTGTTTTAATCGTGTGTAGTATGTTTCGAATTTCTTCTTGTTTTGTTAACCTGGTCTTGATTGCATAACAGAATCGAGATGGTTTCGTGATGGGAGAAGGCGCTGGAGTTCTACTTTTGGAAGAACTCGAGCATGCTAAGGTATATAACTTATTCTTTCTTTTTGTCATTCCTTGTTTCCCATTGTTAAATCACAAAAGAAAGTTAATGCTTGCTATGGAACGAGTTGTGAGAACATAAGTATCCTGCTTTTCTTTCAGAAAAGAGGAGCAACTATCTACGCAGAGTTCCTCGGTGGGAGTTTCACATGTGATGCGTATCACATGACCGAGCCTCACCCTGATGGTAGTTTCATTTTCCCTCAATTCATAGAAGTCTGCCAAACAACTACAAATTTTGAGTCTCTTTTTTCTATAAATATTTTGTCATTATCCCATTTTTCTTACATACGCAGGGGCTGGCGTCATTCTCTGTATCGAGAGAGCGTTAGCTAGTGCTGGGATTTCCAAGGAACAGATAAATTACATAAATGCACATGCAACCTCAACACACGCTGGAGATATTAAGGAGTACCAAGCCCTTGCTCACTGTTTTGGCCAAAATCCTGAGGTAGCTTCACTTCTCTGTTACAAAACTCCAAAGTGGCTTTTTGTGTACTTTTCCTTACTTGATCTTTCACGATGTGGCAGCTTAAGGTAAATTCCACAAAATCTATGATTGGACACTTGCTGGGAGCTGCTGGGGCCGTGGAAGCTGTTGCAACCGTGCAGGTAACTCATTTGATATTCGAGACATCAGTGTATCTACAAGGAAGGAAATGTTGTTGAAAGTTGAAACCAAGTTTTATAATAGAGCGAAATTATTTGCAGTCTTCTCATTTTTGATGTTAATTTTCTGTTGTTATCTACAGGCAATAAGAACTGGATGGGTTCATCCAAATATCAACCTTGAGAATCCTGACAGTGGAGTGGTATGTTTGTAAAATTGTTGGCTTTTGTTATTCGAAGCTGTTCGTATGAGTTCAATACCGACACAAAGACCTTTAATGTTTGTTTACAAACAAACAAAAAACTCTTGGGAAATTTAATAATCTTTCTGTAAAATGAAACTGGAGCAGGATACAAAGCTGCTGGTGGGTCCAAAGAAGGAGAGATTGGACATTAAAGCAGCCTTGTCAAATTCTTTCGGGTTTGGTGGTCATAACTCCAGCATCATTTTTGCTCCTTACAAGTGAAAGCGAAAGCCGTTCCTTGTACTCCAAACCTGATTGTATAACTTGCTGTAAGGTAAACATTACATCCATTGTACGTTGATGCGTCATCAGATTTTTAGAGGATTCAAAGGGCAGTTTACTCTTTTGACCTTAACATATCTATTACTGTTTTGACAATAATGAATTGAAGTTTGTTTTAGTTCCCTTTGAAGTATTGTCGGTCCAGAAATGCATTTGGGATGGACTAAGATTTGTGATATTTTTGTACTGTCATGAAGCTGAGTGTTTAAATAATGTGCAGTGTTTACAAGAAGTTTCCCATGTTATGCTAGTGTTACGTCGCGGGAATCAACAGAGTTTGTTCAACTACCAAGAGCTAAGCTAAGTTTCTTAGGATCAAGATCTGATGAGCCAAAGACTTGGACAGAAGCTAAACGTGCCAGAGATATCAGAGTTTGGATTCACCATTAAAAATTCTGTTTCTTGTGATACCCTCTTATTGGAAATCTTTGTAGTCTTTTCATTTCTATTGTTTAACATAAAATCTGAAAAATGCCAAATCAATTCTCAATTTAAAATTTAGTAACTCTTGACAGTTATGCCTTTGTTTATTATACATATAGAAAACTAAATTATCTTTTGAAAAAAAAAAAAGTCTCTCCAAGGGCCAAAATTTCCCACTGTCATATGCAAGCTTTTCTTCTGTTAAATATGTGAAAGAAAGCAGACACAAGAAGAGGAATCATCAGCTGTGAAAACCAAAATCAAGTCTTCAAAAATGGCTAAAAGGGTCATAATCAGCCTGTATAAGAGAACCATAAATAGATAAAAGTTTCTACAGTAAAAACAATGTAGACTACTATTCCTCAAATATCTTAAGCTTTATGTTCTATTCTTCTTGTGACCTCTCTCTTGCATTTTTGTGACCACCCCACTTGCCTTTTTCTTTTTGGTTGCATACTCTCTCTAAATAATATCCACACTTTGATCCCTTTATGCGCTCTTGGTTCTTCTTGTGACCCATCTTCCTTGTAACTGTGTTATATATGTACCTTGTTCGGATTTTGTTTTTTTCTTGGTTCTCTTTGTGATTTATAAAACCATGTATATAAAATTTTACTTATTTCTCACGAGCCACTCTATGAACCTTAGGTTATCTCGATATAGCTATAATGAGTTAGCAAATACAATCTTCTAAGTCAATATAATAACAAGTTAGACGTTATAAAAGAAAATCAAACTTATTTGTTTGTACCTAAAAATAATATACGCATGGGATAATAAATAAATAAAATAGTATAAAAGACAGAATGATAGGATCAACGGCTATAGTCCGTAGGAGAACACAGCTGCTTTATAAGCCGCGTAACAGGGGATTGTGCGACACCAACAAGAAAAATTCTCTCAAATGTGTGCAGTTAAGTTCGACACGTGTAAGGTCTCAATTTGTAGAGGAGACGTGCTCTTCCCGCTTCTTGTAATTATTTTATTACTGTTAATTGTTATAAATAAAATACTAAAAATTTAATACAAAAAGGAAAATACAAAACGTGATTTATGGATCAAATTGCATTGGTGGAGCTTATAGTTACAACAGTATGTAAGACCCACACCGTGTTCCCTCTTATCTAACGCCGTTAATCCTTTTCTTTCCCTAAATCACGCCGTTTGTCCTTTTAGTGCTAAATATCACGCCGGTCTATGAGATTAAAATAGTAGACTAATCAATAGTGCTAAAACATTTACATAAACTAATAATGCCAAGAGATTCATCTTAAAAAAAAAAAACGATATATAACACAACTTATTGAAAGACACATTTGAACACTGATTTGTTTGTATGAATTAATTTTAGGATTTTTAAGTTTACATAAAGATATGTTATTAAATATATTTAGGGTGAACGACCTGTGTCCCCCCACGAAGTTTCATATAGTATCACAACTACACAGATTTCGGACCTCGTTCTTAATCCACACAAAATAAAAGTTAAACTCCAGTTTCCCCCTAAATCGAAAGTTCGAGATCTCAGTCCCCATAAATTCGAATTTCGTGGTTTATCATTGGTTTACTGTGCCAAACTCGATGCCAAACCAAAACCCAGTGGAATAAACCGACTTGAAACCCGATTCGAGTTATCACAACCCGAAATAAATACCAGTTTCAAAAATCCCCAAATTGAGAAATCTAAAAACCCTAATTTCGATTTCTTCTCTTCAACCTCTTTGATTTAAATTTTGTACATAAGTCTGAGCTCGAATATAAGCAATTCATCCGGAACTACGAGTGTAGCATCAAATGTGGGACAGAGAAGAAGAGTTGTGAGTGTGCCGAAGATGTGTTGGTGTGGAGCTACAAGTGTTCATCTTCTCGTATCGGGGTTTCCTCTTGCGGACCAGATCCGGTGGCCTCCTGATGAACGACTACAACATTTCTCTCCAACTCATTCGAATACATCATTCCCAGCTTCGCCTCAAGATCAATCTGGAGGATTTGGGGATTTTCGGGGTTAATGGGTGCTAAAACGGGTTGGTTTCTGGGTAAATCAGGTTTACTTTCGTTGTTAAGCGGTTAATGGTGTTTCCGGTACAGTAAACCAATGATAAACCACGAAATTCAAATTTATGGAGACTGGGGTCTCGAACTTTCGATTTAGGGGGAAACTGGAGTTTAACTTTCATTTTGTGTGGACTAGGAACGAGGTCCGAAATCTGTGTAGTTGTGGTACTATATGAAACTTCGTGGGGGGACACGGGTCGTTCACCCTTTTATGTTTCCTTCTTATAAGGGTAAAATGGTAAAACACTGGAATACAGAGGGTGAAATAGTGATATCAAGTCTGAAGCGTGGATTGGACGTGGGTGACGGTGATGATCTGAAACACTGGTCTGCCGTTAAAACATTAAATTAAAACACGTGTTTTAAATGTCTCAATTTTATTAATACTCTAGAGTAGTAGTCGTATAATTTACTATTTTTGATATCTGCAACCAGCGAAAAAAAAGCAATAAAGAGGTCCCCCATTTCTTCCTCGTGACAAACGCACTTGGCCGAGAGATAAAGAAGAAAGAACCCTAGTTTTTTTATATAAAGATTCTTTTGCTTCGATTTCTCTATCGAATCGACTTTCAATTTCGATGTCGAGTTCTGCCGAGTTTTGGGACTTGTCTGGTCGGAAACCGAGCTTTTCACAGACATGTAGTCGATTAAGTCGTTATTTGAAGGAGAACGGTAGTTTTGGAGATCTGACCTTAGGGATGACATGCAAGCCTGACCTCAATGGTAAGCAACCTTTAGATCTGTTCTATTTCGATTCTGGAATTTTTTTATTTTCTTGTTCCGAATTACGAATTAAGAATCGATTACTTGTTGCCTGGAAATTGAATCGTAGATGAGAATTCGATGAAGAGCGAAATATTTGGAATCAATTTCTATATATGTTTTGTGTGTGAATATGTGGAGTTGGTTCTGTGTTTGGTTTTAAACGTAATCCTCTGAAGCCTACTTTAAGTAGAAACTATTATTGATTTTGTTTTGAAGTTGTTTGAGAGATTGGAGAATAATAATCTTTTACTTTTGGATCACTTTTGCAGGAGGTGTTGCTGTTTCACGTCAGCCTACAATGATGAATCTGTTCCCTTGTGAAGCTTCAGGAATGGATTCTTCTGCTGGTCAAGACATTAAACCGAAGAATGTGTTTCCCAGACAATCAAGCTTTTCTTCTTCTTCTTCCTCTGGGACCAAAGAAGATGTCCAGATCATCAAAGAGATTAAGTATGTGTTTTATGTATATAGTGAAAAGAATCGTCTCATATACTAAGACTATGTTTCCATCAGTTTGACTCATTTCTGTGTGATTTTGAACAGATCTGTGAAGCCAGAGTCTCAATCTGCTCCGTTGACCATATTCTACGGTGGTCGAGTTATGGTCTTTGATGATTTTTCTGCCGAGAAAGCCAAACAAGTTATTGATTTGGCTAACAAAGGAAGTTCCAAAGGTTTCACAGCTGAAGTGAACAATAGCCAGAGTGCTTATTCTCAGAACTTGGCTAAGACTCAAAAAGAGATTGCTTCTAGCCCGAATCCCGTTTGTAGTCCTGCAAAAACCGCAGCACAAGACTCAATCCAGCCCAACCCGGCCTCTTTAGCCTGCGGTAATTGATCTCAGCCTCTTTTGTTTGGTTCAACCATCTCTGAGCTTGGCTTATTAGTCATATTTCTCTAACTTGCTCTCTTTTTGTTGGTAGAACTCCCGATTGCCAGAAGAGCTTCGCTTCATCGATTCCTAGAGAAGAGGAAGGATAGGTAAGCAATTCTTGTGAACACGTTTTATTTTGTTATTCCATAATTTGTTGTTAAGAGAAATTCTCAATATCCTATATGTAACCTTTAACAGGATCACATCAAAGGCACCATACCAAATAGACGGTTCAGCTGAAGCGTCTTCAAAGCCTAACCCAGCTTGGCTCAGCTCGCGGTAAACTTCGAGCATGTCCGACCCAGAAGGCACAACTTGAGAGACCTTCTCGTAAGAAGCTACTCCTCTGTTCATTTTTTCTATAGATTAATTTTACCCCTAGTAGTTTTGTTTGTTTAACTCCCGGAAAACTCATTATATTTGTATCAAAGTAATATTTTACAGCGTTCAATGTTTGCTTCTGGGGTTTAAGTTTAAGCCATTGTGTATAAACCTTTCCTCTGCTGATCTCAACATTAGCTTGCAACTTCTGTAAGAAACATCACTTGTGTTTTTGTGTTGATGGCCATTAAATATTATCTGTGTTTACTTAATCCAATTGTTTCTTCTTCACTTATTGAGCTGAAGCTTCCTCTTAAGGAACAAGAGTACTTAAAGCAATGATTTTTCCTCCCAGAACCCGTTTTCTTTCGACAATAGAGAAATATCTAATACTAGTATAAATGATATTTTTCTTTTAAGTATTGTCGTGAATGTCATGTGAAAGATTTTCTTCGATAAGTCTACTATATATTGTTCAAAACACATTGGGATTAATGATAAATCATTCATCCATTAGTATTAGCATTTTAGTTTCGTAGATTAAAATGTTTGAACAAACTAAAGTATTTTGATTGAAAAAAAATACAAGCCAATTACGATTTTTTCAAAATACTAGTTCTAACTTTATAAAATATCCCAAGTCCATACAAAATGAAAATAAACTTCATCAAATATCCAGTAAGGTAGTGGATTCGATCAGACCAGGCTTGGTACTGGTAGGCCACGGGAATTCTGACCCACTATAGCTTTTTTTGTTCGGTCTTGAACAATGATCCAACTAACAAAACGTTAATTCGGTCCAAAGACTGGTCCGAAATTTGTTATGACTTATGACTAGCATCCAATTATATCCGATTTGAAAAAATCTGAATTTTTCAGCATTATAAACAAATCGCCAAGACTACGTAATTTGGATCGGACAGATTCGGTCCTGGACTTCATCTAATCAAAGTTGTTCAAAATGGTAGGGACTACTGTTTTCTTAGTTGAGAGAAAGATCTTTTATTAATTTCTGACAACGGGCCCGACTACAACAAGTTGCATATTTAAGGGCCCACGTGCATACATTGCACTTAAGAACCCTAATGATTTAAAACTCATAATTGTGTTTCTTTCAAGTCTTAAATTTATTAAAACGTTATTTTAGTTTCTTCATTAAATGATAGTACGCGTTCTCTATTATTTTTTCAACGATAATTTGAGTTGTGATCATGAATTGAAACTGAACTAGCGTAATAACAACACATTACATTTTAAACGTAGTTGTAATTTTGAAACCTCTATAATTATCTTGATTGGTAACGTTTTCTTTAATATAAACCAGAAGCAAACCCATAGGAATTTGTATTTTTGACCAAAGAGTGTATAAAAAACATTCAATCAATTGTCTAGCCACAAAGTTATAAGACATGTGTCATGCGCAATCTTACATTTTCATTTGATTCAATATTTTGGATTTGGATACATCATACATGGATTGAGAAGTTGGCATATACTCCCTCCGTATTTTAATAATTGTCGTTTTAGAATTTTCATTTTTTAAAATTGGATGTCGTTTTCAAATTTCTATGCAAAATTTATTACTTTTTAATGTTTTATGAATGTCATAAAACATTAAAAAATAATAAATTTTGCATAGAAATTTGAAAACGACATCCAATTTTAAAAAATGAAAATTCTAAAACGACAATTATTAAAATACGGAGGGAGTATACATTAATACATGTTCCACAAAATTATTTATAGTATTTTTATTGCTTTATGTGATTCCGAGGAAAAGCCATAAACATTAAAAGTTAACAAAAAGCAAACTTCTATACAATGTGCTTTTAACCTAACCAAAAATTTCACTTTTTTTGTTCTTTTCTAACTTTCTATTAAGGTAAAATGGAATGATGATCGCTTTTTTTTTTTTTTTTAAATATACTTCTCTGCGAATTATTGTGAATTGTGATCATCCCTAAAATACGAATATCCCGGCAGATAATCTCTGTCCGGCGGCGTAAGGAGAGCTCGAAACGTCGACGTTTCTTGAAACTTGCGTCTTACATTGCTCTTTTCGTTCGTCATTCATTATTTGCACTGATCTGCATTCAGCACTACAAAATCCCATCTCTCCTCTGCACACAATCCAATTAAAAACAGATCAGTTTCTAGAAGGAAAAAACCACCAATAAATTCGAATATTTGGGGATTTAAAATCTTGAATTTGTCTCGAATTAACAAAGACCCAAGAAACAAGTTCCTTTCAATAATGAATGGAATGCGATGAAACTTACTTGTACATGTATACGTCTTTGCCTTGAAGTTTCTTCTTACACAAGCAACACGAACTCAGAAACTCAGTCGGATCCCTAAAATTCTGTCTTCTAATAACCGGTGGTTCATCGACAATCACCATCGGTTTATGCACTCTCCGATAATCATTTTCACACAATTCAAACCCGTCGTCGTTGTAATACACTTTAGTCGGTCCGTTTGGGCTCGTGACATAAGTGTACTCCTCATCCGACAGATCTATCTCGGGACACCTGAATCTCCCAGAGTAACGAACCGGATCATGCCGGTTAATCCCGTTGCTAGTTTCCTCCAACGCAGCAACGATACCCAAACCGACACCACCGGAACCGAACCGCTTCGAGTTAACTGGCGAAGGGAAGTTCAAATCCAAGGGACTTCTCGGACTCGCCGTGTACTCCTCCGGTTTAATAGCAGCAGATCTGCTTCTTGGAACCAACATCTCAGACAATTTACGGATCATTAGATGAGGTCTCTTGCTTAGAATCATAATCAAGAATTAAAAACTGTTCTTGATAATAAAAAGGAAAGAAGTAAACTGTTCTTGATTATGAAAGAAAAGAATTGAGAGGAAATAAAGAAAGAGCAAAGGAAGAAGGCAAGGTTATAGGAGGAAAGAATCTGATAGAAGAAGAAGGAGATGGAGAAAGGTAGAGAGACTTAAGAGTTTAGCCCACTGATTTTATTTCTCAAGTTTGGAATTTTGTGTGCTATGATTAATGATTGAAGTTTATAGAACGGCCCACCTTTATTTTATCACCATTATTGTTTTTGTATTTATTTATCTTGTTGGGTTACTTTTATCGACATCATACATATATACTAATTTATACACAATTATTGATATGAGCAGGCTCAGATATTATTTTATTTTTTATTTTTTTATGTAATGATTCTTTTTTTTTATATTATTATTCATTGGAGTGTGGTAGGACCGCAGGGACCCATTGTTTATCATCAAGATTCAAATGTCTTTTTCTGATATTTGTTTTGTATTATTGGGAATCCAAGACTTTCTCTAAGAAAAAAATATATTCTGTGATGTACCTGATATAATATTTTTAAGTTTTATGTAAATTTAATTGTGTAATATTTAATTCACTGTATTTTATATTAATAGACCAATTCATCTATACTTGAAATGTGGATTGTTTTCTACTATTTATTTTTTTTTGGTAATCGTTTTCTACTATTTATTAGCACCTAGATTATTAATAGTTAGCTAGTGGTTTTTTTTTTTTGGTCTCAAATGAAATAGTGGTTTTACTTTTTTGAAAGTGATTGTTTCTTTTTTTATTTAAGCCGAAAATCAGGTGGCAATTTGAAAATGATTGGAATCTTATCCACCCCAATTTTTTTTCCGATTAGTGATATTTTTTCTGATATTTTTCTCGACTCAATATTATTTTCTTGGAAGACCGTTTCTCTTCCTTGATTTCCAATCCTATTTTCTTGACTTATTGATGTTGAACTTTGTATTTGTCATCAATAATATCCAAATGCTGGGAAGATATTTTATCAGTTAATTTCATTTAAAGAAACCCCTTGTATTTAATTAGGCTAAAAGACTTAACATGAGAATTCATTTAAAAAAATGGGCTGAACAAAATGATTATTAATCAAGGCCCAACTATAAGATTTTGGGCTGAATAATATAATCTTCCCAAAACTCATCGGATACGAAACTACGGGGTTTCACATCGAATTAGAAAGGGACATAAACATTTATTACTAACAAAAAAAATATAGGAATGAATGATTGGTATGATCCACAGAATATTCGGATCCGAAACGAAAGAAGTTCCCGGGTCATTGGAGCTCCGTGTTACAAAAATCTCCAGGTTACTCCATGACTCCAAGGAAAACCTCAATTCGCTAAAAAAAATAAAAAATTGTTTGGGAATTCAAAAATCCCAAAGAAGCAAAGATTCATCTAATAGACTCTCTCCTCCGTAATCTTCGATGGGTAAAATCTCTGTAAATTGATCACCGGAGAAGCCAGAGAAGTCGTCGGAGAAGTCATCAAACCCGAAATCCATCGGAAGCAAATCGAAAAACGATAGATCATAATCCACCGTCGATGTAGCTACAGATGCAGAGGTAGAAGGAGACTCTGGTCGGATCTCGGATCCGGGTACTAAACCCGATTCTTCTTCTTCTTCTTCTCCCTTGACAACAACAACACTGTCTTGGGTAGTGTTGGCGAATCGAGCAGCCGCTTCCTGGATCTCCGGAGGCGTCAACGACCTTCCTCCGGAGATCGACGGTGGATTATCTGGGAAATTGAAATTAGCTTCTCCGCCGCGGAGACAAAATTGAGCGGCGTCGAAAGCACGCGCCGCCTTCTCTGGAGTGTCGTATGAGCCTAACCAGATACGTTCTCTGCTATGTGGAAGTCTGATCTCCGATACCCATTTTCCCCATTTCCTCTTCCTCACTCCTTTGTACTTTGACTGCATCGCCGTGTTTCTCTTCTTCTCCTCCTCCTTCATCGCTTTCGCTTGCTTCACCATTTCAAAAAACACCCGGTTCGGTTCGGTTCGGTTTGATTGAATTGGATTCTGTTCCGGTTCTTAACTCGAGTTTCAGTTGTGTAGTTAATTCTGTTATAATCTGGTTGATTTCGAATTTGCGGCTGTGTGGATTTATATATGAAGAGTGGAAGTGACAAGTGAGGAAGAAGATCAGCGCTGACTGGCGCGTGAAGATGGGACACGTGGCGGATTGTATGGAGTGGCTAACGCGGGGATAGTGAGACTGTTCTGCTTTGTCGTGTTCCTTGTTTTCCACGTGATTTAATTTCCTCTATTTTGTCTTTTTGCGTTATATCTAAATGATTATCTCTATTTGTTTAGGCACGTTTGTTTTAAAATACTGAAATTTTCGTCCTGACTTCTGTTTCTAGAATTTAAAGACTACTTCTTCTTCTTCTTTTGTATTGTAGAGATTATTGGGCGTTGAATCGGACACACATGTATTGTTTGTTTAAGTTACAATTTAAATGTTTGTATCATCGTCTACTAGGCTCATTCCTGCTCACGAAGTTTTTGATGCGGGTTTCTAATTAGGAAGTCTATATATCTGTTGATTTAGAGACAAACTAAGTTATTGCAAACTTGCAATTGTGCAAGGAGTTCATATAGAAGAAAGTAAGCAACCATAAGACTCACTGCTTTGAAGAAGAAAGCGAGTCTGTTGATCCTAACGCGAGATTCTTAGAAGAAGAAAGGGGGAACCAAGGAAGAAGTTATTTACTTAAAACACTCTTTGGAGCAGCAGCTATCTCTTTTGTTGAAGCATTCTGTTTTCCCAGTAAGGAAAAAAAAAACTTCTTTTTGCGCCACTTTTCAAGATGGAGCAATAATTGAATTGAAGGCCACTACTAACTTTCTATATACTTTGCTAGAGATAACCACTACTTAAGATCGATAAGGGGCAAATACTCTTAAATTTTGGGATATACGTTATACCCCACTCGAAAAATATATGTCCATATTTTTCCATGTCATAAACTAGTTGGGTAACAGATCGAGGACGGAGAACCGAGGAAGACTTTTCTTCGAAAAACATCATGTAACTTCACTTCTTTTGATAGAGTAAGAAATAACTTAAGTCTATGATTTAAAAAGTGGTAGTTCCAATAAGGGAATGCTTTATATGAAATAAGATACAATGTTTTTGCTTTGAGGAGCAGCGACAACTTCCGGCGGAGAGCAAATTGACATGCCGGTGACTACTCTTTAACTCTTTTGATCTTGGTCTGTTTGATACTTTCCTCAAATAAAATCAAGAGTCCATTAAAACCTTTAATCACTTGGTTTTGCAGGCCTTCTTCTACATTGATCCTGAGTTAGAGACTGATCCAAGAATGGACGGGACGGAATCAACAACTTGATAGTGTCTTACACTTTCTTCAAAGTGTCGGGAGGAAGATACTACAGCGCCGGTCAACAATAACAGCCCTGTTCCAGTGGAGCTATTGTGTCTAGCTAGTCTGTTCAATTTGTTGTATACATGTCTTTTAGTTTCGAATTTAGTGAGAGCCGAATTTTGATCCAAACTTGAAAAGTAAACAAGATATAATAAAGATAGCCAAAAACCATCATATTATATAGAAAAAGAAAAAACATAAACATAAAAATAAGAAAGAACACCAAAACGAAAACGTGAAGGAGGACGCTTTATCAAATTAGCTAATCCAAAAACCAAAAAGAAACGAATGCTGCTTAGTGATGGGGCTGTGGTCTGAAGTTCTGTAACCACTTGATTAGGCGATCCAAAGGTGACAAGTTCATCTTCTCAGGAACAACTTCGGGTAGTGGTTGCACAACCACTCGAAGCTTAAGCCCAGCCTCACAATCAACAGTCTTTGAGCTTATGGAATAGTGGATTCCTGGTTTTGTGAGCGTTATGAGATCTTGTCCCTGATTGTGCACGGAAATAGGAGAATTCGGGTCGCAAGCTTTGAACTCAAGATCACCGCTGATTTCTAAGACGTCGTCGACTTCGTAGTCGTAGTAGAAAAGAAGACTATCTCCCACATGAAATTGTTTTCCCTCGCTCCACTTGTAATAGAAGTCAGCCACTTCAGGAACCCTCCATTCATTGGAGTCACCAACCTTGTAGATGTTTCCAAAAGGAAGGATCTATTTCGGTGGTGGTGGAGGAATCAGACGTGATGGATCATGGACGACAAGAACGTCGAGTCTCTGTCCGTATACGCATTGAACATGATTTGAGGTGATGAAGTAGTGATAACCTGGTTCCTTAAGAGTCACGACATCATGCCCTGTGTTGTAGACCGCTTTCGGAGAAGAAGAGTCACAATATTGGTATTACAAAGCGCCGGAGACTTGAGTGACGTCTTGCGGTCGTATTTGAATATGAGAGAGTCGCCAACGTGGAATTCCTTATCCTCGAGCCAATTGTGATAGGTGTCGTCTTTCGTCTTCCTGCCTTCAGAGTATCAGATGTAGAGAGAGAGTAAAAGTTGTTATTTCTCATTAACCAGTAAAAGTGTATTTACATTCTGTATTTATACTAACTGAGATATTTACAAGTATATAAATAACTATACTATACTCTAATACAGAGTCTCCAACTTTGTAGGTTTTCGCTGAGGAACAACATCCCATTAGAACGGTGAAGCTCATCATCATGAGCACGAAGGAGAAGATTCTTGTTGTTGTGGTCGCCATAATCGATCGAAAGATCACAAAGATAATCGAAGAAGAAAGGTTGAGGAATATAAGTCGATGAGTTATTTGAGTAGTGATGAGGAAAAAAGAGACTATTCTAACTCTCTAACTCAGCGTTGGAAAATATATGTTTATTTCCTTTTCCAATTTTGAGTCACCTCTTATCCTGCAAAAAAATCAAAATAGTGACGTTTAATTAACCTTGCGTATGGTTTTTAGTTTTTTTTTTTTTTTTTTTTCTTTCTAATTTCATAAAAAAATTTATACATATTGTTTGTTGATACTTGATAATGATAATTTGATTTCTATTTTACTTTTTGGAACTAAAAACACCTCTTATCTAATTACTAGATTAGAACCCGTTTATTACACGAGATAACCAATATATGTTTATCTTTTACAAATTTTGTAAAATTTGTTGGATTTGATATTTCAAAATATGTTTTTAAAATTCACTTATAAAAACATACATGTTTAGGCTGGTTATGTAGAATGTTTCAGAATCAAAGATTTAGTTTTAGTTTTGTTTGTTTTAAAAACATTTTGGTTTTAATTAAAATGACTATACTTAAAAAAGAGTTTTAATTTAAAAAAGGTTGATCTCGTGAGCGTCAGAGCCATACTTTGATCGACCCAAGGTTGGTGTCAGCAGAAAATAAAAATAAAAAAAGGTTGAAGTGAAAGCTTGAAGTGCGTGCACCACGAATCTACGATCCAGTGAGCAGCAGCAACTCCATCTCCGGAGCTCGAGATTCAGATAAGAACAATGGCGATTCCGATGCCTACTCGCCAGCTATTCATCGACGGCGAATGGAGAGAACCCATCTTGAAGAAGCGAATCCCGATCGTGAATCCGGCTACTGAACAGGTCATTGGTAAGCCCTTTCCTCACAATCACAAGATTAGATCCACCATCTTCCAAGTCAAAATCTCTACTTTTTTTTTTACTTCTTAGTTCGATGTGGAGATATTGCTTGTTCGGTTGTTCCTAAATCCTAACCATTCATGACCTGTATCGACTTCTTTATTTCCATGAATTTTCGTTGAAGTTGATCCAAGGATTTGTATGTGTTGGATGAGGTAGGTGATATTCCTGCAGCTACAACGGAGGACGTGGAGGTTGCAGTCAACGCTGCTCGAAGAGCATTTTCAAGGAATAAAGGGAAGGATTGGGCCAAAGCACCTGGAGCTGTTCGTGCTAAGTATTTACGTGCTATTGCTGCTAAGGTAAGTCATTTGATGTTTGTGATTGTGATGCTGTGTTGAGATATCTTCAAGCCTCAGTTTTGTTTGGACTTTTGTGTAATCAGTTTTATTCTTCTGTATCTGATATGTGTAGGTAAATGAAAGAAAGACGGATCTGGCAAAGCTCGAGGCGCTTGATTGTGGTAAACCATTGGATGAAGCAGTATGGGATATGGTACTGTTGCTTCCATTTTGTTTTTTTGTGAAATGTAGGTTTTTCTGTGTAGGTTTGATCTTAATGTGTTTGTTTGATCTTTTGCAGGATGATGTTGCTGGATGTTTTGAATATTATGCTGACCTTGCTGAAGGATTAGATGCTAAGCAGAAAGCACCAGTCTCGCTTCCCATGGAGAGTTTTAAGAGTTATGTTCTGAAGCAACCTCTTGGAGTTGTGGGACTTATTACTCCATGGTAACTACTAGTAGTTTCCTTTTTGGGGTTAACTTGTTCGAATCTATATGGCACCTATTCTATTTTATCTGACCAGGAACTGACCCATGGAACTGGTTTGATGTTAAAGGAATTACCCCCTTTTGATGGCTGTTTGGAAGGTGGCTCCTTCACTTGCTGCAGGGTGCACTGCGATTCTCAAGCCATCAGAGCTGGCATCTGTGTACGTAATTGTGTATAATCTGTTTTGCTGTTATGCTTCTGCATTGGTCCTTCTTTGAGCTCTCACACTTGTCATGGTTTTAATTTCAGTACTTGTTTGGAGCTTGCTGATATTTGTCGAGAAGTTGGTCTTCCTCCTGGGGTCCTCAATGTTTTGACTGGTTTAGGTTCGGAAGCTGGTGCTTCTTTGGCATCACACCCCGGAGTGGACAAGGTATTGGTCTTTGAGACATACATTAAACACAAGTCCCAACACAATTGACTAAACGGGCTACTGATTACACCATCACTTTAGTGCAACGTTTGTGGTTCTTAGAAGCTATAAGGAAAACTTATGGTTTTTTGGCAGATTGCATTTACTGGAAGTTTTGCCACAGGAAGTAAGGTCATGATAGCTGCTGCTCAGTTGGTGAAGGTAATTCAAATTTCTGAAAATTGTATAAATTTCTTGTCTTCTTTTTGGTTCGTCAATGACACATCACTTGTGGCATTGTTGCAGCCTGTTTCTATGGAACTTGGTGGGAAGAGCCCTCTCATTGTGTTTGATGACGTTGATCTTGATAAAGGTGAATGTCACAAAAAGTAGTGTAGTGGATTTGGAATTTTATTTAGATAACTTTTCTTGTGCTATATAAATATTCAAGATAGTACTAAGGCATTTGTTGCTTTCAGATGAGTAGACACGACATAAATATGGTTAATCTTAAAATTGAACTATTTGTGTTTTTGATGCCGTTGAATGATAGCTGCTGAGTGGGCTCTATTCGGTTGCTTCTGGACAAATGGTCAGATCTGCAGTGCAACTTCCCGTCTTCTTGTTCATGTAAGTGCCAATCTTCAGCTTGCTTTAAGATCGAACCTGAACTTCCCAATACTACATGCGGTAATATTTATCACTGGAGAAGTGAATGTTCCAAGTTATTTTGTAAGATGTTTCCATGAAGGTCAATGACAATGAAATTTATCTGAGATCAAAACTTCCGGGTGGATATGCCAACAGGGATAAGTCACTGCTGGATAGAATTGCTGACCTTAGTCAAATTATGTTGAATGTGTCTATGACATTTAATATTTTCTATCTTAGGAAAGCATCGCATCTGAATTCATAGAAAAGCTTGTAAAGTGGAGTAAGAACATTAAAATTTCAGACCCCATGGAAGAAGGATGCAGGCTTGGTCCTGTCGTGAGCCAAGGACAGGTAAAAGCCCAGTGATCGTTTTTTTCTGATTTCCTATCCTTTACCATTTTTCCATCAGGTTGCTAAACCTATATGCATTACCAGAACCAGGACAAAAAGGAAAAGATAATTGTTGAGAGTCTTAAAATAAGTTGGAATCTTTCATAATTGAGTTAAGTAGTACAGTGATTAACTTTTGTCCCTGTAAGTCTGAATCGCTCAACCTGTAGAGAATCAGTCAAATGACATCTTGCATATGATGCTTCATCAGGCTTGTCATGTTTTTAGTAGATGTGCTCCAAATTCTATAATCATATAATCTAAATGAGCTGACAAACGAAAAAATTACAGTACGAGAAGATATTGAAGTTTATCTCAGCAGCTAAGAGTGAAGGAGCAACGATCTTGCATGGTGGTTCTCGACCTGAGGTATTGTATCCCCCTCTCTTACCTATCCTTGATACAATTTCTTCCAGGCTATGATGATGACCTTTATATCATATCTATATCCCACAGCATCTTGAAAAGGGCTTCTTCATTGAACCAACCATCATAACTGATGTAACCACTTCAATGCAAATCTGGAGAGAAGAAGTTTTTGGGCCTGTTCTTTGCGTGAAAACATTTGCCAGTGAGGACGAGGCGATTGAGCTAGCAAATGACTCCCAGTAAGATAACGTTTCTATCAAAGCCCATCCATTGCCGCAGGTGTTTTAATCAAATTTATCATTTAAGATCTTATGTGGCTGAAAACATTCATTGATAACTGACAGTTACGGACTAGGAGCTGCAGTGATATCTAATGACACAGAAAGATGTGACCGTGTAAGCGAGGTTAGTACCGGTTTCTTGAACCCTTCAGATTTTTTAAATGCCTAGAAAGTGAAATAACAATATCATCTAATAACACAAATAATTTCTTCTACTTTGTTAGGCCTTTGAAGCTGGGATTGTCTGGATTAACTGCTCGCAGCCTTGCTTTACCCAAGCCCCATGGGGTGGTGTCAAACGCAGTGGCTTTGGACGAGAACTTGGAGAATGGTACATCTCTTTTTCTGTCTCGAATCTTGTTTTTAAAGGACTGAACCTTGATGTCTTGTACTGAACAAATCTTGGTTTTGGCTGGTTTCTTGTCTGCTCCAGGGGACTTGATAACTACTTGAGTGTGAAGCAAGTGACTCTCTACACTTCAAACGATCCATGGGGATGGTACAAATCCCCAAACTAAGTAATGAAAATGGAACCAAACCAAATGTTGTGTGTTCCATCTTTGTGCTTTTATTGACAGTATGTCTAGTTTGGTCCTGAAACTCTATTGTACTAAAACCCTTTTGAGGTTAGGAAAAGAAAATGAATAAAAGATGCTTTGGTGATATTCGTTGTTCGAAAAAGGCAAGTATTGAGGCACCATTTTAGGCTCTGGTGCAGCAATTTCAAGAGCTTGTACCATTTTATGTCACCTTTAAGTCACATCAAAGTTAAAACTCACATGGCAATCAAATTCCAAATCGGATCATTTTTACTATAATTGCTTGAAATAAACATTTAACGGGATCTCAAGACTTGTAGGATTTTTTTCCATTTTTAAATAGTAAAAAAATGTTTTGCAACCAAATCTGAAAAAGAGGTAAAGACGAGAGGTCTCGCGCTTATCCTTAAAGGAGTGTGGTGAATGGTGAGTGTGACTTGGAGGACCCCATCACCGCAACGATACAGCTTCTTAGATCTCGATAACCACAACTTATACCAGTCACAGTTTCGATTAGATCTTCTCAAAAACTTCACCTTTTTTTCTTTTCCAAATTCTCCGACGAGATCTTCCTGAAAAAACTCTAAATCTTTTTGTCTGAATTGAGATACTGCTGTTCCCCATTTTTCTGCAAGTTTGGAAATTTCTGTCGAAGTTTTGTGGGTCTGTTAAAAGATCTGAGCTTTGAAAATGGGGAGCTCAATGGAGGAGAAAGTGGTGGCTGTGATCATGGTCGGTGGTCCAACCAAAGGTAACCGTTTAAAATGTTTGCTTTTGTTCTTCTTTCTGATTCCTCCTCAACAGAAAATAACTGTGAAATCTCGATTGATCTGAATATGATTATATTTGAGTTCTGATTCTGTTTAAATATTGTTTATTGCACAGGTACTCGATTTCGGCCATTGTCTCTGAATATTCCAAAGCCTCTGTTTCCTATTGCGGGACAACCAATGGTGCATCATCCTATTTCAGCTTGTAAAAGAGTAACTTTCTTCACTCATGATTTCAACAATTCAGATCAATGGAGAGAATGAGATGATGATACTAATCTTCTTTGTCTGCAGATTCCTAATTTAGCACAAATATATCTTGTTGGCTTCTATGAGGAAAGGGAATTTGCACTTTATGTCTCAGCCATCTCTAATGAACTCAAAGTTCCTGTTAGGTTAGTGAATCTCTCCTCTTTTTGCATAAGCTTCAGCTCAACTATCTGTGGCTCATTCATGTAGCTCTCATCTTTGTGCTCTGATTCCGAAAATTAGATATCTGCGAGAAGACAAACCACATGGTTCAGCTGGTGGGCTCTATCACTTTAGAAATCTTATTATGGAAGATAGCCCGGTTTGTCTCCAAGGATCTTACTATATTGAATCATGCTTCTACTTAACTGTTTCTTTCTCACATTTGAGTTCTTGTATCTACTTTCTTGCAGTCTCATATCTTCCTGCTTAACTGTGATGTTTGCTGCAGTTTCCCCTTGCCCGAAATGCTCGGTATGTTCTTTTTTAGTCCCAAACTTGTGTGTACTCATCTTATGGTTTTGAAGGTCTTTCTAACTCTTGCTACTTTTAATCAACAGAGGCTCACAGGGGATATGGTGGAATTGGAACTCTTCTTGTGATCAAGGTTTGTGATTGCATATGATTAGTCTGGTTTTTGTTTTTTGGCGGGTTTATCAAATTTGCTTTGGTTTTTAGGTCTCTCCTGAATCAGCCAGCCAATTTGGAGAATTGGTAGCAGATCCAGTTACTAATGAGCTGCTTCATTACACCGAGAAACCCGAAACTTTTGTATGTACATATATCATTGAGATAACTCAATCTTTATAGCATTTTCAAGCTTTGATTCTTATGTTTTATCTTGGAAACACAGGTCAGTGATCGTATTAACTGTGGTGTTTATGTATTTACACCTGAAATTTTTAATGCCATAGGAGATGTTTCTACTCAGAGGAAAGATAGAGGTAAAGAAGTACATAGATCTTACAACACAATTTGTGTTCTCTTGTCTTAGCTTCCATCTTTAAAGACTCTTCTCATATGTTTCCTCTGTTTTTTTGTTTGTTGTAGCAACTCTAAAACGTGTTTCCAGCTTTGAAGCTCTTCAACCGGCAACAAGGTTTGTCGATTGCCTCTTTGCCCATAAACTGAAAAATCTTTTGAATCTTCTTCTTTAAACTGAAAAATCTTTTGAATCATCTTCTTCTTTAAATGATTTGTTTTAACTTCTTTAAAATAGGATCCCGACAGATTTTGTAAGACTGGATCAAGACATCCTTTCACCTCTAGCTGGGAAGAAACAGCTATATACTTATGAGACTATGGATTTCTGGGAGCAAATCAAATCTCCTGGGTATGTATGCCTTGCCTTGTGTTTTCATTTCTTTTAAGCCGCAAGGATACAAAATGTTTAGCGTCAACTGAAACAGGGAAAGTGTTTATGGCTCTGACTTATGGGTTGAGTTTTGCGCAGAATGTCGTTGAGGTGTTCGGGACTCTATCTGTCCCAATTCCGCTTGACCGCTCCCCAACTGTTGGCTAGTGGTGATGGAACAAGGAGTGCCATTGTGATTGGTGATGTTTACATACATCCTTCTGCAAAAGTACACCCAACTGCAAAGGTACTTACATCTGGTTTTGTCCCTCGTTGAAGCAACTTCTTCTGATTCCACTTTTATCCAAAAGCATTAAGTTTCATCTATTAACAGATTGGTCCCAACGTCTCAATCTCTGCAAATGCTCGTGTTGGACCGGGCGTCAGGCTTATCAGCTGTATCATCCTTGACGACGTTGAGGTCATGGTATGTCTACTTAGTACTTATAAAAGAACAAAGTGAAAACCAGGTAAAATTTTCTCGAGGTGACCCTTCAGTGACTGTTTGCCCAGGAAAATGCAGTGGTGACTAACGCAATTGTTGGGTGGAAATCTTCTATCGGGAGATGGTCCCGTGTCCAGGCATGTTTCTTCTGCTCATTTTTTTTGGACCTTGAAATGTTTCTGTTTGATTCCTTTACAATCGTGAACCTGAAGTTGTACTTTGTTGATCACAGGCTGAGGGAGTTTACAATTCCAAACTCGGAGTTACAATTCTCGGTAAACTGTTCCTCCATTGTAGCTTCTCTTTACATACAGACAGCAAAATCTCCTTATAGACAGATAACTAACCTCAAACATAATGGTTTCAGGAGACTCGGTTGCAGTTGAAGACGAGGTTGTGGTGACCAGCTGTATTGTTCTTCCAAACAAGACACTGAACGTCAGTGTTCAAGACGAGATCATTTTGTAATTGAAAAATGGAACCAACCCAGTGGGGAGCCACACCATCTCCCACTGATTCAATATCTACTGGAGAATCACAGAAGCAAATATTTGGGAACTAATTCACATGTATCATTTATTTACACCAAGAATTTTCCAACTTTGTATCAATTCCATTTTCTATACTCACAATCACAGCTACTGTAAAAGGCACTGAAATTTTGCCCATAATAATAAAGCACTTGTGTAGTTTGGCATTGATTATAACCTGTTCTTGCTATATCCCATGAAGCTCTTTGAACAATGTATCAATGCCTTTCCTGGTCCAGTCTCCATTAACTGCAATGCAATGTTTGGGGCAGGTATTGATTGATGTAAACATAGCAAGAGTCTATCCCCTATCACATGCAGATTAGGAACTTCATAGCCTGAACTTCCGGAGAAGCCTGCTACCAGATTTACTCTGTAATCGCAAGATCTCCTTTGCGAAAGCTTGATTCCCTGTCAAAAGAAGCCCATTCAGAACTCGATTAAATGTGAATTTCCGGGGTATAAACCCTCTCTCAACCATCTCAAGCAATAGTTTACCAGCGACCACCATATCTTCTGATCTTTTTCTCACAAACATTCCACTAATCAGTATGTTGTAAGTATCTAGATTTGGCAAGCAATCGCCACTCCCCATCTTCTCAAACAAACCCAATGCTTTCTCAACCTCGCTGCATTCTGAATAATAGCGTATCATCATATTGTATGTCTGGAAGTTAGGTTCACAGCCTTCATTCTGCATCCTCTGCATCAACTCCTCTCCGCGACTGAACTGTCCAGCGTGAAACAACCCTCTTATCAACACATTATAAGTTGTCACATTCGGCTCATAACCTTTCCTCACCATTTCCTCAAACACCACGACCGCATTTTCTACACTATCTTTCTTACACAAAACTTGAATGAAAGCATTGTATGTCGCAACAGAAGGAAGCACACCTTCTCTAATCATCTCATCAAAAACTTTCCTCGCCCGCTTTATCTCCCCTGCAACACCAAACCCGTGAACCACAGTAGTATAAGTAACAACATCGATTTCACAATTCCGTTTCTTCATCTCCAAGAAGAATTCCCAAGCCTGTCTAATCTGACCAGCTCTGAAAAAACCTTTAAGCATCGTGTTATAAGTAGTCAAATTAGGGTTTATCCCTCTATCAACCATCTCTTTCAAAACCTCCAAAGCCTTAGGCGTCCGTTTGATCAAACACCAACCATTAACAATCACATTGTAAGTAACTGTATCAACACTAAATCTTCCCCTAAGAGCCCTAAACAACTCATAAGCTTTCTCAACGCGTTTAGATTTACACAACACATCGAGAATCGTATTGAAAGAAGCCAAATCCTGAAAACAACCATGTTCGTGCATATTCAGAAATAGCTTAACCGCTTTATCGGGTTTCCCGGAGGATGCGTACCTCTCGGCGACGATTGCGAAGGTTTTGGGAGAAGGACCGATGCGGAGAGAGCGCATACGGTGAATGAGGGACCAGACGGTGGGGTGGATGTGAAGACGGGCGGCAATGTCGATTGCGAGGTCGAAGGAGGAAGCGTCGTGGACATATTGGCGGTGGTGATTGTCGAGGAAGTGGAAGAATTGGAGGGCTTTAGGGCCGTGATTCCAGAGGCGCTTGAGAACAGAGTTCACGAGATTTGGGGTCCATGGGGTTGATTTGGTGGAGAGTAGAAATTGATCGTCTAGGGTTTGATGAGTTTTGGTGGGAGAAGAGAGGATGAGCTTAGCTACGGCGGCGGGATCTGCCGGCGGTGGTTTTAGATTGGCTCCGGCGGCCGATGTACATAGCGATTTGCTTAAAAGACGTTTCATCGATTGGTTCATTTTTTTAAATTTTGAAAAAGTCTTTTAAGTGACATTCTAGAGTAATTAGTGAAGTTGTATCACAATTTTTTACCGCTAAATAATTTTTTTTTAACCGTTTTATCGAACGTTTCCTAGAGTGGCCTTTCTTTCAGATGGTAAAGACTTGGTTATGGGTCTAAATGGGCATTCTTCTGAAATGGTCTCACAAGACGTTGTAAAGTTCCAAGACAAGTTCGACGATTCAAACTTTCTTTCTGATCATGTCAAACAAACCAAGTAGTGGATTAGATTGCTAACCAAGCCTTTCATTCTAAAACATATTGGTTGTGATTGGTGTACCACTGGGGTACAAGTGTAGTGTTTCCTTTGTAACTAATTATAAAAACGATACCAAAGCGATATGAAAAGAAAAACTTTCACTGTATGAAGTGTGTATCGTTTTCTCTATACGTTACTTTGTACCACTTTTAGTTATTTACGTATCAATAACCACTCCTTCTATCCGCTAAAACTTTTGTGCCGTTTTGTGTTACTAATCAAACTCTATGCCATTATCTCTTCTAATGTTCTGGAATGGATTTGCTTGTTTTTTTAATGGTGTCCACCGAACTCCATTTAGACTTTTAGAGTATTGAAAGTATTTGAGTTACAAAAATAAATATATTTTAAAGTTTTGAAGAAGAAAAATCATGTTTCACTCCAATTTTCAATCAATACACATCATGGAGATTTTATAAGTTCTATATAGATTTTGTGAATCTCCAAAAGTACAAATATATGTACTCTTTTTTCAACATAAATGAATTGAAAATTTTATTTTTTTCTTTTAAAAAAAGGTAAAACCAAGTGAAAGTAATTAATAGACATCACCTGTAATTTACTGAATACGAAAATAAAAAGAGAGGAGAGTAGTCATTGTCAGAAGGAAAGAAAGAGCAGACAAAAGGATCGTAAAATCAAGAAATTGGGTCCCTGAAAAGATTATGACCGTGAAGACGCAATATTACGTTATCTGACAAGACATAAACACATCACTCATCGCTTTAGATTCTCTTCCGGCCCTCTCAAGATCTTGACAACATCAAGATCCGATCCTCCAGATTCTCTCTGTACTTAATAAATCTCTTCCTTTCTCTTTCCTATTTATTTATGTAACTCACCGCTTCTCTCTATCTATCTCTCTTATTTATGTAACTCCTCGTCTTCCCTCCTCACATTGATTTCTGCGTCCTTTGACGTTCAACCTTATAACGCTTCTTTAATTATCTGTTTTCTTGTTTCCGTTCCCAAGAGAAAACAATGGCACTCAGAGAGATTGCTTCTTCTTCTTCATCGGAGTTACATGTTCTCGCCGTTGATGATAGTTTCGTTGATCGTAAGGTTATTGAGAGATTGCTTAAGATCTCTGCTTGTAAAGGTGAAAGGCAAAACCGTTGCTGTCTATGTTTTCTGCTTTTCTTTTGTTTGGTTTCTGATTTTGTGGGTTTGTTTATAAAGTGACGACTGTTGAGAGTGGGACTAGGGCTCTTCAGTATCTTGGTTTAGATGGAGACAATGGATCTTCTGGTCTTAAGGTATTTATTCATTCATTCTTTCTTTCTTTAAAATCTAACTGTTTTCTAGCAAAAACAAACCCTAAAGATTGAAACCTTGAAGTGTTTTTTTTTTTCTGGTGGTTTGGCTCCCAAGAAATCTAAGGTTGAAAAATGAAGATCAAAAGTTTTAACCTTTTGTATTTTTAAAAGAGGATGATTTATTATTTGTTTATTTTTTAAAATTGATGTCGTTTATACGGAAAATTCTGTAAATTTTGATAACAGGATTTGAAGGTGAACTTGATAGTGACAGATTACTCAATGCCGGGATTAACAGGATATGAACTCCTCAAGAAGATCAAAGTAACTTCCTCTTTCTGTTATTATACTAGAGCAAGATTTTAATTAGCTTTTCTCGTGCTTAATTACTTAGTTACTTACAGAAACTCTGTTATTTATTTACCAGGAGTCTTCAGAATTCAGAGAAATACCAGTAGTGATAATGTCGTCTGAGAACATACAACCTCGTATAGAACAGTAAGTCACTGTAATACAAAAACAAATCCCAAACATTCCTTCAGCATAATCTGACTTTGTCGCTTTTTGTTGTTGTAGATGTATGATAGAAGGAGCAGAGGATTTCCTGCTAAAACCGGTGAAATTAGCAGATGTGAAGCGGTTAAAAGATCTTATAATGAGAAGTGGTGAAGCTAATGAAGGAAAAACCAAAAACCTTAGTCCTAAGAGAATCCTACAAAACGACATTGATTCATCTCCATCATCTTCATCAACATCTTCATCATCGTCGTTTCATGATGTTTCCTCTCTTGATGACGACACTCCATCTTCCAAAAGGATCAAATTAGAGTCTAGGGTTAATGATTGAGGTCAACCTTTTCTCAGTTTTCTCTTAATTTCCTTCTGTAATTTACATTATTCTTGATTTGATATATGCAACTATGCAAGTCTAGACTCTAATGCTCATCTCATGACTCTGTTTTTTTTTGGTTAAAACAAAAGGAGATCAATGTAAATATGATTTAATCAATTTTTAAAATTAAAATACTTTGCCTATATTGTTTCCTACTTCATTACCAGATCAATTAGATTCTATAATGTAACATGTAATTAAAAAGTACACGTAAAAAGATTTGTATATGATCTTCCATGTGAGATACACGATTTCACTTGTATGTATATAATTCATAAACTTTCAAGCAGATATAATTTGTTGAAATACATGATCTGTTATCTATATAATAATCCTAGTTGTATAGTAGAGGAAAGTTGTTTGTACTCACGTGGCATCTAATGATTGGTTCAGTGATGTCTGTTTTAGACCGTTGAGACTTGGAGACCATTGCGGTCTTATCCCAAAACTCCAAGAACACAGAAAATTTTCGTGGTGGTCTCTCCAATGGCTTTCTCAGCGACTCTGTCTCAGCTTTCTTCTCTCTCTACCATCTCCTCTTCATTACCACTTTCTTCTAGAAGATTCCCTCATCGATCTCTTCCTCAATTCACAGTCAAAGCAGAAACAGAGAAAGAGAAACAGAGCACTCAGGCCAAATCTGAAGGCGAAGCATCACCAGCTGCAACCAAAACACCTAAAACCCTCCCCAAGAAACCGGTTTACTCGAGTCTGTTCCCTCACTTCTGTTTCAAATGTTAAATCCAATAACAGATTTTTGATAAGTTTTTCGAATTTTTGTTTGTGGTGGATGAGAAAACAGTGAAGAAGGGCCAAATTGTTCGTGTGGACAAAGAGAAGTATCTCAACAGCATCAATGTATAGTCGAAATCTTTCCCATTTTTGAAGCTTCTACTTTGAAATCTGTTTTTGAAACTTTAATCTTTGTTTGTTGTGATCACAGTACTTATCAGTTGGACATCCTCCTTTCTACAAAGGACTTGATTACATTTACGAAGATCGCGGGGAGGTATAACCCAAATCAAATCTCTTTTGAATAAATATCACAAGAGATTTCAAGGGTACTCACTCAACCAGTATCTAAATCTTGCAGGTCTTGGACCTTCGTGTCTTTGAGACAGGAGAGTATGCACTTGTAAGTTTTCACAGAAATTGTGTATTCTGGTGCATGAGCAATAGAGAGAGAGAGAGCTAATGAATTGTGAATTTTGGATTTTTTAGGTTGGATGGGTTGGTATCCCCACCGCACCGGCTTGGCTACCAACTGATATGCTCATCAAGGTACTCATAATTTTCTCAGTACATCAACAATAAGTAACATTTGTCTTAATGTCAAGTCATGGTTGTTTTCTGTGTTCTTGGTATCTTCCGCAGTCAGAGAAACTTGTTTACGAACGAATGTAGAGTCCATAGGCTTCCATGAAGAATCCTTTGGAATGCCACCGATACCAAGGTTGTGTGTGACGCTGAGATGAATGATAAAAATGGCACCATCATGATCATGTCCTCAAGTGTTATTATAAAGAATCAATGTTACCATAGTCACAAAGCTCTTAAGGAGAGAATCAATTTCCTTAACCAATTCACACTCTTTGTTCTGTTTTTGTATGATCCATCATCTACTTTAGCAACCACCCTTCTCAGCCAATGGTTTTCGCTTTCTTTGGTAATATCTTTGTAAAGGCTCATTAACTTCCATGGGAAAAAGAGTATTTGGGAGATCAGTGTAGGCATTTCAATAATCATGATGACATCAATCTACGCAGTCTCTTCCTCGCATAGTCCAAGTTTGGAGAAACAAATTTCAAATTCTCCTGGTGATCAATGTACGTGAGCAACAAGACACAAAGCCAAATACCAAACTCATTTGTCTTAACTTCATCAAACAAAATAATTTTCTCTGCTTTTTTCCTTTGGCTTCCATTTTCAGAAAAATTCTTCTCATCGTCACCAGAAAAAAAAATACTGACCTGAAGGACGGATGATGGTGTGATTTTAGTGGGTTTCCTACGTTTTCTCCTTTTGAGTTCTCCTATTGTTGAACTGTGAATTATAATCTATGGTTTGGATTTGTTCTCCATACAAGGATTAATAATCCCATTATGTCTTTCTCCTTTTGTTTTAAAGCTTTATCAACTTTTTTAATTTTTTTTTTTTGGATTATTCTCAATTAAATTTTGTATTTCTACTTCCTTACCATATTAGGAAAAGGAAATCTAAACATTGTTGTAAGAACCGGAGTCAACAAATCAAGAGAGACAATACTTTCAATCTTAAACATTGTATTTTTTTTCTAGAATTCCCAAATGACAGTTTCTGTTTCTCTAGATTCTCTACCTGAAGACCTTCTTGTAGAAATCTCTTCATGTGTTGCAGCTTCATCTCTATCCGAGATTAGCAATCTTCGATTAGTTTCGAAATCGTTTAAACGTATCAACAACGATACATTCTGCGCCGGCTTTCCCTCAATGAAATCCCTCTTTTTCCATGGTTTCGCAACCGTGAAAAATTTCACAATTTTTTCAAAAGATGTCGCAAGAATGGAAACCCCGAGGCAATATACCGTAAAGGACTTGTCGATTACTTTCATCGGAATAGTTCTGAACGCCAACGAGACAAAGGACTCAATCATATAGCAAAAGTTGCAAACAAGGGAAATCAAGAAGAAGCACAATATGTTTATGGATTGATCCTAATTTGTCTTGGTGGCGAAACAAAACAAAAGGGTTTCAAGATCTTGTCTTCTTTAAGAAAACCTTTGATGTCAAGTACACTCGAGGAGATGGAAAAACATCGGAAAAAGATCAGAGATGAGATGTGGTGGTGCGGCGAACCGATGATGAGACATCTCAAAAGAAGCTATGTTCGTGAGAACTGCAATTGCGATGGTCGAACCGAGATGTTCTTTGTAAAGAATAGTGGTTGGGATCGTTATGGTGAGCACAACGACATGATTACTTCTTCTGCTTGTGAGATTTGTTTGTGGCATCATGAAGTCAAACTTTTCTTTGCTAATATTGAGGAATGATCTTTTGATGTATCTAATAAAAGACTAATATTGGTTTATGTGTATTATATGATTCACAAACATGAATGAAAATTTATTGCCGAGATGACAACAATCTAAGCAAAACCACAAAATTGATGAAACTGAGAAACTAAGGAAAAAAGTAGAAAAAAAGTTTCATGAAACTCTTTCTCTATCTTAAGCTCGGTCAAGTCCTCTAAACGACGGAGACAAGCGAATTTTGCCACCACCACGTTGCTGGAAACCTACTTCTCCACTAGTATTACTCGTCGGAACATAATCCTTCCTGCAAACTGGACAACGTGCTTCGTTTTCACTGATCTTCTTATGGCAAAAGAGACAAATCCTAAACCCACAAGGACATGGTTGGAATTCTAGATCCGTTGCATCCATCAACTCAGAGCAAATAGGACATTCTTCACCATCATCACCTCGTTGCTTCTCAGAGTTAGACCTCTTCTTCTTTTTACTGTTTCTGTGAATCGTCGTGTTTGCAGGTGAAGCTTCTTTCTTGTCTTCATGAAAAAGTTTCTCATGGGTAGACTTCTCCCTCCTCTGGCTTGTATCTGGAATCGGATCTTCTTCTTGCTCAAAATCTTCACTCTCAAGTCGAGGACTTTCGTTGTCAAAGGAGTTTAACGCATCTCTAAACCCATCCCAGTTATCATAAGCATCGTCAAAAACTTCTTCCTGATCTTCCTCAGTCATCTGCTTAGAACAACAGAAGCAATCGCCACTAACAGAATCTTTGCTCTTGAGAACACTCGTGGGGCTACTAGCAGATGATGATGTCCTTTCAAGATCAATCTCATCATCATCATCGTCATCATCATAATCAATCCTCCAAGCTTTTTGATCAGTAAGTTTCTCTAGCAAAGATTTCAGTCTACGCCCATTTTCCTCTTCACCAAGATTTGCTCTCTTCCCTATCATTCACAAACAAGTCATCATCAACATCCGAAAGATTCAACAAAACTTGAAATTTAAGATTCGACGATTCTTACATTGATAAATCCATTGTTTGCGACGAGCATCAATCTTCCACTGCTTCAGTTTACAAAACCAATTCGCCTGAAAAAGAAGATTCGTTCCATATATCAAAAATTGACGATTATCAACCCTAAAAATCATCCTCATCACAAGGAAAAACACGATCTTTGAATCAATTATACTCTACTGAGAAAATCACAGACAGAAACTGGGGATCGATTATACTTTTCTTTTGAATCACGCATAAATACTCAAAGAAACGATCGCATCAAAAAGGAGCGAAATTCGAAGAACGCACCTTGCTTTTCTTGGCGAAATCTATTGAAATCGGAGAGCCATGAAAGAGCTCAGAGTCTGTGATCGAATCAGCAACCATGATGATAATCTTCGAGCAACAACACACACAGCGACACAGAGAGAGAGTAATGTCGATAGAAGAAAAAACCCTAATACTTAAATCCGGATTAAGAAAGAGAGAGAGAGAAATGGAAATCGGAAACTGCTCTGCTACGCTCCTTCTATTTCTCAGTCTCGGAGAACCAAAAGCTTGTGTGTGTAGACACGATATATATATAAAGGATTTCGGTTATCTCCTTTGGGAAAGTATCCCTGGTTTGACTGTGTATTTACGAAGCTATACCCTTGGTGATTTTTGATTGGTAGAAACGACGTCGAATTACTGCAATGTTTAGTCTATGGCTTTTTTGGTCTATCGTTCAAACGTGGACTACAAGGTATATTATTGAGTTTTTCCATAACAAGATTACGAAAATAAGGATGCATTTTGAATAATTAAGCAAACTATATCTTTCTTAATGCATTTTGTATTGATAAAGCAAATAAAATATGTAATAAATATATGAATTTTGAATAATATAGGAAATATATACATGCGATAGTTCCCATTGATGCCGTTGATTATATATTTTTTTGGTAAACACTGGCTTTAATTTCTATCAACTAAAATGATTTGATATTATTTTTAGAATACCTTATTAGTATTTATGATTAACTAGGAAGGTCTACTGTGTTTATAACACAACTCAACAATTTATTTTAGGTGATTTTTAAGGTTTGTGATTCTTAATTTGATTTTGAATATTAAGGATTATTTACAACATATATAATGGTTTTCTTAAATCATCAAAAATATTATTTGTCATCAATTATGGATTATTCAGTAAATATACCATGTTTCCTTATATTATATTTATGATCATAAAATTTCTTATATTTTAACAAAAGAATTGAAAAAATAAGTGTCCATAGTCTTCTTTAGTCTTTTACATAGAAGGAAATCCCTCTATTTAAAGCCGGTAATAATTTTTTTTTTTTGTTTTGGTAAGAAAAGCCGGTAACTATATTGAAACGGTCTTCAACTTTTAAAACAGAAGATTGAACAAAACTCGCATTTATAGATATCGTAATCTCTTGACTCAAATTAGTCCATGATCCATGGTCGCAACTCTCAAGTCCTAATTTCCATGAATAAACTTTGACCAAGTCACAAAATTGAATAAGACTTCTTCGTTAGATTATTTACATAGCTACGAAATACAATGATAGCTCTCAGTCTTACACCATCCAGGTGTAAGTAAGAATTTTGAATTTTCCACCTATCCAGCTATCCTTGTCACATGAACTTTAATTTGACTCAAAATCAAATGTATCTTGAATATTTGTATATATTAGATGAATTCTTTACTACTATAATCATTTTGCTGGAGCATCCTACTGGTTGATTAGTTCTGCTGCAAATCTTTCTTCTCCGAGAACGGTACAAGCTGTGCCCAGTAAAATACAATAAAGAAACATACAACATTCAGAATCTTGGACATCATATATATATAAACTCATCATAATGGACAAGAGTTTACACCCAAAATGCAATAAAAGGGCACTACTAGTGTAGTGATATCAGTTTTTAGACCAAAGGCAAGAAGGAAACATACAACCCAGATTCTCACAAGTTTTCCAGAAACTTAATATGATATAGCAAATTAGATGTATGTTGATATTTACTAACCTTCCCAGCCACCTGTGCTACGCGTAGACTACATCCCGAGATGATTCACTGGTAAAGCTAGGCTTCAGAGATTCCAAATAACCATCGTCTTTCTCACCAGTCTTCTGTTTCATGTTTCTGCTCTCCTCAAACGAGGAATCTCCTTCAAGATTGCTTAAAACCTCCTTCTTTCTCTTCCTCTTGAACGTGTACTTGATACACCGATTTTTACTAAGTGCTAAAACTGGAGTTTCTTCGCACAAAGGAGATGCCGAAACCTCCATATTCTCACAGCCCTCTTTTTCTTCCTTCCTCGCCTCTGTTTCGCTTATCTCCAGCTTTCTGTCATTTTCATGTTCCCTCGGAGGAGATGTTTTCAAGGATACAAGAGTGCCGACATCCTTCTGAGAAGAGTTTGGAGACACTTTCGGGGCTTCTCCATCTCTAACAGTAGATATGGAGTCAGTAGCATCAGCACAACCAGACATGTCTAAGGTCTCTACAATTTTACAAGACGAAACTTTGTGAAGACATACTCCATCATTCACATCTCCTACTTCTACAGAGGACGACAGAACTCCATTGGCCATACTGCTATCTACTGCGTGGATCATCTGAGCTAAACCTTCAGCTTCCCTGCGTTTTGTCAGTATTGACGGAAGAGTATGGTGACACTGATCCTTGTTATCTTTATAAGAACACCGGTTAATACTATTTATGCGAGTCAAAGATGGTACTTTTATCCCATTAGCCACCACTGATCCACTTTGTTCCACTGGGATGCAAAATCCTACAGCTTCTGTGCTCTCGTGACTGCAAGAAACCTCAGGCACTACAGAAACTGCAGCTTCGCGGTTATTCCCACAGGGGTCTTCCTCATGATCACTTTTAAGATGTGTCTGACCATTCGTAAGTTTCTTGAGCTCATTGTGGAGTACTCTCAACTCCATCCTCAGCTCTCCTACAATATCTTCAGCTTCTCCAAGCTGAGCTTCAAGTTCCTCAACCTTCTGTTGCTGCTTCAAGGATTGCATCTCCGTCTCTTTGACCTATATAACACAGAGCGGTTTATTAGAGTTGAGGAGGAAACGCAAATCCAGCCACAAAAGAAAGATATAGCCCTTTAGAGAAAGCTCATCCTTAAGCAAAGGTGATACAGTCTCTAAGCTGAAATAGCTATATCCCCACATTGAGAAACATTTCACTTAAAAACTGCACGATGTAATGAAGGCATATGCCAAGAATATGTGTAAGCCACTAAGCCTCACTACCAGAAATTGTAAAACGGATCTAGAAGTAGCTGACGCTAAGCTACTCTTGGTTACACATTGTTAGGTTTCATGAACAAAGATCAATGGATGAAGAGAAAAGCTATATCAGCTTAAAGTGTCAGTGTAATAGACTCAGGCTGAAAGTGTCAAAATCATTGGCTTGTATCAACGTTCATAGAGATGAATCAGCAATTTCCATGTAGTGAAAACACATAGCAAAAAAGATGGTGCCCAAGCATATCATTTGCTGCATGATGGAATAACTTAGTTAATTGAAATGTCAAAGATTGAATAAACCAAACTCACACTCACTATGTAAGCAAGGCTAAAAAACTTGAATTCAAAAGCCATCTTCATATGAAGCAAGAAACAAAAGAAATACCTCAAGACCACAAAAACATAATCAGGCACCAACCAAGAACTCATAAACAAATGAAGATAAGAAAACATCTAACAAAGTGATTGTACCTTGGAATCAAGCATATGTTTAAGCCTAAGCAACGTCTGAAGTGCTTCATCTCTAACCGTCACAACTTCTTGCTGATACCTACGCGCCTTCTTCTCAGAAACCATCACACGCGCCGCCGCTTCCTTCGTCGTGTTCAGTATCGTATCGGCGTAGGCTCTCTTCAACGCCGCTAAGGTCTGTGTTAACCCAAACAAAACGAACAACAAATCATCGCAAACCCCGAAAAGACAAAACCCATATCTTGAAACCCAAAATTTAAAACAAAATTAGCAAAATCGGCAACAAGATTCTGTCCGATAAGAGAAACAAGGTCTAGAAGAAACAGAACGAAACTATAAACGAAGAAAAAATCCGAAATCGAAAATATGAACTCGTGAGAGGCGGAGATTGAGGGGGTTATAAGGTAATTGTACCTCTGGGTCAGCCATTAGCGCCGATAATGCGATTACAGAGAAGCGATTGTTGATTTTCCGACCAAGGTCGCGAACTCGCCAAGAAGAAAGAAAAAGCTAAAAAGGTTGGTTTTCTTCTCTTTTTTTATTGGTTCTTTTTGTTTTTCCTTGAAGCGTCTGTCTGTTAGGAACAGAAAGAAGTATAAAGACTTATTTACCCCTAGCAACTCGATGTTATTTCTAAAACGCCACACCACACGTCACGTCAGCCTCCGCATTTCAGACTGCAAACGGCGGTACGGTTTCCCGTTTTTTCCGTCACTCTTTTCGTAATCTCTCTTTTGCTTTTTACATTTTTCGGTGCTAAATGTACATTTTAAAAATATATGGACTTTTAATTTTTACCTCATTTTAGACCAATAGACTTATCGTAGCTTTTAGCCTTTTACCCCCCCAAAAAAAAAAAATTATTGTAGCTAATTCTAATTAGGGATTATTAAATTTTATTATTCAATATAACAACTTTTTTATAGTAGTCCATAGTTAATTCATTACGGAATTTTAATGTTCAAAAATTTGGTAGACCGCTAAAAAAAAGCTAGTTCATGGTCATGGGATTAAACCAAAATTAAGAAATAATTTTGATCACCTATAAGATGCATGGACGCTTAAACCACCCACATTTAGAACATTGTTGAGTTTACAACATAAAATGTAATTGTTATTACTAGTGTACTTAAAAATTATCAGGCGTACATTAATACTCCTTTTCTTTCAATTCTAGGCGCCAAAATTGTTCGACCGAATAATATCGAGTTAACCAATAAAAACCGGGTAAATGACCGGTTGGTTCCTCGAGACTGTTATCCACAATAAGAATCCACGTGTCTTCTTCAAGCCCCTTCTTCTTCCATTTTTCCGCCATTTCACCGAGAGAGATAGAGAGCTTTTGGGTGAGAAAATCTCTTCTTCGAAACTGTTCTACTGCTAATCTTAATTCGTGCGTCTTCTGTCTAAAGCTTGGTGGTGACTAGTTGATAAGGCGTTAATTTTAAAACACCGAGTCAATTCAAATCGAATTGCGATTTTCCCGAGAAAGTCTCGTTTCGCTTGCGGTGTGGCTGAGGAATTTCCCGGAGGATTTTTGAATCCTTATGTGAAACTCTAGTTACCCAAAATGAACCTAGCAATTCCAAATCCCAACTCACACCAGCTCTCCTTCCTCATCCAGAATTCCACCTTCATCGGAAACCGGAGATTCGCCGACGGCAACCGTCTCCGTTTCCTTTCAGGTGGAAACCGTAGACCATGCTCCGTCGCAGGTAAAATCCAAGCAAAGACGAAAGATCTCGTTCTGGGAAACCCCTCAGTCTCCGTGGAGAAAGGAAAGTACAGCTACGACGTCGAATCGCTAATTAACAAGCTGAGCAGTCTTCCACCACGCGGGAGCATCGCCAGGTGCTTAGACATATTCAAGAACAAGCTTTCGCTGAATGATTTCGCACTCGTGTTCAAAGAGTTCGCTGGTCGCGGCGATTGGCAAAGGTCGCTTCGTCTCTTCAAGTATATGCAACGGCAGATATGGTGCAAACCAAACGAGCACATCTACACTATTATGATCTCTTTGCTTGGTAGGGAAGGTCTTCTAGACAAATGTCTTGAGGTATTCGACGAAATGCCTAGCCAAGGTGTGTCACGTAGTGTTTTCTCTTACACGGCTTTGATCAATGCTTATGGTCGAAATGGACGGTATGAGACCTCTCTTGAGCTTCTTGATAGGATGAAGAACGATAAGATATCACCTAGTATTTTGACTTACAACACAGTGATTAATGCTTGTGCTAGAGGTGGCTTAGATTGGGAAGGTTTACTGGGTTTGTTTGCAGAGATGAGACATGAGGGGATACAACCGGATATCGTGACATATAATACACTGCTTAGTGCTTGTGCTATTAGAGGTTTAGGTGATGAGGCTGAAATGGTTTTTAGGACCATGAATGATGGTGGGATAGTTCCGGATCTAACCACATATAGTCATCTAGTTGAGACATTTGGGAAGTTAGGCCGGCTGGGAAAAGTGTCTGATCTCCTGAGTGAGATGGCTTCCGGGGGCAGTTTACCGGATATCACTTCTTATAATGTGTTGTTAGAGGCATATGCGAAATCCGGGTCTATTAAGGAGGCAATGGGGGTCTTCCATCAGATGCAGGCTGCAGGGTGCACGCCGAACGCAAATACATATAGTGTTTTGCTGAATTTGTTTGGACAGAGTGGGAGGTATGATGATGTTCGGCAGCTTTTTCTTGAGATGAAATCAAGCAATACAGATCCTGATGCTGCTACATACAACATTTTGATAGAGGTTTTTGGGGAAGGTGGGTATTTCAAGGAGGTGGTAACTTTGTTCCATGACATGGTGGAGGAGAATATTGAACCTGACATGGAGACATATGAGGGTATAATATTTGCTTGTGGGAAGGGAGGACTCCACGAAGATGCTAGGAAGATTTTACAATATATGACAGCTAACGATATCGTGCCAAGTTCCAAGGCGTACACTGGGGTCATTGAAGCGTTTGGGCAGGCTGCTTTATATGAAGAAGCACTTGTTGCTTTTAACACCATGCATGAAGTAGGAAGCAATCCAAGTATTGAAACATACCACTCACTGTTATATTCTTTTGCAAGGGGAGGACTGGTCAAGGAGTCTGAGGCGATTTTGTCTAGGTTGGTGGATTCTGGTATTCCCAGGAATAGAGATACGTTCAATGCACAAATAGAAGCCTACAAGCAAGGAGGCAAATTTGAAGAGGCTGTGAAGACATATGTAGATATGGAGAAGTCAAGATGCGATCCTGATGAAAGGACGCTTGAGGCTGTTTTAAGTGTGTATTCTTTTGCGCGACTTGTCGATGAGTGCAGGGAGCAGTTTGAGGAGATGAAAGCTTCTGATATACTGCCCAGTATCATGTGCTATTGTATGATGCTAGCTGTGTATGGAAAGACGGAGAGGTTAGTGCCTTTGCTAGTGATACACGTTTTCTTATGTTTTCTTTTGCGTGTTTTTATATAGCTCATACCTTACTATGCCTTATGCCTTAGCCAAAATGATGATTTATTCCATCATCATAGCATTTTGCTCTTTCAGCTGCCTTGTGTTTCTACATGGTCAGGCATGGAAGAGATATGCTAGCATAATGTCGCACCCATGTTAATTTTCTTGCAGCTAATTTGAGTGTTCTGGATAAGTAGTATTTTAAGCCAATGTTTAATACATTATTTCTTTAGTTTTATAGCAACTCTTCAAATTTTTTGGGTTTGCAGGTGGGACAATGTCAATGAGTTACTGGAGGAGATGCTTTCAAATAGAGTGTCAAATATTCATCAAGTTATTGGGCAAATGATCAAGGGAGATTATGATGATGACTCAAATTGGCAGATAGTGGAATATGTGTTGGACAAACTCAATTCAGAAGGATGTGGTTTGGGAATAAGGTTTTACAATGCACTTCTGGATGCTTTGTGGTGGCTGGGCCAGAGAGAGCGAGCTGCAAGGGTACTCAATGAGGCAACAAAACGTGGACTTTTCCCTGAGTTATTCCGGAAAAACAAACTTGTGTGGTCTGTTGATGTACATAGGTAGCTTAAGTTCCCTACGCTGGCTTCGTTTCAGGTGTATGAAATGGTTGAGTACCAGTCAATCTAATTCTTGGTTTTCAATGTTCTGCAGGATGTCAGAGGGTGGCATGTACACGGCACTATCGGTTTGGCTCAATGATATAAATGATATGCTTTTAAAGGGAGAGGATCTTCCTCAAATAGCTGTTGTTGTTTCAGTGTAAGTACTTTGATACTGGGTACCTCATTGCAAGATGCCTCCAAGCTTTTTGTTTTTATCTTGTCTTTTGCCTTTTTTAACTCTTTCTTTCTAACCTCTCAGACGGGGACAATTGGAGAAAAGCTCTGCTGCAAGAGAATCTCCTATCGCGAAAGCTGCTTTCTCCTTCTTACAGGATCATGTCTCGTCATCATTTTCCTTCACGGGATGGAATGGAGGTCGCATTATGTGCCAGAGATCTCAGCTCAAGCAGTTACTGTCAACAAAAGAACCAACTTCAGAAGAGTCCCAAAATAAAAACCTAGTCGCTTTAGCAAACTCGCCAATATTAGCTGGTGGAACAAGAGCTTCAACAAGCAATGACACGAACCACAGCGGTAACCCTACACAACGAAGAAACAGGGTGAAAAAAGAACTAGCAGGGAGCACAGCTTAATCGGTACGCCAAATTTCTGTTACCAAGTCCAGCAATCAAAGGCCTCTTCTGTCTTCCTCCATATAGACTGGTTGGTGAAAAACTGTGCGCTTATGGTTGTATCACTTAATCACTAGCACTGTCCATGATAACTATGTTATGGTGTCAAGCAGTAGTGTCAATCTCTGTTAGACAGAAGAAGCTGGAGAAGAAGATAAATGGTGATATTAGTTTATATGCAGAAGCGTCATACGAAAATGTCAAGTAAGTAGCCAACTAAGTATTTTGATGGAATTGTTAGACCCATGATTTTGCAGCCATAGGTTTTTTCTTGTTTTCATTCAACTGTCTTTCTGATTACTATGAAGTTAAATGCTAGTGTAAGATCAAAGCTCTAGTTTACGTATAAAGGATCTATTAATCAAGATTCCTCAATGAAGCTCTAGTTTTTGCTTGTGACCTCATCTGCTGAACTCTCTCTATTTCGAAATCTAACTTATTACATAGCAAATGACCCAGCTTTATGAATTTTGACTTAGAACGCAACAACTCCACCCAGAATATCTTTTTCTCCCTCTCTCTCCCTCAGATATGTGTTTGTTTTCTGATTTAGGAAAGTCACAACAAGTTTCTCATCCAAAATGGTAAAAAAATAAGAAAAACAAAGGTGAAAGAAAGGATCTTTCTATAGTGCTTCACACATTACACTTTAAGATTCCACTTTTTGTGTGCGCATAAAAGTAATGGTGGCTTTGCTTTCTAACCGATGCTAGTGCGTTTGTGTGATTTTGCTGTCTTCCAAAACTATTTACCAAATTTTGTGTATACTTTTTAGGATTTTTTTCCCTACAAATCTAAAATAGATAAATAATATTAGTATATGTGATCATTTTCCTTATAGTCAAATCACACCCTAACATTCTTTTGTAAAACTATCACCTTTTTGATTAATGCTATTGTTGTGATCAAGTCTGGACTCTGGACATACGATCATGCTGTTTATACTCGAATTTGGTCCTAACAGCGTCTTCAAATTTAATCTCACCTATAAAACGATAAATTGGACTACACTAACATATTTTTTGTTGATATATTACTAATTTATATAAATTTGGATTCCTGATATTGTAAGTTTTTGTGTTGAAGTTCAAAGTTGTAATTTCCAAAAAGGATTCACCTGTCTGGCTGTCTCCATGATTTTTTTGTTATTGTTATAATGTACTCATAGATCGACAAGATATAGTTCTTTTTTATTTTAAAAAAGTACAAGGATAGAGCTGTAACTATATAATTATTAGAGCAGAGTACAGAATCATTTCAGAAGCTGACTATTTTTCTAAGATCAAGTTTCATGCGCTTAGGGTTAGGGACATTGCGTTGACCAGATTCGTTTAATACTACATTATTTTTTTATGTAGTAAAAATACATGAGGGTAACGTTAAAAAAGATAAAAATATTTCCTCTTTATACTAGTACAATTTTTGTCGAGATTAGCGAAATACTTTTAGGATAACATTTATTTAACTCTACTTTGTCATCCTATAAGATCAATTAACTAAAGCTAACAAAAAAAAAATATAGAGAGACCTAATAAATCTAGTCAGCCAAAGAAATAAAAAAGTCTATCCAAATGGAAAGAAAACTGTGTACAGAGACAGGAAGGTAAGAAAAAGAGACAAGAACAGACGAATAAAAACAAGACACGTGTCATATGATACCATCGCTGACAGACAACAACTACAACATGTAATAGTTTAAGAAAGAACTCACGTGGCTTTTGGCTTATAAAAAGTCCCCAAAGAAGCTCAGATCTAACTCACACCACTCCATTGCCCATTGCTCTGTAGTCTGTACTTTTGCTTTCATTAGAAGAAAGCGCAAAGGGCAAAATCGGAAATATTATTATGGCCGACGGTAGTACTAGTTCGTCGGAGTCCACCAACGCCTGCTCCGGAGGCGGCACGAGAAGAGAGATTATGCTCTTCGGCGTCAGGGTTGTGCTTGACCCGATGAGAAAGTGCGTGAGTTTGAACAATTTGTCTGAGTATGAGCAGACGGCGGAGACTCCAAAGATCGACGGTGAGGATAGAGATGGACAAGATATGAACAAAACCCCCGCCGGTTACGCCTCGGCGGATGAAGCTCTTCCGATTTCTTCTTCTAACGTTAACCGCGAGAGAAAACGAGGTACTCTTCGATTGAAACTGTTTTTTAATCTTTCCAAGTTTAGTTAGGGATTTGTTAGGGTTTTTGAAGATATGGTTTATGAAATGGACTATGAACTTTACTTTATGTTGATCTTGGATTTAGAAAGATGGCTAAGTCATTAGTTTTTCATTTTTTTTCAGGAGTTCCATGGACTGAAGAAGAACACAAGCTGTTCTTGCTTGGGCTGCAGAGAGTAGGTAAAGGAGATTGGAAAGGAATATCCAGAAACTTTGTCAAGACCAGGACTTCTACACAAGTTGCTAGTCATGCTCAGAAATACTTCCTCCGGCGAAGTAATCTTAACCGTCGCCGCCGAAGATCTAGCCTTTTTGACATGACTACTGATACGGTAAATCTCTAATCCTCTGTGACTCTACTAATTTAAGTGGTTAGGTTTAGTTTTTAGCTTATTTGTTCAGAAGAAGTAATTGCAGTTTGGAAATAGAGAACCTTTGGTGAATTGTTTGGTTAGTGAAAACTTAAGTATAAAGTGCTTATGCTTGGTTTTGTTATCAGGTCATTCCCATGGAAGAAGATCAGGTGCTTATGCAGGAGAACTCATCACAATTATCTTCTCCTGTACCTGAAATGAACAACTTCTCTATACATCCGGTTATGCAAGTCTTTCCCGAGTTCCCGGTACCAACAGGGAATCAATCATACGGACAGCTTACTTCCTCGAATCTCAACAATTTGGTTCCATTAACTTTTCAATCAAGTCCTGCACCGCTCTCTCTCAATCTGTCACTAGCTTCATCTAATCTTAATGAACCATCTCCTTCAATGCATCCAGCATTCAACACGATTGGAGTCGCTTAGAGCATATCCGAAAGGTGAAAATCTGCAACACACCCTGTTTGTTTCTTTGTTGTACAGATAGGTCTTGACTTTGTTATATAAATTCGTCAAACTCATGTATTTGGCTAAAAAAAAAGAACAATAAAAAGAGTTTCGAGATAGAACTAAGTGGGTTTTTTTAGGGTTAATGATCATCTTGTTTTTTCCTTCCATGTTTGGAAGTTGTTGTAATACGGTCTAAGTTCATTCGTGTGGATCTATCAAAACTTATATATCATATAAACGTTATGTTTTTTTTTTATTCTGGCTATCTCAATCATAAACAGAGTCGTACTTGCTTCTCATGTGGCTATCTCAATCATGTTTGATGATTTATGGGGTTTTATAATATATCTGATTTCCAAGGATAAGATATTGTATGCTTGTAGAATAATGTCATTATCTTTAATGATGCCAATAATGTCACATTTTATTGGTCACTTCCATTATAGTGGAGCTTTTTCTTTTCCCATCAAAATCCAGATGCTTTTAATATTTTTAGTGTGGGATGATTAGGTATATTATCTGTTGCGTAAGCAATAATCTTCCAATCACATAACATGATCCCCATTCATTTAATCAACCAATCAAAGAGCATCATTTATATATATGAATATGATGATGTATATGTATATGTCATGTGTGTGTTGGCATGTCCTCTGTTTCTGTCGTGTATGGTTGTATTCAGTTTCAGCGTCAACGACAAACTTCTCCTCACGTCTAAGCGGGAAAAAACTACACGAATCCCATTTGTTTTTGTTTTTGTTTTGTTTTGTATCTCTCTGTCTTTGACATTATCTCTAAATTTATCAATTTCAAATCTGCGATTATCCTTGGTTTTTGGGTACTTTATCTCCTCAAATTCCAGCACAATCTAACCCAGAAATAGAAACACAAATCACAAAAGAGAGAGATAGATCATGATCTCTGTTCTTTGTTGATCTTTGACCAAAAATCGATTTCATATGTTTATACAATTGCTCTGTTTTTTCTTGTTCTTGTTTCTGCTTTTACAAGCCACAATGTCTAAACGTTCTTTTAAGAAATTTGTGGAACAAGAACTCGGATCTCGTCCTCATTTCCTCATCTACACGGTTCTTGAATGGAGCCTCATCGTTATCCTCTTCATCGACGGCTTTATCGCCTTTCTATCAAATCAATTCGCCAAATTCTTCGACCTCAACATTCCTTGTCTTCTCTGCACCAGAATCGACCACATTCTCGTCCCTAGAGACCCTCGATTCTATTACAATGAGTCAATCTGCGACTCTCACAAGAAGAAAGTATCTTCTCTTGCTTATTGCCATGTCCATAAGAAGCTCTCTGAGATCAAACATATGTGTGAAGGATGTCTTCTCTCTTTCGCCACCGAGAAAGAATCTGACTGTGATACTTATAAGTCTCTCATTGGCATCTTACACAAAGATCTCGAGCTTCTCATTGACGATGAACGAGAACTTCCCTTGGCATTCAAGAAAGACGACAATTTTGTCCAGACAACAAAAAATCTGGTGGATTACAAGAACAACATTAAAACTGATAGCTTGAAGCAACATTGTTCGTGTTGCGGAGAATTATTGAAGATAAAATCTGAGAAGTTGCCGAAGAACAACAATTCTTTCCTTGCTCCTGCTCCTTCTCCTAGGGTTTCGAACAACAAACTGTCTGAAAGAGAATCTGAGTTTAAGGATCTGGATGTGGACAGAACACCTAATTTTGTAAGAGGAGGTAACAAGTTTTTTGGGATCCCTCTGTCTGATTCGGTACAAAACAGTCCACGATGGTCCGTTCGATCTCTTAAGAAGTCCCTTTTGGATAAGACAGAGAATGCTTCGGACACGGCAGATCCAAACGGTGAATCCATCCTTAATCAGCTCAAGAAAGAGGTTCGCTTGGACAAGAAGTCACTCATTGATTTGTATATGGAGTTAGATGAAGAGAGAAGTGCTTCAGCTGTTGCAGCCAACGAAGCGATGGCTATGATCACGAGGCTTCAAGCCGAGAAAGCTGCTGTTCAAATGGAGGCTTTGCAGTACCAAAGAATGATGGATGAACAAGCAGAGTATGACCAAGAAGCTTTGCAGTCGATGAGTAGCGAATTGGCGAAGAGGGAGGAGGAAATGAAGGAGCTTGGAGCTGAATTTGAGGCTTACAGAGAGAAATATGGATGTTTGACAGATCAAGAAGATGCAAGAGAAGAGTTTCATGAACAAAACGGCAATGCTAGTCAAGATGATGATTGCAAAGAAACCAAGCCCGTCTCGGATTTGACCGTCTGTTATTCAAATCAGGAGGAGAATGGCGAAAACATCGATCAAAATGGTTCAACTCAATCAAAAGATACAGGTTATGTAGCACAAAGGTCAGAGGAGTCTACCGCGGAAAAGGATGTCTCTGCAGATGAAGAAAAGGGTATGAATTTTACTCGGGGTTTGATCATTCTGTGTTGTTGAATCTGATCCTAAAAACCTTTTTTAATCTTGTGTTGTTGTGATGAAATTGGGCAGGGACTGAAAGCAAAGAAGGAATAGTAAGAGAGCTTTCAGATATCACAGAGAGACTAAGTGCTCTTCAATCAAATGGTGATCTGTTGAAACATATTGCTGATGTTTTGGATGTTAGTGAAGGAGAAGCAATTCTATTGCAGATCTCTCAGAATTTGCACATGCTTCGTAGTTTTGTTGCTATGCCTTCAGAATCCATGAACTTGTAATACATCTTTTTTCCTTTTCTTAGAGAACAAGCAAGCTTCCACGCCTTGTCTCAACTTGAAAACATTTTTTTTATTCTTTCACACTAAAAAAGTTTCAGTTTTCACCATGAACCTAACATGTAAGTTTCAGTTTTGCATTTCATACCCAAAAAGAAAAGTTTTAGTTATGCATTTGTATTTAGATGTGATTTTTTTTCTTAAATGTTTTCACAATTCTCTAGGCATAACATTTAGAGTTTGTATTTAGATGTGATTTTTATATTCTAGCATATTTTCACATTTCAAATAGGTATAACATTTTCATTTTTTCATAAATTTTTTGTTCGAGTGTATATTAATCTTAACACTTATAACACAACACAAACAAATTATTTCGTTTAGGATTAAAGGTTTAGCACTTTGTTTACAAATTTTAAATGCTAATGCAAAATGCAAACATAAAGAAATTATATCATTTTCGTATATAATTCAAAATTTTAAACTAAAATACAATAAAATATTTCAACTTATAAATGGAGACATTCACATTTTTAATAATCAAGGAGTGAGAGCTAATTATACCTAACTTGTTTCAGCCATATATCATAGCTCTAGCCACTTGACTAGGCCTCCGTGAGCTAGTGTTTATTTTGAACCTAGTTTATTTTGCCATAGCAATATATGCTTTGCTTTAAAGCCATTACAGAATTGCATAAATTTAAACCCAACACTCATAAAGATTTAATATTTTCTTGTGTTTTCCTTAATCCCATCTTATTCTAGTCTAATGAAGCTATAAGGTCGATCCAAAAAAGCCTAATCTCTAATGCTATATAATCTACCAATTAACATCGTCATCAACCATCATCATCTCACTCAATAGCAATGGCTCATATTTCACAAATCTCTTCTTTTCTCTCAACAGTTTTAATCTTCCTTGCATTATGCATCACTCTCTTCACGAACCCTACTCTCGCACTCCCAGCCCTAAAACTTAACCCTTTACAAGACTTTTGTGTAGCTGATCTCCAAGCTACACCAACCAACAGTGGCTTCCCCTGCAAGTCACAAGTCACTTCTGAAGACTTCTTTTACTCCGGCTTGAACACTCCTTTAAACACGTCGAACCCAAAAGGTATTGCCGCTAATCCAGCCAATCTCTTGACCTTTCCGGGCCTAAACACTTTGGGAATATCCATGTACAACGTTGCAATTGCACCTGGAGGATACAACCAACCTCACTCTCACCCCGGTGCGACCGAGGCAGGGGTCGTGATCGAAGGTTGGGTCTTGGTTGGGTTCTTGACGACTAACAACACGTTGTACTCGAAGGTTATTGGACCTGGTGATATGTTTGTGATTCCTCCGGGACTCATTCATTACGAGGGGAACGTTGGGAAAACACAATGCCGTCTTTTGACGGTTGTTGCTGACGACTTGCCTAGCGAGATTGGTGTGCCTCACACTCTGTTTGCTACGAAACCCGCGATTCCAAACGCAGTACTGATGGCGGCGTTCAAGGCGGATAGTAACACAATCGACATGCTCAGGTCAAAGTTTACTACTTAAAAATGTTCTATAGTTCCTCTAAAATATGTAACTTTTTAATGAGTTTACTAAAATGAATAACAGACATCAGTGTTTTTTTTATGGAAGCATCTAGGATACCTACAAATAAAAATTCTATTTTTATCATAATAATTCGTTTTAGTTCACTAACATATAGCCTCCCAACCAGTTCGAAAAAGTTTTAAAACCAAAAAAAAAAAAGTTAATATAACGAAAAATACAAGATAACTGATATTTTGACAAACACATCTTCTTGGGTTTATTTAGGAAAAAATAAAAGCCACATATCATCTATGTTTTGCACATGACCACAATCATGATCTTCACTTGCAAAATTGGTCTAGACCGTTATTGTTAATAGAGATCACTCTCTCGAAGTACTCATGTCCACATCCCCTACTTCTACAATCTCCTTGGGGTATATCTGCAGGTTAACATAAGTCTATGAAATTCTTTTCACAAAGTTAAAATTTAACTCAACGATCTATATAGAAATTCTTTACCAAACAAAAAAAAGAATTAAACCTGGTGGCCTTTGTCTTCGTTATGACCGAGCGTACGGACTTTAAGCTCGCCTCTGCTCGTTGTTAACTCGTCTAGAATCTCCGCATCACACTCTTGGACGCCTCTTGCCGAGTTAGTCGACTTTAAAACATGGTTAAATAGACAAATCTCAATATTTGAATCTACTCTAGACGCGTTGAATGACAAGAATAAAAAGAATGTACATATTATATTGACACTGACTCACCCTGAAAGACAGTTCAAGCGGGTTTCTAGGAGTTCCAGGGATCTCCTCGTACTCCGCGGCATCGAGTTCCCGGAGATGGGCTTGTTTAAACAGCTTAGGAAGAAGGTACTGCCTGATGGCTATTAGGAGGAAGAAAAGAACCGGAAACATGATTCCGGCCACTGGAATCCACGTCACTCCGTAGCAAAGCCCAAAGTAGAGTATCTGAAACAATGTGAATGCAGCCATTGATTTATATGGAACTTTTTCCACGAACGATGCATGCGCTCCCTCCAAGACCCTAACAACAACAAAAAAATCACATGATCACTCTTTCAAGGAAATCTTTAAAAAAAAAACAGAGCATTTTCAGAGCACATACTTGAATCTCCGGCTTGGTGGGACGAAGAGAAGTACTGTCCGTTCGAAGAATTGATTGTCTGGGAGGCTATCAATGGCCATGTAAGCGAAATATCCCCATAGAAGTGAAGTCGGTATGAGCTTAATGGCCGGTATAGCAAACACTGCACCTCCCACTAGCAGTGACTGCAACAAGTTGCTCACTCTTTGCTCGTTTACTCGAACTGGCAAATAAGCGTCAACGTGCTTCTCTGGATCGAAACCACTCTCGTCACCGGTATCTCCATAGTCATCACTCTTCTTCATCACTGCCTCTTTCAGATCTTGCAGCTCATTTATCAGTGTTGTGTGTATCTCGGCCTGTAGATTAAAATCTTGAAAACCGGATTATTGAATTATGAGTCTATTACGACAGTACTACTTACAAGTGGGCTTTTGTCCATTTCTATGAAGACTTGTTGCATATCCTCGTACACTTGGGAAGACGTTGCTCTCTGTCTGATGCTTTCTTTGGCTGTCATTACCATCTTCCTCCTCATTAACTGAATAAAAATTAACCACCATGTTTCATAAGACCAGCTTAATCTGAATATTTGAGTGCTGATTAACTAAGTATTGATTAGACCTGTCGTTTGAAAACAGCAAGGCTTTTGGTATGCATAGGAGACTGCGGGAGGACTCCGTTGGAAGGCGGCAGACCGAGCAATCCACAGATCAACACCTGAAAATCCACACAGTTTTGAAGGTTTTAACCTGAGATTCAAAGTTAGCTTGCAGAGAAAGAAACATAGTTTGATTGATTACCATGAAACCTAACAAGAGAATGTCGTAGTGATAAGCAGAAGGGTTCTTGAGGTTGAACTCCTTCTGCTGCGCGAGCTGCGAGACAACGCTGTGGTCAAAGAAGTAGAGAGCTGCGATCATCAATGCGGGTATAAACGCCGCAAATATGTATCCCGGAGAGACTTTCCCCATGTCCTGTACAGAACAAAAACGGATCTTTAAGAGGTTTGGATGATGAACCAAAATCTTATAATGTAGTTGTGTTGTAACCTTGATGACAGTCCAATGTTTTAAAGAAACAGAGTCCCATGGAAGAGGACTAACGAGTCTTCTCGGGACACCAGAGGGTAGTTTTGATGGCGTACCGAAAGACAATGCTGTCCAAACCACTACCATCAACGGAACTCCGTAGTCTGCGAGGAAGCTTCGGCACCATCCTTGACATATAATCATAATTTTAAGCCCTTGTAGCTGTTTTTTACAGAGAAATGATCACTAAAGCATGAGAAGATAAATCTCTCTTACCTGTTCCGTATCGCCAAGACCTTGCTTTTCTGCTCTTCAAAGCGGTGTAGACAAGACCGTAGGTGAAAATAAGGCCGAGAAGTCCGTTTGTGTAGAGCCACTCAAACTGATACTTTTCAAGTTTTGAGTCTTCACCTTTTGGAATCCTGAATTCACTCAACATTCCCTACCAATTTCATTTTGAAACATATATAATAACTTTTGACCTATCATTAAGTGAAATGTTTGTTGAGCCTTTTGGTATTGATACCTTTATGGTTTGTTGGAGAAACAGAACAGCGATCAACATACCAAACAGCTCACCAGCGATCCTCGTGAACCGGTTGATGATATAAGCCATGTTGAATATCGCCATTAGGAACAGTAACAAAGCCGTCCATACACAAACCCTTCAATTTAACAGCCAGCAAGACCATAATAACTTTACAGGAAAACATTTAAAAGAACAAAAAGATTTAGAGTTTTGGAGTGATTACCAAGCAACCCAAGCTAAGTAGAGTTGTTTGCCCAATTCTGGTTTTCCTTTAGCGAAGTCGTACAAGTATTTGTACATTAAGACAGTTGGTTCTGCAACTCCAAGTATCAACAATGGTTGTCCTCCCGATATCGAGTGTATCACTCCACATAACGCTGTTGATGCTAACGTCTCCACTGTACTCAAAGATCCCTCTATAATGATCCCAAATATGAATTCAGAGAACTTAGAACTAAAACCAGACCAAAACGTGTGCAGCTTGAAAGACCGTAATAAACCATGAAAACTAGACCTGTGTCGTGGCTGAGTTGCTCGCCAAAGGCGATAACAGGAAGTGCAGAGGCAAAGAAAACATATGTCGTCGGTGCTAAAATCCTGCAAGACCACCCAAAAACATATAATCACAATTTTGTTTCTCTTTTTCTTTCTTAATAAGAATCTAATTCTGAGTACCCGAAACCAGAACGGAGACCAGCGATCCAGTCTTGCTTGTAACACAAGGCTCTTCCTCTGACATCTCCTATGATACCTCGAAATGGCCTCTTTGAGCCTTCCACTCTTTCTCCCTCCATATTCCAAATCACTCGGAGATTCCAAAACTCGTTCCTCTGTTCAGATGTTAGCCTTTGCTCCAAGTTTATAATGCCCTAACCACACAAAGAAGCTATATATATTATGCACACAACATATATAAATGACTTCATAATCTTGCAATTTTTTTGATGATGGAGTCTTTTCTCCATCAACTATGTAGACAAGAATTTCAAAGTATTTACGTTTTTGGGTATTTATTAGTAGCTGACAATAGGAAAACGCTATGTGCTTATCTCAATTAGAGACATCAAAATGCACAAAACAAGCAAAAAGTAATGATATATTTCTTTTTATGACAAAGAGAAATCTGAAACTGCATATGTACCAAAAAAAATTAAGAATCTAATTCTTCCATTAAACTCCACGGATTAAAATTCGTCGTAATAAAAAGTTTCTAATTCTTTGACATCGCATGAAAACAAAATCAGACAAAGAAATAATTAACTTGCAATCTATATAACTATATACCCGAAAAGAAAAAACATTAACATGAAGAGATGTTGGAGTGGTACAGAGAAACAAAACAAGTGTGACGGAAGAGAGAGCGAGAATCACCGGCGCCGACGATCATATGTGGCAACGGTCAGCTGATATATAGGCGACGCAATGGACACACTTTTACACGTCTTCTGGTGGTCCTATTGCCACGTGTCAGTATTCGAATGGTGGATTTTTACATCCGGCAATTTTCGAGTTAATTTTCCTTCTAAAATGGTCGTACTATTTGCCCCAAAAAAAAAAAATGGTCGTGCTACCGACAGCCAAAAACTTGTCTTTCACCAACAAAATTATGTTTTGGAAGGCTCAATATCATCATCTCACAAACAAAATTAAAAACTAACATTTATTTTGTATGAAACTACATCTTATATTTCTGTTCGGAATTTTATAAACCGTTGAATTTGATCGTCGTGAGAAAATAACTACTGAACGTAACTCGAGAATTAAACAAGTGTATAATTCAAGTATTATAAAACTGGACAATATAATGATTTGCTTTACTTTTGATTTTTTTTTTTTTATGATCACGATTTTACATTTGATTGTTTGAATTAGGTGTCATTGTTTATGTCACTACCAAGATTCAGTTTCTCATATTGACAACAGTTTTATTTTTCTTATATAATAATATCTTCTTTTCTAGTATACGCGTGTGTTAATTTTTTTTTTTTTTGTGAAACAATATCAACGTTCCCTCGAATGCGTTGAACATAAGTCATGATTTAATTTTTATGGTTTTGAACCCACATGTGATATCCGAGTAAAGTATATATCATTCTATAAAATGTAACTAAACTATATATCATCGAGTGATGAATTATAATAACGTAAATGAAATACTTAAGTGCGATAATTACATACACATGGGTGGTAGATCATCTCCTTTTGAAAAACAAAAAGGAATTATAAGAATTGAATAATAAAATCATTAAGTGAGATAATTACATGCACATGGGTGGTAGATCACATAATAAACACCGTACGATGGATGAGTATTGAAAAACAATGAAAATCCAGCTTTGGAATTAGAACTCGATATTCAAAATCCAACTAATGTTAAATCTCAAGTGATTAAGGCATTAATTTAAAGTTAAGATCGTTGTCAGTAGTATTGAATATATATGTAGCCTTTTATTAATGCTTAAAAATATGTTAGGTTTTCTTGTTTCTTAATTATGATTTATGAACGACAACAATCGTTGTATCCGCGAGTTCTTCTCTGCGTTTAGCAACATATTGGTCAAGGGGATCTTAATTGTGCGCAGTGCACGTAACAACCATCGTTGTTTTCTTCCCTTTAATCATTTTCTTCTGCTCTCTCTTTTCTCCTTCCGTACGTTTTTTCTAAATAAAATTAACGTCAAGGGGATTTGAACGTTTGACTTGTGATATCATGAGGAATGGGGAGACTGGTGACTTAGAAAGTTGTTACGTTGCTAATTAACTCCCCTAGGATTTGTGGGAGAATCCAAATCACGATTGATTTTTGCTCAAAGGAGCTTGATAAGATGGATAGCAAAGATACAAATAAAATAGCTCTTAAGAGCTTTATTTAGTGCAAGGGGAAATAAAGAAAGAGAACTTAATTAAAGAACGCTAAGCTTAATTAGTAAATCTTAGACTCATGTCTTGAAATGATGAAGGAGAGTTGCACAAAGTGGCAACTTCCCAAATTAGCTACATTGATGCTATAAGTTATAACAACATATTTATGCTAGAAATTTCTAATTACATGGTTTGTGGATTGAATCATTATTGGGCTTCTTGTGAATTCTCTAAATGCTTCAAAAGGAATTAGGATTTAACAACTGTAAGCAAACAAACCTCAGCAAAGCCGTACGATCTAAGCATTTTAAGGTATCTTCAGTGCAGATTGTGTATACACTGGCTGGCTGTAAGAACAAGAAATTTATAATGTAGTAACTCCAAAAGTATTAATCAAGCTAAGGAAAATAATCAATAATGGCATGTCTTGTCTACTTCTTCAAGCCCATTGAAGAAGGCACGGATGGGCCCATTACTAAAAGATTTTTAACAAGTCTAGCCTTCAATTTTCCTAATGGCTAATTAATTAATTAATTTGATAGTATTCATTTTGGGTTAGTATATTATATACAGTAGTGAGACATGGGCTTATGTCACATACACTCACATGTAAATTGTGTCCATTGGACCTCGAGAGAATCTTAATTTATTATCTGTATCCTGAAGATTTCAGAATTTATATTCTGCAGGACTATTATTACTCAAAAAAAAAAAAAAAAAAAAAGCAAAAGTGAGAGATATTGATTTGAAAGAAAAATAATTTTGAAAAAGAAATAAATAATAAGAAAATATTTGTACTAACATACGCCCAAAAAATTCCACTAAAGCGTATCCCAAGATTCAAGATCTCTTCTTCAGCTCTCGTCATCATCATCCTCTGCTCATTTTCATTTGCTCCCGTGAACAAATTTGCAAACTCTCTACCATTTTGTTTATCCTTGTTAATGCAAAGTTAGGTTTTTTATTCGTTTCATTGCTTGGATCCTAAGAAAAAAACAGAAATGAAAAAACCCAAATTGTCGAAAGTTGAAAAAATCGACAAGCTTGATCTGTTCTCTTCACTATGGAAGCAGAGATCGGTTCGTGTAATAATGGCAATAGGGTTTCTCTATCTGATAATTGTCTCAGTAGAGATACCTCTCGTATTCAAATCCTGGTCCAGCAGCTCCGTGCCTCTTGATTCTCTTTCCCGACTCGAGAAGCTCAATAGCGAGCAAGAGCCCCAAGTCGAGAAAATCCCTGATCCTCCATTGAAGCCAGTTTCGTACCCGGTTTCTGACCCGGCCATTGTTAACCGGACGGACCAGAACAAGGTCCGTGAACATCATCGGGGTCTTCTCTCAAGTTTGAGATTTGATTCTGAAACTTTCGACCCGAGTAGTAAAGACGGGTCAGTGGAGCTTCACAAGTCGGCTAAGGAAGCTTGGCAGCTAGGTCGCAAGCTATGGAAGGAGCTTGAATCAGGAAGGCTTGAGAAACTAGTGGAGAAGCCAGAGAAGAACAAATCAGATTCATGTCCACATTCTGTTTCGTTAACCGGGTCGGAATTTATGAACCGGGAGAACAAATTGATGGAGCTGCCGTGTGGTTTGACATTGGGTTCACACATAACTCTGGTAGGGAGGCCAAGGAAAGCTCATCCCAAGGAAGGAGATTGGTCTAAGTTAGTGTCTCAGTTTGTGATAGAGCTTCAAGGTTTGAAGACTGTTGAAGGAGAGGATCCTCCTAGGATTCTGCATTTCAATCCGAGGCTAAAGGGAGATTGGAGCAAAAAACCGGTGATTGAGCAGAACAGTTGCTATAGGATGCAGTGGGGGCCTGCACAACGTTGCGAAGGATGGAAGTCAAGAGCCGAGGAAGAGACTGGTGAGGTCTATTCCTTTGTTATTTGGTATCTGAACTTTGTAGGAGAGTTTTTAGATAGTTTATAATTGGTTTGTAAGCTAGCAAATTAAGGTTCTTGTCATCTGTTGAGTAATACTTTAGTGTGGCTGCAGTTGATAGTCATGTGAAGTGTGAGAAGTGGATTCGTGATGATGATAACTACTCAGAAGGGTCGAGGGCAAGATGGTGGTTGAATCGACTCATAGGAAGGAGAAAAAGGGTCAAAGTAGAATGGCCGTTTCCTTTTGTGGAAGAAAAGCTGTTTGTTCTAACTCTTAGCGCTGGACTAGAGGGCTACCATATCAATGTTGATGGAAACCATGTGACATCTTTCCCTTATCGCACTGTGAGTATATATCCTACTCTGTTTCTACATGATTTTGTCCAGATAAATGGTTTTTATCCATGTGATCCATAATAGTGAAGATCGTAGAACGAGTTGGTTAGTAACTCTTTGTTATATATAATAGGGTTTCACCCTCGAGGATGCAACAGGGCTAACCGTAAATGGAGACATTGATGTCCATTCTGTTTTTGTTGCCTCTCTGCCAACATCACATCCTAGCTTTGCTCCCCAAAGGCATCTCGAGTTGTCAAAGAGATGGCAGGCCCCTGTAGTTCCTGATGGGCCTGTGGAGATCTTTATTGGCATTCTTTCCGCAGGCAATCATTTCTCTGAGCGGATGGCTGTGAGGAAATCCTGGATGCAGCATGTTCTTATTACATCTGCAAAAGTTGTTGCTCGTTTCTTTGTAGCGCTGGTAAGCTGGATTTTTACATGTTTGTCAAGTCTTAAGTCATGAATGCTTGTTTACAAAAAAGAAAGTCATGACTCATGAGGGCTTAATAGTACAGAGATAAAATTTGATTTGAGCATCATCAAAATGCAACTGTTACCTGAACAGAGTTTGTTTTGTTTGTTTTTTCTCCGTGATGTGCATTTCACAGCATGGGAGGAAGGAGGTGAATGTGGAACTGAAGAAAGAAGCAGAGTATTTTGGGGACATTGTACTTGTTCCATACATGGATAGCTATGATCTTGTCGTGCTGAAAACTGTTGCCATATGTGAACATGGAGTGAGTATCAGATTTTATATAGGTTATGCTTCCGCAGAATTGTTCCTGATTTAGTGTTTCTGTGGAGTTGATTGTTGAATTTTTTTTACTTTGGTTGCTGCAGGCTCTTGCATTCTCTGCAAAGTACATAATGAAATGTGACGATGATACATTTGTAAAACTTGGCGCAGTGATCAATGAAGTGAAAAAAGTACCCGAAGGTAGAAGCCTCTACATTGGTAACATGAATTATTACCACAAACCTCTCCGTGGGGGTAAATGGGCAGTCACATATGAGGTACATTATTTCTGCATCACACTCCATCTTTATATGTAGCCTATTGGATGATATAGTGCGGCGCTTTTAAGTGTCAGTTCTGTGAATACTTTAAGATTGTCACACAATATTAACGTATATCTTGTGGATTATATCAGGAATGGCCAGAGGAGGACTATCCGCCCTACGCAAATGGACCCGGATATGTTCTATCTTCTGACATTGCGCGCTTCATCGTGGACAAGTTTGAGAGACATAAATTACGGGTAAGCAAAAGAGAGATTCAAACCAGCTGTATCATCTTCTTTTACACTTCTCATTCTCTGTTGTTGAAAAAGTCTGTTGTTCACATATACCAGCTGTTCAAGATGGAGGACGTTAGTGTGGGAATGTGGGTTGAGCATTTCAAGAACACAACAAACCCAGTGGATTACAGACACAGTCTGAGATTCTGCCAATTTGGTTGTGTTGAGAACTATTACACAGCTCATTACCAGTCGCCAAGACAGATGATATGCTTATGGGATAAACTCTTAAGACAGAACAAGCCTGAGTGTTGTAACATGAGATGATACTGGCGGAAACAGTTGCGTTTTCTGAGATATTATATGCCTTCAAGCTTGCTGTAGAATGCCAGGGCAAATTAAGAAATCAATTTTGCAAGCTCACCACACAGAGAGAGAAAGAGCGAGCCTGGACTTGTTCGACTGGTCTGCAGCTTCAAGCCTTCTGATCTGTTGAAGTAAGGGAGAGAACAAGTAGGGAAGAAAACATAGAGAATAGTTTATTTTTTATATGTATAAACCCATTTCTTAATCTAAATGGAAATTTGTTCTTTCTTTGTCTTTCGACTTCACCACACGATATATGACTGACTGAACAATACATGTTCTTTTTGGTTAATACAAAGTGTTAGACAAAAAGATAATTCTACACTAACTCGGAGATAACATTCAACAGTAAAACATAATCTAGATACCTCTCAGCCACAAAGATGTCAATCAAGTGCTTGGATAAGTTAGCACCAAGGATGATTTTGCCTGATAGGAAGCCAAGGAGCGCCTCTTCGTCTGAATAACATGTGAATATGAGCATATTGCTCTGTTCTATAAATTGCTATAAGTTGCATCATATGTATGACCTTGAATATAGTTATGAACATATTTGTGAAAGAATATCTTTGGTCTCATTCATCATCATACATGTATTCTCTCAAAACATCCCCAACATACAATTCCATAATAATTCTTCAACACAAACAAGAAGAAACAACTTTTGAAAAACTAGTTTAATAAACCTAGCAGAATCAAAGACAGAGACACAAATAAAACCACCAAGCTTCCATGGAAACCATTTATATGCTTATAACAAGAAGACGAAGAAGAAGGAGAACTCGAGGGACTGGGTTTTCTTCTAGCTGCCGTGGAGTTTTCCTTGGAGCAAGTCAAGTTGCAACGGCTCGGCCTAACCACTCTATAGACACCATTGCTTGTAAGCAAGTAGATGTCTTTGTTGTTATCCTCACCAAAGGAGAAGACATAACCTAGAGATAACCCTGAAGTTCCCGGAGAATCACTGCATTTCATGGGTGAGTCACCGGCGCAGCTAAAGGTTGTTCTGTTGGTCACAAAGTTCCCGCTATTAGCAGGGGTTTCAATCCCCGCCCACACGCCATTTCCATATAGATCAGCATACACATACCTGCAGAAGAAAAACATTATTTTTGCAAGATGTTTTGTTCATATAATGTGAGAGGAACAAGAGAGAATGAAGCAGAGAAAGAGTGTGTGTTAACTCACATTCCAGCTATGCAAGGATCAGTCTCAGATCTATAAAAGTAACCTCCAGTGATTGAAGCTGATTTTCCGCTTGAGTCAACTTCAGAGTGGTTGTAACCCATCACAGGAAATATCGGGTTTAGTGATTTAACAGATGTGTTTCCTCCAGGGGATGAATCCGGATGGAAGAGATCCGGGCCTTCGTAAACACGCCAACCGTAGTTTCCTCCTTTGGTAATGAGATCCACCTCTTCATATGTGTCCTAACCACCAAACATATCAAGAACAGTGGAAGACTGCAAACAAAATAAACAGACATGCTCATTGTCGAAACAAGCTAGTACCTGTCCAACATCAGCACACATAAAGTAAGAAGGCCTAGAAGAATCAAAGCTGCATCTCCAAGGGTTTCTCAATCCAACAGCCCATATTTCAGGTTCAAGCTCTTTGTCTTCACGAAAAGGGTTGTCTTTTGGTATAGAGTAGTTCCCCCATAGACCCATTTTGGAGATCTCAGAAGCACCTGAAGACATTTGTGGATCTTGGTAAATAACAAAGAACATTCCTATAATGCTGTGTTTTTTCATCACATGTTTCAGATTCAGTTACTACAAACAAAAGCCAAAGTATACCCACTAGGAATGTTATCTACATCAAGCCTCATGATCTTTCCTAGCAAAGATTTCTTGTTCTGTGAGAAATTGTACGGGTCTGCGCCTCCACCTCCATCTCCCATCATAAAGTAGAGGTGCCCATCTGGACCAAAGAGAATCTGTCCAGCATGGTGTGATGTGAAGGGAAGTCCCATTGTGAAAATCCTCCTTACTTCTGTTGGCTTAGCATTCTTTGCCTGAACAACGAGCAAAAAACTTAAGGCTCAAAATTTTATGATGCTGAAAAGGGATCAAGAAGAGTATATATACCTTAGAAGGGTCTGATGAGGTACCATTGGCTGTATACTCAGCTATTACAGTTTGGAATTGGCAAGGTTGAGATCCACTGTCAGGAGTTAGTTTGGAAGGATCACAGTTCACATCGGAGTTACATGAGCACCTTCCAGTACAACCCGGCCACTTGGACTTATCACAGTTAAAAGAAGCGAAAAACCGCCCATTTTGAGCAAACTTTGGATGAAAAGCCATTCCCATCATCCCAAACTCAGTATCATAATGAATCTCATCAGTCAAATCCACAAACGGGCTAGATGGATCCACGTCCAATACTCCGCCAGAATCTTGATCCGGTATACCAGCCAAGAATACTATTCCAGGTTGCGTAGAGAAGAATGCACGGTTGGAGCCATCAGGGTGAGGAACCATGTTGAGGTAAGAACCGTTCCCGATTTTCTCAAGACATAAACCAGAAGGCGGCTTGTCAGGAGTAGTGTCATTGTCATTAAGAGCAACTGGCTCACCGCTGAAGCAAACAGTTTCATTGGAGCTAGCTCCACCAAAGGCACTACAGAAATCGGTTTTGGACTGCCATACATCAGCAAGCTTGGAGGCATTGTTATTCGCTGGCGCTCCAGCTCGGCCTTGCAATGAGGCAGCGAAAAGAGAACCCGATATGGAAACGTTTTGACATGTCTCCCATGTCTCAGAGCAAAAATCCTCTGTGGAATTTGCTGAACTGGTAGAGTTGCAGAGGATTGGAACAGACTGCTGATCTAAGTTATCTCTGAATAAATCCGATGAAAAAGGATCGCATTTCTGTAACATCACAGTAACAAAACAAAAACAAAAAACTTAGAACACAATTCCTCTTTTGCATATTCATTTTCAAAGAAAACCATTACAATGGTCCCAAAATATCAGGTAAAAATAGTTACAGCTCGTAGCAAGTTATGTATGAGTATTGTTGCATAATGAAACACTTGCAGAATTTAGGTGCCCAAAAAAAACAAAAAAAAAAAACAAAAAAAGAAACACTTGCAGAATCTTTAGAGATAAAAGACAGATTGAACTTACAGCACAAAGGATTGATTTTACAACAGAAGCACAACCCTTGTCGGAAATGTTCATAGCTTGAAATTGCTTCATCAAATTGGAATCTTCCATTGTATTGCAGCATGTTTTTCCTTTGTAAGGACAAAAGCTCAATGTCGAATTCACCTCCGAGGGAGCTCCTGAAAAACCATCAAAAAGAAAATGTTGACCATTGCATCAATCTATAAAAGCAGAACTAATACCAAATCAATAGCAGAACAAACAAAAAAAAACACTCACTTGAATCGGAACAGAGAGGAAGAGCCCATGAAGAAAGAGCAAAACATGAGAGGAACAAGAAGAAGAACACAAGAGATCGATGAAGCGTCATCGAGTCTCACAAGAGACAAATCTTGAGGATAATGACAGTGGAAGAGAGAATCAAGAGAGAAGAAGAAAAGAAGTCTCTTTTTTATACATCTGATCTCAGAACAAGACAAGACAAGACAAGAGATAGGACTGAAAATCAAATAATAAAATTAGTTTGTTTGACTCTGCAGACAGAATAAATGCAATTGCGATGGCGTTTACTGTCTTCCCATGACAACCAACAACCATATCCCCAGAAATCACTCTTCTCATATAATAATTAATGAATATTATCATGTTCATTTGAATTTTTCAACTTTCTCGTGTCACAGAGACAGACGATGAACAAAGGTTCTGTCTTTTCCTTTGCTTTGCTAGCTTTTGATTGTTTTTTCAACTCTTTTCTCATCCACGGGATTATTTGTCTTCGGTTGTGAAAGTCAAAGTAGTTGACTTTATACATTTGGGTTTTGGATTTCTAGGAACTTATTGGGGTTCGAAAAGTAGGTTTGAAGTTGGTATAAGAAAGAGAAAAAGGACTTGTCTTCTTCAAGTTCACTTCCATTTAAGACTGCAAAACTACTTATATAACTTAGTTTTGATAATAAAGTAAGTTTGTGGAAATGATCAAAAGTATAATTGGAAACGCATTGAATAAGAGTGTTGGTGAATGGTGATTGGTTTTGTGGATTAGTTTGAATAATGAATGAATGAGACCTGATGGCCTGCAAATTATTACTATATTTAAATGCATCGTAATCAACAATATGAATTTAAAAAATTTCAACATTATTGGGAAGTATGAGATGTCTATACACTTCACAAAGAAAAACTCACATTTTTGGAAGAAACTACAAAAAAGAAAGAGAGACAATGATCTCAGCTTTCTTTCTTCCCATCTCTAAGCACAGACATTTGATACAAACATAACTTACAATCAAGTAACAAGTAAAGTAATTGATGTGTACCTCTTGGGAAGCATAAGCTAACCATGGATGTAGCAAGAGAAGCGGTATTCGTTTTTTCTCAAGTATAGTATTCACAAGAACTCTTATCGGCGATGCAATCTCTTTACGAGAATCTGACGATAGAGCGTCTTTGTCCGAAAGAATAGTACAATGGCGACAAGAAACCCGAAGAATGCAACAGAGGCCATTATAATAAATGACAGCCTGAAGCAGTGAGAGCCATAACATGTGTTCCCTTCCCCAGAAGCAGTCTTGTCATAGATATAGCCGATCAATTTTACAGAGAAGATATAGGAACCGATGGGACTAGCCACAGATATGGTGTTGAAGATGGTTCCCATGTGCCGAACCCCGAATAGTTCAGAGGTGATTGTAGGCATCAGAGACCATTGTGAACCATAACAAACGCCAACTATAACAGAACCAACATAAAGGTTTCCTTGGAAACCAGAGGCTATAATTAGATGGCCTATCGTCATTGTTCCAAGTGTTGCAGCCATTAGCAATGGACGTGGCCATCCTTTTTTGTGTAGCAATGCATCTGAAGCATAACCAGCTCCAAATCTACCAAGAAAGTTCCATATACTCCACAAGGAGACCAATGAATTTATCTCAACAGATGAGTATCGAAGAGACTCGCCTATTTGCCGAATGTTGTTTATCGTCGAAAGTCCAGAACCCATTCCACAAATCATGGCAAGAAACAACAACCAGAAGCTTAGGTTTTTCATAGCTTGCAGAAGATTCAGGTTCTCACTCAGACCAGAATCTATTCTACTGTCGCCTTCAGAACTTTGGTTACCGGAGGTTGTTGCCTTTGGACTGCTTATGAGAGGGGAATAATCATGTGGTACTGTTTTCTCCATGCTGTCTCGTTGTGCCCTTCTCGCAATAAGTAGAGGCAAGGCAAGCAAAACGAGTAGACACACAAGTGTGACAACATTGGCCCATGATGACAAACCAAAGGTGTTCTTCAATATGATAACGATCATAAGATAAGCTGCAATGATTAGAGATACAGCTGAAAGACCATTTAAATGCTTTTCATCATCGGCTACGCTTGTCTCATAGATCCTGACCAGAGGCATGACCAAGAGTGAGAGCACTGTTGGTGTTACTGCCAGTAAGAGAATGAAGCTCGCCGGATCTCCAGTGCACAATGTCTCGTACAGTTGAATTAGTATCGCTCCACTTAGACCAAGAAACCCCTGCAAAGAAACAAGTAGAGATAAGCTTGGATGCTTCACTATGATCATAAACAAATTGAAAACGCAGCTTGTAAGAAAACTGGCCAGTTTACACAAAAACATGGTCTGCTCAATTGAAATACATCATATTACCAAGTACCACCTGCAGTTCAATCAATCACAGAAAGTAAATTTCCAGAGATAAGACCCCCAAAATCTTCTTAGGCATTTTAAACTGAGCCCATCCAAGAGATAACCTTAGTCCTGATAAATTAACTAGAAACATAACCCAACAATTCTGCAAACTTCTGTCAAGATCAAAGATCCCCACCAAGATGGAATTAACAAAACATCATCTACATCCCAAAAGTTTCCAGCTTGCATCAGTTAGCTCCCACATAATTTGATAGAACAGATTACAAACTTGAAACCATGAACCTTCCAGTGTTAATATACTGAACCAACTGGGGTTTAGTGGAAGTTTCTGCTCTCAAAAGTATAGGTAAGTTAACCAGCAAATAAGGAATCAGACATAAATCACACATCTATCAACTGAAAAATTGATCTTAAACAGCAATTCCTAAACTTGTGATGCACAATGTCGACTCTGTTATAAATCAACGACTGGATTCAGATCTCGATGGCTCCCACATTCAAGTTCAAAGCATGCACCTTTTACTAACTGTCATTACCAAAGCCTCCTCATTATAATGTACCGGGATCAATCATTGGGCCCCAAGGAAACAAATTGAGATGTGATCCAACAATACAAATCCATTCAAGACACCAATAAATCGAAAAGCAACATCAAAAATTCACCTTCATAATGCCAACGGCTGTACCACCATAGTCAGCGAAATTCTCAACGGCACTAACAACATTAGCCGTATTGAAGAACGTTTGCGACTGAGCTGCTAAGAACATAAACAGGCACATCAGCGGCACCGGAGGCTTCCTAATAAGTCCGGTAACGGAGGCCCAAATGAGAAAATACCCGGCGAAGCACTGAATTGCCCCAATAGCAAGCACCACCCAAGGTCCTCCTGCGCCTCCAATTCCGCCTCCCCGTCCACGACGACGATTGGAGGTAGCGTAAGTATATAAAAGCCCAGAGAAAACTCCGGCGTTTGCTCCGATGTCTTTGAAGACGGAGACGGTGTCGAGGGTCGATTGATCGTACGATTGAGTCGATTTCAGGACAGCGGAATAGATTCCGAAGGTGTAGGAACCGCCGCTTGTGCATTGTATCCATATACTAGCCGCCATAGCCACCCATTTCGTCCTTAATATCTCCATCGCCGCCAATTACCACCACCGTCCTTCCTCGCCGGCAAAAGAGAAAGTCAGACCCTTTTTCCCTCCTGAACGGCGAAGAAGCGAACACGATCACGAAACTTTTTTTATTTTCGAAATGTTTTTTTTCTTTTTGGGCGAACTATTAAAACATAATGGGCTCAAAAATGTTTGGATGGGCTCACATAGTCGTAGTTTTGATTTTGTGAGCCCAGTAAACTGGAATGACACGTGGAGTCAGATGGAGGGCACACGACAGCCACAAGACGGCTCGTGGGGGTTACAAGACGGAACGGGGTTAATTAACGGATTAAACTAACAGATTCAACGTTGACTGGTCAAGGAGGATGGAGACAACTGTACGGCCGGCCAAGGTCACGCCACTCTCTCGACCAATCGTTTTATAATCACGAGGCTGACTCAGCTAATCTCCCGCAAATCACGAGATTTTTCAATGTTACTCTATTACAAAACATCAAAACTATTAACAAATCATGTACTGTTTATTTACATATGTCAGATCACTCGTTAATTAAACATCTAATTAATGTTTTTTCATGCATTATACTATGATAATGAACGACGTTGGAGATATAAACTAATGTTGAACAGTTGACAACAACCAAAATATTGTTTTTTCTTTCTCTGATAAAAAAAAATTAATGTTGAAGAATTGCAAATGATATATTATATCCATTCGTGTTTGATTAATTCTTCTTAAGAAAAAACTTCAGGATATGAGTTGATGTTTGTTTATTTCAGGGTTAAAAAATCTACCCGTTTAAATTTTAACAATCTAAATTCCTAAATGAGACAACAAAAATAAAAGCAACTTATAGTTAGTTACCAAAGAAACAGAGACAAAACGGATATTTAAATTAAAAACCCGCCACAAATATGATATAAGCTATGGTTGGTTTTCAGCTGCAACGTCTCAGTCACTTCTAATATAATAAAACTCAAAATCCCAAATTGATTAAAAAAAAAAACTGGCTTCTGCAGAAAGAGAGTGACGACTACGAAGATGTATCAGGCCTTTAAAATGCTTCTCTATTCCTCAACTCGGTTCCTTCTTCTTTCCCTTTTCTCCTTCACTTCACGACTACGACGACGAAAATTTTGATTTCAATCACGGTTGTAGTTGCGGTGGATGGGAGGCGGAAATCTTCATTCCCTTCCGCCCGAAAATGCTTCTGCGGTTACCGTTGGAAATACCAAGCTTTCTGATGCTCCGGTTCTTTTCTTTGTTTACTGCCACAAGGCTTTCCGTGCTCAGCTGGTGGAGCTCCGGCGTTTCGCTACTGACGCTGCAGAAGCTGATTGCTTTAGCGGGGATCTGGCGGTGGAGCTCTCCCGGAAATTAGAATTTTTGAAGCTTGTATATAAGTATCATAGTGCAGCTGAAGATGAGGTTAGATTTTTTTATCACTTTTTAAGTTCTGATTTTTCTCTGTTTTTAATTTCTTTACTAAACAGTAAACACACACAAGAGCTGAAGTAGTCATCATATTTCAATTAATCTTGGTTTGTTTACGATTGGTGCTACGAGATTTTGGAACAAAACTGCTTTGATCTTAATTAGACTAGGTTTCTAGGGTAAAAGACCTTGTCCAAATTCGTGTTGCAGTAGTCTCTACTTTCAATTTGTGAATCTTTAATGAAGTCAAGAATCTGACTCATACATAGATTGGAATCCTTATCATGATATATAATTAACAGTGGCTTTTGAAATGATTTTTTTACTGGCAGGTTATATTTTTGGCGCTTGATAAACGAGTAAAAAACATAGTTTCTAATTATTCACTTGAGCATGCTGGCACAGATGATCTCTTCACCTCAATTTTTCGTTGGCTACATGTTCTTGAGGAAGAAATAGGAAGCACAAGTGATGTTCTTCGTGAAGTTATATTATGTATAGGCACCATTCAGTCATCTATATGCCAACATATGCTTAAAGAAGAGCTTCAGGTATATAATAGTTGAGCTAGTTATACATCAACTCTATTTTCACAAATACAAGAGTTTTCGATGGACACAACATTTCAGTCACAGATAATACTCTTATCACTTTCCATAGTGAAGCCTAACGAGAGTCATGTTTTATGCAGGTCTTTCCTTTGTTAATTGAGAAGTTCTCTTTCCCAGAACAGGCGTCACTTGTGTGGCAATTCATATGTAGTGTTCCAGTGATGGTGCTTGAAGACTTTTTGCCATGGATGATGTCTTATCTCTCTCACGAGGAGAAAATTGAAGTTGAGAATTGCATTAAAGATGTTGCCCCAGCTGAAGACTCAATGCAACAGGTATATATATCCCCTTTGCTGAGATATGTTTTTCTTCTTTCATACTCATCATTTTGATAAGATAGAATTTTCTGAAGGTCATAAGCTCTTGGCTTCTTGACGACAGTCAATCTTCTTATGGGACTCCTACAGAGATCATGAAAGGAGTCCAGTATGTTAATGTGTCTAAAAGTATGAAGAAATCACCTGAGTCACATCCGTCCAGCGGATGTTTTCAACGGTTTTGGGAGTGGAGTAAAAAGTCCCTTTCTATTCCAAATGTAGGACGCAGCCCGATTCATGGTCTTCGACTTTTTCAAAATGCAATTGAAAAGGATTTGAGAGATATTCAAGAAGGATTATGCAGAGCAAAATTCTCAAGCCTTCTTGTAGACCTTGATGTACTGATGGCTCGATTAAACTTCCTTGCTGATGTCCTTGTTTCTTATAGGTAAATAGTTTGTTCGATAACTCCATATCGGTATGGTGCCTAGTCTATTAAACCGTTTCTTGTTTATTTTTCATCCTACTTCTTTCTCTGATTGGGTTACGAAATGCTTTTTTTATTTTTTATGATGTAGCAATGTATTTAAGAAGTTCTTTCAACCAGTGTTAGAAGAAATGACAGCTCGCCGCTCTTCAACTGCCAAACAGTTCAACATAGATGGTTGTCTTGAGAATTTTCAGAGATTTCTGTACAAAAGTGTTGATGATAAAACAAGAACGGACAATTTTCTATTGCAGCTTCAGGAGGAACTTGAGTCCCTTATAATCCAAGTAACAAAGCAATTTGCCATACATAGAACAGAGGTAAACTTTATGTTTCTTTAATTGCTATTTGCCTTGTATGTGTATTATATTCAATTATTGCACTCCTTGTTGTTCAGGTATTCCCAATCATCAGCAAGAATTGCAACCATGAAATGCAGAAGCAGCTCCTATACACAAGCATTCATGTCTTACCTCTTGGATTGCTAAAGTGTGTCATACTTTGGTTTTCTGCTCATCTATCAGAAGAGGAATCCCAATCTATCCTTCATTTCTTAAGTTTGGAAGATTCTTCTCCTAAAAAATCATTTCCACGCCTCTTACTGCAGTGGCTTCGCTTTGGCTACTCAGGAAAAACCTCTGTTGAAAGTTTTTGGAAACAGCTGGCCGTTATGTTCCAAGTAAGATGTTCATGCCAAAAGGAGCACACTGAAGAAGCGACAGGATCATTTTCCAACCAAACACAGCTGCAACAATGCTATGGATCTAAATTTGTTTGTCCTAGAAAGAAAGATAAGTCTTCAACCTGCTTCATGTCAATGGACATGTATGAGACACCTTACTCTAGTCGAATGAATCAGCAAATGATTTTCTCGGGAAATCATAAGCCTCCTCTCCATCTTCCAGAGTTTTTTGGTGAGAAGAATATGGATGATCCATCGATAATGGATGTAAAACCAATTGACCTCCTTTTCTTCTTCCATAAGGCAATGAAGATGGATTTGGACTACCTTGTTTGTGGATCAGCAAGATTGGCAACCGACTTTCAGTTTCTCGCGGAGTTTCAACAGCGATTCCATATGATAAAGTTCTTGTATCAGATACATTCTGATGCAGAGGATGAGATTGCATTTCCAGCATTAGAGGCCAAGGGACAACTTAAAAACATTAGTCACTCATTTAGCATTGATCATGAGCTAGAAACGAAACACTTCGATAAAGTTTCATTCATTTTGAATGAGATGGCAGAACTGAACATGTTGGTTTCTACCATCAATACCAGTGGATTGGACCATCGAAAAATGAAGTATGAGCGGTTATGTCTGAGTCTCCAAGAGATTAGCAAATCCATGCACAAGCTATTGTCTGAGCATATCCAACATGAAGAAACTGAGCTCTGGGGTCTATTCAGGAACTGCTTCTCTATTGAAGAACAAGAGAAAATCATAGGATGCATGCTTGGGAGAATAAGTGGGGAAATATTGCAGGATATGATTCCTTGGTTGATGGAATCATTGACTTCTGATGAACAGCTTTCCGCGATGTCCTTGTGGCGCCAAGCAACGAGGAAAACAATGTTTGTCGAATGGCTAACAGAATGGTACAACGGTCATGTTTTACAAGAGGAAGCAGGAGAATCAAACAATGATCCATTTGGGGATTCAGATCCACTGGAGATTGTATGGAAGTATCTCTTTGAAGGAGCTGGTCATGGGGACAGAGGGATAATTGGCAGCAACCTTGTCGAACTTTCAGAGACGGAATTCACGGGTATTATGTATCAGCCACCTCCTAATTACAAGGTTGAAGTAGGCAACAAAGAGGAAACAGATCTGGATCGCTCAGAAAGTAAAAAGGTATGTAGAGGAGCTGACCAAAAGGGGGACAAAGAACAAACTGACAACAATTGCCAGACAAGAAATCCAGGTCAGACTTTTCAAATGTCTCAGATGGCTAGCCAGTTTGGTCAATCCAAGAAATATGAACAACTGTTAACAATGAGTGAAGAAGAACTTGTGGCTGTGATTAAGAAAATATCATGCGACTCTTCCTTGGATCCTCAGAAGAAATCCTATATCAAGCAGAATTTGTTAATGAGGTAAGCCATGTTGTAACATATATAGATAAGCAGAGAAGTCTATTTACTCTTATCTATATCATATTAAATTTGTCCTTATATTGAGACTAACACAATGTCAGGTTCTTCTTTCAGTCGGTGGAATATCTCACAACGTACAAATAATTTGGAACTATCATCTCTCTCAAGCAACATGGATACAGTTCCTGGTCAACATCCATCATATCGAGATCCTCATAGTTTGATTTTTGGTTGCAATCACTACAAGAGAAAATGCAAGCTTTTTGCACCTTGTTGTGACAAGCTCTTCACATGTATACGATGCCATGATGAAGAAGCTGATCACTCGGTGGATAGGTAGTAACATCTTCTACTTTCATCCAAAGAGCTTCGAAAATCTTGTTGTGTCTTCCTTCAACCATCTCTGGCTCTCTTGAATTTTTATGCAGGAAACAGATTACAAAGATGATGTGCATGAAATGTCTCTTGATCCAGCCGATTGGTGCAAATTGCTCAAATACTTCATGTAAATCGTCAATGGGAAAATACTTTTGCAAAATATGCAAATTATATGACGATGAAAGGTAACTTCTCCCCTGTTTCACCTTTTCTTGCAAGTTATCAAAACTATGAAATGAAATATAATTCTTGTGCTTCCTTTATCGACTAAATATCGGTAGTGGTTAACAAAAGATTCTCCCTAACAGGAAAATTTATCACTGCCCTTACTGCAACCTCTGCCGGGTAGGGAAAGGACTGGGCATTGATTACTTCCACTGCATGAAATGCAATGCTTGCATGTCACGTACCTTAGTAGAGCATGTTTGCAGGGAAAAGTGCTTAGAAGATAATTGTCCGATTTGCCACGAGTATATCTTCACCTCCAGTTCTCCGGTAAAGGCTCTTCCCTGCGGTCACTTGATGCACTCCACATGCTTTCAGGTACTTGTCAATATATCTTTTTGGGTAATAATGAAAAAGTAAAACACATAGTAATGCTAAGCTTACTTGGGCTTTGTTCTTTGATTTTGGTTGTAGGAGTACACATGTTCACATTACACATGCCCTATCTGCAGCAAGTCACTAGGAGATATGCAGGTCAGTTAAACAGAGTATTGTTTTCCCTATAAAAGATTAGTAATTGCATCAAAGTTCTTCTGAAGTCCAAATAGTAGTCGTTATTGGAACATTGCACATCACTAAAGCAAAGAACTTTCTCACACAGGTCTACTTTAAGATGTTAGACGCATTGCTTGCAGAAGAGAAGATGCCTGATGAATACTCCAACAAAACTCAGGTTTAGATCTCTCTCTTTCTATTGTTACATAGTACAAAGCATCTGTTTCAAGAATAAACCGAATGGAACAATGGTTTGGTGCAGGTGATCTTGTGTAATGATTGTGGAAGAAAAGGAAATGCTCCTTACCATTGGCTTTACCACAAATGCACAACCTGTGGCTCCTACAATTCAAGGCTCCTTTAGATCTCTCTCCAATTTTCCTTTTCCATTGACATTATTGTAGAATCAGCCGTATGTGTAGTACATGGCTGGTAAGAAAACATTTTTGTAACATTTGATGTTGTAAAACATACAAAAAAATATTCCAAATGTAATAAATTTGGGTCGTATCACCCTGAAAGATTGAATTCTATACTCCCATTGCAAGAGGAGTTTATGTCAACATGAGAACAAAATTCTGGAGAAAAATTCCAGCCATCACTAACCTTAAACTTATGACCTACAAAACCAAACCATTGCGATTCCGCCAAAAGATATAAAAAATTTAAGAGAAGAAATCAATACAACTAATCTACAACTAAAGCAAATGCATCCTCTCAACATATGATTCAAGCAACCACTTCTTGAGAGGCTCTCCGCATCCTACAAAACAGCCCGAGTTCCCGTTCTCAGTGAAAAACGGGAAGTTGAATATGTTGAGCAATTCCTCAACTGCTTGTCTAACCATCGACGTGCCTGTGACTCTACTTCGTCTTCCCCAGCCAGTTACTATATCAATCCTTGAAGGACAGTCTCCTGAAACCAACATCTGCTTACGGAACCATGCAAGTGTCCTAGAAAGTGCGATGACTGCAGTTCCTTCAGACATTACATGGAGATTTATAAGCCAATAGCTGCAGCTTTTCTCCCTCAATGCATCTGGATACACATTCTTAACTGCAGCCACTTCCCATACCGAGCCAGCCTCTTCCTTTAGACCTGACTTGTGGAGAAAATCCACTACTGCGTCCATGAGTCCTCGCTTGCTCTCTCTGTCCTCGCTGTGCATAAAATCAAGGAAGTTGCTGACATGATCACGCACTTTTTGGCCATCAGGACCTGCAGGTGGCATTTTGAGGAGAAACATGTGAGCCGGATGACCTGAGACTGCCATTAGTTGGCCACAAAAGCCCATGTCAAAGTTTGAACGAGCATCTGTGCAACAACTCAATAGCAATGTGTATGTCTGCAAAGAAGGATGTAGACCAAGCGCCAGCATGCTTTGTAATAAGTTATAGGCTTCAGACATCCTGTGAACCCTAAGGAAAGTGCTGAGAAGGGAATTGCATGTGGGAACATTAGGTCGCAGACCGGAGTGAAGCATTGCTTGATACCACTGCCAAGCTTTTTCCACATTGCCAGCTTTTCCCCACAAGTCCACCAAAAGACCGTAAACCGGTTCATCAGGAACCCAGTTCTTACGTTGCATCTCAGCAAAAACACCCTCTGCTTCCTCGAGAAATCCACAGTGTCCAAGTACCTCCATAACAATACTGTATGTCACTTTGTCAGGTTGAAACCCGGCATTTTGCATGTCTCTGTAGAGCTTCAACGCAGTCTCATAATTCCGCGCCTTGGCATGCAAAGCTATCATGATGTTGAATGTGACCAAATTAGGAGTACAACCTTGACCTACCATTTCACAAAAGAGCCTATGTGCAGCAGGTAAATGGCCCGCTTTTCCAAGACAATTTATTATAACACTATAGGTGAAAGTATCAGGAGAAAGCCCTGCTGCTTGCATTCTTTCGTACATGTCCATGGCAATGTCAAGAAATCCAGCTTTAGCATGGATGTCTATCAGGGTACAGTAAGTTACACGGTCAGGCTCACAAGCAGCCTCTTGCATCTGCTTAAAAACATTCATAGCTTCATTGAGGTAATTTGCTCGGCCGTAGCTATGGATGAGTCGGTTATATGTAACAGTATTTGGCTTACATCCATCTCTAACCATCTCATCAAGAAGCTTGTTTATCGCACCGAATTGCTTTGCACGACCAAGATTACCTACCATAGTGGTATATGTATGCCCATCATGCTTAAAACCAGGTTGCCTTTTCAGCCAATAGAAGAAACCAAGCGCATTCACATAATTATCCATCTGCTTAAGAACTTGATTAGCTTGGTATGCATCCATCCTGAAACCGAAATTGTGAAGGGCCTCTTCAGCAGCATGTCCCCATTTGAATCTCCGCAATATACTAGAAACATTTTCTACAACGTATCCAGAATTACAATACTGCCTAGGTGTTGGAGTAGTCCCTGGAGTCACTCTCATCATTTCCCGTGAGGGTTTACTGAAACATTCAACAGAAGATATAATCGTTCTGTCATCCGAGGAATGCACATTATAGTCACAACCACCCGATGCATACCTGGTTGAATCAATATAGGTTCTTTGTGGCATGCTTTTCCTCTTTCCAGAGGCAGTGTTTGAGAGTAGATCATGAGCTTCAAACGATTTCCCTGCAACATCATTTGAAGCTTGCTTAGTACCTGGAGAGCTGCTTATAGGAACTCGGTCTGATGAATCTTTGGAAGCGGACCTAGGGTAGACTTTAGCAAGGTGCTCTCTTCTGATGACTTTCACATTTGAAGACTTTACATTCGAAATAGGCCGAGTAGGATCAACCATACAACTTTTGGGCAAACCAACGACTTCAGTTCCATCTGATAAAGGGATCTTATAGTTTGCTATATCTGACAATAAATTTACAGTTCCAATGCCATTACCAGCCTTGAATATCTGATCACCAATAGGTGCCCCCACATCATCTTTAATAATCGCAGAATCTGCTTTCCCCTGCGGAAGAAGCAATGGTCGAGTGAAATGCTCAATCGACTTCGGGACCACCGGCGGTTTACAAGCCTCTACTGGTAATATATTTCCAGCTAGTCCAGCTGCTAGATTAGATACTTTCTTTCCAGTTTGTACAACTTCAGTCCTAATTTGTTGGCGTTTTGAGACGCAACTTTCATCCTCAGCGCATGTACAAGAATTTCCATCACCAGCACTAGGTCTCGTTCCACTAAGAAAAAAGGATCTTGCTGAGCTAGAAAGATTACTAATGTGCTTTGCACGAATCATTGTCTGCAAGAAAAAAGAATCACAAGCTCAGAGAAGACATAAAGATTCAAATCTCAAGAACTAAAAAAAGTGTTCCCTAAAACTATCTTAGCAACCTATTACACTACCTGAAGCCTCTCACCAGAATTATGTCAAAGGAGCCACCAAACGCAGTAATTAAGGTTCAACACTTGGTCGTGTAAGTGTAACCAAGTCATGAATTACAAAGCAAAATTACATTTTATTAGCCAACTAGCTCTCTTGTCCACAACTCTTTATCCCTTAAAAGTTACAACAAATTGAGAAACTTTGTACATTACTTATTCAAAGTCACCACTTATCTTGTATAATTCTCAGACCATTAAACAGAAGTAAAAACTGGGCTTCCCATTTCTCTTTCACCAAGAATCCCAAAATGGCCATAACTAGAATACACAAAAATGTCTATTGACTGAAACAGACCATCCCCATTCTCGAAATGCATTCTCTAACCAGTTGCTCAAAAAAACATATGAAGTGAAACTGAGGCTCTTTCGAATCTCTCTTCACCGTCTGATTCACATTCAAATCTTAAAAACATTGACCAACTCCAAAGAAAGAAAGAAAACAAAAAAGGAACAGAGCTCAGTTAGAGTCAGCAATTAGAACGTACAGTCAAACAAACATTTTGGATACGTTCAATCTCAAAATTAACTCTCACTAAACTAAAAACAAGCCGAGTTACAAGCCCGATATCACCGAAAAGCAGTTAAACAGAGGAGAAAAGAGGAGAAACCCAGAAATAAGCGACATTTATTGCTAAGAAAGAAGCAAATTTTCCATCGGAAAAAGTAAAGAACAGAACTCAAAAGCGAGAGATCACGAGACTACGAAGTCACCTTAAAAACGGTGGTGTTTGACTTCCTTGGTCTGCTTGGTTATCCCCAGAAAACAAAAAAAGAAATCTTCAGGAGAAAATGAGAAATAAAACGAGAGATAGAAGGCGAAATTGCCTTCTCCCTCTGTGGCCGTCAAATATGGAAGCTTCAAGTTTGTTTTGCTCTCCAAGCAAATTGGGTACAAGCTCTAAAGTTACGACCTTGCAAAAAAAAGGTCACGACTTTTTTTGCTTTTACTGTCTCTCTTTTTTTTATTTTTATTAAATGTGTTCCTTTGATCTACCTACCTTTTTCGACTATACCCCTAAATCTTTGTATTTATCTAAGCTGCATGGAATCGGAAGCGGGTACGCGGAAACGGAAGCGTTTGGAAGCGTGGAATCGAGTTTTAAAAATAAATTAGGAAGCGGGTACGCTTTAGAAGCGTTAAAACATATATATATATATATATATATATATTTAAGTATAATATCTAATATATAATATCTAAATTTAAGTATCTAAATCTAAACATATATATATATATATAAATAATCTCAAATTATTTTTCTAAATATCTAAATTTAAGTATTAATATCTAAAACTATTCAAATAAAAATACATAGTAAGATATCTGATATGTATATACAAACACCAAAAAAAGTATACACGACACTTGTTTCTAAAATCCTATTTTATAAGACAATCAACATTCTCAAATGTCTTTTAGCAACATGGAAAGATAAAAGATAGAGAATGAAATGAATATATATAGACAAAAATAAATGTTTTATCTATTAAAAAATATATTTGTTTCTCCCGTTAAAATACCGTCAATATTGGTTTGTTATACTAAATAATACGGTTAGTGCCTTAGTGAAATAATATCTCTTATTTATTTAATATAGATTAAAATAAATCTAAAAATTAAACCTGAAAACAAAAAAGGCCACGTGTAATAGTGGGAACCCTAATTGTTTCTTCTTGCAGCCCTCCGCCGCATAGCCTTTCCTCCTGATAAACACTGTTTATTTTCTAATTCAAACTCTAGTTCTCATATTATCACAGAGTTTACTCGGAACTAAACTACCTACTAGAAAGATTTTAGTCAAGTATTTTGTCAATATCTTTGGACGCTTCCAAAACATTTAAATGCGCTTCCAAATCAGAAACGTTCGCTTCCTCTACGCTTCCAAATTCTGCTTTTTAAGAAACGCGATTCTATCGCGATTCCGAGCGATTCCGGACGCTTCCGGTTCCGGTTCCGCTTCTGAAGCGAGAATCGATGCTTGAGTGACGCTTCCGTGTAACGTACTATTTATTACATAACATCACCATAAATGATTTTTTCCTTTTATGAATTAGGCAACTAGGCCTGGGCATTCGGTTAACCGTTCGATTTCGGTTCGGTTGCGTTCGGTTTCGGTTAGTTCGGATATGGTAATATAATAACCATTCGGATATTTTAGGAATTTCGGTTCGGTTCGGTTCGGTTACCTTTCGGTTCGGTTCGGTTTGGAAATTTAAATAGATAACCATAACTAACCAAAATTTTATCACGTTCGGTTTGGTTCGGGTTTTTACCCAAAATAACCAAAATAGACCGAATATAGCCGAAACTAACCGAAACTAACCGAAAAAATACAAAAAGAAAATACAATAAAAGAAAAATATTAGAAAGAATATTAAAATTGGATTCATTTTTGTCAAAGAATATTTAAATTTGACAAATATAACAAACAACATTTGGATATTTTGATTATTTAAAGTATTTGATTGTTTTGAATCTAAAAATAATTAATATTTTGAGTATATAATTCTAATTTTGTGTAATATTATTGGGTATCTTATAGAGTTTTTGGATATTTCGGTTAACCGTTTGGTTATCGGTTTGGTTCGGTTCGGTTTCGGTTATTTTGGATAAGGGATTTTACTAACCATTCGGTTATTTTGAAAACTTCGGTTCGGATATAGTTCGGTTTTTTTCGGTTCGGTTCGATCGGTTATTTGGTTAGCGGTTTTTTTGCCCAGGCCTATAGGCAACTCTAAATTGTATCTGATCGATTCGATTCCATCATAAGTTTCAGTATATTCTTTAGAAAATTCAATATTGATTTGTTATATTATATGTATGTAAATCGCTTTTACCGATTAACTCTTAATGAATTCGGTGTCGAATTTTACTTTTTAAAAGTTAGAGGTTGATTTGTAAAAATAAAAAGAATCTTTGGATTTAGCTGTAAAAGCGGCAGAAGTTGGACTTTTTTTTTACTTTACTTTGTTCCCTCTTTGAGCAAACGTTTCGGGTTCTGTCCTCCTCAAGTTTCGCTGTACACGTGGCGTTACTTTCATGTCTTGAATATGACCGTTTTGTGACTTTAATTAGAGTTTAGAGAGAGATTTTCTGGATATGATTCGATCCGAACTAAATTTCTGTGGCCTCTTTAATTAGATTGTAGAACGTTCTTAATCCAAAAATAAATAAACAAACAAGATTCTTAAACTGAGTAAACATAAAAAAAATTGGAAAGATGAATTTAAATAACAGAGAGATTTAATCTATTGAGATATATATGTATATATATATAATATTATTATTTTTAAAAAAAAAACTTTAAAATTTTGTAAAAAATAAGGGAAAAAACCCGAAAAAACCGCCGTTTATTTTTTATTTGGCCGTTTAATACCTATAGTTTTAAAATTGGAATAAAAATACTTTCTTTAGTTTTTGTTGCCTTTTAAATTCATTGTCTAATAAATTTTGGTAATTTCAGACCCGTCACTTAACAGGCGTTAATGGCCGTAACGGAATCATTTAACACCGTTAAATTTTAACCCTTCGTGTTTTACTATATATATACGATAGGTTTACTGTACGTTACGAATATTTTGTCTTGGTCTAATGGTGATCCATCTCTTGTTTAACCCTCGTCATAAGGTTCGAGTCCGCCACATTAGAAACAAACAAGCATTGAGATTCTAACCCCGTGAAGAAGAAGAGATGAAACTAAAAAAAAAAAAGGTTATAAGGGTTGGTGGGCTCGAACTCGTCATTAGAAGGGTAATCAAGACATGGATTACCACTACACCAAGATAGCATGTTTATATATTACTGTAAACCGATTCAATATATCTAATTAAAAACGAAGGGTTAAAATTTCACGCTGTTAAATAATTCCGTTACGGCCATTGACGGCTGTTAAATGGCGGGTTTGAAATTACAAAGATTTAAAAGACTATGAATTTAAACGGTAATAAAAACTAAACGAGATATTTTTATTCCAATTTTAAAACTACAGGTATTAAACGGCCAAATAAAAAATAAACGACGGTTTTTCCGGTTTTTTTCCCGATATCAATAGTTATTAGATAATTAAGTTGCGTTCCTTTGCAAATTGCAATCATTCCATGTGAAGCTGAAAGAAGATAATGGGCTTTTCGTAGAAATTAGTCTTACTAGTCCATTTAAGATATTTTGTTTTCGAGCCCAACTAGCTGACAAACTGTGTTGGCTTGATGGTATGAGTTAGTCTTACACTCTTTACTAGTCCATATTTCGAAAACTCATACTAGAACTAAAAAGAAACCTTGTAAAATCTTTAACTAAACCGAAGTTATTCACTCCTAATAAGCAGCAATTAGCTATCAAGATTCTTTACTAATATATATGTTTTTTGAATGAATATTACTAAGATATCATTTTGCATACCGTAGTTGCGATGGTTAATATGGATGAATGGTAAACAAACCATGCCGCCGGTACCTCAATTTGAAGCCAAATGCATGGATTCATTCATATTTTTATAAGTTATTAATTATCCGATAAAGTATACTGTATATAGTTTTAGGTTGTAGATAAGGGTTTTTATGCAAGATAGCATGTTTGCATAAAAAAAAAAAAGGGTTTTTATGCAAAAAAGTGATGGGACTTCAATAAATCGAATAGTTGGCATGACAACGCCACATACACATGCAATCTCAAACATTTGAGTTGAGCCCATCATTTCATACACAATCTCATGTTTTTCCTTCATCGACGAAAGTCCCTTTTTCGAATTAATTTTTAGTTTCTTTTTAAATTATTTTGCCAGCTAAAAAGTTGCACAAGATAAAACATGGTCCATCATTTCCTCTTTTTTTTTTAAGGTGTGAAAATCAATCTCATCGATACTACTCTATTCTTTCTTATTTATCCTTTTTTATATGGAATATTATAGCTTAAGAATTCATAACATATTACTGTATGTAACTAAACATAATTAACAAAGTTTTAAAACTCCTTTTGGGGCTTATATATGTATCTAGTTTTCTCAAAGTAATGTTTTGATTTACAAAGACTCGCTTTTGTTGCACGACTTTCAACTTTTTCACTCTCTTTTTGCCAATTGCAATGATTGTTGGTTGAAAGTATAACCGGGAAATAAATAAAAGACCTTCTTTTTACCTACTAATATCAGTTTGATGAGTGACATAAAACAAAAACATTTATATTCATATGCACAAATGTTATCGTTTATACGATGTGATCAAAAAGAGTTTCATTTTTGAACTTCCATTTAGTTGTTGATAGGATGATAGAGAACGATATGTTGTTTGGAACTTGGAAGAAATAATGTGAATGTAAACCCGATTTATAGAAAGCAAACGAATAAGATCCCGACATGGCGACACACTTGTCAATTAGTTTCGAATATAAAAAGTGAGAAACTTATTAGAGAAAACAACGAGACGTTCGCATTTGTTTGCATTTTTGTTGACTTTGATCAATGGAAATTATGGAATCTTCATATATTTACTTTTGATTACTTGTTTTTTTTCACAAAACAAAGTCAGACAGTTAGCTCCTTGCATTGACAAAGTCTACACCTAATAATATCTCTTTATCTTAATTACAAATCTGATAGCTTTTGAAATTATCTTCACCAAATCTTTTGGTAGAAACTTTCAAATCACACATAACTACTAGGGTTTTATAAATTATTATTCCAGTGCCAGTTTTAATCTTGAATTCGACAACCCGAATCTATTAATATACATATGTATATTGGTAAGAAATCAGTTTTTACATTTACTTAAGAAACTAAATAGCAAAAAAAAAAATGTAGACTCAAGTAATTTAGGTAATGGCGAAATGCTAAACAAGACAAGAAATATTAAGCAGATACCAAATCAAATGAAACCAACGTCACACTTTTTGACAATGTCACCGTATCCACTTCTATGGTCAACAACTTCATCAAACTCTCCCCTTCCACGTAAGCTACATCTCTGCCCTTCATTTCATCACCTCTCATCAGATAGACGGCTATTATTTTTCTATATACTATGTTAATTACTTACCCTTTTTTTGTTAAAGAAATTACTTACCCTTTTAGATACACCAGAGAGTAAAACTTGTTCTGTAATACTACCATTAATTACCTGCTAAATGACTGAAAATATTCTACAATTTTTTATAAATTATAGGTTAGAAAATCGCTCAAAATTACAGTTTTCTATGCAATTAATTTGTTTAATTTTTTTTTTTGACACCAATTTGTTTAATTATTATATAGATAGATCAAGTTGCTTTAACTTTTTCTTTTTGATATAAATACAATTTTTTTATATCATTTCGATCCAAATTGAAATTTTACGAAAAGGTCGAAACTTTCTTCAGCTAAGCCCGTGTTTCATCTTCTCTGCAACTCACCGGTTCACCGGAAAATAAATCGCTGTCGCCGGAGTTAGCACTAACGAACCCAAACTTCTTCAAACTCCTCTCTTCATTATCTTCTGCTGAGTTTCAAAACTCAGCCATGGGTAATTGTATCGCCTGCGTCAAGTTTGACCAAGAAAACTCAAAACCAAACCAGAAAAAGAAGACTCCACGACCACGAAAACCAAACTTCTACGAAGATCCCGATGGTTTAAGAACTCACGCACCGTTACGTGTGATTCCTATGAGCCATCAATCTCAGATCAGCGACAAGTATATCCTCGGACGAGAACTCGGTCGCGGCGAATTCGGAATCACCTATCTTTGTACAGATAGAGAGACTCGTGAAGCTTTAGCTTGCAAATCAATCTCCAAGAGAAAGCTCCGAACCGCCGTCGACGTGGAAGACGTCCGCCGTGAAGTCACGATCATGTCAACTCTACCGGAACATCCAAACGTTGTGAAACTCAAAGCGACTTATGAGGACAACGAGAACGTGCATCTGGTGATGGAGCTTTGTGAAGGAGGTGAGCTTTTTGATCGGATTGTTGCGAGAGGACATTATACAGAGCGTGCGGCGGCTACCGTCGCGAGAACGATCGCGGAGGTTGTGAGGATGTGTCATGTCAATGGTGTTATGCATAGAGATTTGAAGCCTGAGAATTTCTTGTTTGCTAACAAGAAGGAGAATTCTGCACTTAAGGCTATTGATTTTGGTTTATCTGTGCTTTTTAAACCTGGTAATTGCTAAATTTGGAATCTTTGATCTTCATTTTGCTTTCAGGTCACATTGTTTAAGAGTTGACATTTGAATCTGTTTATGAAATAAACTTAAAAGAGAGATTTTGATGCATTTTGCAGGAGAGAGGTTTACAGAGATTGTAGGAAGTCCTTATTATATGGCTCCAGAAGTTTTGAAGAGAAATTATGGACCAGAGGTTGATGTGTGGAGTGCTGGAGTTATCCTCTATATCTTGCTCTGTGGTGTTCCTCCGTTTTGGGCAGGTTAAAGAAAGCTTTGATTCTTATTACAAAGTTGTATATGTAGACCTCATAATAATCAGAGTAACTTAGTGGTTCAAGGTTTTGATTGCAGAGACTGAACAAGGTGTGGCTCTTGCAATTTTGAGGGGAGTTCTTGATTTTAAGAGAGATCCTTGGTCACAGATATCAGAGAGCGCAAAGAGCCTTGTGAAGCAGATGTTGGAACCTGATGCCACTAAGCGTTTGACTGCTCAACAAGTTCTTGGTAATGATGATGATCTTGTGTCACCTGTGATTTTTCATCTTCTTCTACTACTTTTTCTTGTGTTGGATTTGAAATTGAGAAAACGGCACTGACGCGAAAACGGTTTCGGTTTCCTCCCTTGCAGATCACCCTTGGATACAAAATGCTAAGAAAGCTCCAAATGTTCCTTTAGGGGATATTGTTAGGTCAAGGTTGAAGCAATTCTCCATGATGAATAGATTGAAAAAGAAAGCTCTGCGTGTAAGTTTTGTTGCCTCTTATCTTTTCATATGAGTTTATAGTTTTGTTTGGAGATTTGAGTGGTTTAACTTACTTACTCCCTTTTGATGCTTCCAGGTTATCGCCGAGCACTTGTCTATTCAAGAAGTTGAAGTGATAAGAAACATGTTTACACTGATGGATGATGACAACGACGGTAAAATATCATATCTTGAACTCAGAGCTGGACTCCGGAAAGTTGGTTCACAACTGGGTGAACCAGAGATCAAATTGTTGATGGAAGTGGTAAATCTTTACCAAATACTCTTCTCTTGTAAAATGCGTGAAAGATTATAAGATGTTTGTCCTCTCTGGTACTAACGTTTTAGGATATTGATGCAGGCGGATGTTAACGGAAATGGATGCCTGGACTATGGAGAGTTTGTAGCAGTGATAATTCACTTGCAGAAGATGGAGAATGATGAACATTTCAGACAAGCTTTTATGTTCTTTGACAAAGATGGAAGTGGATACATTGAATCAGAAGAACTACGTGAAGCTTTAACCGATGAGTTAGGTGAACCAGACAACAGCGTTATTATCGATATAATGCGTGAAGTCGACACTGACAAGGTTTTTCTAAAGCTCTATACAAAATCTCCTTCCGCGCTATAAAGACCCTTCCTATAGAAAGTTTATCAAATACTTAGAGGTATCATAATGTTTGAGATTTGCAGGACGGACGAATAAACTATGATGAGTTTGTGGTGATGATGAAAGCTGGAACTGATTGGAGAAAGGCGTCAAGACAATACTCAAGAGAAAGGTTTAAGAGCTTAAGCTTAAACTTGATGAAAGATGGGTCAATGCATCTACACGACGCACTCACTGGACAATCTATTGCAGTTTGATCTTTACACTTGTTTATTACCAAAACAGAAGCAATCTGATGGCTGCTTTTTTACACGTTCAAGAAGGTTTTTTTCTGGGCTTTTTTCAGATGTGATTTTGGCTTACTTCACTTTCCTTCTAGAGATTCTTTTTTTTTTTTTTTGGTTTTGGGGAAGTTGGAAATTTGTAATTTGTGGGCGTAGTTAGGCTTTTCATTGGAGAATGAATGTATTTGTATGTAATGTTTGTTTAATTGTTATAAAAGCTTCTTTCTGACTTAGATTTTGTCTTATATCACTCGGCTTATGTCTTGGACTAACCATAAACAACTGCACCATACAGCTATAATATCAGCAACTGACAAAAATCAATTGGACAAAGGGTTTATGTTTGGTTTACAAAGAAAGAATCAGTCAGCTTCTTGAAGTCCATCCAAAACAACAGATCCAACCAACAAAACAACGCCTGTAAGCGCAAGAGCACCAGCCAAAACCGCCTGAGCAACCACCAGAGTAGTTGAGTCATCCGGGATCAACACCACGGCTACAATAGCAGCCGTGAGAGCCGGTAATGCAGCCGAGGCTAAGACCGCAGGGGATGTTCCGGCTAAGTTTTCAAGAAGACTGAGAAGACCAAGATCCTCTGCTTTGGAGAAGACTTTAAGCTTCTCAAGAGATGACAATGTGAGTCCCAACTCCTCTGCTTTTGAGAGCAGTCCAGATTTCTCAACGTTGCTCAGAACTTTTCTCTTCTCCAACTTCTTGAACACGTCGACGTTTATTTGCTCACTCCCTTCGAAGAACAATCCCGCTCCGTACCATTGTTTCTTCCACTTGGCATCATATTTGTTCACCTATTTTTTACCCGATTCAGTGATCGCAAATACACAAATTAAAAAGTATATATAAAACTCTGCAACAATCATACAGAGACTTCAAAGATGTGATGTCTTTGTTTCATTAATGAGTTGTCGAAATTTGGACCTAATATACAAAGATCTATAGATCAATTTCCAAAAAACTGATGTAAAACTACTAAAATGTACTGCTTATTTATTTTTCTAAGGATTACTGTCTAGTTCTATATTGATAACCAAAAAAGATTCATACTTTATGAAGAAGCATGAAAGGTTAAAAGGTCTCAGAACTTAAACAAAGGATTAAGAGGGTTAGTTACCTTTTTCTGGGGAGCCATAGAGACGACGGAGAAAGTTGCTGGTGATTTTCCTGCGGAGGAAGACCGGCGAAAGCGGGGGAGAATGGGATTGGAGAGAAATCGTGTTTGCAGGTGAGCCGCCGGGGACGATATCGGAGCGCCGACGACAGCCATTGGAGGAAGATCAAATCGAAGCGATGCAAAAAGTTTAGTTGGAGATTTTTTCGTGTCTTGTTTCGCCGTTGGCACACTATCTGAAACTCTGGGAGACAGAGAAACTGCCACGTCAGATGATGTCTTTGTAATTTCAACCAATCATATTCGTTAGCGCTTTATCTTCGTTTTTTCACTTATATAGATAAATCAGACAAAATCAGACAATGGGTTCAAGGATTGTCCAAATAAAAGTGCAAGTTTAAAATCATTGTTAAATGAGAAATTAATAAATCATTTCTGATTAAAGAGAGTTAACTACATAGATACCAAAAGCAAATATCTCTGGTCAAAACATTACTGACAAATCTCTTCTTTTTTCACCTCTGAAATATCTCTCGTTTGCTTCAAAATATTACAGTCAGGTCAGGAGGTCTCATGCTCATACCATGTGATTATAATTTCCGACAGAATCCGAATAATAAAATAACGAATCATAATGATTTGATAAAAAATTTAACCCATAAATCATAATGAATCTTTATTCTATCTCCTCCTCAGCTCAAGTATCATAAGAAACTGTTGGATACTCAAAAACACCTAACTTGGTAAATTTACTCTCTTGACGTCCTTCTCTCCTTAGATGAGCCGATCGGACAAGCTTGGCAACCGCCGGAAAAAATTGAGACTCGCCGTAGGCATTGTGTCTCGGAACATCGGATGCCGAAGATAATAAAACCCTAGCGCCACTGCCACCATTTTCGCAGGAACTGCATACAGAACTATTGTGATCACCAAACAGATTGCTATGAACAGCTTTGTCGCTCTCGGATCTCTCCAGCTAACCAACGCTTGAATCCGTTCGCCTTGTGCTGCAAAATCGCCTAGAATGGTCTGAACCCTCACCGCTAAGATCCTTAACCGGTCATACCTAGCTCGGATTACTTCTGGTCGCCTTGAGCTTGGAATGGTATCGAACTCTTCATCTAGCTCATCAGGATCGACGGTTTCGGCTTGTGATAAGCGGATATCCATACCAGCCGGTATCTTGGGTCTAAACCGGTAATACCAAACTCCGATCATCACCACGTATAAGAATGCAGTCGGGACTACCAAATCAGGATACCAAACAAGAACCAGATATAGAATATGGACTAGCACCGTTGTCACTGGATTCCTCCACCGCCGGATATTATCCAACCATTTAGCTAAACCCACTGCCCAAGCTAAAACACCAACAATTCTATACCAATTTGCTTTGCTCTTTCTCATGCTCCACGCGTGCGAATCTGCATCTAACATATATCGAACTACCTCAGGTCCCAATGGTGGTTCTGCTCGAGCCAGCCAAGCTGCTACCATTTTTGTGGCGGCTCCTCTTAATGCATCTTGTTGTGCTACACCTAGAGGCCTTATGTAGTGCATCCGAGGCAGAAGCGGCTGTCCATAAGCTGCGCAAACATCAGGCAGCAGCGACGGGCATGCGAACCGGACTGCCACTTCGATTTCACCCATTTTTTTCATACCGCTAGGTAACAAAACCAACAGAGGATATGAATTGGTGTACACTTTGTTGCTCTCTAAAGTCGAAACCCGGATCCGTATCTTCCCAATCCGTGTGTCGGGTCTATCATCGGAGACATCAGAGAACATCCTCCAATTGTCGAAGACTCCAACGGTTAGCACAGTGCAAGGATCATAAACCTGCCACGTATACTGCTCGTGCCACCTCGGGTCGAAACTGTCTGTTATAGTTCGAGTCCTGACCCATTTCTTGCCGTACTTAGCAACACAGTAAGCATCAGTGGAACCTTTCCCTCCGTTTTTTGCCTTCATCGGCAACAACCCCCGAGCTCCAAGAATCCCCAACTCAAGTATTCCAATCGGCGGTTTCCAGAGCTGCTTAGCTGTTGGACGGAAATCGCTGCACACATGTGCGGCCTCTTCAAGCACGTGATACCCACCTTCAAGACAAAGTCTTAGACTAATCCTTCCACAATAAGGTCCACCGCCACCACCACCACCACCAGGTCCTCCTCCACCTCCACCTCCACCTTCCCCTTCCAAAGAGTGCCATTTCGACGGCACAAAACGCTCATCAATTCGCTGCTCGATGGAGCTCACTGGGATCATGGCGTGTCCTAAAAGCGTTGCTTCTTTAGTCGTCCGGTCTTCCACCATCAGAACCAAGCAATCTTCCAACGGCTCTCCAGCGACGAAGATCATATCCTCATGCCAATGAAACGAACCACTGTGGTTATTCATTGAGCCTCGTCTTGTACGCGCCGACTGAAACCCTAATTGAGCTTTCACACGAATCTCAGGCGCAGTCAATGGCGGAAGATTAGGAGCAATGTGTAAATCCTGTGCCTCAAGAACCGTCACTCTCAAGTACCAAAGCTTCGGCGATTGATACACCTTCGACCGCGTGTGAGCTACATGCGGAGCGTCGGAGCTCCACGCCTCCGGAAATGCCTCATCAACCTGAGTACCAATCCAAACAGAGAGCTGAATATCACCGGAAATTCTCCCAGAGTTCTGATCCGCGCCGGAGCCTTCAAGCCGATACCACTGAGGAGCAAGCGGACTATCCGGCGGGTCACGAACCGGAACCTCAGAGAGATCAAAACAAACTCCTCCGAGAAAACTCTCCGACGAAGCATCCCAAGCAGAGATCTCAAGAGTCGCACCGGTAACAGCGGAATCAGACCGGTTATGACCAAGCGCGAAAACCTGATTCCACTCCGGAGAATCAACCGATTCGCCGGGACGGTTAACGGCTGGTTTAGACCTGACGAAATGGTTCGACGTCCGTACCTTAACATACGCGCTTTCGTTTGGTGGTAAGCCACGCGCCTTCACAATCCGAACGAAGAGATACTGCATTGGCTCAACAAGATTGTATGGATGATGAGTCTTCTTCTCCATCGTCGTCTCTCCTCCTCCAATTTTGCTATTGATAACCCTAGGTGAATAATCCCCATTCGGTGGTCTCTTCGTAACCCTAATTCTATCTCCGCCGGGAGGTCTTCCTACTTGCATCTTCCTCACTTCAGGTGGATAATAATGTACTTCCCCCGCCGATGGAGGTGGCGGCGGAGACGGTGGCCGTTGAGGATAGTTATCATTTCGTTGAGGATGGTTATCATTTGGACCTTGCATTACCTGCTGCGATGGTGATTCTTCAACAATAACCGCCGGAGGTTGCTGATGAGTCTCCGGATAGCTATGACTCTGAGCCGATTCGAAAACCCTACCTTCTTCAACCACAACTACATTAGGTTTCTCCGGTGGTAAATTCATCATCTGCTGCGGCGGAGGATGAAATTGTTGTTGTTGTTGTTCATCAGCTTCATGTTGCGACGGATGAAATTGTTGTTGTTGTTGCTGGCCTCCGCCTCCAACCGCCGTGTCTTCGTCGGCGGCTTCGTCGTAATAGTAGATTTTGAGTCCAATCTCGCCGCGAATCCAGCTGAATACACTCTTCTTCTCCAAGGGGAAATACACAAGACCTTCTTCACCTCTTCGCGAGAACTGGCTTCCATAGATCTTAACCCTACCGAGAAAATGATTTTTCCGGCCACCTCCGTTACCAAATCTCTTATCGTTATAAACCTCGACATCGAGCTCGTCGTAGTCCATGTTTTTGGGATCGGAGACGGTGAAATCAAGCATCTCGTTCCAAATAGGGTTAAGGTCACGGAACTTAGTGGAGGTTCGTTTCTTCTGAGCATCGAAATCGACAACGACGTAAGCGCTTGAGCTTCCTTGACCATCTTTAGGGAGAATATTACGAGCTTCAACAACCTCGACGACGAGCTTACGCTGGATCCTCGAAGGCGGAGGATCCGAGTGAAACGGCGTCGTGTTCATCGTAGTAGTCTTCTCATATCTCGAGAATGTCTTCTTCTCTCATAAGACAGTGAGAGACAGAGAGAGAGAGAGGGTTTTGTTGTTTGTGACAGAGATTACGGTAATCGCGGAAGAGAGATAATAGAAAGTTTTTTTTTTCGAGGTCTTGCTTTATTTATTTGAATCTATTCCTCTTTAAAGAATTTTATTTTATTTACATTGTTTTTAGTACTAAATAAATCTTAGTTTCCATTAATAAACTAAAAACAAATCCTATGTACTATACACTATTCATTCCAATAGTTTTAATTAAAACTTACTAAATATTAGCTAAAATTGTTTCTGACAATAGTGTAGATAATTAGGTTCATATTTGTGTAGTTTGTGACAAAGTTAAATCTAGGTAAAACGTAGAGAGGCCAAACTAGCATTGTGATTAGTAAAATAAAAGAGATGAAATGTGTTGGTTAATTAATTAGAGTGTCAAATATGATTAATAAACTTAATTGAGGTGGAGGGTATAAAGGGAAAGGAATATATGGCGTTAGAGTGGAGATAATGGGAAATCTGATTCCATTCTCTATCGCCAAGCCTTCGTTTTATTCCTCACTTTTACATGCTCTTCATTTTTTAAATTGTACTATCTCATTTTATTTGTGTTTTTTTTTGACGTGTTGATTCTTCATTTTATAATATGGTACTTTTTAATGTTCCTATAGACCACTTACATGAAAAGATTTGGCCAGGAAAGTTGTTGGATGGAGTTTATAGTTATTTAGTAAAGTAGTTTCTTAATCTACTATAGAAAATTATCGTAACGCTAACTACAACGGAATATTAATATTTACCATTTGCATAAAAGCAGATTCCGTAAACCTGTCCTACACCATCGTTCTAAGGCCCAAACATCCCGCGGATTATTGCTTGTCTTGTTAATCGAGGTAATAAGTATAGATTACTTCACCAAAACTACAAAAGAAACCATATTTAAAATATATATTGAGCATGGAAAATTTAGATTTATTTTTAATATAACATAATATATTTATTTTTAACATTACTTTAAATTAAATAATGCATAATATATATATATACAAAATATATTTTTTAATTTAATGTTAAATAAAATAATATATAAAACTAATTCCCAATTAAATTTCGTATAATCACTAATTTTTTCGTTAGGCAATAGGTCCACATTAGCTGCCAAATAAACGCCTAACGAATTTTTAAACAAAGGTTATTTCAGTTCAGTTTTATATCCATATTGAATATATCTGCCTTTTAATGAAAACACTATAGAAGCTCATTAACAATCATAAAAGCTAGGCCGATTAACATTCATAAAAGGACTGGCCTAGTTACAACCATAAAGGCTCGGCCCTTTAAAAATCAGATAAAAGCATTTTTTTCTTTTTTTTTACAAATAGAGACAACATTGCTTTAATGCTTTCTATTGTGACCCCTTTATCCCCCATACAAACAAAACAATCAAATACAAATGTTACTCTTTCTTCAATTAATCGCCTGCAGAGATGTTGTTGCCTCATATTCAATTGACTTAGTGAACTGCATAAACAACAACAACAAAAATAATAAAATTAGGATTTTGGTAACAAAGAACCGTGATGTTACTATACATTTTCTGAAAAAAAACTCATACCTGAGATATCTTAAGATCAAGCTCATTCCACTCTGAAGATGGGTCACTTCCCGCTACTATCCCTGTCCCGGCATAGATCAATGCCCCAAGACCCTGTAAATCAAAAAAACAGTTCAGCATTTTTTACAAGTTGTAGCGAAAACCGCAATGATCGATTTTGCTAGAAAACTTAGTGTAAGTGTTTTTTTTATAGGGAGAGAGATCAAATAAGCTCACCTTTTCGACTAGAGCTGATCTGATTCCGACTGCAAATTCACTCTCCTCGCCACCAAAAAACCCAATAGGTCCGGCATACATTCCTCTATCAAATGATTCTAGAAGAAGCGAAAATGTTTGAGTAAGCATAATTGTTAATCTCTAAGAAAGCATAGGCATCTATAGCTACTAGAAGATAGTTGAACCAAGACAAATATTTCACCTATTTCCTTAATCAAAAGCCTTGCTTCTTCTGCTGGAAGCCCACAAACAGCTGGAGTTGGATGCAGAGCAGCCAAGATGTTAAACTGTAGATACGTACAAGACAAAGGGTTAAATCAAAATTTGAAGAAAATATGAGCGTGGAGATGTAAAAACTATTCCAATACTATTTTCTCACCTCGTCATCTTCCTTCGTAAGTTTCCCTGCCAATTGAGAATATAGGTGTTGCACTCTTGCAAGCTTCCTCACAGTTTTTTGGGGCTTAACAACGACCCTGTCACATATACCCTGCAAAGCAGAAGAAAGGATAATAAGAAAAAATATACCAAACGACTATCCAAGAAAGGAAGGATTAAAGCTGCAGAGCATCAAGATTGAACTTACGTTTAACTTTTCTCTTATATTCTCTCGTACAATAGAGAACTCAAGGTCGTCTTTCGGACTGCACAGTTTAGCAAATCACATCAGTATGCATATCTAGAAATTTCAATGAAAGAAGTATGGAGAACTGGATTATATAATTGTTCAAAGCACTAAGTAAAAATTAACCTGGTTAGTAAGTCACGCTCTATCTCCATATCACGCGCCCTTGAAGCAGATCTAGGCCTAGTTGCAGCCAAAGCTTCACTACAGACACCTAATTGATTCCTTTGGAAAAGTCTCTCAGGCTGTTTCACAAAGATGTATGTCACAAACATATTTATTAGAAGGGAATAACAAAGTTGCACATATCTTTATCGACATCACTTGTTTTCGCCCAAAAATGTAAAATCAAATAGAATGTATCACAGACTACTTATAAAAACATACCGTGTTTCCAATAAATGCTGGTGCACCAGGTGGTTGAAGACAGAACTGATATGCATCATGTCCTTCACGCTGTCACACGATAATTTGAGCAAGATGTAAGTCCTAACATTACTTTAATCTGAAGTTATACATACTCAATAATATCCAGAGACAAAACAAACCTGTAACTGTGCTAGCCAAGCAATGGGATCAATATCGGTATCTGTAATAATCCTGCTGTTGCGAGCAAGCACGACCTGATTCCGCGAGCCGAAAACATCAGTTAAAGCGAAACCCATAAAAGTGTTTAAGAATAGATACAAACACGGTCTCTAAACTACCTTGTTAAGGGATGAACTTTTTTGCTTAATCATCTCCAAAGCCTTCTCTACAGCAGGGAAATAAGCTCCTTTGGTAGGAACATGATTCTTGCTTAAAACAGATACTCCTAGAGATCTGTTTCTTAACTTCTTTACAACAGAAGAAACCTGAAGCATAGTCTCCTGAAGAGCTTCAATAGCATTTTCCAACGTCCAAGAGAGTTCATCATCCCAAGCAACAGTTGCAGCCAACATTGAACTTCCACCAAACTCATTAAACTCAACCTGTGAATGTATCAGCCAGTCACACAACAACTCAAACTCCAAAATTCTCTTAATAAATAATCAAAATTTAAGCTTTACCTGAGGCACTGAAAAGTAAAATGCACCAAAAGGTTCCCATTCCACAGCGATCTTTCCATTAGGATCAAAACGCATACCACCGTAAGCACGAATCAGAGGTGACGTTGAAGACAAAAACCTCCGGATGGATCTCCAATCATCATGAGAGAAGGGATCGAGGTCACGGAAGAAAACTGCAGACCCGATACCAGCAACGCTAACCAGATTACGATCAGAAGACACTGATCCGTTTCCGTTCTCGTTCTCGTTAGCTAGATCGAGGAGGAGATCGGGACGACCAACGTCACTGCGGCGAGAGAAGAAACAGCGAGGCTGAATCTCATTCTGGGCTTGAAGCCAATCGATTGCTCCGATTTGCTGGTCAATTGGAACCTGCACCAAATCCAAATTAGGGTTTATCAGATATTGCGCGGGAAAATTCGACTAGGATTTGGGATTTTTTTTTTTTTTTGATAAACTCTGCGTGTTAATGTGTGAGTGCCTGTATCTGATCGCTGCCTTACCTTTACAAATTACAACCAATGGGTCCACAATCGTAAAAGCATTACTCTTCTAGCTAAATTATTTTTTAGTACTTAGGCTCCGACTGGTAACCATTAAAAGAACAAAAAGAAAATGAATAAAAAGAACAATGCGGAATGGAACAAACAATTTTTGAGGAACGAAAAGGAAAAGATGCAGAGAATGAATAAAATGTACTATTATGATGAATGGTAACCAAACATTAAAAATATCTTTAAAGATATATTAAATAGTAAATAAATCAAATTTCAATGAAAAATACTAAATATTTTTTATATTTATTTAATTTGAAAATTTATATTTGAACCTAAAATTTGTGAACTAAATTTATATATATCATTTTAAATAATAATATTTAATATTAACATAAAATAAAATTGAAAGAGTAATTTAAAATATATTATTCTTTTACAATATAAACATTTTTAAATTTATTTTACTATATATATATTTTTCAAGTGAAGTCTTAAGAGTAATTCAACATGAAATTCTTATCAAAAATATTTTTTCTGTTAATATATTGTGAAGATATAAAAATTATTATATAATAAAATAAAAATATTATTGATAAACATTATTTTTTTTTTAATTTTAAAATAAAAACGAATTTTAATATTTGTTCCTTTTTTTGTTCCATTTGTTCCTCGTCAATTTTGGAGAGGAAAATTTTTGTTCTAGTGTTCCTCTTTTGGTGAGGAATGTAGAGGAATGGTGTGGAAAAAATATTACATGTAAATGGTAAAAATATTGAGGAACAAAGAGGAATATCACATTCCTTCTCATTCTTTTCCTAAATTATGGTTACCAATCGAAGCCTTAGTACTAAACTTTTGTAATAATTCTAGAACTTTTTTTTTTTTTTTTAAATTTCTAGAACTTGGTCTACGTAAAATTGACTAAAGGAAAAGTATTCATTATTTCCACGTAAAGATCTAAAAAATCCAATTAAATAGTTCGCTTGACTAGCGGAATCTTGTTCGACCGAGATTGAGTGTGTCTTTATTCACAAACTAATAAGAATTAATATTAAGTTATAACAACCATATCTTTTTGTCTCGGTAATTATTAGTCATCTTCTAATAGTTTATGATTAATTTAAGTTGTTGAGAAAAAAGAAAAGAAAAAAATAAACAAAAGAAAGCAACAACGATTTTATTCTTGTGAGCATTATTAGATTCTTAAGTCTTATGCCATCGACCTAAATCATCCAACCAATAGAAATCACTCGGCCACTTAACGAATCAAGAAAACAACTTGGTATGTCAGTAATCACTAATCACATGTATTCTTCTTTATTATCACAAGACAACATTTTTTACTCTCTCTTTTTTTTTCACTCATCTTAAACCTAAGTTGTTTAATTCATTTGTTGTATGGTTTTTTTTTGTTAAAGTTCATTTGTTGTATGGTTAAGAAAAAAAATTATTCATTACACCCACACAAAAAAATATGGATTAAGAAATGTTTTAAAAAAGTAAATCCATAGTCGCAAAAAGACTTGTAGCCTAGTGGCAAAGTTCACAGACTACCAATTCTCCATAAAAAATTAATAATAATTCCGTAGTCGTGTTTTAAAAACCTCTCCATAAATAAAAGTTACTACTCCGTAGTATTTTACTTATCGTTATTGTCTACTCTTCTTTATATGTTTTATATTATCAAAATGATCAGATTAGGATCTATTTAAGAAAAAAAAACAAATGATTAGGCACAGTCATAGACGAGAGACGATACAGCAAGCTAGAGAACGATATCACCACAGACCAATGTAAAAACACCACGTGGCGTGATCTCATTCTTTCACATATCGGATCCTGTCTTAAGCAAAAACAGAGGATGATGTAGTCATGTACCTGTAACCGGACGACGCCGGAGGAAAACGGCGGAGGTTGAGATTTGAGTTCAGAAACGGCGGAGATTAGCATTTCAGTGGCGGCTGCCGGAGATAAGACAGCAGTCATAGTCCTTGTCTCCACTGTACCAAGTGGGGTCTTGAAATCTCCCTCACAACCATTCATAGACATGGAACACGACTCATACTTCTGAAATTATCCAATAAAATGAAGTTAATCATTATGTTCCTCCAAAAAGAACAGAATTATAAAAACAGAACACAAAACAATAAAAGACCTTGCGGGAGAATCTAGTGAATGGGGTTGGAGAGTAACTACGAGAGATTGAAATGATGGAGCTGTGTTTTTTAGTGTTTGAGCCCAGAAACTGAGAAGAAAATTGAAGCGATGCCATTGGAGAAATTCTTAGAGAGGTCTTGAAGATTTTGTTTAATATTTAAATTTGGTGTTTGTAGCAAAGGAGACTATAGAGAGATTGCTCTTTTATTTTTTGGGTTTGAGTTGAGAAGAGATTTGAAGAAATGGATCATATAAATAGGGGATTGATGTAGCAGGGCCCCACTAAAAGTAAAGATTTTCATTTCATTTTCACATAAATTTCTCAGAACTTCTTCAGTAAACTACTCAGAAATTTTAGTGTTTTTTCTAATCCTACTTTTTCTTCCATTCTATCTTTATGTATACAAAGAACCAATTTTCTAAAGTTAGTCGTGCATATTATATTTCATAAATCATTTTACTTGGTCTAAGAATTAAAAAATAATAATTTATATTAGTTAATTGATTGGTCTATTATTTAGTTACACACAAGTTAAAAGTAGAAACTAAATAAATTTAAAGCATAAAATCGTTTTGTATTAATACCTTGACAATTTGAAATAGTCAGAAATGAGGTAGTGTAAATTACATACACCCAGTCAAGTATCATCAATGAATGTAGTGTAGCTAAATGACGCATGGACAGCATTTTCAAGTGGATTTTTTTTCTAAGCGGTTCCGCTCGTGTGGATGTTGTACGATAGGCGACTCTTCTCGCTTGATTCGGAAGCGGTTTGCACTTTAAACTATCGTAAAAAAACATTTAAGTTACATGTCAATACAAATTGCAAACGCATTAGAACTTCTCGTACATAAGGCATATGGCAGTAGACGCATGCTCCGTACATAAGGCATATGGCATTACACGCTTGCTCCTTTAAATTCTGACACATTTCTGAATTGATAGTAATAACAATTCTCAAGTGAATCGAAGTACTTTACATGTAAAACAAGTTTAGAAAATAGTAATAGATTTTTAACCTTATAGTTTCCTGTAAAAAAAAGTTCATTAGACCATCTTCAATGTAAATCTCTATTTTTTACTATAAAATAGAGTAACTTTAAAATAGAGCATGATTTCTCTCCAATGTATCACTCTATATGATACTCTAAAATAGAGGTAGTGTAAAAAAATAGAGTTACTCTATATATAGAGCAATTCTATCTTTTACTCTATTTTAGAGTAATATATAGAGTAGGGTTGGAGAAAATATACTCTATAATGGAATTTTAGAGAAAAAAAATAGAGTGGAATTGGAGATGATTTTAGTTACACCCATCTAGCTCCTTGAGTTTTTTTCTTTCTAGAATACCTACTTTTTTTTCCCTAAAATGATCACAAGTTGAAAAAAGCTTTTAACATACCATAATTTTTACATTAAAATGTTCCACAAGCTTATGAGCTTTTAACCATTTTCATCGGATTTGAAATAAGATTAAATATGAGACTAATATAGTATTAGTGTAAACAATAATGGTATCAGTAGATTTTTAAAAGTAACAACATAAAGATTTGAAATAGAAATATTTTGATGGGTCGTAGACGCGTAATTTCAAGATATAAGTAAGTTTATTGACCCCATGCGATGATGAACTTGATCTCTCTTTCACTAATAAGACAGATTCTTGTTCATTGTTGGTTTAAGGATTAAAACTTTAAATCTTATAAAATAATCCAGAATCATATAAGATACTGCAGGATTACCCCACCGTTAATTTATTGCAAAAACGATTAATTAAGTAGACACATATAGATCATTTTCATTGAAATATCAAAATGCCTAAAAGTAAATAGTAGTACTACAAAAATATGTAACATAATAGTCTAGTGGTTTGTAATTTTGTATTAGTAAATCAAATCTGATACAAACTAAATTTGTAAAACCCAATACTATTTGAAAAAACCTTCATCAGATATATCTTTGCATTATTTTGAGGAGTCAATTACTTTAAGTATCTTTTTTGCTAGGAAACCCACTTTGGCTCTTTGAGACCAATTTTTATCATTTAAAAAATACTTTTTAAAAATGAAAAAAAAAATAACTTAATTCAAATATAAATTTTGCTTTAATTACATGTTTTCATTTTGAGTCAATTACGATCAGACGAGACTGGAAGAACTAAGAAGAGTGAAGAAGTGCAACAATTTCGGTCCTCAACAATTTCCCCAAAATTTCCCTGAAATAACCACCAAAATACACATTTTATTCCCATGTACATGTGATGATTAAGACGTGTCACCAAACTATTTGAGAAAACGATTATTCTTTGTCGTAAGATTTTTGTCTGATTGAATCAACGTGGTCAAAATGAATAATATTAAGACTAGACTTTAGAAGTCAAATTGTTATTTTATCATAACGAGCTATTAAAATTAAGAAGTCTTTCTAATAGTCCAATAGAATGAAACCATAATTCAACAAGCATTGCTGTTGTAAAACTGAATAAACTGTAACTATACACGTACCTTAGATATTATAGTACGACTTTTAAGATTTTTAAAATGTTGGACGCGGTCTCAGCTGAAGATAATTTTATTGTTATTCAAGACTTTGAATAATGTGTGTTCTGGATGCTACGAATTTTCTTAGTTTCGTAGAAACAGTTTAGCTTGTTCTCATTTCCGACTTCCTTTGGACAATTGGACTTAAGTTTAGTGTCGTATGCTTTAGTTCGAAATCTTGAATTCTATATGTAAATATGACTCTACGAGTGTACTAACCACTTTTTATTTTCTTTGAAAAATTGATTTGGTTAGTCAAATAACTAGAAAAAATGTAAGTTAGTATTTATTGTTTTCACACTGACGCTAACAATTTTCTTCTAACATTATCATTCGAGTTCTTAATTACGAATGATGTAGTCCCGTCAAATTTTCTTAAAATTCCTGCATGGATATATATGTGTGACAAAGCATGGATAATTTCTTACTATGAGGAAAAAGTTTGGGAAAAATAAAGTCGTTATCTGGAGTTTGAGTTCCTACGAAAGAAAATTCTACTTGCAAAATTATTCATGTTTTAATCTTTACTACAAAGTCCAAAAAATCTACTAGTTACAACAAAAACAAAAATGGTTATTTAGCAAGACTAATTTTAGATAAACAGAGCATAAATTTTGACAAAAAAATAAACAGAGCACAGAGATCAAGAAAATTAACCAATAAGGAAAACAAAACTTAAAAGATGATAAACACATAAATCAAGAGTTAACAGAAAGTACACATAAATTAGGAAATAAGGTAATAATATAATTACTCTACGACTAAACCTATAATTCAAATGTTCACACACCATTAAACAAATCCAAACTTTTATATTTGACAACTTAGAACATAAGGCTAATTAACTTCTATTACAAGGAGAAAGACTACAAGGGTTGAACCCTAGACATGTTTAGACAACTTGGGAAATAAGTCCAATTAAACTACTATACAAGTTGTCCAAATCCCATACTTTTGATCACGCTGGTCAGAATAAAAATATACATGAAATGGGCATTGCGATTGATTAGCTTACCTTACGCGGCACAAGCTTCAAATCAGACAAAAATAATTTTGAGTGGCGATCAATCATCATATGGGACAAAAGGTTATACGTATAAGTTCGCATAGCAATTTTTTTATTTTTTTTATAATAAATTCTGGTTTAAGTATGGTTGCAATTTAATTATTTTAAAATTAATTAACATTTGAAAATATTATGTAAAAATATAACCAACAACTTTCTTTTACAGAAATCAATTTTCTTTATTTTGTTAAAAAAAAAATTAATAATGAATATGGGATATTATTATATTAATACAAATAAAGAAAATTGATTTCTGCAGTCAATGATTTTACATATCAAATCTTGGGAGATGGTCTTGTTACACAGAAATTTGATTTTCCAAAATCAATGAATGATTTACATAGCAATCTTGTTGCAGAGAAATAATACTCCTTGTCCTTGTCTATATTCTCTACTTCCACAGTTCATTTTTTCTCTTATTTCTCGAGATAGAAGAAATCTTAAATTCAACAAGAGAATACAATGTTTACCTGTGCAATAAAAAAATTGGCCAACAAAAACAAAAGTGTGTAAAACCTACAAGAGTGTTTACTGTTTAGAATCCTTGTGTTAGTGCAAACACACGTCCCTCTAAAGGTGGAGGCAATGCAGAAACCGCATCTTCGATTTCCTGTGAAAACTCGCAAAGATTAATGAATTACCACTACAAGGTCAGAAAGTAACTAATTTTTTACTGTTTCATAACCAGGTTGGATAAAGAAGACACACCTTCACTGTATACCGAGCCGAAAAGTGGATTAGCAGGATTGCTTTGTTTTCAAACTTTTCAGCATGATTAACTATCTGCAGTTATCTTTTATGAGCATAAAAACAGAGAGTAACAAGGGATTTCAAAGAAAGGAGGATCCTGACCTCAGATAAATGGATATGTCCATAATCTCTTGCATGCTCTACGGATACCGAATCATCAAGAAATGTGCTCTGCACAAGAAGAATTAGAAAAACCACAGCTTCTCTTTAATACAAAGCCATGAAACTCGGAGCAGTAAAAACTATATATCATTAAAATCACGCACATTTTCCTAATTCATATCAGCAACAAATATTCACCTCCATAACGAGAACCTTTGCCTTGAGAGCATCAGCATTACTTTCATCAACCACAAAATCCGCCGTTGTATCTCCCGTAAAAGCAACTTCAGGAGTTGTTATGTTGTCTGTAATCTACAATCCAAAATCCTAACTAATTAAACAGGCTTATATTTTGGAAAGACCATTGCAAAACTATTGAATTTGTGATAGACAAACATAAGAAAAATTTGACAAGCAATTCAAGCAAGTCAATGACAAACCTCAACACCTGAAGCCTTCAAGTTCTTAATTTCATTTCCAGATAGGCCAATATATTCCTTCTTGAGTTTATGTTTAGTTGAATACACTACATAACCCTGCAAAATATCACACGAAAGCATGAATTCAATGAAGACACAAAACGGTAAGATATCGAAAATCTCATGTGAAAGAAACCTGGCTTTGGATGACATGGTATGTCTTAAAGGCTTTCACTTTAAGATCTTTCCTTATAATAAACTCTTCTCCTACACCAAGAAGTGCCCAAGGTTATAAAACAAAACCCAAAATCCTCTGTTGCAATGAACGCTAGAGGCTGAATTACCTATGTCCAAGCCAACAAGATTGTGCTTTAGCTCTGAAGAATCTAACTTTCTGTGAACTTCGAACAAACTCTCGACAGTTTCTTTAATGGATTTGGGCACTATAATCGTTGGAGGCTTCATTTTGTACAAGCCTCTAGTCGCAACATACATTGGTAATCCACCCTAGCATAACAATATGAACAGTTTAGTTGATAATCTGAAAATGTGACACCAAAACAGTAACAGAGCAATTAGCTAATGATGATAAACACATGGTGGCTCAACAAGTGTTTATCAAAATTGCCCGCATAACAAAAAGTCAAAGAACAATCTTTGCAAAACCTAATCAGAAAGTTCAAGTCTTTTTTCTCAGAAAATGATTCTTACGATATGATCCATGTGAGAGTGAGAGATAAAGAGGAAGTCTTGAGAAATTGCGCGATGTGGGCAACGACCAATATCGAAAGCTATCCGAAGAGATGGAAATATGATGCACGTCTCGTGACCACCAATCGACAATCCCTCGATTGGATAACCTTCGATTTGCATTGCTTTCTTCTTCTCCATCTCACTGTTCCTAAGGGGTTTATCGAATTTTAGCTGTGTTTTCTTTCCACTGACTTTTTGAACCTCTCGTCAAAAACTGAGCACCAAGTGTTCGATGAAATGTCTCGCAATCACAAGCTTTTTTCTTCCACGATCAAATTATTTTTTTTTTGGATTGGGCTTAGGCCCATAACGGTTAACGAGACTTCACTGGAGCGGGAATCACTGGTTAATAAAATTCCCACGTGCCTCACTGGCGCAAAAGTTGGTCTTTCGTATTCAACGACAGTGGAAGGGTATGAATGTAAATTTACAAGAATGCTTCATTAGAACGTAGCGGCATTCTTACACTTGTTTTCGAAGTTATCTCGACGACTATTACAAAATCTGAGCAAATTCAATTAAATATCTGTAATCTTTTATTTTTTGATTTAGACGACTAACATTCACAAATTCTTACACTAATTAATTTTCTAATTTATTGCATTTAATGTTTTCCAGTTTTTTTCTTTATAGATTGCTCTCGAAGTGTTTCTGAATTTTTCTTTAAAAAGTAAATTTTTAGTTGACAAAAAAAAAAATTAACTAAACTTCGGAGATGATCCAACGGCTAAAAATCAACGGCGTAAGATTGGAGTTATGGAGATGCTCGCTTACTTTTTGGTTAAAATTAGAAATATATTTTGCACAAAAAAATTATATATGTATTTAGTTTCTCTTTCCGTCTGGTCACTGAAAGTCTGAAACCACCACCGAAGAGAAACAGTTCTTTAGAGAGCATCAAAGCTCCGAGGAAGAGAGAGAGAGAGACGCTAATGGAAGCATTGAACTAACAAACTCTAAATTTCTCATTTACGGTATATTGTCTTCTTCTTTATTTTTATTTGGTCTGAATCGGACTCGGATTTAGAACAGAGATCCGACGGTTACTCGAACTTGAAACCGATCTTTTTTTTAGGACATTGTTCGAGTACTGTTGGGTTTTAGAAGGATCTCTCTGTTTGAGATTTGTTGTTTGACTCTGTCGGTGTTTTTTGTTTGTTTGTTGTTTTCATTTTGGAAAGTGGATTTTCAGTCCTTTAGGGTTCTTCTTTTTCAGTGTGAGTCCCAGATCTGGTCATTTCGCTTCTTAAGTTTTAATTAAAAATTCCAAAATTGGTTAATGTATATATGTTAATCATTGTTTATCTATGTTCTTTCTTGATTAATGATTAGGTTTATCTTTTCAAGCTTATTATTAGACTTGATCAGAACAAAATAATGTTACTCTCTTTTTTTTTTCCATAACTAATTAATGAACTAAAAGATTTCTTCAATTTGAGTATTGGTAATAGACTAAGAGTAGCCATATTGACTTACTAATATTGGCTTGTGTTGTTTCTTGGGCAATGCAGGTGTGTTTTAGTTCCATACATTATGGGGAAGTCTACAAAGTGGTTGAAGAATGTATTGCTTGGGAAAAAAACATCTAAATCTAGTGGTTCCAAAGGAAAAGAGGTAAACGCTTTCGTAAGAGGTTTCTATAATATGTGTGATGATTGCTAGTCTAAATATGTGGAATTTGGATCAAAATTGAGATTTTGTGTGGAGGATAACAGTGGTGGTTTTACTAATTTGCTTAAGAATGTCTTTTATTTTGGTTTTTGTTCTAATTATTGTTTTCATGTGCAGAGAGTTGTGAGTGGAAATGAGGTATTGGTTACTTCAAAGGTAGAAGAATCAGATGTGGTATCAGATCTTCCATCTTTCGCAGTTGCAGAGACCAATACAGTTGATAGAAGCATTGGTATGTTAGAGACGCAACATGTAGAACCTGAAGAGATCTCAGATGATGAAATTGAGCTTCCTGAGGGAAAACCAACAGATTCTCAGAATGTTGTACCTGTTCAAGATAATTCAGTATCTGATGCAGAGAGAATCCAACAAGAGATTGCGGCAACGTCTGTGCAGGCTGCGTTTAGAGGTTACTTGGTAATATTTAGGCTTTGCTCTCTTGATTGCAGCTTTTGGTGTGTTTTCTTTTTGTAAATCCTAACATGAGCTCATTGTGTGAAGGCTCGGCGTGCTTTTTGGGCACTCAAAGGCATAATAAGGCTACAAGCACTTATCCGTGGTCACCTTGTTAGGAAACAAGCTGTTGCAACTCTTTTCTCTGTCATGGGAATTGTCAGGTTGCAAGCATTTGCTCGAGGAAGAGAGATCAGGAAGTCTGACATTGGAGTTCAAGTTCATAAGAAATGCAGATTGCAGCTACTTCAGGTAATGATACTTTCATCTCTTTGTAAGTTCAAGTTCCCTTGCTAAGTGTGAATGGTTGCACTTATATACATACTTAGTCCTGGAAGTTATTCTTTGTTGGGATTGGTGGGGGAAATAATTGTTTATTTGCCGTCAAATTAGAACTGGGTTCTTTATTTATCAGGGGAACAAGCTTGCAAACCCTGTGGATGCTTACCTTGGAATCAAGAAACTAACAGCCAATGCTTTTGCTCTGAAGGTACGCTTGTTGATAGAGCTATTTGTTATAATGAAATTAGGAGAAACAAAAAAGGAGCCAAAGTTCATTGTATCCAATTTATCTTTTATAGTATTAAAGATCTTGATGGATAATTTTGTTTACAGCTTCTCGCTTCATCACCAAAAGTGCGACCTGTACACGCCTATGATTCATCCGATCCAGACTCAAACTTGATTTGGTTAGAGAACTGGTCAGCCTCATGCTTCTGGAAACCAGTTCCTCAACCGAAGAAAACGATAAGCAGAAAACCTCAGAACAAGCTTTTAGTCGAGACTGAATCTGCTAAACCCAAAAAGAGTGTCCGTAAAGTTCCTGCTGCAAACTTTGAAAGTTCCTCAGTACAGACATCTTTTGAGTTTGAGAAACCCAAACGCAGTTTCCGGAAAGTTTCAAGCCAGTCAATAGAGCCACCCGCTGTCGAAGATCCTCAGATTGAGCTTGAAAAAGTTAAACGTAGCTTGAGGAAGGTACATAATCCTGTAGTTGAGAGCTCTATCCAACCTCAACGATCCCCTCGTAAGGAAGTCGAGAAGCCAAAGCTTGGCGTAGAGAAGACAATGGAATCATCATATCCGCTGGTTCATGAAACTGCAGAAGAACCTGTGAATGTTTGTGACAAAAAGAAAAAGCAAGAAATGCCTGAACATCCTGAGGAGGAGGTACATGTTCTTGAGATGGAAGTGCATACTCCTGGACCATTAGAAACCAATGAAGCACTTGATTCCTCACTGGTCAACCAAATTGACAGCAACGAAAAAGCAATGGTTGAGGAAAAACCCTCAATGGAAAAGGATACCAAAGAAGAAAAGACTCCCAAACCAAACAATAAAGACAATTCCGCTGGGAAGGAGAACCAGAAATCCAGGAAAAAGGGTTCAGCTATTAGCAAGACCGAGCGTGAAGAGAGTAATGGGCATCATCAGACTAGCCCATCAATCCCAAGCTATATGCAAGCAACTAAATCGGCGAAAGCAAAGCTGAGGATGCAAGGCTCACCAAAGTCTGCTGAGCCAGATGGGACTGAGAAAGCCAGTGTTCCCAGACGTCACTCTTTACCCTCTCCAGGTAATGGCAGGATCACCTCTCATTCTCCAAGAACAACGAGGCTCGCAAACTCAGGTGACAAAACCGGGAATAAGAAGGAGAAACCTCTTCTGTCGTCCCGAGAAGGAAACGGTTAGTGCCAAAAACCAATACATGCTTAATGAGATCAAACTACATTCTCCAAATCTCTCTGAGTGCTTTCTTTGATGATCTTACTGAAAATCACTACAGCAATTACACATTCTCTTGCATCTAACTGCTCTCAACTGTGTTATTGGATTTGCAGCGAAGACAACTCCAGCAGAGCGGAAGAGGTGATTGATTCCTGCAGAAAGTTGAAGCCTTTATCGTTCTTGATTCTATAGTAGCGACAATACCAAACATGAAGAATGCGACCATCTTATCTTCTTAAAAGCTAGATTACGAGTCTGTGATTGTGTTTTGTGTGTGTTTATGTTGGCCAAGTGTTATCGTTGGCGGCTAAGTTTCTGCAATTGTGAGTGTCCCGAGCTGATAATGTTACATCACAAGGCTTTTTGGATCATCTTCTTCTTCTGGTTTTTCGTTACATTACTTTGAATACTTTTGAAGATTTAAACTTTTTATGTTTATATGAATCTGTAATTATTTTAGAATGGTCTCCATCATTTCCATGCTCGTTCTTATTAAGCCTACAGATAAAACTACAAAATGAAAACTTGACCTTGTTCTGTCAAATGAACTTAGATCTTGAGTTGAAGATTTGATTGTTTTTTTTCCCCAAACTTACTTCTCATCTCTGTTTTGGGTCTGAATTCTGGCCTATGATCTTCAACTCAAGAAAAGGAAACAGACATGAAGCATAAAGAGAATGTGTTTTCTTGAAGTAATATCTTTCACATATATGATCTTAACTCGATCGGTTTCTATCAAACATTTCAGATCTACGGTACCGATTCTTTCTATGAACATCAAACTGAAGTGAAGAAAGCTTATGTGAAACCGCTGACCAAATCATATTCACAGAATCTCCAACTTGCGAAGGAAAGCCATACTCGAAACACCCAGCAACCTCTTTCAATCTCTCCCACTTCTTCTTCCACTGATCCTCTGTTATCCCTCTGAGAAGATTCATCAAAAACCCTTTCTTTACAGCTTCAGAAGCATGCACAAACACGGAGAAACCCGAATAATCTAGAGTATCTTCAAATGGAAGCTCAATCTGATCACTGATTATAACCGGAACACAATGGCTCACAATGGCATCGAAAAGACGGTTAGATGAAGGAGTGTCACCCGCGATATTGAGACAAAACTTCGAGGAAGCCATTCCTTTACCAGTTTGTTTAGTCCCGTTCCCTCTAACAGTTCCAAATGCAAAGTGAACGTCTTTCTCATCTTTTAGAAGGTTATACAGTTCTTGACGAATAGTTCCACCCTAAGACAAAAAAAGTATGATGGCTGAGATTAGAATCAGTAAACAGGATTGATAGAGCAGCGAGGAAAACTCAAAGTCACTTACATCTTTTCTGTAGATTGCTCCTTGGAAATATGCCAATACAGGACGCTTCTCAAACGGAGCTGACTCGTTGTTAGAGATAGTCTTAACGACGTGCAAGTAAGGCGCAATGATATCTTTCTCAAGATTGGCAATCGCGGATGAATACCTTCCGAAATCCGAGAGAACAAACATTGCGGATCCAAGAAAGGTTCTTGCATAGAGCAAACTGTTTGGATGATGAGCTATTATCAGATGATCTTTCCCATCAAATCTTTTCCACTCATCTTGACTTTTCAAGAACTCAACTAATCTTTCCTGCAACAATCTATCACCACTGATGGTTTCGTTCCCACGGAGCTTAGATTTGCGATTGTAACTCAAAGAAGCAAAGAAAGGCACGAAAACTATGTCAGCTTCATTAAAGTTCTTCACTCTAATTGCTGCATTACTACAAGGTCTCTTGATTTCAGGTGTCTCTGAAGCTAAAAGATCAAGTGTTAGCCAATACTCTACACTGTGTTGCCGATTTAACCCACCAGGATAAGATGGGATTGTACTAAAGTTCTTGACATTTGGCCAAATCTCAGATCCTTTTTTGTGCCAATTCAATAACCCAAAGTGAAATTCAGAGGGCAGATTGTACATAAACACCTTCAACACATCTCGGTTTCGATCGCATAAAGTATCGATTTTTCCGAAATCGTCGTTCTTGATGTCTGTTCTTGGAAGAATCAGCTTGCGAACTAAACTTGAAGTGAAAGAAGATTCGTGGCGTTGGAGGAAGAAGAGAGAAGAGACAATGAAGAGTAGCGTTGAAACAGTTATCGTGTAAAAGAGGAATTTTGAAGAAAGCAAACTCTTTTCCGACATTTTTCCGAACCTCAATCATCCAAACAAAACCAAAGTGGGTTGGGTTGGGTTTGATTTTCTTTTCCGTTAATCGAGTTGCAGAAAAAGGTTCCAGCTTTCGAACATCATCGATAGAGAACAAAATAGTTAAGTACCTGAGGAAATAGGGTTTCCGGAGGTTTTACGCCATGGCAGGAGAAGAGAGAGTTTGATGCATGTTTCACTCTTCTTGACAGCCACTTTTTAGGAACCAGAGCAATTCGAGTTAAAAGATTTGGTCTTTGATCATCAAATGTCCCAAGCCATCACTTTTTTTTTTTCTGGTATTGAGGTGAATGATTTTTATTTTTTTTAGTCAAAGAGTGTTCAGAGTTGAGACCCTTTCCCTCTGTTCAGGACAAGTGGTGAAGACTTATTAAATTGGTGAAGACTTTACCGAGGGTACCCAAAAATTGTGAAAGATGTCTTAAGAATAAAGGACACAACTTTTATTGTTTTTCTTGCTAAAAATATAAATATTTCATAGTTAGGAATTACAATGAAGTAAGACCTATTATTTAGTTTTATGCAGAGCCGTAGCAACGATTATGAGGGCCGCCCGCGAAAAAAAAAAAAGGGTCGCTTTAAAAAAGTGTATAGTTATAAAAAAATTTAACCATAAAAAAAAACAAAAAACAAAAAAAAACCTTTTCTCACGCTTCAGGTGATTCGAACTCATGACCTAAGATATGTGGTGTATGACATAATACCACTAGGCTACCAAAACACATTGGTATTTGAGGGCCGAAAATATTAATAACTTCTCGGAGGGCCGCAGCTCCCGCTTCTCTTGCTTCTATCCAGCTACGGCTCTGGTTTTATGGCAAAAAAAAAAAAATATGAAAGAAAAAACAATTAGTTCATCGACATCGATAAAAACAATAACGTTTTTGGAATTGTGATAAACGATTTTGAAGATTCTTCTAGCTGACACCTCAAGGAAGAAGAAACATATTGTCAAACGGTAATGACTGATTCATAAAAAATCATAGCAATTGGAAGCTTTCAATATAGATATGAAAGATGTCTTTAGTTATTAAAAAAAAAAAAAAGAGCATATGGAAAACATCATTCATTTAGATAATTTTCACATTTTTATTTAGTCATGAAAGATTGTCATTTATTTTGCGATTTATATCATGTATATTCAACATGTGTGAATGCATATTAAATCCCCTAGATATATTTTTTTGCTATGTTTATACATTTTAATTCATGTATATAAGAAAAATGCAACTATCATTTATCTTTTCTGATTTGATATGTAAATTAATTCAACATGTGTCAATGTATAGTAAATTACTTCACCAAAAAAATGTATAATAAATTACTAAATCTATAATTTGCTATTTTAAAGCATTTTCATTAATGGATATAAGATACTACCAAAAAAAATTAATGGATATAAGAAATTTCATATAACTTTTACTCTTTTATTTTTGTGATTTATCATGTGATTCAATAAGTTTCAATATGTGATTATTTATCTAATCTTCCAGATTTTAATTTATGCGCATAGAAAACATATATATACTATATTATCATTTCCTTCAATCATAAGTATTATCATGTATATATATATATATTACTGAAAAGAGTTGTGATGAATCGATCAAGATTACATCATGGCAGATAAGGATGTTAGACAGAGTACACAGATACGTGAATATGATGAAGTTCTAAGTTTGTAAGTGTTTTTTGTTAGTCAATTCATAATTTACTGTTATAATAATTAATAATAAATTTAATAGCTTTTGAACTTTTTTTGGTTACGGGAGGTTGACGTGGAGATTATTTTCACCCGTCATGCACATTTATATACTCTGTTCTCTTCTTTTAATGGCTGCATGGAAGTTTGATAATGGGTTCACCCACGAAGGGTTACTTTTGGCTCCACTCTACCTCTTGGCCACTATAGGAGAAGTGGCAGCTAAAATCCTCAATGACAAGGAGGCAGGGTACGTAACCAGAAGTTATAGCCATCTTCTGGGAGGTTACACCATCCTTATGCTGAGCTTTGATTGTGGAATGTTTCCTCTTGTAATTGGTCTTCTATGGGCTCTATTTGTCTCGATACTCTTTCCGTATAATTATGATTTAGTTGCTTGAAGTTGTTAAACCAATTCTTTCAATCGGCATATTTGGTTTGTATTTCTTGTAATTTTAATGTAAAACTAAACCAAAGTTGATTTGATTGAACCAAATCTTTAAATTTTTTTTTCATTTTGTTTGGATATTTCGGATAGTTGTGATTAAAAAAATCTTGATTATAATGGAACCCGAATAAATTTTTATTCCATGTTGGTTTTCAATTATATTTACTGAACCGATCCGGAACAAAAAAATATCTAAATAGATTAATTTTTTTAAAAAAAATCTAGTTTCTATATGTTAGCCAATACTCTACACTGTGTTGCCGATTTAACCCACCAGGATAAGATGGGATTGTACTAATGTTCTTGACATTTGGCCAAATCTCAGATCCTTTTTTGTGCCAATTCAATATCCCAAAGTGAAATTCAGAGGGCAGATCGTACATAAACACCTTCAACACATCTCCGTTTCGATCGCATAAAGTATCGATTTGCCTTCCGAATTCGTCGTTCTTTATGTCAGTTCTTGGAAGAATCAGCTTGCGAACTAAACTTGAAGTGAAAGAGGATTCGTTGCGTTGGAGAGAGAAGAGAGAAGAGACAATGAAGAGTAGCGTTGAAACAGTTATCGTGTAAAACAGGAATTTTGAAGAAAGCAAGCTCTTTTCCGACATTGTTTTCGAACCTCAATTCATCCAAACAAAACCAAAGTGGGTAGGGTTAGCTTTGATTTTCTTTTCGGTTTATCGATTTGCAGGAAAAGGTTTCAGCTTTCGACCATCATCGATGAAGAATCATTGAGGTAAATAGTTATTACCTGAGGGATTAGGGCTTCCGGAGGTTTTACTACGCCATGGCAGGAGAACAGAGAGTTTGATGTATGTCTTCCTCTTCTTGGCTGATACTATCAGACAACTTCTAGAAATCAGAGGACTTCGAGTGACAAGATGTGGTCTTTGATCTTCACATTCCCAAAGCGATGAATTTTTTTCTTTTTCTTTTGCTGCTATTGAAGTGAATGATTTTTTTTTTCCAGAGTCTCCTCTGTTCAGGACAATTGTTAAATGGTAAAGACTTTCTTTTCCCGGCGGACATAAAACCTTCAGATTTTTACTTTGTTACTATTCGCTTTTTGTTTTGTTTCTAAAAATATCCTTTACAACTCTTTTTTTGTTAATTACTAAAATTCTCATATATTTTTGATATAAAAGGTCCATTCACATTTCGTGTATGTTATAGGAAACGTATGATACTGAATAATTGATGATAAATATTAAATAACACAGACAATAACCCTAAAATTTAATCATCATCAGAACAACAGAAACATACTAGAATTAATTAAAGAAAATATTCAATACAGTAGTAGATTGGGGTTTCTCTCTTTTAATGTTTTTGCTTATGGACATTTTGGTCCACCTTGTTGAGTCTTCCAGTTGTTGTAACATGGACACACTTGTTTATTGCCGTACGTGCCTGGAGGGACACAAAGGCATTTAGCACAACACTTTTGGCAGAAGAACATGCATGGCTTATGATACTTTGTGTTACTACACCTCCTCGTGCATTGTCCTCCACATTCTGCAATCGTAATAATCGAGTTTTAATTTGATAAAGAATAAGAAAGGAGATTTCATAAACGAAGAAGAAGTTTTTACTTACGGTATGATTTCAGACTTCCGGGTCCATACTGTTTTCGAAACAAAATTTTAACATGGGTACGTATTAGATTTATAGCAATCAATAGAAAGGGAAAAGAATGTAAAATGAAGATTATATAAAACTGACCCTTTCTGGCTGGTACTCAGCTTCTTTTGACATAGTGAGACAAATGAAAGAGAAGAAAATTGTGACTAAGAGAAGAAAAGTTATGAATTTGGCCATGACTGACTTTTGAGGGAGAGAAGATGTGTAGGTAGTGGAGCTCTTAGTTCTTAGTTTGAGAAATTTATGAATGTGTTGTGTGTGTAATAACCTGTTTTGTCAGCTATTTATAGAAGGTGTGTGTAAGCTTTCTTATTCACATGTATAATAAGTTACAACGGGCCATATATATATATAATACTGCTTTATATATCTCATCCTGCCACTTGATGTACATTTTTTTTGTTAAAAAATTCTTATTTACATATTAAAGCTTAAAATCAAACAAAACACAAACTCAAAAGTAAGAAAAAACGCAACATACTAAAAAGTAGTTTCAAGTTTTCAACTATACTTATACAGAGCTATCTATCATCGACCAACTTAATCGGTTAAATTTGAAGATTTTTTTGAGAAAAAAATAAATATCTAACGTTAAGTTCGAGTTAACTTCAGTGATTAAAAGACTCAATGTAAAAAAATATTTACATGTGTTTTCTGTTCAGATTTAAAAAACTATGAATCAAAAACTCACATCATCTCTTTGGTGGTAAAAATTAATGACCACTCCAATAATATACTTATAGAGTGTCGAGATTCGGTATCAAAATACAATTCATTTTTTTTCTTTGACATTCGTCGTAACATTGACGAGCATAAGAAAAAGTGAACAAGTTGATACAATTAGGCCAAAAGAGTCACATTTGGGACTACCCAAATTGAAGAAAATGAAGGGTATAATGGTAAAAGAGAGAGAGTAACATGGAGAAACAGTTACATATCGAGTGCAAGTGATTGGGACCAACCAACAAACAAAGGGACCGATAAGAGCAATCTGGGAGTGGATTCATGCCACTTTTCCTCTTATCTCTTACCAAGATGATCAAAGAGAGCCGTTCGATGTAGAGGAGGAGCGACGTGTCAAGATCTCGGAGGTGGATATAGAGATCATGCAAACTTAAGGTGGGGAATTGATTGAAGAATCGGGAGAGAGACAAAAGGGTAGAGGCAGTTTTCGTGCATGCATAACTCCATGTGCACACTCACATGGGAGACATATTCTATCTAATGCTTTCAACAAACATAACGACCTTTTTTCATCTTTACATTTTTTGATATAATTATTGTATCCATAACAAAGTCTTTTTAAGCTCTATGTATATAGAGTTAGATGTTATCGTTATGTAAGTTGAAATAACCGCGATTCTGCGGAATAAATGAAACGTAAATTTTATGGTTGTAGATTTGAAGCCGTAGTATAAACCCACATGCAAACAATTCATCTCCGAATACTTTTTGGTCAAACTATAGTAACAAGATACTAGTTTTTTCTTTCATTTTCTTATTTGGTTGTCCAATAAAATAGCATTTAAGTTTTAAAGTTGTTTGTGTTTAACGTTTTAATAGATACGGCATCTTGTTACTACACTGACAATTGAGAGTTGAAGTGGATCAGACAACTTCAAGTATGTGTCCACTTGAATTTGATGTATCCTCTTCATTTATTACTCCACCTTACTCCGCCGCTCATGAGATAACCTCTTTCTCTTTCACTGAAAGAAAAACAAAGCCTCGCACACCGAAAAAAAGTAGAATATTTATCAATCTATAAGCACTCTAAAAAGAATGCTGAAATCTGTAAGTTTTATTTCGTTTTGTATTATTGTTCCAGCATTGATTTTATACTAACCACGTTAGTTTTGTTCATTGTATTATTTATTTCACCCCAAATTTCCATAAGTTTTAAGCTTCATATGTCCTACAACTAGTTATTTTTTCATAAATTGATTCCTTATTTTCATGAAAATAAAGTGGATTAAAATAATTTTGATTTTTTATCATTATGATTTTTAGAGTTATTTCCGAATATTTGTTTACTATATATGTCGACAATGTTTGGTTAAAAATAGAAGATTATTTTCAAGAAAATCTTACTTGATAAATGATAAACCCTTTACCAAAAAGATATCACTCGATGGGATGTTAATGAATGAACAAGGCCCAAGCCGAAGTGATCCGAAGAATTTTATTGATATAATTCTGAGGAAGAAGGCCGAAATAATCGAAAGAGAGGACATAAAAGCCCAATATCTATTTTTAAGATTAGCCCATATCACCCAAACGGTGAAAGGACACGGAAACACAGACAAAGAGTGACATAATCAAATTAATGAAGTTTAATGTTTGGTTAATTTTGAAATTTTTCATTTTTATTTCAACAAGTGACAGACAGGGAGACATTGAAAAAAGTAGATTTGATGTTTAGTTTCCCAAATATTAGTTAGTCTTTTTAAATAATCGTAGTCAATTGTTTAATAATTATTGTGTGCCCTTTCACGTATGGGTCGTTTTTAATAAATATATGTGTATCATAATATCTACTATCTAACATGAGATTATAAACAATTTACTAGTCTCACTCTGATATTGATCAACAATTTATGTCGAAAAGACAACATTTTGACTAATATGTATATAAATCACAAATAAGTCGATTTTAAGGGGTTTAATTATATGATTCTAAACTTCACAAGTGGGGCACGGTTGGTGAGAAACATAGAGTCCTTTCAATATTCTCTCATCTTCCTCTCTCTCTTAATTCTTAATTTCATATATGTTACTCCGTTTAAAATATATAAAAGCAGACCTAATTACACTTTGTCTTTTAGGTTAATTTTATAATACTTAATAATAAAATTAACTCTACAGTATGATTCTGACTAATAAGTAATAACCGAGATAGCGAAGAAATAAAACCAAAGTCGTCGTCAAAGATTTGATTAGGAACTCACTTACTTTTTTAATTCATTTAACAATCAACTTCGTGACATTCTTGCGTGATTCTCGGCTTTAATACCTTAATTATGTTTTTTTATTAACATCGGCAATTATGACATTTGCTTAAACGGTATTTTCTCGATTTCTTCTACAGATTAAATAAAATAATACTACCACATTGCATTGGCATCTAAATAAATTTGCGTACAACTCTAATCAGTATAAAGTATTTAATATTTTGATCGCACTATTTGTCTAGCTAGCACCAAACGCATTACACATTCTTCAGTACAACTATTAGAATCTATATTTTTGATAATCATAATGAAGTTATTATAGAATAATGTTTCCTGCATTATAAAGCTTATCGTGGTCAGAAAAAAATCTTTGACCTGTTTTTGTTGCAATTATGTATCATACAGAAAATATGACAAAAATAATAATATCAAGCTACATGGTTATATACTGTGCATATTTTGACCTAAATAGGGTACATACTCCGACTCTATATATGCATGCAATTAGTTTTTTAATTATTTTTGGTTACATTCAAAATTACAAATTAGTTACAATTAGAAACTTATTACTATAGCAAGAAGAATAATAAAAGTCGTTCACAGGGACTTTTGTGTGTTAAGCGGGACCCATGTTTTGTTGGGTCACGTGTAAAGAAGTCAATTTGACTAATTATTCAGTATTAAAATCCAATTACAAAACATAATCCTGTCACGTTCATTTGCTTTTTTTCTTTTGAAAATGTCATCAAAATCATATCCCTTTCTTTGCAATTGTTGTCTTGTTTATTTGTCTTACAAAATCGAAGCTACTAGTTTCGTTCATTTTTGATTGAATAGTCGTTTTATATATATTTTTGCAAAATTCAAGCTGGCACACGAGAGATAATTAGGATCATAAGAGTCATCAAAGTGAAAGAAACATAATCAATAATTAAATTATTGTGTATTATAAATATGTTATGATTTACGACTTTAGAAGAGAAAAAGTCATTTAGAAATTATTTGTACCTAGAAAGTATTTTTATTTATTTATCGTTAGGACGTCATGTCAAATTCTAAATCTCTAACACAATGGTTCTGTTAGTGTCGTATTATCGTATGAGTTCAAGCCTAACATAGCGCATGTTCGATAAAAAAAAAAATCACAACTATATTAAGTGTATTATATGAAGTTTGGAATATATATATAAAAAAGTGATTAGAAATGCGATTGCATTCCAATATTAACCTGTCATTGTCTCTTGCTTGTGGGAGCAGGTCCGTTGGACTGAGTCGGATTCGCATTTAATTTATTTACTCAAATAACTTTTATTTATTATATTCTATACAATTAATTATTAATTATTCGTATAATGCAATGCACATGATCGACGGTAAAATAAGGCTGGCTACTGATTTTCTCCATTTCTTTGGAGTTTTTTTTTTTCGTTTAAATTAACTCCAGAGTCCAGAGATTATCTTTTTTGGTCTCAAAATATACATCTGCCTATGATTATTGGAATTTAACATGATAACGTATTATGTTAGTTCAGATAAATAAAAAAGAAAGAAATTTGTCTTTTTAAAAAAGAAAAATACCCAAATTTGTTATTTCACTCGCATATCTTTTATTCTTTCACTATGTCATTCGTATTCTATGACGGAGAACGATCGAAGACCATAATGGAAGAGAATAATAAATCTCTATACCCTTATGTCGCGTTTGAACATGACAATACGAGAAATAATGGAAGAGAATGAATATCGTTTTATCGACAGAGAGACAAAATCCCCCATCTTTTTAAATAATTATACTGTACATTTCACTATTTCATAATAATTATATCTTCACTGAATATACAATAGTGTACATTAAATCAATTATTTCAACCGGTTTGATAGTTTATCCAGTTTCAATAATCAGTTTTAGTCGTATACGTAAGTATAATTTTAAAACACTATTTATGAAAAGATCAATTATGTACAAAGTAGCCCATATTTTAAGCCACTTTGTCGACACCGTAGGTATACATAAATAATTTAATCATCTCTAGGGTTAGATTATTAACAATCCTAATGTAGCTATTTTATAAAAGGGGCACAAAGGGCATTACCAAATTACAAGTCCACACCTTCTAGTCTTCACTTCGTTTTCATAAAGAGTCTTTCGTAAGACCAAAGAGCCATTTTCGATTCCAGGACTAAAACTAGGGTTTCACAGTTCATGATGAAGAAGAGACAGATGGTAATCAAGCAGAGATCAAGAAACTCCAACACATCTTCCTCTAGGACTACTACTTCGTCTTCTTCTTCCTCCTCTGAGATCAGTAACGTCCGTTACGTCGAGTGCCAGAAGAATCATGCTGCTAACATCGGAGGTTACGCCGTCGACGGTTGCCGTGAGTTCATGGCCGCCGGAGTTGAAGGAACCGTTGATGCTTTGAGATGCGCCGCTTGTGGTTGTCACCGGAATTTTCACCGGAAGGAAGTTGATACGGAGGTTGTTTGTGAGTATTCTCCACCTAACGCTTGATTTTTCAAGGATTTTAGTCTTTTAATTTTCTTTTAATTGGTTTGGGTTTATCGATTGATTTTTAAAGATGAATTTGTTAGAGGATATTTGTATATGAATATTGATGTGTATATCAACAGCTCACATACCGGCTACCGCCCATCTATATCTATAGGTATTTATAAAATTGCTTGTTGGTTTGACATATATATTGTATAGTTCTGTTTGTGATGTAAACAATATTTTATTTTAATTTTAACTTTTGGATTTCCTAAAGCTTCAATGAGCCAGCTTCACGAAATAACATTTGCGATCTAGATTTTTTTTTTGTTAATTTGGAGAATGATAGTGGAATATTTTTGTTTCATAAGTCGAGTTTAGGAACACATTCACAGGAAAGAACCATAAGTCGAGTTATCACGTCACACGATATGTACTTTTATATATCGACGATTTTACGATCTTATGTATGAAATAATTTGTATAGGAGGTCTCTTTGTTAAAAGTATACAACTTAGTTTTATCAGACTAAAACTCGAATACAAGTTCCAATACATGTGTGTAGCCCTCTGTCTTCGTTTTTATTTGAATATTGAACCTCTGATCGAAGCTTACATTTGTATATATATAGTTACATAATAACTTTCCACTTAATTAAGTAACGTTAGTAACCTCAATAATAATCGTTTTACATTTATGTTTTTTCAACCCAAGACAATAATAATGTATTTTCAACATAGATTCTAGAATCATGAGGATGCTGATAGTACGTAGCCCGATAAATCAGATAATTATCTTGAAGAGAGTTGAATCTAATTCCACTTTTTTTTTGGCTTCTTGAATCTAATTCCATTTATGATATAATCATATATATTACGTGTATATGAAAGCAAGATATTTATTTGTATAACTATGTACACAATTTCTGTTATACCACAAACGGCCCACATATCGATCGAATCATGTTTTCTTATCGTCTAGGTTAATGGTTTTGTCTACTTATTTTTAAAGTCTATGGAATCAAAAGAAGAGGCGGAAGCAACTAATTAAATAAGTGTATATCTATGGCCATGGGAAATGATTTGGTTTTGTGATTAAAAAATGATATGTATTGGCTGCTTTTGCCATCATCTAAGTGGCCACTCGAATTTGTTGGAAAAGACCACTGTAGTTTTAATTATTAATATTTTCCGAAACGAAAAGAGTTTTATATATTTCTATTCCAACTTTTTAAACTAGAGCATATTGTGAATCTCCATAAATTCTGAACTGTATTCAGTTTTTAAAGATGAAAGTTTTATGTAATAGAGGATATGTCTTAAAAAAGTACAAATCTATAAATGACTCGGCTAGGTTAAAAACATCCAATATATGGAAATCATTCTCCACAATCACAATTGGCTAGGGCTGGGCCGGATCCGGATATCCGGCTTTTTTAGGGTATCCGGATCCGGCCGGATCCGCCTTTTCATTATCCGGATCCGGATCCGTTCCACCCGGATATCCGGATTTCGGATATCCGTAAAAAGAGCCGGATATCCGGATCCGGGTTTTTTATATAATTTTTTTTATTAATATAAAATTTCAAGAAAAATATTTAAAAACAAATAATTTAATATAAATAATTAAAAATATTATTAAAAAATATTATTCTTATATAAAATAATAGAATTTATTAATAAAATTTAAATAATAGTAATAAAATATTAAAAAAATATTATTATTATATAAAATATCCCGGATCCGGATATCCGGCTTTAAATTTTCTATTATCCGGATCCGGATCCGGATCCGGCCGGATCCGCTTTTTCATTATCCGGATCCGGATCCGCCCCACCCGGATATCCTATTTTTCGGAGCGGATCGGAGCGGATCCCGGATAATTGGTCTCACCCCTACAATTGGCTACTGGCCACTTCGCGAAATGTCTTGAGATATAATCACATTTCTACAACGTTTCATAAAAATCACATTTCTACAAAGTTTCATCACACAATTTCCAATCATTTGCAATGTAAAGTAAATAATAAGATTTTTATACACTTCAAGCTCCTTTGTTCTCGACGGTGAAGCGTGAAGTGTATAAAACCTTAAAAGTAATTAGAGTAATTAAATCTTAAAGATTTTCAAACAAAGCCAAAAAATCGGACCATCTTTTCAATTAGGTGGCATGTAATTGTCGTGGAGAGCTTGAAGTTGAAATCGGTGAAGGCCCATTATTGGCAAATCAATCGACATTAAAACCAATGATAAGATTTAATTTTTTAAAACAAGTCAAAATGGTTTTATTTGGGTGATCAATCTTGTATTTTTTGTTGACGATTGGCTCTTTCGTAAATGTGCAACGTTTAGAAGACCCACCCACTAATTAGCATGATTATTAATTAGGAATTCCTTTTGTTTTTGTTTGTTGTTTTTTCTTACTAATGGAGCGACGTGGAAAGCCTTAGGGCCCATTCAAAAGCTTAGTAAAGGCCCGTGGTTTGTGATTTTTCTTTATTTAAATTTTCATAACAATCACTTATTTTTCCACTAAATTCGAGGCTTCTATCGAGAGTTCTAATGTAGTTCAACTTCATGGCCACATTTTTTTTAACTAAGTGGAGAAATAACCCGTTACTAAACTTAAAGGTAAAAGAATATGAAAAGGGGGTCATGATATATAGTGGAATGACAAGGCAATTATTTTTATAATTAAGAAGAAACAAAATATCCTTGTTGAAGAATAAAAAAAGGGACCAAAAATGAACAAAACACATGGACCAAGACAGCGAAAAGAAACCTTTGGCTTATCTAACAATGGAGAGATGGGTTTGAGAAAATGATTGAAAGTGAAGATGAGAGTTCCTTTCCTTTTGATACATGGGATCGATGTGATTTCCAAAGGCCCGCCTTCAAATCTCACATGCTTCTGTCCTTTTAATCCTCTATTCACACTCTCTTTCTTTTTTTTTCCCCTCTCGAAAAACTATGCAATTCTTAGAAAATGCTCAAAGCATGCGCAAAGTATATGTACACATACTATCAGAGATATCGAAGACAAAAAGAAAGAGATATATCAAATTCAACGCAGTATTGTGTATACTCAGTTTACTCTTACCTATAAGTTAATCGGTCGTTTATACAAACCTTCAATTTGATATAACTTGAAAAACTATAATCGATCTAATTCATGTTTTGTGGTAAGTTTGATGACACATTTCTTATCAAAATCAATTAGTAGTGAATAAATTGATCTACATTTTTCATATATTATCTTAGGTCACACCTGATTTTCGATGTGAAGTGTCCATTTTTATGTTTTACATGATTACAATATATAAAACATGTTGAGCAAATTTTTTATGTTACATTATGTGTTTGGAATTGGATGATTGTGCATATCATATTTGTAACCTTTTTTTATGAAATTTAGATCATACTTGTAACTTCTAAACTGTTTTTTCTTTATATTATGGTGCAAAAGACATTATTAAGGACTCTAATCGAGGAGTTCCATGATTATACGGCTTAAGTTATAAAGCACCACCGAGTTTAGTTACAGAGCAAAAGCCGATTACAACGTAGCCTTGATTCGTAACAACAAACCGATAACAACACCACGTGCCACTAACGTGAACTTTATAACCTGATATATAGCAAACCCTCTGACTCTCTAAGAGTTTCACAACTACATTTGATTCGAAAATCTCCTTCCTTGAACTCAATACCAAAAATCAACAAAACGGGTACTATATCTCCTTTTTAACCAACTTTTTCTTATTGGATTTTAAAAAATGCTGGTTTCTTTTACCTGCAAAGAGCAAATACTAGTTAGTAGTACTTTAAGAAACAAAAAACATCTAATGGAACTTTTGCATGAGATGGTGGCGACCACACCAAAAAGGAGGAACTTACGCATGTAGAAGTCAAATATTGGATAATGAAAAGGCCCATTAGTTTAACTGGGCTTAAGAAAGAAACTGGGCTATATTCCGTTATTGACCAAGTCAATGACGTTGCCTTTATGTATCGTAACAAACACGTTAGACACCCTGTTATAATGATTTATCTATGAATTATGATCATGAGTTTGCCGGTCGATTAAATTCGATACTGGGACAAGTTGTTTTTCCTTAATTTTAAAGAAGTCTACGTAATAAAACAAAAGATAATTAGGTGAAATGGCAATGGTTTTAGGAAAAACAACGCAACTTTATGACAAATCGTCTAGAATTTGTTTGTTGCCACATAATTACTTCTTTCCTAATTTATGTAAATTATTTTCATTTGGCTTATCATCTTTAAAGTTTAAACCAAACGTCTCCCTTTTTTAATTTTTAATTAGAACAAAACTACAATAACTGATTTAAATTGTGATATTGACACATCACAAGGTTAGTTATACTAGGTAAGTAAAGATTAGTAAGTTCTACTATTAAGTCATTTTCAATTGTTGTGTTATCACAAAATCCTATTCTAGAAATACAGTACCAATGATTTCTTTTCACGATTATATATATGCGATGTCTGCTATATTTAATGATGATTAGCCAATAGGGAACATGATTTTAAGAAGAAAAATTACAAGAAATATAATATAGTCGTAGACTTTAATCTCCCCAACCTAATCGTCATTAATGCTCGTAGTATTCAAAGATTTAACGAACACTGAATTAACACCATTTTTCCGCTAAATAATACCGTTCACATTTCGAAATAATAATCAAGATCGTAAGTCCGACTTGACATATTTTTTTAGCTATTGATATCTTAAAATCCAGATAAAAAAAACATTACAAGATCAGTATTCACAAGAATAAACTGCAGTGCTAATAGAAACTAAATATAATAAATCCATATATCAAATATATTTGTTAATGATACAAAAAATTTCTTCAACTGTTCATATAAAATAATTAATCATGGGTTGAATTTGACCAGTGATATCGCCATGTCATCACTAATCAAATTTGCTAGATTACAAATTTAATCCTGAAAAATATAAATTTCACAAAACAGACAAATTTAGTCTTTTTGTCCTTTTTCCTTTTCTTTGACCCAACAGAAAAACTTAGTTTATTGCACTACTTTTAACTTTACATATAGTATATAACAGTTTGATCTTCATCGACTTGACAACAAGCAAGCCACACAGTAAAATAAAATGTAACTAAAGATCATAGAGAAAAGACAAAAGAAAGAAAAAGAAATAAACCTAGCTAGCTATATCATTGTTCTATACGTTTTATTTTCTTAGAACAAATCTTGACTGTTGTAATCATTATTATTACCCCTCTAAAGATACGTCGATGAGATCTTCTTGATTATCATCACACTGAGCCAAGCCTTGATCGTCAAACAACCATTTCTCGATCAAAGACAACGAGCCTTGATCATCAGTAGTAGTAGTAGTAGCTTCCATGTCTATGTTTGGCTTGCTCTGATCACCTTTGAATATGCTTGTCTCCGACATCAAATTCAGCTTCTCATCAACTGATCCAGACTCTGAGTTCGATGAGAACAAAGAGTGATGATCAAAAACTCCTCTTTCACCGGGGCTTGAGCTACGGGTTTTGGAGACTGATGAAGTGTTAGGCCTTGAAGTTGATGAGCTTGTCCAGTTCTGGAGTAATTTAGAGATGTTATCTGTGCTTGAGGCATAAGTGGTGGTAGAATGATGATGACGATTTGGTGAGTCAGGATCGGGAGGGATCAATGAAGATGGTTGGTCAAGTGACAAGGCTTGGAATAACGCTTGTTTGGCCATGTTGATATCTGTTTGAAGCTTTTTCTCCCATTGGCCTTTGTGGACGATTCTTTTGTTGTGATTACATCCATTGTTGTTATTATTACAAGACGAAATCTCTGTCGCCATATTGGTTTTGTCTCCGTTGATGATACCGTTTTGAAGCTTCATCGTCAAGAGTTTCTTTTTAAGATGAGTGTTCCAATAGTTCTTGATATCATTGTCGGTCCTCTGAGGTAGATATGATGCTATAGCTGCCCATCTGATTTTCAAAGACGAAATCCAATCAAATCAATTAAAAAAAAGAATTAAAACACTAATAAAATGAAATGTTAATACTATATATCTTATTTTGCTAAAGCAAACAAATCCCCGGTCCTTATCATAATAGGAAAATATCCGATACTAAACCGCCTCGTATGTTTATAATGTTAGGAGATTACGGAAGATGGGCAAACATAGATAATGGAGTGATTAACTTGATTCACGTTACGTATATTTATAATGTTAGGAGAATTAAATGAGTGATGATTTCAAATACCTGTTACCCAAAAGAGCTTGAAGGTGGATGATCATCTTCTCTTCCGGTTGAGTGAAATTTCCTCGTTTGATCCCGGGACGAAGGTAATTAGTCCATCTAAGTCTGCAACTCTTGCTACACCTTAGCAAACCTGAAAACATATACATATAGAAGTATTTATATGTTTATATATATGGAAGCTAATCAGAAAAAAAATTTAGTGAAGACGAAGAAGAAAGAAGGAGAGTGAATGAAGATAAATACCGGTGTTTGCAGGAACAGATCTCCAGTTTCCAGGGCCGTGTTGTTGGATATAAGAGACCAAGATTATGTCTTCTTCGGGAGTCCATGGCCCTTTCTTCACCTGAATCTTCTCGCAACAAGGTGGTCTAACCATATCCACACGCACACTGCGCTCTTGATCGCCGAAATAGTGCTTTGTGTATGTGTAAGCTATATAGTAACTAGTAAGACTCTTTTAAGATTGGATTTTTGGTATAGTGTCTCTGTGCGTGTAAGCTAGATAGTAACTAGTAAGACTCTAAGATTGGATTCTTGCAAAGAGGGTCTTCTCAAAATCTCACTTTGGACTTGAAATAGTCTTCCTTAATTTCTTTCTTTCTTTCTTTGAACCTTTCTCTTTAGCTGTTTTGGGTTGTTACAAGAGAGGTTTCACTAAAGGCTTTGGAGGCTTTGGATGTTGAGGAGAAAGACAAATGTCGAAGTCTTATGGGTCGTTTCTTTGGATCTATATGCATTGAAATAAAGACATACACATATTTAAACGCCAAAACGAGCACTAGCGCATGAATGTCAATTTTATCTTTATTTTGAAGAATTTAATTTATTTTTGTCTTTATCATATTAATATATGAAAACCTTAATTTTATTTTTACTTTGACCCCTAAAACCGGTTTAAAATGCCTATGAACATAACCGCAACACATAAATTTGTATTGACAGAATTTTGTTTATTAAAAAATCCTCTACGTGGCTGCTGAACCTAAAAAAAGCCTTTGATTTAAGGGAATAGAGTCAATAGAGACAGCGTAGAGCATTTACTCATTTTCCGTTGCTTGTTCAAAAAGTCAGCCCTTCTCTTCACTTACGTGGCAATATACTAATCAAAGGGTTGGCACTGCAATTACGAGTCTTTAGTATTTACCGATTATATAGGTGAGATTTTATATGCTTAGTGTTGAGAAATCACAATCAGTCTATTCTCCAAAAAGTCTCCTTCTCTTTAAAATTTTATATGCTTTAGTAAGTCTAGTAGTGTTGAAAATATAATCTAATTAGATTCGCTAAGTTGGTAATTTTCGATCTTCGATTTTAACAGTAAAACAAATCGAAAGAGTAAAGAAGAAAAAGAAATGAAAGCACGATATATAGTTTAAGTTCGGTGCCAAATCCAGACATCTACATCTTGGCAAATGTTTTCCCACATGCAGATTCCAACTATCATATTACATATAGATTACAAGTTTTTTAATCCAAAAAGAAAAAAGAAGAAGAAGAAGATTATAAGTCAAAAATATTTCTCAAGTTCATCATTAGTCTCTCACGAAGCTCAGATCAATGTTTATAAACATACAAAGATAGAGTTACAGAAATCAGGGCAAAAGAACTTAAATTTCCTCAATCTGTTACAAGTTACAACCAAGAAACGATTCTCCTCACGTTTTGTACCACTATATATCAATTTGAATTGATAAGGAAAAGGTAATGTTAAATAGTTTCAAGTTATTTAAATAGTTTAGTTTAATCTTATATAATTTATCAATTAAATTTAATAATAAAACCGCTATTTTATAAGATTTATTTTTTAATGATGATGAATCCCAAGCTGGTTAAAAAAATTAAGCTATATGATATTTTTTCAATCGTTACTTTTTTTAACCGTGCCGGGATTCAGCATCAGTCAAACCTAATATTTCCACAATCCAATTATATAAACAGGTAAAAACGAAACACGCTGTGATGTGATGAGACCTAAGAAATACTCCTATTAATTAAGCCAATAAAGCTTTTAAGTTTTTCTTTAATTGGCGACCATGCATGATAGGCCTATAGTGTTATTAATACCGTTAAAGAACAGCTGTACCCTTGTCGTAACAAAGATGACGGTGTAACAAAGATTACGATTAGTATTCCTTCTTTTTTTTTGCTTTTTTTTTTGTTGGGATAAAGAGCAATTTCGATTAGTATACTATCAAAACTTTACAACAAGGATGAAATAGCTATTTTAAGATAGCTTTATACAAGAAACCCTATCGCATCTAATTCACGTATTGTTCACTTTTATCTGATTTTTTTTTTGTTTTTTGTCAAATAAATCTGATTTTTTTTGTTAGGTGTTTGTCTAAAGATTGGCATAATAATGGGGAATGTCCACGTTATTTTGTTTATAGAAAAAAATCTGATCCACGTTTACTTTTCAAATGACATTTTTAGAACTGCATTATTCAAATGTCTAGTCGATCTATCAATTTATAAATGGTACATCACGTTATGGTTTAATTAGTTACTAGCTATTTCTATTTTAGTTGTTTTAAGGTTCGTTTTTTTAAGTTTTAATTTAAAACAGTCCTGTCTTGAATTCGACATATTTCTAAATTATTAAAAAAAATGATTACATGTATTTTTTGTTTGGTAACGAAACAAATTTAAACCAAAATCTAGGCGAACATCTAAAATATGTAGATTTTTGCTATGTATAATACATTCATATATGGCTGTCACTAGTATGCAATATAAAAGAATTTTTTTTTGTTTTGGAAAAAAAATTTCTCTTACTAAATTGAGAGAGAAAGAATTTTTTAAATTTTCTATTATTCTCATTTGACACCAGCCAGCCAGTCACACCCAAAAACTGACTAAAATCACAGTAACTGAAAACTTTTATTCTTTAAATTTTTAAGTGATAATAATTCAAAACATTGGACAGCTATAGGTTGGTTATATTAGCTTAATTTGTTTTGTAGTTTTCATCAGTAATTTGTTTTAAAATATTTAGTTATAATTAATAACGGTAAAACATTAAAAAATGTAAGCTCTTCAAAAAGTTTAAATATTGGCGAAAACGTCAAACATAACACAAACGGATATGTGTGTATGATTTTTTAAAAGATCTAAAATACACAAACAAATTTAATAAATGTCATAAAATTAAATACCTGAAGTTTTAGTGTTCTCCGAATACATGAAACGAAAACTATTGTTTCATTTTAATACACTAACTAATGAGTTTGTGTATTTTGACACAATACACCTTAACGTTTAACGGACATGACCACTTTAACGGAACCATTAAAACGGTGTTAAATTTTAAATTTACTAAACCAAAAACTCCGTTAAGCACTACGCATTCATTGTTTTTTGTTTTTTGTTTTTTTAGTTACTTCATTTTTTGTGACGAAAAAAGAAAGTGGCATCATTTTTTCTTGTAATGGATATTAGTATATCATTGTTACAAATGGCTACAATATAAAACTGTTTGTTTTTCATTTTTTGTTTTACATCACCATATAGTGTCTTTTGAGAAAAACGATTCGCTTTTTTAACATATACACATCATTTGATTTATAACGAAATAAATGTACTGTACGTTAACCTAAATTATTTCTTGCAAAAAAAAAAAAAAAAAATTATTTCTTGCAAATTTGGTAGTTGGAGTATCAATCCTACTACAGCCACCCGACAGTCTATAGTTAATTAGTTCACACCTGAAGCTTGTACTAATATCATATATAAAATTTATTCAAAAATTCATATCCACGGAAAATATAAACTATTATTATAAACGTACGATAGCTACTTATTGTCTTTTGAAAAAAAGAGAGCCAGTTATTATCTTACATACATATTATCGAGGAGTTGAAACATCTATAAAACACGTTAGATATTAATTGTCTAAGTAAAAATGGTAAAGATAGAGGCTTATATCACTAACATCTCATAACCGTATAATGATATAAGTCACACAATAAAAATTCATAAATTTTCTAAAATAAATAATGCATAATGAAATAAGTAATTACTCTATGCGTTTTATATTATTATTAAATGTTTTAAAATTTCTACACAAATTATATATTAATTTTAACACTTTATAACTTTCTGATGTACCAAAACGTTATTTTTGTCTTGAATCTAATTTAATATTATATTCAAAAAAAGAAAAACTTTGAAGTCCTTATGATTGAATGATTCTTTTAAAATCAAATACTTCTTAATTTGTGTATTTTTAGTTATAACATCCTATATTTTGAAACATAAAGAATATATACTTACTTTGCCCAAAAAAAAAAAAAAAAAAAGAATATATACTTACTTATTTGCATAATAATAATTTTTTAAAATTGTATTATTAGGTAAAAACGTAAATTGTGCTACCAATCGGAGCCAAAAAAGCATTAGTTAAGGACTTAAGATTAAGACCAATTAGTCATATTAAAACTTTTTAGCAGCAGATTCGGATTAGTAATTTGGAGTAGTCAATGTGTGAAGATGGCATGAGATTTATTATGCACACGTGGAAGGTCTAGATTAAATGTGCGATCAATGAAATGAAAACGATGGATTATTGCCCTTAATTGTAATTACCCTACTTTATTTAATTACATTATCACCCTCAATTGTCGGCTATTCACATAATAGCTCGAGGAAAAGAAAAAAAAAGAATAGCTCAGGGCTATAAATACATGAATATCGCAGATATTCCACGTTGTATTGATTGCTACTATTTCAAAAGTTAACAAACAGTAGGAGTTATAGCCATTGAAATATACCGACGAAAATAGAATTGAAAATATTTATTTATTTATTTATTTTTTATTTTTTTGAATTAATTTTATTAAAACACAACCCAAAAATGGGCACAGTTTCATACTACAAAATTTCAACAGTGAAAGGGACAATTCTGAAAACCCACAATGTCTCTTAAAGAGTGGATCGGATCCTGCTGAACAGTTATGACTTGAAACAGAAGCTCAAACCGTATAACCAGTGGTTACAAGACCCACGACTTGTACACACTTTTTTTTTTGCTAAACAATTGTACACACTACTGATTCGTTTTTAGTGTGTTATTTTAACTGCATGCACCACTTTTTGAGTTTTTTCTAATTAAGCTAAAAAACCAGTTACAACAATGATGAAAATAACGTTTGTCGGCAATCAGACCAATTATATTTGGTCCATTATAGCAAAGCAAAGCCAAAACAGTGCATGCCGTTTGCAACATTTTTTTTACAATAGTCGCATTTGACACATCAATTACAATAATCGATGAAAATAGTGTTTAAACTTTAAAGTAACGCAAACTCTTTTCATAGTCACTTTCAAAATCATGTTTATGAGTAACAGTACAAAACTTACTTCTATTAATGCAAGAAAATAAAATAAGTGACTAATTGAGCTTTCTGTGATAACAAGCAATAACAAAGCTGGTTATTAATTGCTACCTTTCTCTATTGGCTGTTTGATTGCACTAGCTTCTTTCATCATTTGTCGGCTAGCTGGTTGGTATCCACATGACAACTTAGTTTATTGATATGTGACAATAGACATATTTGAATTTCTGTATTTCATGCATTTTCGCGATCAATAATTTTTTACTGATTCCATATACAAAAACCATTATGGTAATCACCAATATCGATCAAGGTTCGAAAACGTATTTTTATACACTTCTACTTATTTGAATAAAATTTAGTTGCATCGTCTAGATTAGATGCATGCATATACGTACGTACGAAAAAAAAAAAAATATATATATATATATATATATACGTACGTACGGGACTCACGCACACAGCTTCAACCGAGATTTTGCAGTCAAATGATTGGGCTGATATGTAATCTGTTTTGTGAAAATTTTGACTGTTGACCAAAAGAAAAAAAAAACAATTTGATTAATAAAATAGTTTTGGTGATGAAAAGGATAATCTAATCAGTGACATATAGGATTGGGTAACTTTTAATTAGTGGTGTACAAATTGTAGGAGCAGAAAAAAGATAAAATTAAATTAAATTATGAGCAGTTAGAGAGAGTACGCAAGAATCTAATGCAAATTAAATAATGATTTGATATGATGATTTGATACCCATAACAACATGTCTGAAAAAATATTACTATAGTACTATTTGATACCCATTGGCCATAACTCGCTGCCTACCAAACTTTATATAAAATGTTTGGCATAATTATTTACATTTTTTTTATATGAATAGTGTAATGAAAGATGTGGTATGTGAGTTTGTCTTTTTTTTTTTTTTTTTTTTTTTTGGTCAACAGATTATATTATATTTCATCAGCAACAGAACAACAAGTTACACCAGGTTTGAGAAAAACCACCAAAAAATAGAACCTATGAGAGGTTACCAAACAAGCCTAACAGCCTAACCCTGTAATCAAAAGAAACCCAGGGACTTTACAAAAACTTAAGGCTCCAAAAACCGAGCTACCAGAACCCATTCAAACTCCACACGACACAGGAAAAGTCATCTCTTCATTAAAAACTCCCCACAACCAGCACGGGAAACTGAGGGCTACATATGATTGCAACCTGCACTCCAAGGTAACACTTTGAGCAATCATATTAGCCCCTCTGTTTGATGATGAATCCTCCACAACCAATTTCCACTCCTCAAAAGACCTAAGCAAAGATAGGATTTCACCCGATTGGAATCTGTAAGATGGCCAAGCTTGGGGCCTATTTACAACACCTACAAGAACCACATCCTCAACCGCAAAAAGAACCTTACAAAGTCTATGACTAACCATACTTTCCACCGCCCAAACAAGGCAGAGAAATTGCGCCTCCTTTCTTGATCTGATATTAATGAAAGCCCGGCGACTATGCATCAAAACAACACCCCACTCGTCTCTTAAAACCCAAGAAACACCAGCCAATAAATTCCTTCTAGACCAAGATAAGCCGATATTACACTTAACCCACATAGTCGGAGGAGGTTTCCAAAGAGAAGATGGGCAAGATCCCTGAACATTTCCGCTTGGCTGAAGGACCCTAGAAGGGTCAAGACTTCTCTCCGCCTCAACCTCTTGAGCAGCAAACCAGTCTTGAACATCCTCCCTTACCTTTTTTATAGTATCCAAAGCAGAAAAACATTTTCCTTCAAAAAACAAAAGGTTCCTATTTTTCCACAATCTCCAAATGATCCATGGGAAACTCTTTCTCAGTTCAATAGGCCACCTAAGATTGTCTTTATTCACCAGAAAGTGAGCAATATTGGAGTAAATGGACCTTTCTTCAAAACCCAAAAGAGGGGAAGGGTAATCAGACATGGCCCAAATCTGTCTAGAGGCAGCACAACCAAAGAGAACATGATGTATAGATTCACCACCCAGCCCACAAGTTTGACAACGATCATCGACTTTCATACCCCTAAGAGACAGAAGGTCCATCACTGGTATAGCACCACTCAAAACCTTCCACAAAAAAACTTTTATTTTTGGCTCAGTTTTGAGTTTCCAAACCTGAATCTTCAGCTCATTAATTGAAGGCTGCTGAGTCGCTGCTGCAATGATATCAGGTTTGAAAAGTTGAGCTGCCAGCCAGTAACCCGATTTCACCGAGAAGTCACCACTTCTATTGTGTTTCCATATCCAGAAATCATCCACTGCCACCACTGGTCTGTTTGCTCTTATCAAAGCCACATCATCTGGATAGAATTGCTCCTGAAGCTTATCTATGTCCCAATCTCTTCTTCTGGCATCAATGAGGTCACACACCTTTAGGTCGATGTTGATGATAGGATTTTTTATCCATGGAGCCCTCAGCCCATTATCATCAAGCCAATAATCAGTCCAGACATTGATGCTCTCTCCATTCCCCACTCTTTTTCTCAGCCCATGCTTTAGTAACTCTCTACCATGCTGGATACTCCTCCAGCCAAAGGATGGTCTAGATCCCAGGCAGCTGTCCAAAAACTCACTTTGTGGGAAGTACCTGCTTTTAATCAACTTAGAGAAAAGACAGTTAGGATTCTGTAATAGTCGCCAAGCCTGTTTCGCCAGCAAAGCCTGATTGAACAACGCTATATCTCTGAATCCTAGCCCTCCTTGATGCTTAGGTAAGCACATCTTATCCCAACTCAACCAGTGAATCTTTCTATCATTACTTCAGCTCCCCATATAGAACAAAACAAAAAGAATAGAAAAGGTAGGCGAACTTGTTTTTTGTTTTGTATGACATTATAAAATAGTCCAAAAGCTCAAAACGTTTTTGCATAATAATAATAATAAAAATGGAGACGATTCACCACTAATTCGCAGTTGAGTTCCTTGAGGAATGAGCCCCACTTTGAAGAAAGTGACTAAATCTTTCCAATATACAGTATATATGTTTATTTGGGTCTGCTAAGTTATGGATACATTAATTCGAAATTGGCCCATTATAGCAATAAAACTATGCCCAAAAATTTATACAAAATCACAGTCACAATCTACAAAACTCATTTTAGGGGACCCCTAATTTGTATTTCCATGATTATACAAGTATCACATTCCGGATTCAACTCCAGTTATGTTACATTCTAGATTCTAATCCGCATATTACATAATACATATTACTAACAAGAAAATGCCAACAAAATGTTTTAAGAGAAAATGCTATCAAATTTATCTAATAATAACTTTTTGCGTGTTTTATTATTCTATCAGTTAAAGAAAACATACAACTTTAGTGTTATAAATTTTGTATAAAAACTTTGTAATATGAGTGAGATAAGGAGTTGGAGAAAAAGAAGATAGTGATATATTGATATGAGGGTCTGGTAAGTTTTGGATATATTAAATAGAATCTGGCCCATTAAATAATTAAATGAGGCCCAAGAAGTCCCCGTCGGCTAAATATATGGCATGTGATGAATCTACGTGGCACTTGGGGGATGAACTTACCCAACTTCCTGTCTATTCGTTCCCGGTATTTGAGTATTGTGTTCTGAAGTTAACATCTCATCCCCAGAGGCCATAAAGAGATGGACACTTCTTCCTTTTTTTTGTCGTTTTTATTCAATCGAATTTACATATTAAAAACGAGGAATTATAAAATAAATAACATTGGTTCGGTTTTGAATATTGGTCGGTATAATTCGGCTTTAACTCAGAAACTATATATAATTGAGTTAAATTAAACCGATACCACTTTTGATGTGAGGTTAGGTTACATTAGGTGTCGAAATTGGTTTAATTGAAACAATGCTAGACGAAACTCTAAAAGATCCGAACAGCTTATACGAATATTTGAAACTTAGAAAATCATTAGTATAAAAAAGACTTTTAACTGTAGAGTTCAACAAACAATGAACACTCTATGGGCCTGCGCCCACATTTTTCTGGGCCAGTCTGTATACGTCTATTTAACATTTAGCAAAAGTCTCTTGCAAGAAGTTGTAGAGCTCTTGAGCAACAAGAGAAGGATACTCTTCTTGAGGTAAGAGTGCACCTTCAACTTCCACGAATTTGCTTACTCCTTTGGCTCCTCTTAATGCTTCCATTTCTGCTTTCGATCTTTTTGGAGCTCCTTTTGTTGACATCACCATTACTGGTAATTTCCCTTCCAAATCAGCAAACAGTTGGAGAAATTCCTCCCGGGATGTAACCGGGTCGAGTAAACCAGTCAGAAAAGCTGCTGGGACGTAGCGTGATCCCTTCTGCTTTGTTAACTCGTATCTGCTTTGGATTATGGCATCCGTCACATTGGTTTGGTCTGCATAAACATGGGATTTGTACTGAGACTCGATTGACTTCTCGTTGCTCACCAACATGTTGTACATCATCCAACCAACTCCAGGTGCTCTTAGAGTTCCTCTTAGCATACCATACCTGTTGAGACAAAAACAGAGCGATCAATGGAGGAAAGCTTTTCTCTTTTTTTTTTTTTTTTATGGAAAGATGTCAACGGACCTCGACACCATGGAAGAATCACGGCCAAAGACAATAGGGAGAGGTCCAGCCCATGTAGGTGCGACAGCAGCAATGGCTGATGGTTTTAGTAGCCCACGTTGGGTAGCACGGAGTGCTAGTGTTGCCGCATGCCCTCCTCCCATGATCACTAGATCATCATTACCTGTTTCGGAGTTACATGGATTATGTCAAGATATCACTTGTTCTCTTTTGTTAGTTGAGAACCGATTCAAGCGTATAAGCATTCAGAGCCATAGAGAAGACATACTTTTAGAATGAGCAAAGTGTAAGGGACTCTAAACATTACAAGGGCTCATGTATAACTCATTATTCACCAAAGTAAATATAGATATTACCACTACGAATCAGTTTTCATATCAAACTATAAGGAACCGGGAACTAAAGCCATGGAGAGTATGTGTAGCTTTTCACTCTTGTCACCATAACATTGCCAACACAAACAGAAAAAGAAGTAGTTCACACTAACCTGACTGGCTCATTGGGCTCTCAGGTGAGTTCATGAAGTCGACCACAAACTTCTCCATGACATCTGTGTCATAATCCATCTTCGGTCTAGCAGAATAACCAAGACCGGGCCAATCTACAATAGTTGCTCGCCAGTTGACTTCCCCATCGCGCTGCACAATGTCTTTAGCCACAGATCTCCACTCCTCAACGGTGCTAACATCGGATATAGTTGGTATCATTAGGATATTCTTAGCTGATTCACACTTCTCCCTCCCATGCTCTTCATAGTATATACCGATCGAATTACCCTTGAACTTCCACTGCCAAGTGCTTGTCTAAAACAGAGCAGCATCAATACATAAAAGCCCAGAAACAAAAGATTATCCCAGAAGCGCCTAAATTTTCATTAATGGTTTCAAAAGTAAGAAAACCAATCTCACTATGATCAATTTCTACATAAAAATATAGAGCCAATATAGTAAGTTTATGAAACAAAAGCCATTCTTTAACAAAGAAATCTCGATAAATCTCAACAATACAATTTTGTCTAATTCCTTCTCCAAGTCAAAGGATCAAACCACTAATTGAACAATAAGAGCGAGACGATCAGACAAAACGAGATACTAGTAAACTAACCTTGGTTTGGACTGGCGATTTTTCATCGATGGAGATCGAGGGCGCTGAAGCTCGCACCGAAACAAGTTTGGGATATTTTGGAGTAAGCAAGAGAAATGGTCTGCGAATTTTGCAGGAAAAGGGTACGAAAGGTGGTGATGAAATGGAGAATGCAGCTGAAGCAGCCATGGAAGCGAAATAATCCAAAAAGTTAGGATTTTTCGAAGATCTGGTAAGCGAGAAAGGAGGAAACGACGATTCAAAGGTTGAGACTTTTGAACCAGAACCACGAAGACGTGGGAAAAACGGTCTATTTCCCCACGAGAACTATAACATCATAACAGATAGAGCCCAAACTTTAACCCCGATCCAGATGTCTCTGAAACAATACTTCTCAATTTATATTTCCCCGAATCGATAGTTTTAATCTTATATCTCCCTAAAATAATAGTTCTCATCTAAATTATCCATAGCCATTGGTTTTGTTTGGTTTAATGTTGGTTTAACCAATTTACAAAGATAATAAACCGGATTAAACCTAATCAAAACTCGATTACAACTAATTCCCTAATAACCCGACTATAAACCGATTCTCTAATAAACCCGATTTCAATCCGTTTTGGGGATCATCATGTTCGTCATCATGAACCACATCGGGATCGAAAGATGATTTGAGTTTCTCGGTTTGATTTTTTTTCCCCTTTTTGTGATATTGGGTTGGAATCTGGAGATATGGATCTTGAAAAAGGTTGAAACTTTACGTGGTGTTGATTTGTTCTTGATGAACTGATTTTGATTTGGTGATTGGTTAGATTCGGATATTTGAATAATTACATGTATCTAGAGGATGATGATGATGTCTCTGAGAATAATAAGGTCGGAATTGGTAAAGGACCTGTGGAGGTTGTTGGTGAGATTAGACCGACCAAATCACTTAAATTAATGGGTTTTTCGATTACTTATGAACTAGATGCATGACCCGCGCCTTGCGCGGGAGAAGGTTGATGGTCACAAATTTTTGTATAAGTAAAGAAATAGTTCAATTTTTAAAAGAGCTGAATATTTTGTGTCTTTCAATAAATTTTTTTATATACGTATAAATCAGTGTTTTCACGTCCGACCCGAATCGTTCGGTATGATCGGTTAACCTGTGATCTGTACACTTCTCCGGTATAGGTTTAGGGCTAATGTCCGGTAAATTTATTTTTTTTGCTCAGATGTCTAGTTTTTTCAAAACTGAAAATAAAACCCACAAAAATCTGTCATTAACCCGTAACCTGATGATTCGGTTGAACTGACCGGGTATCAGATCAAAAGCACATCATTTGATTTTGAAATAAAATATAGGATTTTAGATTTTTTTTGTATTCACTATTCGGTTATTTTTAAAACTTTTTCAGTTGTTCATATTCATTATCTTACTATCTTAGTATATTTTATGGTTTTAGTTGGACTAAAAAATTTTAATCCCTTATATATTTTTTAGTTCTAATTTTAATTTTGTAAAAAATGATATGATTATTTTAATTCTAATTTTTATATTTATAAAACATATATAAAGATTTTATTATTAATATAAATGCTAATTTATGAAAGATGTAGATATATCCTTTATCACTTAAATATAAACATAAATGTTTGTTACATTTTAATGTTTTTGCTAATTAATATAGATATCTAATGTTTATATGGAAAAAATGTAAGGCAGTTGTATATTTAGTTTGGAAGTATTAGTTACTTGATAAGATTTGTTTAAGGTTGGACGTAGTCTCTGTTACATTTTAATGATCTTACTAATATAGAGATAAAGATGGACTCGTAGCCTCTTTTATTAATATTAGTTACGTAATTATTTGCTTAAGTTTGTGGTATATTTATTTGGCAAATATTAATGGCAAATTCTGTAAATAGTCTAATAAAATTTGGGCAATTATTCAAATAAGTGGCAAATCATTCTGAGAGCGACACGTCAGCATGACAATCTTGTTAATAACACGTCAATATAAGGTTTGTTTTTTAAAATGTTTCTCTATTAATATATAAGGGATTTGTACCTCTTGAGTTGGATTCTCCATTATTACAAAAGCTTTTTCTCGTGAAGTGCATATTTCATATTTGAATTGATAACGACGATAATGAGAAGAAGCTGAACGATAGATCTCTGTTTCGTCTTTTTAGGTTAATTTTATTCTATGTTTTGCTTATAATTTTAAAAATTAATTTGATTTCGACAAGTGGTGAAGCCATTAAAATGATTCGGTGAAGAAGAAGAAGAAAAAATTAGATGACTTATGGTTGGGTTTTAGATTGGGTCGGATTTTTGAATTGGGTCAGGTTTTAATTTTGGTTTAATTAAATTTGTGTGGTTTTCTATCAGGTTTAGTTTGTAAACCGATTAAACCCAGTTCCGTGGGGTTTTAGCTCTCGAACTATTGACTCGGGGATATTAAGCTATGAAACTTTCAATTGGAGGGGAAATAGGAATAGATCTTTGATTTTATAGACATTTGGACCGGGGTTAAAGTTTGGGCTCTATCTGTTATGATGTCATAGTTCTCGTGGGGAAATAGACCGTTTGCTTGATATTTCTCGTCAAAGTTTGGTAGAATCTGTTAAAAATTTACAATAACAGTCCAAAAGAATTTTGTAAATTACGTTCTAGGCCAAGAAGAATGCAAAGTATCAAAATAACCCACCGTCCCAAGGCAATGTAAACCACAAACCTCAACTTAAAGAGACATCTGAAAGTTTGTGTTGGGAGTGAAGCTTCCATTGATGAGGCCACTAGTGGAAGCATTAGACCACAAAATGATATATGTTTGGTGTACAGTTCTATTCACAACGTTTTACCAGTAGTCACGGCATGAGCAAGAACCGTCCTTAAATGAATGGAAGCGATTTCTGTCTCGGACCACAATTTCTACTCCATAGACCCTTGAAGTTAGCTTCATAACAGCGTGACAATCTCTGCAAATTCGCAGATTCTTTACTATCCTGATATTTGCTCCTTTAGGCAATCTAGCTAGAGCAAATGCAAGTGCAAGCTTCTCACTGTGTTTACTCACTTGATCCTCCTTTTCTTCCTCTTCCACATCATATAAAGCACTTGCTACTTCTGGGGCATACCCAGCTTCATCTCTAAGCCTTAAGATGATTTCTTTTAGCTTCTCGTGAGCCTCTATATCGATTCCCTTCTTTTTCTCGCCTGCAGTGAACTTATACATGGTTTTGCCAACTTCCACCAAGCTCCAAGCAGTTATCTTCTTGATTCTCTGGACAATCATTGACTTTCTGATAGAAGCAACATCCTTCCATTTACCTGCAGTAGCATAAACATTCGACAAAAGAACAAGATCCCCAGAGTTATTTGGGTCAAGCTCATTAAGCCTTTGTTTCACTTGCTCTGCCAATTCGATATTCCCATGACTACTGCAAGCCCCGAGAAGAGTCCGCCACACTATGGCAGTTGGCGGAATTGGCATTTGGCATATGAAATTATAAGCCTTTTGCAGTTTTCCAGATCGGCCATATAAATCAACCATGCAACCATAGTGTTCAATTGCTGGTTCGACGTGGTAGACTATGTCCATCTTAGAGAAGTAATCTTCACCTTCTTTGATCAGTCCAGCATGACTGCAAGCATACAAAAGTGAAATGAAAGATATCTCGTCTGGTGTAACACCAGACTCCGTCATTTCATTGAATAGTCTAATAGCTTCTTCTCCGTGACCATGCATTGCTAAGCCCGCTATCATTGATGTCCAAGATACGATACTCCTCTTCTCTTGCATACCTTCAAAGACTAACATAGCCATTGGGACATTACCACATCTAGAATACATATCAATAAGCGCATTGTTCACCGAAACTATCCAACTATACCCTGATTTCTCTACAAACCCGTGTAATGTCTTTCCAAACTCAAATGCCCCAGATTGTGAACAGGCAGAGAGAACTCCGGTGAGACTTACCTCGTTTGGTCTCATTTCCGCTCGTAGTAACTCCCTGAAATACGAGAAAGACTCATTTAAACTTCCATTATGAGAAAACCCAACAATCATAGTGCTCCAGGAGACATCATCTCTGTGAGGCATTTCCGAGAAGATCCGTTTAGCACTCTCAAGCTCCCCAGCTTTAATGTACCCAGCAAGCATCACGTTCCACGACGTATGATTCCTTACCAGCATCTTATTAAAGATTTCCCTCGCTCCCTCAACATCATTCCCCCTGAAACAGGCCGTGACCACAGCATTCCACGCAACCAAATTCGGTTGAGGCATTTCATCGAACACCTTGCGAGCAAACTCAACACACCCACATTCCCCATACAAACCGATAAAGGTAGTAGCAACAAACAAATGTGAATCAAGCCCATGTTTCAAAGCTTGACAATGCATCTGAAACCCAGTTCTTACAGACCGAAAATTCGCAGCCGCCTTGACTACAAACGCGAAGGAGAAGCTATCAGGAAAAACGAAACCTTTCCTCATCATTTCCACAAACACGGCAACGGAATTGTGTGGCTCGTCGGATTCATAGTAGCCTCGGACGAGAGTGTTGAACATAAACGCATCAGGTTCAGGAAAACAGAGCAAGAGACGGCGAGCGTAAGGTAAAGCGTCGGAAATGGAAATCGCACAATATAGGATAAGTTTTCCAGTGAAGTAAGAATCGGTGTCGACGCCGGATTTGATAAAGAAGCCATGGATTTGGGTTAGAGCTCTTAAGTTCTTGCAGCTATTAAGGAGAGAGAGACAATGGTTGATTGCGATAGACATCGTCACAAACCAAAAAAAAAAAGGTGTAATGTATAAACTTATAAACCCAATTAAACCCTGAAAGAACAAAAAAACTCAGTTTTTGTTATTTTACAAATCAAAAATCCGATGAGCAATTCAAAATCATACAAAAGTGGCGACCGACACAAGGACACAGATGATTGAGTTGCAACCACTTGTAGATGCAAACTCCATGGAACTCATGATCGCAAGGCAATTTAGTCACTATTGATCCTTCCGTGTAATCTTCCATGCAAATAACGCATTCATTCTCCCCCGTCGTTGATTCGTACGAGTTATAACCGTAGCTATCGATTAACAACTTCTCCGCAGCTCTGTTGGATTTGTTAATCTCAGTCTTGATCTTACGTATCTTGGTTTCAACCACTCCTGTCTTTCGATGATGATGATGATGTAATAGCCATGTCGATCTCGCGCAAGATAGTGGAGCAGCCGTTTTCTATGACTGTGACGCCGAAGCTGCGAATGAGTTTAGAGATTCTGGTGTAGTCTAGCGAGTAATTATTTGTAATCTTGCTTTGTTTGGAGATAACGGTGGTTTCGTCGGGGCTACGAACAATGTCGTAAACGACGTTGTTTTGAGTGTCTGTGGAGGAAGTGAGTTCGTTCACGGGAATAAAGCTAGTGTGATGGTCGATGGTTTCTTCGGGTATAGATAATGTTTTTGTTTCGTCGGTGAAGAGATGAATTTTTTTGCGGAGGACAGTGGTGAACGTTAGCTCGACGGTAAGCGGAGAGGTAGAGTCTCGGCGAAAAGAGACACTGTGCTCATAAAATCCTAAAGGCAAAAAAACGCATAGTTAGCTAACCCATCTGCAAAGCGGTTAACTTTCCTATACACATTATTGTTTTTTTAAATGTAATATTGAAAAATAGAAATGTAAAAGACATAGTTAGAAATTCGATACCCGAATACAATTGGTTTGGATATAAGATTTTATTTTAAAAGTTTAATGAACTATTAATGCTTTGTTAATTAAAAAGAAAACAAAGATAAAAGTAAAAAAAATGTCAAGAGTGGGATTTGAACCCACGCCCTTTCGGACCAGTACCTGAAACTGGCGCCTTAGACCAACTCGGCCATCTTGACTTGCTGTTGACTAAAACAATACCAATTATATATCATATATTTATAGCTCTAGTTTTGAAAGTTTCATACTTTATGTTGATTTTGCTTCCTCTTTTTTCACCTTAGAGCTCATGGACTGATAATGAATTGTCTAGCGAATGAGAGCTTAAACTCCTTAAAGATCTCTCCTTTTTCTACCTCCAGACTACTCTCTTCCGTTACCAATTTCCGAAACCAATTATTTATTCCCAGCAAAGATTCTAGTTCTTTTTCAGCTCCTTTTAACCCCTTTCAATTCTTCAATGATCAATCCAATTCAAGGCTTTGTACACTCAGAACAACCAGAATTATACAAGCCCATTTGCTTAGACGATATCTTCTGCCATTTGATGCTTTCCTTACTAAATCATTGCTTAGATGGTACTCAAACTCGGGTTCCATGGCTGATGCAGCTAAGTTGTTCGATACAATTCCTCAACCAGATGTTGTTTCTTGTAACATTATGATCTCTGGTTATAAACAACATCGATTGTTTGAAGAATCATTGAGATTTTTCTCTAAGATGCATTTCTTGGGGTTTGAGGCTAATGAGATAAGTTATGGGTCTGTGATTTCGGCTTGCAGTGCTTTACAAGCTCCTCTGTTCAGTGAGCTGGTGTGTTGTCAGACTATAAAGATGGGTTATTTCTTTTATGAAGTTGTTCAATCGGCTTTGATAGACGCATTCTCTAAGAATCTTAGATTTGAGGATGCTTATAAGGTGTTCCGTGACACTTTATCTGCTAATGTGTATTGTTGGAACACTATCATAGCAGGGGCACTAAGAAATCAAAATTATGGTGCTGTTTTTGATCTTTTCCATGAAATGTGTAATGGGTTTCAGAAACCTGATAGTTATACATATTCCAGTGTTTTGGCTGCTTGTGCATCTCTTGAAGAGCTTAGGTTTGGAAAAGTTGTTCAAGCTCGGGTGATCAAATGCGGAGCGGAAGATGTATTTGTTTGTACTTCAATTGTTGATTTATATGCCAAATGTGGGCATATGGCTGAAGCTAGGGAAGTATTCTCCCGTATTTCCAACCCTAGCGTTGTCTCTTGGACAGTAATGCTGTCTGGTTACACAAAGAGTAACGATGCTTTCTCTGCTCTTGAAATATTTAGGGAAATGAGGCACTCAGGTGTTGAGATCAACAGCTGTACCGTAACTAGTGTGATTTCCGCTTGTGGTAGACCTTCTATGGTCTGTGAAGCAAGCCAGGTCCATGCTTGGGTCTTTAAAAGTGGTTTCTATCTTGATACCTCAGTGGCTGCCGCCTTGATTAGTATGTACTCAAAGAGTGGAGATATTGATCTCTCCGAACGGGTTTTTGAGGATCTGGATGATATTCGGAGGCAAAATATAGTAAATGTAATGGTCACATCGTTTTCGCAAAATAAGAAGCCTGGTAAAGCTATAAGACTGTTTACTAGAATGCTTCAGGAGGGTTTGAATCCTGATGAGTTTAGTGTATGCAGTTTGTTAAGTGTATTAGATTGTTTGAATTTAGGTAAGCAGGTTCACAGTTACACCCTTAAAAGTGGGTTGATCCTAGATCTCACTGTTGGAAGTTCTCTTTTCACAATGTACTCCAAATGTGGTAGTTTGGAAGAATCATATAGCTTATTCCAGGAGATAACTTTTAAAGACAATGCTTGCTGGGCTTCCATGATTTCTGGCTTCAATGAGTACGGTTATCTAAGAGAAGCTATTGGACTATTCAGCGAGATGCTCGATGAAGGGACTAGCCCTGATGAGAGTACTCTAGCTGCTGTTCTAACTGTGTGTTCTTCTCTCCCTTCTCTGCCAAGAAGTAAAGAAATACATGGGTACACACTAAGAGCTGGAATTGACAGGGGAATGCCGCTCGGTTCTGCACTAGTAAACACATATTCAAAGTGTGGGTCACTAAAGTTGGCTAGAAAGGTCTATGATAGGCTCCCTGAAATGGATCCAGTTTCATGTTCATCTTTAATTTCAGGATATTCACAACACGGGTTAGTCCAGGATGGCTTCGTCTTATTTCGCGATATGGTCATGTCTGGTTTTTCCATGGACTCCTATGCAATTTCATCCATTGTTAAAGCTGCTGTTCTCTCTGAAGAATCAGAGCTGGGAGCTCAAGTTCATGCCTACATCACAAAAATTGGATTGTGCACAGAGCCTTCTGTAGGAAGTTCATTACTGACAATGTATTCCAAATTTGGAAGCATTGAAGACTGCTGTAAAGCATTTAGCCAGATCAATGGCCCAGATTTAATCGCATGGACTGCACTGATTGCAAGTTATGCTCAACATGGAAAGGCCAACGAAGCGTTGCAAGTGTATTGTCTTATGAAGGAAAAAGGATTCAAGCCTGATAAAGTGACTTTTGTGGGAGTCTTGTCTGCTTGTAGTCATGGTGGTTTGGTTGAAGAAGGCTATTTCCATCTCAACTCGATGGTAAAAGACTATGGAATAGAACCTGAGAACCGACATTATGTCTGCATGGTTGATGCTCTAGGGAGGTCAGGAAGACTTAGAGAAGCTGAGAATTTTATCAACACTATGCCTATTAAACCGGACGCCTTGGTCTGGGGAACATTGCTTGCTGCTTGCAAAATTTACGGGGATGTTGAACTCGGGAAGCTAGCAGCCAAAAAGGCTATAGAATTAGAGCCATCAGATGCTGGAGCATATGTTTCACTGTCGAACATTCTTGCAGAGGTTGGTGAGTGGGACGAAGTGGAGGAAACTCGAAAGCTGATGAAAGGAACAGGTGTACAGAAAGAACCAGGGTGGAGTTCTGTCTGATGTTATTTATTGTGAGAAGCCGTGAGGTTCATGTTTGGGGATAATCCTGCCCCAAGTTAATGATGAAGGAACAGTTGGAAATAATTGGAGATTGAAGTTGAGATTGCTTTCACTGTAGGAGACAGTTCTCAGAACAATTTGTTTTTTTTTTTTTTCTAATAGTAGATATTTCTTTAGATCGTTCGGAGAAAATAGTTGGTCGTAAAGTAGTTACTGATTTCCATTTTGGTGGGCGGCAATACAGTCAAAGATAATTCAATATTTATCTCTTGGCTCTGTTCCATCAATCTTGATAATGAAATACACAAATCCTTTATACTTTGAAAATTCAAAGTTTTGACTTTGAACGAATAATAAAATATGCACTGGGCAAATGAATATGCTTGATGAACAAGATCCAAAGTAAACTCTCTTGTCTCTCTAAAAGAATTTGAACAATGAAGCACAAAAATCATAATCCCCAAAAAGATTTTAAGAAAAAAAGTGTAAGAAATAAAACAAGAGAGTTTTGAGAGATGGAGGAGAAGAAGAGCAAAGTTACATTACATGGGACGTGGATAAGCCCATACTCAAAGAGGGTCGAAATCGCCCTTAAACTCAAGGGCATACTATATGAGTACGTCGAAGAAGATCTTCAGAACAAAACTGAATCGCTGATTCAACTAAACCCGGTGCACAAGAAGATTCCTGTTCTTGTCCATGATGGGAAACCAGTGGCTGAATCACTTGTGATTCTTGAATATATCAATGAGACGTGGACGAACTCTCCTCGTTTCTTCCCAGAGGATCCTTATGAAAGGGCTCAGGTCCGGTTCTGGGTCAGCTACATCAACCAACAGGTTTTATCCCCAAATATCTCATCCGAAATCAACCCCATAAATAGACATGATTAGCAGATTATTGACTATTTCTTGTTGCAGGTGTTTGAGGTCACAGGTCAAATCATGTTCCAAGAGGGTGAAGCTCAAGCAAAATCTGTAGAAGAGGCTCGAAAGAGAATCAAAGTTCTTGATGAGGGACTCGAGAAGCATTTCCCGAATAAAAACATCAAAGAGAATGATGATGTAGGGCTTTTGGAAATCATCATCATTGCTACTTTCGGAGTCCACAAAGCTCATCGTGAAGCAAGCGGTGTAGAGATAATCAGTCCAGTGAACACTCCGACTTTATACAACTGGATAGAGCGCCTGCAAGATCTGAGTGTGGTTAAAGAAGTAGAAGTGCCTCATGATAAGTTGGTGAACTTTATCCAGAACTATAGACAAAAGTGTCTCCAGAAGGCTGCAAATGCGTAACTAGATCAAGATGTTGGTCTAGTGATGAATCATCTGGATTTAATATTGTCTCAGAGGATAACAGAAATCTAGATAAATCATCTAGATTACTGCTTGAAGTAAGAAATAATTCCCTGAGAGTTGTTTATGAACTTATCGTAGCTATTACTGTATAATAATGAACTATAGAAAAACATTTGTGATATCTCCATGCTCACATTAGTTGATACGCTTTGTTGTCATATTTTTGTCAGAAAAAATATAAGAACTTGCAATAATAAATATTTCTAATAGAAAAGTGACTAGATCATCCTAAGATCTATATACTTCTCAGAGACTGTAACCAACCAACCACATATAACAAAAATGCGAAAATGTTCAGAAAGCTCCACGTACCTTGTGCAGCCACAGTGGTCAGGTGTTCCTCGAGTAAGGCTTCTTTCCGCACTGCTGCCGAAAATTCTCATTGAATGTGAAGTTGAGAAAGACTTAGTTCGTGCATATGCAGCATGACCCTTGCCTATGTTTGATGTAATTAACATTTAATTCTATCATGAAGCATTACCAAGAAGGGAAAGAGGAAACGGGATCAAATCAGCGAAACTTCTTTCTCGAACTTTTCAGGAGATGTTATGGACTATAGTTCCGGAGAAGGTTAAGTGGATCATGGTTAAAGATCAGAGCAACTCCAACCTTTTTGTGTCTTGGATGAAATTTCACTGGCCATAGACTTGTCACCCGCAATATACATCTAAGTTCAATCCATGGGGCTCAGAGCAATGGTTGAGTTACTATCTTCTCTAGGAATGGAAGGTCTGGCTCAGCAAGTCCTCATATCAAACAAACTCAATCAGTTCTTTAAGCAACCAAATGTGAAGTCCATTGCAGCAGATTCATATGGCTACCACTGTGAAACCCTTTTTCTTGCGTAGCCTTTTATCTCTAAGGCCATCAAAAAGAAGTTCGTAAGCATAATATGTAATACAGCTCTTCTTCAACAGATCCTCCAAGACAAGCTTAGGAGCAGCCACCTCCTTTTTGTCATGATCAAAAATGGTGTTCACAGCCTCAGGGACGAGTCCTTTCTGGACCATCCGATGGATAATACCGGCAGCCTCATAAACTCTATCCTCCACACAAAGACAGTTTATTACACGTCCAAGCGTTGTGAGCGATGGAATAAACCCATTTTCCATCATCTCCAGTAGAAACTTGTACCCCAAATCGACATTTCCCGTTTTGCAAAAACCATCAACCATAAGCCGGTATGTGTATCCATCAGGACCAAGACAACGATCAACCATCTCTTGGAAAAGCTTTTCGGCCATAGTAACATTTAGCTTCTCAGTGAATGCATGAATGATGATATTATATGTTGGCGTTGAACATGAAACCATATAAACCTCTTCCATTTTCCGGAATAGCGTGTATGCTCCATCCAAGTCTCCGTTTTTGCAGAACCCGTCAATCAACGTTCCAAACGTAACCGCATCTGGATTCACACTCTTGTTTTTCATTTCCTCCAATAACCCCAAGGCTTCATCTAGCTTTTGGTATCTGCATAGACTCTCCAGAAGTATATTAAACGTGAATAAGTTAGGGGCACAACCTTTCTCCACCATAGTTTTATATGTTTCCATCACATCTTCATACTTTGAAGTTTTGCAGAGACCATTCAACAAAGAGTTGTAAGTGTACACGTCAGGATCAACGCCGTTGTCCAGCATAACATCTAAGATCTCAAGTGCGTTTTCCATTTTCAACTGTGTAGAATAACCATGAATCAAAATGTTGAAAGTAAATATGTCAGGAAAGTACCCTTTGGAGATCATAACTTTAACAAGACCATCAGCATCAGAAACACATCCCATCTTGCATAATCCATTTACGAGTATGTTAAAAGTCTGTACCTCAGGAATCAAACCCTTTTCAGACATTTCACTCGCCAACTGAGCAGCCTCCAGAATCAAACCCTGGTTAGACAATCCCTTGATCAGTGTGTTGTAAAGAATCACGTTAGGCTTTATTCCTTTCCCTAAGGCCTCATTAAATAAAGCTAAAGCACGGTTTGTTTCACCTTCGTGACACAAACCGTCAATTAAGGAGCGATATGTAAACTCGTCGGGTAGAAACCCATTGAATACAGCATTATCTAGAATCCTTTCTGCAAGTTGTACCATCCCACCTTTGCAATATCCAGCTATTAGTGTGTTATAGGTAAAACTATCAGGCTCAAGTCCTTCATTCACCATTTTGCCTAAGTAAACCTCTGCCTCCTGAAACTTGGAATTCTTGCATAAGCCATATATTAGATTGTTATATGTGACGACATCAGGTTTTGGTCCCTGATCTATGAGACAACCTACCATATGAACAGCACCATCAAGCTCACCTTTCTGACAAAGCCCCTGAATGAAAAAATTATAAGTAAACAGATTCGGTAAAATGCCTCTTTTGATAACTTTATCCAGTAGTTTTTCACACTCCTTAACATCTCCTTTCTTGCAAAGAACATGTAGAAGCTTGTTAAACGTACTAAGGCAAAGCGAAACACCCGATGCAAGCATCTTCCCAAACAACTCATATCCCTCATCCTTAAAATTCTCCTCATAAAACCCACCAACCACTGTACAATAAGCAACCACATTCATCTCACAGCCTTGAGAAGACATATTATTAAGAAGCCTCAAAGCAGCGTGAGGCCGACTCGTCCTGCAAAACGACTTCATCCTAATCGTAAACGAGTAAACATCAGGCGTAATTCCTCTATCCCGCATCCTCATATACACCTTGTGAGCTTGATCAAAGTAACCACTATCAACCAATATACTCATAATAGCATTATAAGAGAAAACCGTAGGCTCACAATCATAAAAATCCATCCTTTCAAAAACATTAACAGCTTCTTGAACTTTCCCTTTCCTACCATAATTCTTCATTGCCCCAACATAAACCCCTTCAAGCATATGGTTACCAACATTCTGCCGCATATCCACTAAAACCTCTTCCATGGCTTCGAATTTTCCATAAAGGCCAAGTTTTTCGATGATACAGCGGTAAGTAGATAAAGTATGCTTAAAACCATCCTCTTTTCTCATCGAATTGAACATTTCTAGAGCTTTCATAGGATCCTTCTGACATTTTATAACAGCAGTTACATGTTTCGGAAGCAGAAGAGGACCCATTAAGGAGAATAATAGCAAAGAACCCTAGAAAAATCTGAGGAGAAAGAACAAAATCGAAAAAGCTAGATTTTTTATCACTGAGCAGAGACTCAGAAAACAACTGGAGAAATCAATTACAATCACCGACGGGCTTCAACGGCTACAACGCCGGAAGTAGTAAATCGGAGTCGGCGATGAAGCGCGTGGGAAGATTTCTAAATAAATAATTATTTAATTAAAGAAAGAACAACAAAGTTGATATGGCCGAGTTGGTCTAAGGCGCCAGATTAAGGTTCTGGTCCGAAAGGGCGTGGGTTCAAATCCCACTGTCAACATTTAATTTTTTTTTATTTGTTTTTTCCTAAAATTTTTATATCTTAAAGTGGAGATTTTTCTCAAGTTATAATATTTTAGAGCAATAATGTTTTAGTGGTCCTAAGTAAATCATACGAGATAAAAAGGGAAAAATTAAATGACTTAATCCTTTATTAAATCAACTACTTATTTTAATAGGATAACTTAAAAAAGCAAGCGTAGAGAAAATTCTAAACTACCCTAATGTTGGTTACTAAATTGACTAATATACCCTTCTTGTCATACGCTGGCGCAATCTGATTGGTCCACATAAACCCCTCAAAACCCTAAGTCCCCCTTTACCCACACTCACACTTCACCAGCATAAACTCTCATCAGGAACTAGGGTTTTAGCTGATTCTCTTGCGACGGAACCACAAGAGGAGAAGAAACCTAGAAGAGGAGCCAAAATCCTCTCTTTCTTTGGAATTAGGGTTTCCTCAAAGGGAGTGAAGTGAAAATGGTCGCGGATAAGAGCAAGAAGTCGAAAATTGAAGAGAAAGTCGAAGAAGAGAACTTGGAGCAAATCGATGAAAAGCTTGTTCTCTCAATTGAGAAGCTTCAGGAGATTCAAGATGACCTCGAGAAGGTTAAATATCTCTTCTTTCACTTCCTCGTTAATTTGCTCTGATTCTCCAGATTTTCCCCTTTTTCTTAACCGGTGTTCATGTGCTCTGTATCTTGGTTAACTTGAATAGATTCTCCAATTTTAAATTCTATTTTGCTTGAATGTTTGTATGTATCTGGATTTGAAGGAAGGATGCATGAAAGATCGTCTTTTTTCTCTTGTTGCTACAGTAAAGTGATAATTGTGTATTCGTACAATGCAACTTTGAGAACGTTTTAATTCATGTGACAGGTCTCTGTAATTAGCTTCTGCAATATCTGTAGAGAAGTTAGTGGAAAGATTACTATTTGAGCAGTTAAAGCTCAAAATATCATCAAGTCATAAGTACAGTTAGAATTGACATGAACTTTAATGAGTGTTTTTTTCTTTCTTCTTTCTCCTGACTCTGGTTTGTTGGTTGTAGATTAATGAAAAGGCCAGTGATGAGGTCTTGGAAGTGGAGCAGAAATATAATGTGATACGGAAACCTGTCTATGACAAGCGTAACGAAGTTATCCAATCGATTCCAGACTTTTGGATGACTGCTGTAAGTAATAGTTTCTAGGTTGTTTTTCAATTACTTTTTAAAAACATCTTCGACTTATTGACCAATGACCTTTACACATTCTTTGCAGTTTTTGAGTCATCCTGCATTAGGTGACCTCTTGACTGAAGAAGACCAAAAGGTTTGAGTTATCTTTTGGCATGCTCTCCAGATTATAGTGACGATAACTATCCGATTGGCCTTTCATCTTTTCTGTACAGTTACATTCCTTTTTACCTCTTCATTTGATTTCCCTGTTTTTACAGATTTTTAAGTACTTGAACTCTCTGGAAGTGGAGGATGCCAAAGATGTGAAATCTGGATACTCTATAACTTTTGTATGTTTCTTTATCCAGCTCATTTTACTATCTGTTATTGTCTTCTCCTATTGATCTAAGAAAATTACTGAGTATTGTTAATTTACTTGTTAAATTGGGGGCATCAATCGCAGCACTTCAATTCCAACCCGTTCTTTGAGGATGCCAAGCTTACTAAGACGTTTACCTTCCTCGAAGAAGGAACAACAAAAATCACTGCAACTCCTATCAAGTGGAAGGAGGGCAAGGTAAATATAAATATTTCTGCTTCTGCAATATAATAAGTTTCTTACTTCATTTGTCTCTCTTCGATATTATTCTTAATGATGTTTCTCTATTATGAAGGGCTTGCCAAATGGAGTGAACCATGATGATAAGAAAGGAAACAAACGTGCATTGCCAGAGGAGAGGTATTGTTCTAGTGCCCATTAAGTGATCATAGTCTTAGTGAAATTCTTGTGGTCATGGATAGATGATGCACAATGTCACAAAGTTAAATTCTTTTTTATTTGTAGTTGCATAAGATTAACAACTTTCCATTCACCTTTCTCTTCAGTTTCTTTACTTGGTTTACTGATGCTCAACATAAGGAAGATGCTGGGGATGAGATTCATGATGAGGTACATGCTCCTCGACTTTCTGACTTGTTATAAGTTATTGACCGTTTTTATTATCTGCCCAATCTGAACTCGGGAATCTTCTCTTGGAGCAGGTTGCTGATATTATCAAGGAAGATCTGTGGTCCAACCCTCTCACCTACTTCAACAATGTAAACTATTCATCATTTCACTTTCAATCTTGTATCCTCTTTCTCTAGAGGTAATATAAGTTGCTTAACGATTTTGTTGATGTATGTAGGACGCTGATGAAGAGGATTTTGATGGAGATGATGATGGTGACGAAGAGGTAAAACAATCGTCTCATTTTTCCTCAAAATACATTGATTAATTGAGTATTAGTCTGGACATTGTTATTATGAGTCACATGGTTTGTTACTGTGCTCCATCTTTTAACCTGGAAAATCTTTGAAAACCATACTCTCTTCAGGGAGAAGATGACGACGAGGACGAGGATGAAGAGGAGGAAGTTGGTGAGGAATGATGGGAGCCCAAGATAACACATTGCTGGCTTGCTTCTATAGATGTGTAAAGTTTGTGTTATGAGGTTCTCAATTTTAGCAATGATGAGACTAAGCTATCTCTTTTGGAATATTTAGTTTATTTACTATCAATAGCTACATTCTGTTTGTACGAACCATTTCATCAGCCATGTCCTAAATCTTGCCGCAGCTACATCTGTTTTTCTCAATTGATAATCTCTCTCGTCTTATGTCGGTTAATATAATCTATTTCCATGAAAAGTTAAAGGTATAACTCTTGTGGCAGCCTGGACGAAGCTAGAGCCTGCAATGGAGTCTTCATGTAACAAACTAATCCAGGCTTCTCGGTCATGTCGATGTGTTCCCGAGGTGTAGAGGATGTCCATGAGAAACAATGCAACAAATTACCTAGTGCTAACGTCATCATATTGAGGCTGAGTTGTGCAGCGGGACACACCCGTCTTCCCGACCCAAACGGAAGAACCCGAAAGTCTTGACCTTTAACATCCGTTTCCTCCACAAGAAACCGCTCTGGTCTGAACTCATTTGGGTTACTCCAGTTTGCAGGATCTCGAGCAATCGCCTGCACATTGACATAAACCGTGGCTCCCTTAGGAACTCTGTACCCACCTATCTGAACCGATTCGCTGGCCTTGTGTGGAAGCATCAATGGTGTTGGAGGGTGAAGCCGGAGAGCTTCTTTGAGTATGCATTGCAGATATGGCAGTTTTGGGATATCTGTATCAGACATTAACCGTCCGGATCCAACCACCGAATCAAGCTCATGCTGCACCTTTTCTTGCACAGTCGGGCATCTGACCATCTCTGCCATTGCCCATTCGATAGTAATGGCGGTTGTGTCAGCTCCTGCGGTTAACATGTTCCAGACCAGTCCCATCACAGTCTCCTCGGTCAGCTCATTCTTCTCTTTCAACTCTAACAGACTCTGAACAAAACACCTTTGATCTCTTCCTCCATATACTTCATCCATTACAGCTCGTTTAAACCAATTTCTTTTCCGAGCCATGTGCTTCATGAACGCCTTGTCGCTGGTGAACCAAGACAAAACCCGTTTAAGCCAAATTGTGTAATCAAGCATCTTGGTTGCGCCGGGTAAGCGAGTCTCCCTATCAACGATCGATTTAAACTCTCTTCCTTCTTTCGGTTCGAATGTTTTCCCGATAACTAATCTTGAAACAATGTTCAAAGCAACAGAACCTAGATAGTTCCTCAACACCACCGGTTTCTGATCATCGGTCATCAAGTCATTGAAAATCGACTTAACCATGGAACTTACTTCCATCTCTCTCATCAACCTGAAACACTCCATGCTTTTCAAAGAAAAGAGCTCGAGTGTACAGAGTTTCCTCATTTTCACATAATGTGCTCCGTAATCGGACCAAATAAGATCACTGCCGTTCTGAGTCATCCTTGCGGTTCTATGTCGGTTACAAAGTTGGTAGTCTTTGTCTCTCAACACTTGTTTGGCTAAGTCAGAGCTCGAGACCACAACAGCTAGCTGTGATCCTAACCACACCGATATGATGGGGCCATAAGTGTGTGACCACTCGGAGAAAGACTGCGTCCATAGTGGTTTCAGTTGATGAAGGTTTCCGATTAGAAATCGCGTTGGTGGTCCTGGAGGTATGGTGTATCTCCGACGTCGTAGATTTTGCATGAAGGCGGCGATTATGATAGTGGTTAAGGATATCAGTAATAAATCCATTTTGCTTAGACAAAGTGGTAATTGGTAAAATACAAGTTTGATGCTTCCTCATACTCATAGTGAAGTGTATTTTTTATACACGAAAAACTAATTGATTTCTAAATTATTATTATTTAGAGTCATGCTTATCGAATAAGCTATTTAGATAGCACGTAATTTTGCATGAAATTGTCATGAATTGGTTCACTTTTTTGTTTTCCCACACTATTTGCATTTTCTAAGTTGATTGAAAATTTTAATAGAACTTTCTTTGTTGTAAGAATGACATTTTCTCATGTACATTCTTTTAACTTTTTTTGAGGTAGCAATTTTTGTATCTTGCAAACACATATCCAAAGTTCACAATTTTTGACATTTGTTACAAAAATTCATATGGTAATTGAGATTAAGTTATACTGTTGTTATATGCTAACTGGCGTTGAGTTAAAATTCTACGGACATGTGTATCTGATTAGACTTGATCCGTTATTTAAAGAATGAACCAAATTCGGTTTAGAAGTAATTGATTAGCATATCTTTCAGAGCTTGTACGTGACACACGCCATTGCGCTTTGTTGCTGAGGACGATGGTGTTGTCGGAGAGATTTGGGGTCTCGCGGAAACAGTTTGTGCAATTCGTTCGTAAATCGAGAGTCTTAGCCTGTAAATTACTTTTCCGGTCGAATCCGGGGAAGGTGTATATGCATAGTGAAAACTGGTGGTGCACACCAAGTGTTCGATAAAATAGCCAAGTGAGCAGTTTCAAGTTTCTACGGGCACCTACTACTTGTAGGAGTTATTAGTATGATAAGGTACATGCTACTCTATTCCAACTTGTTGCAAGCTAAACAACATCTCTGCCCAGTTTCTATTTTTTTTTTCTTGGTTTAGTGAAGAGAGTAATTGATCTTGGTGTATGTATTTCCCACTTCATCTCCTCGCATCAACACTATAAGTAGAAGGGTTTGAGATTCACTCTAATCATCCAATTCTCACTAACTCAAAAATAGACTCTACAAACCAAAAGCTCCTTATAGTCCAATAGTTTTTTTTTGGAAAGGCTTCATCCAAAGAGAGAGTCGTTTTTATCCTGGGAAATCACTCCATCGTGAATACTCGGAAGCTAGACGTGTGGCAGGGAAAATGAGTTAAGGGAAACTGCGATTAGTATGACATCGCCAACCGGCAGCATTCACAAAGATCTTAAACTCCTTTCCCCTGCCACGCTTTTAGCTTCCGAATCTTTTTCGATGGGTGAGTTCCTAGGAGAAAAAATCTCTCTCTACGGATGAAGCGTTTACGAAGAAACAATTGGGATGGAGATATCTTCAACTGATGGGAAACCAAGATAATCACATTGCTGGTATGCATCTATGAAAGATGAGTAATGGCATTACTTATCATGAGATTGATTGAGCTTTCACCATGTGACTATGTACTCTTTTATTTCCATATATAATAGCTACATGTTTTTGTATGAAACCGTATTCAACCATGTCGCAAATTTTGTCATGCCTCTTGGGTTTGACATGGCTACATCTTCGTTTCCATAATGAAAGTCACCATGGTCTATGGAGTTTCATTATTTTATCTTATGTGTCTGATTATTTATCTATTTTAATCTAAAGGTAAAGGTATAACTCTTGCTGCAGCTCTCGGCAAAGCTAGAGCCTGCAGTGGAGTCCTCATGTTACAAAGCAATCCAGGATTCTCGCTCATGTCAATCCTCTCTCCAGGAATAGGGGAACTCCATGAGAAGCAATGCAACAAATTTCCCATCACCAATGTCATCAAGTTCATGCTGAGCTGTGCCGCTGGACACATCCGTCTTCCTGATCCGAACGGAAGAACCCTAAAGTCTCGACCTTTAACATCAGTTTCCTCCTGAAGGAACCGCTCTGGTCTAAACTCATACGGGTTTATCCAGTTTGCAGGGTCTCGCCCAATCGCCTGCACATTGACATAAACCGTGGCGCCCTTAGGAACCTTGTACCCGCCTACCCAAACTGTTTCGCTTGCTTTGTGCGGAAGCATTAATGGTGTTGACGGGTGAAGCCGGAGAGCTTCTTTAACCACACATTGCAGATATGGCAGTTTCAGGATATCTGATTCAGACATTAACCTTTCGGATCCAACCACGGAATCAAGCTCCTGTTGCGCCTTTTCTTGCACAGCCGGGCATTTGATCATCTCTGCCATAGCCCATTCGATAACAACTGCAGTTGTGTCAGCACCCGCAGTTAACATGTTCCAGACTAGTCCCCCAACCGTCTCTTCACTCAGCTCTTTCTGCTCTTTCAACACTAACAATTTCCGAACAAAGCCCCTGTGATCCTCTATTGCTACATCTTCTTCCACCATTATAGCTCCTCTAAACCACTTTGTTCTCCGATCCTTGTGCGCTAAGAATTCCTTATCGCTAATGAACCAAGACGAAACCCATTTGAGCCACCAGACGTGATCGAGAATCGTCCCTGAGCCACTGAGAAGATGTTCTTTCTCAACGATCGATTTAAACTCCTTTCCTTCCTCAGACCCGAACTCTTTCCCGATCATTAATCTTGAGATGGTGTTCAAAACAACCGCAGCTAGGTACTTCCTCACGACCACCGGTTTTCTTGCCTGGCCATCGCCTGAATCGCTCGTTAAGTCCTTCAGAATCGAAACAACCATCGATCTTGCTTCCATCTCTCTCAACGACCTGAAATTCTCGATGCTTTTCAGAGAGAAGAGCTCGAGTGTACAGAGTTTCCTCAGTTTGACATAATGTGGACTGTAATCAGACCAAACAAGATCAGTACCAGTCTGAGTCATCCTCGCGATCCTGTGTCGGTTAGACAACTGATGGTCTTTGTCTCTCAACACTTGTCTGGCTAAATCAGAGCTCGAGACCACAACGGTGAGCTGTGACCCTATCCACACCGATATGATAGGACCATAAGTCTGTGACCACTCCGAGAAAGAATGCGTCCAAAGTGGTTTCATTTGATGAAGGTTCCCAATCAGAAACTTTGGTTTTGGTCCCGGTGGTATGTTGGATCTCCACCATCGTTGATAAAGCATGATGGTGGCGACGATGATCGGGAGTAATGAAATTAGATAAAGAGCCATTTTGCCTCGACAATGTAAAACAGTTAATGATATAAGTTTGATGTACATTGGAACATATACCTTACACTGAAGTTTTTATACACAAACTGTAAAACATAGAAGAAAGTTTTTGATATTTACTTACGTAAGTTTAGAGAAACACACAACTTTGACATGCGCATGAAAATGAGGTGATTTGGTCCCTTTTTACTCTCACACTTTTTGCATTTTCTGTTTACTTGTGCCTTATGATACAACAACACTAGTCATGACATAAAAAAAATTAAAGACTAATGGAGTTTTACCTGATTATTGACAGTAAAAATGAGTATTGACATATTTTACCTGATTATTGACATTAAAAATAAATTTGAGAAAAAATAAAATGAAATTGAATGGCAAAATTAGATGGAAAATAACTTTAAAAAGTCACGCCGAACAGAGCTGCCGTTAATGGCGATACTCTCTACTCTGATGGAGACAGACTAATGGAGATTTCCCGAAAAACAAGACAAAAGGAGAAATGGCGACAGCGACGACATCTGCGATTAGAGCACCAAATTGGAGAACTGTGGTGTTGTTCTGGACTATCTCTCTCACTATTTTCTACTCTCTTTTCCAAATGGGTCTTCGAAATTCGCCATCTACTTCATCATCATCAGGTAAAGATCATGTTTTTAAGTTCTTAAAGGTCGTTTATTTATCAATTACCGACTTTTCCTTTCCTTGTCTCGAAATTAAAGTACCTTTTTTATATCCTGAGATTTCGATGATGTTTTTAATAATTGTATCCTGATCTGATTAATTAGCTAAATTGTGTGTGTGTTTTTTATAATGAATATGTGTTTTGTAAATGGAAGATCGATGTTGACTTGCTAACAAAAGGATTCATCAGCCACTGAGTGTAGTTAGGGTTGCGTAAAGAACTTGTTTTTCTATGAAATGTCTCTGTTTTTGTACTCAAGATTTTGAGTTTGCTATTGGATCTTGAGCCGAACTTAGCGTTGAGGGATCAAATGGGTACTTAAATCACCCTTCTTGATTTGTTTATCCTGAGCTTAAGGATAGAGTGAATATCTGATGCAAAGGGCAATGCTTTATTTGGGGATCTAGTGCCTTTTGTTAAGTGTTTTCTTTATCTGTATCTTAAGTAAATGGTTATTCATATAGCAATAGTAAGTCTGGTATGTTTCAGATTCCTTTGTCACCTATGCGGAGCAAAGCACAAGGTTGTACGATAAGATGGAACGAGATTTACAAGAAAACGGACCCGTGTTCCTAAAACAAGGTGAAACGTCTCAGTCATTGTCACTTTCTGATCTCTTCACACTGAACAATGGAAAGATATCACCTGTCCTCAAGGTAGAATGTTACATCTTTACTTTTACTATTGTTAGAATGGATTTGTGGTTTTGTAATAGTAAAGTGAGTAATTGATTTTTGGGATAGCTAAATATCATGTACGAGATTGTATAAAATATTCAGGTTGCGAATCCCCCTGTGCGAGCAAATGTATTACATCTCAGCACAGAATACTCTGTCCCAGTCTCGTGAGTGTGTAATTTGCCCCATTCTCAATGCAAATTTATCCTGTTTCATATAATGTTTTACTGCTAAAAGGTGTCCTTGTATGTCTGTAAATTGCAGGAAAGCCGTCGAAAATGTGTTCAGTCCTTACTTTGAGAATAGTAAGCCTGCCGCTATATTTCTTTTCAACAATGCAATATTATGAAAAAACTATGTACCAGATATATGAATTAGATAGAAATGCGGTTAATTGTATTTTCTTCTTCCAACTTTGGGTTGTTTTTTAGCAATCTGGTTTCAGGACTCTAAGATGTACCACTTTAGCATGTTTCATGCATCGAATCACATTTTCTCTGTTCCAGCTACTGAAGATGAGGTTTGTTGTTTTTACTTTATCATTTATCTTATCACCAGTCCACTAGAACTTTTATCTTGTGAAGATTGAAGTCTCTAAATCTCTTCTTCATTATCAGGTTGAAGGAGAAGCAGCTGCTGTGAAAGCTGTTGCTAATAAGCTTTGCCCTTTGGAGATTATCTTGGATAGAGTTCTATTAACCTCGACTGGTGTTCTTCTTGGATGCTGGAAGGTAATTTTGTTGCTTTCACTTTGCCTCAACAAATGCGAGTCAGATCTCTATTTTGTTTTTGATTATACCACTTTGGGAATTTCATCCTCCATGACAAAAACTATACTAACAAGTTCTTTAGAAATGGCTAAGTCAGATATCTGGGACTTAACCTTGTTTCATGTTTCAACAGGTTAATTCTGGAGATGACCCGATAACAATCCGCTCGAAACTGAGATATGTTCTTCCACGTGCACCGGAGAAGCAACTTGTAATATCTATTTCATCAACTGTATAGATTATCTCATGAACACGAACCACTTGTCTGATAAGATACTTGTGTTGATTTTTGTTTTTCAGTATGATGCTGCAATTCTTCATACATCATTAGCAAGGCTGCTTGGTCCTCCAATATCTCCAACTGAGGCAAGTTTCACTTATGGTTGACAAACTCAGAATCCAATTTTACAGAATCTCCATGACTTGGTGAATGTTTCTTTATGTAGCAGGCTGGTTCTGACGACCATCTCCAGCTTATCCATGAATTGGTCACAAGACTAAACAACCAAATCCGAGGATTCAGGGTAAAACTTATAACTAAAGTGAAGTTTTCTTGACCAAGAACTGAGAAATCTCTCTGTTGATACAGGCAATAGTATCAGAGCTGTGGTATGTAGAAGAGTTTGATCTGCTGGCGCTTGCATTGGGAGGAAGAATGAAGGTTCGATCATTCCCACTCGGCTGTGCAAAGAGCTAATACCTCTACCGGATTGTAATCAATAAGCTTATTTCATCTTTAAGATCATCAAAACCATTATGTCATCTTCATGTACATTTTCTTCAACTTCTTAGTCAAGAAAAATATCTTATTCAAGTCAAGACAAAAGTATTTTCTTATGTCGGCTAGGGAAAAGCTACTTATAATTTGAAAGAAACTGTAATTTTATGTGGATAACTCCCAAATGTACATAATATTTTGCTTTCCTTTTATTGCTAAATTTCCAAATACAGAATTTTATATAGCTAATTACCCAAAGAAAAAGATTGCCATTTTCTTGTGTCAACGTTTAGTTGAAGCTAATTTTCCATTTTTTTCTTTTTGGCAAAATTTTCCTAAAAGCTTGAGTATTCCAAAGAAAAGGAAATTAATGGTAGCTTTTTTCAATTTCATATCGTTTTCACACTTTTTTGACACCATTAAAAAGTTAAAATCTTTCAACAGCACTACCACACAATTATTCTCTCTCTCTCTCTCTCTCTCTCTCTCTCTCAAAGTCTCAATCTCTATCTCCAGTGAGTAGTGAATTTTAGTGGAGGAAGAATCAGATTCAAAGCCAAAATCAAAGCTTGGTGATGGGATCTGGAGCTGGAAATTTCCTCAAGGTTCTTCTCAGGAACTTCGATGTTCTTGCTGGGTAATGCTAATCAAACTTCTGCCTTAAAGCTCCTTCCTTTTTTGCGAACATCTTCTCATATGTATATACTCAATTCATCACAATCTAGGGTCTAGTTTCTATTTTTGGACAGAACCCTTACGGAATTCTCTCAAAGTTGGTTTGATTCTTATAAATCATTCATCTTTTGTAATGTTATGTGTGAAACTAATCACAATCTCTGGTGTTGAATTTTTGCAGGCCTGTGGTTAGTCTCGTTTATCCTCTGTAAGTGAATCAGTATTTCCACTTTTCTTTCATGGTTTAATCTGTTGTACTTCAGAAAGCTTTGATCTAATGGTGTCTTGTTCTTTTGAATGTTTCAATGGCTAGATATGCTTCGGTCCAAGCGATTGAAACTCAATCTCACGCTGATGACAAACAATGGCTGACTTATTGGGTCCTTTATTCATTACTCACTCTCATCGAGCTCACATTCGCCAAACTCATCGAATGGTAAGATGATTGAAACCCCATTAGCCACATTAGCAAAAACAAGTTTCTTATACTGACAATGCTTGTGTGTGATCAGGTTACCGATATGGTCATACATGAAGCTGATCTTGACTTGCTGGCTTGTTATTCCTTACTTCAGCGGCGCTGCGTATGTCTATGAACATTTTGTGAGACCTGTGTTTGTTAACCCCCGGAGCATTAACATTTGGTATGTGCCAAAGAAGATGGATATCTTCAGAAAACCAGACGATGTGTTAACAGCTGCTGAGAAGTACATTGCTGAGAATGGACCTGATGCTTTTGAGAAGATCTTAAGCCGGGTATGTTATGTGATTATGTTCTATAACATCTCTTCTTCTCGTTGTCAAAAAAATGTGATTCTTCTTTACTTATCTTTTCTCGTATCTTGCAGGCCGATAAATCAAGAAGATATAAACATGAACATGAAAGCTATGAAACAATGTATGGTGAGGGTTATCAGTACTAAGAGAAACTTGAAAAGCTTTTAAAGTTTAGAATGTGTGAAGCAAGCTCATGTCGTTGTTCTTGTTTGTTTATGCTTCTTTTTTTGTGGATCTCTCTCGTGTAAAAAAGTTGATAATTAAATCAAGATGCTTTATGCTCCAATTTAATAAAGCTTAGAATCGAAATATTCTACTCTTCTATATTCCAATGTTTTCTTTTATCTATGCATATTTCAACTTTGTACTAATCAAGTTTGGTTATAAACTTCTATAATTAAGAGTGAAGATCTAAGCAGTTTTAAGAAATGACCAAAGCTACTTTTTCAAAATCATTAGTTCAAAAAGAGTCAAAATTGCTTTCCAAACTTAAGTAAAAAGATTAACACTTGCAATCTTGGTTTTCCAGGAAAAACAGAGAAATTTATTCTAAAAGAGTGTAACAATGGAAACAAATTACAAAATAACAATGTTGAGAGAGACAAGACAAGATGATGCTTGTTCTTAATCTTCTTCAAATTTATTGAAACTTTTCAGTTCCAGATTATACCTGAACAACAACAATAATCCCACAAAGACAAAGAAGAAAATAGAGAGACTCTCTTGACCCCAATCATGAAAATAAAACCCAAAACAAGAAGAAAAAAAACTCTAATAAAAAAGTCAATAACTTTGAAATGGCTCTCTCAAGTCTTCTTCATCAACATCCCATCACCGCACAATTATACACAAAGTTTCCCGATGGCTTAGAAGCAAGAACTCTCCAATGCAGTTGTGTTCCTTCGCTTGGGACACAAGCATTGATCTCTATGAACCCTCCTCCTATTGCCCTAGGTCCTCCAACCACCACTAACTGATCCCCGCAAGCTCGAAACGCCATTCCCCAACCGTTCATCGAAGAAGCCCTCTCTGGCAAATTCCCTACTTTATTCCATACATTACGCCTTTTATCGTATTTCCTTACTTCTTGCTGTGCGTAATTTGCAGCATAAAGCTCGTCTTTTACAACTGCTACAAGCGGTGGAGCCTCTGAGGCCGCTGTTGCAGCGGCAATCTCTTTTGCTTGATCTCCTCCACCTCCGTTGCTTCTTTCCGGTAACATGTTAGGTATCAATGTCCATGTCTTCTTCTTCAGATCATAGACTTCACCACACATTAGCATCTTCGAGTTTCCCTCTCCGATACCTCCAATGCAATAGAAATTCCCGTCCATGAACACGCTAGAGCACATTTTCCTAGCTTTGTTCATGCTCGGGATGACTGTCCATTCCCCAGTTTCCGAGTTATAAAGCTCTGTCGAGCTCAATATCCGCCCACGTGGATCGCAACCTCCAGCTATAACCGCGATCTCGCCTAGACTCGCTGATCCAAACAAGCACCTCGGGACATTCATTTGCATACCCGATGTCCATGTATTGGTCAAGATACTATATCGGTAAATCACATGAGACATAATCTCTTTACCAAAAACAAGAAGCTCGGTGCCAACCGCCAGAGACTCTTTATCCGAACACATAAAACATTCGTTAAATGTCATTTTCGGTACACGTAACCAGCGATCTCCATTTGGATCATAAGCTTCCCATTCCAAGAGCCTGCAAGAGAAGTAAATCCAATGCTCCACAATACCCTTTGCCCGTCTCAACCTATACAACTCGCTGTCCTTAATCAACGAGCGGAAGGTTTTATTCGTAGAGGCTATAGACCCGAAATCAGACAACGAACAGTGAGCCAAGCAGTTAAGAAGTGCGTTTTGGTCAAGCCGAGTAACCGGTGAACTCTGTTGATCACCACCTTGTTGACTCTGGTTAGACCTCTGATAGATTTTAGCAAGCTGAAGAATATCTGTAATCTTCTCAGATTCACCTCTGCTTCCATGATCAACTCGCAACAGTTTCTTAGCGGAACTTCCTTCTTCATCGGTATCATCCAACAACCGTTTCTTCAAGGAGAGCTGAAGCACACAGTGTGCGTTATATATCCACTTGCTCTCTTCCTCACATGAAGATGGTAAGTCCCTTGACACCAGATAACTCGGAGCCTCCAACATAATGAATGCTAAGAAAAAAAAACAACCAATACATCAATCAAAACCATCCCATAAACAGAAGAAAAAAAGACACATTATGGCATTTCAACAACATCTTGTGCTTTCAGATTCATGAGAATTTATAATATAAACTGTATCAATGATCCAAGGCAAATCCATCAATCAAATCATCGGCCCGCAAGAGTAAGGTAAAGTACAATTCTTGACCAGTGAGATTAAGTTTTGACATCACTGTAGAAGATATAAATTTTAGTTCAACCACTTTTCTAATTCAGCAAAACCAATCATTAGAATCCACAAATATAGATTTTAGTTGGTCGAAAATCTCAAATACGAACGATCAGATAAAAAAAAAACACCAATTCACAAAAAGAAACATGCAAGCCACGAAGAATAGATCGATGGATAAATTCAGCAGCCAATAGAATCACATCAGATCCCAAACTAAAAATCAATTCACTAAATCAATCTCACCAGCTAATATTATCGAAGAATAACACCCCTCAGATTCCTCGATAATTTCGATCAAGCAGAGTCGATTAAAGATCTGAAATTTAAGAAAACAATCAAAATCCAGACAAAACCCACTTTAGATATCGATGATTCCAACAAATCAGACACAAAGAATCAAGAAATCTTTCAGGCAGGATCAAAAAAAAAAAAAAAAAAAACTCAACTCAATCTTCGCATTGCGGCCACATTTTAGATGAATTGGTAGAATATTTGAGCTGTGATTTGCATTTTTAATTAGATTTGATTTGATTTTTTTGAGGATCGATTAAAAAAAGATGCACGAATGAACCAGTGGTGGGATTTCTACATATAAAAAAATGAAGAATAAAGCTGATGAATTTTTATATTCTTTACTCATTTTTTATATACTCGATGACGAGGAGAGATGTTCAAGGGTATTTTCGGTACTTTTTTTGTTTTAGTCGACGACGCCGTTAGTTTAGTAGCCATTATGGCAAAAGAAAGTTAACGGCTGATTCTTAGCTCTTGCACGTGTTTCTGCTTCGGACAACTAAACCTTTTTTAATTTATTTATTTGCTTCTCACGTTAATAATCTCGTTCTTCTTCTTTTCTTTCTTTTTTTTTCTCTCTTTTACTACATTTTTGCTAATATCTTTATCTTATAAATCTTTCTGAATAATATTTCAATAGATCTTTCTATTTTTCTCATGATATTTTATATATTTTCATGTATAATTTAGACGTATTATATTAAATATTACTGAAATATATAAATATTATATTTGAGTAATCAAGATAGAATTATTAAAAAAAAAAACTAAAACATCAATTAAACCGAATATATATTAAATATTAGATTCATATTTATTCGAATTTCAGAATTTGGGCGTAGATTTCATTTAGCCAATCAGGAGTTAGATCCAAAATTTTAAACCAACTAAGGTCTTCAGGCCCATATCAAGTTATAAGTCCGCAAATTGTATATGGGCCATATGTAACCCTAACCTGCTAACTTCTGGTAATGGGCCGGATCTGTTATTAGGCTTTTAGCCCTAATATTACCTCATCTATTTTGCTGTGAATATGGTTGATGTAATAGCGTTTAATTTTTTTTTACTCTGTAATCTGAAGTCTGTAGATGTAGGTTGCAGTAGAGTTGATAGATGTGGTTAACTGAGAATATTCTGTAAACGTATAGTATCTTTATCTTCACTATGTATGTGTATCAAAAAAGGATTATTATGATATATTATTTGACCCACTACTTAATTTTAATTCTGATTACTTGAGCTACTAGGATAGGACCACACTTAATTGTATTGTATTGTATAATCAATGCGCGACAAAACCATTTTCTTTATTTACTAGAACGAGAATATGGATTCGCGACAATAAATATTACCCCCACGAGTTATATAAGTACATGGAACCTCATGCAACTACTTTTCTTTCGTCTCACGGGACCACATATAATAAAGTTTCTGACGCTAATTACAATCATTAAACATAATCGTGGAGATTAATTATTGGATTAAGGTAATCTTAAAAATTTGCAAATTGTGTGAAAGGAAAGAACCTTAGACGATGGTGGACCTTGTCTTCGTCTTAATATTAAAGTGCTGACAGACTTAGGTTTAAGTACCAAGTTGTAACATAGAAACGAATCTAAATGACGTAGTAGCTAGCGACCAAGTTTTGATTTGTGTTGTTTAGATCAAACACGTTAAAACCAGCAACCTACGGTCTTAGTTTTGGTTGTTTATTGAGAAAATCAAATGGTGACAATTGCAAGAGGTATATATCCTTTTAGGGAAAGTTAAATATTTCGAATCACAACGCATGATACCATAAAAGTTCAATCGTGAATATTCATAATCTATTGCGTTATATCTATTTCCATACAGTGTAAACTCACGATCGTAAGTTATGTAGTAGCATTTGACCTCTTTCTTTTGGTAGCCGGTCTAAAAGAAACATAAAAGAACACTATGTTTGTACAGCATATGTGTCATTGCGGCCATACTATAAAATATTAAAAAGTTTTAGAAAAGAAAGAAACAAAAAAAGAATGGTTTAGATGATATTTTGCTTAGTATGCAACCAAAAACCTAAAATTATTTGACTGATGCAGTACGCAAATATATAATTGTATTGTATGCAGCAAAAAAAACTTAAAAATTGTTTTCGAAATAAGAGTGGTTTTAGATTTTTCTCCACAGTCTACATACATTTTTTTTGTTGTCTACTATTAACTAGCGAAGATCATGAATATGTTGTATGCAGCAAAAGAAATCTAATACTATTTCAAAATTTGTTGTATAGCACATAGGTTTTACGTTGAATGCCATTGGAACTATTGGACTGTCACTTTTTGCTTAAAATCTCAAAATATTCAGGATTGGATAGTGTAGTAAATTATAGAGAAGGATTGACGTTGAAATTACCTTATTTTTGTTTTGCCTTCCTCATCGTCAACGCATTGGAAGAAGAGAAGATGCTTTTGTGGGTTGGATTAATTTCACGTGCAAGTCCAAAATTTATAAGCTTTTGGGACTCATCCTAAGTCATAAAATTGATAATCGCATTCTATAAATGGAGTGTGCCCTTTCAACCTTCAAACTATTCGCCACATTACAGTTTATATTATTGATCGATAACTAGTATAGATTAAGCTAAAGAAAATAGTACAAAGCTTCAAAAATTTATGCTTTTATAGGTGATTATTGATATGTTTTAAAACAATTTAATTTAATAATATGGTAGGAGTACGATATATATAGCTGGATCACGTTTTTTTAGCAATACTATACGATTAAGCTTGTTTGGTCGGTGTCATAGAGGGGAGAGAGAACACCTGAAGCCAAATGATGGACTAAATGTAGATCGTAATTTATGTAAGCGACTTTGTATATAAAATATATGATTCTAAATTTCTAATATAATCTATTTAAAAGGTAAAAGATAAAATATGGTATATATATAACATAAACATTTGCAACAAGCGTATATACAGTATGATTAACAGTAAAACTGAAGAAGCGAATTTACACAAAAAATTTCGAAGATAAGTCTTACTAACAAAATTGTATTTTTATTTTCATTCATCAAAAACAGAATTTCATGGGACTAGATTAATATTCCAAACCACAAAGAGAATTACGTGAGACTAAAATTATCTTCCCTGTTTCGGATTTTTTTTAATTATCTCTCTAAAAAAGTTTGCATAATCTTAATAATATTGTCAGCTTCCAAAGCTGCTGTTAATTCCAACATTTAGGATTAAAATCACCATCTTTCCGTAAGAGGAAGACGTGAATTTTTAAGGACAAAAACCCCCAAGAACTATTGACCACTATTATGAACAATGCATAAATAGTAGAAACTATTGAAGATTTTCCGAAAGCAAAAATTCCGATTAAAACCCCACTTGAACTACCGAGAAAACACCATCTAAAAAAAAAGATAAATGGTTTTTTCACAACCAACATATTGCCATTAAAATCACTCTAGCGAGAAGTATAGATATTATTTCAACAGATTTTTACTCATAGTGGATCACCATGTTGTAATAAGAAAATTGACCGGCAAAAATTCTTTATCGGAAACAGAAGATGGCGTGATATATTATATATATCCTTTAGCGTCTTCTTACAAAAATTTGCCCATAAAACCAACAAAAAAAATAAGCCGATTTTTTTTATTGCGTTATTTGAATATTTGTAGTTAAATATATCATTTCTATAGCAAATGCGTTAAAATATGCCGATTCAGTAGAGAAATATTCACCAAATTCATTGTTATTGTAATGAAATAATATAACTCAGTTCTCTTTTATTAAATTTTATAATACTTATTACTTAATTCAATATCGATGCATTCATTTACTTTTGTATAGTAGAACAAAGATAATTTTTAAGAAAAACAACAGAGGAGAACTAGACAAACCGAAACAAGCAGCAAAACGAATAAAACAAACGGATTTGGAGAATTAACAACAACAACAAAAGATTGTAATAAGAATAGAATGCTCGTGAAATAAAGCTTAATCTTCGCTGTCGATTGATTAGTGATCATGTGCCGCGAGAGACACGCTGACCACAATTTAACACATCTGAGCTCTTTGTTTATGTTCCTTTTTCTAAATATAAACTCAAATCAAATCTTTCTTCTAAATAAAAAAACTAACAATTAGATCTTATCTCTCTAATGTAATCACTTTTAAAACTTATTTAACTTTATTTTCATAGCGGAGAAAAGTTATGATTGATTGCTTTGGTTGACCTTGTGTACATATTTATGTTCACCCGCTATTATAATTTAAGTCTCCTGTTAGAACTTTTTATCTCTAGATATTCTTAGTTCTCTCATGATCATGTTCATGTTCATGTTCAATCCTATCCACAGAGATATATCATATTTGTTGGATGATTTGATATAGAACTATCGAGATGCCTCTAATTTTTTTCATTATCTTTTGTAATTGCTGTTATCTTGGAAACGTTTTAAGCTTTGTCTGATATGCTTATCAAATAAAGGAAAAAGAGAGAGGAAAAAAAAAAACTATGCCTGATATTGACTCTCCGATGAAAACTTGGTGAGAAGACCATTCATGTAATTTAAATGGAACACACGAAGAAGATAGTACAATTCGGTTGGAGCTAGGTCCTCATGCCTATCACTAGACTACCATCTAATATAAATGCTATATAAAAAAAATTAAAAGCACATTTGATACATGATCTTATAAATTTAATATTATACAATAATGATTTTAAAATATTTTATCGCTTATTTATTATTAGAAATAATTTGAGAAGCAAAATGTATTGTATCCTACGAATCAAGTACTTTAAATATGTAGTGAAACTTGAATTCGAAAAAAAATTCTTAGATTTCGATATATTATTATCAAAGTATAATTATTTATATATTTATAAAAGTTTCCATTATATGAAAGTTAAAATTATATTAATATTGCCACTATATATATATATATATATATATGTATCTTATATTTTATATATAACACAATTCAATAAACTTTTTATTTTATAATATTTAACATGTACCGTTCAAAAATTATGGTGGTACAATAGTAGGAGTACAAAATTTTGTATCATTAACATTTTATTTTAACCCTAAAGTTGATCTCTTTCTTCACCATTTTTTGTTATCGCCAATTTTCTACCGTGTCAATGAGGTAGTGCGAATGGAGTTGTGATTGTACTACAGCAGTACAATTAAGTTCTTCTAGAAGATTTTACTGAAATGGTCGCTACTTTTCAACATACAAGGAATTTGCATCTAATGAATCAAAAGTAAATTGCATTACCATATATTTCTCCAATGTATTAAAATCTGAGATTTTGTGTTTCGTCCTCCACAGCTCACTCTTCGAGTTTACATTTTTTCTTTGTCGTGTTCTACTTTATCTTTTCGAAACAAATTTCCTTATTTTCTTGGCTTATTATATTTTAACTAAAAGAAGAAGAAGTAGTTTAATTTTTACTATACAAGAATTTGTAGTTTTCATGCTCGAAACTAGAAAAGATCTCAGAATCATATTCATATAAACAACGCATAAGAAATACAAAAGTTGGCGAGTATTTTTCTCTGTTAACTTTGTCCTAACATACTAGAAATTGTTACAAAGAAAAACAACGAATAAGGTAGATGGGTTTAAAACTTCGGATTGATGTCGTTGTAACTAAAATATTTAAACGATTTCTGTGTTACGTGCAAGTTGATGAAAATACATTTTCCTTAAGTTTCCAAATTTTATGTAAATTTTTTGTTTTAATCATTGTTGTGATAATTATATTAGCATAATATTGGTTAAATGCTTTTACTTAGAAAAGTCAAGTGAATAGTTCAATACTACTTTAAAACTGTTTTTTTTTCTCTTGTTCATTATATTATTTTTCCTGTCATTATTCAGAATTATCTTTTAAAAATACGTTTTTCTTTAGGCCTATGGGTTTCTAAATACGGCCCTGGATACGTGTTTTTGTGGTGCAGCAGATTAGTGCATAGCTTAATAAATAAATAAAACAATGAGCTGATCGATGAAAATATGAAATGTTCAACGTCGGTCGGTGTAAGTGTATGCGCCTCCCGAAATGCCACGTGTGTGTTGTTCATCAAAGAACATGGGCGTGTGTGTGTGTGATCTCTTTGACCAGTCAAATCACTCATACTTTGGCTCTCTTCTCATACACATAATTTGTATGCGTATAAGCAAATTATGTGTATAAGCTCTGCAAGTGTATACCCACGTCGTAATAATACTGTACACGCTCCGATTAAAGACAAAACCGGACGATGCAGTGCGGTTTCTCATAGTAATGAAAATATTAGAACAGCATCGCATTTTCCATTTAGAGTCTGTTTTTAACATTGTCATGTATTCTATTCAAAGTCTTTTTTTTTTTTTGATAAAGTGGTACAATATATCTCTTCTTAGAAATAATGTTTGAAAATGGTTGTCCTTCAAAATACTGAGATGAATAATAATTGGTGGTATAATTTGAGATGAATAATATTCATTTTAATTTGTTCATTTTTAAGTGAATAAAAAACTTCCTCATTTTCCTCTCCTTTATTCCTCCAACTAACTATGAATGAGATGAATATTACATTTTACCTTTTCAATTCCAATTTTGAGAGAAATCTATTATTCTTCTAAAAAAATTTCTCTAAACAGGCAACCATTTGTTGCATTTTATCTTGCATTGTATAAACGGGGGTTTTCAATAACAATGCCATAGATTAGTAAGTTTTAATATCTTGCATTGTATTAAAACCTTTGAAAAAGGTATATGTGTGGACGTGGTAGAGGCGTAGAGCGAAATCCCACACATCGATAATGTGAATTTTGTATCTTAATAGAAGTTGTGTTTCGAGGAATGGATGGGCTTATTTTAGTTATAAAGTATAAAACTTTCTTCCTTGATAAACGCACAAAAAATCAGTTCAATATCTTCTTTAGTTTAACATTGATCAGTTACTCACCAGTCACCACAGAAGTAAGTAAAACAATACTCTACCATGCATCTTTATAACCTTTCAATATATACAAATGTTTATTTTCTGTTACATGACGTCCATGCCTTTTCGCATAAAATAAAATATAAGAATATTAATTTTCACTAGCTTACATTTTTTTTTCGTACTATACAGAAATAAGAATAAAACGAAGTTTGAGATAAATAAACTGTTTTAGGTAATACTAAGAATTTTGTTGATAAAAAAAAAGGTAATGAGAATTTGAAACACACCTTTAGAAATCTAACATATGAACCGTAATGCGAGTTGTTAGAATATGGGCTTCCAACTCAAAACCAATTGGCAATGAGTGGAGTGGCCCATATCCCTTTATATATTACTTAGGATCTCTTCCAACTTCCGATGTGGGACATTATGTCCTAATACGCCCCCTCGAGATGATGGCTCTTTGGCCATTAATCTCGGAATATTCGGGCTTAGATCGACGGCATCAATTTTGGGCCTTGTCGATGATTGGACCATCTTTGGGTCGGATCGGGTTGGACATGTGTGGATCGAGCTCTGATACCATGTTAAGTTCTATGGACTTCCAACTCAAAACCAATTGGCAATGAGTGGAGTGGCCCATATCCCTTATATATTACTTAGGATCCCTTCCAACTTCCGATGTGGGACATTATGTCATAATACGCCCCCTCGAGATGATGGCTCTTTGGCCATTAATCTCGGAATGTTCGGGCTTAGATCGACGGCATCAATTTTGGGCCTTGTCGATGATTGGACCATCTTTGGGTCGGATCGGGTTGGACATGTGTGGATCGGGCTCTGATACCATGTTAGAATATGGGCTTCCAACTCAAAACCAATTGGCAATGAGTGGAGTGACCCATATCCCTTTATATATTACTTAGGATCTCTTCCAACTTCCGATGTGGAACATTATGTCCTAACACGAGTGTCAAATTCAAAGCTCGAAACATATCAATAAAATTTACGATATAGGGTAATTTTTCAAACAAGTTTTGTCTAGATTCAACGTTAATATTATACCTATCAAATTTAGATCTATGTATATATTTAAAAATTAAAATACGAGATTCTCTGAAATCGTTTTATTATAACAAAAGTTGTCAGGAGAGGGGGGCATATAATATATAATTCAATATTTGAAAAATAAGATTCGCATTATATTGTTCAAATTAAAATAAGAAGATAATTTTATTATAATGTTCATAAACAAATAATAAAATGCCTACATAAATACAACCGTCGCTTCACTTGTTTCCTTCATACTATCAACTCTTCTCTCCCTCTCTCTTCCTTTTCCGGCATAACTTGTGTGTTACCCTGAACTCCATATCCTGTTTCATCGATAAATTAAAGTGCCTTTGCTACTAATCTCTATCAGTACTCTTACTACTTGTCGAATAATAATTCAACAAAAAAAAAATGTCGGGAAGAAGATCACGTTCGAGGCAATCATCAGGAACTTCAAGGATCTCAGAAGATCAAATCAATGATCTCATTATCAAGTTGCAACAGCTTCTTCCTGAGCTCAGGGACAGTCGTCGTTCTGACAAGGTACGCTAAATCTAACTAACTCAACTACTTATGTAATATAGATGTGTATATATGGCATGAAAAATAATGATATCTTATATATCGACAGGTTTCAGCAGCGAGGGTGTTACAAGATACGTGCAACTACATAAGGAATCTGCATAGAGAGGTTGATGATCTAAGTGAGAGGTTATCTGAGTTACTTGCAAACACAGACACTGCACAAGCTGCTTTAATCAGAAGCTTACTTACCCAATAATTCCTATCTTTTTCTTCTTCTTCTTCTTCTTCTTTTTTTTTGTTTACTATAATAATAATAATAATAGTTTGCGGATTTGGTTTTTCTATAGATGATGACCTTATAAACGTTGAATGATACGAGTTCGTCACTTCTGCTTTGGTCATAAATATTCGCTTGTTTCCAATATAAAACCTTTGCCCTTTTTCGGTTATCTTGTTTGTCTCCTTTTTCTAATATACATTCGGTTAGGGTTTTGTTCACCAAAGACTTGGCTATGTTCATTTTCCAAGCTTTTATTGGTTTTGTGTTTTTTTAGTAATTTAAAACATGTGAAGAACAACGAATTTGTAATTTAAAACATGCCATTTAGGAATTTCATGTTAATTTTTGTGTGGATCTTGAGATAAGAAAAACCTTATAAGCCTAAGAAGATGGTTTCCCAAATCATCCAAGAAATCATATTATGAATTAATTTATGGTCTTTCAAAATGTCATCAAAAGAAGAATACAAAATTCAAGTTGATTATTACTAAATGGGTGGATATATTATAAAATAATTAATTATTTGGAGACCGAGCCATCGATGAAACTGTCATTTCCGTATATATATTAACATTGAAGGAATTGGAAGATTATGTTTATGGGCAATAAAGTATGGGGTGAACTTGACGCTATGCACTCAAAAGAAGCACAAAAAGCTGCAAATTTTATGCCATAACCTAATTTCGATTTTTGCCACTTTTATTTTTAATTTGAAAATTTTATTTTCTTCCCACCAAACTTATTTGAGAGATTTTAGCTTTCTTATAATAACGAGATCTCGTGCCGCAAAACCCAACCAAAACTAATGGTTTCGTCAATGATGATTGAAATAGCACCGAGTCTAAACACTTACATTTTTATATGGTGAATCTTCAATGAATATATTTTGTAACAACATACATTATGGATTTAAATCCGGATAATACAATAACGATATTAGGACAAACTACTATTTCTACATACAGTATCTTTATCCACAATAACATTTTTTTGTCATATTCAAGAAATGAAAAAAATAACTACATATGCGATAATATTATCTATGGACTATGACACTAACAGAAAATAGATAATCTCCACTACAATTTTCATAGTCATTTTCTCAGAGTTTAAGAAAACTCACATATTATATTAAAGATCATGTCCAATATAATCGTGTATATTAAATGGTAACCGATTGTTCTCTATTTATTTAGATTCATCATAGCTATAATCATTTATCATAAACAATACGATCATTTGAAATTTTTAAGAAATCAATAAGAAATAACAAAAAAAATCATGTACTAGTATATTTTATAAAAAAAGTCAGCTAGTAAATTTATAACCAAAAAAAAAAAAAAAAGGAAAATTCATGGGAAGAGTGTGGGGGACACGAGAGTTGCACGTGACGTAAATGAGTCAATTGGTAATTAATAGGGTGAGTCTGACAGGAAGTTAATACAACACGGAAACTCTTTTCTCCAAATTCTCTCTAATTATAGTTTTTCCAAATTTTTACAATTCCAACCCCTTTCTCTCTTTGCTTCTCTAATCTCAATTCCAAACCTCTGCATTGATTTCAAAAAATCCAAACACATTTTGAGCACCACCACTCTCGTTTCTACGTTCTTCCTTTCATCGGAGGAAGAATGTCGATGACTGAGGCGGTGATAAAGATCGATCCATAGCGTTTTTATTACTGTTTGTTTCCATTATTTGTCTCCAGGGTTTTGGTTTTTGGATGATTAGACCTTTATATAGGATTAAATGGGGAATTGCTTTGGATCTTGCTCAAAGATAAATGATAATGAGGACGATAATGTTGACTCCTCAGTGAACTCCAAACCCTTTTCACGTAAGCTCTTCTCATTCTTTAATGTACATACCTCTCTGTTTCTTGTTAGTTGTAACTAAATTCTTACTGGAATTGTTGAACATAACTTGTCCTTTTGCACATTGTCCTGGATTCTCTGAATGTTAACGCATTGCTGGATGAATCTAAGAAAGTTTTTTAGGAGATGGTTTTATGTAGTTATTCGATTTATCTCTAATGATGAAAGTAGCAGAGAGAACTCAATTGCCCTGTTCGGAAAGTTAGTAACTTTGCTGTTGATAGTTATGTTTATCCATTCTCATTTTGATGTAAGAATGTGGCACTGTTTCTTGTCCAGGAGCGGATAGTGGTACTGGAAGAAGCTCGAATCTGTCATATCCATGGAGTTTAAAACCTCTCATTGCAAGAAAATGTGAAGCTAACATCACTCTACCTGCACCGTGCGGAGAAGGAGACATAATGCATTCTCAATATTTGAAGTCCTTTACCTTAGATGAGCTAAAGAATGCTACAGGAAACTTCTGTCCAGAGAGTCTAATTGGGGAAGGAGGTTTCGGGTTTGTTCACAAGGGCTGTGTTAATGGTGGACCTGGAATCGAACTTTCGGTTGCTGTGAAGAAGCTTAAAACTGGAGGTCTTCAGGGACATAAGGAGTGGCTGGTAAGCTTCCTTTTGAATTATTTTATTATGATTTCACCTTGAGAGACTGTACTCTATTGAAATCTGTACATGTGTGTATGATTTTCTCTAAAGAGGGAAGTGAATTATCTTGGAAGATTGCATCATCCGAATCTAGTGAAACTGATTGGATACTCCTTGGAAAACGAACACCGCCTTTTGGTTTACGAGCATATGCCTAATGGTAGTCTTGAAAATCATTTGTTTGAAAGTAAGTAAACAAAATGTTTTTAAAATCCAAAACTTATGTTTGTTTTTTTTCTTCTATCTGGATTTCTCATTATCTGAATCCTGCTTATTCTAGGGGGTTCCAATGTGCTTTCTTGGTCATTGCGTATGAAAGTCGCTATTGGTGCTGCTCGAGGACTATGTTTTTTGCACGAAGCTAATGACCAAGTCATTTACAGAGACTTCAAAGCAGCAAATATCCTTCTCGATTCAGAATTCAACGCCAAACTCTCAGACTTTGGATTAGCCAAAGAAGGGCCAAAAGACAACCGTTCACATGTGACAACTGAAGTCATGGGTACCGAAGGTTACGCAGCTCCAGAATATCTAGCGACAGGTTTCTCTTTCTTTGATGGCTCATTTTATTCCATTTCAATTACACACAACATATGAAATTTTCTAAAACATTGGCCTTTTTTCTGTTTTCTGTCAGGTCATCTAACAACGAAATGTGATGTCTACAGCTTCGGTGTAGTGTTGCTAGAGATTCTCTCTGGACGTCGAGTCATAGACAAATCCAAATCACGGGAAGAAGAAAACCTAGTGGAGTGGGCAACACCTTACTTGCGAGACAAGCGAAAAGTGTTCAGGATAATGGACACAAAGCTTGTGGGTCAATACCCTAAGAAAGCAGCATTTATGATGTCTTTCTTGGCTTTACAATGTATCGGAGAGGTTAAGGTTAGACCATCGATGATTGAGGTCTTATCTCTTCTTGAGAAAGTTCCGATTCCAAGACATAGAAAGAGTAGAAGCAGAGGTTTTGCTTATACTAACTCTGCTTCTATGTCTTCAAAACGGTTTCTCAGACACCCTAAAGACTAAAAATGAAAACCTTTTTTTGTCACTTCATTAATAACTTATGATTAATTACGAAAAAGAGAATTCATGACCCATGATCTATTATAAAGTTTCAACCATACGTTACATTTTATATCTTAATTGAGCAGATATTATAGTGGTTACTAATTATACATAATCATGATCATTGTTGTTATGTACTATGTATGCGTATATATAAGAACATGTACATTGATAGAGTACACTATTTACTCGAAATGATTGCATGTCATATATGCATGGAGGGAGAGACGAAAAGAGAAGTCTAATCCAAACCTAAACGCCCCTATAAATTACCCACTAATTATCATTAATCATATCTTCTCGTAACTCCAAATTTAACAAGACAATCAATTAGCCGTCAATACCCCACTTCCCCTAATAGATTCATCATCACTTCCATTCTTTATTCTCTCTCCATATCTTACTACTAAATGTATATATAAATCTTTTCTCCATCATCGATTGTCACAACACAAACTTATCTCTCTCACTTTCTCTACAATGGCTGATCACAAAACCAAAGAAGAGAAGCCATTCTCATTCCTAGCTCATTCACCTTCCTTTGATCACAGGTCAATTTCAGAAGCTTTTGTTCAGTTTTACTTTGTTACTAGTTTTTGTTTTCTCATAATTAAATAACTCTGTTTTTTGCAAACGCATGCAGCTCCTTAAGTTATCCTTTATTTGATTGGGAAGAAGATCTTCTTGCTCTCCAAGAAAACTCTGCCGCTCAAGGTTTTCCTTTCACTACAACTTCTCTGCCTTTACCTGATCTTGAACCCTTGTCTGAAGGTATAACATATAGTTACATAGTTGATATTTGTCACATATATATGTATGTATAGAGGTTTCATGGGTCTTGCTTTGTTCTGTAGATGTACTCAATTCATACAGTTCTGTATCATGGAACGACACAGAGCAAAACAGAGGAGATGGTGCTTCATCGGAGAAGAAGACGGAAAATGGAACAGTTAAAGAGACGACTAAGAAGAGGAAAATCAATGAGAGACACCGAGAAAATAGCGTGAGAATCATCAGCGATATTACTACCTACACAACTAGTTCAGCATCAACAGCATTATCGAAGGAAACTGTCTCTCGCTACTTCTACATGCCCATAACTCAGGCTGCAATGGAGCTTAACGTTGGTTTAACTCTTCTGAAAAGGAGATGTCGCGAATTGGGTATTCGCCGATGGCCTCATCGTAAACTCATGAGCCTTAACACTTTGATCAGTAACGTCAAGGTATGTAGAACAAGGCACTACACTTAATAATATTGTTTTCAGATTGGTGAACTCAAAATGTATTTTCAATCATATGAATAGGCGCTGCAGAAGATGGAAGGCGAAGAGAATGCCGAAAAGTTGCAGGACGCGTTGGAGATGCTTGAGAAGGAGAAAAGGACGATTGAGGAGTTACCGGATTTGGAGTTCAAGGACAAGACAAAGAGGCTAAGACAAGCTTGTTTCAAGGCTAACCACAAGAGGAAGAAGAAGAGAAGTCTCAAGTCCGATCAGTTTCTAGTACCCTCGTGTTCAAGCAGTGGATCAGTCCCTAGTGATGAGTCGGTTGATGAAGCAGGAATGGAGAGTGATGAAGAAGTGAAGTATCTTTTGTGTGGTTTCTCAAGTGAGTTTAGTAGTGATTTGTGAAATCTGTTTTTAGTGGGGGATTGGATTGTAAAGCCAAATGCTTTTTTGACTAATTCAATGAACAGAAAACATAAATATGATACTGAATACATTGAAGAGCAACAACATTAGTGTAGATAGATTACTAACAAACAAAAAAGAGAGATAGAGATGAAGAAAGGAAAGATCTCATACTTGTTCTCAAACACTAAGCTTCTCAATCTCTCTCCTTAGAGCATTAGCCCTAACCAAACTTCCAATGGTGTTCACTGCCAACTTGATATCCTCCAAAGGACTACCCGGTGCAACCCGCTTGTACAGATAGCTATCGAATGTCATCTTCTGAACATACTCATCAGCACACATCTCCACAAACGCTTCTCTTGCCGGATTCGATCTGTAAAACACTTTCTGTAACACATCAAGCACCCTGTACGTAGGCAAGTATGTCTTATCCCATTTCTCCAAGTACTTCCTCAAGTCCCCTTCGTCGATCATCTTCTTACCTGTTGCAACAAAAACACTCAAGACTTTAGGATTCACTCAAACTTAAAACACAAAAATCCGAAAAAAGCAATCTTTTTTCACTTACCATTCTGTGAACCTTCAACAATGGCTTCAGCACACATTCTTCCACTCTTAGCAGCAAAGTAGATCCCTTCACCAGAGCATTTAGTCACATACCCTGCAGCATCACCTACAAGAGCAACACGTTTCGAGAGCCTACGTGGTCTCGGGTGTTCGGGAATCGGGTGAGCCTCCACCCGGATGATCTTGCCACCCAAAATTTTGTCTTTGGCTCTGTTTCTGGTCGCGAGCTGGAACTTCTTGATGTCACCTTTGTGAGTCACAGTACCTGTTCCAACAGCTACATGGTCGCACTTAGGGAACACCCAACCATAGAAATCCGGCGACACATCATCTCCAACATACATCTCAGCTAAATCCTCATAGTAAGTCATTTTCTCATCAGGAATCCTAATCCTCTCCTGAAATTTTCCAAATTTCACCACTCAACTCCATAAGAACATGACTTTTCAAATCACTAAACACAGTTCCATAAATTCATCAACTATATAACAAACTTAAACCTCAAAAATAAGAAATTTGACCTGAAATGCGATTGCGTAATCGTAATCACCAGCATCAATAGATTTAGCAACCCTAGAGTTAGCTCCATCAGCTCCAATCACAGCATCAACCTCCATTGTCTTCTTCGTCCCTGTAGCTCCAGTTTTACCATCGTACTCAGTGTAATGCAAAGTGTACGGCGAGTCCCAATTCTCCGGATGATCCATCTTAAGGAAGAGACCGTTAATCACAGTGGCTCCACTCTTCTCAGCTCTCTCTCTCAGATACGCATCAAGCACTTCTCTTCTCACCATACCTATATACTCATGTTCCTTAAGCGTACGACCAATATCAACAGCGATGTTCGACGGTGATATCATCTTCATCTTCGTCACTCTCCGGTCGATAATATCCAGCGGCAAATTAAATTCTCCGACCATACAGAGAGGAATCGCGCCACCGCAAGGCTTGCAATTGTCCATCTTACGCTCGATGAGAATCGTCTCGATTCCTCCTTGTGCTAGAGTCTCTGCAGCTGCTCCACCTGCCGGACCACCACCGATGACGGCGACGCGGAGTTTACGGTTGGAGAGTTTGGGAGTGGCTCTGGATGCGGTTACTCGGAGAGAGCTCCGTCGCTGGGGGAGAGAAAGTGACGACGGTACATGGGAGACGAAGTTGGTTTGCTCCGTTGATGATTGACGAAGTCCGGTGAAGGATTTGAGTGTAACCGTCGTCGCCATTGTTGTTTGAAGAAAAAGCTTGAGGAGGAGTTCAGTGAACACACTTTCAACAATGGAGGAATCTCTCTCTGCTTTGAGTTTGTGAAATCTTCTTTTGTTTAAATGTGGTTTTGTTTTCGTGGATTAGATATTGTTGGAGATTTCTGAGGGATGTATACCGTTGGATTGAGAAATGGACGGTGAAGATGAGATGAGGATAAAGTTACGGGTTTGGGAATTTATTTATCTGTGGCGCCCATTTTGTGTAGCAAACGGCTGAGTTTTGGCCACGTTGGATAGTTATGTAACTATTTTGTTGTCTTTTGATTTTATTTTATGGGTACAAAACATCCGTAGAATTTCTGGTTCACACAAAAATGGTTCAATGGATAGTTCAGTGAATCAGTGTGTTATTGTAATGACCAAAGGATATTTCAGTTTATTACTTTATTAACTACTTTTATACTGTAAAAAATAAAAAATAGAAGAAGTTTTCAACCAAAATTAATTTGATCCGCTAAACCAGCTAGATCGGGTTTAAGCGGGTCAAAAAAACTGGCTTATAATCAGACCGGATTAGTGTCCAAATTGCGGATTACCAGTATAACTGGCCGGGTTAGTCTGGATTTCAAAACACATTTTGATCAAAATATTGATTACCTCTGTTTTAGACACGTTACTCTGTTTCAGTCAGAAAAAGCCTCAACTACACAAACAAAGGCCATGTTCGGGAGTGAATCGCTGCGACTCACTCCGGCGATCAGAAAATTGCCTTACTCCTCATTCATCTCTTCTTCGGCCATGTTCGGGAGTGAATCGCTGCGACTCACTCCGGCGATCAGAAAATTGCCTTACTCCTCATTCATCTCTTCTTCATCTCTTCTTAATTTCAGTCGCCGCGACTTTGATTTCAAAATTTTGGAGTCGCCAGAATAATCAGCGGCACAACCCAAACCTTAAGATTGAAGCTGCGATAGTCGCTAGATTTTAAAAATCAAATTGTCATTATCTGATTTACAGATCTGTTACGATTCTCATCTTCTTGTTCAATCGAACTGTATTTGGAAATTTACTAAATTTATGTTTATACCCTTTAAGATATTTATAATTACAAAAATTACCTTTAAAAAAAAAAAAAAAAATAGTCGCTGGTTGAGTCGTGCGACCCTAAAACGAACACGGCCAAACTGCACTTCATTGTCCAACGGCTCAAACCTCAAACAGTCACTTTCGGTGGTTATTTACCAGAATACCCACTCAATCATCTGAATTTCTTCCAGCCCGAAGTAATTCACCTTTGGTCCATTGGGCTTAATATTGGCCCATTATTAAACATATTTTATCCAATCTTAGCTCATGAGAAAAATCAAAATACAAACGAGCATGCAAATTTTAGAAAAAAACAAAATCTTTCCTCTTTAATTTTTTTTTGTTTGGGCCTGAATAGTTTTTTTTCAATTAACATATGATTTTATTGATACTTTTAGTAAGAGAAGCCAAAGTAACGAAATAGCAAGTGAAGAATACACGCAGGAGGAAAATCACAACAAGTGTTTGATAGATGTTTAAGTTTATTTAATTCACTACAAGGAAATATTCCGTAGGAGCTCATAAACCGCATGTTTAATATAACACAATTTCAAGTTTACGGACAGGAAACGGTTACAACTTACGACACCAACACGAGGAAAGAGTAGTTGAAGTAGGTTTGAATCAAATAAAAACCAAAAACAATAATTCAAATTAAAAAACAAAAAAACAAAATCAGTTGGTTCATCAACTCAAAATCTACCTTCACCACTTTATTCTCACACTACTCCTCCACCTTTCTTACTTAGTCCATATTTTTTCACCTCCAAAACCCTTTTAAAAACCACCCAAACAAATCTTTTTCAATCAACACACATTCATATTTGGCGACATGAAGTTCTGCGCGATATTCATATTGTTCATCATTCTTGCAATCAACGGCTACGATTGCAAGATAGTCCAGTTTATATTTGGAGATTCATTGTCTGATGTAGGTAACAATAAGAATCTACCGAGGAGTTTAGCGACAGCAAATCTGCCCTTTTACGGTATTGATTTTGGCAATGGTTTGCCTAATGGAAGGTTCACTAATGGGCGCACTGTTTCAGACATTATAGGTAAGTCATGTGTATGAAATTAATAGTTAGTCAATGATATCATGATATATCATGTGAATTACGTTTTAGTACATGCTTATAATGGTTTTGTTTAAATTTTAAGGTGATAAAATTGGATTGCCAAGACCAGTAGCCTTCTTGGATCCAACAATGAATGAAGATGTAATACTTGAAAATGGAGTGAACTATGCTTCAGGAGGTGGTGGAATCTTGAATGAAACCGGTGGTTATTTCGTAAGTCTCGTGAATAATTAAAGTTTTAATTTGCATCAAAATATATATATAAGATTCATCAAAGAAATGATTGTCTAATGATGTTTTTTTTTCTTTTTCATGGGTATTGTATTTGTGAAGATCCAAAGATTTTCGCTGTGGAAGCAAATAGAATTATTCCAAGGGACACAAGATGTAGTTGTGGCAAAGATAGGGAAAAAAGAAGCAGACAAGTTCTTCCAAGATGCTCGATACGTCGTCGCTTTAGGCAGCAATGACTTCATTAACAACTACTTGATGCCTGTCTATAGCGACTCTTGGAAATACAATGATCAAACCTTCGTCGACTACTTAATGGAAACTCTTGAATCTCAACTCAAGGTTAATTAGTCTAGGAAAAACACTCCAGTTACATATAGTTTTCATAAATAGTGTGACTGATGCATATATTGTGATATTATAATGTTGTAGATGTTGCATAGTTTAGGAGCGAGGAAGCTAATGGTGTTTGGGTTAGGACCAATGGGTTGTATCCCACTACAAAGAGCTCTAAGCCTGGATGGAAATTGTCAAAACAAAGCGAGTAATCTTGCTAAGAAATTCAACAAAGCTGCGACCACAATGCTCCTAGATCTCGAGGCCAAGCTCCCTAACGCAAGCTACAGGTTTGGTGAAGCCTATGACCTCGTCAACGACGTCATCACTAACCCTAAGAAATACGGTAATAATATAACTTGGATAATATCAAAAGAAGCATTCATAAATGACATTTTTCATTTAGAAAAATAATTGATCATTCATATTCAACAAAAAAAATTTACAAAAATGTTTTTTGTCATAAAAAAAGTTTGATAGTTTCATTACATAAAGGCTATTCTTTTTATTGCTTTAATCATCAGATTAACTTGTTTAAATGTTGTCTGATAATAGGGTTTGACAACTCGGATTCGCCGTGTTGCTCGTTCTACAGAATCCGGCCGGCGCTGACATGTATTCCGGCGTCGACATTGTGTAAAGACAGAAGTAAGTATGTGTTTTGGGACGAGTATCATCCCACCGATAAGGCTAACGAGCTCGTTGCTAATATACTCATCAAAAGGTTTGACTTCATGCGTTCTGATGACGGTACCTCCCATGCTCCTTCTCCGGCGCCGGCTATTTCTCCTTCTCCCGACACTAACTGATTGAATTAATGTCTTAATATGTAATGATTCCGGTTTATGTAAATTGTGATCATGTTGTGGAGAGTTTCGTTTGTCTTTCATTTTGATCATGTCAAATAATGTTTGTTTTTTTCTGTATTTTGTTCTTCTTTTGTTGTATCTGTTAATTCGAGAATTTGTCTTATAATAGTAAAGATATTATCATGTTTGAGGTGGTTGTGCCCTCCACTGTCTCAGTGTCTCTCCACCAAATAAAACGAAAATAACAATAATTAATGTGGTAAAGATAAATCAACAGAAATGGCATATTTAAAACAGTGTAATAGAGGGAAAAAGCAGAGCAAAACCTTTTAGTGTATCAGTGGATGACCTAACCTGAGCTAAGTTAATGGTGGGACTTTTAATTAAAAAAAAAAGTCTCACCTTTTTAGACATGGGTTTCATAAAGTTTGAGTCTTATCAAATATTTGATATCTTCATATAGCCTTTTAGAATAAGATTCAATTATTAAATCTTGATACATATCATATAAAGTGATTTTTGATTATTACAGTTTTATAGAAGCTAGATTACAAGAAAATGGAATTAGCAATCAGAACAGTGAGGAGTGTGGCGGTTGTTAGCACCAGATCCTGGATAATCGTTAATATCCTCAACGGTCATCCTCCTCCGTGTCCTTGTTCTTCTCTTAGGATCAGTTTCAATGCGTCCCTATGAAAACATGAAGCATTCATACCAAAAAAAAGAGTCAAAATACAGAAGAGACTTTGATCTCTGCTCACATTGTATGAGTGTGTGTGTGGAGTGGATTCTTACCAGGTGGCTAATCTGATTCAATTCCTGTCCCTTGGTTTCAAAGTGGTTTGTTGATGATTTCTCAGTTCCTGCAATAAATAAGAATTTATAAGAAGAAAGAAACAGAACAAGAACAAAAAAACTTGAGGAGGTTAGAGAGAGGTATTACAGACTTGCAGTGATTAAGACAGGCTTCCATGAGATCATGAGATATAGAAGAGCTAAAACCAAGAACATTCGAGAGTGTTGTCTTCTCTCCATCTACTTTCCCTCAAAATACAGAAGATGTGTTCTGTTTCTGCTCTGTTATTCAAGTAAAGCTTTGTCTAATTTATACAAAAACCATATGTGCTCTTCTTCTGGATCTGTAGTAGGATTATCGTGGAAGAAGATATCAGATATTAAAGAAGATTGTGCAAATTTTCTCATTTTCTTTAGATCTCTACCGTTGATTGTGGAAATAAGCCTTTTGAGTTGGAGACATCACATGATGCTCATCAAACTAATACTCTTCTTTTTTTTAAGTACTAGTGTTGTATTATATAATAGTATATAATACACACAAAGATATATGCAAATCTGCTGAAAATCATGTATGTACACACATACACAGCATGTACACTGTATATACACAAAAACTAGTATGTACATTGATACAGTAACTCAACACAAATATTATTCATGACCTCGCTCTTCTGAGACAATCTGGTTGCTGCAAAATAATGAAACAAGAGATTGGTTTGTGGATTTTGACTGTGTGTATAGAAGCAATCTTATGTGCATCAACCTGATTGTTATCAGAGTGTTCAAACACTGGTTGATCAGGAAATTGGAAGCTGTTGCTAACCGGATACATAGAAGGATCTTGTTGGAAGTTAAACTCTAAACCCGGTTCTAACTTCTTCTCTTCTTGCATACCAAATTAAGTAGAATACAAATATTCCTCGTCGAGTTGCAAACGCGAGAAGCTGTTTCCGTTTAGCTCGTTTAGCACATTGCCTTCTTATCTTAAGCGGTCAAATTGTTGTAGGTTGAAAATTTGATCTTCTTGATTTCAGACTCGAAAGAAGCTTGAGTAAACCGGAAGTGATGTAATATCCTTGATTGCCATCTCTCTGCTGATCATAAAACTTTGAATTGAATAGAACATATAACTCAAAATCATATTATTAAGTGCATTAACAGTTTTCACTCACCGCGATGAGCATGAAAACTTGATTCAGCAGGTATGATCATTTGCTGGTTATTGTTATTAGGAAGCCATGAGATTAAATGGTTTTCTTGAATGCCGTTTATTACTGATGATATTCCGCTCTAAAACTGCATGATAGAATATTTGGTCTGGTTTAAGAATGTGAGAGAGCAAAGAGGGACAATTTTTATAATTTATACATAACCTGTGTTGTTGTACATTCTGGTGACATGGGTTGATTCTTTCTGAAATGTTCCTGCAAAGCAAAATCTGCCTCCATTAGTAACTCTTAACATTTTCATATGTGTGTGTAAAATAAGTAGATGTTTCAGCTCAATATGTTTCCCATTCCCAAAACCAATAATTATTATGAAAAAGGAAGAGAGTTACCTAAGGCTATCCATTTTTCTGTTATGTTCAAAACAAAAGGTTATCAGTCTTCATTACACAACTTATATCACGATCAGGAGTCTATATGTATGTACTTGAGAGTTGAGAAAAATCATGCTTAAACATAAACCATGAACTTTTCAAGATTCAGGTGAAGTTCCCTCAGGTAACCATAAAAATGATCCAGTTGATTTCCTTACTTACCTATGACATATAACTTTCTTCAAAATCCCACTTCTTCTCTTTGAGTATGTATTTTGCTTGTTGCTACTACTCTCTAACCTCATATCATCAGGCGTAATCCTTCCCATTCTGCATATCCAAACCTCATCAAATCTAACAATTTACAAAAAGAGATGAAAAAAAGAATGAAGAATTCTTTTAGGTACTAACTTCAACTACTTGTGGTTCTTTGGTATTCAACAGCTAAAACCATAGACTTGTCAAGGAAGACAAGAATCTCCAAATCCGAAATTGATTTGTACAATATAAGAAAGGAAAAGTCTTTGAGACAAGAGAAACCACTGTGAAGAACGAAAACAGAGAATTAACAGAAACAGAGGATTAGGGAATGTTCACATGCCACATGGAAACAGCAGAGGAAGAAGACAGTTTAATTCGTTAATCAATTAGGCTGTTCCGTTTTTAATTAACACTTTGATTATTCGAAAGTTTCAAACTTTTTTTTTACAATTCGGTTGGGTCTTTAACTTATCTAATGGGCCATTAATATTCTCACACGAGCCCAGTCGTATCTTTTGAGTTCCTTCTATTTGCCCTAATTTTCGCCGCCTCTCTGCTTATATATTTAAAGCCATCGCCATTCATTGGAGATCAGTAGGAGCCACATCTCTTGAAACCCTAGTCTTTTATCTCTGCAAATTCGCTTATCGATTCGAGGGCTTCTTAAAGATTCACTGTTTTTTTGTTTGCGTTATGGCTATTTCTGTGTTATTACTGGTTTTCTTTTGATGCCTGTGATGGTATTAAATATACTTTGAGAGCTTAGTCTCTAGGAAAACAAAACAACTCTGAGGCATTTTCAATTCTTTTTTCTTTGTTGATGAAATCGAGTATAATTGTTTATTTTTTTCTAGTTTTTTTTGTTAGAGGATTTGTGTATGTGCAAGTGATGATAAAAAGACAGGGACATCAGATTCTCCTTTGGAGAAGTATAATGATGAGTATGTCTAGATGGGAATCTCTCTGATGCACTTTTTTAATTGTTTATGAAGTTAGTTTTGTGCCGGTGATGTATATCTATTGATGTGTTTTCATCAGATTTTCATAGTGATGAATTATATCACAATTGTCACTACCTCTGAGGCATATTCTTCAACATAGTTTTGTTTTGTTATTGCTTGCCTACATTTGATTTTATAGCCTGGTGATTGCATCTAAGAACGGAGATATGAAGGGTTGTTTTGTTGTAGCCTAAATTTATTTTGGGCTCCAAAGCTTACCCAATGTAATCATCTTGCTTTACTCTATATGAAGGCCTCTTATTCCTCATCTTGTCTCACTTATTGAAGCTACGTACTTAGTTTTTTTATGCAGGAGGACGTGTCCAGACAAGGATTTCAAAGCTTCCAAGATTGTTCCAAGATTTTGGATCACATTAGTTACCCAGATGTAGTGTTCATAAACATGTACAAATTATTATCTTTTCTTTAATTCATGATGTCTTCTCTATTCACTTGTAAACATTTTCCAAGAATGTCGACGATAATCAAAATTAGACAATTTATCCAATCGAGCAAAGAGATTCTTACTTTAGAATTGAAGTTTCGATCCTTATAAAATGGAACCGATTTCATAATTAACAATCTTTGGTAAGAAATTATACATAGACAACAAAGATTGGAAAAATGGAGTTTCTTTCTCCTTGCTTATAGTAGCCAACATACTCTCTTTCTCTACATTTTGCTTCGTGATCTTCATATTTAGACAAACAAACTCACAATTACAAACTTCTCCAGAATAAACAAATTGTTTCCCATTGAATTAACATCATTCAGAACCGTGATGCTTTCCAACAGTATCAAGACCTTCTGTTCTGCTTCGAACAATCCGATGAAACACTTCCCTCACTTTCCTCTCAAACGGATCCAAACCATTCTTCAAAGCTTCTTGAAGCTTCCCCAATTCCTCAACCCTCTCTCTCACTTCCATCTCTTTCTCATCAGACAAAGGAAACTGAACAGAATCAACCAACTCATTCATCAATCTTGAACTCCTCTCAAACTGATGTATCTCTTTCAACAACCCACAAGTGTTCTTCCTCTCACGCTTCTTCGATTCCTCAATAATCCTATCGTGCAACGACATCAGTGACCCTCCCCATTGGTAATTCCTAGGAACATTGAAATGCACTTGCAAGCCTCTGTCTTGACAAGGAATCGCTGCCACAAGCGCCCACATCACAAACAACAATATCGATGTCATTGTATAAACCGGAACAATAAGACCATTAGTTGCAGTAATGTCACTAGCGCGAGGCGTAGCTAAATTGTTCCCAATAGCTTGTAATTGCTTAGAAGCAGACCATGATCTTGAAACACTCCAAGAAAGCGACCTGAAATGCCCGATTGTTCGGTGATGAAGATGCTCCTTGTTCCGTCCAAAAGACCGGTTACGATGCTGCGACGACACTGAGCTTGAAGATGAATCCTTCTCATCAAGCATACCAATAGCTAACTCAATCAAAGTCTTCCTCGCACGACGAAACTGACCTTCTCCAAGAGGTCTCTGGCTACTACTACTTCCTCCACCGTTATTGTTGAAAGCGCAGATTACGATTTCAATAAGTTTCTGCCATTGACGGATCTGTTCAACACCATCACGAATGGCGTTACAAACATCAAGAGCTTTAACACTTCTCTCGAAGTAATCTGCAATCAATCGATCCGTCGGTGGTTTAGTAATCATCGAACGATGATTGATGACGATGGCACGAAACTCTTCTTGACAAGACAAAAACGAATCAAGAAGCTTCCCAACCCATTCAAGAGACAGTAGATCTTCACAAGTAGAGGCATTGAGATCGATAAACCTCTCAGCAACTTTTCTCTGAAATGAATCAAGCTCTGCTTCCATCTGAGTCAACTCGACGGTAACAGTCGTTGAGTCAACCGAGTTCACCGCCGTGTCTCGCCGTAAATTGAGAAAAGACCTCCCGAATGATCTTTGATAATCCGTTGCTGGCATTCTCAAAATCAAAAACACAAATTTGTAAGATTGTGTGATAATCAAATTCGAGAGAAAATTCTCATTCCCCGGAAAATAAAAATCGCTCCTTTTTTTCTGATTTTGGGAGCAGAGAGAGTGATGATGATAAAAATTAAAAACCCTAATGGGAATGAGATTGGCTTTATATTGATAATTGAGAGAGAATTTTGACCGCGTCTTTATTTTTTTTTAGTATGTATTTTGTGATAAATTTGGAAAAAGGATTTATATTAAAGTTTTTCTCATTCCAACGAAAAAGATCTTTTTTGTCTATTTTGATTTTGTTTATTTTTAATTTTTGCGTTGTTACTCGTCCGAAACACGCAGCTAACACGTAAATAAATAAACCAAGTAGGAAAAAAAAGAAATAAAATAGGAACATACAATCAATCTCAGCCGTTGGATTAAGAAGTGATTCGCGCAGACATATGGCTGTGAGAGGAGACATGACAGCACGTGGAAGATGTAAGAACGGAGGCCACGTGGCGAGACGTGAGATGGGGAAGAGTGACGGAGAAGGCGTCAATATAACAGCTCAGTCTTAGTTGGCGCGTCATAGAGACTTGGTCCCTCTGATTCGTTTTTTTGCAACTTTTCTAGAAACTTTAAGGCAATGACATTTTGCTGATTTGTTTGTGGCTTTACTTGCTAAAATAAATACTACTACTACACCAAAAAAATCAAGGAGCAAGTCAAGGCACTATTTCTTGGTTGATTTTTATTGTGTGTATATAATTATAAAGTAGACCGTTTGCTTTGTCATAAGTAGACTATAGTACTAAATTACAAATGGATTATGTATAGTTGGATACATTAATAATTGAATATAAAGGTGTGTTTAAATGTTGAAAATTATGTTTGAACCATTCTTTAAGTTTTGAACGATAGCCTTTTTATCTTTTTTTTTAATTAATACTAGGCGTAAGTTGCACACTAGACTAATTAGACTTGTTTAATAATTTGAAAATTAAGCAAGATTTGTAATCAAATACTCTTTTGTCTATTCTGCAAAATCCCCAATTTCTGGAAACTGTACCTAATTTGAATAAGTTTTATGGAAGTAGTAAGTACTATGATATTGAAAACAGTGAATTATGTATGATATACTAAGAAATCTGAAGTAGAGCACGTGTGAATTACGAGTTCCAAGAGACATAGAGGCATAGAGCGATGGAAGTCATGTAGGAAATTTTAAACAAAGAAGAATATGACAGACAAACTCTCCTTTGAGTTTTGACTATTTTCTTGAAATTTGGAACTTGTTAAAAGACCAATTAAAAATTCTTGCAATTTGGCGCTAATCTCTTTCTCCCCCAAATAAGTTCTAGAACTTGATATTAATAAAGAATATTTATACATCATTTGATTATTATAGTTTCCAAATTGATGAAAAACTGACATGGTCGAAACAAAAATTATGTAGGAAGTCTTAAGTAAAATAAAATGGTTGGGTTTCATCATTTTATGTCGAACAATATCATTAAAAAAAATACTACATCTTAATTTCCTTAATATACATGTATCAAAATCACTAGAAAGAAAACTACATCTTACTTTCTTAAAAATCTTAACTACATCATGATGGATGGTATACGACTATAAGAAGATCGTATATTTGGTCACAGAAAGATTTGTTTTGCGATGAAACATTAAAATACTAATCTTAGACCGAGATTAAAGGACGTGGTCCAGGATTTGGAAGGCATCGGTCACAATATCTGAAGTAGATAGCTGCAGCCATCACTCGATTAACACATCAAATTCGATATCTTTTTGCTCTTATATTATAAGATTATCTTATAGGTTTCGTAATGAATATTATTAGTTGATGGGATGTGAATATGGCGGCACTTGTACCCACTCTCCTCATTAGTATTTGGTTAAGGTTTTTCTTCTGAAATGTGCTCTCAATTATCCCAAAATCAAAACGCAACCGCAGTGCTTATGACTTGGTCAACGACTAAAAGCCTACGTTAGTTTGTAACCGCACAGGCGCATGTTAGCATACTCTATGTGACGCATCTGCTAAGTAAACGCCAATAATCACAAAAGTCTTCTCCTTTCGTCTTTTCTCGATCCCCCAAGAAATTCTCCCACTCAAGTGTTAGAAAAAAATTTAAAATCATGAGCAATCGTATTGGATTGTTCGATCTAGAGAAGCACTTTGCTTTCTACGGAGCTTATCACAGCAATCTCAATAACATAATAATCCACACTATGTTCGTATGGCCAAACGTCTTCGCTACCCTTCTCTTCCTCTACTCTACGCCACCGATTTTAGATCACTCTCAATTAGGCTTCCTCAAATCGCTGAATTTTGACAGTGTTTTGCGTTTGGACATTGGTTTTACTCTCACTGTGATTTATGCTATCTTCTACATCTGCTTGGATAAGAAATCTGGAGTTTTAGCTGCTCTGTTATGTTTTTCTTGTTGGATTGGCTCTAGCTTCCTCGCAGCTCGATTAGGACATTCCTTGACCTTAAAGGTGAGCCCTTTAATCCAGTTATTGGAAAAGATTTCATCTTTATGGTTCCCTCATGCACTTTAAGCTCAATTTCTTCCATGCTTTGACTTGAAAGCCTTCTTGTGTTCTCTGCTTAAAGTGATCTTGTTTCTAATGTTTCTGTGGAACTCTTGTTTCTCTAGTTGGTGTTCCTATTGGTGTATATATGCTGATGTTGATGTTGGAACGTCAATGTCTTGTCTCCGAACTTTAATGATCACTTGTCTGGATATAATGTGGTCCTTTTATGATTCTTTTTATCAGAAAACCTCCAAATTAAATGTCTGCATCACTTATGTTCAAGACAAAGTTTCTTCTTTTGTATTGCAAATATCTATATCTTTTGCATTTTTGACTCGCTTTCTCAGTTTGGAGTAGCTTCTCAGCTCTTATGTTGGAGTGGTCAGTTCCTCGGTCATGGCTTGTTTGAGGTAATAAACTTCCTTTGTTGTTTAGAAATCATTTCTTTTGATTCTTCTTTGCAGAAACCTAACTAACATATATCTTAATTCTACTCCAAGAAACGAGCTCCTGCACTTTTTGACAATCTACTCCAAGCTTTTCTGATGGGTCCTTTCTTCGTGTTGCTCGAGGTTTGAATGTTTTTCTTCTTTTATGTTTTTTTTTTTTTTTTTTCATCAAACACCATTTAAATTAAGTTATCTTTTATGTTTCTCTTTCCACGGAAGTGCTAATCACAATGAATTATATGAAACCAGGTGTTGCAGTCTGTTTTTGGGTACGAGCCATACTCTGGATTTAAAGCACGCGTCGACTCCAAGATAAAGAGTCAAATCAAGGAATGGAGAGAAAAGAAGAAGAAGGTCACTTAGAGCATGTTTACTCATGAACCAAAATGAGTATCATTAACAGTTTTTTATTATTGTTTCATGAGTTGAAACCCAAAATGAGTATCAATAGACTCACCCCAATGATACTTTTCATCCAATGAAGCATAAGCTCCATTACCAATTACGTTTGTTATTGAGGCCCAGGCCGAGCCCATTAACTTATGCAAGTTACGGAATCTTCCAAATGGATGAAATAGTGTGTCCCATCTAAGAGCAGATTGGAAAAGGAATAACATAGATAAACAAGAATCGAGATTTGTCAGAATGGTAAGAAAAAAAAACGTTTTGATTTGATTTTTGTATGACTCACTGACCTCTTTTGAACTGAACCACAAAAAAAAAACAAAAGTTAAAGTTAAAAGCAAACACGAAAAGTTTTATTTTCTGAATAATAGAAAACTGAAAAGTTTTAGATTTTTGTCTGTCATAATGTAAAAATAGGTTAAAGTTGCTCTAAAATGAAAATATAAAGGAAATAAACTTATCGTCTCCATTATTGAAAAAATGCTAATCATCATTTATCGTCATGATTATAATATTGAACTGTGTGCTTTCTTCTTCACATACATGTCACATTCACATGTGTTATATCCGCTATACTTTGTTTTTCCCTACTTTTCTGGAATCATCTATTTTCGAAATTTGTTTTCTTTTTACAACTGTGTTCTACTTTATCTTAATAGAAATTTGTTTTACAACTTTTTACTATTGTGTTCTATTTTATTTTATCTACCATAAAGTTATAAAAATAGAATCTGATTACAACGTATACATACTGTATTAGGCTAGAATAAAACGTTGTGATTCGCTGGTAAAAAATATAAATGTGGCTTCTCATTGATTTTTTGGATGTGGAAACTAGTGTGGTCTGAACTTAAAAAAAAATTATTTAGTTTTGAACTCGAACCTTTTTTTTTTTTTTTTTCATCTGTGAATTTCATTAACCTTATAAAAAGATTGACAATACATTTCTTTAAAAAGGATCAAGGGCAATCACCAACAAAGACAAAAGGGTGTTAGACTAAGTAACACAATTCTCGTTAGTGAACTCAAGTCATTTTTTTCTCTTCTCTTATATTCCTAAATTGTATGTCATTTTTTATCTGTGTAGAAAATGATCGTACGGATTGTCACAAAAAAAAATGATCGTACGAAAATTTTGTAAACTTAATAATGAAAAAGTCCAAAATAAGTATGGACCAGCGACGCGGAAGGCAGCCAGACGATGATAAATTTTGCACATGACTTTTAAAGATTTCCCAAAATTGGCATGACAAAACTATAAGTATTTAAAAGTATTACTAAGAATCTATACTAATTGGCACAAACTAATTGCCACAAATAGTAGCAAAATTATTTATTTACGATCAATACGTGACCTCTGTGTGACCACATTTTTTGTTTATGCCGAGATAGCTGTCAATTAACACTTTGGTTATGTTTGCTTCTGTGACATCAAAATCTTGAAATTTCGAGATTATTAATTAGCAATCTATATTGGACCCGTCCTTGTTAATAATTTGGTACTCACTTTCCGCATTATATACTTAGACAAGAACATTTAGGTTAGTACTTAGTAGTGATTGATATTATTTTTTCACCATTTTTATATTGAAATTCGCATTGTATATATATATTTATATTATTTTTTGGAATTTCATTATTAACCAATGACACCATATATCAAATGTAAGTTATGGAAAACATATGAAAACTTGATAATTAAACTAAGTCATATGCTTGCACAAAAGTAAAAACTAAGTAGTATTGTTCTCCTTACCAAAAAAAAAGTAGTATGTGTTCTAGTATCATTTTCTTATAGAAAATCTGGTTCTTTTACTTTGATACTTGAAATTTTTAAAAGATTTTAATAACTAAAAGAAACGTACTAGAACCCCTTACACACATATGATGAAGTTTCAACCACGCCATTATGACAAAACCTGTAGGAGGAATATAGTATTTGATAGGCTTGTTTCACTAAAATGGTATGAAACCCTCAAATATATGTAGGCTCATAGGCATGCGTGAGAGAACAGAAACCTAAAATAAAAAGTAACAGTCAAAGCTTTAAAACAACATTGACCATGCATGTCATTTAAAGTACTAATAAGCACTTGCTTTTTTTCAGACATCTCTCTCTCTCGTCACACTAAAGAAATGGGCTTATTAGACAAAGAGATGTGATTCAAAGGAGGAACAGGTCAAGCTGTTCAGTCTCATCATAGAAATCAGATTCGTACACACTGTATCTGTATGGATCGGTTAATGAGTAGTCATCAAAAGCCACGAAGCCAGACGTCGAGTCATCACAACAAGGTAGTTCATCAATACTCAGCGTCTCATCAATCTCCATGAAACAACTAATCAATTCCTCCTCTTTCATGTTTATCATCATCTTCTCTTCAGCAACGGCTTCTCTTGGTTGTTCTGACAATATCACTGTCTTGATACTCTCAAGTCCGTGTTTCCTCGACGAGATTCCAGCAGCGAGCTTGTTAAGGAAACGTGCAGAGCTAGTGGATGAAGAGGAGGAAACAGAAGAAGAAGTAGGGCTCGGTGTAGGAGACGACGTAGTTGATGAGGAGGTGACATCGACGGTGAGGCTTGTTGTTGTTGGCTCATGGGTCATTGGATCGATTCCTTTTTTAGCAAGTCTTTTCTTAAGACATGAGTTCCAATGGTTCTTTATGTCATTGTCTGTTCTGCTTGGCATTTGCTTAGCTATTGCTGCCCACCTTGTAATCATTAATTTTTTAAAAAGGACCATATATATTACTAAAATGATACTATAACACGACATTATTGATTGATAAATTATTGATCAAAGATGGGTTGTGTTTGCATTTAATCACAATAAATTAATTACCTGTTTCCAAGGAGGGCATGGTATTTGATGATTTCTTCTTCCTCCTGAGGGGTGAATTTGCCTCTTTTAATCCCAGGTCTCAAATAATTCAGCCATCTTAATCTACAACTCTTTCCACATCTTTGCAGACCTATTTATTGCATATAAATCAAAAGTTTTGTTTTTATCAAATACTTTATCATGGTGGCAAACAGAGAAGTTACAAAAAAAAGATTGAAATTTCTTTTCCCATCGAATAGAAAAGGAGAAAACACAATGAAATAAACTTTCTGAAAATGGGTCAATAAGGATCATAATTTATTTTCTAGAGCTTTATACTTTTAAGATAATATATAAAATGTATATAATAATCAAAAGAAATAGGAACCAGGGAAACACTTGGCGTTCATGAGTTTCATAGATTGCATTTAGATATAATATCATCATATAGTTAGAATCTGATAGAAGATTCTGCATGGTTATGAATATAATAAACGATAAATCTCATCTAACTTTGTTATGCATGAGCTCAAAAAAAAAAAAAGAATATTGTAATAATGCATACACAGACTTATCAACAAAAAGCTCGTAAGAGCTCTCTTTTACCAATGATAGATCCCTTATAGCTCTAAGAGCATGATTATAGGTAGTCTCTTAAGAAAATCTTAAGACTTAAGAAAATCTTAAGATTATGTTAGCATTTAATTGATTATATTTATTCCCAAAAGTGCCTATAAGCTAAGAAGTGTTTCTTAACTAAGGAACAAAAAAAAAATGTTAAGAGGTGGAACAAAAAAAATATTACTTAAATATTCTTAAGAAGTATTATTAAGAGCCTACCTATAATCATGCTCTAGTTATTTAGTTTACAAAACTGTTTTCTTCAAAACTCATGTACTCCTTAATTTACTCCCAAAATCGATTTTTTTTTTAAAGCTAACAAACGTATATTGATTTTATTAAAAAAATCGGAAAAATATACTATTGTGCATAAATCTAGAAAATTAAAACCACCCAAATAAATAAAACAGACCCAAAAACAAAATCTATGGTCCGACAGAAACTGGAACCTAAAGATCCTAGCTTAGCTTCTTCAAAGCCCCTAGCTTCCAAAGAGATACAAACATAGTATAGACCGTACACATTGTATGTAGAATGGTGTAAGTATAGATTTGTACCGGCTTTCTTAGGCAGCGAACCCCACTCGCCGAGACCGTGTTCGTTGATGTAAACCACGAGCTTCCGGTCTTCCTCCGCCGTCCACTCTCCTTTCCTCAACCCGTCAACGTCGAACCACGTCGTCCTCCCCATTTTCTTGTTTTGTTCTCTCCGGTGAACTAATCAGATCTCGACACGTATCTCTTCTCCGGTCGATTCAAGTCTTTCTCTTGATGAATCAGCGTAGAGTCAGTCAGATGATGGTCTTAAGATAAGTGAATTATTGTTAGTGATAATTTTATTCAGAATAGGAGACTTTTTATTTATGTGAGGCTTTCTCTCACTCACACTTATATATATAGAAGTAGAATGGTCTTTTCAAGAGTGAGGAATTGGGGATGTTTATGGTCCCTTTCTTTTTCAATTTTTGATGATTTATTTCAACCGTTGGATTCTGATATGTATATCTCGATGGTGATATTTCCTTTCCATATATATCTTGATTCTTATTTTGTACGTTTTTTTTTTGTTATTCGGAATATATATGCAACATGTTTATTCCAAGGAGTAAAGTCACACACTCACACATATAGCGTATTCACAATTCATCACATAATACAAATGATCATTTTCAAGCTTTGTATTGAAAAAGAGAAGTAAACAGATAAACATAGATGAAATTGTATTTACAACATCTTTGCAGCTTTTGATTGACCACAATGACTTATACTGTTATACAAATACTGTGTAGCTAGAAATTGTTATTTACGCTTGGATAAACTATTTAACACCACGTCTAATTTAATTTACAAAAATAGTTTAACCCCATATATAATTTAGATTAAACAAATTGTTTAACACGTCACTACATATACTATAATTTAGTTTAAACAATTCACTTAATCCAACCATTTACCTAATTTTTTATGGTTTCTCCAGCCAACTCTAAAAGTCTTTGAGAAAAAGGAGGGAGGAATTCAAATAAAGTTATGAACAATTTTATAGACATAATCACATTTAACTTGAATTTTCTACACATTTGGTTCAAGAAAAAGTAGAAAACCTAACATCTCTGTGATGGGTGGTCTAGTAATCACATTTGTGGTTCGTGTTACTTGTTTGTTTGTTGTAAGAAATTTTCACCTCAATAGTTCTTAAAATTAAGAAACAGCCTTAAACAAATATTCCTACAGTTTCACAAAGAGTGTCGTTTTAAGGTTTTGTTTTTGTATCAAAAAATGTCGTTTTGTCTTTTTAAAGCATAATTTTGAATAAAAATCTGTTTTAACTTTTATTTATTGTATTAATAAGAGAGATAATTTTATTCAATGTATGAATAAAAAATATAGTAAAATTTTAACAGTTTTTTTAATATGCATGAAAAATGTAAAATGACACTCTTTAAAAAACAGATTAAATATTATATTACATTTGGCTTACAATAATAGTCCCTTCTATTTTGTAGCATATTTAATTGCTTGATTAAGAACAATGTAGAGGCAACGCCGGTTCAAAAGGTGAACTTTGTTATATGATACACGTTGGTTAATAGCAAAGAAAGCATGTATTTTGGTAAGTGTGAAATATGCAAATTATCTATGGAAAAACAGCAAAATAGTAGGACCCTTAATTGCAAGAATAATAAATGATTGAAAGCAGCATTAATATACAGTACTTATTAACCTTTTTATTTGTGGGGTTACACGGCACTAGGTGTTTATGATAATGCCCAGTCTAATTTTATAAAAACTTTAAAAAAATTTCCAACAAATAAATTGATTACATTCACATTTACAAATTTACCCAAAATGATTTTTGTTTTTTTTTTTATTTTGTTTTATAATGTATATATAAAAAAACCTACTATTAAAAAAAGGAAAATGGCCCTATCACTGCCAAAAGACACTGCACTATGTTGAGTTTTCATTTGTAAGCATCTTTTAGCTTTGGTTTTGGTGTTGACGTGGTTCCTAGTTTTCATATTTTCCGGTACACACGTTGAGATTAACATTATCTATCAGTATTTTATTGTGTGATCAAATTTGTTCGTCTATTTCTCTTTAGACAAAAATTAATAATGGTACCGAAAGTGATGAATTGCTCTTTTACGAAAGCTACAAAACATCATATTATGGCCGTGGTAGTGTGGTGATACCGTATTAGATTTCCCATCTCGATCCCATAACCCAATCCGCGGTTTTTAGATCTTCTGACTTATTTTAGACATAAGAAAATGAAAACCTTCCGTTGTTATCTGCAATTACGTTCGTTTTCTTCGTTTTGCTATATATATATACCCTCCTCAATACATAATCACTGATTATAACTTAAGCAGAAGATTTTATTTGAGTTAGCACAATGTCTTTATGCCTGAATGCCGTATCTTTTGACTAATTTGATGTGAACATGTCTTTTCGGGAAATTTTTTATTTTTACAATCCCACTTTGAAAGAAATTATTATATCACAATCCATCATGGAATAGTTCACAAATTGTTTGCACTCGGAATTTTGATGAATTGCGAGTTTATAGTTAGACTCGAGAACACAAGTTACAGAGAATTGAGTCGTTCAGGCTATCGTAGGCAGCCACTTCATAGTGCATATGTGTATATTTGTACGACATCCATATGGTATGGAACTAATGTTGATTGGACTCCATATCAATTTTTTTGTTTTTTCATTGAGAATCGGAATATGTTCGCAATTTATATATGATATTTTATATAATAATTTGATATTAGGTTACAAGAGTCAAGACCATGTGTCCACATTTTAGATTTATTAGGTATTTGTTAGTAAATAAAAATGAAAATAGGTTGTCTAAAAGACATCGGACATGTTAAATATTATTCCCGTAATTACTATCATGATGTGTTTAAATAAAATGATAAAAATCGATATTCTTACTATTTTATATTGCTATCTCTTTATGGGCCCTGCAACGGTTTCACTTCAGGGGGACCTCTTTAAATGGTGTGGTGGTCACACACACTCACTCAGCTCTTGAGAATCCGCGTTTTTTTTTTTTTTTTTTTTTTAACCAAATATATTAATATGGGCCTTCCCAAAAGGGCTTTAGCCTGGAGATTACAATAGAAACAGTTACAAAATGAAAACACTCTAACCAGCCCAAATACAGAAGCTGGATCTCATCCTGCTGATTGACCTAAAGCAGAGTCTCAGAGCAACCACGCCGGCGGAAACAGGATCCACGATTTTGCGATACACCACCAGAGATGGATAACGAAGAAGGAAGCTTCCGGTCTCCCGCCCCATCACCACTCCTGCGATCCACCAAACCCATTACAGATCCCCCGAATTGCTCAAGACTCTGACTTTGCGGCTCCACGATGTCGGATCCCATGCCAAGCAATCCAACATACTCAGATGTAACCCCAGCTTCCAAATCCGGTGACTACAGTGAATTCCGAGCTAGGGTCCCCGTATGACCAGTCCGTGGAAACAAAACATGCTGGTAATTGATGTTGGTTGCTCAAGCAACGATCCAAAACCAGTGCCCCACGCAAGTCTTCAGGATCCCAAGGGATCCATCAGTTAACCAACGAACCAATTGCGAAACCAACCAACCTCCCTAGACTTCCGCCGCAGCAAAGTCATCCAATCAAGTGGTTGAGCTGCGCAAAGACACTACGGCGAGCACAATGGCGTCCTCTACCATGTCTCCACCAGATCGTCATCACGCCCACTTGACCGGAGCCTCCGCTGCATCTAAAGGAAGATGGACCTTCACCTCCACTGCCGGAGATGACGCTAACTCACCGCTGAGACCATTGCAACTCCCAAACCTGAAATAAAAGCAACCCCAAGCCACCACCGCCAAAACGAGACCAAGACTTACCAACCGGAGAAGCAACCGCAGCCTCTGGAGGGGAAAGGTCAACAGATCCGGCGACATGCCACCAGAAACTGACCACTCAAGCTATAAGAAGAATAGCCCAAGCCCCATTGCTCATCAAAGCCACCAGAACCACCGGAGGGAGCGACACACGAAGAAAAACCCACCCAGATCCGCCGGAAAAACATCACAGGAGCGTCGCCGTCCTCAAGCAACCAAACCGCAACATCTCCGACAGCCACTCAAAGGCTTCCCTTCGCATCACGCGCCGCCACTCGCTCCGGAAACCACCACCAAGAGTCCAGATCTAACACGGAGGACAACTATTCCGGCGACAAAACGACACGCCGGCGGGAGGGAGGCGAAACTAGAACGAACTTCGGTCGGAGAAGCCCTCTCCGGTGCCGGGAGGGCAAGCCGGAGAGGCAGACGAAAGCTCAAAACGAAAACTCTAGAGAGAAGGGAGAGAGAAGAGAAGAGAGATAATTAACCTTTTGTCCTCTTCACGTATCGAGAATCCGCGTTTTCTTAAACGCGCATTTCTATTTGCGAAGAGATTTCACGCTTAAGTTTTTAGAAAATTGAAGCGTTCGAGCTCAATCACGTCCCATCGTCGTTTTTTGATGTGTGTATGTATTTTAATTGTCTTATCTTGTGATTTTGTAAAAAAAAAAAAGGTATAATTTCTACTCCCAAATATAATTTTTTTTGGGGGGGGGGGGGACAGCAATTATTATTTAATATAAAGTACACCTAGATTGATTTTACTTGTATCTGCGAGTGATGCAACTATATATTTCTTTCACAAAATTGTATTGGCATCTATAACCACATAAATTGCTGCGAGTTTAGCGTTTTATAGTTTTTTTTTTTCTGAAATCTATAAATTAATGATAGAAAAAAGATTTCTTTAATTATTTTGTTATGTAATTTTTAGTCCAAAAATACTATATGCCGAGATCCAATATATTCAGTCTACAGTGTAGTTCTAGCCGTCTAGGCATTATTACCAATACGAAGTTGCCAAAACGAACCGCATCAAAGTTGTCTATACAATTCGGTTTGTTTCCGTATTTTTTTATATAGAGAATCGAGAAAAAAATAGATTTAAGTTGGTAACTATTTCGGTTTGGTTTGCCTAATTGCCTTCTCAATGTAAACATTTTTTTCGATTGTACCAAATTTTTTCTTAGGAAAGCACAATATATTGAAGAAAAATATACAAAAGATTTTCAAAATTTGTTTTATTTTTGTTTAAAATTTTGGTTCAGTTCCGAATCAATGATATATATCACCAAAAATTACCATCAACACTTCACACATGAATTAAACCAAACAGAAGTTTTTAGACCTTAACTGCGTGAGGCTATAGACGTTTTATTTGGTTTAATTGATAGAAATCTTTCAAACCGATTTTCCTAAATTTCTGACCCGAACCCATCTGAAATTTTTGAATGCTCATATCTACCACAACGTAATCACATACTTAAACTCGGATTTACCATGATTAAGGTAGCATTATTCGACTCGCAATAAACAACTGCGTTTAAGTTAAAATGAAAATCATAATCTTTTCTTAACGTATTCCCATTCAAGGCCGCGTAATCTATCGTTCAAACTCCTACACGAATAGTTGAGGAGTATTAAAATGAAATAGTAAAAATTGGTGACTACGAAAAAATAATGAAAATATCACGTTTGTCTCCAGCCATGTTTATTTCAATTTCCACGTGCTATTAAAATACATTTTTTGAAGAAACGCGTTTGGAAAAAAAAGGGTTTCGTTTTGTTTCTTTCAATTATGATGTTAATAAGTTGAAATTTCTCACATAGGGCCATAACATGTACATCGTTTCCTGATATTTTCATTTAATCCACGTTAGAAATCTGCAAGGAGCCACAAGCACTCAAGCAGTGATGTCGAAACGCGTAAGGATCTTCAAAGAAAAAAAACTTATTGCGTTTCACTATTAATGCATGAGATATTACGTCCATTTCCTTTGTCAGTGAGATTAAATGAGACAGTAAAGTGGAGGGGGTCAAATTAAAACACTCATGACTTAACTGTTTTTAATATTTTAAACTATAAAGGAAGATAATTCAAAATAAATAGAATATGTCAATTCACTTATTAGTTATTAGTTATTACTAGTACTTTCTCTATTTCAATTTATTTGTATTTTAAAATTTTTGCACACAAATAAAAAATCACAAAATTCTCATTTAATTTTTTTTACATAAAATCATCATTAACACAACTAATTCAACCAATAAAAAAACATGAGGTCAAATATAATTGATCAAAAAACTATTAAATATATTTAATTTTTACATAGAAAATTGAAAACAACATTTATTTTGCAACAATTTTTTTTTGGTTAAACTACAAATAAATTGAAAAGAGAAAGTATTAATTTTGAGATAGAAATCCACCATTCTCCCCTTAAACAAAACCATATATATAATTTTTTTCTTTGTTAATTTTCTGCTATAATACTTTGGTAACTGACTTTACATTAAAAATCCATGAACACCTATAATATCAAAGCGTAGTAAACCACGTACACATGGCATCATACAAAAATTAAATAGATCTCGATCAAATATTAGTGAACAAAAAGATTAAGTAAACATAATATTCTTGAATATTTCGGAGAAAAACCAAATGTATAAGTCCATGTGTTAAATTAAAAATCGAATAAGACAAAGTTAGAGAGATAACGATAAGTTCGAAGCTATGGTGACTTGTGAGACCTTTCACGGACTGCCGTCGAGCTTGTTCCATGTGGAGCGGCATGATGGGCCAATAGTTAATATTATGAGGTACATATATATTCTCTTTAAATTAGTATATCGAATACAAAAACAAAGTTTAATTTCTTTAATTTTTCATCCAAAAATGTCGAAGCAAATAGATATGAGAAAAATATTGACGTGGTGAATAATGGAATCGCGAGCGACAGAGAGGGATATTGTTATCTGCACTCGATATTTTGAACTGTTTCCAACTTGTTTATGTAGAACATTTCACAATTGGTCATGTGTAACGATCTTTGATAACTCAGAAGTCGAAACATATGAATGCTTATATATATAATACTCCCTCCTTATTTTAATAAGTGTCGTTTTAGAATTTTTACTTTTTTGAATTGGATGTCGTTTTCAAATTTCTATGCAAAATTTATTACTTTTTAATGTTTTATGACATCATAAAACATTAAAAAGTAAGAAATTTTGCATAGAAATTTGAAAACGACATCTAATTTTTTAAAAAAGAAAATCCTAAAACGACAAGTATTAAAATTCGGAGGGAGTATTGATATTTTGGGGGAAATTACTATTAGGTTTGACCAAAAAAAAAGGTTTATAAGTCTTAATCCTCTCGTCAACTAAAAGAATTAGACAAACTTAACTTTCTATAAACTGATAAGTGATAACCTTCGTCATTTTTGTTTTGACGGAAGAATATTTAGACGAAAAGCAAATAAGCAAGCAGGTTAAAAGAAAGGTTAAAGAGTTTAAGAATATAAAGTGATCATTAAAAAATTAACGGCTACATAACCTGACAAATTAAGAAACAAATATACAATCACACGTGTACATTAAAAAAAAAAATCAAAATATAGAATTGTCCTTTTTAATTTCATTGAATAATGTGGAGTGCACTGTTAGTCTGTTACTATGAAATACACATTTTATGTTATCTGTAAAACACAATCTTATACAAAAATTAAAAGTCATTTACATCATCACCACTAAAGTTTTTTATAGCGTCAGTTATATACTACATTACCCCTTCAGACTTTTTTCACACATAATGACTGTGTTAAGAAAATCTTGTAATTTTTATTATACTCGTAAGTCTTAGCTAATACACTTATATAACCTGTAAGTTTTTCTTTCGAGTTACTAATGAACTATAGTACTAAGAATGATTAGGATTTTGATATATAGTAAAAAAGAAGAAAATTCTATACTAATTATATAAACAGTTAAGTAAAATTAGAACAAAGTTGAATGGTAAATTTTTTAAAAAATTCGTAGCAAAAAGCTGTCGTTGTCTCTGCCACGTACTCATTCTCTGTTCCTCTCGAACACATCACATGATGACTTCATCTCCCACTACTGTCCCTCACAGCCTCACTCACCAGACCAAACTCTCTTTCTTCCATACCCGAATTCTCATTTTAGGATCCGACCCGGTCTTTTAACCTTATGAAGCGGGGCAAGAAGAACTCGGATGCGGGTGACCCAGTGATCAACTCGGATACCCGAACCGGGTCTAGCGAATTGAATGCGATGATGAAACCAAGTTTGAGTTCGATAAAATCGATGGGTCTACTTCTGGCGGTTCTTATGGTTGCTTCGGTTATGTTCTCTCTGTCGGTGGTGCTCAGAGACCCACCTTCCGATGATGTTGTGGAGACTGATGCAGCCTCTAGGGTTCTCCAGATCAGATTGCATCAAGGTAAAGATTTGATTTTCACTCTCTTTGTTTGCGACTACATTTATTTAGTGGATTATCTCAAAAGTTACTTTTTTGCCGCGTAAATCTTTCTCCATAATGCTTGGTTTAGTTAAATAAGGATAGATTTTATGCTTCATTGGTATCTGTAGTTAGGAACATAAATTCTTAATGCATGTGTTTCCCTTTTGCTATGTTTTAGCTACAAATGTTGCATAATCTTTGTCTTCAAAGAGTTTGTTTTTTCCCTGCAATTTTGCATTATTTACACTCTTTGGTGGCTTTCTGGCTTTTTCAGCAATTGAATCAGATGGTGGACTTAGCGAGAAGAAGGAACAGCTCGGCGACTTTAATGTTGTGCCTAGTTTTGATAAAGAATCATGCTTGAGCAGGTATGAGGCGAGTTTATATCGAAAGGAATCGCCTTTTAAGCAATCCTCTTACCTGGATTACAGATTACAAAGATATGAGGATCTTCATAGACGGTGTGGACCATTCACTACATCCTATAACTTGACACTTGACAAACTCAAGTCAGGAGATGGGTCTGATGGTGAAGTTTCTGGTTGTAGATATGTAATATGGTTGAACTCCAATGGTGAACTTGGGAATAGGATGCTGGGTCTAGCTTCAGCTTTTCTGTATGCTCTCTTAACAAATAGAGTTTTACTTGTCGAACTAGGACTTGACATGGCTGATCTTTTCTGCGAGCCATTTCCAAACACTTCGTGGTTTCTTCCCCTAGAGTTTCCGCTTAACAGCCTGTTCAATGAGCAGTCTCTTCTTCGCAATTCTGGCAACCCGATGGTTGCATATCGACATGTAGTTCGTGATTCCAGTGACCAACAAAAGCTTTTCTTTTGTGAGGAAAGTCAAGTTTTGTTGGAAACCCCCTGGTTGATCTTAAAAGCGGATAGTTTCTTTCTCCCATCTCTCTTCTCAGTCTCGTCATTCAAGCAGGAACTTCAGAAGCTCTTCCCGGAAAAAGAAACAGCTTTTCACTTCTTGGGTCAGTATCTCTTTCACCCAACTAATGTTGTCTGGGGTCTCATTACACGATACTATCACGCATATCTTGCTAGGGCTGATCAAAGAATAGGAATCTATATTGGGGTCTCTGAGTCTGGAAATGATCAGTTCCAGCATTCGATAAATCAGATTCTAGCTTGTGGAACTAGACATAAGCTGCTTCCTGAAGTTGACAAACAAAGACATCTCCCTTCAAGCCAAGTTCTGAACCGAAAATCAACGGCAGTGTTTATCTCATCTTCTTCTCCAGGGTATTTTGAGAGTATCAGGGACGTATATTGGGAAAATCCAACAGTGATGGGAGAGATAATCAGCTTTCACAAGCCGAGCCACAAGGACTACCAAAAAACCCCGAGGAACATGGAAAGTAAGAGAGCATGGGCTGAGATATACCTTCTGAGTTGTTCTGATGTGCTGGTAGTCACAAGTTCATGGTACTCGCTCGTGGAGGTGGCTCATGGCCTTGGAGGGTTGAAGCCATGGGTACTGAACAAGGCTGAGAATGGGACTGCCCATGAACCTTACTGTGTGAGAGCAAGATCAATAGAGCCCTGTTCCCAAGCGTCATTGTTCCATGGCTGTAAAGATTGAAACATGAATAGAGTCTGGAGGGCCTTTTTTTCTTTTTTCTTTTAATAGATGTTGTACGGTCAAGAGTTTCAGAGTTGCCCAATAGACACGTAAGGAATATTAGAATTAACAGTGTATCAGTTCACGACTTGATCGAGTTCCATATTCTTTCCAATACATCTGTAGGTGTTCTTATTCACGTGTACAACAATATACATTCAAACGTAGAAACCTATGGCTGAAACTCATATTGCTCTAAGTGAAATGAGGAAAAAATACAGAAGAAAGGGTATTGAGACTTACAAGTTACAACAACATATAAGGATAATGTGTTTTTGCTATGTACACAGCGCGGCAACAGTGGTGTTTTAATCTTTAACGGCCTGTCTGCAAATGGGGCACGACCCGTGTCTGATGAGCCATTTATCAACACAAACCAGATGAAACGTATGATCACATCTCGGTAAGCTTCGTGTGATTTCCCCTGTTTTGATGTCCTGTAAATGCCAATGTATGAGATGAACAAAGGGCCATGAGAAGTTCAATCAATTCATGTAAAACAAAGAAGCAGACAAACCTGCAGACAAATTGTGCAGTGAGTGACCTGCCTCTTGACCATTTCACTTGACATGATAAAGCACGGTAGTTTCCTTAAAGAGTCACCCGACAAGCCTCTAGCTTCCAATTCACCATAAACATCATCCCGCTCTTCATAACTTACATCAGAAATCCTTAACTATAAAAGTCGACAAAAACTGCTTACATAAAGTCTTTCCCCATTGATTCAAACTAGAGGAGACTGCTGAAGATCGAGTGAACAAGGGAGAGGCAGGAACGCAAGTGTGTAAAACTACATTTGCAGATCTTGATAATCTAAAGAATCTAGCTATTCTTATGAAGTCTCAAGACAATGAAAGAAGTTTGGGCCAGTATTGATCATAAGAGACATCCTTCAACTACTTAAAATCTTGATCAGCAGTCATGTTCATATCCTCCTAGCTTTCAGTACTACTTTTTAGTGTTCTCTCAATAGTAGAATTTCATAGAACAGTTTTAAATATACACATGAAGATGAGTTAGGAAAGAACCTGCCAATGGTGTGAATTTATCATTGTTGACATAAGTTGTTCATCTACCAGTCTCCCACGAAACAGTTGCTCTACAAAATCTGCCTGGATCCAAAACAAATACCAAAGGCTCAGCTTACTCATACTTAAACAGTCACAACTACCAAATTTGGCAGGTGGAAAAAAAGACAGAACTGTCCAGCATTGCGAAAACACCGTGCAATTGGTTCAAGTCCATCCCACAAAAAAATAAACAATGAAATAAAAACGACTCAGACTTTGTCGAGCTATAATCCATTGTTAAATTGCCTTGTGGCATTAGCAACACAAAAATCATTCCTATTACCAAGCCATCCTGTCACCCCATAATTTTGATGGCCCACCAGTAACATGTCAAAGCTATCTCATTATTTCTTCCACCAAACTTCATTTCTCTCAGAATCCTCTCACCATCTCGATCATAAAAGTCAGTCGAAAAACTCCAAAAACCATCTCCAATTTTGACAAACGTGTAAGATAGCTCAGAAGTTAGAATTAAAGACTAACCATAGATGATGGACCCCTTGATCCTGACAGCTCTAAATACCAGTACGCACGAGAAGCCTCCAACACTTCAACAGAGAGGATAGCTCCAGCAACAGCGCCAAGTGCAGCCCCACGGAGAACTCCATACTGAGCAGCTCTTCCTGCCACCGCACCAGTTACTGCTCCAGTGAAAGCTCCAGCTACAATAACATTAAAAAAAACAAGAATGGTTTATAAGGATCATGCAGAGATGATGATTTATACAAAACCTAGAGGCAACATCAGTTTCCTAACCTTAAACCCAGGATTGGTCTACAAAGTGAGACTTAAGTTCAGAATCATTAGCTGTAAGTTGTTGAACACGTATGATTCATCGAATTTGACTAATGATATATTCAACCAAATCCCTCAAGACAGAAAAATGTAACCTTTTTCAAAAACTTTGCAGGCCCACAAGTGATAATTTTTGGAAGAAATCAAAGAGTTGACCAAAGTGTAGAAACGAAGAACTTAGGAGGAACAAAATCGTCACAATTCTCACAAAAGGGAAAACTTTCCTCTACTCAAATTAATATCAAATGCACAAACAAAAGATGATGAAAATGGAAAACATATATTACCCATAGCGAAAATTCCAGTAAGTGCGCCGGAGAAAGCGCCGGCGATCAAACGAGAAACTGTATCGATCGTTGAGTCGGCGGTTCGTTCCGCCTCCACGGCGGGAGAAAGGATCGCATCCATAGAGAAGAAGAAGAAGAAGAAGAAGCAGAATTAAAAAAAAACAATTGGATAGAGAAAAACCTAGGGTTTGATGAAATTTTAGAAAAGGAGAAGAAGCTTTGTGTTGGTTGGTTGGAGAAAATTTGAAGGTAAGATGTCAGCCATGGAAGTTGAGACCAAGCCACCGCTCGAAAAGCAACGAAGACGGAGCTCTCTCTTTTTTTTTCTTAATTTATTTTAAAATATAAATTCGAAAAATCTGATTTCTTCGTCCCGGCTTTTTTGGGCTCTCTTTGATATTTGTTTTTTCCCAAGGGCCCTTTTTGATAAACGTGAAAACTTAAATATCCAATATTTTAATTGGTTATTTAAGTTATCAATTTTGATTTAATTCGTTGGGCCAGAGGCTCCTACAAGTGGGCTTTTATTAACTCCCACTAGATTTTGTTAAAAATTAAATATTGTCAAACTAATGCGTTTACTTGAAGATAATTACAAATATGATCATTACCCTCAATAATTTAAGTTAAAATTCTCTATTACACAATCAAAACTTCTCATACAAGAAACTAAACACCTCAAAACCTCACTAATCTCTCCCATTATTAGCTGCTTATCATTATCATCATGTCCTGAGACAAACTCAGTGATAATGCTTCCGAGTTCAATCCAGCTTTTACCAGGTACTCTTCTCTTCCTCACACGATCCCTCACCTTCGATTTCTCATCCCACATTCCTTTTGAAGCGTAGATATTTGACAACGCAACATAATCTCCGACATGATCACGATCTAACTCAAAGATCCGTCTCTGAATTTCTTCTCCTAGCTCAACATTCCCGTGAAGACTGCAAGCGCCAAGCAGTGTTCTCCATATCACCGCGTTTGGCTTTATTGGCATCTGATTGATGAATTCGTGAGCATTCTTCAAATGACCTGAACGACAAAACAAATCGACCATACACCCGAAATGAGCTTCTCTAGGTTTCATATTGTAATCCACAATCATGCTCTTGAAATATTCTTTTCCTTCTTCTACTAATCCACCGTGACTACAAGCCATCAAGACGCCGATGAAAGTCACATCATTTGGAGTAATTACAGTATCTTGGCTCTGATCATCAATTGTCTTCATTTTCTTGAAGAGTTCTAAAGATTCTCGAGCTTGACCGTTTAAAGCATACCCGAAGATCATAGATGTGTAAGTAGTCACATCTTTTCTCACAGTTTCATCAAAGAGTTTCCTAGCTTTCTCAATTTCCCCAGATTTCACGTACATGTTAAGGAGTGAGTTTCTCAAAGTTAAATCCATAGCCAATCTTCGTTTCCTCCTGATGCTCCGCGAATAAATCCGTTCTCCCATCTGCACCGCCCCAAGATCAGCACAAGCGGATAAAGCCGCAGTCACAATCACTTCATCAAGTTCGATTTTTTCCTCTTCCATTCGTTTAAACAGCTTAATAGCTTCCACAAAGTTCTCATTCTCAGTGTACGCTGAAATCATCGCTGTCCACAAGACAACGTTCTCTTTCTCAGGAGTTTCGTCGAACACTTGGCGTGCGTCATCGAGATCACCCGCGGAAGAGTAAAACCCCACTAGAGATGTTTGAATTTGAATAACAGTATTGAACCCTAGCTTCCTTACAAGAGCGTGGATCTGTCTACCATCAAAAGAGGAAGCTTTCTGAGCTGACGAAGCTTTAATGGCAAACAACACAGAGAAACTGTCAATAAAACTGGGACTTTCTCTGAAGCGATGCCGGAAATTCAAAAGAGCTTTAATTGGCTTCCCAGATTCAAGATAATGCTTCAAAGTGTGGTTAGATTTAAGCGAGTTGGTATGATAATGTAGAAGAAAGGAATCAAATTTGTTGATCACTCCAAGTGAATTCAGATGACGCAAGATAAACCTCATCCTACAGTTGCGTCTCTCAAGTTCAGATTTTTTTTACCGTAAAAAAAGGAGGTGGTGCGTGAAGCTCACTCTCTTTTAAACCCACCAATTATCTTCTCCTTTACTCTCAGTTCTCTCTAACAACAATGGCTTCGACTCTGAGCGGCGATGAGAGAAGCGAGATAGCGTTTTTTGACCTAGAGACGGCGGTTCCGCCCAAATCGGGACAGCCTTTTGCGATTTTGGAGTTTGGGGCTATCTTAGTTTGTCCTAGGAAGCTAGTGGAGCTCTATAGTTACTCAACTTTGGTTCGACCCACTGATCTTTCTCTCATCTCAACGCTCACGAAGCGACGTAGCGGCATTACGCGCGACGGAGTCCTCTCTGCACCTACATTCTCTGAAATCGCCGATGAGGTCTACGACATTCTTCATGGTAAGGGTTTTTGTTTCTCTCTCGTTCTCACTCTCGTACAAGTGTTGATTTTTGTGTTTTTGTAGGACGAATTTGGGCGGGACATAACATAAAGAGATTCGATTGTGTAAGAATAAGAGATGCATTTGCAGAAATTGGTCTTTCTCCGCCAGAGCCGAAAGCTACAATTGATTCGCTTTCATTGTTGTCTCAGAAGTTTGGGAAGAGAGCTGGTGATATGAAGGTCTCTCTTTTTTCTTCTTCTCAATGATAAATCTCAAAGCCTGTAGCTTCCTTGTTATCTTCATAGATATGAATTTGAGAATTTCCTTGTAACTTTCAAAGATTCTCTCATCAGAGTTGCTAAAGTTTACTCCTTTTAATTAATGTAGATGGCATCACTTGCTACATACTTCGGGCTAGGAGATCAAGCTCACAGGTAAATCTAAACGAGACCCTGAGCCTTTTAACGATTCACCAGTTGTTTCATTATGGGACTAAACATGGATATGATTCACCAGGAGCTTAGATGATGTCCGGATGAATCTTGAAGTTGTCAAGTACTGTGCAACCGTCTTGTTTCTGGTAATGCTGTCTTCTCATTTTTGGAATAAGGGATATAAACCGTAACTTTGAGGATTAGAGATTCTGACTTCTGTCTATAGTTTGCAAAAGTTGTGTCCATCTTTCTTTTCAGACCAGAACTTTTCCAAGCCCTGAACATGATCTGCAAGTATACTTTGTCATATGACATGATAACAGAAAACCACTAAGCTTAAGTACTTGGTGTTTACAGGAGTCCAGTGTTCCTGACATTCTTACTGACATGAGCTGGTTTTCCCCACGAAAAAGTCCGAGAACACGACGAAGTAATGAGAAGTCAGTGCGTGATGGAGTCAGAGAAAGCTCGACTTCTTCCTCCTCGAGTCCTAAAACTGATCCGAGTTTGTCTTCCGTGGATGCCACAATCGTCAAAAACCATCCCATCGTTTCTCTTCTGACGGAATGCTCAGAAAGTGATACATCTAGTTGCGAAATAGATCCATCTGATATAACCACTTTAATAAGTAAACTACATATTGGAACTCTTCAGACGGATGCTACAGACAAAGCGAAAACTGCAAGACAGCAGGATGAATCACCTCCATCACCTGATCCCGATGCAAAGGAGGAATCTTTTTTGGGTGTTAATGAAGTATCTGTTTCTAGCATCAGGGCAAGTCTTATCCCGTTTTCCCGTGGGAGCCTGAGAATGAAGCTGTTTCACAACGACACTCCTCTACATCTGTGTTGGTATAGCTTAAAAATTCGGTTTGGAATAAGCCGGAAGTTTTTGGATCATGCAGGTCATCCAAGGTTGAATATTGTTGTCGACATACCTCCTGATTTATGCAAGATCTTGGACGCAGCTGATGCTGCTGCGCATAACTTACCAATTGACTCAAGCACTAACTCAGATTGGAGGCCTACTGCTATAAGGAAAGAAGGCTTTGCCAACTATCCCACAGCCAGACTGCAGTAAGTATTCAACTCTCTCTCTAACCTTTACATATGAGAATGAATCCTGAGAGTCCCTAACCTCTGAAACCATTCTTATCTGGTTGACAGAATAAGCTCAGAATCCAATGGGGATGATGCCCGGTGTGGAACCCAGGTATATCAAAAAGAAGAACCTTTGGGAACCAATCAAAAGCTCGATTTCAGTAGCGATAACTTTGAAAAGCTTGAGTCAGCATTACTTCCCGGTACCCTGGTTGATGCATTCTTCTCACTCGAGCCTTACGATTATCAGCAAATGGCAGGGATACGTCTAGCAGCCAGAAAGTTGGTAATCCACCTGAAGAAATGATCTAGCGAAGGAAAAATTATGCCTCTGTCTCTTCCTGTTCAGTCAGTGAGTCACTTTAGGTCATTCCCTTTTTGTAGATGCATGTAATATTAAGGAAAATCTTAGTCTCAGTTAATTCCTGAGGGATTGGTAGCTGAGAAGAAGGAAGTTAGTATGTTAAATGAACTGTCTTGTACTGACCAACGGTCTAATAATATTATGGATTCTCTAAATTTTTCTTCGGAAGTTAGTAGAGGCCAACAAGTTCAAGTGTCAGAAACTTGAATATAACAGTTACGAGCAATAACAAAGTATGAAATTTCTCCATATATTTGACTGAAGAAAACACAAAAACCTCTATGGAAAAAGAATTTGCAGCTAGAATATTCTTGCCAACAACAACAAACAAAAAAAGAAGAAGCAGAAGAAACAGTAAAGTAGCAAGTACAGGCAAACAAATTTGCTTTGCATTTGTGAGTGTCATATAATTTACCTATACGTGTCCCAAGATCTCATGAGAACTGAGCCTATCCTCTCCTTGTTTTCCTCTAGTTCTGTGGTTTGGTTTCCACTTGCGTTCTGCGAATATCAAACTTGTCTACAAACTCCAAAGGAGTGACTGTCTCATTTCTGATCCTCTTAATCTTGGGGCTCAACAATCCCCTATGGCCAAAACCATACAGCTTGAGCACTTGATTGTCTGCAAAATTAAAGGCCCTCTCCATGCTCTTTAAGCACCTCTCGACTGCATAATCAGCATAGCTACCACACGGTTTACACCCAACGAAATGGGTCACAAACGGCCATCTCTCATCACCCAATCCCGGGTGATACTTCTCTATCATCTCCTCATATCTATCAACCAAACCTTCCCAAAACCCGTGTAAATAGTATTGATTCTCCACAAACACTTTCTCCATCCACGTATCTTTCTGAGAAAGCAGGAGATAGATCAATGCTGACTGATCATCTGCCTCAAAAGCTGGTCTGCCTTTCAGATAAGCGGTCAATACCTTCCCGGCCTCATCACGAATTGGCCCTTTAGGTCCCATTGGCGCCCAAGCATCTAACAAATCCAACGACCACTGACAATTCCTCAGCAGAAAACTACCAGTGTTCAAAGCAATCCACGACTTCTGATCAAACAGCAAGTCCGGATAACCGTGAATCACGAGATTATGCTTCTCATACCTAGCCAAAGGGATCTGAAACAGTATATCAGTGAACAAAGCATCACTATCCATCCACCAGATCCACTCAACTTCTGGATGAGACAACATCAACCTCCTAATCATCGGCAATTTCGCCCAATATCCAGCGAGTTCCTTATCCAAATGAGCCATGTTATACACAATCTCAATCCCATGAAGCCTACAATAATCAATCTTGTTCTTCACAGATTTCAACAAATAATGGTCACCAATCGGGTTATCGCAAGGCTTCGGAGGAGATCCGGTTAAAAGCAAGATTCGAGCTTTGCCATTGACAGTACTAGGAAACTCAGGATTCTGATTCAACCATACCTTACGTTGACTATCCCAATCCGTGATCTTAGGCCCAAGAACATACGTCGCATTGGGATTCATATCACCTTCCTGAGGCTCATCCAAGTCAGTTGGATCCGAATCAGATCGGATCTCAGCTAGAATCCGGTTAGTCTCCTCGATGATGTTCTGGTTAACCGCATCGGCGCTTGAGCTTCCGAGGTTACCAACACCGATAGTGCCACGTAAGACGAGGATTGTGACGAAACCACAGAGAATCGTGATCTTGATGTTGTTAAATGTCTTCTGCATCTGTCTACCTCGAGGCAACAAACCACCACGACCACCTCTTCCTCCACCGTTCGTTACAGTCGTCGTCGGAAGTCCTCCGCCGCTTCCGGATGGTCTTTTATGCGCCGGCGAACCATCTTGACCCATTTTCTCCTCCAACGTCTCTCTATAGATTTCTCTTACAGGTTTGCGACCATCAACTTTGTTTTCCTCAGATCAGTCTGAGTATGTTTCTCTCTCTCTGTACTTTACTTATTCTCGGATCTGAAAAAATAAAGTTCAGATCTTTAGCATGATTCCGATCGGAGAGAGAGAGAGAAAGATTTGTCGATCTGAAGAAGAACCCTAATTTAAAAATGGAATTAAACCCAATAATGCGGAAACATTGTCAATACTTAAAAATATATTGTCGGAGGAAAATGCTTCGTTCGATCCAGAAGCACAACAAGGAGAAGAAGAAACGCGTACAGCTCACTCTCACCGACAACTATTATTACTTTGGTAATAGAAAATTACGGAATTAAACCGGTGGTTTAAATTTGGCGGTTAATTAGGAGTGAAAAAATGAAACGATGCGTTTTAATGGTTAAAACCTGAAAACAGCAACGGATAAGGTGAGGAAATCGGTGGGGGCGGCGGAAACATTGAAAGGCGTTTCAGAGTCACCATGTTTTACGACGCGTGTCTCCTTTTCAGCGGTTTTCTCGTCGCTACTTACATCAGAGCTTCGGATATATATCTCAACGACGTCGCTGTTGCATAATTTTTTTGCAGTGAATTATGTTCATCTTCATGACCGGATAACGCTTGCAAGTCTGTTTGGAAATCATCGTGGTATGTTTCGTTTTCTGTAACTCTGTTACTGATTTCTTGGGTTTCATCAAGTTCGTTGCTTTTTATATGTTCTGGGTCGAATCATTGTGGGTTGGATTGTGAATTTCATGTCTGATTATGTGTGTGTAATTTTGCTTGATATTGTTTTTGCAGAGAGAAAGATTCAAAGTGATTATCTTTGTGGATCCCTCCATTGTTATGTGGAATTTAGCTTCAAAATCGATCAGAGAAGGCTTAATATCACAGGGAGAAGAAGCTGCTACAAAACAAAGAAAAGCACCTTCAGATTCATCAGGAGATGGAAGAAGGACAACGAAGGAAGAAAAATTGGAGTGTCCCATTTGTTGGGAATCATTCAACGTCGTTGAGAATGTACCTTATGTCTTATGGTGTGGTCATACAATCTGCAAGTACTGTCTCTTAGGGCTTCAACGTGCCGTTGTCATCAAATCCTCAGCTTTACCTTTCCAGCTTCCTTTCTTTGTTGCTTGCCCTTGGTGCAATATACTCTCGTTAAGGCTGGTTTGCAATGGAACCATCAAATTCCCTTCCAAGAACTTTTACCTTCTATGGATGGTCGAAAGCATGAATGGCTGCAGATCCGAAGCCCGCAGCGACAACAAAAGGGTCACTTCAGGGCAGAGAAACTTGAGAAAGAGGTGTGATGGAGTGAGTAATACCGCCTCGGATGATGGAGGGTTACTGGACAATCGCAGCTGGTGGAATGGTGTGACCAGAGGATTCTTCAGAACTGGGAGACTCCATGACTCGGTATGTAAGTCAATGGCTCTTGTTGCTCATTTGCTGTCTAAGTTTCCTTTGGTAGTCATATTCCTGCTGATGGCTTTATATGCAATCCCTGTGAGTGCTGCAGTTCTTGGGCTTTATTTCTTTGTCACGTTTGCTTTGGCTGTCCCGTCATTTCTCGTTCTCTATTTTGCCTTCCCGAGCTTAAACTGGCTGATCAGAGAGATTGCAGCCTGACTCATTGTACTGTTTCTTTCTTCCTGTATGTTTCCTGGCTTGTAAGAAACATGAGATTGAGCCAAAGTTGTTTACACTCAATATAGACAAGAAGAAGAGAAGATCTTTATTTCAAATTGTGTCTCTGTACATAGCGAACAAAACTACCTTTCTCTATCCCTATCTGTCTGACAACAATGAGATTCTGTGTACAAGAAGAATCAGAAACAATGAAACGAAAAATGGTGAAGAAGAAAACTCTGCTGTTCTGTATAAATCTGAATGAAGAAAAGAAAGAAAGATTTTTACATTTCTATGTAACCTTGTGAAGATAAGCCATTGAAGAGCTCTGCTTTACCGGATATCTTAACCAACATAGCTAGAACCTCTTTCATGTTTGGTCTTGCCTGAGGATGATCAGCTGTACACTTCACACCAATCTTTAGTAGCTCAGTCAATTGCTCAGCTCCGTTCCCTGGTTTGGTCCCTGACAGGGTAAATGGCGAACCTTTGGCCGTCATGTTATCTGTCATTACACGTCTAACCCATTCGACCAAACACTCTTCTCCTCCATCAACAGCTCTTCTACCCGTCGCAAGTTCCATGGTCAGTACTCCGTAGCTGTAAACATCTCCTCTTGTGGTGGCTTGCCAAGTTTGTCCATACTCGGGAGCTACATACCCGATTGTGCCAGCAATCACCGTGCTCACATGGCTATCTCCTACATTTAAGAGTCTTGCTAGTCCAAAATCTGTCACTCTTGCATTCCCGTGTCTATCCAAAAGAACGTTGCTTGCTTTCACATCTCTGTGAACGATGGAAGGGTAGCATTCATGGTGTAAAAACACTAATCCCCGTGCTACATCTGTGGCTATATCAATACGTTTCTTCCATGGAAGTTTTGTTTTGTCTGTGATGAGCTCCTCTAAGCTCCCGCCTCCCATGTATTCGTGCACCAAGATTTTCTCTGACCCATCTAGGCACCACCCATACAGCCTCACGAGGTTCGGATGTGCCCAATCACCAAATGCGTTGGCACTAAGAACTTCCATTTCGGCTCTGAACTCTTTCTCTGCTTCTGTGCCTTCCCTCTGCAGCTTCTTGACTGCAACTTCTCTTCCATCAGGCAATACACCTCTGTAAACAGTTCCATATCCTCCCCTACCTACCACTCTCTCCTCAGAGAAGTTACTGGTTGCTTTCAGAATGTCAGCGTATGTGAAAGTTGATTTGTCTAAGCGAATGACCTTGATTTTTCCTGATAGCCATGGCGATGATCCGCCTGAACTGGAAGTCGTGTCATGTCTGGTTTTCGACCCATCTAAGAGATCGATTTCCGCTTCCCTTGAAGCCTTAACAACCATAAGTACAATACCTGATACCACTAAACATGCGATAAACGCCAATGCAAGAGCCGAGGAAATCCAAATCAAAAGAAGAGTTCTTGGCCTATTTCCTAGGACTTGGTTGGAAATCTTCCTTGTGTTGTTCCCTGATTGGTTGAAGAAACTAGGAAACCGCAGCAGCGGATTTCCAAGAAAGGAGTCTTTGTCAAAGGTTGCCACTTGTCCCGTTGTTGGTATCGCGCCAGAAATGAAAGGGTTATATGAGATGTTGAACTTACTCAGCTCATTCAAGTCATTCAAACTCGTCGGAAAGTTGCCTGAGAAATTGTTGTAAGACAGATCAAGATTCTGCAGGCACTTCAGATTTCCGATTTCTTGAGGAATCTGGCCTGAGAAATTGTTTCGGGTAAGGTTGAGGAATGCAAGAGGCAATCGTCCTATCTCTGGAGGCAGTTTCCCCTCAAACTCATTGAAACCCAAATGTAGTGTGCTCAGCCTGTCCATCTGAGAGATGTTTGCAGGAATCTCACCTGAAAACTTATTCCCACTGAGCTGAAGATAGGCTGAAATTTTAAGCGTGCGTACCGTGGAACCAGCAGAGCAGACAGGAAATAGACCGTACCCTTTGAGAACATGGTCCCATAGGCTTCTGCAACTCTTTTTGGTAAGAATTGCGTATACAAAGTTGAACGGAGGGAACTCCGCTGGAATCCATCTCTTCATTGCCAAGCATTCACCGGAACCAGCAATTATCTTGTCGTTGTTTTGCTTATTCACTTCGAATGTTGGAGAAGGATCACTACCCATTCTAGTCAATTCAGGATGGAATCTACCAGAGAGCTGGTTGTTTGCCACGTTAAACCACAAAAGGCTCGTGCAATTGCCAATCTCTCGAGGGATTTCTCCTGATAGAGAGTTATTTGCAAGCATTAGCCACAAAAGAGAGGTCAATTTCCCAAATGAAGCTGGTATCGAACCGGTCAGCCTGTTAAAGGAGAGATCAAGTGCTTGAAGCCCCGGCATGTTCCCATACTCCTGTGGTATATCGCCACTAAAGTTATTATAAGCAAGAATCAAGAACTTCAAACTCTGGATCTGGGAAATTTCAGCAGGTAACTGTCCCGAGAAGTTGTTGTAGCCCAAATCTAGCCTTAAAAGATTAGGTAACTTGAGGATGTTGGAAGAATTGATGCCTCCTACGTAAGAGTTCGCATGCAGGACTAGATACTTTACTTGAGTGAATCTCCCAAATATTTCTTGAATGTCTCCTCCAAAATTGTTTCTGCTCAAATCCAGAAACACCAAGTTGCTCAAGTTCAGGAGAGTTTCAGGTATGTCTCGAGAAAATGTATTATTCCCCAAGTACAAACCTCTGAGAGAGGATATGGAACCTATCTCAGCTGGAATGTTCCCTATGAAGTTGTTTCCCCACAGATTCAATACGCTTAGATTATGGCAATTCGAAACTTGGCCTGGAAATTCCCCACCAAAATCGTTCCCAGACAAATCCAACATTTGCAAAGTGCAGTTTCCCCTGAACATTGAAGCAGAGATATTCCCGGAGAGATGATTATCAGAAACTGAAAACTCGACCAGCCTCCCAAAACCAGCCCACACTTCTCCACTGAATCCATTGGTACTGAAGTCAACATACTTGAGATTCCTACACCCGTTGAAGATGTCATCGATTCTTCCAGTAAAGTTGTTGGTCGACAGATTTGCAACAATCAAGCTGTTGCAAAACAATGGGAAGCTAGACTGAATACCACCCGCAATCCTATTCAACGACAGATCAAGAACCTCAAGATTTGACAACCCGGATAAGCTAAGCTTTCCTTCAAGAATATTATGAGAAAGATTCAGATGCCTTAAGTTGTGACAACGGCTCAGGTCATCTGGAATCTCCCCTTCGATCGTGTTCCTTGATAAATCGAGATACGTGAGCTCAGTTAAGGCGGAGAAGTTCCTGAATAGAGGACCAGCAATGGTGGAATCACTTAGATTGATCCCTGTGACTCTACTTCCCTGAGGTGTACATTTGATTCCAGACCATTGACACACATCCTGGTTCTCCATTTTCCATTCTGAGTACATTCCTCGGTTTTGTGGATTCCGCGATTCGAGGTACGATTTCAGGCTTAGCAAGACTTCTCTATCATTGTCCAGAGAATCTCCAGCCACTGCTATGGCTGCCATGGAAGAAAAAATCACAACTAAACAATCATCAACGACGTCAAACAGAGTAAAAATTGAAACTTTGCGATTCTATAACACACAATGTAAAACCCTGAATTGCGATACTCGAACTTCATCTCTTGAAACACATTTGAAGTAAACGTGAAAGAAAAAGAAACCCAAAACTCTAACTCAAGCAGAGAACACAGTACAATTTCCAAAAACTCTAAACGAAACATAAATTGAAAGAAGCGAAGAAATTACCAGTGATCAAAACAAAGAGTAAGAAACAAACAAAGCAAAGTGACTCAGAATCATTATCCGCCATGATCACACGCGTCACCATAGTCGTCGTCCTCCACTTTGTCTTCTTCGTCTGCTGCTTTATCGTTAACGTCGTCCTCTTCTTGGGCTGCTGTGATGTTCCTCGAGAAGATGTGGAAATTATCGGAGAAGAAGATGAATTTCATGGAAATTCATGTGGAAAGAGAGATTAGAGAAAAAGGGAAGTTGGAAAAAAAACAAACCAGCACGCACGTAGACCAAGCAACTGAAACTTTGAACATCTCAGAGATTTATTCCTATTTATTAGACTTTTCATCAACAACAAAAATTAATTACAAAAAGGTGAAATTGAGTCATCTTATTATGCTAATTTTGACCCATCAAAACGTATATATTACGTTACTAGTCTTATCAAATTTTTCTCAAGGAAAAAAACCGCATTTGTTGAATATTTCAAAAATTGCATGTTGGAAAAAAAAACATTTATTCTGAAGTCGTTTAGAACAAAAACAAATTGATGTTTTATCGACTAAATAAGTCGCATATGACTAACCATGACACATTTTTGTTCTCCATATTAGAAAAAAGTAAGCAATTACAAATATTGTTTTTGATTCACTATTAGCTTTTCTTTTATATTGTACGGTACCACTTGCGCACTCAAGAACTTATCCTAGTGGGAAATTTTAAGAAATTTTGACATTTGAACTATGGAAAATATGTGTACATTTTATAAATTTTAATCGTGTGATATGGTTTAAAAAACCATAAAATTAGATTAGTTTTTTGAAGTTAACTTATGGAAAAGATTAGGTGAGCAGTTGTGACATCTAAGTTGACCGGTTCTGAATAGTTTGACTTCCTGTCAGAGTTGGTAAAAGTTAGTAAAATAAAATAAAACTTCTGCATAATGTAAATCTAAAAATTACGTTACATTTGTATGGTGAATGTGACTAATGTAGATTTAAAAGAACTATTTGCTTGTACACAGATTAAAAGTGTAATTATAAATAAGTTTTAGACGACTAAAGAGAAGAAATTGGCATCATTTTGAAATGTTCAAAATTAAGATATTTTACTAAAATAGGGTTAACAAAAAAACATGTATTGGTGGGTCCAATGTGATTCATATGGACGGCACTAGTTGACTTGCTTAGTGCTTTGACCAATGTTTTTTTAAATCATTGTTAATCATCAAATCTCACATTATTCGTTTCTTTTGTTTGTTATTTATTTTCCCGCTAGCTATAAATATTTCTCTCTCAACTTTTTTTTTTCTTCGTGATAAGTCAAATGCGTGTATTATTTTACCTTGATTAGTCTAGGTATTCAATTAATTGAATTGAATAGTATAACACTTCGTGATAGACCATTGAAATTTTTTTGAATTGGAAAATTCAGAGGCTACTATTCTCTTCCATAAAGTGAACAATACTCCCTCCCTATTTTAATAATTGTCGTTTTAGAATTTTTATTTTTTTGAATTAGATGTCGTTTTCAAATTTCAATGCAAAATTTCTTACTTTTTAATGTTTTATGATGTCATAAAACATTAAAAAGTAATAAATTTTGCATAAAAATTTGAAAACGACATCCAATTCAAAAAAATAAAATTTCTAAAACGACAATTATTAAAATACGGAGGGAGTATAAAAAAGAATTATAATTAAGGACTAAAATGATACTATGTGTTATGGGAAAAGAACCTGCAAAAGTAGTATTTTTCAGAAACAAATCAAACTTTCAAAGTTGTAGATAGATGATGCAACATGATTTAGGATAAGCATCTAATATTTTTATTTTAGGATAATTTGGTTTTATAGTATTTACATTTTCCTAGTGTTATTAACTACAATCATATTTTATACAATTGCAGCTTCAACTAATCATACTAGGATGTTGTATCATTCTCTTCTGCCACATATGTTTCAAATTCTTTTATTGCTATATATTCCAAATATCCATGTTGTGTCTTCTGACACTAAAACGCATAATGATCTAAATTCTAAAAAAATTCAAAGTGGTACCAATTTTAAAGATATCGAGCAATTGAAAAGAAAAAATAAAGAAAATCCCCGGATAAAAAAAATGGTCCATTCAACAACACTAAGGACGTGTGAATGGTATTGAGCCAACATTGTTCATGCCAAAACAACTAAGGCGACCAAAGAAATGAAAATTTGCTATGAAATTGAGAAGTCCATGTCACTTGAAAGCCACGTCGTTTCTGCGTTCAGGTTTTTCTCTGCGTACCCATTTGCTGTTTGTTGTTTCCATTGGTCAAATTCAACATTATCACCTAATATAATAAATAACTTGCACACGACAACAAATAGCATTGGATCCAATTAGAGAAACTATTGTAGGTAGTAAAATATACACTCGATCTAGTCCAACTCATTAGAACCTGACCAATCTTGTCAAATCATACATGATCGGACCAAACCCGAGTTCTTGAACCTTGAAACCTTTTAAACAATTAAAGGTTTTGGGGGAACCTTGAAACCTTGCTCAATATTAGATATTATTGTATTCTTGTGGGAATATAAACAAAGCATGAAGCATCTTTTTTTTTTTTTTTTTTTTTTCAAGCATGAAGCAAAGCATTTATACATTAATACATATCAGAAATTGTCAATCGATAGGAAACTGATAAACAATGGAACAAGTAGATGATAATGGTCCAACGCGTAGAAAAGCTGATCACTCGTGTTTCTATATTAATTATCAAACTGAATTAACGAATTCATCATTTAGTGATAGTTTTGTCTATTTTTTAGTTCTCGATTCACTAGTCATTTTTAATCCCGGTTTCACCCATCATACATTTTTTTTCTAAATTAGAAAAATCAAATACATATCATTTTGTTTAATATTTTACTTAGTGGATGGAGAGATCAAGCTAAATGACTTTTTTTTTTCATCGAAAACATGGTATGAAGAGAGAATTTAGATATCTATATACACTTTAGCAAAATGAAATTGATCATCCAGGTATACCTATAAGTCTATTATCAAAACAAATGTTTAAAAGAGAAGCATTCTACAATTACAGGAGTCTAAATGTAATTTATAGAAATAAACAATATTTTATGTTATTTCACAAATAGTCCCTCCTTCCTTCCTTCTTCTCAATCTCGAGTAATTTCGCTGTGCAAGCTTCTTCGATTTCTCTCTCAGACCAATCGCAACCCTAAACGTAAGTTTTCTTCCATTTCTGTGTCGAATTAAGCATATAGATTAAAGAAACCTGATTGTTCCCATTCTATTGTAGAATAACTGGCTTAAGAGCGATATAATCGCATAGTTTTAGAATTTGGGAAGTTTACTTGATGTTTAGGAAACGGAACATAGTTTTGGATTTGTTGCGCCGAGTTGATCGAGGTTACGTAGAAACCCTAATTTCACGAGGCTTATGGATTCGCACAGTTTCCACATTTCCCAAATCGCCTCTGCTTGCAACAAATAATGCCGAAATGGCTAGTAAGGAGGAAACTGGAATGTTTTCACTAGCTGGGGAATTAGCTTCTCTTGTAGAGGAATCTTCTTCTCATGTTGATGATGATAGCAAACCCAGAGGTCGTATGGAACTTAAACGATCTCTTGAACTCCGTTTAAAGAAAAGAGTTAAAGAGCAGTGCATCGATGGGAAGTTTAGTGACCTGTTGAAGAAGGTGATTGCAAGGCCTGAAACGCTCCGGGACGCTTATGATTGTATTAGGCTTAACTCCAATGTTTCGATAACGGAAAGTAATGGAAGTGTTGCGTTTGATTCTATTGCAGAAGAGCTCTCTAGCGGGGTGTTTGATGTCGCTTCCAATACGTTTTCGATTGTGGCTAGAGATAAAACAAAAGAGGTCCTTGTCTTGCCTAGTGTAGCTCTTAAAGTTGTCCAAGAGGCTATTAGAATAGTCCTGGAAGTTGTTTTCAGTCCTCATTTTTCTAAGATTTCACATAGTTGCCGAAGCGGAAGGGGGCGTGCCTCTGCATTGAAGTACATCAGCAACAATATTTCTCGTTCTGATTGGTGTTTCACTTTGAGCCTGAACAAAAAACTTGATGTTTCTGTTTTCGAGAACTTGCTCTCTGTAATGGATGAAAAAATAGAAGACAGCAGTTTAAGCATCTTACTCCGTTCTATGTTTGAAGCCCGGGTGCTCAATCTCGAGTTTGGAGGATTTCCTAAGGGCCATGGACTGCCACAAGAAGGGGTGTTGTCCCGGGTATTAATGAACATATATCTTGATCGGTTTGATCATGAATTTTATAGAATCTCAATGAGGCATGAAGCCCTTGGTCTTGATTCAAAGACTGATGAAGATAGCCCAGGCTCAAAACTTCGTTCCTGGTTTAGGAGGCAAGCCGGAGAACAAGATTTGAAAAGTACTCCGGAGCAGGACGTTGCGCTCAGAGTTTATTGTTGCAGATTTATGGATGAGATATATTTATCTGTGTCTGGTCCCAAGAAAGCTGCAATTGATATCAGATATGAAGCGATTGGTTTCTTACGGAACTCACTGCATTTGGACATCACAGATGAAACAGACCCGTCACCATGTGAAGCGACCAGTGGGCTTCGTGTTTTGGGTACCTTGGTTAAGAAAAATGTTAGGGAGAGTCCCACTGTCAAAGCTGTTCACAAGTTAAAGGAGAAGGTTAGGCTCTTTGCATTGCAGAAAGAAGAGGCCTGGACCTTAGGTACAGTTAGAATTGGAAAGAAATGGTTAGGACATGGATTGAAGAAGGTCAAAGAGTCAGAAATCAAAGGCTTGGCAGATAGTAACTCTACGTTGAGTCAAATATCTTGCCACAGAAAGGCAGGCATGGAAACGGATCATTGGTATAAGGTCTTGCTTAGAATATGGATGGAGGATGTGCTAAGAACCTCTGCAGATAGAAGCGAGGAGTTTGTCTTGTCCAAGCATGTTGTAGAACCTACTGTTCCTCAAGAATTAAGAGACGCGTTTTACAAGTTCCAAAAAGCTGCTGCAGCATATGTTTCTTCAGAGACGGCTAACGTGGAAGCGCTTTTGCCATGTCCACGGTCTCATGATAGACCTGTTTTCTTTGGTGATGTTGTCGCTCCTACTAATGCTATAGGAAGACGTCTTTATCGCTACGGATTAATAACAGCCAAGGGTTATGCTCGTTCAAATTCCATGCTTATTTTGCAAGATACTGCCCAAATAATTGATTGGTATTCAGGACTTGTTCGGCGATGGGTGATTTGGTATGAAGGCTGTAGTAATTTTGATGAGATAAAGGTTCTTATCGATAATCAGGTCAGAATGTCATGCATCCGTACTTTGGCAGCAAAATATCGAATACATGAAAATGAAATAGAGAAGCGCCTTGATTTGGAACTGAGCACTATTCCCTCTGCTGAAGATATAGAACAGGAAATACAACATGAGAAACTAGATTCTCCTGCTTTTGACAGGGATGAACATCTAACATACGGCCTTTCCAATAGTGGTTTGTGTTTATTGTCTTTGTCCCGATTAGTGAGCGAATCAAGGCCGTGCAATTGCTTTGTAATTGGTTGTTCGATGGCTGCACCTGCTGTTTATACTCTACATGCAATGGAGAGACAGAAGTTTCCTGGTTGGAAAACTGGATTTTCTGTTTGTATTCCTTCTAGCTTAAATGGGAGGAGAATAGGGCTGTGTAAGGAACACCTCAAAGATCTCTATATAGGTCAAATATCACTTCAAGCCGTTGATTTTGGAGCCTGGAGATGATTACTTTATCCCCCATTGCAAGAGTCCTGCAAGTGTTTGATATCTTCCTAGGGTCAACCCTGATCGTTTTAGACAGTTTGTTGAGCTCTGTGTATCTGATGTCTAGCAAATCATAGGTCCGGTGATTATTGTTCTTCAACTGTTTTAAATTCTGAGAGGCCTTGTGCAGTAGCTCAGTTTGAATATCCTCAGAATCTAAAACCATGTCATTAGCTGGTCTTGTGGGCAAATTCTAGGTGAAACGGTTTTGGTGGAATTCACTTTATAACTACCTTCACTTTTGTCCGTGCCTTCCAAAGCTTACCTGAATTCTTGAATCTTTCTGATTTTTTCTCACGGTTCATTTGCCATGCTGCAGGTTTTGAACAAGACAAAATGGAATTAGCGGATCGAGCAGTTGGGCTTCTACTATCTTCAATTAGCTTATCCATATTCACTTACTATACTTTCTGGGTTATCATCCTGGTAAGTGACAACAACATAATTCATCTCCCCCAAGTTCCTTAAAAAGACATTATCAATTTGATGTACCATTGTCATCTAATGTTTCGGATATTACTAGGAAAAAGCTCACGTGATATAATTTTCCTTTTGTACAGCCATTTGTAGATAGTGATCACTTCATCCACAAGTACTTCTTGCCCCAAGACTATGCCATTCTCGTACCTGTGTTTGCCGGCATAGCTCTCCTCTCTCTCATTTCCGTATTCATCGGCATGGTCATGCTCAAATCTAAAAAGAAGAAGGCTTAATTTTCAACTTTTGCCTTGAGACAATGTTTTGTTCTTGTTTCTTAAGTTGTCCCTACTTTGTTTTGGTCTTTCAGAGGGTTTAGTCCTGAACTTTAAATGGTGTAGTTGAACCGTACGAGACTATGTCCTATGATCTTGAATACATAAAGAGATATTAAGTTCAAATCTTTTCTTGGAATTTCTTCTCTTATTAATCTGATCATCATTACAAACATTATGTTATGATGGATTTTAGGCTCACTACCATTCAACTTAAAATCTGTTTACAGAATATAATAAGGAATGATTTAGGTAAATGATGGCATTTTTCCAATAGTGTTTTTTGACTATACTTTTTTTTTGTTTCTTCTTTTGTCTCTTGTGTTTTCTGCATATGGCAGTTACTGATCTATTTTCTTTTCTGGTTTTGTCTTTTTTAGAGAGAAAAATAAATAAAATTGACTGATAGAAATTGATTTTGTTAGCTATAACTATAAGTACCTCAAATCATACTTAAAAATATGCTTAGTGCTTGAATGTTGAGAAACAGATATATTAAGCAAAATATTATTAGTAGTACTGTAGTAGTAGTCATCATAGACAAAGAGCTGGCAAAGCATTAGAGACACAAGTGAGTTTCTCTTTGCAATTATTATATGTCTGTAATGAATTTTGTTTTGACTTATCTTATGGAATTTAATCATAGTTTTAGCTTTTTTTAATCTCATTAGCACTACTACTTAGTGCTTATGGATGAATCATTTCAAGTCCATCTTCGTACAACCAAAAATCAATTTCCTCTTTTTTTTTTTTTTTACAATAATTATTATTCCAACACGCTTTGAATTCTGTTCTACCACATTTGTGTAGTCTATTCTTTATTTCAACAAAAAAGCTGTCATTAACTATTTGCTAAAATAGGTTTCAAATTTTGGAAGGTGTAGATTCGATTTTTTGGACCAGACTAATAAATGCATGTTTTCTTTTGAATTTTATTTTCTTAATATTTTAAATGAAGTAATGTACCGTCTTCTTCTGTAATACGGCAAAAAAAAAAACAAAAAAAAGTGAAGAGCCTAAAAACATTCTCTTCTTCTCTATCTTCATTATAAAAATATACGAAACCTCTCAAGTTTTCACTACTTTCAGGAGATTCACTTCGATTCCGGATCCGAATTACGCCGACGGATCTTACCGTGACGGCGCCGGAAAATACGGAGAGGAGATTATCTAGTCACTTGTGGTGGTTGTGAAGTTAGGAAGTAATCGGAATTCTGTAAAAAAATGGGTTGCGTTAGCTCGAAGCAGACGGTCTCTGTGACGCCTGCGATCGATCACTCAGGTGTCTTCAAGGAAAATGAAAATGAGTGTTCCGGATCGGGTCGGATAGTGTTGGAGGATCCGCCTCGGCCGACGTTGAAGAAGCTCGTGTCATGGAGGAGCAGGAGTGGGAAGAGGAGGAGTCAGAGGAGCGGTAGTGAGTTGGGTAGCGAGTCAGGACGTGCTAGTGACTCGCTGAGTTTTCGACTTGGTAATGTTAGTAGATACCTTGAAGCTGAGCAAGTCGCTGCTGGTTGGCCTGCGTGGTTGAGCAACGTTGCTGGTGAAGCTATCCATGGTTGGGTTCCTCTTCGATCCGATGCTTTCGAAAAGCTCGAAAAGGTTTTGAAATTTGACAATTCTTTGTGTCTTTTGTGAATGTTGTTTGTTTCTGGTTCAAATGGAGGTTAGATTTGGTTTCTGTAGATTGGACAAGGTACTTATAGCAGCGTGTTTCGTGCGGTGGAGACTGAAACTGGGAGGATTGTGGCGTTGAAGAAGGTGAGGTTTGATAATTTTGAGCCAGAGAGTGTTAAGTTTATGGCAAGAGAGATTTTGATACTTAGAAGACTTAATCATCCCAACATTATCAAATTAGAAGGCTTGATTACTTCAAAACTATCTTGCAACATACAACTTGTGTTCGAGTATATGGAGCATGATCTTACTGGTCTTCTGTCTTCCCCTGACATCAAATTTACGACGCCACAGGTTTGTTTGATTTTATAGTGGAAGTATCATTGTCCATAATGTTGGGGAGTTTTGTTATGTATCTGGTTGTGTGATCATTTTTTTTTCTTCCTGCAGATTAAGTGTTACATGAAGCAATTGTTGTCTGGGCTTGATCATTGTCATTCACGAGGCGTGATGCATCGGGACATAAAGGGTTCAAATCTTTTGTTGAGTAATGAAGGAATACTAAAGGTGGCTGATTTTGGGTTAGCAAACTTCAGCAATTGTTCTGGACACAAGAAGAAACCTCTTACCAGTCGAGTTGTGACTCTGTGGTATCGTCCACCTGAACTTTTGCTCGGGGCAACGGACTATGGAGCATCTGTTGACATGTGGAGTGTTGGTTGTGTTTTCGCTGAGCTGCTTCTTGGAAAACCTATTCTCCGGGGAAGAACTGAGGTAAACCTCTTACCTCTTAACACTGTCTTCTATTATTTATGATATTGGACCTTTTGGTCATGGATATATGTTATCTTTTACTTGGTGAAAACTGTAATTCAGTGCTATTATGAATTTTATGAACAGGTTGAACAGCTGCACAAAATCTTCAAACTGTGTGGATCTCCACCAGAAGATTACTGGAAAAAGTCCAAACTTCCCCATGCAATGCTTTTCAAGCCACAACAAAATTATGATAGTTGTCTCCGGGAAACCTTGAAAGATTTGTCTGAGACTGAAATCAATCTGATAGAAACTCTTCTTTCTATAGATCCCCACAAACGCGGTACTGCCTCTAGTGCCCTTGTTTCTCAGGTAAGCTTTTTATCCTTGGATTAATATATCAAGTTTAAAGACCTAAGAATTTGATTTCCGTGGAAACAAACCATATCACTGTATTTTGCTCATCTTTTACAAATGAAGACATTGCCTTTTTTTTTCTTTTCAGTATTTTACTACAAAGCCTTTTGCTTGTGATCCCTCAAGCTTGCCAATATACCCACCTAGCAAGGAGATAGATACAAAGCATCGGGACGAAGCAGCAAGGTCAGTAATTTCTTTCATTATCTGATAGAGAAAATTTCTTGTCATGATTATATCATCTCTTTAATCAGAAGAAAATAAAGCTTGAAACACACAATCTACTGTTCCACAGCTCTGGGAAATTACCTAGTCTACCATTTTGGCTGGCCTTATATGTCAGGTCTTGGAAGCATTTGTAACATCCGCATATTTGATATCCGATTTTCAGGAAAAAAATTAGTGGGAATGGGAGACGTGGTATAGATGCGAGGAAGCCATCAAGGAAGGCCCATTCATTCAACAGATTGGCACCAGTTGAGGTACTTCCTACTTACTCACTTTTCTACATGTTATCTGTACCTTGAGAGTATAATTCCTCGTTCAAGAAACTGAAATGTACCCTCTTTTTCGGTTTGCAGGATGCGCGGCATCAAACCGAAACCTTTCAGAAACGAATTGGTCATTTAGTTCATAATTCGATTGAAAGTGATGCCAGGTTATGTGGGAAACTGCAAAACCCACTAGATCACAAGAAAGACGAAACTTCCCATGTGAAGCATGCATCACAAGGAGATGTGCCTTTCTCAGTGCCGTTACAAGTCTCTAAATCAAACAGTTTTGCTTGGGCGAAACGAGAAAAAGATGACGTATGTGTTAGGGTACATAATCGATCTCTCTCTAGAGGTCACATTCCTAACTTGTCAGGACATTCCCCCGCATTCAAGATAAATAAGAATGAAAATGAGGACAAGACAGATTCTCGAGGCCAGGAGTCTTATGAGATGGTGAAGCGTTCTATGCTGAAGCAGTGGAGACAACTTGAACGCCCAGATTCTTTTGGTACATCTGACGAGTATCACTCGCAGGAACTGTCATTGGGACTCTATCAGAGAGATGAAATGGCAAAAAAGCTGGGTAATAATTTGGTACGTCAATAGATTATAGAAGATCTAAAAGCACTCTTCTAGTTTATTTAATATCCAAATTCCATATAGCAGATTGTTATATGCATTGCTTCCATTGCAGTTTAGTGCTACTGACAGACATAGTAGAGACCAAGTATGCTTTGTGTCAGACGTTCTTACATGTGAAACTTAGGATTTGGCTCCATTCTTTCTTATGCTGTAATGCGAGTGTCAAAATTGATTCTGTGAAATAAAATGAAAGTAATTCTAAAGATATGATTGCAGTAGTGCTGTAATAGTTATATATCTAAGTGATTTCGGAGATTTCAGGAACCATTATATACAACATACATACTATAAGATACGGTGTAAATGGGATATACAGCTCAAAAAGTAGAAAGAGAGGACCAGATTACCGTTGGTAGTCAGATTATGTTTCCTCAGCTGTTTAAGTTTTTTTTTTATCCTCTCTCTCTCCACGCTTTCACCTAAAGTTCAGAGGAGAGAGGAAAAAGTAGGCATGATTTAGTTTGTCCCCTTTTTGGGTTTAGTGACAAGCATGCTCAATGATACTGATAACTTAAGCCTTGACATGACAGGGTGATGGGGACAAGATCGAATTCTCGGGCCCTTTGTTGTCTCAATCTTATGGAGTTGATGAACTATTGGAACGCCATGAACGCAACATCCGCAAGCTAATTCGAAAACCGTGGTTCCAGAAAGGTAAGTTAGCAAAACTTTAGCTGACTATATCCTTCATTGTGTCTTGGTTCCTCTCTTTTACAAATAAGACTTGCGATTTTTCTTTGCCCCAATAGGTAAACTGATTGAGTGTAAATGAATTCATCTTTCTCAACAAATTACAAGAAAAACAAAAAAGATTTTGCTTTTCTCAACTGAATTGTAACTTATCCAGCGGTTTTGGATTCAGCCTTTATGATTTTGTTTTTAGGTATTGACTATTGAGTAAGAAAATCTGAAACATGAACAAGTGTGTTGTTGGTCCTTTGAACTTGCAGATAAGAAACAGGGGAAGTGACTGTAATCACAAACCTCACAAGGAGATGGAGAAAAGAGCTCCAGAAACTCTTGTGAAATTATGTTTATATCGTCAAGACCTGTGATTATCAAACAAGATGGAGAAAAGGCCATAAAGCATTCTTTTGTTGTTAATTATGTATTGATTTATTCTTAAGTTATAGTATGGAGGTACACTTTTTGAGAGCCTATACACATTCAGAGGCAATAATGTATAGAGCTCAGTTCCTAGAATATTTTATCTATAGGCATAAATTTAGACAGCTTTATGCTTTCTTTCGAGTACAGTTGTACAACAACAGGTTTATGTTATAAGGTATACAATTGTATATTACAAAGTTTGGACCATCTTCTTTTTCATGATGCTGATCTGTAGTTTACTGAGAAGTGAACCAACTAAGATGACCCCAAGAGGGTCAAGTTAAGTGTACCTTCATTGTCTAAACAAATAAAAACGATGGGAAAAATACGCAGATCATAGGCGAAGAAAAGATATATGTGATTCAATTTGTGAGAACTACATTTCATCTGAAACAAATTCAACTGTTGATTATACAAACTACTGACCATTACATTTTGCCTTGTAAAAAGGTAAAACAGAAAACGATACATTTTCTTATTTTTTGAAGTTGGTAAATATCACTGTATTTAGCAACTTTTTATGTGTATATACCTCTTTACCACCGTAAAAATGCTCTTCTTGGATTGGGTCCATAGAAATTACTTGTGTTCGGAAGCCTCAAGGAGCCTCGGTTTTGTTAACCAATACTGCTCAAACCTTTGTCTTGCGTACTCCATGTAGTCGAAGTCGATTTCATTCACATGTTCCTGTAAAGTTTTACAAAATATAAATCAAGAATCTATATATGGATTCACAAAATGCAGGTATGATAGAAGATTATTGTAGAAATTACCGATATAATTCCCCATAAACCCCAAGTTAGATGACTAGCAAGTGTATATTTCTCAACGTCTTCTAGGAGTTTTTCGACCATAGTATAGCTGGGCTCTTCACCTGGACTCACAAGAACAAATACAGTAAAGAATTATGGCCGTATAGTGATTTATTTCTGAAGCTCATAGCGAGAAAGTGTGAGAAAAATAATCACCTGAATAACTCATATATGTTTTCAGAAATCTTTGTCGCTCCTCCACACCTAACATTAACATATATGGTTGAGCTTGTGTCACTTCAAAGATAAAGAAAGATGACTTGAAACAGACACTTACCAGGGTATTTACTATAATCCATGATGTGAGGTGTTTCAGTGTGGTAATCGGCAGCCATCTCACAGAAGTGATTGGCAATGTCATAAGCCACAGGATTGTAGCATGAATATTCATAATCCTAATTTTTGTAAGACAGAATAATAACAAAATCGAGTTAGGATCCATATTTTAGTAACGCCACTGAAAAAAAGAGAACTGATCAAACAAATTTATGAAACCTTACAATGATGGTTATTGCTTTGGTTTCTTCATCCATCATTATGTTTCCATACTGTAAATCATTGTGGCAAAATCCAATATTTTCATCATTGTTAAAGAGAGATTTCTCAAGTAAATTGATTTCCATCTCCATAACATCGAGACGAAAAGACTTAGCTTCTTCTGGTGAAGCCAGTCTCTTGCATGCAGTGAGCCAATTTCTGAAGTTGCAAAAAACAAAGTGGAGGAACAAACTCAAAAAGACCAAAATTTTAATGATTGATTAGAAAAGCAAAGTAGAATCTAGCAGAGAACAATGAAATGTACCGTAATCTGTCCCAAAGTAAAGCCTTCTTCACACCAGGCATTTCAAGACCGTGAAACTCCTTCATCCTAGTTGCTATTCGACCAGATATTTCAGGATCACGCAAGTCACAAGCAGATAGGGTCTGAAAGTTCATAGTTCAGCAAACAAGTTACAAACTCAGTAAACTTTTCGATATAGGAAGACCAATAATAACTACCTACGAATTAAAAACCGGGGAACACAGGGCATTTCAAGAATAAGCTAAAGTATAAATAATTACCCGTGCATGGAGGAACTCTTCAATACGACCATTGCCAAACCGTCCTAACAACAAAGGTCCATGACCATGCTTTGACATAAACTCAAATGTCCTGATCTCATCCTCTCGATCAAAGAAAATCTCAACACCTTCACCATAAATCCTAACCAAAACCTTACGAGAAGGACCTTTTTCCCTAGTTGGCCATTTGATCTGAAAGACCTCATTAGTCATTGCACCTTTCAAAGGAATAACTTGCAGAGCCTTTGAATCAATCACATCTTCCCACTCTGATGCTATTGCTTGTAAAGCTTCCTTGACTTCTCGAGGTAAACGATATTGTTTATTCTCTACATCCTTTTCAGTACCATCCATCGTCATTTGATTGCCACACACACAGATAAATCTCTCTGTACAAGATAAAAACAGATACTTTTAACAAATACTTCTAACAAAGCTATGTTTTTTTCAATCAAGGGGAGGGTTTAAGAGTCACACAATGCCACCAAAACAAAATTAGGGGTTTTATACGATCACCGCAATGCAACAATCCTATAGGCTTCAGTTTCCTAAAAATTCTGAATTTCACTCTAAAACTATATGATTCTATCCTTACTAATCTAGAGAAAGTTTTTACAATAGAATGAGAGCAATCTTTAAACTCAGCTCCTCCACAGGACGATCTACTTTGAGATTGACACAAAACATAAGCCTTGGAAAAAGGAAGAAAGCTTACGTTTTTAAACAAAAATCACACGATGAATGCTGAAGCAAGATTGGTCTGAGAGGGGAATTGACGAAGAAGGGTTAATCGAGAGAGATGATTATGATGGAGTTTGAAGTAATAGAGAGAACGTTGCGCAGATCGAGGAAGAGCAGAGGATAGGATCAAGACAAGATCTTGTAAAAAAAGAAAATGGCGGAGGAAATGAAGGACTATTTGTTAAATAACGTATACTATTATTTCTGAAAATATTTTCATTTGACTCCTTTAATTTATACAAGGCTCCATTTCTACTACAACTATTTACAGAAGATCCAAATATGTTTTTCTCTATTTGTTGGTTTTTGGTATTTTAGACGTAAAAATGTATGGGTTGTGTCATCAATAGACAATTGCCAGCTTCTATTTCCACTAATTAGATTTATAATTTTAATTTCTACTCCCTCCGTTTCGTTTTAGTTGTCGTTTAAGGTTTTCGCACACAAATTAAGAAAATCATTAAATTTTCTGTTTTACCATTTATTAATATATTTCATAATTTTTTCATTGGTCAAAACATTAAAACATTAATGACAAAACATAAATTTTCACCAAACATTTGCATTGAAAACCTAAAACGACAACTATTATGAAACAAAATTTTAATCATAAAACGACAACTAAACTGAAACGGAGGGAGTACTAGTTTAGCATTCTTCTAAAATTAAATAATGTTGCAAAAGAGGAGAAATTAATTTTTGTTGTTGTTATTTTGAAGCTTTACAAATATATAAAGCCAGGAGAGAACCATAAAAAAGGAAATTCTACGGTGTCAATTAAAAGAGAGGAAATTCCACGTGGCATCTACCTGTCGGATCACAAAGAGTGGAATTGACATTTGTTTCTCTCTCACGCTCTCTCGAATTCTCTGGTAGCTTCTAGTTCAATGGGAAAAAACGACGAGAGTTCTCTATCTTTCCAGATGAATCTCCTTCCATATACAAAAGCACTCATGCCTCCTCCTCGCTCTCTCGCAATTCACAAAGTTTCCAAACATCTAAAGCTTTCAATTTTACAACATTATCGCTACAATCTACTTGATTCTCTGCAAAAAGAGAGAGACTTGTTACTGAGAAGAAGAAGAAGAAGTCGTCTGATTCATTGAAGAAACTCTGCGAAACAAACCCAGTTCTCATATCGTTTAAGGTAAATGAGCGCGACATTCTTCTTCTTTCTGGGTTTATGTTTTCTTCGAGATTCGCTTTGTGTGTTTGTCGATTATGTATGAAAGTTGCTGAGATTAGGGTTTTATTTGTATGTTTTTTCAGGGATTACAAAGGCTAATCGAAGATGAATCCAGAGAAATTCACACACAAGACAAACGAGACAATTGCTACAGCTCATGAGCTAGCTGTGAATGCAGGACATGCTCAATTCACTCCTCTGCATTTGGCTGGTGCTTTGATTTCTGATCCCACTGGTATATTCCCTCAAGCAATCTCTAGTGCCGGTGGCGAGAACGCAGCACAATCTGCTGAAAGAGTGATCAACCAAGCCTTGAAGAAGCTTCCTTCACAATCTCCTCCACCTGATGATATTCCAGCGAGTTCTAGTCTTATCAAGGTCATACGACGTGCTCAAGCTGCTCAGAAGTCACGCGGTGATACTCATTTGGCTGTTGATCAGTTGATTATGGGTCTTCTTGAAGATTCTCAAATCCGGGATTTGTTGAATGAAGTTGGTGTTGCAACCGCGAGGGTAAAGTCTGAGGTTGAGAAGCTTCGTGGGAAAGAAGGGAAGAAAGTGGAGAGTGCTTCAGGGGATACAAATTTTCAAGCTTTGAAGACTTATGGAAGAGATTTGGTTGAGCAAGCAGGGAAGCTTGATCCTGTGATTGGTCGGGATGAGGAGATTAGAAGAGTTGTGAGGATTCTTTCAAGGAGAACAAAGAACAATCCAGTGCTTATTGGAGAGCCAGGAGTTGGTAAAACAGCTGTGGTTGAAGGTTTAGCACAAAGGATTGTGAAAGGAGATGTGCCCAACAGTCTTACTGATGTGAGACTGATTTCTTTGGACATGGGTGCATTAGTTGCTGGTGCTAAGTACCGAGGAGAGTTTGAAGAAAGATTGAAAGCTGTTTTGAAAGAAGTTGAGGAAGCTGAAGGCAAAGTGATTCTCTTTATTGATGAGATTCACTTGGTTCTTGGTGCTGGCAAAACTGAAGGATCAATGGATGCAGCTAATCTGTTCAAGCCCATGTTAGCTAGAGGGCAACTTCGATGCATTGGTGCTACAACGCTTGAAGAGTACAGGAAATATGTTGAGAAAGATGCTGCCTTTGAGAGGAGGTTCCAGCAAGTCTATGTCGCTGAGCCAAGTGTGCCTGATACTATCAGTATTCTTAGGGGGCTCAAAGAGAAGTATGAGGGACATCATGGTGTTCGTATCCAGGACAGAGCTCTTATAAATGCTGCTCAGCTGTCTGCTCGTTACATAACTGGTATGTTAAGATTCTTAACCCCAAGCTGATGTTTATGGTTTCATAGTATTGTTCTTGGCATGACATTTTTGAGGTGTTTGTGTTGTTATTTAGGTCGGCATTTACCGGATAAAGCGATTGATTTGGTTGATGAGGCTTGCGCGAATGTGAGAGTCCAGCTTGATAGTCAACCTGAAGAGATTGATAACCTTGAAAGGAAGAGGATGCAGCTGGAAATTGAACTTCACGCCTTGGAAAGGGAGAAGGATAAAGCCAGCAAAGCTCGACTTATAGAGGTATGATACAGCTTTCTTCTCTCTTCAGTAGATACTTGATCTGGAATTCTTGATTGTTAGCATCTTCTTTTGGGATGAGTCTTTGATAAAGTTTTCTCGAACTATGAATCTGTAGGTGCGGAAAGAGCTTGATGACCTGAGAGACAAGCTTCAGCCACTCACGATGAAATACAGAAAGGAGAAAGAGAGAATTGATGAGATTCGAAGGCTTAAACAGAAAAGGGAAGAGCTCATGTTTTCTTTGCAGGAGGCAGAACGAAGATATGACCTTGCAAGAGCTGCTGATCTAAGATATGGGGCAATTCAAGAAGTGGAATCTGCAATTGCCCAACTTGAAGGAACTTCTTCTGAAGAAAATGTGATGCTCACAGAAAACGTTGGGCCTGAACACATTGCTGAGGTTGTGAGCCGTTGGACGGGGATTCCAGTTACGAGACTCGGCCAAAATGAGAAGGAGAGGTTGATTGGTCTTGCTGATAGGTTGCACAAGAGGGTTGTAGGACAGAATCAAGCGGTAAATGCAGTTTCTGAGGCAATTCTAAGGTCAAGGGCAGGACTTGGAAGGCCACAACAGCCAACTGGATCATTCTTATTCCTTGGACCAACTGGTGTTGGCAAAACTGAGCTCGCCAAGGCTCTTGCTGAGCAGCTGTTTGATGATGAAAACCTCTTAGTTCGGATTGATATGTCGGAATATATGGAACAACACTCTGTCTCTCGCCTCATTGGAGCACCACCTGGGTAAGTAACTAATCCTTAACTTATCAAGATGTTTGAATTATGAAGTTTGTCTTTCTTACCTACATGATTACACTTTCTCAGGTATGTTGGTCACGAGGAAGGTGGACAACTAACTGAGGCTGTGAGGAGGCGACCTTATTGTGTCATACTCTTTGATGAAGTAGAGAAAGCCCATGTTGCTGTTTTCAACACTCTGCTCCAAGTGTTGGATGACGGCAGATTGACAGACGGGCAAGGAAGGACAGTCGATTTCAGGAACTCGGTGATAATCATGACATCAAACCTTGGTGCAGAGCATCTCCTTTCAGGGCTGACTGGGAAAGTAACAATGGAAGTGGCTCGGGACTGTGTGATGCGGGAGGTGAGGAAACACTTCAGACCAGAGCTCTTGAACAGGCTTGACGAGATTGTGGTGTTCGATCCCCTTTCACATGACCAGTTGAGGAAAGTAGCCCGGCTTCAGATGAAAGACGTTGCTGTCCGGCTTGCTGAAAGAGGAGTTGCTTTAGCAGTCACTGACGCTGCGTTGGACTATATTTTGGCAGAGAGTTATGACCCGGTAAGTCTCTTCACATGATGCAGAATGCATATCATTGTTGATCTCTCAGGTTGGTTTGTTCTGTTAGTCTGACTCTTGCGGTTGCTTTCTTGTTTTGTTGGTTAGGTGTATGGAGCCAGGCCTATAAGGAGATGGATGGAGAAGAAGGTGGTGACAGAACTGTCAAAGATGGTTGTGCGTGAGGAAATCGATGAAAACTCCACTGTTTACATAGATGCAGGCGCTAATGGATCTGATCTTGTGTACCGGGTAGAAAGTGGAGGTCTAGTGGACGCTTCAACAGGGAAGAAGTCAGATGTGCTGATTCATATTGCTAACGGGCCAAAGAGAAGTGATGCAGCTCAGGCGGTGAAAAAGATGAGGATCGAGGAAATAGATGATGATGAGGAAATGGTCGAGGATTAAAGTCTTGACCTTTAGGGTCTCCAACGTTTAAGAGTTCTTTTGAGGTGTTGTGTTTGTGACTTAAGCTTTTAGAGTCCGATGAGACTCATGCTTTTGGTAGACTATAATGGTGTGGAACTGTAAAAAAGTCTACTTTTTATTATGTTTTCGTATATGTAAACCGTTTTACATGAGAAATCTATTGTACCCATAATCTTTTGGGCTTTTTTTAGACCTTTGTGATCTTATCTTAGATAATGCTCTGCATCAGAGCTGTCTTAACAATCTCATCAACCACACCTTTAGCGAAGGGGAAGAAGTGGCCACTTCCCGGAACCTCATGATAGTGAAGCCAAGGAAGCTTATGTGCAATGTAACGTTGCAGCGTTACAGGCACTAACATGTCCTCATCTCCTTGCCACAAATGCACTGAGCCTTCTTTGTTTAGAAACGGATTCTCGAGTTCTATAGGATCAAATTCCCAATTCCCAAAACCCACAATCATGTCACGGTTAATACTCTCATGTATTCCTTGCTGCCTAACTTCTGCCAAATGCGGTTTCCTCGAAGATCCCATCTTCAAAATGATATCTTTATCCGGCTGTGACAAGATACCGACATCTCGGTTCGCAACACTCGAACCCGGGAACCAGTTTTGTGTGTTCCACCAGTAAATAAGCCAAGGGGCATAGTGAGCAACACGAACCGCCCATTGATCTCTCTTTTGTTGCAAGTTAAATCCTTCAGTGGAAATGTTTAAAGGTAAGTTCCTCCAATAATAGTTAACCACGGGAGCAACAAGTGTTACTCCGGCTAACCGGTGAGGGATGTACTTAAGGCATCCCCACGCCGCTTGTCCTCCCATTGATTTCCCAATCACGTAGAACCTCGATCCTAGACTCAGTTGATCAGCGAGCTCTTCAATATCCAAAACCAAGCTTTTTGGTGTACGGTTTGGATCCGGATCACTCTCTCCATAACCCGGTTTATCAAACGAAACCATATACACGCCTAGTTCTTGAACTAAATCCTATAAAATGAAACTTGATCAAGAAATTGTGTTTTTTTTTTGTTTTGACAAAGATCAAGAAATTGTTATGAACCTTAATTCAAGAAATTTGTATGAACGTACCGGAGAAAGAAGAGTGGCGAAAACAGCATCGTGTCTACAACTATCGGATCCATGAATGAAGACTATTTTGTGGTTAGCTTTCTCTCTTGGAAGTCCATGCTCTTTGTAGGCCAAATGTCTCCCATCACGCAGCTTTATACGCGGTGCTGTGATCGGTGGACCACCGAGGGAGCCACATAGCTTTGGCAGAGGAGGTTTCAAGATTGACTGATAAGTCAACGCCAAGATTATCCCAACAATGATGATCATCACACTTGAGGAAAGAAGAAGACTGTTTCGAGGCAAAGGCTTTAGTAAGCTCCTGCTTGATGATCCATTCGCCATTTCCCCGATCAGGTAGTGAGAAAGAGAACAGGAGGAGAATTTGGGGAGAAACCAAATTATATCAAATTTTCATCACTGAGCAAGAGTATATATTTATACATGAAGAAGGGCTCTTAAGCTTGTGACAAGTCTTATATCAGCCACGTCTATTTCAGTGATGTATTCAATTCAAATGTTTTCCGTGATTATGATAGATTATACTTTAAATGTGTGGATGCCACAAAAAGGAAAAAGAGACATATGTCAAGCTGTCAAATTAAAATGCTACAATTTGGCTAAAATTACTACAACTGTCTTTAGGACTCCAGTTTTCTTCGTTATCTCCAGTGACCACTTTGAGTCTTTTTAGATTGTTTTGGTGACTGCCACTTGGTTGTAGGCTTGTAGCACAAGCATGTGCTGCAGCACTGAGATAATGAGATTAGGCCTAGTTTAGATTATACCAAAAACCTAATTAATGATGTAGGGAAACTAAGCAAATCAAGTAGACAATCAATTAGCTGAATTCTTCATTCTCTTAACTAAAACACAAACAAAGAAAATATAACCAAAATGACCAAACACATGTTGCTAAAAGATCAAAGTAAAGAACGTGATAAGCTTGAGAAGACAACTGGCCAGGCTTGGTCGTTTTGCCAAGTAAATTATGACTTTATGAGTAACAAACCAAATAAAACTAATTTATGATGCTGAACAAATGTAACGGGTACATAACTCTCTTGTCGCCGTGGTTTTTTTTGGGTTTTTTTATAGAGTTTTTGGAAACTACAAATAAACAAATACAAACTCTAGACGCTCTTAATCTCTGCATTGGTGGTTAAGAGCGTCTTTACAATGTCATCAACCACACCTTTAGTGAAGTGGAAGAAGTGGCCACTTCTCGGAACCTCATGATAGTGAACCCATGGAAGCTTATGAGCAAGGTAACGCTGCAGCGTAACAGGCACTAACATGTCCTCATCCCCTTGCCACAAATGCACAGAGCCTTCATTGTTCAAAAACGGATTCTCGAGTACTATAGGATCAAACTCCCAATTCCCAAATCCCACGATCATGTCGCGGTTGATACTCTCATGTATTCCTTGTTGCCTTACTTCTTCCCAATGCGGTTTCCTAGAAGAACCAAGCTTTGAAATGATATCTCTATCCGGCTGTGACAAGAGACTGTGATCTCGGTTCGCAATACTCGAACCCGGGAACCATTTTTGTGTGTTCCACCAATAGATAAGCAAAGGAGCATAGTGAGCAACACGAACTGCCCCTTGATCTCTCTTTTGTTGCAAGTTAAATCCTTCAGTAGAAACGTTCAAAGGTAAGTTCTTCCACCAATAGTTAACCACTGGAGCAACTAGTGTTACTCCGGCCAACCTATGAGGAATGTATTTAAGACATCCCCATGCTGCTTGTCCCCCCATCGAGTACCCGAGCACGTAGAATTTCGATCCTAGACTCAATTGATCAGCGAGCTCTTCAATGTCCGAAACCAAGCTTTGAGGTGTACGATTTGGATGCGGATCGCTCTCACAGTAGCCTGGTCTATCGAATGAAACCATATATACACCTAGTTCCTCTACTAAATTCTATAAAATGTAATTAAGATAATGTTAGAGGTCACAATATAAAACCAAAAACGAGATTCTCAAACAAATTTCTCATTCAACTTGTCTATAAGAAAAGGAAATTCTAAGACCACTCTCCCTCCTAAATCTAGCTCCTACACCACTACTTGCTACAATTAACATACCACTAATTAATAAATGATAAAAACATGGTGATCAAAGTATTATTACATAACAATTATTCTATCAAATCACCCTTAGAAGCATATATGCATAATCTTGATTGTGTAAAACGTACCGGAGATAGGAGAGTGGCGAAAACGGCGTCGTGTCTACAGCAATCGGATCCATGGATGAAGATGATTTTGCGGTTAGCTTTCTCTCTTGGAAGTCCATGCTCTTTGTATGCCAAATGCCTCCCATCTCTCAGCTTTATCCGCGGCGCTGTGATAGGTGGACCACCGGGAGAGCCACATAGCTTCGGCGGAGGAGGTTTCAACTTCGACTGATAAGTCAACGCCAAGATTATCCCAACAATGATGATCACACTTGAGGGAAGAAGAAAACTCTTTCGAGACGAAGGCTTTAGTGAGCTTTTCCTTGCTGAACCATCCGCCATTTTACGAACAGTAAGATGATCGGAGAGGCACGGCGGTCAACGGCGACGACTCTTGAAAAAGAGAGTTAACTGTTCAAGAATTATTACAACAGAATCGTGTTTTTCAAACTAAAAATGGAGAAGCCCATTTATGTTTTGTTTCACTATATTAATGGCCCGAGGCTTAAGGCCCATAAGCCCATATTAAATCAAAGGGAACAAGGGGGGAGCAATATATAAAACCTAATTGATGAATTAGGGTTTCTTCTTCGTTTTCTCCCTTTGAGTAGCAGCAGACTTTGGATATTCGGCGGAATCGAAAATGGTGAAGGGACGCCAAGGAGAACGAGTCAGGTCTCTCTCTTCTAATTCTCTCTTTATTCTTCTTCGAGCTTGATCTATCACTAAGCTTGGTTTTCTTTGTTACCATTTGAAATTTGCTCTGTGGTTCTGTGCCTCACTTCTGAAGCTGTTTTGCTACCTTTGTATTGTATAGATTTGAGCTGATTCTTCATGGTCTAGTAATTTTGTCATTGTTCAATGATTAATAATTCGAAAGTCTGATTCTTTTTATGTTATCAAATTTTGCAGACTCTACGTGAGAGGAACCATCCTCGGATACAAAAGGTGACTCATTTCTTTATCTCTTTGGTTATCCATTTTATACTGCTTATAGTTTTTGATTTGACGCCAATAAGATTACATGTAATGAGCCTTGATTAGTATTTTATGTAAGCCAATCTGATAGAATCGAATACTAAATACGAAGCTTCTTGTCCACTTATGATCACATACTTCCACTCAATGGAATCATTTTAGACTCTTGTTTAGTTGTCTACATTTTTGAGCTGCTTTGTATTTCTTTTAATAAACATTATTGTTACCTGAGTTCTGCTTAAATAACCTTGTCATGCTGAAACCGATTCTTAACAATTTGATACTGACTTTGGTCTGACATTTACTTCAATGCGCAGGTCAAAGTCGAACCAGTATCCCAACACGTCCCTCGTCCAGATCGAAGGAGTTAACACTCAAGAGGAGGTAAACTGGTACAAGGGAAAGAGGATGGCTTACATCTACAAGGCTAAGACAAAGAAGAATGGTAGCCACTACCGCTGCATCTGGGGAAAGGTTACCAGGCCTCACGGTAACAGCGGTGTTGTCCGTGCGAAATTCACATCCAACCTGCCTCCTAAGTCCATGGTACTTAAACAGACTCTTTAACCATTCATCATCTTCTCTGTTTAGAAGTGAAATACTTTACTCCGGTTTTTAACAAGATACTATTCCTTATTTTCTTGCAGGGAAGCAGGGTGAGAGTCTTCATGTATCCGAGTAACATATGAAGCAATGCAAAATGGCTTAAACTTATAATTTAGCCGCCTTGGTTTTGTTCACTAGTTTGTTATTTTGTATTTTGATATTGAAAGCATTTCCTTTCTTTGTTTGAAGTGTTTGGAGATTCTCTAAATTGACTTTGATCATGGATCTGGTATTTCACTACAAATTAGAATCCTCTTTCCCCTTGTAGTGAGTCAAAACGGATGAATATTGCTCTCTGTCTGATAGCTTAATCGTTTCATGGATTCAGATACAAAACGGCTTAAGAAAGCAATTGATAAAAGTAATTGTTACTGGGTTTTGTAGTAACTTCATGTAATGCTAATACTATAAACCTCATCTAAGACTAATACTAGTCGGGTGTATAATCCAAAACTCTTGCAACATTTTTTCAATTCACTATTAGAACTTCATAATTATCTCCTAGAAACATTTTGAATCAGAGAATTATCCTTCGCATATGTTAACTGCTGAAGTCCCAAAGTCGAAACTCACTCCCCGAAAAAAAACATGAGCTGATGTAAGTTGTAAATGAAAACATTTGAGACTCAGATTTGTGATATCGGCCCTTAGGCCCATTAAACCTTTATTGGGCTAAGCTAGGCTCAACTTTAAAAAATTTAATCAGAATTATGTTCTCATGTAAACAAAAAAATACCAACAAACCTAAGATTCGTTGAGAGGAGAGACCAGACAAGAACTGTGTGTCGACTGCCGTACTCTCGGAGTCGGAGCTTCGGTCCCGTTAAGACAGTAACATAGAAAAACCCTAAACCCCTTTTCCACTTTGTTTGCTGTTCCAGTCATCTCTCGCGACGATGAATACCTCCCAAGCAACTCGTGCGGCTCTGTTCCTAAACGTAAATATTCTCTTACTGATATTCTTTTCAGTGGTCCAAGTTTTGTGTCGATTGATTGATGAACTTAATTGCTCTCGTTTCTGTTGCTTAAAATCTTCATAGTTGATTAGTAGGGATGATTTCTAAAAGTACTTATATTGGGGAATTTGAAGTTGTTTTGATGTTGTTAAGTAAAACGGAGGGAGTTGAATGCAATAACTTAGGACTCTAATTTCGTAGAAACTTCATATTATTTGGCATCTGTAATGTTTTCGTTTTAACAAGTTAGAGTTTTTTTGTTTTGTTTGCAGGGTTCGAATAGACAAGCAATGCTTTTGCAGAGATGCCAGAGAAGCTCAACCAGTCAATTGTGGGGTTCTGTTGGAATGAGAACTTCACGGCTGTCTCTGAATCGAACTAAAGCTGTTAGCTTGAGATGTTCTGCTCAACCTAATAACCCTAAAGCAGCTGTTTCTACTGGTTCTTTTGTTTCTGCTGATGAGCTACCGAGCTTGGTTGAGAAACCTGCTTCTGAGGTTATCCATTTCTATCGCGTGCCTTTGATTCAAGATAGCGCGAACGCGGAACTCCTCAAGGCGGTTCAAACCAAAATCAGCAACCAGATTGTCAGTTTGACTACAGAACAGTGTTTCAATATCGGGATTGAAACAAAGTTAAAAGACGAAAAGCTTTCTGTTCTGAAGTGGATTCTTCAAGAAACATATGAGCCAGAGAATTTAGGTACTGTTAAATGTCATGCTATATTTTGATATGGTTACAATTTTCTTAGGCCTCTCTGTTATTGATGACTGAGTTAAATTTCAGGTACGTATAGTTTTCTTGAGAAGAAGAAGCAAGAAGGACTCCATGCTGTAATTGTTGAAGTTGGTCCCAGATTGTCTTTCACAACAGCATGGTCCACCAATGCTGTTTCGATATGTAGAGCATGTGGATTAAACGAGGTGACTCGCTTAGAAAGGTCGAGGAGGTATCTTTTGTTCAGCAAGGAGCCACTGTTGGAAAATCAGATTAAGGAGTTTGCTGCAATGGTTCATGATAGAATGACTGAGTGCGTGTACGCTCAGAAACTTATTTCATTTGAGACAAATGTGGTTCCGGAGGAAGTGAAGTATGTACCTGTGATGGAGAAGGGTCGGAAGGCGCTGGAAGAAATCAACCAGGAGATGGGTTTAGCCTTTGACGAGCAAGATTTGCAGTATTATACTAGACTTTTCAGAGAGGACATTCAGCGTGATCCTACCAATGTGGAGCTATTTGATATCGCCCAATCCAACAGCGAGCACAGTCGACACTGGTTCTTTGCTGGGAACATGGTTATTGATGGAAAGCCAATGGATAGGTCTCTTATGCAGATTGTAAAGAGCACTTGGGAGGTAAGGGCTTTAGTCAAAATATCTCTCCTTTCCTACAGTTTGAAACTTTTGTTCATATAATTCACTCTTATCTTCTGTGTTGAACTTTGCAGGCAAATCGAAATAATTCTGTCATTGGGTTTAAGGATAACTCTAGTGCTATTAGAGGCTTTCTGGTGAACCAGCTACGGCCTCTACTTCCTGGTTCTGTGTGCCTACTTGATGTCAGTGCACGTGATCTCGACATATTGTTTACTGCTGAGACCCATAATTTCCCTTGTGCTGTGGCTCCTTATCCTGGTGCTGAGACAGGTGCTGGAGGTCGGATCAGGGATACACATGCAACAGGAAGAGGTTCTTTTGTGGTTGCATCCACTTCTGGTTACTGTGTTGGTAACCTTAACATGGAGGGATCTTATGCTCCATGGGAAGACTCGTCTTTCCAATACCCATCGAACTTAGCCTCACCTCTACAGATACTCATCGACGCTAGTAATGGTGCATCTGACTATGGGAACAAATTTGGAGAGCCCATGATTCAGGGATATACCAGGACTTTTGGAATGAGACTGCCAAGTGGGGATAGACGAGAATGGTTGAAGCCGATTATGTTCAGTGCAGGGATTGGACAGATTGATCATACTCATATAACTAAAGGGGAGCCAGAGGTTGGGATGCTTGTTGTTAAGATTGGTGGGCCTGCTTACCGCATTGGTATGGGAGGAGGAGCAGCTTCGAGTATGGTTAGTGGTCAGAATGATGCAGAGCTTGATTTCAATGCTGTGCAACGTGGAGATGCTGAGATGTCCCAGAAGTTATACCGTGTTGTCCGTGCTTGTATTGAGATGGGTGAGAAGAATCCCATTATCAGCATTCATGATCAAGGTGCTGGTGGAAACTGCAATGTTGTCAAAGAGATTATTTATCCACAGGGTGCAGAGATTGATATAAGAGCGGTTGTTGTGGGTGATCATACTATGTCGGTGTTGGAGATTTGGGGAGCAGAATATCAAGAGCAAGATGCGATTTTGGTGAAAGCTGAGAGCCGGGAGATTTTGCAATCGATCTGTAAGAGGGAAAGGCTTTCGATGGCTGTGATTGGAACAATTAATGGGGGAGGTCGCTGTACTTTAATTGACAGCACAGCTGCAGCGAAGTGCAGTAAAGAAGGGCTACCTCCACCTCCACCTGCTGTGGATCTTGAACTCGAGAAGGTTCTTGGTGATATGCCTAAGAAGACGTTTGAGTTCAACCGCATTGCTTATGCACGGGAGCCACTTGATATTGCTCCTGGGATTACATTGATGGATTCTTTGAAAAGGGTTCTGCGATTACCATCAGTTTCTTCGAAGCGGTTCTTAACAACCAAAGTTGATAGATGTGTCACAGGTCTTGTTGCTCAGCAGCAAACAGTTGGACCATTGCAGATCACGCTTGCTGATGTTGCAGTTATTGCTCAGACATTCACAGATCTAACAGGTGGTGCATGTGCCATTGGCGAGCAACCGATCAAAGGCTTGCTTGATCCAAAAGCCATGGCTAGACTAGCTGTTGGAGAGGCCTTAACAAATCTGGTTTGGGCAAAGGTCACTGCACTTTCTGATGTTAAAGCCAGTGGTAACTGGATGTATGCTGCCAAGCTTGAAGGAGAAGGATCAGCGATGTATGATGCTGCGATTGCTCTATCTGAAGCAATGATCGAACTTGGCATTGCAATTGATGGTGGAAAAGACAGTCTTTCAATGGCAGCTCATGCCGACGGTGAGGTTGTTAAAGCTCCAGGAAATCTTGTGATTAGTGCCTATGTTACCTGTCCAGACATAACAAAGACAGTGACTCCGGATCTGAAGCTCGGAGGTGATGATGGTATTCTCTTGCATGTTGATTTGGCAAAGGGAAAGCGGAGATTAGGTGGATCTGCACTGGCTCAGGTTTTCGGTCAGATTGGAAACGACTGTCCTGATCTTGATGATGTTCCATATCTGAAAAACGTTTTTGAGGGCATTCAAGCTCTCATTGCAGAAAACTTGGTATCTGCTGGACACGACATCAGTGATGGTGGACTAGTTGTAACAGCTTTGGAAATGGCTTTTGCTGGAAACAAAGGTATAAATCTCGACTTGGCTTCGAATGGAATTAGCCTTTTTGAGACTTTGTTTTCTGAAGAACTTGGTCTCGTGATGGAGATTAGTAAGACAAACTTAGACGCTGTGATGGAAAAACTCCGTGGTTTCAATGTTACTGCTGAGATCATTGGAAATGTCACTGATTCGCCTATGATAGAGGTAAAATTGGATGGGATTACTCATTTGAGTGAGAAAACTTCATTCCTCAGAGACATGTGGGAAGACACCAGTTTCCAGCTGGAAAAGCTGCAAAGATTGGCATCTTGTGTAGAGATGGAGAAAGAAGGTTTGAAGTTTAGACATGAGCCTAATTGGAAACTCTCATTTACGCCTTCCTCGACCAACAATAAATATATGTCTCAAGGTATGATCGCTCTGTATGAGGTGTTTTTTTCTTGAATCATTTATATAGCGTATATTTCCTAATGAAAATGTTTGTTTATTGTATATGCTCTCAGATGTTAAGCCAAAAGTAGCAGTGATCCGAGAGGAAGGCAGCAATGGAGACAGAGAAATGTCAGCTGCATTTTATGCTGCCGGTTTTGAACCTTGGGACGTGACAGTGTCTGATCTTCTAGCCGGAGATATCACCCTTGACCAGTTCCGCGGTATTGTGTTTGTGGGAGGGTTCAGTTATGCGGATGTTCTCGACTCAGCCAAAGGATGGGCTGCTTCAATAAGGTTCAACGAGCCTGTGTTGAGTCAATTTCAGGAGTTCTACAAAAGACCAGACACGTTCAGTCTTGGAATCTGCAATGGATGTCAGTTAATGGCTCTGTTAGGATGGGTTCCAGGTCCTCAAGTTGGCGGGTCACTTGACACCTCGCAGCCGAGGTTTGTTCACAACGAATCAGGAAGGTTTGAGTGCAGGTTCACAAGCGTGACTATAAAGGACTCACCATCGATAATGCTGAAAGGAATGGAGGGAAGCACTTTAGGGGTTTGGGCGGCACATGGAGAAGGACGGGCTTATTTCCCAGACGAAGGAGTCTTGGACCATATGCTTCACTCAGATTTGGCACCATTGAGATACTCTGATGATGATGGGAACGTGACTGAAGCGTACCCTTTTAACCTTAACGGTTCACCGTTGGGAATAGCGGCTATTTGTTCGCCTGATGGGAGACATTTGGCGATGATGCCTCATCCTGAACGTTGTTTCTTGATGTGGCAGTTTCCATGGTACCCAACAAGCTGGGACGTTGAGAAAGCTGGGCCGAGTCCGTGGTTGAAGATGTTCCAGAATGCAAGGGACTGGTTAGAATCATGTTAAGCCTGTTTTCTTAATATAATTTTTATCTGCACGATTTTGTTGTGCATTTGGTGTTTTGCAGGGTCTTTGAAAGTTGTCTACAAATCATGTGTTTTTAGTGAGACTTGATGAGTGCTTTTTGTCCTTCACGTTGTATTCAAATTCTGGAAATTAAGTATGAGTTACTCTCTTCGATCAATTGTGCTATCTTGTGCCATTTGGTACTAAGTTGGGTTTAATCTCACTTTTATATCTTGTATCCCACTTTGCTAATCCATAGAAAGTTTTTTCTCCATGAGTCAATTTCTTGAGCACAAGGGAGGTTTCGAGATGCCAAGCATGGATTTGACAAAGAGAAAAGAAACCAGTGTCGTAATCTTAGTCTAACCTTTGAAAGATTTCTTCTCTGCAAAATCATTGCTTCAAACATACAAGGAGTGGTATACAAAGTTTGGTCATCAATTCGGTCACACTACAATAATGTCAAAAACGCAGGCAGCTTATTTGCCATCTATCCTCCTTGTTCTTTGTGTCCATGTATAAATTTAATCAAAGAATGCAAATCTCCACCCAACCTTTGGTTCTTCTCTGCATAATCCTTAGATGCACTTTAAAATGAGCAATGGATCATCGGGATTTCACTGTCGCATGACCGCTATCAGCCAAATGCTTGTGTAGTTTTGTTCTGCCCATGGTAGATAAATGGTGGGTCAACATTTGAATGATACAAAATATACTGCTGGAAGATCAGAGATGACGAAAGAACAAATATCTAATGAACCAACCTCGACTCAAACTCCTCTCCACATCTATCGCATTCATTACTACTGTTTTTCTTCGTTGTGCCCTGCATTTTGACATATATGATTTCAAGAACTATCACAACAAATATGGGATTTAGTGCTACAAGGGGAGAAAGATTTTACCTTGGTTTTCATTCCTCTGGTGGATTTCTTTGATCTGGGAGCCTTCTTGTAATCCTGCGCCTCCATGTCTCGATTTACATATGGAGTATCATCCGCTTCACTGCTCTTTTCCATTAATTCTCCCTGGTTATTCTTTTCCTTCCCCTTTTTGCTTCTGCGCCTCCTGCCTGTGCTCTTCCTGTTATCATACTCCATTGAATTTGCCTCATCCTTCTGAGAATCCTCAAATGCTCCGGAGGCTGAGTCCGTTGCATTCACGTTTTCATCTGGATTACCGTCGTCTCCAAGTACCTGTACTTTGCTGGTGTCATCTGCCATGTCTTTTCCAGTATTCTGTTTATTTCTCTCCTCCTTAGCTTCTTTATTCCTACCTGTGTTATTCTGGTAATCAACTTCGCTAAACTCTGCTGTATCACTCTCGATCTCGACTTCGATTTTATCTTCTTCCTTTGATACGGCATTCTTTCGCTTTTTCTTCTGTCCAGATACCATTTTCTTGAGTAGAGTCATCTCGTCATCGTCATCCTCACTTTCACTAGATCCTTTCATATCCTCCTCTGCCACAAAATACTCCTCATCAGTTTCATCAGCTTCACCTACAACTTCATCCTCAACATCATTTTCTTCATCGTCGATATTTAACTCCTCCTGAAGCTTCTCATGAAGCTGCTCTACACTTTCAGGTGGATCCAATGGCCCATCAGTCTCTTCCTCCTCTGTTTCCTCTTCATAATCAGTGAATGACTCTCTTAACTCCGCCACTTTCTCTTTATGCTTCTTCGACTGTTCGTGGTTTTTCCACTGCTTCTCACTTTTGAACTTCTTGCTACAAACAATACAATAGAGCTGCTCATTCTTCCTCTTCGCATCATCATCCTCCTCTTCCAATACATTGAACCCTGCCCCTTCCTCCTCTCCCTCCTGAGCCTTTGCCCATTCAGGCTCCTCATAGTTCATAGCTCTCTCCAATCTCTCCTTCTCCATCTTCTTCTTCCTCTCCCTATCCTCCTCTTTCTTCTTCTCCATCTCTGCATTCTTCTTCACCATCATGTCAATCACTCTCTTATCCCTCTTCTTTACAAACTCTGCCAAACCCCTCACAGTCTCATAATACTCTCTCTTCGCCTTCTTCCTCACCTTCTTATTCTCCTCCTCCATCAACCTTCTCGACTTTCGATTCGGTCCAGCCATCACATCATACTCATCCACCCAGCAGAAATCCATAACAGTGCAAAAACCTAACCAGTAATTATAAAACGCCGTCACCTGAGCGTAAGGACTCTCTAGATTCCCCATAATCGGAGCTTCCCTCACAGAATCCATCCTCAAACCTAAAGTTCTCGCGAACTTAATCTCGTTGAGGTAAACACTATTAAACACATCGTAATACACCTTGTAGAATCCTTTTCCGGTATCTGAATACCCAGAATATACAGTGGGAGTGAAGAAAGCGAATAGATCCGGAACAGAGCCGCCAGGCATACCACCAGATTTCGAGCCACCGGCTGAGCTATGGTCAGCGAATAGAATCTGAGATCGATGGGAATCATACCAGGCTCGCTCCTTGGGATCGGATAAAACCTCGTAAGCGTGAACGAGCTCTTGGAACTGGGCGGTGGCTTCAGCCTCAGATAATCCACCGGCTTTCATAAGCTTGTCGGGATGACGCTGCAAAGCTAAACGCCGGTAAGAGGATCGAATCTCGTCCGGCGAAGATTCCTTGCTGATACCGAGAACCTCGTAGTGGCATCGTTTCTCCGACCGAGACGAAGACGCCATCTCTGTTTTTTTAGGGTTTAGGCTATTTCTATTTGGTCGATTTTAAACGCATACCCAGTTCGAGCTGTCCTAAGATTTGACCTTGGAGATGTATATATAGGAACAATAAACTTATAATGCATTTCATTTTTCATTTTTCATTTTTCTTAATACATTAATTTTATCTTCAGGCTAATATAAACGGAAATTTAAGATAAGCACTGTATCTTATTAAAAAGGGATCAGATTGTTGTTAACAGTATCTTAGAAGAGAAAACAAAACGTTGAGCCATTTATAGACAAGTTTGTGAATGCTCCTCACTCTTTATACTTGGAGACAAGAATCTCACTAGTTCTCAGTTTCTCGCTAACCTTCATGCACTGAAGTAGAAGATGTTTTCCTCTCTATGCTCAAATTTGAGACGACATTGTTATTATTATTACCTTTCTCTCTGAAATTATCTCTAAGGAATTCAACGGCCATGAAGGTGAGTGCCGAGGCCGGAAGATACCACATGACCCTTGGGACGCTTCCCCGGAAAAACCCTTCTGGACCTTCCTTCCTCAATATCTGCCCAACTGCATCCAACCATCCCTTGTACCTAAAACTCAACGAGATTACCAAAGCTTAATCAAAACAAGTTCTTCAATCTACTTGGGGATGCTAGTTAGATGATCATATGAATCTGTGAGAACATGAGACATACTTGATCGTTGATCCTTGCACTTGCAGTCTTGTTTTTACAACATCCAAAGGAGTTGTGAGATAAGCGCTTAGTCCTGGAGAGACATTAATTAAACATGGGTCACTATGTTGGATGAGCTATTTGAAACGGATTCTTTACAACTGATCTCATTCTAACGTACCACCAGCTAATCCTCCCAATACTAGACCCTCTATCGAACTGTTGACTCCATATTGTGGAAATTTTTTATTTCCCTGATCTGTTAGATCCTTTAATGCTTCGTAAAACACTACCTGAGATGGAAAAACAGAGCGATCATGAGGAGACAAAAACCCTAAGATGAAGTGCCATATTACATAGTGACATAGTCATACCATAAGACCAGCAAAAGGCACGTCCCTCGCTAGTGTAGACCAATATCTGCCAGAGGAAAAAGGAAAATAACAACGTGGGTCTCTTGACACGAGTCAACAATTAGAATGATTTATCCAATTCACAATAATAGCCTGAGCAAAAGTTACATACCCAGCATACAGCCCTTTTGGCCCTTGCTCTTTCCATATTGAGCATCCAGCCTGGAACATTCCAGTGTAATAACCATACATGTCACCTCTTGGTTTCACCGGAACGCTGTTCCTCGAAATAAAAGAGCTCCAGGAGCTACTAGTGCCTTGAATTTGCATTCGCTGCTTTATGACTTCACAAGGAACATATACAAAAGAACCAAGTGTATCGCCTGAAACAAAGAAAGAAGCAGCAGAACACAAAAGGAATCAGAAGCTTTATAACTTCAGATAACTCTAGGTTTACTTTCATTTCCAACTTTTTGGGGAATCCCCTCATGAAGTCTATGTAAAATGCAGCCACAATCTTTCATGATGATATTCACAACAAGGCCAGTCAATGACGTCTCATGATAGAGTAATAAATATTGCAACATATTCTCAAGTAAGAAATCAGCAATTCTTGCAACCTTGCTCTAAAATGCGTAAGTTAGAATCATCACATATCCGTAATAACCTGGATCTTATCTTTACAAGACCCACCATATCCGTAAGTTAGAATCATCACATAACATTGACATGTCTGATAATATCTGACTCTTCAGCCAGGTTATATCTAGTTCCATTTCTGCTGCATGCTTGGCATTCTAAATCAATTTCCACTTGAGCGAACATATATTCCCCTCCTATCTTTACCATTATTTCAAAGATCAGATGACTGAGAGCGGAGAAACTTAGATAACATACCAACTGCTCCTGCTATAAAATGCGCCCAGTGGCCCGCTAAGCTGGGATGAGACTCTTCAATCCATTTCTTTGTGGACTCAATAAAACCAAAGTAGGTTGCTCCAGTGGCAAGAGATCCAGTGACTCCAGGAGCAATGCCCCTATAAAAGCCTAAAATAAGGTCAGCAACAAAATAAGATAAACAAAAAATACGGATCATAGATAGTTTTCTGTTCCAAGTTCTCAGCACAAACATGGAATAGGCAGTCTGTTGCTTACAAAGATGATAAGTAGCTGTAGGACAGTGAACTACACATATGCATGCCTCAAGAATAGAAAAGAGATGGATGATGTACCTTTTAATCCATCACCAACCCAGACAGTTCGGAGCATTTGTGGAATACTCTTTTGTCTCTGAAATCACGAGTAGAGATTATATACTCCAAAAATAAAGGTAAGTACACAATCAGGTCTAATCTATATATATTTCCTAAGCCAAAGGCCAACGAAAGTGATGTTTTGTTAATAATACCTGAGTTGCATTCATGATAATTTGACTCTGAAGTCTGGTTTTGAGAGTATCCACGGGATGCATCATTCCTTCTCCAAAAGCTCCAGCTATACCTCCCCATAAGAACTCTCTCCACACTACAGCAATGTGTTGGACGTTAGACTAATTCACCAGACTTACAACTATCAGATTCCAGTGAAAGTGAAAAATCAATGACACTAAAACATGATCCAGGTGTTCTTCATCACAATCACCTGACGAAATCTCAACATTTCGCTAAAAAAACTCATCGTCTAAGCGTAATCATGAACATAAATCAAATCTACAACGATTTCCGTCGCAACAAACCAAAGAGAAACGATGAGACGGAAGAAGAGAGACTAGTCGCTTACCGAAAAATTGATCATGCGTGGCTTTGATTTCGACGCTCTTACGATAACTGAGAGGAGGTTGCTCATGGCTCGAATCCGAGCTCTTCGTCGCCATTTCCGTTGCAGAGAGAAGAGACTGAATCTTCTCGAAGCTTCCAAGAGTTAGGGTTTATGAGGTTTTAATGAAAGCAATGTTGCGCTTCTCCAATTCGCCGTGACCGGCGACGAATACCAAATTTGTGAACCGCAACGATTTACTGAAAAGTGAAACAAGTAAAATATTAGTTTATTTTCACATTTCCTGAAAATCTTATGGGTAAAATTGTAATATCCTCAGTTCATTAGTCCTTTTCAGTAGTAAGTAACTAAACTCTTCTCCAGGAGATCAACAACATAATTCCTACGAGCCGAAACCGAAATCGGCGGCGAGTTTTCCGGTGTATAAATTTTCTGGTTTGATCATTTTATTCGACTTCGACGTCTCTGTTAAAAGTTATTACAGTTTTTATTTATTGGCCTCAAATGTTAGAAAACATAAAGACAACCGACCAACTAAAAAGGTCTCTACATGATAAACAACCTCAAACGTTAAATAGAGATTAAGAAACTTCCATAAGTTTAGACTGAAACCGCAAAACAAAAGTTCCAGGACGCAAACGTACACGGCGCAACATCGTGGAGACTAGGCTCTCTTGGCAGCATCGCCATCGTCAGTCTGATCAAACCCATCTGGACCATTCTCTGTTTTACCGTTCTCTGCATCACCAAATTGATTGTCACTGCCACCAAATTGTTCATCGCCGCCAAATCCGCTTTCAAGCTGATGATCTGTATCGTTGCCTAATGGTTGGTTGCTGCCAAACTTGTTATCAAAGCCAGCATTTGAGGAACTGCCTTGGGCAAAGTTGTCACTTCCACCAACACCACCCGCAACACCATATCCGCCACCACTGCCAAGATTGCTTCCATAACCACCACCAACAGCATTCCCATTATAAGGAGGGTTGCCTCCATAACCACCACCACCCCCAGCATTTCCACCATAGGAAGAGTTACCGCCATAACCACCACCACCCCCAGCATTTCCACCATACGAAGAGTTGCCTCCATAACCGCCTCCATAACCCCCAGCTGGAGCACCATAACCACCGTCTGAAGCACCGTAACCACCACCAGGACCGCCGAATCCCCTTCCTCCAAATCCACTTCCTCTTTCAGTTGCATAATTCACCCTAATTCTTCGACCATGAAGGTCCTATATGCAAACAAAAACCAATAAACACCAATTGAAAATGCCAACCAAAGTAGGTTCAATTTCAGCGTTTTCTGAATCATCTAGACACAGTCTGAACACACAGCTTTTATTTTGTAACAAGATATACAATCCACAAACAGAAAGATATATTGCTCCACCTTTAATCCCTTCATTAAGAGAGAGTAAGTCGCTGCTTAACGGATTAACAGTATTTCAAGCTAGATGATAAACATCTAGCCTACCTATGTTGCCAATGTTTGAAAGGACAAAAATATAAGTGTTCTAGACAGATGAATTGTCAAGGCACAACGATTTGAAAAAGGTCAAACATCCAAAAACAAACAATATTGGTCAGAAAAGGAACGACAAAGAAATAAGCCATACAACATCTTAGTATCAAAAGAAGCTGGGACATTTGTGTGATACCTGTCCATCCAATTGCATGGCATTGCTAGCCTCCTCACTGGAAGTAAATGTTACGAAAGCAAAGCCCCTAGATCTGCCTGTTTCACGGTCAACAATAATCTTTGCTGCAATTGATAAAAATTAGTCATCTGTCAAGAGTAACCACAAAAATTATTCAGACGCAAAAGGAAGTTAATACTTCAAAGGCTAGAGTTTTGCAATAACTTAAAGGGATATAGCTAGTTACCATCAACAACTTCTCCATATTTGCTAAAAGCTTCTCTTAAGCCAAACTCATCAGTGCTGTAGGAGATACCTGAAGAAACATAAGACAGTTTTGAGACAAACAAGCATATAAAAAAAGGAAAAATAAAAAGAGTAGTTTCTCGCAGAGCCGAATTAGAGACATAGTCACCTCCAACAAAGATTTTTGATGAAGACATGCAGCGGATGCTCTGTAGCATTGAGCTAGAGGCAGTGACATGGCTGCTGGTCTGACTAAATATCCTTCCAACTTTACTTAAGAAAGCCATTTGGTGTATATCTGTATTCTAGAACAAATGAAAGAGCAATCAATCACTTGGTGGTTAGGCAAATTAAGGACACACCAAAACATAGATAGTGCTTTCAGAAAAAGGTCATGTATACACTAGCGTATAAGACCCATCAATTCAATCGTCAATAAAAGCAAGAAAAAAAATTCTTTCATCAAATAAATCATGCGCAATACAAGAAAAATTAAAACTTCATGATCAGTTCTCTTGTTTTGCTGTACGTATGGTGACCTAAAGATTATCAGATATCAGTTCGAAGGGAGAATTTAAGAAAAAGTACACTAAAGCTTACAAGGTCAACTCAATAAACACATACATCGCATCACTCAGTAATCAGAACCATGGAATGAAACATCAACAAATTCCAAATCAAAGTCCTAGGCTTGCAAAAGAGAATCATAAACAAAAATTGAGCAGAAAATCAACAAATATAGAACAATTTTAGTTTCGGATCAAACGAATGAAACATCGGAATAAAAGATCGAATCCATAAAAGCAAAAGAAATTAACAACTTTAAACAGAAAGAAAAAGAAGAATCGACGAGACTGTACCCAATCTCTAGGGTTTAACGGAGATGATCTCTCTGGAAGCGTCTTTCAATTCTCGCCAGTAGTGAATACCCTGAGAGGCTTATGCTAAGAGTTTCGCTTATCTTGTCCGTTGATTTATTTTAGATCATCTTGACCGTTTATTTATTTAGATTCGGTTATACTAAACCAATCGAATTGAATCAAAACCGAAACCGGATTAAAATGATCAATCTTTTTTTATCTTTACTTAGCAAATGGCGAAAAATAGTTGATTATAATTGGGCACTAATTATTATTTTCAGTAAGAAAAAAATAACTCCTTGACGCGTGCATGTCCTTTAAACTCTCAATCTCCAAATTCCAAAACCCAAAAAAAAAAACATCCTCTGAAATTTACTAAAATTAATCTCTTCTTGCTTGTGTTCATCGTCTTCATCATCATCCTCTGAGAAACGTAAGGCTAATAATCAAATCTCTTCGTAAAATGTTATTGATGTTTTTTTCTTTGGTGAAATCTATAATTCTTTGTCATGCTACGTTGCAGATTGAAAATATTGGCAAGAAGTAGTTAAAACTTAAAACCCAAGAAACAGATTCTTACGTTTTGGAATCATGGAATCATCACAAGAACAAAGTTTTTTTAACCCCACGAACCAAAGCTCGAAAAACCTAGCTTCTAAACCTGAAACAGAAGATCCAATCTCAAGACTTTCTTCTTCTTCTTCCTCTTCTTGTTCTTCCATAGAAGCCGAACCAAGACCTGATCAGATTCTAAACAACAATGTAGAGCAATCTCCTCCGACACAAGTCATGGAAAGATCCACAAACAACACAACAACAACAACAACGACCCCGACCCCTAATACACCTCCTTACAGAATCCCTTCACATGTTTTCGCAAGAACAACCTCTACAGCTCCAGAATGGAGCACTATGTCCAATGAATCTCTTTTCAGCATCCATATGGGTAACAATAGCTTCACGGGTGGAGATTATTTCAAATCTGGCGAGCTCACGTTTCCTCAGCCTCCTTCACCAATAACTCCTCCTTTGCCTTCTCCTTTACCATCCCCTCCCCACAACGCGAACCAAGGAGGAGGCTTGGCGGAGGCCAAAACTCCGGTGGATATAGGCAAGAAAGCAGCTGAAACAGATAAAGCTTACCGTGCAAGTAAAGAAGACGAACAAAAAGCTGCAGCAAGTATAAGAGAGGTTATCATGGCTAATGAAGCAGCTAACAAAGACAACAACTACACCAAAACCAATAAACTGGATCGTTCTGTTTCTCGTCGCTCAGAAGATTTAAGCCTCAAGTCTTTCGCTTTTCCAGTGTAAGACAGAAAAACTTTTCTTGATCATCTACCTCCGTTTCATGTGTTTCTTTTCTCATTTTATTATTTTGTTTTTCATTGCGTAGATTGGGGAATGCAGACAAAGGCGGGTTACAAGGTTCCACGCCTCAAAAGAAGCAGGGGAAGCCTTCGCAGCCAGAGACACCGAAGATTTCGACTGAAACTGAAAGAGATGAAGGATTGAAGAAAGAGGAAGCTCCTAAATCAGTAGCTCCTAAAGCAGAAGTGGAACGTGCCTCTAATCGCAACCCCAAATGGCTCTCTTGCTTCCCTTGTTGCACAACCTGTGTCTAATGGAAACATTCTTTGAGAGGATTGAGTTTGATTTGTTTACCATCTTTAAGTTTGATAGAGAAATTGTTTTCTTCTTCTTGGTATTATAGAAGTTTGCTCCAAGATTTAATTTACAAAGTCCTTTTAACGTTTGTATTTAATCTTGTGAAGTAAACAATTACGATTTAGTAAAGTTGTGTCTTTTTTCTTTGATTTGATCTTTAAGACTCCTCTGCTTCTTAACAACTGTGTTCTTCTTAAGAATGATCATTAAGACTTTATTCAATACAATTAATGGCAAACAATAGGTTTACTGATAGGTGTTAATGTGGAACTTTAAGCCTTTGCATAAGGGAGGACCAATGAGGCAATTTGACCCAAAAGCTGTCGTGGAGACTTGGAGGTATCAGGTAATGGAGATGTCCATTCTTGAAAGTTATGGAGGCTGCCTGTGAAATCAGTGAATAGTCCATCAACTCCAATCTTATTGATCCAGTAGTCGTATTCCTTATATGGGTCTTGGCTAAAGTTAAAGTGTAAGTATTCGTGTTCATTCCTGTACGTATATGGGTGCACCTGTGTAATTTGTATCACAACGAACATGGTCAAGAAGTTATTAGCATGTGTTACTGATTATCACTACCTGGATGAATTTTATATCCTACCTGTAGATTATGTGCGTGAGCTCTTTTGACCAAATCTGTCGGGGCTAGCATATAGTTGTTATTTACTGGAACAATTGTATCCTTCCATGGTCCAATACCCACAACATATTGCTTGATGTAGTCGAAATACGCATCTGATGTGATCTCTGCGTATGTCTGCTTGGATTTGCGAGAAAGATCTAACAATCATTTTCGATGGAAGCAAAAGAACTTTCAAGAATCGAAAACAATATGACGAGTAGAGCATTGACCTGATTAGTGTCTTGCGTCGGCATGGTAACATCGTCTATTAGAAGGACTTTCGGCGAGTCTGTCAAATTTGATATGTACACGAGTGAAGTTGGGGCAAATGACTGAATAAATAATGGTTTTTTCAACCACTTCTTGGACAAATATGAACCTCCATACCCATACTTCTTAAGGGTCTCCACAACTTTATCCTCAAATTTCTTACCACCAGGCCATTTGACCTGCAAATATATAACAGTGATAGAAGTAAAGGTTAAGGTCACCTGCAGGGGAAATGAAAGCTAAAAGGTAATCATTTTCTGCAAATTGAACCTAATGCTATATATGGCTTTTTAAGTCAATCTAAGGGATTTCAGTAAAAGTAGAAGTCAAGCTTGTAGGATTGTGACTCACATGCTGGTTCATTAAAACTGGATTTTTAATCTCAGGATATATCCCAACAACTCTTGGAGCATCCCGAGCAATGGTAATGAATTCGTCAAATGTAATGATAGGGTACATTCCTGAAATCCAAACGAGATAAGATATGGGCATGGTTAAATATTTCCTGTATTATGCAGTTCTTACTTTACATCTTCCAACAGCCAAAATACAGGAAAGAAAGGCTAGCTAACCGTTGTATTGCTGGTCCCGAAAAGTATATCGCTGTTTTGTACGTAGTTTCTTTAGTTCTTTGAGAGTAAAATCAACTGCAAGCAATGAAAGAGGAACCAGTTGTAAGCAAATCATCCAAATTCAAATAAACCAACTTGAAGCTTTATTAGATGCTTATCTAACTGTTATTGGATGAGATTATGCGCGAGAGATCTTTTGAGCAAATGACTCAATGCTGAGACCGAATCCAGCAGCATGCATTGACTCAGACCTAGGAAATAGAAGAAGAATTGAGGTACCGTACAAGTGAAAAATCCAGTGATGTTGAATCCTTGCACATCATATGTCCTTTTACGATCAGCAAACTCCTTGTGGCTTGCAACATCGGTTGTTTCGTCGAGGATACAATCATGGAAACATATAAGCACACCATCTTTGGATGATAAGATATCTGTTTCTATGAAGTCTGTACCTTCTTCAATTGCTTTCTATCATAAGACAAAAAAAAATGCTTTAACAAATTGTTCCAAGGAAGAAGATCCACTTCAACAAACAAACTACTCTGCGTTTTCTGTGAGTCAAGCTCTTTAATTCTCATCTTTAGACAAGAAATGTATGAACAAGTAATAATCCAAATAATCAAATCAAAGAGAAGGAAGACTGATCAAGAAAGATCAATGGTATACCAAGTATGCAGCAGTAGTTTCTTCTGGGATCTCTCCATTGGAACCTCTGTGTGCGATGTTATAAGGACGTGAAGTCTGAAGTTGAAGCTTGACATTTTTGGGTCCTTTAACAGGGAGAGGGTGCAATGTCCTCCCAGCACACACAGTAAGTAGAGATAGCCAAATCAAGGGTAAGCATCCTGTAAGATCACCAGTAACCAGTTTGTATTGACGTTAGTAGAAACAGAGCCAAAAACAGAACCAAGACTCGAACTTTTTTTGTTAAGCTTAACAGGAAACAAATCCAAAAAATAAAATGATGAGAAATAAGCTTTGGTCTCTCAAGACCCAAAACTTTTTCTAAGCTTACAATGAAACAAGAAACAGATCCAGATTCAATAAAAGATCAAAACTTTTTGTTTTTGTTTTTTAGTGTATAGTAAAAAATGAAACAAATCCAGATTCTTTCTTTGTTCTCAACTTATTCACTTCTTTTTCAATTTGCAATTCAGTTTCATGGATGAACAATAAATTCAAAGGGTAATAATAATGTTTTTACGAAGAAACTGTAAATTAGACAAATTTCACAAAAACCACAAGCTAATGCAAATAGAAAGCAATCAATCAAGTAATACCCAGGTGGAGAAAAGTAGAACAATCAGAAACCCATAAAGATTTCATGCATACAAACCCAGAAAACAACAAAAAATGTTGAAATTAAGAAGCTTTTACTTACTTGCAAGAATCATGACGATCTGGTAGATCGATCGGATTGCTTGTTTGATTCTCTTTGTTAGTCTCTTATCCCACTCTATCGATTCTTGTCCATTTATAATAAAGTTTTTTTTATAATCTATTTATATCACTCTTACTCCATTACCGTTCATGGGCGAATATATATCATTCTTCTTCAATTCATATTCTTACGAATATTCCATAGTTTTTGGTTGACGAAGACTTTTTAAGGTTGCATGTTTATTTCTGGATAAAAGTAGTATTATTAATTTTGTTTAGTGAAAGAATATTATACTATTTACAAAGCAACGCCTCTCCTTGCTAAAATTGCAAAGAAAATCCTCTTCTCTCTCATATTCCCACAAAAATGGCGATGCATTATCACTTTTTCCATTTTGATCCATAATGTATTGTTTTTTGCGTTTGTTCAATTACTCACCATCGAAGCCTCATGCTGTGGTTCGCCGGAATATACTTGTTTGACGCCCAATCGCTGTTTCCATCCCCAATCGAAGGTCCGGTACGTCTTAATCGCTGTTCTAGCTTCATTAGAAGGTCCGGGTCGACCCAATTGCTGTTTCTAACTCCGATTGATGGACAGCGACGGTGGTAGCCACCGTTTCGTGTGGATGTAGGTTTTTTTTTGGCGGAGGCAAAAAATAAAGTGAATTAATGGAAACGATGGCGTTTTGGTGTTGGCGGTAACATCCATTGTTTATGACGTGGCGTATTATGCCACATCAGCAATACAGTTACCGACTTACCGTTGAGTGGATGGTGATCTGTTTGGCAGAGAGTTAAAATGTTAGATCTTTTGTTCATATATCCTATAGTAACCTACATCGTTGTTCAACATATCCAGTCTTCAACTACTGGACCTTTCTTCAAACACTTTATCAGGGAACATACCTCAAGCCAGTTCTGGATATGGGGCAGTAAAAGTGTTACTCCTGCAAGACAATAATTTATCAGGGGTTATTCCAAATACACTTCTAGGGGAGAATGTCATTGTGCTTGATCTGAGCAATAACAGATTTTCTGGGAATATTCCGGAGTTCATCAACACCGAATACATCAGAATTCTTCTTCTCGAGGGAATAATTTAACAGGCAGTATTCCTCGCCAGTTGTGTGTCCTAAGAAGCATTCACCTCCTGGATCTTGCCAATAACAAATTAAATGGATCCATACCTTCATGTCTTAGGAATGCATCACTTGGTTTGGGGAAAGAGGATACATTATACAATTATAATTATATCGTTTTTTCTTTGGGAGAATTTGTCGCTACATTTTACAAATCTCTGCTCGTGCAAGACATGTTTGCTATCAATTACTGAGTTAAGCACCCAAACGAAAATTGAGTTTGCAACAAAACACAGATATGATGCCTACAAGGGTGGAAATCTCAAATTATTGTTTGGATCTCTCAAAAAATGAGCTGAGCGGTGAGATCCCAGTAGAGTTTGGAGATCTTCTGAAACTACAAGCTCTCAATCTATCTCACAACAACTTATCAGGAGTGATACCAAAAAGCTTTTCAGGTCTGAAGAATGTGGAAAGCCTTGATCTTTCTTTCAACAGATTACAAGGACCTATCCCGCTACAACTAACAGAGTTGAGCAACCTTGAGGTCTTCAATGTCTCATTCAACAACTTATCAGGACTCATTCCACAGTGGAGACAGTTTAACACCTTCGATACACAAAGCTACCTCGGTAATCCTTTTCTTTTTGGGAAACCAACCAACAAAAGCTGCAACAGTAGAGGCTTTCAAGAACCAGATAATTTACTGAAAGCTGATGAAAGCATGATCGACATGGTTTCTTTCTACTGGATTTTTGTTGCTACCTATGTAACAGTACTTCTTGGGTTACTCGCTTCACTCTCATTTGATTCTCCTTGGAGCAGAGCTTGGTTCTACATCGTCGATGCTTTCGTCCACAAGGTTAGGAAATTGTTATGGTAAAACACTGCAGGTACCAAACTGTTTCTTCTTTTGTGCTTGTTTCATTGTCGTGCCCATGTGTTGTTGTTCTTCTCAAACCTCCTGCTTTGATTCACAAAACCAGAACATCGCTTATGTTTGGTTCCTCTGTATTATCTTTTTGTCTCTGAATAAAAGTAATGCATCAAACATATCTTGGAATAGGTTTGGTTGTTTGTTTAATTCATAATCTACAGTAACACATGAATTTCTTCATGAAACAATTTCATAGTAGAAACAGTTGACATTCCAAAGATAAATGAATATAAAATTATAAATACATATATTTACTTATGTGTTTGTTAGAAATAATCTTAAATATATTTTTATGCAACTTAATTTTTGGAATTTATCTTTGTTAATCAACAGTTTAGTGCTTGTAACTTACTCTTATTTTTTCTTTCAAGTTTCATTTTTTATAAACTTGTTCATTAGTAAAAGAAAAACAATTTCATTTTTACAACTAAATTATTTCCTCGATTTGGATGACCACTAGTTGTAAAAAATAAATTTGTTTTCTTCGAAGCTGCAAGGGTAGTAATAGTATATCTTAGGTTTGCTTTATTTAGGCTCTTGTACGAAGTCCTTGACTCTCCATAATGGTTGATCCATTAATGGATGGTGTTGTAAGTTGGCTTGTTATATATAAAACGGAACACCTTGGGAAAAAAAAAGTCACAGAGGTTGACTACAGATTTTCTTCGAAGACAAAATGACGCCACTAAAACGCCGCCGTTGTAATTAATATCAAGAAACGACGCCGTTTCAGATCAACCTCTGTTTCAGACTTTCAGGAGTAAGAGCACCTCCAAAGGGAGGTTCTCAAGTAAAAATTGTGGGTTTCTCTTGTTTAATTACAATTAAAATAAATCAAAACTACTAAATAATCAAAGAACCGATTCTCTCGGGAGAGATTTGAGAATCAGAGAGAGCCGATGACGTGTCGGCGTGTGAGTAATTGATGCGTTTAATATGAAAGGAAAAAAAATGTTTATCTCTCTCTTCCTCCTCTCTTTCTCTCCGACTGCAAAAACGGAGGAGATTTGTGATCATGTCTCGATCATCATCATCCGCCGTCTCGATCATCAAACAAGAAATTAGGTTTCGATTATAGCTTTCCCCACTATCAATTTCTTGCTTCGGGTGGTGTTTTGTTGTCTGTGTTAATCCTCCAATTTTTGTTTGATTCTAAATCATGAGAGCTTTATATGTGTGAATCTATGTATAAAAACATTGTGGGAATACGTGGAAACTAACTTTTGTTCTGTCTTGGAATCTTCTAAGTTAATATTCAGGTAAAACCAATGATTAAGACCAGGGAGGAATATCTCTCTTTGAGCAACGGCTTGTGGATTGTGTTGGAGCGTTCAGTAACTATGGCTGCAATGGTGCCCCTTCCTTCTCAAGCCTTTGAAAACATCAAATCCAACGGTGGCCTCGACACAGAGCAAGCTTATCCTTATACCGGTAAAGATGAAACCTGCAAATTTTCAGCAGAAAACGTCGATGTACAAGTTCTCGATTCAGTCAACATTAGTATAGTAAGTATCTTGTATGGATTTTGAATTTCACTTGCCTGAGAATATACATTTTGTATTTTGAAAAGCTTGTATAGTCACTTAAACACTTGTATAGGCTAAGTAGAAGACAAGACATCAAACTTTATTTTCCACACCTTTGATATAAGATGTTTAAGTATTGGAGATACGAAAACTTGCCTAGTTGTATGATAAGTACTTGATTGTAATGTTCTAGGTGTATTTGATTCAGTTTATAAACCTTAGAAGCATATAATGAGTTTAATGATGTTGCTGCTCTTGAATTAAGGTCTTTGTTTCTGTTTAGAATCAGTTTCTTAATTGTGAACTTCTATGGTAATTGCATTGTTGACACTTGCTATTTGATCTCAGAGCGGCTTACCTTTGGTTCAAAAGAGGATAAGCGAGTTGGAAGAAGAGGTCTGTAGCCATGTGGCTATTCAATTCCTCAAATTGCTTTTTGTTTTGGTTTATTACACAAATTGTGTTTTGCCAAGGCTCAAGTTACTTTTTTTTTCAACTCCACTAATCTAAATAACAGGTTTGGCAATGCTAGGTTAAACTCCTATGGGCTGCCCTGAGAACAACCAACTTCAAGCTTCACGTTTTAGAGGGTAAAGCAAAAGAAGCTAACGACTAACTCAAGGCAAAGCCTAACTTAAACCACAAATGGCTACATCACTCATTAGTCATTACTTGTTATTTTTATGTAATGAATGTGATTCGAAACATCAAGCTCAAAATGACAAAAAGAATATATATTTTACCAAGTAATTATTATTACAATCTTGAACAAATTTTTTTTTCTTTTTCAACGATGGAATAATTTGCAAAACAAACTCAAAGTTTATAACAAAATATTTTGTATGTAAAATGATTATTTTCGGAATGGAATAATCTTCACAACGTTTTCTAATATATAGCAAAATTTTGGCACAAGTTAAGATTACAACTAATCGTTATTCTAGTTTTTGATTTGCACATTTATTTTTAAATGTTTGAAAATAATGTATTTTTTTTTTTATGAATTGCAATAATTATAAATTTTTACTAAATAAAATTTTTAATAATTTTTTTTTCCTATGAGAACCCCACTAGAGAACCTACCATTGGATTATGAAAATAAAATAAAAAAGACAAAAGTTCTCATCTCACATTTTCAAAAAATTTATATTAAAAAATTTGAGAGAGTCCCATAATGAGAGCTTCCCATTGGAGATGCTCTAAATGATCCAAGAGAGCCTCCTCATCAACTCCGTCACCGTTGGGCTTTCCTCAAGTCTAGTGGTTGTTCAACAGAATTCAAAGGCCATGACTTTTCTTTTTTGTCAAAGACTCAAAGGCTAGGACTTTATTCGTTGAATCATATAAGTTTGAGAAATAAATATTAGGAGGCATTTCAACAAAAATCATTGAATGATTCAAAGGGTATAACTTATAAGGCTAAACCAGTCAAAATAAAAGAATGTGATCACATGAATCTTAAGTGTTTTACGTAATAGAGACTAAATATAACCAATATTATATGTCGTTGACCTTGACGTTTTTCTGTTCTCAACGGATGTAGAAATTCTTATAAACGTGGAGACACTTGTATATAACTACATTGCCTTGAAGTATTTTCATTAATCCCACATTGCGTTTGAGTTTCATACGTTTGCTTCTCTTCTTTTTATTTCATCACATTTGCAATGGAAGGGAAGGTGTTCTTGGGTCGAAACCTGATATGGGTGATGCTACTGATGGGGCAGTTACATGGATACAAAAGTTGTATTGAGAAAGAAAGGAACGCTTTGTTCGAGCTCAGGAAATACATAGTTTCAATCACTGAAGAAGGCCAATCCGACTCTGTTCTCCCTACTTGGACCAATGATACAACCAGTGATTGCTGCCGATGGAAGGGCGTTGCGTGCAATCGTGTAAGCGGACGGGTGACCGAGATTGCCTTTGGTGGACTGAACCTGAAAGATAATTCTCTCCTAAATCTTTCTTTGTTGCATCCCTTTGAAGATGTTCGAAGTCTGAACTTATCCAACTTCAGATTCAGTGGCTTGTTTGATGATGTGGAAGGTATACCATGCTTTCCATAGTGATTACTTTTAACATTTTTCTGTTGCATTTCCACTTTGACCTTTTCCATGTGTGGACTAGTTCTTAGTTCATTGTTTTTAAGATCAAGAAAGTCAATATAGTGCATTAGCTTTTCTCTGTTTCTGCAGTTACTTGCTGAGCCATGCAATGACATCAAACGTTCACTTACATGCTATTCCCACTTGCATAGAGTTCCTCTCTCACAATCTCCATTTGCATGCACATTAATATCATAAATATTGATTAGAGTGAGTTATGTTATTTTCATATACTTTGTTAACAAGGTTCTTGTTTGCAGGTTATAAAAGCCTCAGAAAATTAAGAAAGTTGGAGATTCTGGATTTGTCTTCAAATAAACTCAACAGAAGCATCTTTCATTTTCTTAACGCCGCTACACCACTCACAAATCTGTTTCTTAGGTCCAATAACATGGATGGCTCTTTTCCTGCAAAAGGTATCTCTACATTCTTAACTAAATCATACCATCTAGAACCTTTCTATTGATCATGGATCATTTGTTGGCTCGATATTGCTGTAAAATTTGTATGTCTCAGTTTTAGTATGTACCATTCTTATATTTATTGGACTCCCTTTCAGAACTTGGAGATTTGACAAACTTGGAATTACTAGACCTGAGTAGAAACAGATTCAACGGCTCCATACCAATACAAGGTAAGTTTTTAATATATGCTTGCCTTTCTTTTCTATAGTGGAAACTTAATCTATTCAACGGCTAAAACCCACATTGTTGGAATGGTTTCTGTAATCCTTGAGCTCATCATATTCGTATTTGAAGTTCTTTAACCTTATATGTGTTTTTGTCTTGTGGCAGAGTTATCTAGCCTAAGAAAGCTGAAAGCTCTGGATCTAAGTGGCAATGAATTTTCTGGCTCAATGGAATTGCAAGGCAAGTTCTCCACTAATCTTTAACTTTTCCTTCAAGAGTGGTGCATTCACTTTCATTAAGTGACTAAAACTTCTGCATTTTGTCATTGCAGGGATATGTGAAATGAAGAATATGCAAGAGCTTGATCTCAGTCAAAACCAACTCGTAGGCCATTTCCCGTCATGTTTAACTAGCTTGACTGGACTTCGAGTTCTTGATCTTTCATCGAACCAATTAACTGGAACGGTTCCATCTACTCTCGGTAGCCTTCAATCACTTGAGTACTTGTCGTTGTTTGATAACGACTTTGAAGGTTCTTTCTCATTTGGTTCACTCGCCAACCTCTCAAACTTAATGGTGTTGAAACTTTGCTCAAAATCCAGCTCTCTTCAAGTACTGTCGGAAAGTTCTTGGAAGCCAAAATTTCAGCTGAGTGTTATCGCGCTACGCTCTTGCAACATGGAGAAGGTTCCTCATTTTCTCCTACACCAGAAGGATTTGCGTCATGTTGATCTCTCAAACAATAAAATCTCTGGAAAGCTTCCTTCTTGGTTATTGGCAAACAATACAAAACTCAAAGTTCTGCTTCTACAGAATAATTTCTTTACAAGCTTTCAGATACCTAAATCTGCTCATGATCTGCTTTTCCTTGATGTGTCAGCTAATGAATTCAACCATCCTTTTCCTGAGAACATTGGGTGGATCTTTCCTCATTTACGGTATATGAATATATCTAAGAATGATTTTCAGGGAAACCTGCCATCTTCTCTTGGTAACATGAAGGGTCTCCAATATCTGGACCTATCGCGCAACAGTTTCCACGGGAAGCTACCAAGAAGTTTTGTGAAGGGTTGTTATTCCATGGCAATCTTGAAGCTGTCACATAACAAACTAAGTGGAGAGATTTTTCCAGAATCAACCAACTTAACTAGTATATTGGGGTTGTTTATGGATAACAATCTGTTTACAGGAAAGATTGGACAAGGTTTACGGAGCTTGATAAACTTGGAACTGCTTGACATGTCAAACAACAATCTCACGGATGTTATTCCAAGTTGGATTGGAGAGCTTCCATCCTTGACTGCACTTCTGATTTCAGATAACTTCTTGAAAGGTGAAATACCAACGTCGTTGTTCAACAAATCAAGTCTCCAGCTGCTAGACCTCTCAGCAAACAGTTTATCTGGGGGCATACCTCCACACCACGATTCCAGAGACGGGGTAGTGTTACTCCTGCAAGACAATAATTTATCAGGTACTATTGCAGACACATTGCTTGCAAATGTCGAAATACTTGATCTGAGAAACAACAGATTCTCTGGAAATATTCCGGAGTTCATCAACACCCAAAACATTAGTATTCTTCTACTACGAGGGAATAATTTAACAGGTCGTATTCCTCACCAGCTGTGTGGCCTAAGCAACATCCAACTTCTTGATCTTTCCAACAACAGATTGAATGGATCCATACCTTCATGTCTCAGTAATACATCATTTGGTTTTGGTAAAGAATGTACATCATATGATTATGATTTCGGCATTTCTTTCCCTTCTGATGTCTTCAATGGTTTTTCTCTGCATCAAGACTTCTCCTCCAACAAAAATGGTGGTATATATTTCAAATCTCTGCTCATGCTTGATCCGTTTAGTATGGATTACAAGGCAGCCACACAGACGAAAATCGAATTTGCAACAAAACACAGATATGATGCCTACATGGGTGGAAATCTCAAGTTATTGTTTGGAATTGATCTCTCAGAAAATGAGCTGAGCGGTGAGATCCCAGTAGAGTTTGGAGGTCTTTTGGAACTACGAGCTCTCAATCTTTCTCACAACAACTTATCAGGAGTGATACCAAAAAGCTTTTCAAGTATGGAGAAAATGGAAAGCTTTGATCTTTCTTTCAACAGATTACAAGGCCGGATACCATCACAACTAACAGAGCTGACCAGCCTCTCAGTGTTCAAAGTTTCACACAACAACTTATCAGGAGTCATTCCAGAGGGACGACAGTTTAACACATTTGATGTAGAAAGCTACTTAGGTAATCGTCTCCTCTGTGGACAACCAACCAACAGAAGCTGCAACAATAATAGCTTGGAAGAAGCAGATGAAGTGGAAGCTGATGAAACCACAATCGACATGGAATCTTTCTACTGGAGTTTTGCTGCTGCTTATGTGACAATACTTGTTGGAATATTGGCATCTCTTTCTTTTGATTCTCCTTGGAACAGATTTTGGTTCTACAACGTTGATGCTTTCATCCACAAGGTGAGGAATTTATTATTGTAATTGACTCCTGGTTTGTATAATAAAACCAGAACATAACTTCTGTTTAGTTCCTATGTACTATCTTTGTCTTTAAAGAAATGTACGATCTCAAGCATTATACAAGGAACACCTAATTACGAATTGAGAGAAACGACAATTGAAAAAGCCATAAGAAAGTGCAAGTAAAACATGACAATAATCACATCTGTTTGAAAATCCATGACACAGCAGAGAGTAAATAGAGACACCCATATCAAGGGCAAGGATTCGAGAACTAAATCCAGATTCAATAGAATGTGATGTCTCTCTGAAGATCAGAAAAAAAATGCTAGGTTGTTGAGAACAAATTTGAAGAAAAAGCCGAAGCTAATGCAATAAAAGAAATTGATCAAGCAATATACCCACCCAGATGGAGAAAACTAGCACTAAGAGAAACACAGGAATACGAAAAATTTGAAACATCCACCTAATTGATCTTGCTAGCAACAGACTGAATGGATCCATACCTTCATGTCTTAGCAATACATCATTTGGTTTGGGGAACAAGGATCTGTTGTATCCGATTTATTATTTGGAGCTGTTTTCCGGTGAATACTACTATTCGGAAACATATGGCATAGTTATTGGCAATCTATATATCAATTATCCCCGTATGCTATATCTGGTTTCAATCAACGCAGAGGCATCCACCCAAACGAAAATCGAGTTTGCAACAAAACACAGGTATGATGCCTACAAGGGTGGAAATCTCAAATTATTGTTTGGAATGGATCTCTCAGAAAATGAGCTGAGCGGTGAGATCCCATTAGAGCTTGGAAGTCTTATGGAACTACAAGCTCTTAATCTTTCTCACAACAACTTTCAGGAATGATACCAAAAAGCTTTTCAGAACTGAAGAATGTGGAAAGCCTTGATCTTTCCTTCAACAGATTACATGGTCGGATCCCATCACAACTAACAGATCTGAGCAGTCTCGCTGTGTTCAATGTCTCGTACAACAACTTGTCAGGAGTCATTCCAGAGGGAAGACAGTTTAACACTTTTGATACGCAAAGCTACTTAGGTAATCCTTTGCTCTGTGGACAACCAACCAACACGAGCTGCGACAACAATAACTTTCAAGAAGCAGGTAATGAAGTGGAAGCTGATGAATTTTTAATCGATATGATATCTTTCTATTGGAGTTTTGCTGCAGCCTATGTGACAATACTTCTTGGAATGCTTGCATCTCTCTCATTTGTTTCTCCTTGGAGCAGAGCTTGGTTCTACATCGTTGATGCTTTCGTCCACAGGGTGAGAAATTTGTTCTGCTAAGTGTTGTTTTTCACAAAACCTCCAAAACAGAATTAATATCACAAAACAACCCGAGTACTGGCATTCATGATAGCTATCAGTAAAGGCAAGTGATTCGGTGACGAAGATTATGTATCGACGTTTGTGGAAGGTTGGCTTCCGAGTGACGGCGACGAGGATTTTCCCACAGTCGGAGTTAAAAAGGTTAGATGGCCTTTTTTTTTTTTTTAACGTTTTTCAATTTAAATGCATGAGAAGAAAAGATAGAAAGGGCTTTTTGGCCCATTAAATTTCGCCTTGTAGTAAATTAAATAGCCCAACATACATAAACAAAGGATTCAAGGTGTAACAAGTAAATTAAACAGCCCAACAGCCCAAATTTCGCTGATTACTGCAGCAACCCGTCTGCTTAATCGGGCGAATCTAGGGTTTTCCGGCGTCAATCCTGTCTCTGGAGTTGTTCCTGTGAGATGACGGTTGTTTCTCTCTGTCCAGATTAGTTAGATCATTTACTTAGGGAAGATAACACGTTTAGTATATGATTTTAATAAATTAGTTTTGCTATAACAACGAGTGGTAGAGTTAGTCATTAAATAAATCAGGATTTTGCCTTTTTCTTTTATCTGCTTTTGCTTAGTACAATCGTTTTCTAACAAGTAGAGAATCAAGTAGTAGAGGTTGTCAATGTTAGTTAGCATTACACATTGGGATTTTTCATGTTTATTTCATCAACTGCAACTTTGTCACCATTGGAAATTTTATAAATCTAGTGGAATTCAGCAGAATTCAAGTAATGCAGGATCACAGCTTTTTCATAAACGTGCCTGCAATCCATACTGCAACCAGATATTGTTTGGGAATATTTCGGAGTTTGTCAACACCCAAATCATCAGAAATTTAGAACTCTCATAAACGTAGAGATATGTGCAATAAACTCACAGTCCCACATTGAGTTTGACTTTTTTATATTTGCTTTTGTATCATATATGAAAAAAAAATCGGCTAATTTATATTCACATTGTGTGAGTAAGTCAAGTTCATACACATATTATAATGATGTGTAAATAAATTCATGCATGTAGGAAAAAAATTGTCTGATTCATACACCGATTATGATCTTTGGCTAAAATCATAATCTTCTCGGATGTTGCTGAATGCTGACCAAAAAGAATCTTACCGGATAATTATTTCATTTTCTACAAAGGATGAAATAGACCTCGACTTGTCTGCCGACAACGCCATATGCTTGTGCAAATGATAAGCAACGTATCACATGAGAACAGAGTCAATAATATCTTGGGCCCTTTTGTGATATAATTTAGGTGGACACAATCTTCTGTGTACTGTATATATGTTTTATACAATCATTCCTTTTTTCCAACCAAAACATGGATATTTTTTACAATTTGGATCCGAAAATATGAAGTATTTTTGTTAAAATGTTGTGGATCATGTATTATAATATCTTTGCACCTACTGAGAAGTGAGAACCAGGCTTTCTGCTGAAAACGACACAGACATGACATATCGAACGACTTGTACGCAATTAAAACGAGTCTTCTTATCATACGAGTCAAAGTAAAACGAGTCTTCTTAACATGTGACTATCAGACTATGTGAGTCAGGCTACACATGTTACATGCATGAGCTTAAGTGTTTTTCATTGGTTGCAATTTCAACTTTCTAAATACACAACTATTACTGTTGAACATGGTGTTTTCCACGGAAATTTGAAGTTCTTATAAGGTGGGGGTACTTGTATAGAACTCACAGTCCCACATTGCATTTGAGTTTTCTTTCACTGGCTTTTTATTTTTATCACATTTGCAATGGAAGGGAAGGTATTGTTGGGCCAATACTTGATATGGGTGATGCTAGTGTTGGGGCAGCTATACGGATGCAAAAGCTGTACTGAGAAAGATAGGATGGCTTTAATGGATCTCAAGAAATACGTAGTCTCAACTTCTATAGAAGGGTATTCCGACTTTGTTCTCACTGAGTGGACTAATGACACAAAGAACGACTGCTGCTTTTGGGAAGGCTTTGAGTGCAATAGTACAAGCGGACGGGTGATCGAGCTTTTCGTTGATTTCACGTATTGCAAACAGAGTTCTCTCCTAAACCTTTCTTTGCTGCATCCCTTTGAAGAAGTTCGACGTCTGCAATTATCTGACTCAGGGTTCGGACTCAGTGGCTTGTTTGATGACTTGGAAGGTACATCCGTCTTCTCCCATTTTTTTTATTTTCACCTGTTTAGCATGGTCTTCTATTTGGAAACATATTTCCCTGCATCCGTAAGTTTGAATTCTGGATGAGCTTGATTTTTTTTCCTTGACTTAAATTTTTGAAAGCTGATACGGCTTAAAATTATGTTATAGCTCTGTATTAACTAACTCGCTGAGGTCTATGCATGTAGCACAAAACTACATCCAACTATCACTCATGTGTCCTTCTAAATTTTATACAGTTCAACTCTCATAATCTTCATTTGCATATAGAGAAGACTAAAATCATAGTTAAACGGTTGAACCTATTAAGTGATTAGAGTGAGCTATGTTATCTTCATGTACTTTGTTAACAAGATTCTATTTTGCAGGTTATAAAAGCCTAAAGAGATTCAGAAACCTGGAGATTCTGGATTTGTCTTCAAATAAATTCAACAACAGCATCTTTCCCTTTCTTAATGCCGCTACATCACTCACAACTCTGTTTCTTAAGTCCAACAAAATGGATGGCTCTTTTCCTTTTAAAGGTATGTTTCTTCGTTTTTAAAACTAGGTGGATTAGATACCAAGCATGACCTATTTATTAATGATGCATCTTTTGTTAGATCGATTTAGCTTATCATTATTGTTATAACTTTATATGTCTTATATTCAGTTTAATACATTCTTATATTTGTTGGAATCCCTCTCAGAACTTAGAGATTTGATGAATTTGGAACTGTTGGACCTGAGTGGAAACAGATTTAATGGCTCCATACCAGTACAAGGTAGCTGTCCACAGATGCCTTTATTTTTTAGGTTAAAATTTTAATGGATTTAACAACAACATACAACATTGTTGAAATAGTCTGGGCCATCCCTGAAATCATATTTTCAAGGTGCTTATCTTTGTTTGGTTTTTTCCTATGGCAGAGTTAACTTCCCTGAGAAAGCTGAAAGCTCTCGATCTAAGTGGCAATGAATTTTCTGGTTCAATGGAATTGCAAGGCAAGTTTTCTCAAATATTTCACTGCTTTGCTAAAGACTCGTAGCTAAATTCACGTTTAAATAAGTGACTAAAAGTTCTGCATTTGATTATTGTAGGGATTTGCAAATTGAAGAATATACAAGAGCTTGATCTCAGTCAAAACAAACTTGTAGGTCAAGTCCCCTCATGTTTAACTAGCTTGACTGAACTTCGAGTTCTTGATCTATCATCGAACCAATTAACTGGGAAGGTACCTTCTGCTCTGGGTAGCCTTAAATCCCTTGAGTATCTGTCACTGTTTGATAATGACTTTGAAGGTTATTTCTCATTTGGTTCGCTCGCCAACCTCTCAAAGCTTAAGGTGTTGAAACTTTGCTCAAAATCCAACACACTTCAACTAGTGTCGGAAAGTTCCTGGAAGCCAAAGTTTCAGTTGAGAGTTATGGCACTACGATCTTGTAACTTGGAGAAGGTTCCTCATTTTCTCCTACACCAAAAGGATTTGCGTCATCTTGATCTCTCTGACAACATTATTTCTGGAACTTTTCCTTCGTGGGTGTTGGCGAACAATACAAAACTCGTGGTTTTGCTTCTGCAGAATAATTCTCTTACGAGCTTTCAGCTGCCGACCTCTGCTCATAACCTGCTTTCCCTGAATTTGTCAGTTAATAAATTCAATCATCTCTTTCCTGAGAACTTTGGGTGGATACTTCCTCATTTACAGTATATGAATCTAGCCATGAATGGTTTTCAAGGAAATTTGCCATCATCTCTGGGTAACATGAAAAATATTCAATATTTGGATATATCTCACAACAGTTTCTACGGGAAGCTACCAAGAAGTTTTGTAAAGGGTTGTTATTCCTTAGAGTACTTGAAGTTGTCACACAACAAACTAAGTGGAGAGATTTTTCCAGAATCAGCAAACTTTAGTCGTATATGGGCGTTGTCTATGGATAACAATTTGTTTACAGGAAAGGTCAGACAAGGTTTGCGGAGTTTGACACATTTGTCTATGCTTGACATCTCAAACAACAATCTCACGGGTGTTATTCCAAGTTGGATTGGCGAACTTTCATCATTGTCTGCACTACTGATTTCAAATAACTTGTTGGAAGGTGAAATACCTGTTTCTCTGTTCAGCATATCCAGTCTTAGGCGACTGGACCTCTCAGCAAACAGTTTATCTGGGGACATACCCCCACACGTCAATTCCGAAGATGGGCTAGTGTTACTCTTGCAAGACAATACTTTGTCAGGAGTTATTCCACACACATTGCTAGCAAATGTCAAAATACTTGATCTGAGAAATAACAGATTGTCTGGAAATATTCCAGAGTTCATCAACACGCGGAATATCAGTATTCTGCTTCTACGGGGAAATTATTTAACTGGCCGCATCCCCGGCCAGTTATGTGGTCTAAGGAACATCCAAATCTTGGATCTTGGCAATAACAGACTAAATGGATCCATACCTTCTTGTCTTAGCAACGCATCCTTTGGTTTGGGGAAAGAGGATACATCATACGACTATGATTACGAAATTTTTTCTGCGTTTGTTGATTCCTTACATGTTGATTTATATTTCGAGTCTCTGCTCATGGTTGAACGGTTTGGTATGGAATACGATGCAGGCGCCCAGACGAAAGTTAAATTTGCAACAAAGCATCGATACGATGCCTACATGGGTGGAAATCTCAAATTATTGTTTGGAGTTGATCTCTCAGAAAATGAGCTGAGTGGTGAGATTCCAGTAGAGCTTGGAGGTCTTATGGAACTACAAGCTCTTAATCTTTCTCACAACAACTTTTCAGGAGTGATACCAAACAGCTTTTCAGGTCTGAAGAATGTAGAAAGCCTTGATCTCTCCTTCAACAGATTACATGGCCGGATACCACTACAACTAACAGATCTGAGCAACCTCGCTGTGTTCAAGGTCTCATACAACAACTTGTCAGGAGTCATTCCAGAGGGAAGACAGTTTAACACTTTTGATACGCAAAGCTACTTAGGTAATCCTTTGCTCTGTGGACAACCAACCAACACGAGCTGCGACAACAATAACTTTCAAGAAGCAGGTAATGAAGTGGAAGCTGATGAATCTTTAATCGACATGGTATCCTTCTATTGGAGTTTTGCTGCAGCCTATGTGACAATACTTCTTGGGATATTCGCATCTCTCTCATTTGATTCTCCTTGGAGCAGAGCTTGGTTCTACATCGTTGATGCTTTCGTCCACAGGGTGAGAAAATTGTTCTGCTAAGTGTTATTTTTCACAAAACCTCAAAAACAGAATTAATATCACAAAACAAGTGAATAACTTGGCTTTGGCTCGTGTGTACTGTCTGTCATTGAATAAATGTAATGCTTCAAACTTGGCGAGTTAGTTTCTCTTGTACCAGAAGAAGTTATGTTTAGTTGATCTATCCAGCAAAATAGATTATCTGGAAACATTCCAACTGGGAAGTTTTACATTTGCAGAAAAGCATATTCTTTGTCTTCCGGTTGCCTGCACTAACTTTCAGGTCTTAGATTTTTCAGAAGGTGTTGTTATCCATGGTGTGTTACTGAGGAATATCAGCCATATGCTTCCGAATCTGGTATGTATGAATGGCTCTGATACGGTTCCAAAGTAATTTTCCATCGTCTGTAGGTGAGATGAAGAAGATTTCACTTTTGGACCTGTCTCTTACAATAATTCTCCTAGAAGATTTATTCACGGGTTGTTTTTTATGAAAAAACCTGCAGATCCTCGCAAAAACATATTTATGCCAAGATGACATCTTATTTCAAGGGAGATCAGAGTCGGAGTTTTTTTTTTTTTTTTTCCGTAACATGGATTCCAATCCATATAGTAAAATCATAGTACTCTAAGTTCTAACATAACATACTCTTTTTTTTTTCTTTTTTTGGAATCAACGCATAACATACTCTCGGAAAATCTCTTTTATCAAAAAAGAAAAGAAAAACATACTCTAAAAATCTCTCGCGAGTGACTTGATAAATACCTGTATATAAGACGAACTTCCATACATACCTGTATATAAGACGAACTCCACAAAGAAATGTGGGACCTAGATGGTTCAATGCAAAATACCTCCACAATTTTATGAATTCAACAAGAAATGATAAATGATATGTAAATTTAGAGAAAGTGGAAGTCTCTGTATATAAGACGAACTTCCATACTTAGGCGCACTATTGATTTCAAACAACTTGTTGGAAGGTGAAATACCTATTTCGTTGTTCAACATATCCAACCTTCAAGTACTGGACCTCTCTGCAAACAGTTTATCTGGGGACTTAGTGACTTACCTCCACAAGTCTATTCTACAATATGGGTAGTGTTACTCATGCAAGACAATAATTTATCAGGGGAAACACTGCTAAGAAATGTCACCATACTTGATCTGAGAAATAACAAATTGTCTGGAAATATTCCAGAGTTTGTCAACACCGAAACAATCAAAATTCTTCTTCTCCGAGGGAATAATTTAACAGGCCGTTCCTCGCCAGTTGTGTGCCAGCATTCAGCTTCTGGATCTTGGTAACAACAGACTAAATGGATCCATACCTTCATGTCTTAGCAATGCATCATTTGGTATGGAAGAAGACTATCCTTATAATTACGGCATTCTTTCTGATTTAGCCTTCTCTTTTTCTTATCCAAAAACGGACTACACAGAAAAGCTTTTTCCTTCAAAGAGAGACACTTGCCATAAAAAAATTATTCTTATAAAACGCCATCGTTTTTTACCTTTTACAGTACCCTCCACAAAAAGCTCAAATCCTCGAAAAATCGTAAATTCGATTTCTTCACTTAGCTTCCGACGCATATATCTTCATCTCCCTTCGCTCCTTCTTTTCCGCATCTCTTTCGACTGCACGGCGTCGGAGCTCGACGACGACGAAATGTTGCTATTAAATCCGGTGCCGTTTTAATAGTGGCAGAATGTTGTGAGGCGTAACCAATCCAAGAGAGCCACATCATCAACTCCGTGATCCCTGTGCAATTTCCTCAACTCTAGTTGGCAGTTTTAACTGAAATATTTCTTGGTATTGTTAGTATAAAAATTCTCTTGGGACATTTTAACAAGAATCTTTTCCAATCTGCATTTCTTATTTTCCTTAATCTTTTCTATTAGTTTTTCTAAAACAGCTATTTCATATAGAATGTGAGTTATTGGTATTGAATTAAAAGAAACAGAGAAATTAGAGAGTGATTGTTAGAGCAAATTAGATAGTGAAAGTAGTTGTCACACCAAAAAAAAAGGTAGTGGAAAGTAGAAAGTGATTGATATTTGATAGAGCAAATATCCATAAACTAGTTGAATTTTTTTACTCTTATTTTGTTTATGTGCTTTATTCATTGATGAGAGGAAACATTTTCCCACTTCATTTCCAGTGTTTGGTTAACCAGTCACAACCATGATATAAAGCTTGGTCGACAAAATAAACGATGGTAACCACACATTTTTTACAAAGACCTTGACTTTGTATGCCAAGAGTAAACGAAAGTGATCACACATGTCAATATTATTTCTTGTTGAACTTGGTTTTTTCTTATAAACGAGGAGGTACTTGCCTTGTGTTTGAGTTTCTATCATTTACTTCTTTTTACAATGAAAGGGAAGCTTTTCTTGGAAATACACTTGATATGGGTAATGTTAATGTTGGGGCAGCTACATGGATACAAAAGTTGTGTTGAGAACGAAAGGAAAGCTTTGTTGGAGCTCAAGACATACCTGGTCTCAATTAGTGAAGAAGGGGAATCTGACTATGTTCTCCCTACTTGGACTAATGACACAAAGAGCAATTGCTGCCGGTGGGAGGAAATTAAGTGCAATCGTACAAGCGGACGGGTGATCAGGATTTCCTTTGGTGGGTTGTACCTCAAAGAAAGTCCTCTACTAAATCTCTCTTTGCTGCATCCGTTTGAAGAGGTCCGAAGTCTAAACTTAACTGGGTACGGATTCAGTGGCTTGTTTGATGATGTGGAAGGTATACTAGGCTATCCTTAGTGATTAGTTTTAACATTTTGTTTTGCATTGCCACTTTGATAATACAAAGCTTAGATTTTCTCTGTTTCTGTATATTTTTTTTTTTTTGAATAACCGCGGGTCTCCCAAAGGCTTCCTAGGCCCAAGGACTAATCCCACGAGGCTGGCAATTCCCCTATGTAAACCTGCCAGTGGCCGTGCCTCGAACCCTGGTGGCGGAAGTCACAGCTGTGACCCCTTTACCACTAGGCCACAAGGCCCGGTTCTGTTTCTGTATATTTACTTTGCTGATGTTTGTTGTACCATGTTGTAAGCACATCAGACGCTCACTTACATGCTGTTCCCACTTTCATCGAGTTCATCATCTCTCATAATCTTCATTAAATATTATAAGAAATGATTGAAGTGAGTTATGTTATCACTCTATGCTGACCAATATTCTCGTTTGCAGGTTATAAAGGCCTAAGGAGGTTAAAAAAACTTGAGATTCTGGATTTCTCATTAAATGAATTCAACAACAGCATCTTTCCGTTTCTTAACGCGGCGACATCACTTACAACTCTTTCTCTTCGGAATAACGTAATGAAAGGCCCTTTACCTGGTAAAATTTTGTTCTGCCATGTTGTGACTTGCATTATACCTGTAATTAATTATAGGATGTATCTTTTGTTAGATTCAATTTTATATTTATTTCTTTATATATGTCTTTAATTTAGTTTGAATCTTTCTTATACTCTCCCGGATTTTCTTTCAGAGCTTAAAGATTTGACAAACTTAGTACTGCTGGACCTAAGTAGTAACAGGTTTAATGGCTCCATACCAGTACAAGGTAGTTCAGAGCCATGTTTTATATTTACTTTATGTCCATAGATGATTCTCTTCCGTGAGGTCCTCATATTCTTAGCTTACCTTTGTATGGCTTTTTCTTGTGGCAGAGTTATCTGCCCTGACGAAGCTGAAAGTTCTGGATTTAAGTGGTAATGAGTTTTCTGGCTTGATGGATTTGCAAGGCAAGTTTTCTCAAATAATTCCCTCTTTGATAAAGATTTGTGGTGAAAGAAATTTCAATAAGTGATTAGACTTCTGCATTTGATCATTGTAGGGATTTGTGAATGGAAGAATATGCAAGAGCTCGATCTCAGTAAAAACAAACTTGTAGGTCAGTTTCCTTTATGTTTAACTAGCTTGACTGGACTTCGTGTTCTGGATCTCTCATCAAACCTGCTGACTGGGATGGTACCATCTGATCTTGGTAGACTTGAATCCCTTGAGTACTTATCGCTGTCTGATAACAACTTTGACGGCCTCTTCTCTTTTGGTTCGCTCACCAACCTCTCAAAGCTTAAGGTTTTCAAAATTTATTCAAAATCCAACTTACTTCAAGTAGAGTTTGAAAGTTCTTATAAACCAAAATTTCAGTTGAGTGTTATTCTATTACGATCTTGCAACTTGGAGAGGGTTCCTCATTTTCTTCTACATCAGACGGATTTGCGTCAAGTTGATCTCTCTGAAAATAAAATTTCTGGCAAGTTTCCTTCATGGCTGTTGGAGAACAACAAGAAACTCGAGGTTTTGCTTCTACAGAATAATTCTCTTACGACATTTCACCTACCGAAATCTTCTCATAACCTGCTTTTCCTGAATGTGTCAGTTAATGCATTCAATCATCTGTTTCCAGAAAATATTGGGTGGATACTTCCTAGTTTACGGTATATGAATCTAGCTAATAACAGTTTTCACGGAAATCTGCCATCTTCTCTCGGTAACATGGAAGAGATTGAATATCTTGATCTATCTCACAACAAATTCCAGGGGAAGGTACCAAGAAGTGTTGCAAGGGGTTGTTATTCCATGACAACCTTGAAGTTGTCACATAACAAACTAAGTGGAGAGATATTTCCAGAATCAGTACACTTTACTGATATAACTACGCTGTCTATGAATAATAATCAGTTTACAGGAAAGATTGGACGAGGTTTGCGGAGCTTGGAATACTTGTATATGCTTGACATATCGAACAACAATCTCACAGGTGTTATTCCAAGTTGGTTTGATGAACTTCCATCCTTATCTGCACTACTGCTATCAAACAACTTGTTGGAAGGTGAAATACCGATTTCTTTGTTCAATATGTCTAGTCTTTGGATATTGGACCTTTCTGCAAACAGTTTAGTCGGGGACATACCTCCATGTGTCAGTTCTAGAACTCCGATAGTGTTACTCCTGCAAGATAATTATCTATCAGGGGTCATTCCAGACACATTGCTAGGAAATGTCACCATACTTGATCTGAGAAATAACAGGTTGTCTGGGAATATTCCGAAGTTCATCGACACACGAATCATTAGTATTCTGCTTCTACGGGGTAATAATTTAACAGGCTGCATCCCCCACCAGGTTTGTGGCCTCAGAAGCATCCACCTTCTGGATCTTGCTAACAACAGATTGAATGGATCCATACCTTCATGTCTTAGCAACACATCATTTGGTTTGGGGAAAAAGGATACATTCTATGGTTATGATACCGGCGTTATTTCGACTTCCGCAGAAAATGACCGGGTATATTTCAAATCTCTGCTTGTGCTAGATCCGTTTAGTATGGAATACGACACCAACACCCAGACGAAAATTGAATTTGCAACAAAACACAGATATGATGCCTACATGGGTGGAAATCTCAAATTACTGTTTGGAATGGATTTCTCAGAAAATGAGCTGAGTGGTGAGATCCCAGTAGAGCTTGGAGGTCTTCTGGAACTACAAGCTCTCAATCTTTCTCACAACAACTTATCAGGAGTGATACCAGAAAGCTTCTCACGTTTGGAGAATGTGGAAAGCCTTGATCTCTCCTTCAACAGATTACATGGCCGGATACCACCACAACTAACAGATCTGAGCAACCTCGCTGTGTTCAAGGTCTCATACAACAACTTGTCAGGAGTCATTCCACATGAAAGACAGTTTAACACCTTCGATACACAAAGCTACTTAGGTAATCCTCTTCTCTGTGGACAACCAACCAACACGAGCTGCAACAGCAATAACTTTCAAGAACCAGATACTGAAGTGGAAGATGATGAATCTTTCATTGACATGGTGTCTTTCTACTGGAGTTTTGGTGCAGCCTATGTGACAATACTTCTTGGGATACTCGCATCTCTCTCATTTGATTCTCCTTGGAGCAGAGCGTGGTTCTACATCGTGTATTCTTTCATCCACAAGGTTAAGAATGTGTTTGGTAAAACACTGTAGGTGCCAAATGCTTCTTATGTGCTAGTTTCATTCTCGTCCCCATCTGTTGTTGTTTTCTTCTCATACCTCTTTTGTTTTAAAAAAAACCAGGCTCTTTACTGTCTTTTGTCTTTGAATAAATGTAATGCCTTCAAAAAATATGAATTGAATGCTCTAGTTGGGCTATGTTTTCCTAATTTTTTCAGAAATTTGGTGAAATGTTTTAACAAAAAACACTAAGGTTCTGATTGTTGACAAAAACAATGTATTAACATTCAAGAAGAATGTAAGAAAAAGTCGTTGATGTATAGCACCAGAACAGAGGCTTATGCAGCTCCTGTTACTTGATAAACTCATCGAAAACAACTTTTTAAGTCTAACAATTCTATACTAATTTGAGAAATTGTTAAAAATGCCCCTTTTTCAATACCCCTTTTCAAAAATGCCCCCTCTGAGAGTCCATTTTTAAGTTTGCCCTCTTTTAATTTTTAATGACCATTTTACCCTTATTTGAAAAAAAATTAGGTCCACAAAATACAAAATATTTTTTGGCGGGAAAAGTGATCCCGTAATTTTCCCGCCAAAACACTTGTAAAAAACCTTTAAAATACCTTGTAAAACTTTCCCGTAAAAATTTTTCCCGCCAAAAAATTTTTTTTGCGGAAAAGTGATTCCGCAATTTTTTTTTTTGGCGGGAAAATTTTTGGCGGGAAAAATTTACAAGGTATTTTAAAGGTTTTACAGAGTATTTACAAGTGTTTTGTAAGGTTTTACAATGTATTTTAAAAGGTTTTACAAGGTACTTATAAGGTTTTATAAGGTATTTATAACTTGTAAAACCTTATAAAAAACTTGTAAAACCTTATAACTTGTAAAAACTTTATAAAATAGCTTGTAAAATCTTATAATATCTTATAAATACCTTGTAAATACGTTGTAAAACCTTTTAAAATACATTGTAAAACCTTATAAATACCTTGTAAAAAATCTTTAAAATACCTTGTAAATTTTTGGCGGGAAAAATTTTCCCGCCAAAAAAATTGCGGAATCACTTTTCCCGCAAAAAAATTTTTTTGGCGGGAAAAAATTTTACGGGAAAATTTTACAAGGTATTTTAAAGGTTTTTTACAAGTTTTTACAAGTGTTTTGGCGGGAAAAATTGCGGGATCACTTTTCCCGCCAAAAAATATTTTGTATTTTGTGGACCTAATTTTGTTATATTTCCTTATATATTTGTGATATCTTTTATTAAAAGAAGGGTAATTTAATCATTTTGTACATAAAAAGGGGTATTTTTAAAAATGAACAGCCAAAGGGGGTATTTTTGAAAAGGGGTATTGAAAAAGGGGCATTTTTGTGAGTCTCCCTACTAATTTTTGCAAGGAAGCAGTTCGCAAACAGCCTAGAAACGAAACAGAGTATCAATTTTTAATAGCACTGATCAGAGAACTTATGCCACATGTTGGATTCTGCCTACATAATTAACACCAATGTGTATAATAAAATTTTAAACTACACACCAAAAACTACAGATACTACCAGTTTCTTGAATTTGGCATCAATCACAGAAAGGGGTTATCAAACAAGCAAGAAATATGCATCAGACAAATAAAATGGTTCTGGAGGAACCAATATCTAAGTTTCATCAACTTTATAACACTAAAAGACATCCCACAACATATAGATTTTCAATCAACACTATATACAGTTTTTCAAAAGTTGTAAAATATACAAGTTCTAAAACACAAGTCCACAAATACACCACAAATCTATAGAATCTAACATAGCAAGTTAGAAACGGTTAAACAAAAATGCAAGATGCAAGATGCAAGATGCATGATGGAAAGATGATACATGCAGGATGCCAGAATTGCTAAAAACAACAATGGAACTTAACCGTAAGTTTGCGACCATACTATTTTGTACTCTAAACTAATACACAGCATTTAAAAAACCTACATCCGTAATCTACAAGAAGGGTCTCTTCTTACGTTAAAAGATATACCGATTTATAAATACAATGAGAGACGTATGGCACATACAATCACCAAAATAGAGAATACATAATTTCTAGTCAAGTAAGGTTTAGATGACAATGTAAACACAGAATATGTACCTAAATGATGGGATACTCTATTTTAAGTGACTAGATTGAGCCTAAGTTAATTTCCCGACATACTGTTGGAAATACATATCTACCTTTTAGCAGTGGGTAGGTTAGCAGTAAATTCCAAGAATCTAGTGCATACTAGCTCAAGGATAGTAATTTTGCTAAAGACTTGTAACACAGATATATGTCTCTTCCTTAAGTTTAACTAAGTGATTTTCATACGTAATAATATCAATCAATCAATAGATAATGCTAGAATCATAGCAAATACAGTCACTGAGATTCTGAGAATCTAAGCAGTTTTCAAGCAGATAACTGAACAACTCAAAATTAATCCTTGATACAAGTATAACTTAACCTGTGAAGAATTTCATACGTAACCAATTATCAAAATATTAGAAGACCACATACCTGTGATTGTTACAGAAGTCTGCTACACTTGAAATCCCCTCCAGAGTACTTGTGAATTTGACAATATTTTCAAGCACATGCCCTGTGGAAATAAGATAAACAAATCAAAATTAGTCTTTAGTTTAAGTAAACGTCTATAACTTAACCATATACAATATAACCAATGTTCTTAATAACTTATTCTAAAATTTCTTTAAGTGATTGCTTGTTCCGAATCTCAGTCTCTGTCTAAAGACTAAAGAGGTAACAATGTCTTTATCTAAAAGTTCTTTTAAGCCGTGGGTAAAAGATTGGATTTTGAAGCCGTTGTACTAAAACCAATCCAAAGTGATCTGTTTCTTTGTTTAATGTCTTTGTCTAGAAGTTCTTTTAAGCCGTGGGTAAAAGATTGGATTTTGAAGCCGTGGGTACAAAAACCAATCCAAAGTGATATGTTTCTTTGTCTAATGTCTTTGTCTAAAAATTATTTTAAGCCGTGGGTAAGAGATTGGACTTTGAAGCCGTGGGTACTAAAACCAATCCAAAGTGATCTGTTTCTTTGTCTAAAGACTGAAGAAGTAACAATGTCTTTGTCTAAAGACTAATGATGAAGCCGTGGGTACCATAACATAAGCCAATCAAATCTTTTGTCTAAAACTCTTTTAAGCCGTGGGTAAAAGATCGGTTTATCCGAATCTCAGTCCCTGTCTAAAGACTGATGATGTTTTAAGCCGTGGGTACTGTTTATTTTTCTAAAGACTGAGAACAAACCGAACATGATCCATGTCTAGAGATTTTCAAGCCGTGGGTACCATGAAGGATCAATGTTCGAATCAGTCTCAGTCTAAAGTCTAATGTTTTAAGCCGTGGGTACCAATTTCCTTCCACCAAACATAAGCCAATCCAATCTTTTGTCTAAAGGATTGGTTTTTCCGCATCTTAGTCTCTGTCTAAAGACTGATGATGTTTAAGCCGTGGGTATTGTTTCTTTGTCTAAAGACTGAAAGACCAAACCGAACATGATCCATGTCTAGAGATTTTCAAGCCGTGGGTACCATGAAGGATCAATGTTCAAATCAGTCTCAGTCTAAAGACGAATGTTTCAAGCCGTGGGTACCATTTTCCCTCCACCAAACATAAGCCAATCCAATCTTTTGTCTAAAGGATTGGTTTTTTTGAACCTGTCTAAAGACTGATGATGTTTAAGCCGTGGGTACTGTTTATTTGTCTAAAGACTAAAAGACCAAACCGAACATGATCCATGTCTAGAGATTTTCAAGCCGTGGGTACCATGAAGGATCAATGTTCGAATCAGTCTCAGTCTAAAGACTAATGTTTCAAGCCGTGGGTACTATTTTCCTTCCACCAAACATAACCCAATCCAATCTTTTGTCAAAAGAATTGGTTTTTCCGAATCTCAGTCCCTGTCTAAAGACTGATGATGCTTTAAGCCGTGGGTAACTAGATCTTTGACCAGTAAACTGAAACCAATCCCAAGTATATTTGTCGAAGAAATAAGCCGTGGGTAAAGGAACGGTTTCAGTCTCGGTCTAAAAACTATATAAGCCATGGGTCAAAACTCGATGGGACAATGTCCCCAAAAAGAATCTGACAGAACACTAATAGTTGAGTGTCTGCCTATGATCTCTCTTGGGTTCGAAATAAAAACAAAACAAGGAAGAAATCAAACAAAAAAAAAGCCAGAAAAACACGAGCAACAAACCACAACGATCGCAACAATTTCACGCTTTATCAGATTATCGAAGTCGCTTCAAAACCAAAAGAAAACCAAAACAACAAAACAAAACTGATAATAATGAAATTTAGAAACCCTAGAAATCAAGAGAATTGGAAGAATTCTTACAGTGATCACAGCTACAAATCTTCTTCGGGTCATGAACTAATCGATCGAGAGAAATATGCAAAACAGAGAAAGAATTGATAATAGTGAAATTTAGAAACCCTATAAAAACAAAAAAATTGAAGATTGCTTACTGTGATTATCGCTACAAATCGTCTTCCGTCATGATATAGCGATCGAGAAAAAAATATGCTCAACAGAGAAAGAAGAAGGCAAAAGAAAACTATTATGAGAAAAATTACGAGTCTCTGATGAGTCTCTCTGAGAATAAGCTTCCTTTTTTTATAAACACTACTTATGGCGGTGCCAGCTGTCTAATTTCCTTTTCTTAAAACGCCTAATTTCCTATTTTTTCAAAACGCCTAGTTTGTAGTTTCCATTTATTAAACATGGGCCTTAAGTTAGCCCAATTGAATTAATTGGCCGATTGATTACCCTGGGCTATGACCATTTTTAGCTTCTCTTTGTTTTAAAAATAAAGTCAAATACAAAACTTACAATTTTTAATCATAATACAAAAATCCCACTAGTCAAAGCTTTTTCTGTAAGTAATCCAAGCAAAATCTAGGTTATGTATTATGTATACAAGGGATTTTATGACTGTTTTCTACAAAGGACCTTTGACTTGTCTTATCATACAATTCAAAGTAAACGACGATAGTCGATAGTGATCACTCGCTTTACACATCTCACATGACTTTTAAGTGCTTTCATTATCTGAGGCTTGGACTTTTTCTACATTTACAATCAATTCTTGTTGACTTCTCATAAGCTTGGAGGTAATTTGCATTGAACTAACAACACTTCCAAATTGCTTTGGATTCATTTGCTTTTTTATCTTATTTGCAATGGAGGGGAGGCTTTTCTTGGGACAATACTTGATATGGATGATGATACTGTTGGCACAGCTACATGGATACAAAAGCTGTATTCAGAAAGAAAGGACTGCTTTATTGGAGCTCAAGAAATACCTGATCTCAACAAGTAGAGAAGGGGCCTTCGACCATGTTCTCACTACTTGGACTAATGACACAAACATCAATTGTTGCCACTGGAAGGAAATTAAGTGCAATCTTACAAGCGGACGGGTGACTAGGATTGCCTTTGGTAATTTGTATCTCAAAGAGAGTACTCTCCTAAATCTTTCTTTGCTCCATCCCTTTGAAGAAGTTCAAAGCCTGAACTTATCTGGATCCAATATCAATGGCTTGTTTGATGATGTTGAAGGTATACCAGAGTTTCATTAGTAGTTAGTTATATTATTTTTGTTTGTTTTTTTTTCCTGAGTTAGGGTTCTGTTTCTCTAAAGAATCTAGATGGACTAATCTTAGTTCATTGTTTCTAATTTATGAAATAATGAAAGTTAATAACTTATACTAGCAGGATTTATTTGTTTCTACATTAACTTGCTGATGTTTGTCAATTTGTGTTCCATGTTGCATGTTCTAATCACATCAGACTGAGATATGTTATCTTCTTAGGTTATAGAAGCCTAAGAAGATTAAGAAACCTGGAGATTCTGGATCTCTCTTATAATGAATTCAACAAGAGCATCTTTCCCTTTCTTAATGCTGGTACATCACTTACAACTCTGTTTCTTCAGGGCAACAATATGGATGGTCCTTTTCCTGTTCAAGGTGTGTTTTTTAATATTTGGATCTAGCATGGCCTATTCTTGATGATGGCCTATTCAGTTTGCATCATTCTTATATTTGTTGAATTCCCTTTCAGAACTCAAAGATTTGACGAACTTGGAAATGCTGGACATAAGTGAAAATAGATTTAACAGCTACCTACCAGTACGAGGTAGCTAATGCTTTCTGTTCTTTTCTACAGTGGAAATTTAATGGATGTGTACAACATCATTAGGATCTTATTTAAAGATGTTTTCCTTTGTGTGGCTTTGTGGCAGATTCACCTGCCCTCAGGAAGCTGAAAGCTCTGAGTCTAAGTGGTAATGCCTTTTCTGCATCAAGAGAATTGCAAGGCAAGTCTGCATATCTTTTACTTTTGCATTATGTCTGATACACGTTGAATTTATATGTGAATAACTTTTTTGCATTGGTTACCTTAGGGGTTTGCGAACTGAAGAATATCCAAGAGCTCTATCTTAATTACAATTATCTACGTCAGTTTCCTCTATGTTTAACTAGCTTGACTGGACTTAGAGTTCTTGATCTCTCATCGAACCAATTGACTGGGAAGCTACCTTCTGCTCTCGCTAACCTTGAATCCCTTGAGTACTTATCTTTGTTTGATTACAACTTCGAAGGCCACTTTTCTCTTGGTTGGCTCGCCAACCTCTCAAAGCTTACAGTGTTCAAGCTTTCTTCAAAAGCTAACTCACTTCAAGTAGAGTCTGAAAGTTCTTGGAAGCCGAAATTTCAGCTGAGTTTTATTGTGCTACGGTCTTGCAACTTGGAGAAGGTTCCTCATTTTCTCCTACACCAGAATGATCTGCGCCAAGTTGATCTCTCTGACAATAACATTTCTGGAAAATTTCCTTCTTGGCTGTTGGCGAACAATACAAAACTCGAAAGTTTGCTTCTACAGAATAATTCCTTAACCAGCTTTCAACTACCAAAAGCTGCTCACAATCTGCTTTTCCTGGAAGTGTCAGTCAATGAATTCAATCAGCTCTTACCAGAGAACATTGGGTGGATACTTCCTCGTTTACAGTTTATGAATCTTGCGAATAACAGTTTTCAAGGATATCTGCCATCTTCTATCGGTAACATGGAAAATATTGAATATATGGATATATCTCACAACAATTTCCATGGGAAGCTACCAAAAGGTTTTCTTAACGGTTGTTATTCTTTGGTAATCTTGAAGCTTTCACATAACAAACTAAGTGGTGAGATTTTTCCAGAATCAACAAACTTCACTCGTGTATCTCTGCTGTCTATGGATAACAATCTGTTCACAGGAAAGATTGGACAAGGTTTGCGGAGATTGAGATCATTGCGAGAGCTTGACATCTCCAACAACAAACTCACGGGTGTTATTCCAAGTTGGATTGGCGAACTTCCATCCTTAAATGCATTACTGCCTTCAAACAACTCGTTGGAAGGTAACATACCTGTTTCCTTGTTTAACACGTCATATCTGCGGCTATTAGATCTCTCTGCAAATAATTTATCTGGGGGCATACCTCCATACTTCAGCTCTGAATATGGAGCTAAGTTATTCCTGCAAGACAATAATTTATCAGGGGTTATTCCAGAAACATTGCTTACACATGTAGATGTACTTGATCTGAGAAATAACAGATTGTCTGGGAATATTCCGGAGTTCACCAGCATCCAAGAGATCCGTATTCTTCTTCTACGAGGGAACAATTTAACAGGCCATATTCCTCGGCACTTGTGTGCCAACATTCAACTTCTTGATCTTGCTAACAACAGATTAAATGGATCTATATCTTCATGTCTTAGCAATAATACGTCACTTGGTTTGGGAAACGAGGATATGCCATATGCTGATGCAGTTGAAGTCTTCCCTGACTCTGATACTGAAACGGACTACACAGAAGATGTAGATTTGAAATATAGGCGTACGCTAGGTCGACAGAATGGAACCAGCTACGATGCAGCCACCAAGACGAAGATTGAATTTGCCACAAAACACAGATATGATGCCTACAAGGGTGAAAATCTTGAATTATTGTTTGGAATTGATCTCTCAGAAAATGAGCTGAGCGGTGAGATCCCTGTAGAGCTTGGAGATCTTCTGCAACTACTTTCTCTCAATCTTTCTCACAACAACTTATCAGGTGTGATACCAGAAAGCTTCTCACATTTGGAAAATGTGGAAAGCCTTGATCTTTCCTTCAACCGACTACAGGGCAGGATCCCGCCACAACTAACTGATCTGAGCAGCCTAGCTGTCTTCAATGTCTCATACAACAACTTATCGGGAGTCATTCCACAGGGGAAACAGTTTAACACCTTTGACGCGCGAAGCTACTTAGGTAATCCTCTTTTTTGTGGGAAACCAACCAACCTAAGCTGCGAGAGCAATAACTTTCAAGAACCAGATAATGGAGTGGAAGCTGATGAATTCACAACCGACATGGTATCTTTCTACTGGAGTTTTGCTGCTGCCTATGTGACCATACTTATTGGGATACTCGCATCACTCTCTTTTGATTCTCCTTGGAGCAGAGCTTGGTTCTACATCGTTGATACTTTCGTCCTCAAGGTTAGGAATTTGTTGTGTTAAAACACTGCATGTGCCACATGTTCTTACGTGCTAGTTTCAGTGTCGTCCCCATTTGTTGTTCTTCTCAAACCTCCTGCTTTGTTTCACAAAATCAGAACATAACTTATGTTTTGGTTCCTCTGTACTGTCTTTTGCCTTTGAATAAATGAAATGCCTCATACATATCTTATTGGTGGTTGGTTCAATACATAATCTACTGAAATACACGAATTTGCATGAAACAATCTTAAAGCAGAAAAGAGTACACAAACCCAAAAAGTAGATAATAGATACAGAGAAATTCCCATTAGCTGTCTTTCTTCTTTTATGAATTCTCTTACTATATCGCTTTACAGTTTTTTTCCAGGTAGCCATCTCAAGAACAGTAATTACATAACACACCATATGATTATTATTCTGCTGTAGAATACAGAGGACCCAAAAACGAGCATAAGAATCAGCAAGACAAAAAAAAGACCAGAGTGAAACATAGACCACAGTTAAAGAGTTAGAGAAAGAAGTGAAACTACTAGCGTATATATTTTGTCTTCTTCAACAGACCCAGCTACTGGTCTGCAAAAAGCGTTCTTCGCCTTCCTGACTTTGCTTGCAGATGGCTAGTCTCTGCATGCACGATTTCATTAACCAGATCCTTAAAGATAAGCCTCTCCACATCTAGCACCAATCCTGAGATTTCTCCACTGAAGTCTGCCCAGTTCCCAGATCGAATCCTCACATCTTCGGCAAGTATACTTTTCAAGAAGTCGTCTTCTTCCTCCAATAAGAAGTTTTCTGATCTCTTTGTGGCTTGCTTTTGCTGTGTTTCTATCGCTGAACACAGTTCTTTCAGCAGTTGTTGCGCACTCACGGCTTTCTTAGTCATCTTAGCATATGACTTCATCAATGGATTCGCCGTGGCTTCAACTGAAGCTAGTTTCTCCACCAGAATCTCATTAACGGTGTCAAACACAAGTTTTCGGTTGAGCTTCTCATTTTTCAGAACCTTACTTTCTTCTTTGTGTAACAGATGCATAGTGCTGCTTCCCTTTGTCTGCTCAAGAACAAAGAACAGCTCAGGATTGATTGGGTGGCCGGAAGGGTGTAGTTGAAAAGTTGTCAATCCTGAGCCAAGGTCTCTGAGGAGAAGACCCGAGGCTAATAGAATCTCAGAGATGTATCTATGATCGGTGGTAGGATCTGCGTTCTCACAGAGCGATGCAATATAATCTTGGCTGGCTTCATCATGGCTAGAGTTCAATCGTCTGAGCTTTTGAACCAAGTGCTCAACATTCTGAAGCTTCTTACGGTTTATCTCTGGCGAAAAGCTTGATGTGGTTTCTGAGAAACTGTAAGCTGGATTCCACTGGTCCTCACAATGTTCATCACCAAAGTCATGGGCAACATTACCTATCACATGATCAGTTCTGAGTCAGAAATGGAAGGAACTAATCCAATCCTTGTATTGAAAAAATATTGTAAAAGAGAAGCTTTCACAAACTAAACAAGCTATAGGCAGATGTAAGAGTTAACCCCTGGTCATAGAATCTTAAAGTGACTTTGATGTTTGCAAGTTCTTATACATGCCAATATTCTCAGATGTTGATGACCACGAAGACACTAGATATAGAATCCTTTTGTTACCTTGTGTCTTCACGGGTGATGGTTCAGTCTCTCTGTACGTAGAAGCGTCGAGAACAGAAATAGGACTTGGATGTTCCAAAGCAACTAGTGAAAGGTTAGCTGACAATCCATCTTCACTAAACCTTGGACTGGATTTCTGAAAACACAAAACAAACCTTGTGAGAACTAAGTGAAAAACTTTTGACACCTAACACTTAGAAATATAAATGAGAGTCAGAACTCACATTCTGCATTAAGTTAGAGACTACAGCTTTGGCTGCCTCGATGACAGATGGACTTTTACCACCATCGGCTTCAGTAGCTTTTTCTACCCAAGCAGAGGGTTCTGCTTCGGATTGAGTACAAATGTCATGACTTGATGTCCTAGATTCATTGCTTGCTTGACTAAGTTGGTCATCATTTTGCTGCAAACTCTTCTGAGCCCTGGGTCTACGTCTGCCACCAGGAGAAGTAGATTCCACAAGTTGTTGGTTTGACGGTTTCCTTGATTTGCTAGAATCAGGAGGGGTTGGTGGCCGTGAACGTTTATCATACTCAAGCTTCTTCTGCTGTAATCTTGGACTTACAGATCCTGAACTCTTTGAAGTACTTTCTTTGGAAACCTGCTGAGGCTTTTTTGGAGAAGACCGCACATTTCTACTGTCAGATTTCTTATCAAAAGAGCTCGTACATGATTCAGCTCTTCGGTTTCCAGGATTACGATCTTTTGTCACCCGTTTATTACTTGCTGAAGTTTCTTTATCATCAGGTTTTTCTCTACGGATCTTATTGATGCCAGATAGACTGTGAATGGGAATAAGGGATGACGCAGGAATACCAGCCTTTTCAACAAGCTTGGCAGGTTTCATAATCACAATCGGGGACTGATATACCTGGTTAGATGAAGAAGACTGGACTCTCGTTTTGGATGGCATCGCATGGTTGGAAGTTGCAGAGTTTTCTCTTTCATAATCTCTTTGAGCTGCAAAGTTTGAGGATTGTAGTTGTTTCTCAGGATCTAGGAAACCCTTTGACTGCATAGACTCTAATATTTGTTTAAGAGCTCGCAGATCTTTTCCAGAATGTTTGAACTCAAGATCATTCAATCTCCGTTCCATTTCACTGTACACAGTAGGAGGATAATTAGGTGCCTCATACGGCTTCGCTTTCACAGGCATGCTAGCTTGCTTTTGCAAAACTCGGTTTCTATCAGCTTGTTTCCATGGAGCTGGTTCAATGGGGAATCTTGTATTTGATAGAGGTTTCATAACAAAATCAGAATTTCTCCATCTTGGAGAAGCCGGGTCCTTCCCCAAGCTTCTCGGTGAGCTAGGAGAAAAACGGATTGCACGGTTCAGGTTTTTCTCCCTCAATGATCTTGAGAATGGATCGTCAGTTTGGTCAGAGATGTTGGTTTTGTTCAAACCAAACTGATGAATGTCTCTACCCAATGGAGAACCAGGCAATGTCTCCAATCCCATGAGCTTTGCAACAACACTGGGAGGCCGTTTCTTGCTGCTGCTTGAACAACTTTCACTGAAACTTTCAGAAAGCTTACTTGTTTTAGGGTCAACGCTGGAGTTTCGCATCACTCGATCTCTACTATCTAGCGAAAGCCTAGGCAACTCTTTCAGTTTCTGTCTGGATTTCAGCGTATCATGAGAATCAACTGAGTAACGAGGTGCATCTTTCGCGCCAACCTCATTATAATGTTGAGATGTTTCTCTAAGTTTCGCAAGAACTCTGAAGGACTCATTGAGATCCACTGGAGTTGATTGCTTCAAACCATAAGGCCTTGGAGAATCTTCTCGTCTGCTCTGTCTAACTCCTTCATCTCTTGTCATTGGAGTCTTAACCAAAAGCCCTCTGGCTTCTCTATACATTGAGTCTCTCACAACATCTCTGAGGTCAAATCCCAATTGTGAAAACCCATTCCCTTCAGTCATCTCAGGATCACTTGTAGGAGATTCTTGGAAATTGGCTCGGTCATACGCAGAAGCGTCAGGTTGAACTCCTCTATTGAACTCAGAAGACGATGGGGAGGACGAGCACGAAGATGAGAAAGAAACTCTCGATGATTCTGTTGAAACCCTTCGCTTCTCTTTCACATTCCCACCATTGTTGGAGTCCTGAAACTGAAATGCAAAAACCTTAGGATCTTATAGAAAACCGCCGTATGAATGAAATCGTAGATGTTTGGCAAGAGAACCAACTTACAGGTTCCTTTTGTTGATAAATTGTATCAACAGAGTCTCTCTCGTAGTTGATGTTAATGGCATTTCCATTACCTGCAACAAACACATATAACAAGCATGAGCATCATATCAAAACTCTCTCAAACAAGGAACACCCGATTAAGCATTGAGAGAAACGACTAACAAAACCTACAAGAACCTGCTAGTCAAACTTGAATTTATCACATTTGGTTGGAAACTCCATGAGCCTAAGGTTAATAAAAGTCAAAATCTACCAAGAAAAATCTAACCAAAAGATTCGGCAGATCAACACAACTGAGAAAGAAAAATTTAACAACCATAACTTAAGATCTCTGAGACCGTAACAAGACCTGGTTAATGGAAGAATCACTACATTGGCAGATGAAGAGCCAAAACAAAAACAGAGAAGAACCATAGAGATCAGAAGTAAAAGACATGAATATAAGAATTACATATGTGACCATATACAAGTCAACGACTACGAGACACGAACCATAGAGATCAGAGAGTGTTTAAATTATCAAAATATAAATATATTGTAATTATTATTTCACCTAAAGTAAGGCTTTTTCGCCGGCCAGTGAGAACATGGTGACGATCAAAGATTTGAAAAATCCCATTCATACATCCAATTTGCTTCTGCAGATCTGCACTATCATCTGCCAATGAATGCAGAAGCTTCGCAGCCATTTCTACAGATCACAAAAACAATTCTCCGGCGCCGGAAACTCTCTGCTTAAAGATTCAAAAAGACTTCTCCTTTTTTCTTTTTGGCTTTGGAAAACTTTCTTCAGTGATGTGTTTACCTTTATTGATTTCCAAAAAAACCCAAACTTTTTGCCTCAATGATGTGTTTGCAATAATTTGGAAGAGATTACTTTAAAAGCTTTCTTTTTTTTCTTTCTCTCAATCTCCATCATCAAACAGTAACCACCATTAAAACTATAACGAGAATGACGCACCTTCCATATTCATATAACTCCAAAATTTTAGCCTTTCTCTTTGTAGAAAAAACTTGAAACCCGTTAAGATTTCAAATCAGAAGAAACTCAGCTTAATTAAAGCTCCAAAAAACCCAAAATTAATCTGAGTCCTACACTAACAGCAATCAACCTACGGATCTAAAGAAGGAAAAAAGTTTGTGCCTTTTTACAAACCTAGATTCCCAGATTCCACTGAAGACAAAAGGAAAAAGGAAGAAAGATAAAAACCCTTTTGGTTATTAGATCCAATCTTCAATAAACTACTAAACCATAAACAGACTAGAACATGTGTGCCCCTTTTGTCTGAGAAGTTTGTCCTAAAACACAAAATGTGCGTTAAGTCTACAGAACCAATGAATAGAAAGAGTTGCAGAAAGCAGAGAAACCGCCAAATCAAGAAGAGAGAAGAAGTAAGTAAAGATTAAAGAAAGGAACAAAGGAATCTCCTACAGATCCAAGAAGAGACTAAATGTTCCTCTGTTTTGTACTCTCTCACTGCTATAACTGCTCAGAGAACAAACCGGAAATTCAGCCACATATGGGGTTGCTTATTGGAAAATGGAAGGTTTCTTTTTTTTCCTAAATAAAATGTTAGCAAAAAACCACCAAGAATATTTAGATTATCTTATTTTATTTAGGTAATAAAAGAAAATTTAAAAAAAAAAAAAAAAAAGAGAGAGAGACATTGGAGAAGGTGTGTGTGTGGACTGTGGAGATACAGAGGCTCTCCATCTCACAAAAGCATGTGAGAGAGTGGATCTGTTTTTTACTTCTCTAGGTGCATGTGACCTCTGTGTCAGGTCATCAACATATCCAGAGAATGATTCATTTTTTTTGTTTTCTTATTTTCCTCTCACCAAATTTATGTTTACAAAGATCATGGATTTGAAACTTGAATTACAAATTATCAGTAGTATCTTGCTTCATTATCACACCAAATACAAATTTTCACTTAAAAGTATAATCATCTTGGTGAAATTCATTTGCATTGACCTCAATGAGAAGAAAAAAAACAAGAAATTTCTATGTTAAAAACTGTCGGCATGTTAGAATAAATAACATTATATCACAAACAGACGTTAATTCTTGGCTTTTTATGATTGAATATAATAAAATGCATACTATTTAATATTTATACCACAAAAAAAACTAAGATTCGGGCAGATAATTTAAACATTTTATCTGAACACTAAGTTTGATTAACATCGATCACCATTCAAATGGTATAAAAATGTATGAATCTAATTTTAAAAAAAAAAAAAAAACATCGCAATTTTTTGGTCTTTAATATTTGCCGGTGAGGTCACGGATGTGCATTAAATTACCATCCGCATACGTAGGGGAAACAAAAAAAACTGCGTAACCAAGTAAAAATGTAGAAATATTTTTCCCCAAAATGTATTTTTTCTTTAAAAGCTAATAGTCATTTTCTGCTTCTTTGTCTTGCAAACAAAAACTTGTCCTTTCTATGTTCCCTTTCGCTTTATAGATTTCTCACGTCGATATGTCCCCAATTGTTTCATCTCAACACCTTATTCTTGTTGTTCTTTTTCTTGTCATTTTCGACTCTTAATTATCAAAATTGACAACCACATAAATTATGTTAGACTTTTCTTTCTCTAAAACTCAACTACTTACTTTCGTATTCGTAGGTGGTGTCAGGGGCGGATCTACATATGGTAAGTAGGGGGCAGTTGCCACCCTTAAATTTTTTAATTTCCTTATAGATTTCTAAGAAAGTTAATAGATTGCCCCTTTTAAAAAATAATTTCTGCCCCCATTAAGATAATGATTTCTCAAAACTGAATGTTATTTGCCATTTAGAACTATCTTGTTTCCTTTTTTCACACGTCAATTTATATCTCCTTATTAAAATGCAATCATTTTCTCTTATTTAACATGATTTATTCGTTTTTTTATTTCTTAATTGATTTTGGATAATAGAAATTAATCTATATTTAAATTTTTGCCACCGGTAAAATATATTGCTAGATCCGCCACTGGGTGGTGTATACTACAGAGTCTAGTAGCCTAATTCGAGTAATGTGATTTCTTATGTACTTAAAATAAACCTATGGATGTAAAAAGAGAACATGAAATAGTTACTATAAAGTAGTAACTTTAATATATAAAATATATTATGTAATGAAAGAAGCAAAAAGATTGGGTGTCTCGAGCTATAAAGTTGCGAACAATGTTTATTTTATCATAGTGGAACTCTTTCTTTTTTGCATGGAACTTATTTAAAAGCAATATTGAGGATAAAATAATTGAAGATATTATATTCCCTCCGTTTCAGTTTAGTTGTCGTTTTAGGATTAAAATTTTGTTTCATAATAGTTGTCGTTTTAGGTTTTCAATGCAAATGTTTGGTAAAAATTAATGTTTTGTCATTAATGTTTTAATGTTTTGACCAATGAAAAAATTATAAAATATATTAATAAAGGGTAAAACAAAAAATTTAATGATTTTCTTAATTTGTGTGCAAAAACCTTAAACGACAACTAAAACGAAACGGAGGGAGTAGTAAAGAGGCTAATGGGTGCTTATATACTTACAAAACCAATAAATAAAGATTAGTCACAAAATTAGTTGAAGAATACATGTTTTAGTAGTTGGATTGCCAACAAGGATAATTTGGACTTTTATATATATATATATACCTCATCTCCAAATTATATATTCGTATCACACAATTATGTATTTAAATTTTGACTTATTAATATTTTTATGAATTTAACTAACAATGCTAATTGGAATTGTAACATTTTTCTCCACGGAAATGGTACAAGAAAAATGAATTTGGTAAAAGATCAAAAGCATTAAGACACGTCAAAGAAATTGGTTATGAATTAAAGAGAGAAATAACTACGGTTGGTATAATATAGTAGCAATTGGAGTAATTATCTCGTGTATCTCTCTACTTTCTTTAGCATTTACTCTTTGTCGTTGGATCCGAACGTATAAACAGGTTTTTTATTCATGTATAGATGTGTACGAGTGTACTATATCCAAAGTATCATAATTAACCATTTCCAAAGCTACACATAATCAGAATATAGTAAGTGAAGTTAATACTCCCTCCGTTCCTAATAGTTCGATGTTTTAGAGTTTTCACACATATTAAGAATTCAATCATTATTTAATCATTTGAACATTAATTTTAATATTACATATTTTAAAATAATTATCAACTAATAGTAATCTAAAAAAGTTAATTATTTTCAATCATTACGCCTTGAAGTTTACGATTTATTATTATAAATCAATAAAAATAAAAATAAAAAGCTAGAAAATCAATCTTTGTGGAACAAATAACAAAAGCTAGAACATCAATCTTCTAGGAACAGAGGGAGTAGTTGCATAAGTAAAGTTAAAGTGGTCTTTAACAAAAAAAAAAGTAAAGTTAAAGTGGTCTTTGGTCAAAGATTAAGAATGCTCAATCATCGAGGCACATGGTTTCACGCCGTTAATGATTTGTCGAAAACTTGTAATCATCGAATTTTTGTCTCTTTACTTTCTAGTATCTATTGATCTATTAGTTACATTAACCATCATTACGAGTATCTACGTCAAACGAAATCTTTATAGTTTTGTTTTTGGTGAAAAACGCAAGAGATCCTTTTTCAAATTTGAAAAAAAAAAAAAACTAAACTCAATAAATTGTCCCATCATATAAAAGCAAAACTTATTGCTAAAGAAGCAGAGACTCGATGTGAAGAGTTTTGGTAAGCCAAAGTTAATGCCTTGTAATATAATAATATTCCACCTGTAAAGTTGCTTTAGAGGTAATTACTCTGTTTACGTGCGTGTGTTAGCTTGTCCTATTCAGATTAATCTGGTGATCTTGTGAGATATTTTATAAAGAAAAGAAAAAAGTAAACAAGGCATCGCTCTTGCTGGCAAATTTGAAACCAACTAAAAGGAAATATCATCAGAGGAAAGCTGTTTATACTGCAGAGAGCTTCCAAATACAAAACAAGAAGCAAAAGACCTCAATTCAAATGTTAGCTTCTTCTACTCATCATTAGCTTTCTTCTACTTAGCTTCTAAACCAAATTCTATCTCCAGCTACTATTTACTGTACAGCCCCCCAAAGAAGATCCTTCCTGTTATTAATCCTGTTGCGGTTGTGGTTGCTGCTCTACATTTGCATCTTCTTCAGCCACTGTTCCCTCCTCTGTTTGAATCCAAGGAATGAGTAAGACTTATTACTCAATTGTTAAGAAAGAACTGCTTAACCATGTCTGTCATGTTTTACCTTGCTTTTGTGTCGATGAATCAGCTTTAGCAGCATCTGTTGATATCTCATTTCTCAATGGCTCTACATTAGCCTGATCATGAGAAACCGGTAATGGTTCTGTGTTCACAATCCCCTGCAAAGTATTCCATATATAAATTCTGGTAAGAAACAGCATTACTCCAATTATAGCTAAAGCTGTTGTAGATAATGTCACACCGTATCGAGTTGAGAAGCATCTTGATCTTTGACATCAGAGGTAACAGCAGCGGTTTCTGCCTCCTGTGTTCCCGCAGCGGTTTTTGCCTCCTGTGTTCCCGCCATGTTCACATTAGCATCAACAGCGTCAATCATGGGTGTGTCCGTATCATGTGAATCTGCAACCTTCTTGTTAGTATCATCAGAAGGATCAATAGGACCAGCTTGTTGGCTACTACCAGCTGGATCCTTGCTCAAAGTTCTTGGCATCTTTGCTCTATGATCACAATCTCCATCTGATGTAGCAGGCCTTTTCCTGTTAACAATCACAAATAAACCATGCTTTAGAACAAAGGGGACACGAGAAACTATAACCTAAGAAAAAAGAGATTAATAACTAACACTTGCCTATTACTAAAGCTTGAATCTGTGGTTCGAACAGAGCTGTGTCTGTTTGAAAACAAAACACCGCGAAGAACCTTTCCATCAATGATCGTTTCTATAGTGTAACCTAAAGGGACGTTTTCAGTAACCCTGGCTTGAAACATCGGTTTTCTTTGATCAATCGAGCCAATGTTCAAAGGGACATTCTCTCCTCCTACAATAAAACCATATACAATAAATGCTACATTTTTTGTTCCCAATTTAATCTCGAATAACGTAAGAGTTCGAGTTAGCACACCATGGTCAATGTTGGTTCTGGCCACAGCTAAATCCTGCCCATGGCATTTTAGCTTCATTTGTTTCCTTAGAGACAACCGCCCTGGATTTTGATTAAACTGGACATCGTATCCACCTTCTATCACCCATAAGCAAAGAAGATTAGGAGAATAATTAGCAACCTTGCACAAAAGAAAATTTGCTATAACAAAATACAGAATATTAGCTACAGATACTGAAGAATCGGAGTAAAACCGAGAGGTCGTAACAAACCTGTGTGTAAGTAGTAAATGTCATCCAACGGCTCAAGATTCTTATTGCAGCCACCAACAAAGAAAAACGAACCAGCCTTGTAAGGATCTAAACTAACCGCTGCAGAAGAGAATCTAGGAGATGGCCCTTCTTCCATAGCAACTACCTTGGACCATACACCCGTTTCTACAGAGACAAACCAACAATAATAATATTTTGACATCAGCGACTATTGAGAATTGAAGGCTCGTCAGTAATGAAGTTTTTGGTTACATACCCAAATCAAGCACATATAGATCATCATAAAGATTCTGAGAATCCGTAAACCCTCCAAATACAAATAAGTTCCTCTCTAGTGCAACAGTGACATGACCGGCTCGAGGTGTTAACAACTGTCCTGAAGTTCTCAATTCCTTCCAAACAAATTTATCTGAAAATACAGAACCAGAGTATCAGAAGACATACACACAAGCAATAAACAAGATGTGCTTAAAGAATGATTTTTGCACCTGTATCAAGGATATGAACGTCAGAGAGATAATAGTCATCCAAATCTTCACCACCTACTACAATGATTTTGTTCTTCCACACTGAGCAAGTGTGGCTATCTCGTGCAGAGGGCGGTTTCCCAGATGTTACAGCACGTTTCCACATAAAAGTTTCTAAACAAGATTAAAGCCGGTTCAGTTACACGCATGCCTCCACGAAAATGACAACAAATTTTTATAATTCACAAATTAATGCACATTGTGGCTAACAGAAGCTAACATCCAATATGTATGTCTGCTCACACAAGGAGTCAGTGCAAAAAGGCCCATTCTCAAATCTCTCTCAGATCCCATATCAGTTAACCATAGATGATATATGGAGAAGATTAACATGGAAACTAAAAAGCAGCCTAAGCAGTATACCTGTATTAAGTATGTAAAGGTCATTATAGAATACTTCATCATCCGAATCAGAAGATTTCCCACAGCCGCCAAATATGAAAAGACGTTTGTCAACAAGCGCTGCACTATGAGCCTCTCTTGCCCCTGGCCCTTCCCCTCTAATATCCGGGCATATCCAAGTATGTGAAGCTACCACACAGAAAAAAGAGAAGCAAACCCAAAAACAAAGAATTGGATTCAAACGCAAAAACCTCAAACCAGGAACAGTTAACACGAGCATTTTCTTGATATAACCAGACAACAAAAGAAAAGATGGAAGAGCTTACAAGTATCTAGAATGTGCACATCGTTGAGATAATTGGTCCCATCAGTACCACCAAACACAAAAAGGTTATCCCCAACTGTTGTACAGCTGTGACTGTCCCTCGGGCAGGGCGGTACACCATTGATTACAGGTCGAGTCCATATCTGCGTTTCTGCAACAAAATTGCCACAAATGAGACTGTTTCAACAATGAAGATTGAAAACATGACTGCAAGTAACCACAAAACAGCATCCCAACAAAGAATCTTAAAGTCCAAATCATTCAAGTAGGTATAACAAGGAAAGAAACAGTGGCTAGTTACTAAAGGACAAAGATCAAGATTTGCAACAAATGGGGTCTACCGCACGAATGAACGAAAGAAAACAAACAAAGAAAACCCTACAAATTGAACAAAACCATCGATACATACAGAGATCAATCAAAGGTTAAGACTTTTTGCAAAACCCACAACGAGAATCGACGCACACGAACAGCCGTAAGAGAGAAAAAGCTGACATTTTCCAGAAAAGATACTCACGAGTGTCGAAGACATGAACTTGATTTGTTAAGCAATTGTCTCTGCCAAAACCACCGAAAACGTAGAGAAATCGACCTCCTTTAATGGCGTTACAAGTGTGTCCCCATCTATTTCCGGGCCCGGAAGAAGAATCACCGAGACCCACTTGTCGGACCCTCTCCCACCTCATTTTCTTGGAAGAAAGATCCTTCCTTTGCGTTTGAGAAAATGCGGGAAAATTAAGGGTTTTTGGAAGGAGATTATAAAATTGAAGACAAGATGAAATCCAAAATCCCAAAATTATTTCTTTAATGCTAATGGCGATACAGAGGATTATAAAGATGCTTCCTTTGCTTTAGGTTTTTTTTAACAATGGTAACCGCAGAAAAAAAAAAAAAAAACTTTTACCGAAATTAGAATCAAACTGAGACGAAGCAAACGAATAAATGGACTGAGACCATGTACATAGCTGATATAATGAGAGTATCAGGAGCTTATTAATTATTTTTTAATAGATCAGAGTATCAAGTTGGGCCTGATCAGTATCACTGGAGTGATACTTGATACCCAGTATCAGGTGACGTGGCGGCAGCTGATTCTTCTGGGAAACGCGTTTTTCCTTGAAAGTAGAGAAAAAAAAATTCATATTTGGCAAAAATGGGGTCAAAGTAATTGACTTCGAGCGACTAAATTATTTTTATCATCATGTTTTTTAAGTTTTTTTGAATTTTATGTTTTATTTTGCTTAAGTATATTCTACGGTTTTTTAATTCTAACTAGATTTTAACCCGCTGTACACCGCGGGATGATTTATTGTTTAAAGTTAGTATATGTAAATTTATATAAATTGTATCTCATTATAAAATATTTATGTATTATATGATGATTCAAAACAGTTAAAAACAAATCAAACAAAAATGATAGAAGAATCATAATTCTAAATCTTAATCAAATCTTCTAAATATCTAAATTATTAAATATGGAATATCCGGTGTATGAGTTGGGTTAAATATAATCCGACCCAAAATTTTTTTTGTAATCCTATGTTTTTATATATTTATTTTTGATTTTGCAAATAATTTTTTTTTATGATAATTAAGCCGGTATCACCAATGCAAACATATTTAGTAGAAGTATCATAACAAATCTCAAACAATAAACAAACATTATAAATAATACTAAAAAATTCCTAATGATACTATATGGGTATCACCCATGTACATGCTCTGAGATTCGTGACAAACAGAGCTTCTTTGCTTTTTAATGTTGAACTTTATTTCTTTTGTCTAACGAAGCCATTAAATCCAATCAGTAATGATGTCAAAAAAAAAAAATCCAGTGAGTAATCTTTTTTGCCATCAAATATGTGTGTCCAATGAGTAATTAGTGATACCAGTACCCATAATTCTTCAATTTTTGTAAATAATAAAACTATTTAGATGTACTAAACACCTTAAAAAGTGGAGATAATTCATCATTGTTTTTCTTAATTTAAGGTGTGTCAGTTTTAAAGGAATAAAGAATATTTATTGTTTGTTCTGTATAATCTTTGTGATTGACGTCAAAAGAAAACAATATCTTGGTGATGAGACTTGAAATAAATGTCAAGACAATAACCTTAAGATAATCTACAACGTTCAATTAAAAGTTCCAATTTTGACGACAAGAAATAAAAGTAGTTTACGTTGGAACCAAACCCATTAAAAATTGATCTCTTCGTTTCAGTTTACAACACACTCCAAAAGTGTACCACTCAGCACCAAAATTTCCAAAATATCCAGCCCAAACGAAAAAATGGTACTAATACTAGTCTCATTTGTCACATAACTAGATGATCAGGTTAATTGATTCTTTTGCAGCAAGTCCAAGGTTCAATGGAGAAAGTAAATAATCAATCAGTATCAGAATCGGCCTTTCCTTATCCGTGCCCACGCCATGGCTGCAACCACAACTCCTCCCATCAGACGCACCGAAATTCTTGAGATATTGTTATTTTTCCCCTGCATTCCCAAAAAGTTGGTCTGGTTAAGAGATAGTCATAATGTTTCCAACCAAATGTGGATTAGATTCTCAGATAATACAGACCTCTAGAATCTTTAACATCTCGAGTCCTAAGAATAAGATTCCCTGAAGATTAAAGAGTGAGAGTTTCTTAGTTGATTCAGAAGAGTTTCACTCATTATGACGAGTATGTAGAGAGTTCTTACACCCATTACTGGCACTCGGAGCATCAAACCAAAGTATGTAGTAACTTTTGGGTAGAGGAACATATCGAGCAGCGCGATGGCAAACACAGATCCATCAGCACCCTGTACACAAATAGGAAAGCGTTTACCTCATCAGCATTTGGTGATCCAAAACAAGTGCATGTGCATGCATCTTTGTCTCACTCTCTCTATATATCAATCAAAGATTCCAGTCTGCTCATGCTCAGACAAAATCATTTAACTAGATGAGTACAAAAACATACCAGCTGCGAATAGGGGAGTTTTGATTTATCAATGGTGACAACTCCTTGACCCTGTATGATTGACCAACCAATATCGGAGGTAAGGCAATTAGTATAAAACCCCCACAACTCCGTGTAGCACATGTAACATGTACTTCAAATGAATTGGAAATAGGATCAATGAAAAAAATATTAATCTGTGGACCTAGCAATATTTGAAATTAAGGAAACTATGCTGGTTTCTCTATACCTTGAGTGTAGCCAAGAGAGCATGATTACTCAAGAAGAAAACAGAGCTACCAAGTGCTCCAGCAAAGTACAGCTTGAAAAGGTAAAGCGGCCCCAAGGTTCTTGCAATCTAAGAACAATGGGTTTAAGAGATAATGATAGATAGTTAATTTAATTGAAAGATCAATAGGTAGCAAATCTTCCAAAAAGAACCAATTCAATGTCTATCTAAGGACGTTTCTTTCTAAAGTTAAGTTGCTGTTACAGTCACATGAGCCAAATTAATAATGTGAATATGTCCTCCAATCAATTGTAAGTGACCAATCCAAAGGAAACAAATGAATGCATTTCTCATCTCATTTACGATAAAAGAAAGAGTCATACTCTGGTTCCGAAGTAGTAGAGTCCAATCATGTTCAAGATGAATTGATTGGTTCCAACATTACTAAAACCCGAAGTTATCAGCGTGTGTATACGTCCACTCGTAAAACTTTTCGTTGTTAGCTGCCCAAACATCAAGGTAAATAATATCAAAGATCAACCAAATCCAAGGCAAGAGTTTAGCAGTAAACAAGAGAAAAAAAGTTCTGAGTTTTGAGTTAGACCACAAAATGTTTCAACATCCACAATCTGTCTGAAACCCGCCACATTGTAAATACTGCAACATTAGCTATTATCAACCCAAAAACTACACCATTAGCTCCATTAATCCAAGACTTCCTGCCAAAGGAAAACACAAGTAGCCCAATAAAGTGTTATTTTCTTTGGTATTATTTAGTATCCGCAAACCAAAATCATATGGAGCAGGTGAAGAATTTAAGATTTCTGATGTTATTTCTTTATCTGGAGAACAATTTCTCAAGAAGGTCTAAACAGTGTCCAGCTGCTAGTCTATCAATAAAGAGAAAAGCATCAAAAGAGCTTTAAGCTGCTCAAATCAAGAACTACACAAAAATGGAAAAAAGCAAGTAAAGACTACTAATTTCTCATTTTTCTTTTCTGAATCCTCACACATGTCTTTGTCTTGAAAGAGCTAAAGCACAATTGACCAGAAAAGCTAAAGAGAGTAGTGAAAAAAGGTCGATGATTTATCACATGATCTCTGTCCAAACCCTAAATCAAAACCAGAAATTTATCTCAGAAAAGTGTAAATTACGTAGCTAACTAGAAACAAACAGAGTACAGTATAAAACCTGAGGATCATAGAGGAAGAAAACTCAGAAATTTCAGAACTTTTCCTTAGAAAGATTCGAACTTTACTTTGAAAACCCAGTAAAATCACAAAAAGGGAGAGGAAAAGAAACGATACCATCCACGCTTTTGAAACCCAGTAAAACCTTGAGACTCGATTAATCCATTACTAGGAAGCTGAGAACTGAAGAACCCAACTCTAGATTCCAGAACATTTCTGAATTTCAGCTTTAGATTGGTGTTCCCCAACGTGGTCGCGAAAAAGCCATGAACTTTCTCCAAACGCAATAGAGAAGGAACAAAGCGGGTGGCTGAAGAAGAAGATGAGAGGGTAGAAGGAAGAAGAAGATGGCTCAGGGAATGGCGACTCTGGCTAGGCTGTTTCGTCACCAATTTGGTGAGCTGCGAAGAAAAGCCAACGACGACGACCCTGCGAGAGAAAATCGCATGCATTTCTCCTTTTTTTCTCGAAATTAATTTTCAAATTTTACCAAATGCATGAGCTTCTGAATTACATTGTCACGAGATATTTGTGTTAAAATTTTCACCTTTAAAAAAAAATTCACCTTTTTTTAGTGCAATGAAAAGTTGGTAACGAGAAACAACTTTCATTTTAAGGAATTTTTTTTAAGAAAACATTATTTCCCGTTTATAAATTTCAAAAGATTCACTAAATCATAGCTTTTAATTCTCATCTCCAAAATTAAAATTTGTGGACGCTTACACAAATGGATGTCTTGGATGAGGAAATATATATATGAGCTTACCACATGGTTATACTTCACCTAATGGCCACCCTTTTACTCCTAATGCAGAGTGTAAACTGCATACGTTTTTATATGGACTCAAATAAGCTTCACGTCAATAGTATCCTCGGTTGTCTATTGTCAAATTGAACGCAAGTTTCAAACAGTCCTTCTGTTGATCATACATTGTTCACCAAGAAGACATGACCTATTTTTGTTGCGGTTCTAGTTTATGTTGATGACATTTTTATTGCCAGTAACAATGTCGAAGCAGAGCAGAAACTTAAGGTTATTTTACACAAGCATCAAATTATCAATTGAGAGAATTTCACCAACTATAAAACCAGAAAGATCGGAAATAACCATAACCGCAAAGCTGCCATTTCATACACGCAATGGCTGCAATCGCATTAAGCAAAAACAAAAATATAGAGACAGCGCAAATTCACCTCTAATGATTTTATTTAAATCGTTTAAGTCTTTACTCGAAACATCAAGACACGTCTTTGATTCGACGTTGAACATTTCCTAGAATCTATTATCTCTTTAAAACGGCTGCCTTAAACAAAGATCTTAAACTTTGTATTTATAAAAACCAAGGTATGGAAACAAACACATTCTCCTAGATACAAATAAGGAAAAACTTGCATTTGCCTCTTTTTTAATAAAATTTTATTTTTTCTTGGATATTCTTATCTAAGTATTCATTTATCATATTAGTTTATTTCGAAAAGTTTGTCCGCTCATCTTTTTTCTTTAATGTTTTCAAGCTCCTTAGCCGATATGTTACCGTTTACTACTATGCCAAAAATTTGGGCTAAACTCATAAAGGTGGGAGCTTTGCTGGTTCAGGATCAAATCAGGTTGGATTGAATTAACCGGATTGACTTAACTAAATGACCTCCTCCTAATCCTGAAGATGTGATTCCCTATTTGAGAAAATTCCCCTGAAGAAAATAGGCAATCCAATAAAGAGAAAAGGGAAAAATATTCGAAAAAATAATAGTTGGAGGCTTTATCAAAATAAGACGAAACTCTGGGCCTTAAAGTGTAAATACAATAAACACGACTTCGTCTTCTTCCTTCTCCGTCTATTGAGTGCCCTTCGAAGCCGAAGCTAAATCAGAATGGCTTCAAAACTGAAAACCTTCACCAATCTCCATGGCTACACAGTAACAACCCTACTCCACCAGAATCGATCACTATCTTCAAATCCCTCTTCACGAATTCTCACACCTATCAATCAATCGCACTACAGAAAACGAATTTTACTCGCGAATCTTCTTCAGAGGTATGGCTTCCCTCCTTCTTCTCTCCAACACTTCCTATCTAGAAACAATCACCTATTGAATTCGGATTTAGTAGAAACCGAAACTTCTCTCGGTATCTTGTTATCGTTAAAAATCCCTCAGAAATCACTCGTTTCGTTGATTTGCGATTGCCCTAATGTTCTGCGATCAGAGTTCCTGAGGAAATGGAGAGTTCCTCTGTTTGATTGCGGTAAACACGGTGTCTCGTCTTCCGCGATTAAGAGCGTCCTTGAACATTCTAGTAGAATTGGGATTGGCCCTGATAAGTTTTATGAGTGCATAAGGGTTTTGAAGGGTTTAGGGTTTTGTGATAGTACTGTGAGTAGGATTTTAAGTTCATTCCCAGGAGTTCTGTTAGTGAATGAGATTGAAATTCACAGGAAGATTGAATTTTTAGTTGGAATCGACATTCCTCGAGATAACATTGAGAGGTTCTTTCACGTTTTTCCTGAAGTTCTAGGGATTGGTACTGAGACCAGACTTAAGCCATTGCTTGATGAGTTCATAAATATGGGGTTTAGCAAGGATGATATAAAGAAAGAGATTGCTAGAGAACCGAGAGTTCTTGGTTTGGAGTTAGGTGAGCTTCCGCGGTGTTTGGAGTTGATCAACACATTGAAGTGCCGGGAAGTGATCAGAGTTAGTATTCTTAGCGAAGGAGCATTTCGTGCTGGGTTTAAAGTGAAACTCAGAGTTGATTGTTTATGCAAATACGGGTTGATTCGTAGAGATGCATTCAAGGTTGTGTGGAAAGAGCCGAGGGTGATCTTATATGAGATAGAGGATATAGAGAAGAAGATTGAGTTTTTGACAAACAGAATGGGATTTCACATCAATTGCTTAGCTGATGTACCGGAGTATCTAGGGGTTAACCTCCAGAAGCAGATCGTTCCACGGTACAATGTCATTGATTACTTGAAACTGAAAGGCGGGCTTGGCTGTGATATTGGATTGAAAGGTTTGATAAAACCAAGTATGAAAAGATTCTATAATTTATACGTTAAGCCATACCCAGAGTGCGAAAGAATCTTTGGCAAGAGAAAAGAGAATGCCCGAGTGAATAAACGACATCCCGTTGGGCTTTGGAAGCTTATGAAGCCGTCCAGCCATCTAACAACAAAAGAAGATGTGGTGAACATGAAGTCCTTTATAGAGTCACTTGCTTAGAAGATTTGGATCTTGCACTGCTTGAAACAAAGATTGCCTCTTTCTAGATTGAAAGAGATCGGCGCTCTCTAGAGGATTCTCGCTTCCTCACTTTGCTACTCTGAACTGATATGGGTTATCAGGAAACTTCCAGGAACTATCGAATCCGATTTCAATTCGCTCGAGTTCATGGCTTGATTATTCAAAGGACAATGCATACTCCTGTAAAAAATGACTGAATAATTAAATGCTCACTTCTCGTTGTGCATCTTGGAGGCGGAAGACATCTACCAATGCCATTGCCTTCGTTTCCATGTCTCTGCCTTGCTGCTTACTGCCTTACTGCCTGACAGATTTGCTGATGGTTCTTAAAAGTCAAGTGTATGTTCCAACAGTAACTACAAGTTAGGGATGTTACGTGGGCCGAGCCAGGCCGGCCAGTAGCCCGTTTTGGCAACTTTTATGCTAGGCCGATCCATCTGTTCCGTGATCCATCCCAAACATCTTTTTTTTTTGTATTTATACCAAAAATATTTTGTTGACAACAAAAAGTCTTTCTTAAAAAATATTTTCAAGCTGAGATATAGAAAACGATGTACATGAGATTTAGATTTATCTAAGGCAGAATTGGTTATATACGAGTCATTCATGCAATCTGCTTAATGGGTAGGAACTTTTTTTTTTCAGAGTGCAAGGATTTCAGTGGGTTGAAAAGTTAATCAGTCGATCACTAATTATAGTAGTTATACTTTTAGATTTTGATTATAGAGAAAAGCTAACTTTTATATACATAGGTAGATTACACACACGGTTTATAAAAATTAAGGTGAACAACAATAAGTATCTGAAAATAAAAAACAAAACTTAGATTGAAATTATAGAGCAAGTGTTTAGACTTGGATGTAAGATTCGACAGTTGGTCAAATAACATCTTTGACTTGGTCAACGTATTTACCAACGGTTTGCGGTTAGAAATAGTATTTATCTATAAAGACACATACGAGTGGTGAGCTGTGACATTTGCTTTGTCCTTAAGCATCATCACAAGCCAGCTTAAATTGTCTCTACGGTCAGACAACCTATGACCTTATACACACGTATATGGAGCGTTTTCCAATTGTGTATGGCATATATATGTGTCACTGTGTATGTGTGTGGTATCATTGTTGAAGGGAGACAAATTTTGTGGTTAACGAGGTCGATGCTTTGTTTGGTCCATACCCTGCATCATGCATGGCCACCATATTACTATGTTTTCGTGACGTAATTGCTGATACGTATATCAATTTTCAACCAAACTAGTTGAATATGATTCAATTAAGCAAATACATAAATTGATTAACAGGCCAGCTAGCTGGATTCAATAATCCATTAAGCAAGTTATGAGAAAATTCTGGTCTTCAATAATTTGTAACTGATAACATATATATGACCATTGAACTTAAAATCAAATAGGTGGCTTCATACCAATTTCTGTATATAAACTATGAAAAGCCATTATTTTTTTTTGGGGTTGAAATGTAGCGATTTGTTTTTTTTTTATATATGGATCCAAACCAAATATGTATACCCTTATTAAAGCCGGATTGAATATGGATAATCTCCATCAATAACTACTTGGTCGTGGTTATTAACTACTATATTCCTAAAGATTCAATATTATGACCTAGAAATTTTATACTCGGTTATTCGTGTTTTTATTTTGGACAAATTGGTCCAAGGGCCGATCGATCTCCATCCCTCGGTTTTACTTTTACAAATGATTAAAATATACTCCCTCCGTTTCACAAAGAGTGTCGTTTTAAGGTTTTATTTTTGTTTCACAAAGAGTGTCGTTTTAGGTTTTCAATGCAAAATTTAATGATTTTTTATGTTTTATGACTATTAGTATTCTGCAGATTGTTTTACTATTGGGCAGATTGTGTTTAAGTATATAGGTAATGATGTTTTTGTTTAGAAAAAACAAAAAATTTAATGTTTTCTTAATCTGTGTGCAAAACTCTAAAACGACACTCTTTGTGAAACAGAGGGAGTATAGGTTTGCATGAAGGACCGACACTGTCGAGTCATGTTCGTTTTTAAGAGACAATGAGGAAACAGTGACTTTTTTGTTGGGTCAAAGGGAAGCAAATCCATCTTGTTGGTTAACGATTTCGTTATTAATTTTGGAGGAGTCCCAATGGAATATCTAGGTAGAAATCATGATAAACGGGCAATTTGAATTCAAGAATTAAAAATTCCGCTCCATTAATCCATTTCTTTTTTAATAAAAGTTTTACTACAATGAAGAACTATGTAGTTTACACACGTGACATCGAATGACCTAGATATGGCTGAGCTACATTTTTCATTGATTTATGAGATGGTCGGAATATGGAACACAATTATATCGTACTCGTGTTGAGCTACATATGTTACTATGTAGTATGTACATCATAATCGTAGTTAACATATGCTAGTTTAAGCCGCCTAAAGGTACTTCCTATTCCTAAAGCCTAAAGGTCCAAATAGGTAGCCAACCCTATATAACTCTTTCACATTTGAGTCAAATACTCAAATCCTAATATATAATTTAACCGACCATATTGTATACCAGCTATCAATTCTCATAAAGTGGCTTCTTAATTACTTGTTTGTCAAAGCTGTGATTAGTTACTTCTTAATTAATTGTATTTTATGTTTATACATATCTTCCTCCACTTATTTTATTTAAACTTCCAACGGTAACTAACTTTCCCATACGCAAAAAAAAAGGAAATTATTCTCTACCAGTAATTAACTTTATTCTCTACAAGTTAAGGAAATTATATCGTTCTTAGTTAAATGCATTGTCGATTAAAAAAAAAGTATCAGAGCGATCATCGCTAATTAATTAGTCCTCGTAAAAATATTACTAAAGAATACCTGGTCCGACATTGCTATATCCACTTGACTGCGAACGTATCGGTGTCCGCAAGATTTATTGACTAGCAGGTATAGGAATTGGTAATAAATACATGAATAATTTTTCTTATGCATTTTTTTCTCTTTTTATATACAAGTTTTTTAAGTTCAAACTTATTTCTGATGTCTCTTGTTAAATATGAGTTTTTTTAATATGTTTTTTTCCTTTAGTTCAATGAATAGACAAAATGGAAATTATATTTTAGTCAGTTCACCGAATCTATTATGGGAAAATTAGAAAAAAATGATATCTACTTAAAAATTTGTCCATATATCCTCTTTTTTTGTAGATTGGTCAAATAGGTTTTTTAAAAATCAAAACCCAACTTTGCCCTCATTTTCTCTCAAAATTAATTCAAAATTGATTTAAAAAATAAAACTTCCTAATCTATTTACAAAAATTAAATAGAAATCTAAATGAATAATGACCAAAATGTTTTCCTTTTTCTTGGTCGTCCTTAACTTTTTCATTCTTTTTTATAAATATATAACATAATTAGTCAATTGTCGTTTTATATATGTTTTAGATTTAAACAATACAAATTTTGAGAACACAGTTTTTATACAATAAATTTACTTTGTTTCAAATACACTTGGGCTAGTATCAAAATAGTTTTGATATTAGTGAAGTACACGAACTATATAATGGTGTGTTTTATATAGCATTTATCAATATTTTTATATCCCACAAAAGAAATCACCAACTATTTAGATACATTTTTTTTAAATACACACAATATATATACATAGCACCAAGAAATATTTACCAACCCTTGCAACACATTCAAATGCAACAATTGTTTAAAATTGTTTGATAAAACAAGAGTTAAAGATATATCTAATAGTTATATTAACATCCTTTGATACCATATTGTATCTCATGCAATACAAGCACGGTGCCAAGTCTTTTAAAATTTTTTTTTTTTTTTGAAGTTTTCAATATCAATTTTTTAATACTTAACTTTAAATTAATATAGATACAATCAAATATTGACACCATGTATTTGGTTCTTGCTTTAGCTTTTCTCACCCGTTTTTGATCCGAACAAGCTCCAAACCATTTAAACCCGCCATAAGTACCTAAAACCTAAAACACTCCAAAAAAACGTAGACAACAACTTCTACATCTTGTAGATCGTAATCTAAACAATAAATATTCATTTAAATCGTAATCTAAAAAAAATATTTTGTTTCCTTTTCTGAATATTTACTTTCTATATTTAGAGCATTCAAAAAATTACAGAAATCGAAATCTGCAATACCGTAGAATTTACATTCTAAACTCAGATTACAATTTCTAACGATGGCAGAAGATGTAGAAATTATTAGAACGTCTATTCTAAAATATTTAGAACATAGAGAAAAACGTAGAATGCATGTTCTAAATATTTTAGATTTATGATTTTCTGATTTCTAAAATTCTCAGAACAGAAATCTAATCTGAAATATGTAGAACATGTACAAAAATGCAGAATACACATTCTGAGTTTCGTAGAACTCTAGAAAACGTGTTCTACCAAAATTAGATGAAACTTTATCTATCAAAAAATCAACTTTTTTTAAACCAAATCTAAAAAATTCCACTTCAAATCACCTCTAGTCTTGTATATCTATCTGTTTTTATGATTATTTTTTAAAAAAAACATTTAAATTAGGGTGTAGGGGTAAAATCGTCCAAACTGACAATCTCACAAAAAGGTGTATATGGACAAATTTTTAAGTAGATATCCTTTATTTCCAATTTTCCCATCTATTATTCAATAGGGGAATTTGTTTCTATCTGTTGTTCTTTCTCGTCATTGGAATAAACTGAATGATTTATTTTGTTGTTGCTCAATATAACTTCTAAAAATTCAGTAAGAACTTTTTAAAAATTTATTTTCTGAAAATGAATATTGGTTACAACCGTGATTTTTTATATATCTAAGTTACATGAAATAGACGTAGCTTTAAACTCCTATTATTCTTTTTTGGTCAAACTCTTATAATTCTTACAAGTACTTAACTTGTTAAGTAGATCTATTATTTGGATACTTCTATATTTTGAAACCTTCCTTTGATTTTGTGACTTCTATAACACAACCTCTTTTCTCTCTTGGAATTTAAATTAAAAAGTATTTATGGTACGCGTCCGAAGAAATATGTTACGTAGACGATGATCTATATTTTGTAGAAAATTAACGAAAAATGATTATGTGATAACCAACTGAACTTTTAATATAAAAATGATTGGTACATTCATGTAACACTTTTTTAAAAAAATATGTAGTCTGTAGGTATACAATGGCTTTACTCGGATGTCATGTAAACCAAATCATGTATAAACCATGCAAAAAGGGGCAAATCCATCAAATGAAAAGAAGAAGAAAAAAAAACGGTGCGATGTCTTGACACTTGACCATGGTTAAAGCGTACCTGACTGGACTTTATAATCCATCTAACCCTAGTTAAAATCCTCCACTATATAAGAAACATTCTCACTGTCCCCATCATCACCAACTGTTTCTTCTCTTATGCCCTCACTAGCTAAAAACCCCTTATTCTTCTTCAAGAAAATGGCTATTGATATGTATCTTTCATTCACTTCTCGATCTGGGTCTTCTCCATTTCTGAGTCTCGAGCTTTGTCTCAGCATTTTCCTCTTCATCTCCCTTTTCGTTTTCTGGTTGACTCCAGGTGGCTTTGCTTGGGCACTCTACAAAGCTCGTTTCCACACCCGACCTGAGTCCAAAACCAGACCCGCCATTCCCGGCCCGTCTGGTCTCCCCATCTTTGGCCTCCTCTTGGCTTTCGTCAACAACGCCTTAACACACAGAATCCTCGCCAATATTGCTGACACTTGCAAAGCAAAAGCTCTCATGGCGTTTTCCGTCGGCTCGACTCGGTTTGTGATAACCAGCGAACCGGAGACCGCCAAAGAGCTTCTTAACAGCTCTGCTTTTGCAGACCGGCCAGTGAAAGAGTCGGCTTACGAGCTGCTCTTTCATAGAGCCATGGGGTTTGCTCCCTTTGGTGACTACTGGAGAGAGCTAAGGAGAATCTCTTCTACTCATCTCTTCAGCCCTAAGAGGATCTCTAGCTTTGGCGACTCCCGCCGAAAAATCGGTCAAAACATGGTAGGAGAGATCAAGAACGCAATGGAGAGTTATGGAGAAGTGCATATAAAAAAGATCTTGCATTTCGGATCACTCAACAACGTGATGTCTAGCGTTTTTGGTAAAACGTATAACTTCAACGAAGGTATTTTCTACTCTAAAGAGAGCATTGAGTTGGAGCATTTGGTGTCCGAAGGCTATGAGCTTCTAGGAATCTTCAACTGGAGTGATCATTTCCCTGGAATGAGATGGTTAGATTTACAAGGCGTGAGGAGAAGATGCCGTAGTTTGGTCGGTAAAGTGAATGTGTTCGTCGGTAAGATAATCAACGACCACAAATCAAATAGGTCTCTTCGTGATAATCAAGAAGAGAGCACTTATAATGACGACTTTGTCGATGTCTTACTTAGCATGCACGGCAACAGCAAACTTTCTGACTCCGATATGATTGCCGTCCTTTGGGTAATTACGAGTATAGGCACATACATATACGAGTTTAAGGAATAATTAACAGAATCTAAACATTTTTTTTTATCGTATAGGAAATGATTTTTAGGGGAACAGACACGGTGGCGATTCTATTGGAATGGATCCTTGCGAGGATGATTCTTCACCCTGACATTCAAGCCAAGGCCCAGGCCGAGATCGATGGTATCGTGGGTGACCCGGGACGTCAAGTCTCAGACTCAGACCTCTCCAAGCTCACATACGTTCGTGCCATCATCAAGGAAACCCTAAGGATGCACCCACCTGGTCCTCTCCTCTCATGGGCTCGCCTGTCCATTCACGACACTCAAATCGGAACCCATTTTATCCCCGCAGGAACCACTGCGATGGTAAACATGTGGGCTATAACCCACGATGAAATGGTCTGGCCGAAAGCTCATGAGTTTAAACCAGAGAGGTTTCTTGGTGCGCAAGAAAGTGATAACTTCCCCATCATGGGATCTGATCTGAGGCTTGCTCCCTTCGGTGCTGGACGTAGGGTCTGTCCCGGAAAGTCGATGGGTCTAGCCACTGTGGAGCTATGGCTAGCTCAGTTGCTAGGAAGCTTCAAATGGGTCCCATGTGGTGAAGTGGATTTGAGTGAGACTTTGAAGCTCTCTTTGGAGATGAAGAACACTCTTGTCTGCAAGGCAATCCCTAGGGTTTAAGTAGGGTTTCATATACTATCAAATTATGCACCTTTGTTTCTCTCTCTGGGTTGTCTGATTTCCCATGTGAGATGTCTTAATTAGTGACTTTCTTTTTTTGTCACCTCCACATCTAAATAAAAGTCAAATTAATAAGTTCCATTTCTGAAATTTTAATTTATGTTAGTTAATGTATTGTATATACTCGTTATTAGAGTTGGATAATGTGACAGACTGGAAATTTGATATACTTTTTTAGTTTTTTTATATAATAGCTTACCATATTAAATTGTTGATAATTGCAAGTCAAATTCAAATCTAAATAAAGAAGGGGCCCATCTTTGTTGTGGAAAAATGTCTAAAACCTTGTATGCGGCCATGGGGTCACACTTAAACTTGTGTGCTATGTGACAAACCGGATCCCAATATTACATATCAGTAGAATCCTTTTAGGCAGAACTCACTTGAAGTATTTTTTAGCCTCAAAAAAAATTTGCATTTTTGGAAAAGAAAATTGCAGAATCAAGATTCAAATATGCACCTTACTAGTTATAAGAATCAACCACTTCACCACAAAAACTTTTATAAAACTGAAGCCCATAAATTTTTAATATATTATGCCAAAAACACCAGCTCGCTTGGTTTTTAGAGTTTAGACTAGGACCGGACCTGCTTTTAAGTGCATGCAAAACCCATATTATGTGTTTGGAAGGAGAGGAACATTTGTATCCACCGCAATGCAAACAGTCTCTTTCTCTGTTTTTCTTATGCTTTCTGTTGAAAACTTAATATTTCGTGTATGTTTTCTAACTGATGTGAATAATATTCTTTTTGCTACGCAATAAATTAGTAAATTACACACTCCAACCAAAATAATCTCCACAAAATGATAATGTAGACCCATATGGGCTTTTAATGGACCGGACTGCATAGGCCTCCGAAATTCGATAGTATATAAAAGTGGAGGCTTTTTAAATTAGTAAATAAAGTGAAGAGGTTGGAAGCTGCAGGGAAATTCAGCCACGGCCTAGAGATAAACGTGGACCGAACTCAATTCCGTAGCCAAACCAACCAAGCCTCTCTACCTGCTAACTTCCATTTCTAAAACGTGATTATTTTTAGTACCAACAACCACTTCTTCTCTACTTACATTTTTTTTTTTATACAATCACTTGCTTACTGTAATTATTCCTTTTTGTCAAAGGCTTGCTTACTTTTAATTAGTACATATATAAATATGAAATCTACTTTAATAAATACATCGTTATATACTTATATAAAGTTTTCAGTATAACTTGCAGCAATAAAAACAAAATTAATACCAACGCACGACAGAATTTTATAAACCTTGAACCGGTTAATTACCTTTTAATATAAAAAAGATTCAATAATTTTACATTGGTTTGTTTATCGTCTCAATGTAACTGATGCGACCCTTATCGAGCCATCATCATCACCTACCTAAATCTTGCCTTCTATTATAAAACCCTTTTCTCATCTCTAAAGAAACTCAATCAATCTTCCACAACTCTAATAAACCTTCCCGATACATCCTCTCTTGGTTCTATCACTCGATCTCATCAGCAATGGAATCAAAGACAACCCAAAACGGATCCGAAGTCGTCGAACTCACAGAGTTCGAGAAGACCCAGAAGAAGTACCACGATTTCATTGCTACACTTCCAAAGAGCAAAGGCTGGAGACCCGATGAGATCTTAACCCAATACGGTGGACACTGGTGGCAAGAATGTCTCCTCGAGGGTCTTTTTCACGCTAAAGACCATTTCGAAGCACGACCCACTGATTTTCTCGTCTGTAGCTACCCAAAAACCGGTACAACTTGGCTCAAAGCACTTACTTACGCAATCGTCAATCGTTCTCGTTACGACGACGCCACAAACCCACTCCTCAAACGTAACCCTCACGAGTTCGTCCCTTACGTTGAGATCGACTTCGCGTTTTACCCGACCGTCGATGTTCTTCAAGACAGAAAGAACCCACTTTTCTCTACCCATATCCCAAACGGGTTATTACCCGATTCCATTGTGAACTCGGGTTGTAAGATGGTGTACATATGGAGAGACCCGAAAGATACTTTCATCTCCATGTGGACTTTCTTACACAAGGAGAAGTCTCAAGAAGGTCAATTAGCGAGTCTTGAGGAGAGCTTTGATATGTTTTGTAAAGGTTTATCTGTGTACGGTCCTTATCTGGATCATGTTTTAGGTTATTGGAAGACTTATCAAGAAAATCCTGATAGGATTTTGTTCCTTAGGTATGAGACTATGAGAGCTAATCCTTTGCCTTTTGTTAAGAGATTGGCTGAGTTCATGGGTTATGGATTCACGGATGAGGAAGAGGAGAAAGGTGTTGCTGAGAAAGTTGTGAAGCTTTGTAGCTTTGAGACGTTGAAGAATCTTGAAGCTAACAAAGGAGATAAAGAAAGAGAGGATCGTCCTGCTGTTTATGCGAATAGCGCGTATTTTAGGAAAGGAAAGGTTGGAGATTGGGCTAATTATCTGACTCCGGAGATGGCTGCTCGCATTGATGGGTTAGTGGAGGAGAAATTCAAAGATACTGGCTTGCTTCAACATGATAACTGAATGTGTTCTCTTCTGGTCCTTTTGTTATTTGGTGTGGCGAAACAGAGGATGCTCTGTTTTGCTCTGTTTGGATCTGTATTCTCATTATTGTCTGTATCATCTTATTTATCACAAGAGAAAGATATTTCGATTTATGATCCTAAATGCTTGATTCAATACCTATCCGCAAACGTTGGATTCAGTTTTATATAACCACAGACACAAAAAGAGAATGAAAGAAGCTGACTCTGCATACATCAGGCAAACATGAATAATGTTAAATAAAGGCATTGCAAAGCCAAGCCCTCTTATAGAAACAATGCATTTGGATAAAAACAGAAGCAACATTTATTCTTCCAATTTATAAGTTATTACATTAATAGAATCAAACTAAAACAAGGAGCAAACTTCTGCTGAAACAAAGCATATAAGGATCAGTCATTGCTCGGAACAAGAGCTAGTCAATTAGCATGTTCAAGCAAACCGGTGCCCTTAAATTTCACTTCCATTAACCCATCGATACGAGCTGCCATCTCCGGAGTCAGATAATTCGACCAATCTCCCACCTTTCCTTTCCTGAAATATGCGCTATTCGCATAAACACCAGGACGATCCTCTCTGTCTTTCTCCCCTTTGTTAGCTTCAAGATTCTTCAATGTCTCAAAGCTGCAAAGATTCACCACTTTCTCAACAACACCTTTCTCCTCTTCCTCAGCAGTGAATCCATAACCCATAAACTCAGCCAGTATCTTCACATACGGCAAAGGATCAGCTCTCATCGTCTCGTACTTGAGGAACAAAATCCGATCTGGATTCTCTTGGTAAGCTTTCCAATACGCCAGGATATGATCAAGATAAGGACCGTACCCAGACAGACCACGACAGAACATATCAAAAGACTCCTCAAGATTGTTGACAGGTCCAAGTTCTGTCCTTTCCTTGTGAAGGAAAGTCCACATTGAGATGAAAGTGTCCTTTGGTTCTCTCCAGATGTAAACCATCTTACAACCTGATTTCACAACCGAATCAGGTAATAACTCGTATGGGATATGAGTCGAAAACAGAGTGTTCCCTTTGTCTTTGAGAACATCAACTTCAGGGAAGAAAGGGAAATCGATCTCAATGTAAGGAACAAACTCGTGAGGGTTACGTTTCAGGAGAGGGTTGGAGGAATCATCGAAGCGGGAACGATTGGCAATGGCGAAAGTCAGGGCTTTGAGCCAAGTGGTACCTGTCTTTGGGTAGCTACAGACGAGGAAGTCACTGGGTCGCGCTTGAAAGAACTCTTGTGCGTGAATACAGCCTTCGAGGAGAGCCGGTAGCCACCAGTAACCACCATACTCGATCAGGGGCTCTTTCGGTCTCCAGCCTTTCTCGTGAGGAAACGTGGAGATTAGTTCTTGGTACCGTTTCTGATTCTTCTCGAACTCTGTTGATTCTGTCTTGGCCTCGTCGTGGCTCGGTACGGTAGTGGTTGTGGCCGTGGCGATTAGGGTTTCTGATTCCATTGAGGATAGAGAAAGAGGATTTGAAAGACTTGTGTAGAGTTCTGTGGGAGATGAGTGATGATGGTCTGTGTTTGGACAAAGATCAGGTTGGCTTTAGTAATGAAGCTATTTTTTACCCACGTGTTAATATGTGATTCGCAGGTTGTTGGATTGGTGTGCACATGCTTAAAGTAGAAAAGCACAGAGACTCAAGAGTATATAACTTAAATATATGATTTGTTAATCTATAAAAAAATTGGCCAAAAAATAGGCTCTTCTCTGTAATCTATTTAACTATAAACTACACTCTTCACTTGCAGAAATCTGAATCTGCTGCTGTTCTAAGATCTACAATATATAATGCACAAGATTCAACCTGACTAAGTAAGTATCTAGATATCTATTTTCGTAATGACTTGATGAAGAAGAAAACAAACTCTTCAAGTGTTTTAAGCTGTGATGCAATCTTGCAAATAAGACTGGCTCGAGCGTACCTGTCCCAGTAAGGTTTATACTTCCCGATTGCAAGCTTTAGCCATGGTTTCATGTTCCCATTGTAGTGAATCACTATTGTCGCTATGTGAACAAGCTGTCTCAGATGATTAGTCACTATGTGAACCAGCTGAATCACTCTAATTGCATAGCTATGTTGGCCACTCGATTAGTCAAGCTGTCTCAGATGATTACCTTTCGACAACAAAATGGTAGAGGTTGTTGTCAACAGTCTTGTTGAGTTTATGTTCTCATCCACTAGCTCCTGAAGAGACGGCTCTGTTAACCAATTTGATGTGAGCTCGACCACCGAGCAAGCACTCTAGGCTCTTTGGTAGGGCCTTACCAACAGATTGTCCAAACACAGTGGTCTGAACGGTAGGGTTCTTGATGTGAGATTTCATGGTCATCATTGTGGTGGCTAGGTTGTAGTGGTGCCTTGAAGGGTAGAGCTGATAAGCCGCTAATTACAGGCTGAGCCTCCTCCAAAGTTATATGTTGTCTTGTGATTGCAGCTTTGAGAGCAGAGGAGGTAATTACTGATTTTTGTGTTATTGAGCTGAAGCTAAGTGAAGATTATTGTGTTCTTTGGCCATATATAAACATAAGTTTTGGCAAGTGTCATCTAACTGTCCAGAGTACGCGGAAGCGCTTGTTGCCTTGTCGGTGAAATTTGTACGGTCATGTATGCCTTCTCAACTATTGCGTCTCTTTCATATTAATATAAGCCGATCAGAGTAAGTCATCTAAAGAAACAGATATGAGAAGAATAGTAATGTCTTCTACAGTGATTATAAAATGATACAAATGTGCAAATGAGGATGGACAGACAATATAATTGGGAACTAGTCCATGCCATTGGATTCTCAACTGTCCTAACTAGCAAACCAGAGCTAAATAGCATAATACCAATATGGAGTCTGACGGTTTCAGAAATAGACTACAAATGTGAAGCTAAGAACAAAGAAGACATGAAGTGCATTTTTTTTCCATCTGAATTGGTTTTAACAGCTAAAAATCGTCAATTTCTTCGTCCTTGGATAGTGTTCGTTGGTGACTAAAAGATGTCACTTTTAAAGTCTGAAACTTTTATAGTTTTCTGATAGCTGAGGGCTAATTAAAAAAATCCGACCTTCAAATGACACCTATAAACATGAATACATGATGACTCGCAGTGTAAAGTCTTAGGTTTTATATAATTTTGTTTCCCCCTCTCTAAATTCCACAACGAATGGTCAAAGCTAAACTCTAATCTAACTATTTAAGCATCAATTGAAGCATGAGACTATAACTAGGAGTGAGAGGGAACGAGAGAAGATACAACTTACAAGTAGAATCTTGCTGGGTCTAATCGAGAGACAGAGAAATGTGAAATGTGATGTTGCCTCCTTCGCAAGGAGTCCTTCCTCTTGAGTGTTGACCATGCTTCAGTTTCTCTCCTTTTTTTCATCTTAGCCCATATTGGTTGGGCCCACTGGCCCATTAACGTGTGGGAAGTTCGGCTAAGGCTTCAGTTTCTCTGTTTTTACAAAAATATCCACAACATTAATAAGTTTCCACATCTTAATTTTACTAATGAACTTTTACTCTTTTAGCAAAAATAAATAAATTGCTTTGAGACAACAACAATAAAAAAAACACATCTTCATAGGACTGGTGTGCAGATTGATTCATCAACCATGTACGACAGTGTTCATTATGGAGAAGAGTTGTTGAGGGAATAAAAAAAATCGACCACAACATACAAATTGATCTGCCAGTTACACGTTAGGTCCATCATTTATACAAAACAATCTGTATCATATAGGTTCCTGATTAAACGTGTGTGCATAACTCTTAAAAAAATGAAACGTCGATCGACAACATTGAATGGGCATAGTTAGTTGTCTATAATCCATAATTAAAGAGATCTCCTACTTCACCAAATCTGATAATTTTGAGTGAACAGTGTTGTTTGTAATCAACTGCGACAAAAAAAGATACAACGAGGAAATAGAATCACTTTTGTTGAGGAAGGTGCTGAGTAGCATAGGACATTATATGTGATTTCACTTTTTAAAAACCAAATCACGTAGAAATCAAAGCATATCTTATGGGAATAAGTATAATTTTATTTGTTAATTGTACACAAAAAAAAAAGAAAACAGCTTTGAAATAATCCCGTAAAATGACAAGTGGAAAGGAGCCAAAGTTGAAAGTTATTTGTGAAATAAATAATTATGCAAATGTTGTTAGAGTCCATTATGCAAAATGTTAAGTTGGAATTTACGTCATGGATCATTGAAATAGTCAACAGTCACACACAAACACGTGCCATCGCCATAGGCCCATAGTCCATAGACTACCATGACTTCTTCTAACTCAATGACTCGTTATCACGCCACATCAATATGATTCATGTAATTTTTTTTCTTAAATCCCAAAATTATTTAGTCTCCATTTCATATATTTTCGTTGATAACATGTATGCTATAGTTCAATAGTACACACATTATATTTTTAAAATAAGTTCCTATTCGAGTTCAGAATCCAGATTCATCTAAAAGTAAAACACGCTTCATATACAAAAGTAAGATACTTATTGTACGCTTTGTTCATATTTCCTAGGATCTATACAGTAAAAAAAAATTAAAAGATTTGGCATGCATGTAAGAAACTATTTTAAGCTCAACTAATCAAAAATTTGAACTAAAAATAAAATAAATTTTTTAAAATTTTCTTTTAAAAACAAAATCGCTGAATACTTAATCATCGTTTAAGCGACTATAAAAACCCTTTAACAAGTTAACCGTACCATAAATATTATAAATAAATGGTTTTTACATTTTAAAAATCGTAGGTAAAAAAGTATAAAAACCGAAAAAGGGATACGGATTTGGTTACATAATGAAATACAACTAGTTTGGTCAAACCAATTAGGATATCAGTTCGAAAAAAGTTTCATTGTATTTTATACCTTCATTTGTTTCCACGAAGCCACCGAACCATGCTGTAGATATAATATATATTTGTAATTATATGAATGTTTAGATTATGGGAGTGAGTAGAATGTGTTCTTTTCGATTAGTGGGAAGTTTAAATAGTCATGTTATTTAATTATTTGATGGTGTGTGATATTTGTATGTATTTCGAAGATTTGGCTAAAATTTTTTCGTTCATCGATCGATATGAATGGTAAGGTTTAATATGGGTAAGGTGGGGGTGGGATCACATTAGAGAAAAATAAATCCATTTGAGAAGAAGAGGAATGATGAAAGTTTAAACAAATGTCCAATAAGAGATCATAGAAACTCCACAAGACCACAACGTTTGTTGTTCGATATAGATTTTTATGTCCTCTTGGGCGAGGGATACCGCGACGACAGGTGAAGTCATTTCTGACTCCTTGAAGATCCTCTTTCTAATTTCTACGATGCGGTGTCTCGAGATTTGTCCCTTTCGTTGAAAAAATAAACTCTCTCCAATAGCCATATTATCTTGCATAATATTTTCAGTAATTCAAAATATTTACAGATATACATCATTATATACTTTATAGTTTTCATAGAAAATTTCAATTTTTACAAATCTACCTAATATATATACTCGACAGTGTATTGTGATTTTACTGGTTATAATATGCAGATTCATATTTTCATTAAGTGGAACCGGTTGAATACTAGCTAATTAAGAAATGAAAGAAAAGTGGAACCGAAAGGATAATATATTAATTATCATGTATCTCACCTGCTTGCTGTGGCGGTTAGCTAGCTTGTCCACTCATGAGTCGTCAAACCAATAGTGGAACATTATGCGTACTAAACCAACTAAACAGTAATTATGATTTATGGATATCCGAATGTTTTATCAACTTTTTTTTTTCTGGTTGATCGATGTTTTTATCAGTTTTTAGTTTCTTATGAAGCAAACAACGTCACAAACTAAAAAAAAAAATCATAGCAAATTAATCAAACTCTAATTGATTTACATGCCAATTTTTCATCATCATCATCAATATACTCATCCAAGATAATTGTCAATCCCTTCAAAGGAGTCATCAACTTCATTGATCAGCGTCACGTAGCTATCATTAAACGACGTCGTCTCGATTTTATCCTCTCGAAAGATCATTGCAAGTTCCCTCACGAACGAAGTATTCTCCAAACAAGACTCATCAGACATCAAGAACTCTTCGTCATCGTGAGATACAACATCACTCAAACATCTCGATGAAAATCTCGTCATATCTTCAATGTCACCGAAGATATCGTCGTACAAAAACGGATCGGAGGAGTCAGAGAACGTGGACGAGGACAAAGATGTTGCATTAACGGTTATGCTTTGGTTCATGGGGAGATTCGAAGAGGTAGGTGTGGAGGAAGAACTCGTTGACCTCTCACACTCTGAAACACTTGTAGTAGGAGTAGTGTGACTAGAAAGTAGGCCACTCCTTCCAATAATATTAGACAGAACATTGTGGTTGATTCTGTGACCAAATCTGTTAGCTACTCTGTTCAAGAACCGAGCTGATGATGTTCCTGACGACTTTTTGTTATTTGAATTCTGATCATCTTCCCCGTGATGGACGCTGCTTTTTTCGGGATGCGGTGTCTCGGGATGGTCAGATGATTTACCGGCACCATCGAGAAGGGATTTGTGGGTCAACGGATCGATACCTTTCTTGACCAGACGTTTCTTGATGTGAGTGTTCCAATGGTTCTTGATCTCATTGTCTGTTCTTCCTGGTATTTTACGAGCTATGGCCGACCATCTGATCAACAAAACATTATTTATTAGCAAATCGTCACTATGTAGCATTACTTTATGGATACACATTTTGTGAGGGTTATTAAAGGATTTATTTTATTCTACCTCTACATCCTAGCTATAGCTAAATTATTGCGTTCAATCAATTTTTTTTTATAATAACATTGATGAATCTTTTCGTCTGCAATTCTTATTTAAATAATATATATATATTAAATCAAATGAAATCAGTATATCATCTATTAGAAAAATACATAAAATTTTGAGCCTATGTTCTTGTCATTAAGCCTGTCGATGGTCATTATATATAGTTAAAACTTACTTGTTGCCATGAATGGCATGGAGGTTGATAATGGAATCTTCCTCCTCTTGGCTAAACTCTCCACGTTTAATGTCAGGTCTTAGGTAATTCGCCCATCTCAATCTGCAGCTTTTGCCACATCTTTTGAGTCCTATTATGTTGTAATGATTAAAAACATCAAGTTATTATTTATTAAAACAGTGAATGCGAAGAAAACATATTCGTTTAGCAAAAAAAGAAAGAAAACATATTCCAAATTGATTAGCGATAGTAATAATAGGTGATGAAAGATAAAATACATATATACCAGCTTTGTCCGGAAGGGTTCGCCAACCGCCTTCACCGTGTCGTTGAACATAGGCGATGAGCTTTTGGTCTTCTTCTTGAGTCCATGCTCCTTTCTTCAACCCTTCTGCTTTACAACACGGCATCCGTACCATTCTTGATTCTTGAATGTATTAATAATAGAAGCTAGATCGAGAAACAGAGATAGAGAAATGTTGTTGCTGTGGGCTTGTGATGGATCGATCATACAACGAAAGGACTAGATCTTTTTATAAAAACATTAAGACAAGGATAGATACGTCTTATGGACTTTCTGTACTTCGATCCCCGACACTCTACTCTATTCATAAACTGAATTTTTGTGTTTCTCCCTTTACGAATATCCCTTATTTTATCTTTAAGATGGAGAAGATAGAGAAGAGAGAGTTTTGTATGTTTTCTGACTTGGCTGGCAAATGAGAAATTTGAAGAAGGAACGTAGAGCTTTTTATTTTGATTTTTATAAGTGGGCATGGCTCGTGTGCAGCCGACGGCGTCGTTTTCATGTGTTTGACACGTGGATTTGCAGTTTTTAATTGGTTATAAATAAAATATCTCCTTTGATTAAATGTGTAGACTTTGTCAGTGGAAAATAATTTGAGATGGAGGTTCTTGTACGTATTCTTGATTTCTTAGCTAGCCATTTAACTTTTTCTTTTATGAAATTTATCATTTCCAAATAATACTATATATTGCTCCAATGAAATTTAACTCTTGTTGCCAATAATCATCATTTTTACTAATATAGAATAGTTATAGATTAAAATCCACACTAGTTTTGGAATTTATGAAAAATACAAGATATTACTATATAAAACATTAAGAATAGTATGTTATAAATATTATGTAAGTTCTGGAATTCTGAGTCGATCGAACTCGAAACATTCTTAGGAAAAAATGGAATATCCACCTTTCAAAGTTCAGAAAGACAGAAACTATTTGTTCGTCATAAAAAAAAAAAAAAGACAGAAACTATTTTGTGTGTGGCTGCAAACTCATACTAGTATATAGTTTATTTATCTATAATGCTGTTTAATCTTTAATTGTATAACCAGATATTTCATAGACTTCAAACAATTTTTTTGATTTTTTGTTTAAAAACAAAGTGTTTTGTTTTGTTAGTTAAAACGTCTACAGTGACTAAAATATTGTACACAGATTTTTCGAAAGAAAATTTTGATCTCTAACATAAATCACACATTAAATACTTGCCTCTTAGTTTTTACTTCAATACTAGATGTTAACCCGCGGTACACCGCGGGCCTATAATTTTACTAAATAACAAAATTAAATTTTTTTAAGATGATCTATAGATATATATTATTATTTTGTTTGATTTAAATGTATGGTACACCGCATGACGATATTTTATAACTAAAAATTAAAATTAAAATTTTTATTTGTTTTGTTAATATTGTTTGTTTAGTGTTTAAGATTGTTTAGTTATATTTTGATTGTCAATTCTAGGATTTTACCTGTAGTATATCATACTGTATTAATATCGACCCAACCTCGTCCGACCATATAAACCTGTCCCGTGAAATATACATCATTTTGTCATTTTCTAATAAAATAATATCGACACAAAATTTAAATAGTCTTTTGATTGTTATATCTAGGATTTCACCCGTAATATACCGTTCCGTATTATTATCTTTTGTAAATATTTATAATGTTTAAATTTCTTAGAGTTTCCTTAAAACTCAAATATTTAATTTATTTGAAAGTTTATAAAATTCTTAAAATTATAAATATTTAAAATGAAAAAGAAAATTAACAATATTGAATATGTATTCATATTTTGTATTATTAGTTAATGTGAATATTATAGATAAAATATATATTTTTATATAGATAAAGTTTTTTTTATATTAACTAATAGATAAAAAATTGTAGTAATGGCATTCTCTAGGATTTAACCCGTAGTAGAACACAAACAAAATTATATTTATGCATTTTGTATCATAAATAATATAACATGGTATTACAATTTTCTCAATTATAAAATTTTGAAGTATTATTAGACTGATAAATAGGGGAAATAAGTGTGATGTATAAATAGCCCAACCCAAGCAAAGTAGTAGCCCAAGATGGCCCAACTAATTGCCGTAGGTAGAAGCGGTACCGTCGAGGCAAAAGAGAAGTGAGAAGAAGAGAGTCGTGACCATGATGCAGTCAAGAGAACCATGACCATTTTCATTCTCTTTTTCGATTTTTGTTTCGATTGTAAAATTATACACAATGGATCAGTAGTAGGACCAAGCGATCCATCAAAGTGCTCCGTTGAAGTTGATGAGAGGTACAAAGGGTGTCCAAGGATCTTTCCAGAACTGGCAAGAACGACCGTGATGAATAGCTACATATGATATGGGACACTCATTTAATATAGATCTTTTGTTCTTGAGGTATTAATTTTCTTCTTCGATTTCATAAGCATGCTTTGGTTTTGATTTCCAAAGAATCTTTAATCGATTAGTATTTGCTAATAATTGTTCATGCTTATGAAATCGAATCTTTCGTCCTTAATTAGGGAGTAGAAGAATAATCCCACATAGATGATGAAAGTGGGAATCGAGGTACTAAAAGCAAAGTTAGGCAAAGGTAATTTTGATTTCAAAGTTCTAAAATTTCCAATTTCTTTGCGTAATTACATTTACACATCTTTTAATGCAAATTTAAAATTAGATTATCAAACTAAAAATGTATGAAACTATAACTATGGCATTTGTTTATCATTTTAATTGTGAATCCCACCAGCCACACTAATTCTACTAATTAGATAAAGTGAAGAGAGATGCCCGATGGAGAAAAGGTGGCCTGCGTCACTGGAGCTTCCGGTTACATAGTGTCTTGAATGTCAAGCTTTTACTCCTCCGTGGCTACAACGTCAATGCCACCATTCAAGTCCCAAGTTTGTTCCCTTCTCTCTTTCTTTCCTTCCTTGTGGTTTTCTCCTTAGTAAATACAGAAGACAAATTTTTCTGTCCCTTATATCACCACATTTATGTAGATGCTTTCTACAAATATGTGACACAAACAAAGGAATATTAGCTTAAGCAAAAAACCAAGAAATAGTAATTTGGGATTGAAAATACTTTTCTACTTTTCGATATTAAACACCGATACATATTCTTGACTAATAAGATTTCAAACAAATACACTAATTTACTACGTAGATATAGAAAAACAGTGTGTATCTCTATATGAAATTACTAAGAATGCAGAAACATCAAAGAAAACAAAGGTGAGTATAATGGTTTAAAAGTAAGCTGTGGTTTTTGGTGTTTGGCGATGTTTATTAGCGTTTAGGTGTAGATTATTTATAGGCTCCACATTAGGTCGATATCCGTAGCTTATCACGCAAAACAAAAATCCTAAATAGCAACTAATTAAGGATAAAATCTTTCAAATCTACAGTAATATGGAATATGCCAAGAATATGGTAATTTATGAGTCATAATTTTTTTTTTATCTTAAATCGATTTTGTAGAGATATTAGAGATATGATGAGTGATTAGTTGCAAGAATATATACTGGAATCTTGCTTTTGGAAAGAAAACGTATAGATTTTTAAACAATGCATCATTAGTTTGTTTATGAAATTATATTGTTAGAGATCTTGTTGATTTGAAATATCCAAAATGATTTGTTGGTAGTAATTAAATGATTGAAGAAATCTCGGATTGTAGATTATAGAAAGTATTCAACGACAATTAATGGAGATATTTGAGGGAATGGTTGTTATTTCCTAAATCTTTTAGTTGATATTTAAAAACTAATTAATGTCGTTTTAAATATATTGTTTTTGGCAGGAAATAACAAATAACATATAAATAGGATATAATGAGATAAACAAATATGGTTAGTTGACAAATTCTCATCGTTGAGACGGAATTGAATATAAACGAATTGAATGTGGCGGAAATTGTGGATTCAATTAAAGAAGAGAAATATATATGGAGGTGTGATAAGAAGTTAAGGAAATTAACGAATATGGTTAATAAAAGAATTAATTGTAGTCTTAATTATCGTTTTTATTATTACAACATTCCTTAAATATCTAATCCTAGATCCGAATAGACTAAAACCCGGATTAAACCCGGATCCAAAAGAATTTATGCAAAAATCCCCTGTAAAAATGTATATGTAGATTTATTAGGAGCATTAATATGAAAGATTATCTAGGATTAAATAGGTAACCTTAAATATGGATAATAAAAGAATTAATTTCGTTTTAATAAATGTGTTAGTGTTATACTTATACCCGATTGCCATAAAATCAGGTATAACACTAACACATTTGATTGTGCAAATAGTCCTAATCAATTAGATATTAAAAGGATCCGGCGATTAATGTGGCAAATAGTTTAAGGAATATCATTAAACCGAATTGTTAGATTAATTATACTCAAAATATTCTATAGTTTTTATTATAGAATGCTAAGTATCCGGAGATGATTAATATGGAAATAGTATAAGAATAAGTAAATGAATTAAAGACAACATGGCTTCATTTATCAGTTTGAAATTAAGACAACATCCCTAAAATTGCTTATCCAAGATCCGAATAGACTAAAACCGGGTCAAACCCGGATCCAAAAGACTTTATGCAAAAATCCCCTGTAAAAATGTATATGTAGATTTCGTAATATTACTTTTCGAAAAAAACTAACCTGAACTAAATTAGTTAAAGAATTCTGATTTGAATAACAAAAGAATATTTAATAATATTTAATATTTGCCAAACAAAAAGATCGATAAATATCCCACGTTAACATCATAATTTAGACCACACAATAGACAAAAGTTAATTGGATAAAGGATATATACGTTTTATTCAACAAATTATTCTTCAACGCTGAAGTAGATATATATGTACAATATTTTACTGTAATTTTATATTTCTTCAGTTGAATTTTCTCATCTGCTAGACAATCTTTCGGACAAATAAAGGAATCATTCGTCATAGTAAATTTATTACTTGTGGTAAAATTTGTCAAAAAGTCGTAACTCACGTCTCACGAGTTTTGAAAAAAAAAAGCAGACCTCGTGAAGCGAAAATCCATACAAAAATAGATAATCCGAAACGAAAAAGAGTACGTGTAACGTATTTTGTCGGAATAAAATCAACTGTAAAAGATGGAGTGCGAGACTTTTCTAAGGAAGAAGACAAGATTGGGAATTTAAAACATTATTAACAATTAACAAGCAAAAGAAAAACTAAAACGCATTTCACGACAAAAGCAAATAATAATAAGAAATAGAAAACGGTTCTAAACAAATTGTTGGCGGCATGCATGGTCTATTATACGAAACTGAAAATTCGAGGAAAGTGGTAAATTGTAGTAATCACAAATATTACGGTCGTTTGAATTTGATGACAATAAATATAAACTACAACTTGGTCGCTCAAACACTGGACCTGGACATCATTTAACTGAATCCCACAAAATGGAAAGAAAATAATCACAACTTTTCTAAATTCTACTCTATACTTTTCCACGGTTTTTTTATTTTTTAAATTTAGACTAAGAAATCATTATTCGCTTTAGGAAATCATTATTCGCTTTAGGAAATCATTATTTGCTTAGTGAACTGAAGATATTTAGATAAATAGACTCTGTTGGAAGAGCAACGCTCTGTATATATACTTATTCCGAGCATGATTGAATTAAGGTATTTGTGTATATATTTCACGTAAACTTTTTTTGGTCACCAACTCAATTTTTCATTACTAGACTTGCACCCAGTGAGTCCGTCACTGCAAAAGGCAAGAGCTATTCCGATATAGAAGATACGCGCGATGAATAACATCGTACATAATAAACAAACTGTTTCAACGATTCCATCCACAACTTGATTTGTTTATCGGAGACTAATTGAAAAGACAGTTAGATCGGACTTCTCTTAAAGCTTGCTCGAACTTAGAGCATCTCCAATTCTCCATAAGGATTATATAATTTAAACCACTGGAGATGTTCTGATTCTCTCTTATTTTTTGGGCATATTTTGCGTGCGAGATTAGTAAGTAAAAAGCAAATACTAAAGCTTATTTGTCAAAAAACTGATACAACCAAAACGACTTGAAATTTGTTTTTGAGAAAATTACAAAAGCAATAGATGCAAGTGACGACTTCACAATGGGCCAAAGCTACCAAACTCTTTGACAACTGACAAGTTCAAGTCTTCTTCTTTCTTTGTTGTTTACCAAAAAAAAAAAAAAAAGTTCAAGTCTTCCAACTAACCGCCATGGTGAAGTTAGTGACTCTCTCTTACTTTGGGTTTGATCAGGGTTTTATATTTGGGCTTGGGCTTGGGCTTTACTTTGGGTTTTGTAAGAATAATAAATTGAAATGTATAATAAATCCGATTGGTTACGTTTGTGTGACATGAAATGGGTGATGTTCATATATATACGGCTAACTTTCGATTCCTTATCCACGAAATCTAGTAATTATCTATCTTCCTCCACAAATGACACACAGATTCATATTCATCAGGTAGACAAAAATGATGCTACCCTATGTAAAACTTTTGACCCCATCGGCAAAATTTCTACCGTCACCTGTAGAGCCACTGCAGCACATCCGGAGAACCACCGTAGGAGCATCTCCGTCATTGGAACGAAACTGCAAATTATCGCGACGGAATCTAAGTAAATCCTCGTTGCTTCTACTCCTCACTACTCAAACAACTCTAACGCCATTGCTCGACTTCTCTAATGCTCAAGCAGATACAATTGATAATCCTAATCCCACAAATTGCGAAAACAGAGTAAGACAATGTTGCTAAACTCGATTTCAATTTCAATGTCTCATTATTCGATAATGCTTGATTCGTTTCCCTTTTTCCAATTTCCCCCAGATTCCGACTAAGAAAGCGTTCATCGACGTATCGATCGACGGAGAACCAATCGGACGGATCATAATCGGATTATACGGAGACGATGTTCCGGCGGGAACAGCTAGGTTCAGCAGCATTGTAAGCGGGAAAGCCGGAATTAGTTACCGGAGAAAAGATTTTGTGAAGATCATGCCAGGCTATGTCCAGCACGGCGGAATTAGATCGTACGGCGTCGACGCCGAACGTGCCACCGCTGCGGTCGGGACTCTTCAAAACCTAATTGAAGAATGGGAGAGAGGTAAAAGAGGAGAGATATGTAATGTAAATAAGGCGGGAAGTGTTGGAATTGTGGTGAGAGATCCGTCGAAACCGCCGCCGAAGACGAAGCTTGTGGCGAGAAATGGGAAGCTTCAGGTGGAAGAAGAGGTAATTGTGGTGGGACCGAACGGAACGGAGTTTGTTATAACTGCGGTTGATTCCCCGGAGCTGGAGGATTCGGTGTTGGTGATTGGGAAAGTTTTGGAAGGAATGGGAGTTGTGGAGAAGATGAGAGAAGTGAAGACAGTGAGGGATAACACTTCATCTCCTTATTTCAGGTATAAAAAAATGAATACTATTGACCGTTGGATTTGAATTGTGTTTTCTTTTTTTGAGATTAATGGTTGTGGTTTGGTGGTGGTGGTGTGAACAGAGTGGCTAAAGTGATCGGAGATAAGAGAGCTGTGGTGGCGGAGAGAGGGTTTAATCGGCCTTATTCTAAGGTTGTAGTCACCAATTGTGGTTTGATCGAGTCACAAACTCTATGAATGAGCTCATAGTTTGTTGGCAACGTTTTTTGTGGTATCTGTGCAAGACATAGAAAGATTGCAGCCATTGTGTTTGGTGGAACTGCATTATCAGTTGAGAAATTTATAAGCGTGATTATGAAAATCTTGTCTTTGGCCAGAGCATAGATTTGTTGGGGCCTTAACTAGATATTAAAGAACTTAAATGAGTCTCTCAAATACTCGATCTCATGGAGGATTAGTTCCAAGCTCAACTGGCAAGGAGTACAATTTTCTATTTTTTTTTTTTTGTTAAACAACATGCATTATGAATCTATGTAATAATGCAATAGCCATACTAAGTCTAAAGCAAATAACTACTAGATGTACTGGATCAATTTACGAGCTTAATCAAATTTTAAACGGTTTATTTTATGCTTTTACATGTAGAAAATCAATATTGCGAGTTGAATAAACAAATTGGACTACATATGTCTCGGTCCACAATAAAAGGCCGATTTGACTCTAAAGCCCACGAGCCCACGCATGCCCTAACTTCACTTAGGGTTTCTGTGTCTTCAAGTGTGACCTATCCTCGTCTTCTACACTCCCTCATCCATTCTCGGCCGGAAAATCTCCTTAATTTTCTTCCAGGGATTGCGATAGATCGAAGGAAACCATGCCGGCGAAACAGAGGACACCTAAGGTCAACAGGAACCCTGATCTGATCAGGGGAGTTGGTAAATACTCAAGATCGCAGATGTACCATAAGAGAGGCTTGTGGGCAATCAAGGCCAAAAATGGAGGTGTTTTCCCCCGCCACGACGCTAAATCGAAGGTTGATGCTCCGGCGGAAAAGCCACCGAAGTTCTATCCAGCTGAAAACGTGAAGAAACCTCTCCCCAACAGGCGCACGTCAAAACCTACCAAGCTCAGGTACTTAGCTGATATACTGTCTCATTGTCTATGTTTCTTGAGTGATGCTTCGTATGCATTTAATACTTTGAATCTTCCGGAAAAATTGACTAGTTTAGTATGGTTCAAGTCGTTAATAACTGTGTTTTTTGGAAGAATTTTGGTCGGTTCAATTTTGTTTGTGAAGTAATCTCATTTGCCTTCTTAAACGTTCTTGATCTCTGTGGAATTGTCTCATTTGCTTGTAATTTTCTGTACATTGTCCTGAATTTGCTCTGTTGTATTGCAGAGCTAGCATCACCCCAGGAACTGTGTTGATTATTCTTGCTGGTAGGTTCAAGGGAAAGAGAGTTGTTTTTCTTAAGCAGCTTCCCTCTGGTTTGCTTCTTGTGACTGGTGAGTTTTATGCTAATGTGGTCTCTTGATTTGTCTCATTCTATATCCCAAATGAAGAACACACATTCACTAAACTTGCTTTGTGTATTCTGTATGGAGTTGACGTTTCTGTTTTGCTATTGACCTTCAGGACCATTCAAGATCAATGGAGTTCCTTTGAGACGTGTTAACCAGGCCTATGTGATTGGTACTTCCACAAAGGTTGACATTTCTGGAGTCACCCTCGATAAATTCGATGATAAGTACTTTGGCAAGGTTGCTGAGAAGAAAAAGAAGAAGACAGAAGGAGAGTTCTTCGAGGCTGAGAAAGAGGTATCTCAAACACTCATCAAATTCATCTTGTTTGTACACTTCCCAATCAAAAGCTAACCTTTTTGATTCCACAGGAGAAGAAGGAGATTCCACAAGGAAAGAAAGATGACCAGAAAGCCGTGGACGCAGCTTTGATCAAAGCCATTGAAGCAGTTCCAGAGTTGAAGACTTACCTCGGAGCAAGGTTTTCATTGAAACAAGGAATGAAGCCCCATGAGCTTGTTTTCTAGATTTTGTTACCTTTTTCTGAGGTTTCTAGAGTATCTGTCTCCTGAAGTTTTTACACTCCAAATGGTTGGTTCTGTTCTCGTCCACTGACCAGAGACATAAATTTTGGCTCATACTATCTGGATTTCTGTTTTACATATGGATAATTTATCAATCTTGTTTTTGAATGTGTGAGATCTCAAGCAATGGAGAACAATTCACAAGATTCTATTTTTGGTTAAGACATGATGAATATCGAAGTGATGAGATTACGAAATGGGTTTTAAAGAACTGAATAAAACATTGCAATGATGCTAATAGCTAGCTTACATTCTTCGAATGTTGATACTCTTATTACTAGTCTCTCACACACGCACCTAGATCAAGCTGGATGTGCTTCTAGGTGAGTTTGATCATCATCTTTAGGTGTTTCTTTGCTAGCACAATCTGCAACTTTAGCTCCGGCCTCAACATCTCCGGCCAAACACCGTCTCCATTTTCGTTTCAACCATCCTAAAAGCCCACCACTTTTTATCATCTCCAATGGATTGACTTCAGCCACTAAAACAGTTCTCTGGCGGCGCCGTGCGCATATGCGACCCAAGAAGCAAGAGAGGACTGCAAGAACGACGAGAACAGAGATGACTGCAAAGAAGGGTCCAATGGAGCCGGAAGAGTAATGGTTTGGAGCGTTTGGTGCTGCAATTAGATTGACATTGGTAGCCGTAGGTGTGATCTCATTGCCTCCTAATTGCTGTTGCGGTTGTTGTTGGGTAGGAAACAACGACGAACTGCTACTACTACTAGCCATAGCCATTGAATCTATCAATCTAATGATGTTTTGGTTTTCGGAGATCAAGATTCAATATTTATTGATAGATGAATGGGGTCTCTAATATATATATATAGAGGCATGTGCACATGAACGCTGGTCTTTTGAAGAGCTTTTAAGCCGACCAATGTTTGTTGAAGAACGACATGTAAAGGTGAATAAAGCGGAGAAATCCTCATCAGCTTCATGAAAAGCTTCTCAAACTATAATAATAAAGATGTATGTGATCCATTACACTCTTAGAGGGGAAGGAAACGTTGACTTTTATAGTTTTGATCTGATTTTGGCGTTTGTCAGATTGTGGGGATTAGCCAGAGTTTTTACTGTAGTTACCACTTCATGTGATGTTTATTATCTCTAATAAAATAACTTCAAGTCATTGACAAAAATAAAATAAAAACGAAAGTTACAAAGAATCACACTAGTTTCATTTTCCAATTTGTAAAAATTTATTGAACAATTCCTACAACAAATAATCAACTTTACATTTTTAGATGTAAGTTCCAAAAATTAGTGTAGGTTTCAGACGAAACTTGATTTTATTGGTACTGATAACGAACAAATTTGTTATCTCTGTCAAATTAATTTATGCTTAGTAAAAAAAATTAATCTTACAACTTACAAGTTTGAAAAAAACAAATCCTATTATGTATGTTACGGTCCGCTTTAAAAGCCCGATATAATTTCAAAGCCCACGAGCCCAAGCAAGCCGTAAAATTAAATTAGGGTTTCAGTGTCTTCAAATTTACCAATCCTCCGCTTCAACTCTCTCCTCTATCCACTCTCAGCCGGAAAATTTTCCTTGATCCATTACACGATAAAGAGAACCATGCCGGCGAAACAGAGGACGGCGAAGGTCAACAGAAACCCTGATCTGATCAGGGGTGTTGGTAAATACTCGAGATCCCAGATGTACCATAAGAGAGGTTTGTGGGCTATCAAGGCCAAAAATGGAGGCGTTTTCCCCCGCCACGACGCTAAATCTAAGGTTGATACTCCAGCGGAGAAGCCACCGAAGTTCTATCCAGCTGAAGACGTGAAGAAACCTCTCCCCAACAGGCGCACGCCAAAACCTACCAAGCTCAGGTACTACTTAGCTGATACACTGTTTCTTGGTCTTGTATATTGATAGCAAGCTCGATGCAATTGTCATTTATGTGTTTGGTTGATTTGTACATATTAGAATTTTGATCTGCTGGGAAAATGTCGAATTTGTGAAATTTGCGGAAATGCATGGTTTCGTGAAGATTACAGTGTTCTTTTGCCTTGATTTGGTTACGTCATTTGTTAGTGGACATTATCAAAATGTTCTTAATTTCTGTGAAATTGTCTGGTTTGCTTTTACTTTCCTGTTATAAGTTTAATTTTGTGTGATTAAGCTAATGAGAAGTCTATGAATATTGATACTCTGTAATGTCTTAAATTTATCTGTGTATACGTTTCCAACATAATCCAATCTTCGTATATCTTTATTGCAGAGCTAGCATCACCCCAGGGACAGTGCTGATTATCCTTGCTGGTAGATTCAAGGGAAAGAGAGTTGTCTTTCTTAAGCAGCTTGCCTCTGGTTTGCTTCTTGTGACTGGTGAGTTATTCTATATCTGTTCTCATGAACTTGCCTCCTATAAATCATTTGAAGCAAAGCTCATTCACTGATTTTTACCATCTGAATGGTTCCTCTTTTTTTGTTTTAACTAATCTTCAGGACCATTCAAGGTCAATGGTGTTCCTTTGAGACGTGTTAACCAGGCCTATGTCATTGGTACTTCCACTAAGGTTGACATTTCTGGAGTCACCCTCGATAAATTCGATGATATGTACTTTGGCAAAGTTGCTGAGAAGAAAAAGAAGAAGACAGAGGGAGAGTTCTTTGAGGCTGAGAAAGAGGTATAAGTTTATATCGCATATGATAGAAGAAAGAACGCAATTCATCTTTTGCTTCCTTCTTGTCAATTTGGTTATCACAGTTTGTTCCAGAAGAATAGACGATGGAAATTTCTTTCCATTGTTGTTTACCAAATCAAAACATATGCTTGACATAATATCTCGCTTTTATATTGCACAGGAGAAGAAGGAGATCCCACAGGGAAAGAAAGATGATCAGAAAGCCGTGGACGCAGCTTTGATCAAAGCCATTGAAGCAGTTCCAGAGTTGAAGACTTACCTCGGAGCAAGGTTTTCATTGAAACAAGGAATGAAGCCACATGAACTTGTTTTCTAGGTTTCATAACCTTTTTTGAGTTTTCTAGAGTATCTGTGTCCTGAAGTGTTTTACCTTCTAAATGGTTGTTTTGTTCTTGTTCACTGACCAGAGACATACAATTTTTGGCTTATACATTCTCTGTTCTTACGTATGGATAAACTATCGATCTTGTCTTCGGATGTGAGCTTTGAAGCAATATTTCGTGATAGAAATGTTGCTTTTGTTATGCTATAACTGCGTATGAACGAACACATATATTGATATATAGACGTATAAACATGTATATGCAGGTTTATACCCATGTATATGTAGCACATATGTATGCACATGAACATCTGTCTCTCATTCAAAACTCTTTCACCGATTTCTATTAGACATTTCTACAAATCTGACACTTATGATGTAAATCATGTAATTTCAAGAGGTGTTCTAGGACTGAATAATAGATCAACTATAAGAACCTCGATAATCTTCGGTTTCGTGGATAGTATCCTTGAGAGACCAAGCCAGGGCAAAACTGATGCAGGAAAGGACTAGAGCAGGGTAAGCAAACATTGAGAGATATTTCCATTGATGAACAATGGCTTTTAAGATGCTTAGTTGGCAGCCTCTGCAATCTAAACAATATTCATAAGAACACTCTTCTGGAACTTGGTTCCGTTCATACTGTTGTTTCCAACTCCACTCGCCTGGCTTGTCAAACATCGTAATGGTCCCACATCCCGGCGGTTGTGCACAGCAATACTTCTGCATATGTATAAACATATTATAAGCATGCATAGTCTCATATAGACATGTCTTTAATTTTATTAATAGTAAAAAGATTCAAAACTTACCCAAACATTGCTGTTTTTGCTGGCATTGTAATTACAGTCATGGTTGTGAATGATACACAAGACTACGTTCTCGAACTTCTCCTTAGAGACCAGCCGGCCGAGTAACTGTGGCACGGTGCGGTGGTCCTTGGCGGGGTTCTTAGGGATGCCAAAAGTGGTGTTGTAGGCGAAACATTTGATTGAATAATAAGATAAAATGATAATGACCACAACCATGCCGTAGTAGAAATAATTGAAAAGGCGTTTGGAGCGGCAACAGATTCCGTATAGACCTATCTGAGGAATCAACAGAAGAATCAGACCGAGTAACAAGAACTGGCCTGAGGTTTCTCGGATGCAAGAAGACACTGTTGTTTTTTGGTATAGACCTGTTCCCATCATTGTGAGGCCTATACTTATCAAGATTATTGTCGTCATGGTTAGAAATCCAGTTCGCACTTCTGACATTTTTTAATCTTGGGGAACATAAAACCTTTGTATTCAAACGAGTTGTTATCAAATTTGGAGTTTCTTTAAAAGAGATTGAATCAAGGAGATGAACGAGATCTCTTAAAATTTTCTGGCCAAGTTTCTGTTGTCTTTTGGTTTGTTTAATTTGTTGGAAGGTATAACAATTAAGAAATAAATCGTATCTTAGTTTAGTTTAGGAGTTAAAGATTGCTCAACGGTCTTTCCCGTTGGGGCAAATGACTAACTATTTAAAGTAAAGTTGTTTAAATGTTTAACCAAATCACAGGTTTGAGACTAAAGACTATTTCATGTCATAGTTATTTCAGTAAACCAAAACTCATATTCTTTTTGTACATTCGATACCATTTATTAAAAAGTAATAAAAATTAGAAATCTTTAAGACTATTACGCATCTAATTTGTGATTGATATTTCTGAGATTTGCAAGTAAGATTTTCTTCAGGCAAGGACTTTGTTGGTCTCCAAAGGGGTTTTACTTAAAGCGTGGAGGAGTGTTCTTTGAAACCCAACATTTTGTTCAAAGCTCCAACATAAGCTTTAACACTGAGCCTTGACAGCAAATAAATATTATTCTATTTTGTAACGAAGCATTAGAAAGTAACACGGATAATTAATATAGGGCTAAAAAACGTAGTCTCTCGAAAGAGAATCACTTTGATGTTATTATATTCCTTCATTGCGGCGGCTGCGGTGGGTTTCTCAGATTATCGATCGTCCCTGCAAGTGGAGCAAGTAACTCTGTTAATGTTTGCTCCCTTCCAGCATCATAGTTCCACGGCTTGAAGACTACCCCTGTTCTCCGACGTTCTTGGTACTCAAACCATGCTTTCTTGATAGTATTGTAGAGCTCCGGACCATATTTTTCTTTAACGTCCAAAATTTCTGGCCTCTCCATCTGAATGTCGCCGATTCCTTCCTGAACGATGTAAAGCATCCAACCCCCATGGACTCTATCTCTCCATAGAGAGCGCAGAGCAGCATGCAGCTTCCATGTATGCTTCGTCTTTCCTCTTTTGATCATCCCAATGACTACTTGGATCCCTGAGGCACGCCCTTTCAAAGATCTCTATATCTAGGTATCCCGGGACTCTATGGTCAACAACTGGATCAAGATGTGGACCGTTTAGTTCTGGCAACGCCTAAAAGAGAAAGGAAAAAGAAAATAGCCGTCGTAAGTTTTAGGTCATTAACCGATTGATTATCTATAACATATTAATATATGAAAAGTTCAATTCAGCTTTTTCTTCTTGAATCTTATTAATTAATATACGTACCTGCACCACGGTGAATTTTGCTCTTAGAATCTCGTTATCCCTATCTAAAAGGTCATCTTGGAGACGCCCAATCATCCGTTCGTAACGAACCCTCTTACGTTCATAATCATTGATCCTCTGTTCGTAACCTGTGATCTTACTCTGCATCTCTTCAGCATTCATCTTCTCTAAACTATTGTTGCTTGAGAAAAGTAGTTGTGAGACGCAGGGAAAGAGAAAAAGTCAAATTTTTACTTCAACGGGTTCTTGTTATGAGTATTAATGTATTATGCTCTCATGATCGATCCTACATATTTTGAGATGGTACGAGTTTGATTCCGATCAAAGACACCGATCAAAGACGTAATGGATTTTGTGTCCTCCAACCTACTAGAAAGAAAATGAACTAATGAAGCTGCAAGGGTTTGTCAGGATCGTGTGCAACAAGCTAACAGCAATACTAAACATCACGTCTCAGTCAACTCACTTCACCAGTTAAGTTCCATCCCAAACAAATAATGAAGGGCCCGAGACAGATTCTTGGTTGTAAGTTTAAAAGGGAAAAATAGTTTTTATCTTTAAAATATCAATTTGGAAAGATTGGAACCAAAGTCCTTCAAAAACATTTGATGGTAAGCTCCCGTTGATCTTGTGTTTGAAGTGCTTGTAGCTGGGCTACTGCTGTTTCTATCTCCAACTTCTTCCTGGCAGAAAATGATGTTGTCTTGATCATCATATTCTTTACCACTGTCCCTTGCCTGATCAAACACGCCGCCAAGGAAAACTCTTCCTCTGAACCACTGAAGTTATGCATCCACACAGTATTCACACGGAACTCGGCATTAGGGAACGGATCTTTATAGTTGTCCTCCCAAAACTTGTTATGTGAAGACTCACCTTTTTCGCTAGGAGCATTGTCATTCTGCACATACCAACATTTATGTTTGGTTACAAATATTAAGACTTGGTAGTCATGACTCCAAGGCAAGAATTAACGTACCTTAAATAAGATCTCAAGCTCTGCCATTTCAGAAGTCCATAGAAGTAAGACTTGTCTTAACCTCTTAACTTGTCTTGGATTCATTAGATCTACACTCACCGACAATGATGCTCCCCACAAATCCCCACATGTGTTAACCACAAATTCTTCATGACCAATGCAAATTTCATCCTTAATCGAGTATCAAAACACCGTTAGTTCATTCTGTATGATACATTTTGGAGAACACATGTAACAATACGTACCTGCGAGATGTTGTAGCTGATGTGAGGTAAGAAAGTCCTTGTAAGCCAAAAGTTTCTATTAAACTGGAGTCGAGGGGACCTAAGGACAAATTTATCTCTCCCAAAGAAGAGAATTTCTTTGATGGCGAGAATATGCAAACTAGGTGATGACACTTGAATGCCATCAATATGTTCGCAAAGTGACACTTTCAAGAGCTTTAATCTATTGTTTTCAATCTTCAAAGGACCATTTTTGTTTTTGCAAGTGAGGTTTAGTACAAGCACCTCGAGGGAAGGGCAAGATGCGAGGACTCTGTTGACGACTCCAACATCGGGGGCGAGCATACATGTGATTTTGAGGGTCTTGAGAAATTGGCAGTTGTTGAAGGAATGAGATGTTCTGATCATGAGTGTAGATAGCGAGAGTGATGTGAGCCCTGGATATGAGAATGAGTTTGGGGGAAACTCGATAAATTCTCCAAAGTTCCTTAGTCCAACATGGTGTATAAGTGTTAAATGCTTGGTCTGCTTTACAACGGTAAGTGATTGAATCCAAGTATTCAGCATCCCGTTTGAGTAATGGTGGATTACACAGCTTTCTAGACGTCCACGGTGATTGTTTATAATCTAGAGGAACAAAAATCATTTGAGAGAAGATTTAAAAAAAGAAAACGAAGAAGAAGAGAAGGGAACCTTGGTCATCAATGTAGCAACCCGATTCCAAACATGGAGCGTATTGTTGGAATTGGTAATCTTCTTTCGAATGTCCAAAACTAGATGAGACATGTGCTTCCACAAATGTTCCCATCGTTTGGACACAAGACTCGTCCTTACTGCTTCTTCTGTGGACAGTCTCGATATGATCATCAGCAATACATCACTCGGGAGTTTGCTGATCCAATCAACCGGATCAGATGATGAATCAAATCGTCTTTCATAAACAAACAGAGACATGTCTATGTATGACGAATTTCGGGAGTATCTATCTGGATTGATGATGATAAGCCGGTGCAACTCCAAAACCTAGAACGGATCTAGAGGAAAATGTTAGGAGAAGAAGATATAAAAATGTTAGGGAATATCGATTTCTTTACTAATACCATACTAATAATCTCACAAAAATATTTTTTTTAGAAATACATATAATAATGACCAAAATAGAGTTGCACACAAAAAAAAAAAAAAAAAAAAAAGAGTAGCACACAAATCTTTAGGTTAGTTGACTCATTAATACATTTTTACAAAGAAATTTTTTTATTTATTTTATAACTAAGTGAGGTTTTTTTAGGCCCAAAGACTAATTTTGAAATCCACAAAACCCATGTTAGAATTCGAACCCCGTAGCCAATGGCGAAGACTTTACAAATGTTACAATTTTTGTTAAGAGTGTTATCGATTGGTTGGCCCTGAACATCATTGTTCGCATGTTCTTCAAATGAAAAGGTTGTTTTCGGTGCTTGGGCTAATTGTATTTCTTCGAGTTCAAGTTTGTTTTGCCTCTATTCTTAGTATATGGTTTCGATCTCTTTCGAGGTTAATGGAGCTTGATGCGGAGGTTAATGCAGTTGGAGATATAACCTCTGGAATTGGAGATAGTGGTGCGGATATATGAAAATCTAAAGAAGATACACAACTGAATCTGTCTCAGTTTCTGCATCAGAAATGCTGGAAGAGAAGGTTGTGCTTCAGCTGTGTCAGTGACTGAAATAGCCATAACACTTGAACTAACAGAGGCAGGGAGAATAACCTTAAGCTGTGAAGACAAACCTAGCAGCTGAGACAGTGGCAATAACATGATGATTGGAGGATGATTCCACCTCTGATGACTTAGTGCTACTTGGATGAGGATGCTAGGGATGGTTAAGGCATCTAACAACCTTTCACATTTTGAAGGAACCCATGAGTAGTCCACTAGCAACCTTTCACATTTTGAAGGAATCCACGAGTAGACCACATCCACCAAATAGATACAACTATTTATAGAAAAGTTGTTCTTGCATGTTTCAATGTTTAACCAAATCACAGGTTTGACTTTTGAGACTAAAGACTCGATTTTATGTCATAGTTATTTCAGCAAACCAAAACTCATATTCTTTTTATACATTCGATACCATTTCTTTAACGGTAACAAAAATTAGAAATCTTTTAGACTTTTACTCATCTAAATTGTCATTGATCTCTGAGATTTGCAGGTAAGATTTTCTTCAGGCAGGGACATTGTTGGTCTCCAAAGGGATTTTACTTAAAGTGGAGGAATGTTCTTTGAAACCCAACATTTTGTTCAAAGCTCCAACATAAGCTTTAACGCTCGACACCACAATGTCCATTCCTGCTCCGGTTCCACTGAAAGAACACAAACTCAGTGAAACAGAATAATTATTGCGATTCTTTTCTTTAGTTTCAATGGCTAGGTAAAGTGAATATACCTAAAAGTTCTTTCAACAGATTCACCGGTTACCGCGTTTGTTGATGAGTAGTTGTTGTCTCCGCGGATTAGAACCCGTGTGGTTGCAATAGCATCAATGCCTTCTGTTACTGCATTCATCGAGTACTCAAGTAGAGTCGCAGGTTCCTGAATATGAAAAGCAAGTGATCAGCATTAGATAAGTACTCATTGATATATATATAACCGGCAATCTTAGTGAAAGAAGTACCTTTACGATAAGATCAACTGCCTTGTAAGCTGCATCTACAGGTCCGGTTCCAACAGAACAAGCTACATGCTCTTTGCCATCGGAGTCGGCAAGTTTTACAGTTGATGTTGAGAGACCGAGAGTTCCACAAGTTATCTACATTCCCAACTTCCATAACCAGAATAAGAATTGACTGAAGAAGAAGATAGACAAGTAAAGAGAGAAAACAAATCCCAGCTCCAGTGTTCACCTGCATGTCCAGGAGTTTCCACACAGCCTCTGGCTGAAATACTTCATCAGATACTAAAGCTATTAAGTCAGCATCGGTAACTCTCTGGATCACCAAGGAACAAAGACAATCAAGAGACATTATGCAAACCCTCTTAACTTTAAAAAAAAGAAGGCAAAAACTCCTATTTGTTCTGCATCATCATCTAAATGGACGCTAAATGTTTGAAAATTTGGGAAGAGCACCCAAACCAATGCCCTTTGAGGTTCTTACTACCTTTTTTTGCTCTGCCACAGCTTTGAAACGCCAAAAAAGGTTGCTTAGCTGTCCATCATCCAGGACATAACCGAGCTGGAAACGCAAAAAAGTTATAGAATACATTATCTTACTAAAATGGTGACAGCGAGTATGGAATATGGATATGGGTAAAGACATGTACCTCATTTAAACGGTCTCTCAGTGCGTGACGCCCACTGGATAAAACAATATGTAAGCATTGGTTTGAACAAGACAAGCCCATTTGGAATATCAGTCTGAGCAACAAAACTTCCATACCTAAGCTTCCCCAACACAATGCCAGCTTCATTTGATCGCTGAAGTCCAATCTCTTCGGGGGACATAATTTCATAGGTACCCTTGTGCTTCAGCATTCCATCCTAAATAGAGTGCATGAATAATGACCAAAAAACACTCATGAACGAAGTTATGCAGGAGATTGAAAGAATAAATATGCAAGCCATGAGTTGAGAACCAAATTATTCCTAAATTAAATTCTTTTCGCTAAGTGGCTGAGTAAAATGCTATAAGGGTAAGTTATACCTTTCAAGAATTAAAATTCCAGAATAGGAGAGTTACTTTTCTCCCGTTTAATAAAATTGAAGCAGACTTTAGTCACAGAGACACTAAGAATAGCATAAAGTACGATTCGTTAACTGACCTGATGAATACCACTTTCATGCGCAAAAGCGTTAGCTCCTACAATAGCCTTATGGGGCTGCGTTTGCATACCAGTGTACTCCTCAACCTGAGCAAATGAGAATAAACCTTAAAAAAAGGAAAATCTCCAAATAAGAAAAATGTACTTTTGTTTCCACAAGGTTAAGAATGAAGTTCGAAATGTGTACCATCTTGCTTGTCATAACAATGTGGCGGGTATCGATTCCAGTAAATAGGCCTCCTAAGACATGATCTCCACGGCATTTTATGGCCATGACAACCTACACAGTTAGAATAAAATATTCAAGTAATAATTAAGTATTTAAATGCAGCACTAGGAGATCATAAACTGAAAATCACAAAATTCATAATGCCTTAGTATGTAGCAAAATATCCAAGTAACTATGGAAAGGAAGCTACTTCAGGAGGTTTTCAAATCTGACCTCTTCTAATGAAGCGTTTCCAGCTCTTTCGCCAATTCCATTGATAGTCACTTCCACTTGCCTCGCACCCGAATGTGCACCCTGAATTCGAAAAAGATTGACATGTTAGTAATGACTTTCTAACAGCTAATCCGATCCAACCAAAAATGAAAAAGAAAAATGACATACAGATAAAGTATTGGCGGTTGAGAGTCCAAGATCATTCTGACAATGTGTAGAGATTATAACATTTTGGATCCCAGGAGTATTAGTTTTAATATCAGCAATCAACTGACCAAACTCACTAGGCAAGGTTATACCAACGGTGTCAGGTATGTTGAGAGTTGTTGCTCCAGCTTTTATCACTTCACCAAGAATCTCGTATAAGTACTCTCTTTCCGATCTGGACACCAAGTAAACATTTAAAATTTTACATAAACAGGGAAAAAAGAAAGTGACAAATCTTGTTATCATCTACTCTTAAAAGACCATCAAATTGTCAAAAAAATTACCACCGAATCCTCAGAAAAAAAACCCCAAAAAAATCGTACCTTCCGGCGTCTTCTGGACTAAATTCAACATCTTCACATCCCAAGCTTCTGGCGAATCTAACCATGTTCCTGGCGATCTCAATAACTTCTTCTTTGCTTTTCTTCAGCTTATACTTCAAATGAATATCACTAGTGGCAATAAACGTATGGATTCTAGGACGTTTAGCGTATTTCACAGCCTCCCAAGCAGTCTCAATATCCTTCTTGTTACATCTCGAGAGACCACAGATTACAGGTACATATCCATTTTCGTCGACGGTATTGCCAACAGTCTCTGCTATGGTTTTCACAGCTTCGAAATCGTCTTTGGAAGCAGCCGGAAATCCAGCTTCGATGATGTCGACTCCGAGCTTGGCTAATTGACGAGCGATATCGAGCTTTTCCTTGGAGGTTAGTGTAGCTCCGGGAGATTGTTCGCCGTCTCGAAGAGTCGTGTCGAAGATTCGAACGTAATTGGGATCGGAAATGCGACTAGGGATGTAATCGGGACGACGGCGAGGAGAATTCGGTGGTAGAGGAGAAGAATCGGCGAGTGAGCAAGAGATACGAAAATTTCCGGCGGAGGTAAGGGGGCTGGTACGGTGGTTGTGCGATCGGAGATTAAGAGATGAAATTGGTGACGTGGAGGAGAATAAGTCGGGAATTGAAGGTACACCGAACGATGGTGAAAAGAGATTAGGGCTTTTGAGAATCGAAGACTCCATTGCCATGGAAAAACCTGAGAGAGAGATGATAGTGTGGCGGCGGCGACGACGACGGCAGAGTCTCTGGTTACTATTTATAGTGAATATTTATAATTTGTTTTTTATTTGAATTTTTCCGAACCGAAACCAAACCATGGATTTCTATTTAACCGGAAATTAAATTAGAAAATGAACCGGTTTAAATTCCGGTCCTTTTGACTCCTTAGTTTTCATCGCCTCCGCCTGCACAAACCTCCAAAAGGACGTATTTCAAATTATAAAACTCCATTTTATTCTCCGCTACTCTCCATTTTAGTCAAAAGAATCAGAGAGTATTTTTTAGGTATCGTGTAATGGCTTTGACTACAAAACCTCACCATCTTCAGGGATCTTTCCTCTCTCCGTCGCGTGTTTCCGGCCAGCGATATTTGGAATCTACCGTGCCGTCATGTCTGAGATTCCGTCGCAGCGGTGTGCAATGCTCGGTGGTGGCTAAGGAGTGTAGAGTGAAAGGAGTGAAAGCGAGGCAGATTATTGATAGTAGAGGGAATCCGACGGTGGAGGTTGATCTGATTACCGATGATCTGTATCGTTCGGCTGTTCCCAGTGG